>OU015548.1:5209304-6511631 GCA_907165065.1 Caprimulgus europaeus | reverse complement strand
GGGGAAAAATAGCTAAAAATATTTTTAAAATTATTAAAAAATATTAAAAAATCAGAGGGGTTTATTTGGAAATCAAAAACCCAGTTTCCTCTCTGATATTGGTCATCACAACCCATCATGTGTACGGTCCTAATTGCCTTTGTCCCATGGATCAGCACTGTGATGACTGAGATGTGAAGAGCCCGATCCAGCACCAGGATATAGCAGAGAACAGGCAGAACTCATTTCTCCCTCCTCCTATTGCCAAGGCTTTAAGGGATTTGGGAACTCAACCCAATTTAGTTTAATTCCTCTTGTTCTTTCTAATTGGGCTCATGCATCTAAACCCCTTTGGTAAATCTCAGCTTTAATCTCTTTGTGCCCTGGTTCATCATCTGTTCCATTATTAACATCTCTTAATTACTATTAAACACCTTTCTCCTCCCAACTTGCCAACTTCAAAGATGGTTTCAAGATCCCAGTGTCTTTTTTTTCTAGAGCTGGAAACATTTCTGTATCCTTTGGAAGCTGCCAGACCTCAGGATGGGGAGCAGGGTAGCTTCATCCCACCCAAAGGTAGATGTTGATGTGGGATGGGAAATGGTTTAAAGAGCTGAAAGGGATGGTAAAGCCAGATGGACAATTCTCAAGCCCCCAAAATGGGAGGGATACAGATTTATCCATCACCTCCTGGATGCTCATCCACATTCAGAGCCATCCTAAGCTTGTTATGGGACCTTTCCTTCCCGTGCCTCAGTTTCCCCCCACCAAAAAAAAGCAGAGCTTGGGATTCAAAACGTATAAAAACCACCTCTGAAAAAAAAAAACAAACCCAAAACTGCAAAAAACTCCATAATGTTACCAAATTGAAGCAAAACTTGCCAATGAATCTTCCCCTTCAGCTCAGATGTTGGCTGGTAATGATGACAGATCCACACCGCTCTGCCTGCGTGCGTCTGAACGCTTTTATTTCTCTATCAGCATCTACCAAAAACTCAAGCGGAAAACTCGCCCTCCTCCTCCTCACCAACCAGATAGTTTGTCATGATGAAGCAGGGCAGATATATTTCCTCCTGGTTTGCGTCCCTGTGTATATCCCACAGCAGAGGAATATGTTTGTTATGCAGAATTGCTCCTTGCCTCTCTCCTGGGAACAACATTGGGTTGGGAGATAAATCCTTACCTCGGCTGTTCCGTGGCAGCTCCTTCTACAAGTCGAGCATTAGTATTCTGCCCTGCCGCCGGATGATTTATGTCACTAAGCAACACAGCATGAACTGCAATTTTTACAATCAAATATACAATTTACGCTACATTTTCGGGTGCATATTTTAGTAGGAGAGCTTGAAATCGCTCGCCGGCAGCGCTCGAGCCACCTCAACTTGATGCTGCAACCTCTGCGTAGGGGTGAGTTAAAACTCACTTCTAGACTTGGTGAATATTTGCAGTTAACATGCACCAACTCGATGGTTTTTCACCCCAAATCCTCTCTTTGCTTCTCATTCCCCTGCCTCAGTTTCCCCTTTGCATCCCTGATGTGCATCTCACATGGAGGAACCGCTCAGCACCACCGCGCCGCCGGCATCTCCTTGGGCAGACCTACGACGGATCGACGTTTCCTGGGATCTGCAACCATGAATTTTTCATAAAGGAAGGAAATCTGAGCCCCGGTTCGGTTGTTTTATTAAACATACAAGCAGGCATCCTTCAGGGAAGACATCGTGGGCAATTACGGAGCTGTGATTGGCACAGTGGATAACAGAGCTCTACAGATGTTAATACCTAATTTGCTGCAGAGTTTCGCCCCGGGGGAGATCTAACTAGGGAAAAAGAGGCAATTTGTTTCGGTTCAAAACCTCTGGAGAAGTCCAACCCGGTGGAAAAGGGAGAAGAGTTTGGATAACTCAATTAAACATCATGTGTTTTAACCCAAAGGTGCTGGGAGGTCTCCAGACCCAGGCAGAGGGGATGGATGAAGCCACCTGAATCCCAATTTTCTTCTCAAAGGGATGTGCAGTGATTTGGGCTTCAAATACAGAGCGCTGCTTCATGTGAATCTGTAATAATTTTATTCTAATTTCCAATTACAAAATATTCATTTTAATTTAAGGGAAGGATTACAGAGGCAGAAGACGAGGAAGAGCAATCTTGGCCACTAATTAAAATTAAATACTTCTCCTACGAAAAGCCTTTGCCTTTATACAAAAAGCAAATGGTTACACTGTGTTCAGTGCAAATATTCCCAAACGACCAGAGTGAGGGGTTGCCACCACCAGCAAAAGCAGGTTTTTAACCCAAATGAAGCAAGATCTTATTCACAGCATGCATAAAACAACAAAAAATCCCACCCTCCAGAAGAAAATGGGAGGTCAACATCTCCCCAGAGCCCCAATGCTTAAAAGGAGGAGGAAATCTGAACTTGGTGCTGGAGATATTTTTTGGAGGTGCCAAGGTTGGTGTATGAACACCGAGAGCATCACTGCGGAATGGGGCTTGTTTCCCAAATCCCTGCATCCATGGAAAAGTGATGGTGGTCAATGGTGGTCAACCATCCCATGAAAGCAAGAGGTGATTGAAGAGACAAAGAAAGAGAAGAAGAGAGAGAAAAAAAAAAAGGAGGAACCCCAAAGTCCACAGCAACGCTGAGGCTTTCTGGAGATGAAGCTAAAGCCGCTGATCTCCAGTTGGGAACATATAATGGTCCATATATCCATCTCCCTGTCCAAACAGGCTCCTGGTTGGCTCTCTGTGAAGGTATGACTGCGCTCAGCAGCACTTTCAGGGACTACACGATGTGCATAATAACAATTCATCCCCCCTTTCCCCTTTACTCCCACAAAAAGTTCAGACCAAGGTTTCTTGCGGCTCAATTCCAGCTCTCCACTTCTCATTTTAATCAACTTCAAGTAGGAAAAGCCCTAAACTGAAGCACTGACAGGTCTTGGGGTCTAAGTAATGTGAAAATTGGTGGGTTTTACCTTAAATCCCTTGATCCTGGAGTCATAGAAGAGTACCAGCTTTTATTAAAAAGCAAAGTTGGTGGCTTCAGTGGGAATAAGCTTGGGAGGAGGAACCACAAAGGAGTCGGGGAGAAGGAGGTGAATAAAAACCATCCTCCCAAGTAGCCAGAGATATGTAAGGACTTCTGAGAACAGCTTTGTGACTCAAGAAGCCAGCCTGTGGATAACTCCTGAAATCTCCCAGACAGCTTGAACCGTTGTTTGTGTCAAAAAATAAAAGAAATATGTGGGGAAGGGTAGATCAGCAGGCAGAGCTTCCCGTTGGAATAACTACAGCACACACCATTTGTGGTTGGTTTTAGTTCTAGTGATTTCTTTTTTCCCCCCTTTTGGCAGAATTTAAAAGCTTTGCATACCTCCCGGTGTATAAATATATAAAATATGTTATAATTTATAAATATCCATAGGGAATTGGTTCCTTCCCTGGGTTGCTCCAGGAGCGACCATCCCATACACTGATTTTTTCTCCCTTAGACTCACAAGAGCCATCAGCTCCTTTTCTCCATCTCCATTTCCACTGGAGATGAAGCATGTCAAGCTGTCAACTCCATTGACAGCTGTCAATCTTCTCCATCATCAGATGTTCCACACTTGGAGAATTAAACTCTCCTGGTTTCTCTGGAATTCCTGGTTGAAGCTCGACTCGCTTGAGAGCACAAATGCAGATTGCCATCACTCCATCGCCCCCGAGTCGCGCACAATTTGTTTCCCATTATGGCTCTGCTGAAGTCTGAAGGCATCAGCTTGGATTATTTTCCCTGCTGGGTGCTGACATGGCATATTGAAGAGTAATGGGACTATTTTGGGATGTAGTTCTGGTAAATGTTGCTAATGCCATTCCCTGTAGGCTTCTCCCGGGTGCTGCCATGCTGGATGTCCCACACTCACATCCTGGCTGATGGAAATCCTTCTATTTTATTTTTTTAAAATCCCACCTGTATTTTTTTTTCGTTCCTATATATATTTTGATTTACAGGAGCCTGTTGACCCATGGCATCAAACCCACAGCTGCTTGTGAGGGATTTGGATGGGGAATAAGTGAAGAACCATCAACCTCCTGCCTGACTCAGCATCTTCTCCATGTGCTATGGTGTCACCAAATCCTGATCTGGGCCAAATCAGGGAGAAATCCCCTTTACATCCCCCCACATACATGGATAGATGTGTTTTCTCAAAGCTCCACATAATTCAGGGCTCTGGTTTCTCTTTCCATCGTGGCTGTGCCCCCAATGATTTGCAGCTGTGCTTTTCAGGATGTTTTACTAAAAAAGAGGCATTTTGTCTTTTTTTATCCTTTCTTTCCTTTTTTTTTCCCCTCCCTCTTCTCTAAATCAGAGTCCTTGGTAAGAGATTTATCAGCACACAGAGCCAGACTTTGATTTATTTACTTTGCTGTCATTACCAGGCTGTCGGTCTCCTTTGTCTGCAAACCTGGTTACGTCGCCGTGCAGGTGACGCAGCCGTCAATCCACGGGCTAAAAAGTGCCCTTTGATGGGGAAAAGCAGAGAAATAAAACAAACACCACTTTACTCAGCAGGTTTGGCTCCCAAATCCTCACCAACCTGATGGCAGCAGCATCAAAAGAATAAACAGAAATAAATAAGGAATTGATTTTATTCTTAGAGACCTTCGGGAGAAAGTTGGTATTGGCTTCTACATCCCGTTATTTGGTGAGGAATGATCTCAACATTGGTCCTGCACCTCATGGAGGAGATGGACTTAAGCTGTAGATGATATTTTGGGTTAAATTAAGGTGCAAAAAGTCTGTATCCAGCCCTAATGGAAAGGCTGGTCCCTCACCATCATATCTTGATGGAAATGAAGGGTATCACCCCCTCTTCATCCTCTTCCCACAGCCAGACGTGTGTGTGACCTGCTGGGGTTGTGACCAGCTGGGTGTGACCTTCAGCTCATTGGGTATGTCTCAGTGATTTTGGTTGTGTGGTTTTTGAGGTTTTTTTAATCTCTCCAGGGTAGCAAAAAGAATGCTGAATCCATGATTATTTCACAGAAACATTTTTGTGAGCTTCATATGCTACCTGCCCACGGCCACCTGCTTCCAGATGGCCAAGCCATGTTCCCATCTGGGATGGGAAAAATCACTGATTTTGTGTTTTCTCCCTCAATACACAGGGTAGGGGGGGGGGGGAGGGGTTGGATTCTACTTTCTGCTCCAGAGCCCCAAAGCAAAGCATTGAAAAAAAAAGAATGAAAATGTACAATGAGAAGCTGGAAAAAAAAAGGAGTTTTGGGGCTTTGCATCAAGAGAGCCACATCCTGTCTGTTATTTCTCTGATCCAGAGTGGAGTCTTTAATAACTGGAGAGGACAAAAAGCCGGGGCTTGTTGTCGGAGGCGTGCAGAGAAAAGCTGCTGCTGTATCAATTAAGATAAGAGAGCGGTTTGTAGACAGCTCATAACAGCAAGGAAGCGGGTTAACCTCTCATTTCCTTGCTTGTGAGGGACTGCGGCGCCCAACCAGATGTGACACACGTTAGATGATGCTTGCTAATAAATTACCTAATTTTTATTTATTTCTTTCTTCCCTTCCTGGACATTAACAGAGTCAAAATGCTACTAAGATGTGGAATAAAATCTCTCTGGAAAGTATCTCCCTGGTCAACTCTTTTGTGGTGGTTAACCTTTTGGTGACAGTAAATGTGGCTTTGTCACAGCTGTGCTCTCAGAGTTGCTTCAGAAACTGGTTTCACCCCCATTTTAGAGCAGCACCTCAATATGGTGAAGCTCTAGAAAGCAATTGCTTATGGACTTGGTGGTGAAGACTGGTCCTGTTCATCCCTACAGCTCCTCAGGGCTGTCATGGTGTGGTGCAGCCTTCTCCTTAAGGGTGAAAGTGAAGGTGTTGATTGAATTCTGCCCTAACAAAATAAAGAAATCTTGTTTAAAACACAAAATGAACCTGCTAGGATGGTTTTCTCCCCAATAACCCATTTTGGGTTGATAGCACTGCCATGAGCTCAACTTGTTCCAGCACAAAGTGGAAAATCAAAATAGAAATAAACCCTTGTCCCAATTTAAACCCGAGACCTTCCCAATCCTGCTCTGGTCTCTGATGCAGTAAGGAACAAGTAAAATACATCTGTTAACCACTTTCCTGCTGAGGAGTCCTCAGCTATGAGCAACGTGAGGAATTTCATTTATTCAGGCAGTTATGACATAGGATAAAACATCTCACCCGTGCAATATCTCATCTCATGCTTTGCAGCTTGGATTTTAATTGGGAAAAGCCAGTTTTAGGGGTTGCTGTGCATGGTTGCAAGCAGACAAGTGTGATGGCATGATCCAGGAGTAGGCTGCAGGGTTTGAGTCTATTTTAGCTCAATTTAGTTATAAATTTCCCCCGGAGTTAAAACCCTGACCCAAAATGAGCTGAGAAAGTTGAATGCGTAATTGAAATCAAATGTCTGTTTCCTTTTTGGATTATCTTAGGAAATTTTAATTTCACAGAGAAGTCATTACTCCATTTGTTTTGCTAATCCTTCAGATCTGCTCTGTACGGAGGATGAGCTGGAACATTATTAGAGTCCTTAATAAGAGATCATTTTCTCCTCAAGGCCACTCAGTAAACGTCTGAACAAACAACACGAAGCTACTTGTTCACCTGTGGTTTAGATGCACAGGTCTGGAAGTGGAGACATCCTGAACCCAACTCTCTGTGTTTCTTCCTCTCTTGTTTCTCATCTCAGCAGGTTTCTGGTGCTGTCTCCCTAAGCTGTGCCAGCTAAAGAGGGAGACGTGTGTTTGGGTGGCAACCAAGCCATGAACCCCCAAAATGCACCCATGAAAAGCGGTGATTTCAGGCAATGAGCCAGCTCCCCAAGAGGAGATTCAACAGGAAAGATGCATTTTGGCTGGAAGAGGGTAGGAGGAGAACAGTTGATGCTAAATCAAGACTACAAAGGAGATGGTTTGATAGAGTCTCTCAGAACTGCTCCTAGAAGTGAGCAAAGACCTTTTCCCAGCCTTGGCTACGCCTTGCATCTCCCTCCATCTCTCCCCCCCAAAAAAAACATTCAGGAGTAGAAAATAGTGTTCTTATTCCAGGACTGGATAAGAAAGTTCTCCCTGTGGGTGCCATGGGCACCTCCATCGTGATGGGAAGGGCCTCTCCAGGGGACCTCTCCATTCACCTGGCATCTTCCTGCTCCTCTATTTCTCCCCCTAGAAAGCCCAGCTTTGAATGCAAGAGGGATGCCAGGAGCAATGGAAAAGACATGGGCAGACCCATAAGGTGGGTGAGTAGAGCATGAAGGGATGCAGAACCATTTCTGACCTTGGACTGGTTCTGCTGGGGGTTGTGTGAGACCATGGCTCCCACTAGTGGCTTGTCCTAAAATCAAACACTTCCCAGATGTCCTGACTCTGCATCCCTTGAATTTTGAAGGTCACAGACCTCTCTTCCTCTGCCCCAAGGTGCACAGGGATGCTCTACATGGTCACATCCTTGAGATAACACAAGAATCCTGTTCCACCACACCAAAAATATGCAAAATGCTCCCCCAAAAATGTGTTTTTGTGCTGTCTCCACAACCAAAGCAATGCCCAAAGCCTTGAGGGCAAGAGGTGACTCTTGGCTTCCTGAGGTACCCTTTACTTGCCTAGGGTAGAGGGACTTTACTAATAAATAATGGGTTAAGTGTTGTCCTGGCAATGAGAAGTTGCAGATACTCAAGCGATATAAAGAGGAATATTTGCTGAGTTCCTCTCTCAGATGGCTCCGTTTCCAAAGCTGTTAATAAAACACATCGTGAGGGAGAGACCTGAGGAGCTTCAACTCCCACTTCAAGGTGAAACTGGCAGCTGGTTATAAGAGGAAGAAGCAGAAAACTCGGAGCATTTCATTGATCAGCTTCAAAACAGTTGCTCCTACGTCGTAGGCTGCATCTCCGATCGCTCAGCCTACGAAACCCGTGCAAACTCGTCACTTCACAGGTGATGCTGAGTCTGCAGTGATCTGTTTGCAATCATGAAATGAATTATCCTTTATGAGAGAGGAGGAAAAAAAATATTTAAAAATAATAATAATAAAAAAGAAGTTTGGGGGAGTGGGGAGGGAAGTGAATAAAGAGCAGAAAATCAATTCACAACTCCATTAACACCCAACCCCACGAGTCTCCTCGTCCATCTGGGGTACGTTGTACCTCAACGATACAGCTCATGGGTGGCCAACAAAGAAACAAAAAAACCCCAATTCCAGAAGATAATTAAAATAACTTTTTAAAGTAAAAGTTCTCGAGATGACTTCCTCCAAAGATTTCATAAGGAACATCTTGACTGCCAATGCAACAATTGATTATTAAATCGCTATAAATCCGCGTGCGTACGGAGCTGCACTCCCATCTCCCCGCTGTAATAAATGCTTTTCTGGGTGTTTATTTAATACTCTCCTGCCCACGTGCATTTAAATGATGTATCTGCAGAAGCCTTGATGCAAAACAGAGCTTCAACAGCACAGCCATCCATCAGGCACTAAGTTGCTGCTAATAACCTTCCCTTGGGAGAAATTGCAGGCAAATAGTTATGAATTTGGTGATAAGGAGCCTCAATCTTCCTTTTTTTTTCCTGAAGGAGCTGAGGTGATATGGAGCACAAGGAGAAGGGACAGAGCAGGGCAAGGATGGAGAGGACCAGGAACATTTTCTTGATGTATTTGGTGTTGGCATGCATCCCAAAAGCACATTTTCCATGTTTTCCTTTTATTTTCCAGCCTGATCAAGCACAAAATCATTGTGATTCCCTTTCACTCACTTCTTTCTAGAGGGAGGATTTGTGGAGCAGCCCATGGCAGAGCCCAACCAGGCCTAGGAGATGAGCTAAGACTCTCCAAATGACCCAAACTAACTCATAGTTGCTAATTGATTCACTCAAACCCCAAAAGTGCTGCGACTACAAGCAAAAAAGAGCAACCAGGAGGGGAAAAAAAGGCTCAAAGGGCCACAGGGATAATAAAAAATGTCAATAATAATTAAAAAAATTTCTCTTTTCCCATTGAAGTCCTCTCCAAGAGTTTGAATGAATGGAAACATTGGGCTATGGCTTGGTAGTGCAACATGAAAAGTACATCTTGGTGTTCCAGAGGGGTTAAAACCATCATGGTTCTACCACGAAGCCCAGGACAGTTCTTTGCACGGTCAGGGTGAGCAGATAGACAATGGGTCCTGAAATCTTCCCCTTACTCCTTCATGGGCTTCTGCAGGAGGTTTAATGCCGTTATCTTCCTCCTTTAGCTGAGATAAAAATTTAACGAGGACAAAATAAGCCCTGAGTAAGGATATTTTCAAGGCTGTTTGAAGGTCTCTAATGAGAACAGGAAACGATGCATTATTGAACATAGAGTGAATATACAGCAAGCTGCCAGGGCAGGGGAGGGAGGAGGATTGCCACCAGCCGAGTCCCCATCTGTACCCTGCCCATGCCACCCACCCGGCTGCTTTCCCCTCCCTTGTGATCATCACTCCTAAAAAAATGAGGAATTTTTTAAAAGTTAAAAATAAAAAAAAAGAAAAATCTGCATTTTCAAATAGGGAAACTGAGGCACAGCAGACTGAAGTGATGCTTCCAAGTTCACTGATAGCCATCAGTCCCTTGGAAACTTGACCAAGGAGTGTTGTACTTTGAATCACCCACTTTGGTCCCAGTGAAGAATAATCCAAGAAGCTTATCCCCCAGCACCATGAGGACACAGTTTGGGGGTGGCAGGGATCAGGGATAGCTCACTTTCTTTTCTTTCTCTTTATGAATATCTCCCACTGGGAAAGAACAAATGTTATTTGTGAAAGTTCATCAGTGTCCCACCACTATGGAGTGATAATTCCAAAGCACAAATGATGCTTTACTGGCAAATTTATTTATTTATCTATCTATCTATCTATTTATTTATAGCAGCCAACACGTCCCCAGGAATTTATGTCACTATCAGATTTATTTTGGGAGGGGGATGCAGAATTTTGGATCCACCTGTTTTTTGGTTTGTTTGTTGTTTTTTTTTAATGGGCTGAGATTGATCACAAGGATTTACTTTTTCAGGATCAGCTTCTTTCAGTTACATGTTCAAAGATGGGGCTGTGGTGGAGATGGAGCTTTGATGGGGATGGAGCTGTGATGGGAGAACATGTCTTGTAGTTTCCCAGGCTGTAAAATGAAGCTGGAGATGACTTTCCACCTCAAACAGTCCATTGAAAGCCTATGGCATCAATGACCTCCCAGGAGAGGACCTCATTGAGTCTGCAGCTGCAAAGAAAACCCAATTCCTGGGTTTTCCAAGGAAAAAATAAGTGATTTGGGATTGTCTCATGAAAAGGCCTGTGCAAAATGAAAGGTTCCTAGAATATTATGTAAAATTATGACACGTTGGTTGGCCTACTCTGACTTGGCTGTGCTGGCTGACCTGGCTCTTGGAAGCTCCTCTGTTATTGGACATCTTCTCTGTTTTCACCTAAATGTCAAGGGATGCTTTGGAGACCATTTGCAGTGCTATAGAGAGCAGGACACTTTCTGATGGTAGAAAAGCAAAATACTCCAATGGTTCTGAGATGCTTTACAGCTCTTAAAAACTTCAGGGCTCATAACAAGTCTGCAAGATATAGGAACGATGATTGTCCCCATTTTAAGGTAGAAGAAGAATGTTACACATGCATTTAATGACTGGCTAAGTAAAGTCTTATCAGGAGCTGTGGTAGGCTCCTCATTACTTGATGTCTTCATATCAAGGCTGGATCTCTTTCTATCAGTCATATGCTGGCTCTGCCAGGAAGAAAAAGTGGCTGGTGATAAAAAAACCTCTTCTCCTTTCTCTCTCCTTCCCTTTCTTCAGAAACATGGTTTTTCCACTGAAAAATGAGAAAAGTTCACTTTTCTTCAAGCAGCTCCAGTTAGAAGTTATGGGATTGAGCAGCAGGGAGTCCAGGTTAAAGGGGTAACGGGAGGAGAAGACAGCAGCAAGACAACAGGGGTTGGGCTCAGTTTTCTCAGGGACATGCCCAGGGAATGAGATGGGCAGAATGGCAGACACCAGGCTGCAAACCTTCTGATAGACCAGACTTCATGAGAATAATCTTGGGGTGATGCAGGAAGCTTTGGCTTGATGGAAAACCAATAGTCCATCTCAAATCTTCAGGCATACATTGGCTTCCTCCAAGCATGTTGGGAAAGAGGCAGATCTGTCCTTATTTTCCCAATGTGCCTCCTCCCTGCTGTCCTGAGCATCACTGAGGTCCTCTCCTTCCTATCTGAACCCAAAAGAGAAGGAGAAAAGGGAGCTGGGGGTTAGTGGTTTGAAGGGAGGTGTTTCTGTAGGGCTTCAGGGAGATGCTGGAGGAGAACCTAGCTTGGAAGCTCATCTGCGATGCAAATACATCTGTATTCATGCACTGCTAGAAATACCTGCTCCATCCACCTGAGGTACAGATCGATTTGCATCTTCTGCCACTCAAAGGTGTTGAGCAAATTTATCTGTGGCAGGGGAAAAGGAGAGTACTCTAGAAGTTCCATCAGGAGAACAAGCTATCCTCTCTGCTCATATCCATCAGGAAAGCAAATCATTTCCCCTTTTTATTTCCTCCTGGAAAATTAGGTCCTTTCCACGTGTGGGTATCTCAGACCACAAGATTAGAGGGAGAGGAACCAGCAAAATGAAACATGAGGCAAACAAGTTGTTTCTTCCCCAAATTGTTTAGCGTGGACTAGGGAGGCTGGGAGAAATTCTAGCCAGGCACATAAATCACGGCATTAATTACGTATTCAGCCAGTGTTGCCAAGGTTTTCTGTTTGCAAATTGTCTGCAAACAGATTGAAAAAGTCCCCACCATATTCCTCATTTGAAAATATTTGCAAATTTCTTCACGGTCTGAGGATCAATTCGAGTCGGAAATGTGATTATGGAATCTCCAATTCACAGTCCCACAATTCCTGTTGACCCACTCGTGGCCTTTTGATGTTTCTACACTGTAAATACGCAACAAAGAAGTCAGCAAGTCACCATTTGAAGGCCAGAAAGAAACAAAATCCTCTAGTTTGACTTCCAAAATGTTTTTCTCTGGTGAGCACTGCTCTGAATTTAATAAACTACCCAGAAAAGCAATTTCTAGGAAAACTCCATTCCTTGATTCAGCGCCTTGACGTAGTGAAGACTTCACCATCTTCTTCAGTTAGTCGAGCCAGGGTTTAATTACCCTTGCTGCTTAATTTGTATCTGCACATTTCTAATTTGCATTCAACTCTTGGCATGCCTTTGCTGAAGATCCCTTGGCTCTCTGAAACTTCTCCCAGCGTTGCTGCCGACAGACCAACAATTATTGCAGCTGCTTTGTCCACCATTTCCAGTGGATTTTCCAAATTCCCCACATTTCTTTACAATTTGGGTTGTGCCTGGTTATAAATCAAGCCAAAATTGGTATAAAAGCCTGGTTATAAATAGCCAAACTGGTATAAAAGCCAAACTTGGATTCAAAGCAACAGGACATGTCTAAGTGACCCAACACAAACCGGGAATTTTGCAATCAAGGGGAAGATTTGAAGGCAAAAATTGGCTTTCAGGGAGAATAGCAAAGCTCAGCTGGTTCTGTTCAAGGTGAGTGAACGCAAAAGGGTCGAGCAGAAGTTGTCTTTTGAATGAGAATAAATTATCCTCCTTCGGATGCCTCCTAAATGGCTCTGCTCTGCCGTGATCCAGACCGAACACCTCCAGCTGACCACATGCAGCTCGGAGGTGAGCTCAGCCTTCTCCTAATGATCCAGCTTATTACATCTCTGAATTATGCACACCGCCAGTTTATGCAAAACAAGCCCCTTATTATTATTAAAACCCTGACAACAGCTAAGCAGCTGGTGGCTCGCTGTCTATCATGCCTTGACTCCTGTTTAACATGCTGACCAATATTGCCTCCTTGTTAGTTTTTTGCTCTTCCATCTGTCTGCATATATCCACTTATTGGGGTTTTTTTTGTGTCTCAGGCACCTTTTGTTATGAGCTTGTTCAATATCCTCCAGGAGATGGTCATGTCCCACAACAATGGGGGTAAAATATATATTAAAACATCTTGTAGACTTTGGGTTTAAGGTAATTAAATCTCTTTTTATCTCTTATCAATTATCTCTTGGATAATCTTGCAGTGCAAAACTGCTGGGCACCACACAAACTGGTATATCTGCTCTTAACACTGATGAATTTGCAGTCCAAGTTCTTCTAGGTTTCTACTAACTTCTCTCATCCAGCTTTTGCATCTTGCCTAGGAGACACTAACCACTCTCAAAGCTCCTGCTGTGCCTGTGCTGTGCTTTTCCAGCTCTTAGAATGAGTCCCAAACCTTACAGGAACTTCTACATGGTGATGTTTTCCAAATATTATTAAATATGAATATTCAAGGCAATTTGTTTTCCACTGTTTTCTTGGCTCTGCTTTAGTGTACACTCAATGTTTAAATGAGAAAGGAAAGTGTGGAAGACAGAGAGAGAGAGGAAAAGAAGCGGGAGGGAGGAAAACACATCTGGTCCTTTGAGGAACTTGTTTGTTTTGAAGCTTGGAGCTTCTTCCTCTCAACTTCTCAGAAGGTGGCATACAAGCAGCCCATGGAGGAACCTATGGATGGAGCATACATAGGGGCTTCTGACAATTTGGTAACCGTGTGTTTCACTTATCTGTCTCCTTTGTTTACTCTTATTTGGATACTTAACTAATTTGACTTGACACAATAAGGGCATGACCATGAGAAGCAAAAGACATTGCTTAAATATTTCATATAATGCTTAAAAAAAAGAGAGAGTAAAATACGAGATCCTTTGTCCTACTCATTTTTATTAGGAAGAAAGGAATTTGGGGGGAAATAGGCATCATTATATCAGATTATGCATGAATGCATAATAAAACTCCTAAAGATACGTGAAATATCAGTGCATTCGCTAATGGGAATTGATTCCGAGTTTTATTCATTTTTTAACAAGATTTAATGACGTTTCCTTGTCTGTTTCTCCCCGTGGTTCATTATGCCATTAAGTGCCATTTAATCTGGGTGATGCGTGTAGGAGATAACGGTTTGCGATGGGTTGTTTAACCAAACTCCTCACTGACTCTCCGGTGGGCTGAGAAGAACTGACAGGTCCCAGCCCAGCATGGTGGCCACCAAGTCTGCCTTCATTGGAGTCACATGAAAGATGGATGGGACCAGCTGGGAGTCAGCTGGCTTTGGCAGATGTGCTCCTCACTGATGGATTTGGAGCGGGATTAACAATTTAAAGCACAGCCCTTGCATTTACAATCGTTGTCTCTCATTAGCAGCGTGCACTCAGGAAACATCTGTGATCTGGATGGAAAGGTTTCCCGTTGTATTTTGGGTTGTTCCCTTGGTTTGCTCCATGGGATACTTTACAACCCATGTTCTGGGCTCCTCTGGTCATCTCCTAGTGCTTGCCCTTGATGAAATGCTATCTGCAGTCACCACCGTCCTGGCTGCTGGGTTGGGTCTGGTCTTGCGTCATCCCATTCACCAACTAATCAAGTTTAATCTTTAAAGGAGTTTGGCTTGTTCTGAACCCAATTACTTTCCCGATTAGGATCTTCCCTTTGTCTCCCAGCCTAAATTTAGCCGTTATTCAATGAAGACCTTTAACTTCAGCCCTTATTTCCTCCCCTCGTGTTTTCTTCTCTGACATATTTATAGAGAGCAACCAGGTTCCCTCTCGCTCTTTGCTTCGGTAGGCTGGAGGAACCTTGCTCTGCTCCTTCCCTCTCCTGAGATTGTTCTCCCTTTTCAAGGGCAATGAAAGTTGCTCTTTTTAGCAGCTGTTCCAGGGCTGGTTCAACCTTTTTCAATAGCAGTTATTAAAAGTGTACAGTGGGTTTCAGAGGCAATCTCACCTGGGTCTAGCACGTTAACAAGAATACCTCCTAATCTGGGCTAGGACATCACTCATTCAGGGCATAGTTGGAAGAAAATACTTCATAGAATCATAAAATCCCAGACTGGTTTGGGTTGGAAGGGATCTTAAAGCTCATCCAGTCCCAATCCCCCTGCCAGCAGCAGGGACACCTTCCACTAGACCAGGTTGCTCAAAGCCTCATCCAACCTGGCCGAGAACACTTCCAGGGAGGGGGCATCCACAACTTCCTTGGGCAACCTGGGCCAGTGTCTCACCACCCTCACAGTGAAGAATTTCTTCCTAAGATCTACTTCAAGCACTTGAAGACAGCAAGTGGATTTTCTCTTTTTTTCTGGCCATACCATTCAGGTCCTGCACCTGGATCTGAGCAATCCCAAACATAAATACAGGCTGGGTGATGAGCCCAGCTCCAAAGAGAAGGACTTGGGAGTAGTGGTGAATGAGAAGCTCAGTGTGAGCTGGCAATGTGTGTTCACAGCTCACAGGCCAACGGTATCCTGGGCTGCATCAAGAGAAGCGTGGGCAGGAGGTCAAGGGACGGGATTCTCCCCCTGTACTCCGCTCTTGTAAGGCCCCACCTGGAGTGCAGCTTCCAGTTCTGGAGCCCTCAGCACAAGAAAGACATGGACCAGTTAGAAGGAGTCCAGAGGAGGTCACGAGGATGATCCAAGGGCTGGAGCAGCTCTGCTGTGAGGACAGGATGAGAGAGTTGGGGCTGTTCAGCCTGGAGAAGAGAAGGCTCCAGGGAGATCTCCTAGTGGCCTTCCGGTACCTGAAGGGGCTCCAGGAAGGCTGGAGAGGGACTTTGGCCAAGGGCAGGGAGTGACAGAACATGGGATGATGGCTTTAAACTGGAAGAGGGAAAATTTAGATTAGGTATTAGGAAGAAATTATTTCCTGTGAGGGTGGTCAGACACTGGCCCAGGTTGTCCAAGGAAGTTGTGGATGCTCCTCCCTGGAAGTGTTCTCGGCCAGGCTGGATGAGGCTTTGAGCAACCTGGTCTAGTGGAAGGTGTCCCTGCTGCTGGCAGGGGGTTGGAACCGGATAAGCTTTAAGATCCCTTCCAACCCAAACCATTCGATGAGTCTATGCAATGACCACTCAGAACTTGAATTGTATCCAAGATGTTCTGGCCCACTGAACAGATCCATACCTCACCTGGCACTTAGGATGAGTAGATACCAGGATCCAAGCTGTGTCCTCAGTTCAGCTTCCCCAAGCCATGCTTAATTTGCCCACTTCACCTCCCCTCCCCAGACACAGACCTTGTACAAACCTGCCCAGAAATCTGCTACCGGGGTTGTTGAGTCCCATCTGCACCAGAATAAAACGAGAAGGGACGGCCACCCGCCGTGCATCTGATACAAAATCAGCAGAACACAGGCCATTTACATGCAAAAGTTAATTGGAAATGCTAAATGACTATAGCCATGGGGCTACTAGAAAACCTGCCATCAAATTGCTTTAGGTGAGTTGACCCCAACCATGTTGGCAGAGCCAGCAGTTGACTGCGGTCCAGAGGACCACATTAGGCTGTGAGCCACCATCACCCACTCACTTCGACTTCAAAGTAATATTTAAGAGTATTTTTTATTTTTCCCAATGGAGATTCCTGGCTCTTTATTATGCTACAGCTGGTGACACATACCTGCCACCTCACCTCAACCAAAAATGACCTGCCACATCATCCCCACGTCGGCTTTGCATTGTGATAAGCTGCTGGAACAAGAAAAAAGAAAAAAAATTCAATGGAATGCAAAAGAAAGGCTTTTAAAATAAAAAGAATAATAATTAAAAAAAAAATAATCGAGCCATGATTCATTTTATTTCAAAGCTTTTGCCCACACCCCTTCTGTCTAACCTGCTGGCACGCACGAGCCAGAGAGCAGCGCTGGATCCCGGCCAGTAATTACAGTGATCAAGAAAATTGAAATGTTTTGCAAAGCTTGCCTGGCTTTTCTAGGTGAGCTGCGGAACAAGACAACTTGGAAATCTCCTCGCCCTTAACAAAGATGCCATTTCATTATTCAAATGAGCAGGTACCGTGTAGCGGTGATTACACAGCTGGTGGCTGCTTTTTTGGGGTTTTTTTTTTGCTGACTTGAATTCTTTAGGGGATTTTGCTGTTTGATATTGGGGGGAAATGGGAATAACAGGACAGGTGATTGCTCCTCAGGTGGGCTATGCTTGGTGGATGTGATGTCCTCCACCTGAATGCTTTCCCATCCCGTGCTACAGGCATTCAGGCTGTACTAAGAGCTGGGATTTCCCTCCAAAGCTCTCAAAAATGCTTTGTAGGAGATCAGGAGCATTAAGCAAATAGGGAAACTGAGGCACAGAGCAACAAATCCTATTTGGAGCTGACCCAACCAGCAGATTGGATAAGGAACTGTCAGCTATATCAGTCTGGGCTGATAAGCTCTGCAAGGACCAGAGGGATGGGACCAGCTTTGGGACACTTGTGTCTCCTCACCTGCCCTCACCTCGATTGCAGCATCACACCAGTGACAGGAAGAGAAAAAGGAAAAGGAAAAAGAAAAGGAAAAGGAAAAGGAAAAGGAAAAGAAGAAGAAGAAGAAGAAGAAGAAAAAGAAGAAGAAGAAAAAGAAGAAGAAGAAAAAGGAGAAGAAGAAAAAGAAGAAAAAGAAAAAGAAGAAGAAAAAGAAGAAGAAAAATAAAAATAAAAATAAATAGAAAAAGAAAAAAAGAAAAAGAAAAAGAAAAAGAAAAAGAAAAAGAAAAAGAAAAAGAAAAAGAAAAAGAAAAAGAAAAAGAAAAAGAAAAAGAAAAAGAAAAAGAAAAAGAAAAAGAAAAAGAAAAAGAAAAAGAAAAAGAAAAAGAAAAAGAAAAAGAAAAAGAAAAAGAAAAAGAAAAAGAAAAAGAAAAAGAAAAAGAAAAAGAAAAAGAAAAAGAAAAAGAAAAAGAAAAAGAAAAAGAAAAAGAAAAAGAAAAAGAAAAAGAAAAAGAAATGTTATTTAGAGGAAAAAAGCATTGAGAAAGAATCACTTCTCCTTAAGTAACGACAGCAGAGTCTGAATCCTGCTCATCATTTCAAACTGCTGACTCATTTACCACTTGAAATGAATTGAGGGCTGTTAAAGGTTTTATAGAAGATTTCATTAAATATGTATTGAGCCGGCTTAGGATGGAAATTGTTATAAAAGCTGGCACCGGCTCAAAGAGCCAAATGTTTCCGTTTATTACAGAGATATTTTACTCCTGCCTCTGGTCTGCGCCCCGTTTCAGCCTCTGAACACCAAAATAACCCAACGTGGGAAGCAGAGCTGCCTCAACTCTCGCCGTGCACCCAGAGTGGCCCTTTGCCCCTTGAGGTCCAAACCATGATGATGTCCACCCTATCAACCAGGATGGGGGGCAGCCATGGGGGTGAACCCCTTGTGTTGCTCCAGCAAGAATGGGGAGATGTGTGATGTGTGATCTTTTAGGAGGCATGAAGAATAGAACAGATACATTTTAAATCATACTTCTAGATAAATCCTATACTCAGTGTTAAACATCACACAAGCTCTGAGCATCTCCCAGAGGTTTGGGGTCACCCATGGATGGATTAGGGCACATGGTGGTGTCCAACTCTCAATTTTAGGTTTTGTTTTGCAGAATTTTGGCTGAAACAGCAGAGACCTAAGCTGTAGGTATCTTCACCCTTAGCTGGACCCAACCCATGTTGGCTGCTCCCAGCTCTTCAGCGAACACCCGCGTGTGAATGAACTCTTTTGTCAAGATCAGGGCAACGTTACTGTTCCCCCAGGCTAAGCACAGATGCGTTTTCACTCCAACATGATCTCCACAATTAAAACAACTGTACCTGCATTTATCATATTGATGGGGTGGAACATGCTTGGTTGCACCCAAGCCTTTTGCGAATGTATTATTCATGGGGTTTAATACATCACAAAACTACTTTCATCTCCCTTTATAAAGGGATATGGGAAGAGAGGAGCTGTTGGAAGACGAGGAGAAATACCTGTGGAGGCATCTCTAACACAACTGCATGCCAGCAATATGGTGGCTGGCCATCAGAGCCAAAATGTTTTCTTTAACTTCAAAGTGAGAAAGTCAACGAGATGGAAATTTTTTGTCCCCATAGTTCTCCATTAGCACGAAGCCTTAAACTTGAGCCATACACATCACTTGACCTCAAAGGTTATGGGACACTTGACTTAGAAAGAGTTATAGGCAAAATGATTGTTTAATGAGGAGGGTGAAGGTACCTCTGACAGATCCCCAGAGTCTCTTTAGCGCCTGAGCCTTGAAATATCAAGCTTAGAAATGCATCGAGAAGGCAACCTACTGATTTCCTTCTCATATCTGTGTGTTTATCTCTTCAAAACCCCAGGGAGAATGGAGAAAAAAACCCAAACTAAACACATGGAGAGGTGAGAAAGAAGCTGGGAGAGGATTCCCTGATGGAAAAAAAAACAAGCAATGTCAGGTCAAGGCAGCAGGCAGGTGTGACAGCCTCCTCGTTAAGGAGAAGGTGGTGTGGTAAGTAGGTGCCAGCCAAGGCCCCGGGTGATGCATGTAAGCCATATGCTTCACGTTGGATGTCTGCAGAGGGCTGATGTCTCCCCAGACTGGCCTAACACCTCTGTTCCACCTCCCACCTCCTGCCTAAGACCCAATTGCTAAAGCTCCAGCTCTTCAATTCCCAACTTGCCTCCCTATTTTTGGCTGGTGACGAGATACCCAGGCTCTTCACAAGCTGGTTGCTCTCATCGACAAGAATTGCAAAGCCAACTTTGGCTCCTCAGCAGCTCTAAATGAACCCATCATCACCTCCAAAAATGAACCAAACCTGACAGATTTATACCAGAAAGGGGGACAGAGTGCAAGCCCTCATATTTGTTTTCTCCCTGAAGACCATGACCCATGTTATGGAGCTGGTTTCCTTACCAACAGCACCCAAGGATTCTTGTGGTTGCTTTGCTTAGATCTTCTTGTTTTCAAGAAGAGGAACAAAATAAGTTGTTTTATTTTTGCTGGGCCTGATTGCTCTACAGGAGAAAGAGGCAAGCTGGGCTCTTTCTGTTCCCACTTATTGGACTCTTTTGATTTTACTTGGACATCTACCTGGAACATTAAACATACTTTCTCCTCTATAGTCCAGTTCATGCAACAAAACATGAGAAACCTTCATCTTCTATTACAGGAGAAAAAAAACCCTGCAGCTTGTAATAAGAAAAGAAAAGGCACCTTTTCCCAGAAAGGGACAAGAATTTACAAGCAACGTGTTAAAAAATCCCACAAAATGTAGCAGCAGCTCCCTGAATGAGGAGAGCAGGGTCTGAGGGTTTCTGCTGAGCTTTTTTGTAGTGAAACATCAAATGCCAGCCACTTGGGTAAAGAAAAGGACAATTTTGGCTTCTTTTGCTTTCCTAGTTCATAAAGTCGGAACAAGGATGGGAGATGTTGTTGCTGCCTGTTTGCTGTCTCCTCCTCGACGATCAGAGCATTTCCCAGGTGATACCCTCAAGTCTTCTCCTCTAGGATCTTCAATGTTGGGCCTGGGGGCACATAGGGACTCCTGTATCCTTTGAGGCTCATCCCACCTCTGCAGGTCACCAACACCCTGCTGGGAATGTCCCTGCTGGCATCTGCAGTGACATGCTGTGGCCATGGAAGGAGTTTTAAGGTTGCTGAAGGGTGTTAGCAATCCACACCAGGCTTTGGTAAGATCTGGGATGGCCTCAGCAGCTGAGGGACAAGGTCTTTGTCAGCTCCTAAACATGCAGCAGGAGGAAGGTATGGGGACCATCAAGAAATGCAATGTGGGAGAAGGGCAGAGCTGATAGCCAAGGGGGGTTGTGATAGGAAGGATGGATGTCCCCTGAGTGGTTCATGTCTCTGAGGCTCCATAGAGACCCTCAGAACTTTCCTTAGAAATCCCTTTAAAATCCCAGTGCCAGAGCAAGCATGTGGGGTCAAATAATTGATGTCCACCATGAAAGCCATCAGGCCTTTCTCATACCATCTCAGGAAGGAGTGTAAAGCGCCGTGGCAGTGGTCAGCTCCTGGGATGGAACAAAATGTGGGACAAAAACCCATTTGCCTTAATGCCATCCCATTTGATCTGATGAATGCCCAGATGGTTGCAGGCTGATCTGCTCCCAGCTTCACCAGTGGCTCATTACAGATGCTGGAGCCCAATGTGGTCAGGGCCATATTTGACCCCTTCTGCCCTCTGGCAATGCTCACATGGGGAACATACTGTCATTGGGGGGAAAACCCTGGCAGGGACCCAGAGAGGCCAGAACATTTCTGATGGGACTCATTCTTGCTTCCCAGCCTCGTCTTTTCTTCACGTTTCATACCCAAGCCCAGAGTTCTCCTTGGAAATGAGCAGAAGAGGGGAAATCTGGGCAGAAAGCTTCTTTTTTTTTAGCTCCATTTTGAAGTGCTCAGGTGTAAAAGCAAGTTCCAGTAGATCATGGTGCCCCCATCAGCCTACCTGGCTGAGCTGGCAGGTCTGCTTTTAGCTCAGCCTTAATTTCTGAGAAACCAGGTTTATTATTTCCTCTATTGTTCCTGTGTCTCTTTAAAGCTGTCCTCTCTCACTGACAAAGGAGAACAAACCAAGTCATCCTCCCTTTTTATTTCTTACATCCTGGACTTTATTTATAGGCACAACCCGGAGCAGGAATGAGCAATCTCCTGCTCAGGGCTGTCCCTCCTCACTTCCCTTAACCTCATCCCACCTGGGTCATCTTACAAAGCTTTTCTCATGGCAACAGCTCTTCTCTGGAGCTTTTCCAGTCTCCCAAGAGACAATTTCTGTTCATTTCATGACAAAGAAGCTTTGGTTTTGTAAAACTGAACAAACCTGACAAGCTAGAGGCAAAAGAAACAACGAATCCTTCTTATTTGCTCTCGAGCTTGGAGGTTCCTCTACACCTCATTGGATGACTTGGAAATATCAGGGAAATTCGAGGTGTTTCTAATTCAGTTGGATTTCCTTTCTGAATGAGAAAGGGATGCTTGACCAGGCTCCTTATTTCTTTCTGGGACTTGTCCCAGTGATGGGTGACACTAAGACTAAGCAAGATTAATTTACCTTCTAAGGTTTTAGGAACCAGGTAGGTCATTCCAGGTCTTTTTTCTCCAACTATTAGACCTAAAAATATATCTTCTTCTTATCAAAAGCTGAGAGGATGAGATTTTACCCTAGCCACATTCCTGGGAGAGATTGGGGCTTTGCAGAAAGGTCCTCACCTCCTGGGACCAGCAGAACTGCTTGGTCAACTTAAGAACCATCTACTACCTATCCAGAGGTTTGGGACTCCTTCATGATAAAGATTAAACACCCATGAAGTTTTAACAATGTCTTCTAATTTCCTCCAGGGTACATTAGGAAGAGAGTACCAGCACAACTCAATTTGATGAGGAAATGGTTACCTGGGGAGGCCGTTGACTGTCCACCTAAGAATAGTTTAGACAAGCAGCTGTCAGGAATAGTTTAGGTGGATTTAATGGCTTGGAGACAAAAGCTCAGACTATGAAACATCCCCAGGTCCCTGTCAGCTTGTCCAGTTTACCCAGGGGCACCTCAAGAACTGAAATCTGGGGTGCACCTATGCAAATAAAATCAGCTACTCCAAAAACACATGGTGGACACTCACATTGTGTATTATGTTGGGGTAGAAGCCCAGAAGATCATGAAGAAGGCCTTCACTTTGGGGGGTTTTAGGAAGGATATGGCATGCTGATGCCCCCCAGGAGCAGCAGCAGCAGCATTTAGAGAAATCCTGTTCATGGTTGCCAGGACCTGCTCGGGGATAGAAGGCTGCTGGATGAAAAGCAGCAAGTAAATGAAGTGGATGGGAATTAATCTGAGAAAATCCAGTTGGTGGTTTATTAGCCAATTGATATGCAAAAGCGAGAGGCTGGTTTTGAAAGCACATTTAGCCCTGTGAGGAGATTTTTGATTTATTTCCTTCAAGGTACCAAAGCAAACCACCAAGGAAACTCTGCAAATATTCCACAATAACTTGCCAAAATAGCTTGACCTTGGCTAGAAGCCCCTCCGAGGACAACAGAGAAGCTCCAGCCCTCCAACCCAACGTTCCTGGCTGCCAGAGCCACCAATTAGTGCCAATTGCCTCATTTACTTCCTCACTGGACTTTGATTTGGATTGATCCATAGGCTCAATTTTGTTGTTGGGGATAGTATTTCTCATTTGAAGACATAAATCTCTCCTTTTAGTTCTCAGTGCAAAGATTGGTCCAGTTAATAGGTGCTGGCAGTATCTGGAATCCCACACGCTGAGGGTGGGTGGTTATCTCAGGGCTAGCAAATGGCCTCCTCTGTGAGGGAAAAAAAAGAATCTCATTTGATTAGAAAATGCAAGACCAACAGCATTTCTCTAGTTTATTGCAAAGATGAATTGAAGTCTTGGCCCTATTAAGCTGATAACGAAAGTGGCTTCAACGAGGCCAGGGCTTGCATGAAAACATCTGCAGAAATAGCTCGTGATGGTTTGGGATCTTGGTTTTTTACAGGAGGAGAAGCCAAGACCTCTAAGGATGAGCAAATTCAGCCCGTGGGAGAATAAATAGTCTGAGATCTGACAAATTCTCCCTGGTGCAAATGAAAAGAGGCTTGAATACTGCAGTGGGAATTGTCCTCCATGCCTCGATCTTGGGTTTGAGGTGCAGTTCTTCGAGGCATCTCTTCTTCCACATCTTAAATCTAGTCTCTTCAAGGACCAAACACATCTCCAATGATTTTCCCCAACACCAAGACTCCCCAAAATCCAACTCCATCACGTCTGCAATCCGGGGAGGTAGCAGCCAGCTTGCCAATTCCTTCTGCTTTCAAGAGCACTTGGAAACCACTGCAGCTCCAGGAAGAAAGCTCATTTGGCAGGTGCAGGCAGACAGCAAAACAACTGCTGTCCATCTGCTCCTTTGCTCCAGCTTGGATTTCTAATTGTGTCTTCAGGACACGGGCGATGCTCGGAGACCTGCCAGCCAACAATAATTTAAATAGAAATTGTCGCCTTTGTGGTTTCCTTCTCTGGTCCATCAGGCATCTTGCAGGGTTTTCCCCCTTGGTCCTTCAAGATGTCTGTCTGTCTACTTCCCAGATAATTTGGGAACTGGTTTGGGAGATTTCAGACAAAATCTGGTGATGGTCTTGAAGATCCTTCACATATTGGGGCAGATGTGATGCTGCCATGGAGATCCCACCAACACCACAGAAGCACTCGCAGAAATACCAGTAGGAAGCAGAAAATGATGACATTTTGGTGCCCTTTGGAGCCACATCTCCAAATGTCTGATCCAATGTGTTGTGTTTCATAGCTGCAAACTGAAGGGAACAAAACCCACTGGGAAAACAACCCCTGTTTGGTTTTCTCAACGCTGCAAAGCTGTGGCTGGTGGCAAAGATGTCCCAGCAAGAACCAAACTGGCCAGGAGACGTCTTCCCAATTCCCTCCTTGACAAACTGAGGATGATGTGGAGGATGGTCGGTGTGTGTAGATCCCTGCATTGCCTACAGAGGTAATGGAAGTCATTTTGAATAGGAACTATCTTCCTTTTTCACACTTTAAGAAGCAAAAATAAACATCCATTAGAAGAAGAGTGGTGTGGTCACCTTACCACCAGGGACTGCCTGATCAAATACACCAAATTCATCAAAACCTGTTGTCATAAATGCAAATTTCACAGGTATAGGATTAAATCCCCAGCAGTGATATGACTGGTAGATTGTATTTGTCTGATAATATTCTTTAAAACACCCAAAATTAAGATTTCTCCCCTTTGGTCCATAAAAGAGAGTGAGATTTCAGCAGGTTGGATCCCCACTGAGGATGATACCCAAATCTTGGCCATCACAGAGCATAGTGCCTAAAAACACATGCAGGGGGCCAAGGATATAGTCATTTTCTTTGCCTACCATGTAGGCTGTTGCTTTGATTTGAGTTTTGAAAACCCATCGTGGGGCAACTGGGAGTGAAATTAAATAAATAAAAATAAATAAATAAAGTGAAGGTGTCTGATAAGCCAGGTTCAAAGGAGAAGCATGAAATTTGGATAAATGTGGAGCCAAACTAGTTCAGTCTCAGCTCTAAAATAGAAGAAGAATGCAAGATAGATTTCATTTAGATTTAAGGAGCTGTTTAGTGTGCATATTAGAAAACACTGTGGTTATTAATTCTTTTCCTTTTGGGGATTTTTTCCTGTTTGTTTGGGTATTATTTTTTTTTAAGCCTGCACTTTCAAAGTCAGCTTAATCCTAAGGGAAGGTGTTGACTCGACAGGTTTGAAGCTCCAGTTTCTTCATTTAGATGCAGAGATAGCACTAGATTGGGAAGGGTAAACTTTCCATCTGGTCTAAGAGGCATGGGTTGGGAATATGAGGAAAAGAAAAAACACAACTGCAAGTTCTAGGTAAGCCATGGATGTACAAACATCACCAAATTCATAATATTTGGAGTTTTCCTAAAATAAAACAGCATCTGCAGTCAGGGGAATGGGAATAAATTTCCTGTATGATTTTTTAATTCCATTTTTGGTAAGTTTTTCTGTCTCACATATGCAAAGCCCAGCCTGAAATGTGATTGAATTATGATACAGGAACTAAAAGGTCCTTCTCGTGTCTGGCATGACAGGATTTTACATCACTCAGGTTGGACAATGCTCTTTTCTGCTTATGATGGGGCAATCTGCCCATTCCAGCAGTTGGATGGAGCCCAGCACATCTCATTTCACCTCATGTAGGTCACCGAACCAGCAGCAGATGGGCATGTCGTGGAGGTGGACTCTTAATTCCATCATCACTTAAATCCAGAACAACCCAGAGGATGTGTGAAGGCTCCAGCAGTGAGTTGAGCAAGAGGTGTGCTAAATAAAACTCCTTCTGCCATTAATATTTAAAGGTTTCTAGACCTTTGAGTCGGATTCACTTAGGGCTGATTTAAAGTATTTCAGAAAATTGGAAAAATGGGGTGACTCAACCATGATTTTTCAGTTTTTTTAATCAAAAATTTAGAATTTTAACATAGAATTAAGAATATATTCCAGAAGATGCTCAGATGAAAGGTCTCCAAATAAGGACTTTTACCCTCCACCTCTCTACCCCACACTTAAAAAAGCAAGTTGAAAGTAAATGATGTTTAGGGATTTATCTGAGCTCGTATCTCCTCCCCTATCTCCTGCTTTTCTGGGGTCCCTGGAGGTCTTCCTCATCTTCTCTACACCTCGAGGAGAGCAAACAGACCTTCAGCAGCAGCAGATCTGGCCTCCTGTTATACCCACATTGAACAAACTCCTGAGAAGAGTTTCAGAGACAAACCCTGTGAAGCAGAAATCTCCTTTAAATGCTTTTGCATTGGATTTTGACCGCGCGTTGGCCTTCTGCTGGCCTCTTGCTCGAGCTCAGGCCATTAAGTTCACACTTGCCTTAGGGTTTGAAAAAAAGGAAAGAAAGGCCAAAGACACGTTCCTTGCTCCCCTCCTTCCCGTTGATCTCCTGAGCCTCTGCAGGTTGCACGGTAAAGAAGCGCTTTGGATATAAATAAACACAAATCCCCTCGGGCGCGCATCGACAACGGTTTCAGTGCAGCCAAGCTTCCAAAGTTCAGAGTTTAATGCAAAAGTCTGAAGCCACCACAATTTATTCTAAATTGCTTCACTTGATCCGATGACCTGGGAGAATTATCGCTGGAGGAGACCTGGATCAGTAGCCGGGAGCGGTGGAGGCAGGCGAGAGCCTTGATGGGAGATGGCTCTTTCGCCGATGGAAGTGTCTGCTTGAGGGGACAAGGTTGAAAGAACTTTTCAGATTTAAAAGATCCCCAAGAGACATCTCTTCTTGGAGAGCACAGGGATTTGAAGCCCATCAACATCAAGCATCCCATGGGAGCCTGGCAGGGAATTGGCGGTGATTCAGCTCCCGCGGTGGCATTCACCCCGGCGTCGTTGGCTTTGCTGGGCAGATGGGTGCCAGGGGATTTGGGGGAATTTGGATTTAACTCCTTGGCTCTTTGCTGAGGGTGTTTTACAGTTGAACTCTCTCCTGGCTGTGGAGCAGTAAAAGCAGCTGCCTCCAGCACTGGGAATAAGCTGTAAGTGTCAGACGAATTCACAACTCAGTGGAAAGCTCCAAGGTTTTGTGAGCATTGCCTGGGCTAAAAATAAATAAATAAATAAAAATTAATCAAGTCAACTGGAAGGCATCAGATGCTTCTGACTGATGCACTTTGGCACGCTTGTACCCACCAAAATTGTCCTGTGCCATGTTATGCTGCTACTAACCCATTGCCACAACCCTGCAAGCAGGGTCAGGTGTTGGGTTTTTTTCCTTATACTTTTCATTTTATTCTTGGTTTTTGCTAATTGAGTTCTAGAGAGGGTAAATATTACTTTGACCTTCTCCAAGGAGAAATCCTACCTCTACCTGGAGTTCCTAAACTGTGTCTGGTCCACCCTACCAACCTCTTGTACCCTACCAACCTCTTGCACCCAACCAACCTCTTGCACCCTACCAACCTCTTGTACCCTACCAACCTCTTGCACCCGACCAACCTCTTGCACCCGACCAACCTCTTGCACATTCAGGGAAGCCCTTTCCCTTCTGCTAAATAATCCAACTGAATTTGAGAAGCCCAAACCTTTTCCAGGAGAAATATTCAGGTTTCCTACATGTGCTGGAAATTGAAGTTTCTTTGAGGATGAAACAATTCACACAAAAACCATTGATTTCACCAAGTTCCCCAAACCCTGCTGGGTCAATACTAGAAAATGAGCTACTCAGATGAAAGCTGTGAACATGTTTGTGCTGAACCTACAAGTCTTGGCTTTGTGACAAAGGATTGAAAAGAGGAATCACACCTTTTCAAGAAACCTGACTCTCATTCTTGGTCATTTCTCCTAACAAACCCTTCCTTTCTTTGCCTTCTTTAATTCTTTTGATGGGACAATGGTCCTCGTTGCCAAGAATCACAGATGATGGAGATTGAGCAACACATCCCTCTGGTCAATACCATGTGTTGGGATCTTCTCAGGGACATATGAGTCTCCATAGGATGAAATCAAACCCTCCAAGGAGCCAGATGATTGAAATCCTGGTTATTTCAGCTGAGGTTTGAAGGAGATGAACCCTCCTCTTTATCTAAAGCCATTGACGTGGGTGACACTCTCAGCCGACACCTGCGAGCTTTGCTCCTGCTAATCATGCTGCGCTGATGTGAAGTCATTATCCAGTCCATTTTAGGGAGGCAAAGAATGCAAATGAGGTAATTGCCAGCTCTTCTTACCTTTCCAACCCCTCTGCAACCTTCCTGCAGCAATACCCTGGTGCAGGAGAGCACTGGAGTGATGGAATATGAAGCAGGTAGAGATGATCAAGATGATCCAGCTCATGAAAAGTAAGGAAGGGAGACTGGGAGGGTGGTTGGTGTCCAATTTCATTGAGTCCTTCCTCCAATTATCATCTCCACAGATTTTAGATGTCCAAGAGCAGGTTGCCTAAGCCTAATGTCCTCATTTAACTTATTACCAGAGCCAAAGAGGAGCAGTATCATACTAGGGGCATCTCCTTCCCCATTTAGATGTCACATTGCCTTTTGGTTAGCTAGATGAACATCATCATCAAGGCATTTCAAAAATAGACAGAAAGAAGCTGGAACAGCCAGAGGCTGACCTCTCTTTGGAGGAAATGCACCAAGTTGTCTCGGTAAAGAGAACTTCCAGCCACTGGCTGACCCTGAATCACGCCAAAGTAAATCCCATTCTTCAAGAAAATCCTCACCTTGCACCTTACCAACCTCTTGCACCCTACCAACCTCTTGCACCCTACCAACCTCTTCCACCTTACCAACCTCTTGCACCCTACCAACCTCTTGCACCCTACCAACCTCTTGCACCCTACCAACCTCTTCCACCTTACCAACCTCTTGCACCAGACCAACCTCTTGCACCCTAAAAGAGCCATGTGAGCACTTCAAATCCCTACTGAAACCATCAAAAATCCTCTGAATCTCTCATTCCCACCCCCCCCCTCCTCCATTCCCCCCCACATCTTGGCACTAATCAAGACCTTGGATCTTTACGAGGAAGCAGATGCTGATCCATTACCCCGAGCCATATCTTGCTCAACAGGAAGCCCCATCAGGACTCCAGCGTTATTCCTCATGGATGATGCTCCCTCCCAGTGTTGAAATCACAGCCTGGCCTGTGTTTAGCACAGAAGGAAACACGAATAAACTGACTTTTTCACTGCTGGAGCTGGGCTTTTTTTTCCCTCAGTAAGGCCTCCTCAAGCACACGTCCTGGGGTACTTAAGGTAGCGCCCGACGGAGGGGAGGATATTAGACTGAGTCACCTGTGGGTTCTTTATCTAATTAGACTTAAATGAAGCTGTTTGATAAGGAAATGTATTTTCCCCAGCTTTAGGAAGAAGGGCTACGGAGAATAACAACAGATGCAGAATAACATCCCGTCTCAGACCAGCAAAGATTAGTGTTATGGCTAAATTATATCCTGGCCCGGTAATAAGGTTATTTCTGTTCCCAACACAGTGTTTAGATGAGGAAATCAACAGCGGGAAGTGTATCTTAATTTGCTAATAACAGGCAAGCGAGTAACGGCTCAACCCATCTCGGTGACATTGGCGGGGTTCGGCGGGCTGTGAGCAGATGAGGAAGCGCAGCCGTTGGGTAGCAGATGGCATTTTCCACGTCTACCATCAAAATGCAAAGTTAGTTAATGAATTTTTGACACGGAGCAGCGTGGTATGAAAGGCTCTGGATGAAAGCAAGCAGGAAAAAAAATAAAAATGTGAATAAAGGGACTCAGGAGGGACTGATTCTGTTCATCCCGATGCTGAAGCATCCAAGCGCAGGAGCAGGATGCCGAGATGAAGAAGGTACCATCAAGGGCAAAGCTGACTGCTCGTTCCAAAACAACAATTCACTTTATGAGCCATTGGTACAGACAGTGATTCCCTTATCTGGGGCAAGTGGCCGTCTCAGATGGGTGATAACAGAGCTTTTTAGAACTGTGCAAAGAATAATTCTCCATTTGCCAGCTGACCTGGAATATCAAGGGAAAGAGGGGAAAAAAAAAAGAGAAAAGGTTATTGATCTAAAATAGCCCTCTTTTGGTCTATTTTATAACAGTTGGAAGGAGAAAAAAAAATAGAATAAAATTGAAGTGTTCCCAGCTCAATGAATGGCAAAGGGGGTACTATTTATTATCCTGATTCATTCATTTCTAAATGAGCGCAGGTGTTTTTCAAATGAGACACTTTCCTCAAATGAGCTGGACAAAAAGGTTTGAAAAAACATAAAGGGAGCTCTGGATTTTTCCAGTTGATAAATATTTGGTTTAGGTATCAATTTGTATTTGCTTTTAAAGGGCAGAGAAATCTTGGATAGACTTTTTTGCCTCTTGTTGGTGTCGAGTATTTTAAGAGTTCATTTCCACCCTTCCCTTCAAACTTCAGCTCATTTAATTTAATAGAAAAAAAAAAAAAAAAGGAAGAGAATGACATGTTATTTGATTTACATAAAGGTCTGAGGACATTGCAGTGATTGTATTATGTGCACCAGAGTATCCTTATCACACAACCTCCCACACGGCTGGCACAAACCGAACAAATTCTTCACTGGGTCCTTAGCACTGCTTGTCATAATGAGGAGAGTTAATTAACATGACCTTTTTTTTATCTATTTAACAGAAAAACCCCTGAAGTTCCCATCTTGGAAATCTGTTTTGAAAGAAATGAAATGAAATCCAAAATATACTGATCAATGGAGCCAACAAAGATAATTCAAGAAGCTTCTTTTTCTTCCCCACTCAGAAGGTCAGAGGAAAACAAGTGTGAAAAGAAAATCTATGGTAAATAGAGCATCTCTAGACTAAAGAGAAAGGGAAATATCAAGTGTGGTCTCAAGTCCAACAGCCTTAGCCATAATCATATGGTTACCACAAGCAAGAAGCCTTGAGGGACACCTTCAGAGAATGTGATCCTAGCTTTAATGAAGGGCTAGAGAAAAGGAGCTGAGAGCAGCCTGGTCAACAAAGCACAGGCTCACCCAGAAACCTCCCAAATGTATGCCAAAAAAAAATGCAAACAAGCAGGTAAAAAAGGCCCTGGAGAACAAGTCATAGCTTATGGACCACCTCATCCTAAACAAGAAGCCTTGAGCAGAGATAAGGAAGGAGAGAAAAGGGAGTTTTTTAACAGTGTTGAATCATCCCTGACTCTGAGATCTTCCCCAACCATCCCCACCTCACAGCATCACCCTCTTGACTCTTTATTTCCAAGGGATAAAGCTGATATTCAAAGCTGCTGGCTCCAGGGTTGGGTTGGAAGAGCAGCAATATTCCCTTTGTCTCTCTGGGGATGCTTTCCATGAATCACTTAATTAGACAAGAGCCTGGTGCAGAGATCACATTTCTAAGATGCAGCAGTTTATCTTGCTTTTATGTTTAATCTCTTCTTTGACTCCCACAGCTTGAAAACATTTCCTAGAGGATGCTTTATGCTGCAAAGAAAGTTCCTCAATGTCAAAACTAGAGGAGGCTCAGGCTGTTGTGAGTTGCTCCAGCTGAGACTTGTGTCAGTTGAGACTCCTGGAAGATGTTTGGAGAGCAAAGAAGGAGTAGGGACATCTCAGGTACCTCCATCCATCCATCCATGCAAGGAGTTAATGGGGATTGGTGGCCAGTAGAAGCCCACGTGTCCAATTTCAAGCAACACTTGGAGCTGCTTCACCCATCCCAGGTGGTTGAAGGCTCTGTTTAACTCATTTCTAAATATCCCTTACCCAGCCATCGTCTGCTGTATGACCACGGGCACGTTATATGAAATTCTCACCTCAGTCTCTCTCCTTCAACTCAAGTGCAACGACTGCTGCCCTCCAGCTTTTAGCTTAACTCATAAAAACAAATAAAAACAAATAAAAAACCATCAAGAATGAGACCCAGGCACTTTAAAAAAATTATTTATTATTTATTTCCAGACAGTAGTAGATTTACTAGGAAATGTCCTCTTGGGTAAACCCAAAAACCTCACTCATTCTGAATGCAAGCCACCACTAAAGCCTTGTAGACAAAAACAAGACAAGGAAGACATAACTGCTTCCAAATGGTTGATCTTGACACCATTAAAATGTGGCTTCTGGCTTTTTGCTTTGTGGTGTTATTATTTCACTTCAGAATAAATGGAAACGGGAGCAGAGGAAGAGTTTTTAAAAGACTCACCTATTCCACCTTAAATTAGCTGGGAATTCTGTATATATATACATTATTATTATTATTATTATTATTAGTAGTAGTAGTAGTAGTAGTAGTAGTAGTAGTTATTTTTATTTTTATTTTTATTTTTATTTTTATTTTTATTTTTATTTTTATTTTTATTTTTATTTTTATTTTTATTTTTATTTTTATTTTTATTTTTTTATATTCTTTTTTATTCTTTTTTTTTATTCTTATTCTTATTTTTATTCTTATTTTTATTCTTATTTTTATTCTTATTTATTTTTGTTCCAGCCTGAGTTGAACCATTTTTTTCCCCACTCTTTTTGTTTTGCTCCAAAAAATGAACCCACAAATCTGTTGACTCTTTGACCCTTAGTAAGGGCGGTAGAAGGTTGTTAAACCTTGTCAGGTCCTTTCACTGAGGAACTCTACTCACAACGTGGCTGGTGGAAGTTCACCCTTGGATCTTGTGTGATGTATCTTAAATGCACACGCTATCCACAGGCACAAAGCTATAAATGGAATAAACTTGGATCCTTTCTTATATTGTCAGAAACCACTTACCTTCTTCATCCCCATAACAACCACAACCATCTGATCTGACACCCAGGGAACGAGTCTTTCTGTTCTGGGATGTAAAACACCCACTTCAGTGGATGGAAAACCTTGACCAAAGCATCTCCTGTGAAAAGATGCTGACGTTCACACCCTCTCTGAGCATCCGTGCACCAACACTTCAAGTCTAAGTAGAGCACCAGAACCTCATTGGATCTGTGTCTACATATTTCACCTTCCTTTTTTTTTAATGATTAAAGAAGATGAAGACATCTATAAAAAAACCCCAACAAAACAACAAAAAAACCAATCATGCAAATAGAATCATCGAATTGTTTTTGTTGGAAAAGACCTTTAAGATCATCAAGTTCAACTCTTAACCCAACACTGCCAAGTCCACCTGTAAACCACACCATTGTGATATCCAGAAATGTGGAGTTTTGGCACTGAGTTCTCTTAATCACAGAATCATTGAATGGTTTGGGTTGGGAGGGACCTTAAAGCTCATCCAGTCCCAACCCCCCTGCCAGCAGCAGGGACACCTTCCACTAGACCAGGTTGCTCAAAGCCTGATCCAACCTGGCCAAGAACACTTCCTGGAAGGGGGACAGGTCAAGCACAGGAGCTTGATTTCATCTCAAATCCCACTTTTCTCAATTTCCTTTACCTCCAGGTGGACTTAGAAGGTGCATGAACCATCAAAATATGGCTCCAAAGTAAAAACAGTGACAGCTTAGAACACAATTTTAGGAAAATGTTGGCTTCATTAAATTCCAGTTTAGTATTGCAGCACCTCTGCTCATTGACCTCCACCCCAACACTCAACAGGAGATGTTGAGGAGCTGCAGAAGACAAGTTGCTTAGGGTCCACCTCTATGATAGGTGCAGGCAGAGATACATGAGCCCATGTGTGTGCTCATACCAGTGGTGGGTGGCTTTGCAGGCTGTGCCAATCTCTGCCATCAGCATCATCCAAGTAAGTGAGCTAGAAGTTGGTCCAGCTATGTGGGACACAAGCTGCAACCTCAACCTTTGACTGTAGGGAAAACAAGACATGAAAGAACAGTTATTTTGTGTAGCACCAGGGGAGAGGGATGCAAGGAGAAGGGGAGGTGGTAACGTTCACCAAGGAGCAGAGGAAAGGATGTGTGGTGGATTTTAATGCATCCTGGGAGAGGAATTCAGCACGTTGAGGTCAGTGAGCTTCAAAAGACAAGGGGTGAGGCAGGTTAGCTGCTGTTGTTTGAGAGTGCACTGAAATTTAGGCTTTTTCTGGTGTTTCTGAGAGTCTAACTGAGCAGGATCCATTTATGATCCCTCCCTCACCTCCTCACACTGAGCTGGTACCAAGGCCATACGTCACATGGACCCGGATCTCACGTTCTCCTGTGCTGTCTAACCCCCCTTAGGGCATCCTGACGTGGAAAAAGTGCTTCCAAGGTTCTTCAGAAGAGATTTGGTAAAATTAGTCTTAATTTAGAGTTGGTAATTGCCTTTGGCATCAGTCAGCAGAGGAGGGTTGGGAATGCAGGAGAAAAGAATCCTTTATTTTTCATTATTTATTTGCCGTGACACAGGAGAGTCTTCTCTCTGGAGGGAAGCTGCTCAGCCAAGCTCATTGCAATAAATAAACAAAACGAAACAAAAAAGTTTCTGGGGAACATCCTGATTTGATTAATTTTGCCACAAGGAACTTCTAAGTAGGAAAAAAAAAAATAAATTGAGAAAAAAAAAGTCAGATCTGCAACCACCGAAGGAATTTTTCTCTTTAGCTTGTCATTCATGGCATTTCTCCAGAGCTCTTCCTACCTTGGAAGCAAGGGATGCTCTTGCACGGAGCAGCTGCACCACTGATGTCCTTTGTAGGTGTTAGTGGACCCCAGAAAATCTCTCCTCCACTCAACCCTCAGCAAAGCACTCGAGTATCTTCACCCTCCGAGACCTTCTCTGTAGTTTGAACATGTTAAAAATATGGATGTCCTCGAGTAGTCAACCCCAGCAAAGCCCAATGGGGACTGATGGTTGTCATTAACTGAGGGGAGGGATGAAGATTTCTCCTTCCAGTTCCAAAAATACATTCCTCAAAGGATGACAGCTCTCTATTTTTTAATTTATTATTTGGAACCTGGTATCTTGGTTGCACACTGTCATTACTTGAAGCCAGCAGTTTCTAAGCAAGCTTTTCTACACGTGGGATCTTCTGGGCTGGATGTAAACAGCTCCTTGGAGCATCTTTACCCCAAGCAGGGCTTCTTCTTGTGCTGTCCCCAGGCAGTATCCAGCTTCCAGAACTGCTCACTGCCTTCAAACCTTGTGGAATCACTTAAGAACAGCTTCTCCATCCTCTAACCCTCTCCAGACGCTCTCTGGTGAGTTTGTGCTGACAGCTGGGTTGGTTTGGGTGGTGATTGAAGAGCCCTTTGAGCTGGTACTTGCAACTCTAATGGACACATCATTCATGTACCATGAAATAACAACCACCAAAAAAAAGAGTCCTACAAGGAAGGAATGGAGATGTGTGTCCCTCTGGAGCTGCTAATGCTGATGTGAACTGTAGGTCTCAAACCCAACAGTGCCAGGGGTTGGGGTTGTCCTCAAATACAGTGGAAGGATCATGTGAAAGCACTCAGAAACATTTAAGTTATGTCTAGTCTGGCAATGTAGACGTTTTCCAGGGATAAAAAAAGTGTTTTAGACTCTCATGAATTCCTTGGGCTAGATAGAGTTGACTGAAATGCAGTGGAGCTTCAACCAACATGGCTTCAGGGAATAGAAGAACATCCCTTTGACACCACACCATGCCATCTAAATCACGGCTACTTTCATACTGCATTTAAAGTGGCAGGTTGAAAAAGCAGCTTTTATTGGAACCAAAGGTGGTGACAAAGCCACCACCATGCAGCAGTGACATCCCTGGGGGGGTCTTTGCAACGAGAAGTGTCGGTGCCACCACACAAACCCAAAACATGAATGAATTGAGGTCACCTATGATAAGGGACAGACCCAGGGGCTTTAAATCACAACATTAAAGCTGTGTAAATGCACCAGTAAATCCTCAAAGTTGGGGTGTTGGGTTTTGGGGGTTTTTTTTTCACTTCTTCTCTCTTCCCCAACAGCTCCCACACACACAAGCAGCTGCCACATGGAGGAGAAAAAATAATAATAATAATAATAATAATTAAAAAAATAAAAAGTGATGGAAATGACAGCAGAGTAACAGAAAAACTCCAACATTTTCACAGTCTTGTCTGCTGGCTTTAAGTGCATTTCAGCACCGCTCAAAATTACATTATTTAGTATCAATTATCCTTCGATTGAAGCTGGGAGAGGTGGCAAGGCGAGCGTTTTTATCTCATTAGCATGTCTTGCCTGCTAACCATTTGCTACATTCCCTCCCTTTGATCCTGCCTTTGATTATATTGTGTGACAAAAGCCCCTGGAAATCTACTATTATTTCCATTAATAGCAAAGCTGCCCTCCTCTTTGACAAGCCAATTTATTATCATTGTGCTGTCTTTGTGCATCTCAACCAGGTTGACACCCTCTTCTCCACCCCAATGGTGAAGAATTGGCAGGTGTTGATCAAACCCGGGTGGCACAAGGACCTTGGAAGTGTCATCAAACAGAGCTCAAAATATTGACATTTTAATGGCCAGCAGAAGAGAATGAGATGGTTCAGCAGGAGAGAATGAGATGGTGCAGAGGGGTGACGTGGTTCAAACAGTTTTGCTCTTTGCCCCGGAGGATGCGATGGATGAAGATGCAGAAAGGGGTCATGAAGGAGGTGAGATCTGGAGGTGACCTGTGAACATGACCAACTTGGTTTTGAACCCTGGGCAAGCTATATCTGCCCCTTATCATCCATTTCTGCTGTCCTACTTGACATCCAGACTTGTATCTGGATGATAGTAAGAAAAATCTATGTTCTCCATCTGTCTTTCCAAAGTCACTTTGAGAAATCAAATTATAAACCTAGAAATATCATCTTTACTGGCTTTTTTTTGTTGTTGTTTTTTTTTTAAATGCAGTTTTGCAGCCAGAAGTGGGTGCTGAAGCCAGAGCATGTCTTTACAAGCCCAGCTTTGATAAAATAAATCAGGTGGGTATTATGAAACCAGCTTGAAATGTTTTTTGCCATTATTGGGCTAACCCTGAGGTGATGGTGACGTTCTCCTTCAATCTAAGCTTTAAGAGTGATGCTCCCATGCTAGAGACTCAATGACTTTAAATTGGATACCTTCACACACAACCACAGCCCTTCATTTTTCCCAGGAAGATTAACTAATCCTGGCTGCTCTTCTCCATCTGCTTCAAGTGTAAACATCTATTTCTCACCTCAAAAGAGATGCACTTAAAATAAAACTCCGACGTCGTGAAAATACCGACTCCAGCTCTACAAAAGGATAATCACGGTTCTTAACTTCAACACAATGCACAGGGCTGATGATTTTTCCATGCCCTCTGGTCTACAAAAAAAACCCCAGGTAGTGGGAAATGAGCCCAACTTGAAGAATAAAGAGGTTTTTGGTGGGAATTGGTTATCTATGGCAATAGGGAAGAGAATAAAGCCATTAAGAAGGGGGTGTCTTGTCAAAGTGTGGGTTGAACCTCAGCAAAATCTCTTGTTGAAGATATAAAAGATTCAGGTCCAGGTAACAGTGTTGCCTCTCATCCTTCCCTTTGGTTAAAATTTCTTCTTGTCCCTTGAAATTAAAGGCCAGTGAGTGGCCCAAGATGCTGAGCTCACCTTTGAAACACTTTGGGCTCTGTCATGCTACCAAGTTTCTTCTAAATGAACTCTGGGTCTGGTGACCATCAAAAGCATTTGCAGGTGTGATCTCCAAGCTGGCTGCATTTCAAGAACCTCATTTGAGGTTTTTTGGATCCTAATTTGGAGAAATACCATGTCCCTGGGCTCTGTGTGGAGTTGAGGGTGAACATGAAGGTATTTCCAAAGCCAGACTAGAAAATCACCCCATGCGAAGAGCATCCGCTTGCGCTTCGGAGCAAACCCAAACAGCTTCATCATCTCCCATCTAATGAGAATATGATCCTGGAATAAAAGATATTGTCACATATGTGGCTTATTTCTCCTCTCCAGCATTTAAAACCTGCAGAATCTGGGTTTTATCTTTTTTTCATCTGCCTGATTTTTCATTTTAAAAGCTTTTTTTTTTTTTCTTTTAAAAAGATTGAATCTTCCTAATTTTTCTCTTTTGAGTGAGTCCCACAGAGTGATTGTGCTCAGAGGAGCCTAGATCTGATTTATTGCATGAGATAAACTGAGTGCAAACATGCTACCTATTTGCAGTATTTCCTCCTGTTAAAGGGCGACTCCCAGAGCTGTAAAAGAATTTGAAATAAAATTTAAAAAAAATTAAAAATAAGGGTTTATGAATCACCTTTGAACTGCAAAGTTCAACTGTAAGGAATAAAAATGGGAAAGGGAATTTAATGCAGGTCAAAAACCCCTCGTGTCCTGCTCACAATTAGGAATTGTATCAATTTCCTCCAAGAATCCCACAGAGAAAAGGATGCTCCTGTCGCAGAAGATGCTCCAGGCACACGGGGGAACCTTCATCTGCTGCAAATTAACATGCAGGGATTTTTATTTTTATTTTTTTTTTTTTTATTGTGGAGGTTTAAGAAATATTTAAAAATTTAAAACACAAGAGCTTGCTCAGAGCAAATTGCAAAAGATTTTTCCTGGAGGGGACGGGATAAATAAATAAATAAAGTTTGTCATTCTCCTGAGTTCTAGTTTGGCTAAAATAAAACAATAAATTAATAAAATAATAAAATAATGAGAAAAAAAGAAATAAAGAGGGGGAAAAAAGCCAAAAAGAAGCTTTTTTTTGGACTGAGAAGTGTCCACATGTGGGTTTCAGGCTCATGTGTGTAGACAAGTCCTTTGGAGAGCGGTTGGGCTGCAGCCCTGGAGCTCAGCAGCAGTGAAGGTGAAGATGTTCCTCCCTGAAACTTGCTGCTGATTATCCCCCAAATCCCCCCCAGATTTCAAAATCTATGCATGTTAACTGCTTATTTCCTCCCTTGCTTTTATTAATTCATAAATAAATGAATGGAGTAGGTTGATTATTCTCTTTTTTTTTCTTTTTTTCTTCCTTTTTTTTCATCTTTGAAGTGTTTTTGAAGAAAAATAATTGGCAAAAAAACCCCCACAACAAACCTGTCCCTTTTCCCACCATCTCTGCGGATTCATTTAAGTTTTATAAGTGTTATTTCTATTAGAATAAAGGCTTTATTAAAAATGACTGCAACAACACTTTGCTGTATCGTGTGCTCCTAACCCCTAAATGCCACTCTTTGTATGAAGAACATTACCCTTTAAAACACAGAGATGCATTCCCAGGGTGTCCCAAATAATTGGAAATCACCCAGAAAATAAAACACCAAATAATAGACCTTTAGGAATGTCATTGTGTGTCCCCATGCTCTGAAAACCACGAGGTAATTGATTCTGTGACAGATTAAGATGGGTGTTTGAAGATGGAAGCAAGAGATACCTCCACAGCCTCAGCCAAGCTTCAAACCAACCATGAAGGTTTTGAATCCTTCCTGAGCTTTATTTTGAGGAGGAAAGTGAGGAAACATGGCAGAAATGATGATGTTTACTTGAGAAGATAAGGTTGGGTGATGGAGCTCAATCAATGGTTGCTTTGATCATGGATTGTTGAGATTTACTCTTAGCACAACCATAAAGTAGACTCACATGGATGGTTTCTCTCTGGTTTTGTGCCAAAAAAACCCAGTTTTTGTCTCCCCAGCAAAGTCAGGTTGATAGAGGAGAGCCCTAAGGTGCCACATGGCTACCTCCACCTTCTCCAGAAGGTTCATTTGGAGATTCAGCCTTATCAAAGCCCGTTAATTGCTCTGCTCCCCTTCCACGCGACGTCTCAGCTTGGTCAAAGCCTGGTTGTAAAAATCTGTACATGAAGGAAAACCAGCACAGAGGGAAAAATCTCGATTTGCATTCGTGGAGGAAGCACTTGATAATTATTCCATTATCTCTGCATTATTTTTATCTCCAGGTTCTAACTCGTAGCTCTATTACCCAGCATGCTGCCAGCATGCAGAGTAGGTGTCTTCACAAACAGGGAGGAAGGCTTAAATACGCTTTCAGAGTGAATTAAAATGGGAACCCAGGTGAACTGATCCAGTTTTATTATCTTTGGAAGATAAGCTTTCAGGGTTTTTATAGAAAATTAACTACTCCACTCTTCTATAGAACCTAATTCCCCCTTCCAAAAAAAATGGCAAAGCTTTCCAAGTCATCCTGAATAATAAAGAACTGACTCAATTGACTCATTTCACCTTTTCTTTGTGCGGAAACAGGGCAAGTTTAGTCCCTTTTCCAAATTTGCAGTGTGTGGGATGGGATCTGTTGGACCATGGTGATGATTTTCCTTTATGGGCTCTAGCAGCAAGTCCCATTTTTCTGTATTTTTGGGTAAATATCATCCTTTAACCATTATCTCTGGTCATTGCTATTCCAGAATAACATTCTATATAATTATATAATAATTCTCACTTGCATGAAGGGGCTTTGCAAGAGCAGAAAAGGATGAGCAGAGTCTGATGAATAGTAGAACGAGCAAGAAAGCAAAGAGAAAAGAGACACAGAACAAGCAAAAATCAAAGACCACTTGTTCTCCTTTTGGACAGCCCAAGAGCTTAGGCAAAAAAAAAAAGTCTTAAAAAGCAGGAATAGGTCTTTTTCATTATTTATTTTATTTTATTGATGTTTTTTGTCTTTCCTCCACAACTCTTGCAGGCAAGGGGAGTTACAGCCAGCCCTCCATGCTTTGCTCAATGTGCTTCCACCTCAAATCACCCAGGAAATGAATCACCTTGAGTCATGGGGCAAAACATCAGCACCTCAGAAATAGGTATTTGTGTAGCCTTAAGTCATTAGGGGGGGAATTATGGGAGTAAATTGCTGGCAAAATGAAAAAACAAAACAAAAACAAAAACAGGAGGGGGGAAAAAATAAATCAGAGCATCCGATTTTAGTGTGGCTGGGAGCACTGGGGCTGCAGCAAGTCCAGAGCGTTGATTAACTACTTATTAAATGAAAGTGGTGGTGACAGCACTTAAGAAAAAAAAAAAAAACACCAAAAAATCAAATTAAGGTGAGGGAAGCTTCAAGGAGAAAAGGAAAAAAGCTAGGAAAAAATCAAAAGGAAAATGCAAGTTAATGGCAGCTTCAAACACAAGGTGACAGAAGCCACAGTGACAGGTCACACTTATTGCTGGGAAAATTCTCCTCTGGAGAGCAGGAGTGGGGATAGAGGGATGGGGTTGGGGTGCATGGGAATGGTGGGTTTGGGGTGCCCAGGAATGGTGAGTTTGGGGTGCCCAGGAATGGAGGGACCCATCTGGGTCTTCTTTTGACCTCCTGCCCAAAGCTGTGCTCTGGGTATGTGTCTTTCCTCACCCACCTCATTGCAATGTCCCCAGCGGAGGAGAAAATGCTGCAAAGAGAGCGGTGGGATTTTAGGACCTTTGAATCCTGACAAAGGGCTTGTTTTTCCCTTTTCTAGAAGAGAGTAGAAAGCAGTTAAAGTCTGGTCCTCGCTCTGGTGGAGTTCAATGGGCTGAGTGATGCGGGTGAGCAGGAGGTTCTATGGATCCCTTATGACACTAAAAACTATCGAAAAGCTTTTTTTGCCGTGACCCATTTAAATCCTCGCGCAGTTTCATTTCCTCTCCCATCTGTCACACCTTTAAAAGCCCAGCTTTTGCATCTCATCTCGTTTCATCTCATCTCATTCAAGTGTTTCCAAGGCAGCTCTGAGTAAATCTCTCCTCCACTTCTCAAAAAAAACCCCTTTCTTAGGCTTCCACCTTCTCTTCCCCAACATTAAAAACAGAATCGTAGATTGTTGTGAGTTGGAAGGGACCCACAAGGATCATCAAGTCCAACTCTTGCCCTAGCATTAGATCCAGACCATGTCCCCGAGGGCCTTGACTATCATCAGGCTTGATGCCATGAGCACCTCCCTGGGGAGCCTGTTCCAGTGCTCTACCACCCTCTGGGTGAAGAACCTTTTCCTCATGGCCAACCCAAACTTGCCTGAAATCAGTTGTAACAGAGTCATGGGTTGACTTGGAGCATCCCTAACAGAAGCTTAGCCACATCCACCTATGCAGGAAATCCTAAATCCCTGCCAAACCACCTACTCCAGCTCCAAATATCTGTGTGCATCTCAAACTCTTTGCATCTCCAAGTACTCTACACTGCAGCTCTCCTCTACAGCTAATTGGCACGACCTTGGGTGTAACTCCTCTTTACTACTCGTTGATGGGTGTCTACTATGAAGATGAATTCCTTCTTTAGGTAGCCATCAGCTCCCCTGGTTTCCTCAAAATGCATCCATCCCTCTTCAAGCTTATTAAGGGCTGGGATAAACTTTCCAGCTAATGCACGTCACAAATCCTCTACCACTCCGGAGATGTCAAGCACTGAAATATTTTTTTGTTATTTGCTAATGAAAAAAATTCCTTAGGAGGAGGGGAAAAAAAAAAGAGAAGACAGCACCAATAGCAGTTCTGAGCTCCAATGAGGTGGGTTTCATTGTCTGCAGGTATTTATCTCCAGCTCTGTTAAGGTCAGGAGATGGTTGGGTAGGAGTTGTGAATTGCAAGAGTTCAGCATCATCCACTCTCTGAGGACCAACAAGAGCTGGAAGATGCTGAGATCCCAAGCCTTGGTTTGGGGGGGAGAAGAGCTCCCTGTATGCCTGCCCAGCTCCTCTCCTGATGCTTTTGAGATGGACAAAGACAAACAAAAAAGCTCAAATTTCACCTCAAAAGAAAATTCCATCCTGAAAACTCCCCAAACCCCAGCGATAAGGAAGCCCCTGGTGCTGCCAACATGTGATTTCACAGCAGAGGATGCCACAATGCTCAGTCCATGTGTGTGATGATTGTGTTGGGTCTCTGCTGTGCAGATACCGCTTCGAGGGGACAATCCTGCTCCTCCTTTCCTCAAACAAAACTCCTTTTCCATCAGGATAAATCTCCTGATAGTCTGTTTTGGTTTTTCTCCCACTTCCACAACCCTGGCATTAGGATGAGCCACTGTTATGGTTGAGATGGACTCCTGGTTACAGGGGAGGGATGACAGGGAGGGCAGGATGCCAAACAGCTTTGCAATCCACACCTGAAGAGACACCTTACCTGCATGTTTTGACCCAAGTTTCTCTGGTTATGGGACCAAAATATACCCAAATGAGTTAAATAGACCAAAATGAGTTAAATATTTCATTTTAAGGTGCCTAGATTTGACCTTTCTTCTCCTCCCTCATCAGGATCCCCATCCCTGAATGATGGACATGAAGAACATCTAGAAATGACACCAAGGCAAGGAGACCTGCAGGCTGTCAGATTCATTATTTAATTAGCTTTGGCTTCTAAATGGACTGCAACCAAGGTGGGATTTATCTGTAAAGAATAAAAGAAACATAAACCCATCAAAAAAAATCATCAGTTTCTTAGCAAGAGCAGAAGATTTGGAAAAATATCAGCCCCCCAAAGCCACCGTGGGGGGGACTTCGCTTCCCTTCCTGCCCAGCTGCAGATGCAACTGCTCTAATAAGCTGTAACTTTCCTTTCCATTTGGAAGTAATGAGATATAATCTGTTTAATTCTAGTCTTGGAGCTCTTTTGGAGGCCTTTTTCTATTCCCTTTTTCAGATTTTTTTTTTCTTTTTTTTTTTCCCCCCCTCTTTAAAGCAAAACTCTGCCATGAAGTGGAAGATTTTCTAATCACCAGCTCTAATTACAAAGCTGAGTAAATTGCCATAAACTTCTTTTTTTTTTTTTTTTTTTTTTTTTTTTTTTTGCAAAATTGCCTTTAAATATAATGAAGAATAATTAAAGATCAAACAGGCAGCTGCAGACTGGAGTGGCTGCTGGAGTTTAGGCTGGGAAGAGATGAGAGGAAGGAGCTAAAGCTTGGAAGAAGGTTTTGTATAAGACCACATAGGTCCAAATATCAGCTGAGGGAGCTGAGATGGAGATGTCCACCATCACCATCAAGGCAAACTGGGTTGTTCCTGGGGATTAATTAATCCCTAAGTGGGTATTTGTTGAAATGAATCAATTTTTCAGGCTGAGAGTCCCCAAACCAACCCAAATTTGCCCTAATCCTTGCAGAAACCAAGCTGCTGCCAAAAAACATGAAGACTTTGGTGGAAATCATCCTGGTTTCTGTCATCTCAATGAACATTTTGGGAGCTGGGAGGATACTGGAGAGCTCTGGGCATCCAGAGTTGATGGCTGCTGATGGTTGGGGAAAGGCTGTCTGCACAAGAACCCTTATTGCAAAGCCCAATCCCAACATGGGAATGGTGAGATCCTGCTGGAAAATATCCCACCACGTCCCACACGTACCCCTTGCACGCTGCCAATTGGGTCCAGGAGGATAGAGAAGCTTCATTAATAGCAATCCATGGTTTCCATAGCTACAAATATAAGGGTGGGCCCCGTCACATGTTGTTTTGGGGAAAGAAAGGGTGAAAAAAGTGCTACCTGTGCTCAGATATGGCCAAGGGTAAAGGCAGAGAGACACGCTGAGATTTTAACTGGGAGAGGAGCATGCAAGGATGAATGGGGGGAATGCAGAACCAGCAGACAAGTATTTTTGGTTTAAACCTGATCTATTTCTGCCAGATTCAGCATATTATTTTTATTATCAGACCTGGAATATCACCCTCAACCACTGAGATATCCCTCAGTGGGTTGGGTAGAAGGTGCTGTAAGGGTGATGGATGCCATTTAGGCTGCAGTAGATCTTCATCCTTGGTACACAACCTCCACACACTGACTTTTTAGAAGCAAATCAACCTGGAAATGTAAGTCCTGGCTTAACTTCTCTTTATCTAGAAGAAGAGGAATCTTGGAGGACTTGTTCCCATGAATTCCTACGCAACAAATTAGATCAGAGGGTGGTAGTGGTTGGAAAAGACCTTTGAGATCACTGAGTCCAAAAGATACTCTCCATGGCTTTGAGTTGCTAAAATATAACAAAATAAAGTTCAAACTGGGGTTTTATGGGGTTTATTACATGCAGTGATAGTTTCATAGGGTTCATAAATCACCCTGTTTCACTGATGTCAAGGTCTTCTCCAAAGCAGGTACTCACCAGCAGCCAAGCAACCCAATTAACTCCCTCTCCTCTCCTCTCCTCTCCTCTCCTCTCCTCTCCTCTCCTCTCCTCTCCTCTCCTCTCCTCTCCTCTCCTCTCCTCTCCTCTCCTCTCCTCTCCTCTCCTCTCCTCTCCTCTCCTCTCCTCTCCTCTCCTCTCCTCTCCTCTCCTCTCCTCTCCTCTCCTCTCCTCTCCTCTCCTCTCCTCTCCTCTCCTCTCCTCTCCTCTCCTCTCCTCTCCTCTCCTCTCTTTGTGCACTTGCAATTTATTTGCTTAGTAAAGGAGCTGGAATAAAATCCAGGTCTGGGTATGAGTCTTATATAACTCAAATTTCTTTCTATCAGAGCCACAAAAAAAGATGCAGAATTAATTCAAGAGCAGAAAATCAACAGGCTCTGCTTATGGTGCTGCGAGAAGTGTCCACACCATGACCAACACGAAGCTTAAATGCTTAAAAAAAATAAATCAGATGCACAAGCTGGCGAGGAATCAGACAATTTTCATACCCAGCTCTACTCCAACCCCTTAAATCTTTTTTTGGTCAGAGCCTTCTGCGTAGGTTTTGACAAAACATGGCAAAAAATAATAAGAATAAAAAAAATCCTCAAAAAAAAAAAGATTAATCTGGAATTTATCCAAACTCCTCTTGTCTTCAGGGAGCTGGCTGAAACCTTCAAGAATTTCTTACAGGTGTCTTTTGATTCTCGCTCTTCCCTCCGGAGAAACCTGTTGAAAATATTTGGTGTGGGTGGTTGAGTGAAGATCTCCTGAAAATCAACAACAGGTTACACATTTCCCTCCAAATTTTCCCCAACTGCATGTCCTGCACCTCAAGGAAATAATAATAATAATTGAAAAAATATAATAATTGAAAAAAATCAGATTAAGCAAAGCACCTGCTTTGGTTTTGCTGAAAGCTGGAGGTTTTCAGCAGGTGCTGATCTGTGGTGAGTGAGGATTGTGTTTTTTGAAAAAAAGTACATTTTTTCAGTTATTTCTGTGAAGTTTTAGTGCTAAACTCACTAAATTCCTATTTATTTCATGGAAAACGTTGATTTAATAGACTGGCAGAATATAAGCTCAACCCTTATTAGACACCAGAGAATCCACACTCACACACACACACGTGATGTGCCCAACACCACAAGATTCCCACTTATGGAAAACCAAGGATAATTCAGATTTTTGAGGTCTGGTGATGATTTTTTGGGGGCAGCTTCACAACTTCCCTGGACAAAGCCCAACGTTTCCCTCCTCCCGGCAGCCGACAATGGGCTGAAATAATAATAATTGCTGAAATAATTAATAATAATTGCTGAAATAATAATAATTGCTGAAATTATTTATATGTTTTAAAAATATCAGCATTGGGCTGGAAAAAAAAAGATTTATGACCTTTTTTTCCCCCCACATCTGGTTATATCTCCACACCTGCCTTGTCCTGTCCCATCCTACCCTCCCTACTCCATCCTGCAAATTTAATTTTGCCCTGAATTGCACCCTTTTCCCCCAAAAAAACCCCATTGGCATCATATTGATGGGTGACCACTGGGTGAAAAATAGAGATTTTTTCCTTTTCCATGTCCTTAAGGAAAGCTCAAAGGCAGGGAAAAGTGAACATGAAGATGTCTCAGCTGTGCCTTTTCCCTAGGATTGGGAATTATGGAGAATTGAGTTGAGTTGAGTTGAGTTGAGTTGAGTTGAGTTGAGTTGAGTTGCATCCACCAAGGTCCACTCAACACGATGCTGAAGGGTTTAAATAACACTTAGAGAGTATTATTTCCTTTTTTTTTAATCAGTTGATAACATCACCCTCCTTGACTGAAGGTTTTAGGTTCGATTTTTATCCCCTTTTCTCCACCTTTTCTTCCCAACTCAACAAATTCTGTTTTTCAGTTGCACGTCCCAGTGCAAAAAGGACTCGAATTTGCCAAACATCAAGTTTTTTACTCAAAAATTACCAGTGGAAATTCACATTGATGTATTCTGAATCCAAACCCCTCGGTTAGGACTTAAACCTTATTTTTAGGACTCAAAAGACACCCAATTACATGTCATGAGAGCAAGCTGAGACCGATTCCCAGCCCTGCCTGCAGAAGAGATCCCTCCTTTGCTATCTCTGCTCTAAAATATCGAGGCTCAGGTGCCTCTGTAATAATTGTGACATTCATTTAATCTATAATTAGATTGATTTTACGGGAAAGAGCAGCAAATTGCATTTGGGGAAGTTATCACATGATTTTATTAGACTCCTGATTTATTTTTTTATATATTTTTTATTTTTTCTTTCTTTTTGGTGCAGGTGAGGGAATAAATAAAAATGAAGATGCACTCAGTCAACTCATTTTTTTCTTTTAATTGTAGATTAATTATTCAGAGTGACAGACATACCTGGGACTGAGCTGAAGAGCAAAGTAAACAACTTCCCCCTTTCCCATCCCCAACCAATCTGCATTGCAAACTCTTATTTAAAGATTATTTAAAATGAGCCATAAACAAGGCTGCCTGTAAGGCTGAGATTTCCAACCTCTCAAACTGTCTTTACCCTCCAAATTGGGATGAGAAAGAGTGAAATTGGAGATTTGTACAACTCCAAAAAGCTTCAATTTAAAAAAAAAACCCAAGCAAATACATGTCACTGGGTGTTAAAAATGTGTATTAATATCAAATCCATCTCCCAGTTAATGGAACAGCTGAAGGTTGCTTTAAAAAATTGCCTTTTTTGGGGGTTTTTTTGGATGTTATCAGAGCAGAATAAGAAAGTTGAAACCATCTTTCACTCCCAAAGTGCCCAAATAGCTCCATGGCTGTAAATTAGTGCCAAAGATGCCAAATTCTCTATTTAAAGATGATTTGGATCATCTCCAACCTGAGTGCTTGGTCCCATCCCTACAGCCAGGGTAGAGTCCTTGGTCCTAGAGTAAAAAAAAATCCCATAAATAGTTGAGAAAAGATGTGGAAATAAGTTGGGGCAGCTCGTGCTTTGGTATTTCTTGACCTTCCTTGGCCTGCTTGGAGCATGATCCAACGGGGACCTTGGATAAACCTTCCCCATGTCAAAACCACTTTGAAAAGTTGAGGTGTTTGGGATCTCGAGAGGGAAAGGTGCCACAAAACTCCCTCAGAAAAAAATATTAAGGAGATTTTTTCTCTCCCAAGGTTCTTCTGGGAACTCAATCCTGCCATCCTACATCATGGTGGCTGGCTCTCCTGCAGATCTTCTCGTTGAAGGTCTTAACCCATCAAGCTCAGAAAGCCTCTGGGAATATAATAATAATTCAGCTGAATTTGGGGCAGGAAGTGGTGGGAAGGGGCAGGTTCAATCCCATCTTCTCCGTGGGTGGTGCAACCCCCATCTCTCACCTTGCCCCTCATCCGATTGCACCCATCGCTTTCACGTTAAGGATGAGCACGTAACACCTGGGAGAGTCATAACCTGGCCTCCAGCAGGTGTGTGTGACTCTCCACAGCTTGGGGCAGAAGCAATTTAAGCATTTTAATGTGTTTTGAGGTGGTTTTTTTTCTGATTAACACGATTTTGACAGACCTTAGAGGGATTCTTCCTTTTTGGGGGTGTTCCTCAAGTGAAAAACAGTAACTGAGACAGAAAACATTATTCCAAAGGATGGAGAAGCCCTTTTTAAAGACACTTCTTTTTTTTTTTCCCATTTTCAAGTTTCAGTTTTACAGAACAGTCTATAAAATGGTGACATTTTTAACCATTTTTTGCTCATTGCTTTGAACTTCCCAGTCTCATCTTCAGAGGCACCAAGGCCCAGAAGGGCCAGAAGATGTAGTTTAATGAGACAAGTTTTAAAGGTCACTCCATGTAATAAATCTCTGGGTTTTAATATTTAAACTTTTAAGGCATTTCAACCTTTAGGCTCTTGGGAATTTATCCACCAGGTCCAACTAGATCCATCAAGCTCAGAAGGCCTCTTGCCTCTGGGAATATCTGATTTCTTCTGCTTGAGATGAAGATGGTCTCTTCATCCAAGTCTATTCATCTGTCATAACTCAAGTACTTTTAAATCCTTCCAATCACCCTGGGATGCTGGATGAGGTATGGAGGAAACCATACTGAAGTCCAAGTTGGTGGAGCTCCATCCATCTCTTCTTGCAAGGCAGCTGAGCAAGGGGATTTGGTTGATAAGAGAAAGGTGATGCCTCCCAAAACTGTGCCAAAAAACATCTCCTCAAGCCTTGGCCAAGCTCCTCCAGCTCAGATTTAGAGGAAGAAGGATGTTGAGATGGATCAAGGAGAGCAGAACATGAAGCTCAGGTAGATGAGTGTAGAAAATCTGTTGGTTTTAGACCCCTGGGTGACATCTCAGAAGCACAAAGTGAGATTTATCTTCAACTCAAGGTGTTTTTTGAGTGACCTTTGCTTCAATATCTCTAACCGATACCCCAGGAACATTTCTGATGTCCTCAGCTGAGCTCTTCCCACCAAGTGTTGGTTGTGGGTTCGGCTCTAACAGGGTGTCAGGGGTGGTGATGTCAGCACCCAATTGCTTTTCCAGCAGGGAGCATTAAGGATGGTCTCTCTTGGAGGAGGTGAATGGACTCATACACTCTGCTGACTGGCAATTTCCCTTCTTGATATTGCAATCAAAACGAGATATAATTCCATTGAATCCTCACCTCGTAATCAAGGCGCAGGCCAGAGGCACAGGGGATGGGCAGGTGGTGAATTTCAGATGGGTTTGCAAATTATGCTTCCAGGAACTGTATTTTTTAAAGCCCATTTAGGGGAAAAAAAAAAGAAAAAAAGAAAAAAAAGAAAAAAAGAAAAAAGAAAATAGAAAAAAGAAAAAAAAAAGAAAAAAGAAAAAAGAAAAAAGAAAAAAGAAAAAAGAAAAAAAGAAAAAAAGAAAAAAGAAAAAAAGAAAAAAAAAGGCATTTTTTTCTTTCTCAGGTTCCAGATGCAGAAGATTTCCAGGGGTTTGCCAGTGCCCAACAACCTGAGAAGCATTTGGATGCTCATCTGGAAGACCCACGTGGGAGGAGGGAAGGCAAAACCCAAACCTTAAGGAAAAGAGTCACCAAAAACCTACTAAAAAATTACTTTTTAAAGAAAAATACAGTGGAAATGCAGAGAGATGGACACAGGTCCTGGGGTTGGTAATGGGGGTCTTGAGCAACAATGTTTGGAGAGGGACAAAAAGAAAGACCTTAGGGACCAAGAGGTCCTTATTGTTCCTTAAATAACTTCTTTTAAATTTTTTTCTCTTTTTTTAAACTTTTTAATTTTTTTACTTTTTATTTTTTAATTTTTATTTACTTTTTCTTTTTACTTTTTTCTTTTTTCTTTTTACTTTTTTCTTTTTTTCTTTTTTCTTTTTTCTTTTTTTTTTTAATTCCATGCCAACACTAAACCATCTCTTTGACTTCAGTTCAGCACTGAGCATCACATCTGTGTCTGCCTGGCTCATCTTTTAAGTTCTCTATGTTTGAGGTAGAACCTTCTCACTCCTTGTTCATCTTCTCCTGCTCCTGCTTCTGAAGGCAGAATTATTTCCTCTCTTTTATAATTAATTAATAATTAATTAATGCTCATGTTTACACCGAAGCAGCCTTGAAATGCCTCCAGCTGATGCCACAACGGCATCAAAATCCACTTCAGTTGGGGTTGTCCCATCCTTGTCCTCATGCAGGCTCCAGCAGGTTGGATTGACCAAGGGATGGTTGATGGTTTTGGGGTAAAAATGGAAAATGAGGGAGAGAATCAGAAGAGTAAAAGTGAAAAACCCTGATGGGTTGAGATAAAACCGATTTAATAATTGAAATTAAATTGAAATTAAAATGAGAATGATAATAACAGTAATTATGGAATATACAAATGAGTGATGCACAGTGCAGTTACTCATCACCCCCTGTCTGATGTCTAGCCTGTCCCCAGCCAGTGATCCTGGAGCAGAGACAATCCCAAAACCAAACCCACCATCTTGGAGGAGTGAAATCAAGAGTGTTTTCCAGCCAACCCTCATTTATATACTGAACATGTCATTATGTGAGATGGAATTTCCCATTGGCATATCAAAAAACCTATTTGAGTTTGTTAATTTATTTTACTCCCTCAAGTTTCTTCTGCACCTGCAGACCAGCAAAGTGTGGCAAATTGCAAAGTCCTTGATTCCCCAGCAACAACTAAAAACATCAGTATATGATCGACTTCCTTTTCATCCCCAATCCCACACTGGAAACCAAAACACAGCATTCTTTTAGCAACTAAGAAGAAAATAAACTCTACCCTAGTGAGGGGTAACTGTAGGGAAAGATTGCAGGGAAAGAAAAGCATGGTTGTCACTGGAGGTGGGGTTGCTCCTCACGAAGCAAGCACACAAAGTGATTTCTCCAATGATCAGTCTGAGGTTGAGCCTAAAGCTTTGGAATGAAAAGTTGAAACTGGGGAGAGAACTTCAACAGCAAGAAGGGAGAAAGCACCATAAAAAGGTGGTTTGGGGGTGTTATTTTTGTAGTTTTTGGATTTTTTTTCCAAGGAAAGCACTGAACTAAGCCGGCACCGTGACGCCTCCCAAGACGAGGAGCTCAGCTAAATGAAGATCGGCAAGAATTAAGCTGACTGACTTTCCAAACCTGCATTAGCCTGATCTCTATTCATGAAGGCATTATCCTGAATTACTGTTGTTAGAGAATTAGCCTCCTAAGAGGCTTGGAGATGTCACCTCCCGTGAGTTGCTGTTCTTTGTAGCTCCCTTTATATGGTGAATGCACTCCCAAGTACTGGTCCAGATCATCTCACCATCAGGTAACCTCCAGAAGTTAGGAAGCCATCTGGGTTGGATTTTCATGCTTGCTTTTTTCTTGTCTTTCAGTTCTGACTTTTCAAACCATTGAAAGGCAGGAGAAGAATCTTCTACTCCACAATCACCTTTGTCTTTCATTTCCATTTCACTATCACTGCAGTTTTGGAAGCATCTAAAAACCATTTCCCTGTTTAACCTGCTCTCTTCTCCACCACCCTCAGTCCTTTCCCCCTGTGCCAACAGACAAAGGCCCTTCCTGATTTTATTCCATCTTGAGGATGCTCACCAAAGCAGCTGGGTCTCAAAGGAGACACCAGTGTGGAGCTGGTGGACACCTCCAAGATGACCTGATGGCTGATAACAGCATTTGCAGCTAAATGTGAGGAGAGGAGAGGAGAGGAGAGGAGAGGAGAGGAGAGGAGAGGAGAGGAGAGGAGAGGAGAGGAGAGGAGAGGAGAGGAGAGGAGAGGAGAGGAGAGGAGAGGAGAGGAGAGGAGAGGAGAGGAGAGGAGAGGAGAGGAGAGGAGAGGAGAGGAGAGGAGAGGAGAGGAGAGGAGAGGAGAGAAGAGAAGAGAAGAGAAGAGAAGAGAAGAGAAGAGAAGAGAAGAGAAGAGAAGAGAAGAGAAGAGAAGAGAAGAGAAGAGAAGAGAAGAGAAGAGAAGAGAAGAGAAGAGAAGAGAAGAGAAGAGAAGAGAGAAGAAGCAGCAAATATTTCAGTTGGAAAGGACCCACCATGATCTTCTAGTCCAACTGCCTAGGACAAGGGCAGGAGGACATCACATGGATGAGGTCTGTAGGGCAATTCCCTGCTCCACTCATCCTGTATTGCCCTGAGGGGCCGGATCCTGCAGCCCCAGGGAAGGGATTTTATGGACAAGTCACTTTGGGAAGGGTACATTTCACTCTGAAGGTTCACCTCACAGGTAGGATTGCAGCTCTCCAGCCTCCTCCCTGTCATGCCTTAGTGCTTCACTCATTTAAAAGATATTAAAAACTAAAAAAAAAAAAAAAAAAAGGAAACCCAGGAGTTAATTAAGTCTTTATAATTTTCTGAGTGCAAATGATTTTGACACCCAGCTCTCCATCTCTATCTGCAGATGCAGGAGTGCTCATCCTCTACGGGCTCGCCGTGATGGGATGGATATGGGTGTAGATACACCCAAAAAGACCCAAAGTTGGGGTTTTTTTAACTAAAAAATGCCTCCATATGGGGCTTTAGGTTGCTGATGCAGAAAGGGAATTAAACAACAACAACAAAGAGGATAATTTCTCTCCAACAAAACGTTGCAGGTGATTAGTGCTCAATATACCCCGGGCAGCTTTAGTATTTAACATCGAGGTGATAGTGAGAATTTATGAGGGCTCCTGGACAATAACAGCTTTCCAGAGAGGCTTGGATTAAACATTATGGATCCACATTATGCAAATTGATGGCGTGGTTAATATGACTCCAAAAGAACACAGTAGCACTTTAAAAAACATTTAAGAGAGAGATTAAAAAAAAAAAAAAGAGACAAAGACCTCAATGATTTTTGGCTCTACAGAAAGGTCTCGTTTCAGGATGGCTCAAGCTAAAGAAGTCCCGGAGTTACTGATGTACATTAAGGAGATATAAGGAAATATAAGGAAAATCCATAAATTTAAGCAACATCCTTTAAAAGCAGCAAAATTCCAAGATGGATATTTCACATTTCAATTGATGTTGGCATTAAATCAGTTGCGAACACCTCTTCTTCCAACATATTTTATTTTATTTTATTTTATTTTATTTTATTTTATTTTATTTTATTTTATTTTATTTTATTTTATTTTATTTTATTTTATTTTATTTTAATTTTATTTTTTTATTTTATGCTATTTGTTATATTTTATTTTATTTTTTTTATTTTTATTTTATTTTTATTTTATTTTAATATTTAATTTAATTTTTATTTTATTTTATTTTTATTTTATTTTATTTTATTTTATTTTATTTTATTTTATTTTATTTTATTTTATTTTATTTTATTTTATTTTATTTTATTTTAATTATTTTGTATTTTGTTTTATTTTATTTTAATTTTATTTTTTTATTTTATGCTATTTGTTATATTTTATTTTATTTTTTTATTTTTATTTTATTTTTATTTTATTTTAATATTTAATTTAATTTTTATTTTATTTTATTTTATTTTATTTTATTTTATTTTATTTTATTTTATTTTATTTTATTTTATTTTATTTTATTTTATTTTATTTTATTTTTAAATCTGTCCCCATTTCTGATGTAACTGTCACGATCCATGATGGAAATGTGATGCATTTGCCAAATTTCTTCCCAGAAATGTCAGGAGGGAGGGTGGTGCTGTTTGTTTTCCTTCTTTTCAACACTTTTGGGTGTCATTTGTCAACGTCTTCTACAAAATAACATGATTTATGGCAGCTCTGATTGCGTGGCCTTCATTAACTGAGACAGATTTGCTTGTTTTGGCAAACTATGATTATTATAAAGCACACACTGATTTTCCTCTGGAAATCAAGGTTAGAGACAAGACAGATCCCATCAGAGACTCCTTCTGCAATCAACCAGGAAAAAACATACAAATAAGGTGGATTGGAGATGGGGCTCCACAGCCAACTCTTCCTTGGTTGATGCAGCTCCAGCTGGGTTTTTTGGTGTAAAAAACAATGATGTTTTGGGAAATAGGAGCTTAGGTAGGCAAAGGACTTTGTATTTCAGAGGGTTTCAGAGCATCATCTCTCTTTCCCCAAGTTGGAGCAGCAAGAGAAACTTTGCCTGGCAGAAATCAAAGCTTCTCCAAGCAAGCAAAGATCTCTCTTCTCCCTCCCAACTCCACCAAGTTTTCTTTTTTAAGCTATCTATACTTTAAAAAGTCATTATTAAGATGTTTTTCTCCGTGACTCAGTTTCCCCACAACCAACAACTCTTCCAAGCAGAATCTACTAACCCATCTCTTGGCCACCAACAGCAGCAACCCAACAATTAGATCGTTCTTAAAGTCCATAGAGTTAACTAAAACTCCAAAAAAAAAGCATTTTCAGAGGGATCCAACCTGGTTGGAAGCTGCAATTATAGGATCTATAGGTGCAGAGGGATGAGGTGTCCATGGGACAGCAACTTCTCCTCGTCTTGGGGTCACACAGCTCATCCATAACCCATGAGGAGGTGATGAAGCTCCCGTGGGAGGTGCTGGTTGACTTTGCATCACCCATGAATTTCTTTCCAAGAGTTATTTAATGAGATGAACTCACTCAGCGCTCGGTGATCTGGGTTGGACGTGGTCTTCATCGGCCAGGGGTCGAGTTTTCTTCTGGGTAGAAAATAAATCAGAGCTGTAAGGATGAGCTCATTAGAGCAGGGCAACATTTTTGGGCTGTCAAAGGTGATTTGCACCAAGATCCAGCCCCAACCAGGGAGACTGATGTTTTACAGAGAAAAAAAGTGAGAATTATTTAGCCCTCACCTCAAAACCTCCCCAGATTTCGAGTCTCCAAACGGGTTTTTCTCTCTCTCTTTTTCCTTTTAAGAGCGATTAAAAATGGGGAGGGAGAGGGTGTGGTGGTGGGAAAAGCTCATTTATCAGCTTTGCCTCATTTGATTGAAAAAAAAAAGTAGTAATTTTTAAGCTGCTTTAAATATATAATAAGATATATAGTATATTATATTAATATACTATATATTATATATTATATATTATATATTATAGAATATATATTATATATTATAGAATATATTATAGAATATATTATAGAATATATAGAATAATATAGAATATAATATTGAATAATACAATATAATTAAATATAATATAATTAATATAATATAATATAATATAATATAATATAATATAATATAATATAATATAATATAATATAATATAATATAATATAATATAATATAATATAATATAATATAATATAATATAATGTAATAGAAATAATATAATGTAATATAAAGTAATATAAATAATATATATATAAAGGATATAAATACTTTAAATTAAGTATTTAATTTTTGAAATGGGAACACCAACACCCATCCCTTCGCTGGATCAGGCTCTGGACCCCCCCACCACCCTGCCAAGAGGGTCCATCTCCTCCCCACCAACCACCCTGTCCCAACAATGTGGAGGTGACACAACATCTGCTGTCCCCATGCACGACCATGGGATGTTGGAGAGAAATAATTTTTAGATTCACAACCATAAAAAAAAAACCAAACCCTTTAATCCTTGGGGTCATAAACATCTCCTGGATGTGTCCTACCAGGTCTTGGGGCTGTGGTCACCTGGGTGGCTCCTGGAAGATGCTGATATCTTTGTCTTGTGACACCTTTTGTTTCTTGGAGCAGCTTTTATCCAATAATCTCCAAAGCACTTTACAAGTCGTAATTAATTAAGCTTCACAGACTCTTTGTTCAGTTCCAGATTATTAATAAATTAGACTTTATTATTTATAAATACACGCCACATCATTTCTTTTTCTCTCCTGCTATTACCCTGAGCAGTCACTTAGCTGATATTAGCCCAATTTAATTCCAATTTGGCACTTGTGCTCTTTTAACCCTTTCAAGGCTGTTGGTTTTTCAGGAGGTGATGAAGAGAAGGGGTCCAAAGAGTGGTGTGAGCTTCAGGTTGTCCTGTCCAGCTCCTTCCTGGCTTATTAAATAGAATTACATTGATTTTTTTTTACCCAAAGGCTTATGATTTATGCCCTTATCCACACCCAGACAAAATGAGGCATTTTATCCTCATCCCCTTGCTAACCCCTATAAAATACCAAGTCCAAGAGCTTCTACTCATTTCGTTTTCCCTCCTCTAAGACTCACCAAAGCTGCTTATCCAAACTGAGACACCAAACCACTTCTCCTCTACACCCAAATCCTCTTGACCACAGCAGCCACCAGCTTTAGCCTTGAAACAACCCCCCAAAACCCCCCAATTCCCTCCCTGCTGCTGTGACAGGATTTAATTTACCAGCAGCCCTCATGGGGTGAGAGATGGAGAGAGGGGAAGCAAAAATGAGCTGAGAGAAATAAGCCCTTGAGATGGTTTCTCCATGTCCCTTTACATGAGAAAAGCTGCTGAGGGATGTACTTTAATGGTGTTGAAAGGGGAAAAATGAGATTGAGGCTCATCCCTGTGGTAAATAGAGGGGGGGAGGACATTGTTAAAGGGTTATAATCTCTGGTGATGCTTGGAAGAAGAGAAGAGGAGGGGAAAAGCAGCCTGGAGAAGCTTATGGATTGAGTTGACCCTCTACAAGCTGGTTGCATCCCCTCAGTTAGCAGATTTTTATGTGGGATGAAGGGATTAACCCTGGTAGATCACAACATCTCCACCACCAGCATGAAACTGGCTCATCCTTGCTTATTTATTTGGTTTCAACCAGTGGTGTTCCTCCATCTCCTGCTAAAGTCCAGGATGCAGAAGGAAAAAGCAACAACCTGCTCCTTATCTATGAGAGAAACCTTCAAAAAGCCCCCTGGACACATTAATCTGGGCTCCAGGGTGGCAGAGTGAGTCCCTTGGGCTGCCCTGCACCTTCTAGGTAGATCTAGGTAGGGTTATAACCTAATTTTGATTAAAAACCACCTTGATGTAGCAACACCAAAGACACAGCACATCCTTTGCTGCTTGTTGGCATCAGGCAAAGCAAGAAAGATGTCCAAGGGAGAACCACAACCTAAGATTTATGCTGTTTTTTTGCAAGGCTGAATGCTTGAGTGACCATGAGAACTTCTGCTCACCCTTGGCTTTGCTTCTCAACCATTCAGGGAGCCAAGGTGGGATGTTCTGCCCACCCTTGGTTGCCCACCCTGCCGTGGAAGGAGTCATTTCAAGGTTGCTGGTCATCCATCCATCCATCCATCCATCCAGTCCTACGTTCAGGGAGGAAAATGCCCACTTAGCTCTTTCCCTAGAGCATGAGGAGGGTGAAGAACCTGGTTGAGGTTAAACCATGGAGAAGAGCTGCAAAGTACAAAATGCCACTCTGTGCTCAGCATCACGGGCTCAGGTGGTGATTACTCCACCCTGAGCCCAGTTTTAAGGTGACATGTGCCTGGGCAAGCCAATGAGGCTGTGCACAGACACCTCAGTGCAAACCCTCCAGATCCCAGTAGACACCAGTTCCACCAAGTCCTAAACACCCTGAAAAATTCAGATATTTTACCCCAGTTCAGTCTAGCAACAAAAAGAAATAAAAAAATATGAGGGGGAAAAAATTCCACCTTTAACTTCTCTATTTTCCAATTATTCCTGAATTAATGTCAAGCCTGGAAATAAAGAGGGGAGCAGAGTTAAAAATATAATAATAATAATAATAATAATAATAATAATAATAATAATAATAATAATAATAATAATAATAATAATAATAATAATAATAATAATAATAATAATTCTTTCTAAACCAAATTATGTGTCTTCTGGAAGAGAAATCACTGATCCCACTCCTGTCAGGGGGATGCCAGACAGAGCCCCTTCGTTAACGCTTCTTTAATCAGAACTTTGGGAAGTTAAAGAGGCAGCACAGGGATGTGGTGGCAATGCATCATATGGGGAAACTGAGGCACGGAGTGGCTTTTGTGTCTGTTTTTGATAGGCTCCCTTTTGTAATGGGGATTTCCAAGCAATATGGATTTCCATGCAATGGGAATTTGCAAGAAATATGGATTTCCAAGCAATATGGATTTCAAACCAGTGGGAATTTCCAAGCAATATGGATTTCAAAGCAATGGGAATTTCCAAGCAATGGGAATTTTAAAGCAACATGGATTTCAAAGCAAAAGGAATTTCCAAGTAATATGGATTTCAGAGCAATATGGATTTCCAAGCAATGGGAATTTCCAAGCAATATGGATTTCAAACCAATGGGAATTTCCAAGCAATATGGATTTCTGAGCAATAATGGGAATGTCAAGCCTCTGGATTATCCATTCTGGATTTGTGGTTGTATTTCCCATTGATGGGTTTGCTGAGCTGAGCCCAGATCCCATCTTCTCCTTGGGAGAAGACCATTCTCCTTGGGAAAACCCCATTGCTCCCATTTTCCCCATCTAGAAAATAAGGATGAAGCTCTTCACCCTGAGCCAAGCACCTGGAGCTCCTTCAGAGGATGGAGGTGACCTCTTTCTCCTCCCACCTAAACCTGCATCCCTCAGGAATGTGGGGAAGATGCTCCTGAGGTTGATCTTCCCCTTGGCAGAGCCAGGACAGGGTGTCAGCACAAGATGCTGAGAGAGGAGCTGTGATCACTTTGATTCCTTTTTTATTATTATTTTATTTGGGTATAATGAACAGCTTTGCTTAATACAGAATTAATTCATTGTGTCATTGCATTAATTAGCATTAAAGAGGTCCTTATATCACTGTCTGGAGCTGCAAGGAGACCGAATCCAGCAAAGTCAGAGCAACTTTGCCATATTCCTCCTCAGTGTGGCACAAAAGTAGAAGAAAAACATCTAAACGTGGGTTTTTTCCCCCAAAAAAGTCATTTCCCAGCAGGAATGAAGCATCCCAAGGGATATTCATGGATGGAGAGATGGGTTCCTTCCTCCCTGTCAGCATTTTTAAGCGATTAAAGACACCAAAGCCCTGATGTTGTTAGCACCGTGTTCCCTAAACCCACCCAAAGCTGCTAAATCCACTTAAAATTCACCAGAATTCCCTCAGGGGCTGGAGGAAATAAGCTTAAAAATGAGATTTTTTGAGCTAAATCAACCCTTTTCCAGCTTTTTTTGTTGTTGTTGTTGGCAGCAGAATGATTGTCCCAGGGATTATCTCCAGGTGGCCTCCTGGGAGATGCTTTAGAAGGAGCTTCTTGGACTTTGGGTGGTTTTGGATAGGCAAAGTAGTGAGGAAAAAAAAGGGCAAATTGGTTTAAAAATGGGTTAAAAAAAGGGTTAAACTGGAAATTTTGGAGAGGATTTTGGGGTGGGAAATCCTGGGGTGGTGGGCAGGTTTCATCAGCGTTGGTTAAATTTGGAGATGACAAAGGATGCTGATGGGAGAGCAGAAGGAAAAACCTTTTTCAACCCGAGAGGAACATCTAAAATGGGTCAGATGAGCCCAACTGTCTCATTTTCCACAATAAAATAAAAATTTTAAAAATAAAATAAAAATTAAAAAATTTTAAAATAAAGTAAAAAAGATTAAATAAAAATAATAAAATTAAAAATAAAAATAAAATTAAAAATAAAAATAATAAAATTAAAAATAAAATAAAAATAATAAAATAAAAAATAAAATTAAAATTAAAAATAAAAATATTAAAATTTAAAATAAAATAAAATAAAATAAAATAAAATAAAATAAAATAAAATAAAATAAAATAAAATAAAATAAAATAAAATAAAATAAAATAAAATAAATATAGATATAGATATATTTGAAGGGAAAGGAGTCAAGCTCTGTCACAAAATGTTTTTTAAAGGTTATTGGGAAACTCCAAATGAGAAGTGTAAGGAAATGCTCAGCTCTGGGGTCACAGTTTTAAGGTGAAATATTTACAGGCACTAAAACTCCTTCGGTGTTTTTGCATCTTCATAAATAAATTGGGAATAATTTCAATATGATTCCGTGAAGTGATGTTGGGGATTTCAATGAAGGCATCTCTCAGCTCTATCGACAGCGCTGGCTGCTGATCTTTTTTTTATCCCCTTGAAATAGCAGAATAAAAACTAAAAGCTGCATTAGAGGTTTCTTTAAAAAAATTTTAATTTTTTTTTTTTTTTTAATTAAGACTCCAGCATTATCAGGCTTTACAAGACAGAGCCAATGCACAGATGAATTACCATTTAATTAAGCTTTCCAAGAAACTTTTGAAGACTGCAGATTAAATGTGGGCTCTGATTTCTTGCTGGTTTTATTTATTATTATTATTATTATTATTATTATTATTATTATTATATTATAATAATTATTATTATTCAGGAGTTTTAATTGTTTTCCTTGAGCTTGATAAACAATAGTAATAATAGAAATCATTTTCTGCAAGATATAGCTTGCTGATTTTCCATTTCCTGGGTGTATAGATGTGTATGACTCTATGTGTACATATATATTTATATATATTTATATATTTTTATATATATATATATTATATATATTATATATAATATATATAATATATATAATATAATACATATATATTTATATATATTTATATATATTTTCCTATATTTATTATAAATATATATTTCTATTAAAATATGTCTATTTTTATATATAACAAATACATATATATTATATATACACACATATAATATTCAGCAAAGAAAATTGTGGTGTATTTATAGCCCAGATGTGTCCTTTTTGCCCCAATTTGAACTGGAAGAGCAGAAAAATTCAAGGAGTTAAATAAAAGGAGGATTTTTTTGGGGAAAAAATAATAAATCCCTGTCTATTTTTTGCATTAAATGTCTATTTCACCTATTTTTGCTTTGAGGCTGTGGTCTGGAAGGACGAGGAGGGAGTTAAATGATATTTTTGGTGAATTATGGGGGAGGGGGGTTAAGAAAATGTAAATCCTGGCTTTGCCAGCAGCCACTCTTCAAGGTGTCCATCCTGACCTGCTGTAGTAGTTGAACTTGGCTGGCAGTCAAACACCACACAGCCACTCGCACCCCCCTCCTTTCCCAGGGAGCTAAGGAGACTTGTAGGTTCAGATAAGAACAATTTGATAATTGGAGTAAAATAAAACTTAAAATAGTAACAATGATAATAATGATCATAATAAATATAAATGAGAGCCAGTTTGAGGTTTTGCTAATTACTGTGCTTCCCCTCTCCCAGCCCTTTTTGTTTGCAAACTGGCAAAACACAACGTCCTTGAACTTCCAGAAGCAACTAAAAACATCAGTAAGGCACCAACACCCTTCTCATAACAAACCCTGCACTGAAACCAAACCACGGCGCTTTCTGGGTGCTAAGAAGAAAATTAACCCTATCCTAGCAAAACCAGGACACCTGCCCATCACTACTCACCAAAACATGAGCCTGGCAGCAGTGTCACTACCTGGGCTCACCTAACGTCAGATGAGATGGTCCAATTGTGTCATCTCCAAGGAGCTGCCTTTGAGGAGGGCTTGAATCATGCACAGAAACCACCTCAAGGTGTTTGACACCACGATGTTGTAGGGTTCATGACACCATTTCAGAAATCCCAGTCTTGTTTCAGATACACACATGTAAGGAATTTTGGGGACCTGGTCCCTCAAATAGATTTTTTTGGGGTGGTTTTTGTTGTTGTTGTTCAAAACAAGACAACTTTACCCATCAAATCCAAGCTGAAGCATCTACTCGAGGCTGTCACCAAGGCTGCGCTTCCAGTGCCATCTCATGGGTATACTGGGATGCTGCAGCCCTGGATGGTCTGTGGAAGCTTTCAGGTCACATCCAGATCTTCAAGTGGGGGGACACCTCTATTTGAGGGAGGTGGCACCAGAGGAGAAGGAGTCAAACCAGGACTTTCTGCACCTAGAAAAATAGGCAAAGGATTAAAAAAATGAGGATTCTTATGGAAATGGTTGAATTTCCCCCAAGATTTGTGGGGATTCAGAAAGGGATGGGAGCAGTCTGCTGGTGCATCAGCACATCCCATCATCGCTGGGAGCATCCACCCCTTCCATGGGCTGAGGTAAAATGTCCAGCCTGGATTTTCTTTTTTTCCCCTTAGCAAGAAATTCTTACAGAGAAAAAAAGAGAAGGGAAGGAAAAAAGCAAAAAAAAAAAAAAAGCAGGAAAAAAAGAAAAAAAGAAAAAAAAGGAAAAAAAAGAAAATTAAAAAAAAGAAAAAAGAAAAAAAGAAAAAAAAAGAAAAAAAAAGAAAAAAAAAAAGAAAAAAAGGAAAAAAAGGAAAAAAGGAAAAAAAGGAAAAAAAGAAAAAAAGAAAAAAAGAAAAAAAGAAAAAAAGAAAAAAAAGAAAAAAAGAAAAAAAGAAAAAAAAGAAAAAAAGAAAAAAAGAAAAAAAGAAAAAAAGAAAAAAAGAAAAAAAGAAAAAAAGAAAAAAAGAAAAAAAGAAAAAAAGAAAAAAAGAAAAAAAGAAAAAAAGAAAAAAAGAAAAAAGAAAAAAGAAAAAAGAAAAAAAGAAAAAAAGAAAAAAAGAAAAAAAAAAAAAAAGAAAAAAAGAAAAAAAGAAAAAAAGAAAAAAAGAAAAAAAGAAAAAAAGAAAAAAAGAAAAAAAAAAAAAGAAAAAAGAAAAAAAGAAAAAAAAAAAAAAAGAAAAAAAGAAAAAAAGAAAAAAAGAAAAAAAGAAAAAAAGAAAAAAAGAAAAAAAGAAAAAAAGAAAAAAAGAAAAAAGAAAAAAAGAAAAAAAGAAAAAAAGAAAAAAAGAAAAAAGGAAAAAAGAAAAAAGGAAAAAAGGAAAAAAGGAAAAAAGGAAAAAAGGAAAAAAAGGAAAAAAGGAAAAAAGGAAAAAAGGAAAAAAGGAAAAAGAAAAGGAGGGGCCTGACTGAAAAAAAAAAAAAATATATATATATAAAAAATTTAATGCTCTGTTTTGCAAAGCTGCTGCAGAAGTCTCCGAGGATGATGTTGGAGCTTGATGTGTCTCTCGGGCTGTGCAGCCAGTCCTGGAGATGGCACTGCAGCCCTTCAGATGAAGAACATCCGTCCCAAATCCTTCCAGGAGATGCCAGGAGCGAGCCCTGATGGCCAAAACCTTGGCTTTCTCCTATTTTTTATTTTTTTCCCCATCTCCTATGTCTCTTAAAACCAAAACTTTGCTGAGTTGTGATTTGTTCACATCTGAAAATAATCCAGCAGGTTGGGGTGGGGGGATGAGGTGAATTTTGGAGCTCCTCAAACCTCTTGCCACTGACCTCTACACAATCCTAGTGACCTCCAACAAAACCATCCCAGCTGAGAATAATAATAAAAATAATAAAATTAATAAAAATAATAAAAATTAATAAAAATCATTAAAAATAAAAAATAAAAATAATAAAAATAATAAAAATAATAAAAATAAAATAATAATAAAAAAATAAAAATAATAAAAATAATAATAAAAAAGTAACTGCAAATTATCTATACAATGGGATCTATATGGTGGGAGAGCACCTGTCTCTGTTGCATTCAGCTGCTGGAGCTTGGAAATGACACACCTGGATTTTTTTTTTCCCTAGTGAAATCATGAAAGAAAATAGAATTTAAAAAATTTAAATCTTTTTTGACTTGTAAAATCATCCCTGTGTTTGGTAAAACAGGGATGATTAATGAATTCCCTCTTTGCTAAGGTTTACTGGTTGGGCTAAATTTCCTTCTAGGCTAATTACTGAAGTCAAATTAATTCACATTTTCTATGTGACCAGGTTTATTCCAGCGAATCAGCCTGGGCTGAAGCAAAGGCAGCTCTCACCAGCCTCCCTCCAGGGAGTTGAGGAGCTCAGTGATCCCAGTTCCATCTGTCCCTCCTGCTTCAGATGAGGAACATCCAGGCAGGAATTCCATCAGCAAGAGCAATTCTGCTTTCAATTAACTCCTCCCTTCATTCAAATTAATTTCCCTATATAGAAAAGTCTGAACTCTTCATGTACTTCTTTTTCCTCCTTTAAAATTCAAGTCTTTTGCATCATTATTAAGACCCAAATATATATAAATATAGTCACATATATACCCTCAGCCATATATATCTCTATTTTTATATATATATATATATTTAATATATATATTTTAATATATATATCTATTTTTATATACATATCTATTTATATATATATTTTTATATATTTATCTATTTTTATATATAGATATACATGCAGAGTCTCTCAGACACACACACACACATATATATATGTATAAAAATATACATGTATATATATATTTTAATATATATATCTATTTTTATATACATATCTATTTATATATATATTTATATATATATCTATTTTTATATATAGATATACATGCAGAGTGTCTCAGACACACACACATATATATATTTATGTATAAAAATATACATGTAGAGTCATTTTTGGGACAGAATCACAATTCAATGACACAAGTGCAGGTGGAGGAAAAAACTCATCCAGGCAGAAATACACATTTCACAAAGGAAAGGGTTTGTTTTCTATTAAACCATGAGAAATTCCCTGGCTTTGGTTCACAAATGCCTTTTGCAGTTCCCACTCCTCTGATGTTCTTCATCCCCCCCCCCAAAAACCCCCCTCCAAAGTCAGATTTCCATGGGACGTGTGATTTCTCTCCCACCCAGGGGAAGGTTCTTAGGTGATGTGGTGCTGGGAAATATTTTAATCCAGATTTTACCTGTTTTGGGATCAATTTGCCCCTTTTTTTTAGTTACACTCAGGTTTCTTCTTTCCAGTCCCCACAGCAGCACAGATGCTTGGTGATCCCACCACCCCTGTGTGGGTGGGGATCCATCCCTCCTGGTCCAGCTGAGGAATATCCAGGCAGGAATTTCATCAGGAAGAGCAATTCTGCTTTCAATTAACTCCTTCCCTTCATTCAAATTAATTTCCCTATATAGAAAACACCAAACTCAATGTACTTTTTTTTCCCCCCCTTCTTTAAAGTTCAAGATGACCATCCCACCATCTCCATCTCCAGGAGCCAAATGCTTGGAGGGGAATAAATATTAAACCCAGCCCAATATTCAACCCCACTGGCAGCCTGACCTGACCTGAACTCCAACAACAGCTAAAGAAAAATCTCCTTTTCCCCATCTTTTGGGTCATATTTTCTTCTCTCTTCCAACTACTGTAGAGGTTCATCACCTTACAGACAGTAGAGGTGCACCTAAGCATGACCAGAATAAAGGATTTGGGTTTTAATTAAGGGGTGATGCAGAGCCCCAGCCTCCAGCTTTGCATTCTACTCATTAATTTGGTTGCTTTGGGGTTCTACTGGAAAACTCCCCCGAGACTTGGCTGTAAAAAATACAAGCTGGAAATCTGAGATCCCATCACCCAGCACCTTCTGCTTTATTTCAAAGCTCTGCTTTACATCTCATGGTGCTCTCCTGCACAGGGTGTTTGAACCCAGACCTCTCCAGCTTCAGGAACCTTAATGAGCCACAAGTTTCCTAAAAAATTCCTTTATTTTTTCTTTATTTTCTTTTTTTGCAAGGTGATATCCCCACCTTACAACCAATTCTAAGTGGGCAACCCATGAATTTCTCAAGAGCAACCTCCAGTGCAGAGCTTACCTCCACCTTTGCAGAAGAACCAGCATCATTCCTCTCTCCTGTTCCTCCAAGAATAAAAAAACCCATTCATAAGACTTTTTTTGGGGGGGAAATTTAAATTTAGTTCATTTTCTGCTGTTTCAAAAGGTAGAAAGTTGGAATTAAAGTTTTCCTGATATATACATTGCTGGATGTATGAAACCCAGGACACAAAACATCTCTTTGGTGGGATCTGGGTTGGTGTTCAAATGATTTTAGGACCTCCAAGGTGCAGGTTGAGATGTCCAAGGATGATTTCCCAGGGTTTTCACTCAGATCTGATGCAGTAAGTGGTTGGATACAGATGATGAGAGGTGAAATCCTCAGCACCTTGCTCCTGCCATCACCCATATGGTCATTGTTGTGAGTTTGGAGACACCTCTGTGGACCAGAAACTGCTGCAAATCCTCCAGGGATTTGTATCTCCCTTTCCTACATCAGATCCACAAACTTTTCTCCCAGAAAAGTCCTTTTCTGTTCCTCCCATTTGCTCTCAGGAGAGGTTTTGCTCCTGCTTCCAGCAGCCCTGACTAGATGTGATATGCTTGGAAGAAAACACAGCCCAGATGGGGTTGAAGATGTGGATGGAGAGCATGATGTTATTTTTTTGGGGGGAAAAAAAGCCAATTTTGAGTCCTGCATCGAGAAAAACGGAGCTTGAAGGCATCAAAAGAGGTTGAAGATAGGCTTCTGCTTAATGAACACCCCAAGCCATCAAGGTGGGACTTCAATCCTTTGATTTATGGGGAAAATCTCTTGAATTTTCCATATTTCACTTTTCTTCAGCTTAGGGTTAAGAGTAACTCTTACCTGGTGAGGACAACTCCATGTCAAACACCCCATGCAAAAAAAACATCACCCACAAATGAGCAGGAATCCTGAATTAAATACAACGTCATTTCCCTGCTGTTATTTGTAGCATCGTGGTAGGATAAAAAAAAACCTTAGGGATATAAAAATAAATAATTTAAATAAAAAATAAATCATATGGAAGCAATTAGCAGCAACTTCATTCAGAAAAAAATCAACATTAAGGTGCTTGTAGCATTAAGACTCAAGTGATCTGTCCTCTGGGACCATAATTCACCGACACTTCGTGGCACTGACCCCGCAGATGGACATTTGCTGCAGAAATCTCAGCTTACCCCGTGGAAAAATGAACCTGGGGGAGGCTCCGAGCTGTGGACACACTCTGGGGAGCATGAGGTGGTGGGGTTTTTTGTCTAGGGATTGAGGGAGGGATGGGTTAATTGAGGAAGGAGGCAATTAGTTGAGCAAGGGGGTATTTAAATGAGGAAGAGGGTATTTAGTTGGGTAAGGGGGTATTTAATTCGGGGAAGGGTGCTATTTAGTTGGGGAAGGGAGAGTTTAATGAGGGAAGCAGTAGTTAATTGGATAAGGGAGTATTTAATTGGGAAAAGGGGTATTTAATTGGAGAAGGGGGTATTTAATTGGGGAAAAGGGCATTTAATTGGGGAAGGGGATGTTTAATTGGGGAAGAGGATGATTAATCAGAGAAGGGTGTATTTAATTGGGAAAAGGGGTATTTAGTTGGGAAAGGGGGTACTTAAATGAGGAAGGGGGTATTTAATTGGGCAAGGGAGTATTTAATTAGGGAAGGGAGTATTTAATTGCAGAAGAGGGTATTTAATTGGGGAAAGGAGCATTTATTTGGGGAAGGGGGTATTTAATTGGAGAAGGGGGTATTTAATTGGAGAAGGGGCTATTTAATTAGGGGAAAGGGGCTATTTAATTAGGGGAAAGGGGCTATTTAATTAGGGGAAAGGGGCTATTTAATTAGGGGAAGGGGCTATTTAATCAGGGGAAGGGGCTATTTAATCAGGCAAGATGCTCCCTGTGCTTTGGGCTTTCCCCACCACAAAATGGGGAAAATAACATTCTCTAGACCCCAACATACACCTGTCTCCTCTTTTTTAAGGTGAAAATCTCATTTTTCTTAAATATTTATCTATAGAAAAGCACTTTTTTACTCGCCATCATCTCAACAAAGGCTGTAGGAAACAGTCCTATAAATAAACTCCTACCTCCACCCAAGCCCTGGCAAATAAAATCATGTTTCACCATCAACCTTCTAATAAACCAAAGTGAATTTTCATCCCTTTGGGTCACCTGGGGCTCATACAAGGTTTGGGGTTTTTTTTCCCCTCTCTGTCAGGGATGTTTTAGTGAAAATTCAAATTATTTCCATATTTCTGCTGTAGGTTTGTGTTTTCCACACACAGCTTCCAGCAAAATTCATAACATCTATATAACTGTCCCCCTCGAGTCATCAGAAACCTTTGGTGTTGTCAGAATCAAAGGGTTTTGTAGGGCAAATAATTTGCAGGAGGTTTGTGGAGTGTTGGATCGGTTTTTGTAGGGGAAAGGGAAAAGATAGAAAAATAAAAATAGAGGTAAAAAAATAGAAAGAAAAAAAAGAAGGAAAAAATAATAGAAAAAATAGAAAGAAAAATAGAATGAAAAAAGAAAAAGAGAAAGGAAAAGGAAAAATAGAAAGAAAATAGAAAGAAAAAAGGAAAAAGAGAAAGACAAAAGGGAAGAGAAAGAGAAAGAAAAAAGGAAAAATACAAAAGAAAAATGGAAAGAAAAAGGAAAAAGAGAAAGAAAAATTGAAAAAAAAATGAAAAAAAAGAAAGGATAAAACAGAAGAAAAGAAAGAAAAAATAGAAAAGAATGGAAGAAAAAAAACAGAAAGGAAAAAATAGAGATTAAAAAAGAAAGAAAAAATAGGAAAAAAATAGAAATTAAAAATAGAAAGGAAAAAAGGTCCCTCTCAACCCTGGCATTGAATTAGAAAAGCAAAACCCAGGTTCTCTCCGTGAACACGTTTCAATCACTGGGGTGAGTGCGGCTCTCGCACACCGTGGGGGCTGGGGGTTATTTATTCAGCCCCACAGATCACGAGCTTTTCTTAGCAGGATTCAGGAGCCAGACCTTGTCTTCCCCATCTCTTTGAAGGTACATGGTGGGGGGGGAGAAAAAAAGTTATTTTTAAAAAAATGATATTATTTTTTTGGAAGGGCACGTATTTAATCTTATCAGAGGCAGGCAGGACAATAACAGGAAAGGGTAGGGAGGCCTCGCCAGGGGATGGGGAGGGAAGGGCAGGGAGTAACGAGGGGTTAAAAGCAAAATTCAGTGGTGTCCCCAGGGACACATCTAATCAGAGGGTCTGGCCGAGGGGCTGATATTTAACCTGGCAAACCAGCATTTGTGATGAAAAAAGCGGTTGGGCGAAGGCAACTTAGTAATGAGGAAGGCAGGAGAAAGGATGAAAGGTTGTTTCTCCTCCTTGCCTTGAAAATTCTACTCAATCCTACAGAGAAAAAGAATGAGTCCAGCTCCTCCTGACGTCCCTCTTTGCCCATCATATTTAGAAATCAGAATGATTTTCACCCAAAATGGAGCAGAACCATTGTTGGCTTCACAATCCGTTGGGAATGGCGTATCCTTCCTCCCTCTACCCATCTTTCCAGCAATTTTTCTTGTCAATCTTAAGAAAAACATCAAGGAGCTTTTAGACAATGTCAAAATGTAGAGTTTTTAGGGGTTTTTTTCCCTCTTTCCTGCTCTGAAACTGCACAGATAAAGAATATTTTACATCAACAGCATCTTCCATCCACCGTCGCTTACGCCCGGGTGCTGAATAATTGATGTGACAAATCTTGCGGCGTTGTTCAAAGAGATTATTCATCAGTTTTCTCCTCTTCAATCCCTGCCTTCACCACTGCGAGGATCAGGAACTCACCTGGAAAAAAAAATCATCAAGCAAAGGGTGGAAAATGGAGAAAGAATAAGTCCTTCATCAAAAAGCTGTGGAAGCCCTTGAGATGAGGAGGCTGGAGATGCCAAAGGCAACACCACAGCCTGGCCCTTGCTTCCCTTTGCCTAACCAAAGGCCTTTGGTTAGTTTTGTAGCAGTTCCTGGAATTATTTCACATTTTCACACCAAAAAAATATAAAAGTTTGATATTTCAGAGCTCACTGCTGTCTTTAGCACTGAATAAAGACATGCCACTGCTTTGCCACCAACCGGCGTGGCACCGGGATGTCTTTATCTGCTATTTTGTGTGATCATTTTAACAAGAACTATTATTATGTTAAATATAAACTTTGGAAATCAATTTTTGGCACCTTCCTGGTCTCCTAAATAGCTGTGGGCCATTAGCTCGTCATAATATCTTGCTTAATTGGTGGTATCTTTTAATTTACACAGCAATAAACATCTCAAACAGCGGGATTTGAGCCATCCTAGAGCAGTGTTTCCTCATGAATATTTTACTGGCGGGTTTTTCTTGTTCATGTCAGAAAACTCACGAGGAGACAGATGGAAAACAAGTGATTAAAGACTTGGGAAATGAAAGAGGGAAGGCAAGGAGAAGGGAAAAAAAAGTAGATTTATGAAGATAATTAAAAGGACATCAATGTAACGGAGTTTCTTGGGGGGCAGTTAGGTGGGGCAGCAGGCAAAGAGCAAGGCAGTGCTCAATGTTATTCATGTAAAGGAATAAAACCTCATCACTTGGGATTACTTGGGAATTAATTATTGTTATGTGGGGTCTGAGAAAGATAATGGGTAGGCAAAAAAAATGAGCCAAAAGGTAGAGTGTGATGCTTGTGGACCAAGGAGCACGCTCTGAGCAAGACATCACTGGGGGACAGGAGATCATTCCCAAATACTTTATTTAAGCTTAATTATTTAAGCAGCACCTAAACCTCAACTGTGCCTGATTCAGAGGAGGGACTTATTTCTCACTTATGTCCAAGGCTTACCCCAAGCTGCTGAAATTTGCAGTGAAAACAACTTCTCTGCCTCTCCTGGTGAGGGTTTTCTATTTTACATGCAATAAATATTCATCAAGAGAGGAGAGTCAGCAAGAGGGAAAGGCTGGGGCTGCAGTGGGCAAGGAGCTTTGAAGCACTGCTGGCTAAAATAAAAATAATAACAGAGGTTGTCTGCTCCCAAGAACTTCCAAATTCCTACAAGACTGCAAAAGCTTCGCTCCTCCATTCCCATGTTGATAAAGCAGGAACTGTGGTTTCTTCTGACTACTACAAGGCTAAAATAACTCCACGTCCCCTCAGATCTGGGCTGCATCGTTATCTCAATCCCTCTTTTGAGGTCTTCAGCACCTACCTTCTCCCAAGGTGATGATCTCCAAGCAAGAAGAGCAAGGATAAAATTGACTTTGGTCATCCAAGCCAAGGAGAAAGTGTCATGTTTAATGAAGTCTTGTTGATCCGGTGGGGAGTTGAAATGTTTTGCAGGTGCTGGTTGCAGAGAAGAGGACAGATAATGAATAAAACATGGTTGTACTTCTCCAGTAAATGTGACAAACTCAAATCTTATGGCTGGAAGGGGGGTGTGGGGGGTGGAGTGATATGAAATATGAGTTGGAGCTCATCTGAAAAGCTCGTAACTAATCCAAGATGTTGCGTTGTGTCGTCTTGCTGCTACGGGCTATGGATTGAGCCAGGTTTCTAAAGGACCAAGGAAATAGAGAAGGGGTTGGAGTTATCTTTAAAAAGACAGCAGGATGTGACCTCTGGCCGCTGATGATATAATTCTGTGCATTAAAGCGAGGGTTGTCTTCATCCCTTTGCTTGGATATTGATCCGACTACGTTGTTTTCGAGCCCAAAGAAGAAGCCAAAAGGGGAAAAAAACCATTTTAGATGCCAAAATGTATTACATTAAAATGCACATGTTAAAAAACCTCCAGAGCACGCTGAGGTCAGTGGTTGAGAACAAATAAAAGATATTTTAGGAGCAGTGATGCTCCAGGGAAGGGGAGATCTCGCTCTCTACAACTACCTGAAAGGAGGGTGTAGTGAGGTGGGTGTTGGTTTCTTCTCCCAAATAACAAGTGATAGGACAAGAGGAAATGACTTCAAGTTGCACCAGGGGAGGTTTAGGTTGGATATTAGGAAAAAATCATTCACTGAAAGGGTTGTCAAACACTGGAACAGGCTGCCCAGGGCAGTGGTGGAGTCACCATCCCTGGAGGGATTCAAAGGACGTGTAGATGTGGTGCTCAGGGACACGGTTTAGTGGTGGACTTGGCAATGCTGGGTTTGTGTTTGGACTAAATGATCACAATTATCTTTTCCAACCAAACTATTCCATGATTCTATGGTATTTATTCCTCTGTGGGTCCCCCAGCACCCTACCGATACACCCCAACTTGCAGCTGCTGAATCATCTCAAGCTTGGGCTTTCCACCCTTTTTGAGGTCAAAGTCATGGTTTTCTATAGGATGTTAATTTTTTTCCTACCAATGCTCACTGGAGGCTCTGAGGACTTAGAGGCTGAACTGAATCCACCTGGAAAAATGACCTGGGAATGAGACCAGCCCAGTGGCTTTGCTACTGGGAATACACAGATGTCAACAGGGTCATCTGCTCCCTGCCCCACACCCAACCCATTGAGTTACCCTGGCTTCCCTCCAGCCCAAGGAGGAACAGAAATAGCTTCAAATCTGTGCTCTGAGCACTTGCATTAGTCAATTCATTCTTTTCTGATCCATTTTCACTATGCCTGCACTTCCTTTGACATCATTACTCTTAATTAGGGATCCAAATATCCCCCTGGAATACACCTACGCTTGGTCTAAATTAAGCAAAGAAAGGGTTAGCTACGTGCTCCAGGTCAGTGCTGAGTTCAGTTCCTGGAGGTCCACCTCTGTTCTTGGTTTCTTTGGTGTTTTTTTTATCCCTTCCACAGTCTCTTTCTCTCACTTTCCGAACCTGACCCCATCCATAGACGTTGTCTTTGTGGATGGAAAAAAATAAAAGCGATTATATGTGTTGTGATAAATTCAAAATAGCCTGAAATAGAAGTGTGGGAGAAAGTGCTGACTTTGTAACACAAGGGACTGTGTCTCCAGTTGGTTCCAAACAGCTTTGGAAATGCTCATTTATTTTCCAATTAATTCCAATTTTTGGCTGGTCTGTATTCAAGAGGATTCTCCCCAGTTCAGGAGTTACACAGCTGAGATCACGAGAGCATCTCATATCTCAGCTCAACAAACCACGAGCTGCCATCCAGAGACAGCTCCTGGGCTCAAGCCTAGAGTTCCAGGAGAAAACAACACAAAAGCATCAATATCAGCTAGGACCTGATATTCCCAGGTCCTAGCTTGCCAAATCCTGCAAATTTGGGAATGCAAAAATACAATGTTTTGAGGTTTTTTATGAACATCCTGAAATGAACCTTCACTTTTTAACCTTTAATCTTTACACCCTGGCAGCTTTATTCCTGGTGGGATGATCCCTCAGCTCCCCAGCCTTCTGCACCTTGTTGTTCATCTCATTTTTTCCATGTTTAATGTTAATATCTTCTGGGAGCTGGCTCTAATCTCACCACTGACCTCAGATACTGCTTTATACAAGCCTGGAGCTCTACTCCAAACCTTTTTTCCCTTCATTTCTGTCTGCAGGTTCTCTATATTCTTTAACCCAGATGGCTTTACCTTGTCAAGAACCATTAACTCTCATAACTCCTAAAGGCAGCTGCTCAATTACTTGGGTTTGGATTTGTTCCTCTTTCCAAAAGGAAAGATCAAAACCATGCAAGGGCTTTCAGATCCACCTTGATTTGCCAAAAATACTTTAGCACCAAACATGTGCTTTGCACAGGAGGTCGCTATCAGCTAGAGAATCCTTCTATCCATCCATCCATCCATCCATCCATTCATCCATCCATCCATCCATCCATCCATCCATCCATCCATCCACCCACCCACCCATCCATCTCCAAACCCTTTTCCTTTTCATTTTCTCAAGTGTTGGAAAAGGTGGTTGATTTTTGAGGATGGTGGTAAGTAGCATCGTTCTTCAGGTGTGGTTACAACCTCCAGAAACAAGAACTAGACGCACAGATGTGAGATAGAGATAGATATATAAATATATCGATATAAAACTTAATGAATACACGATGTGCACACATGTGGGGGTATTTTATGGCTCATTTTTCAGCTCTCCTAACCCAAAAACTCAAGCATAAGTCCTCAAATCCTCCACACAACAGGTATTTTGAGGATTTGAATCATCAGAGTCCCAATTTTAAAGAGGTTGGTAACTTTTAGAACCAGGACATGGAGTGGCTGAAGTTTTGCACAAGCTGGTGGAGTCATAAATTCCCCTGTGGAGGAGAAACCTCCAAAGTCTCAGCTGCTAATCCCAAACGTGTGCAGGGAAAACCTTTTCACCACATCCCTCCACGTGCTCCGTGAGGTCCTCAAGTCTGGTTGAAAGTTAATTTAAGGGTGGCTTAGAGAAGCTGAAGAGCCATGAGTTGATTGACTTCTTCCTCCTTTCCTTGTGCAACCTCCAGTTCTGCTGAAATGGGATAATCCCTACTTTTGGGTCCCACCAAGGAAGGGAAGAGATGATTATGAAGCAAGAGAGGGCTTCTGCTTTGTTCTTTATTGTTATTTTCCACAGATTTTAGTTAGTTAGTTAGTTATTTTGTCAAGGCATCAGGTTGGGGACGAGTTGCTGGAAGAAACCATGCCAAAATGCATGGTTTTTGGAGCACAGCCTTGTTCTCCAGAAGCTCTCTCTAGTTTTAGTCTATTTTCCTGCCATAAAAGCCAGACTCAAGCAAGCAGAGCTCAGGAAAACATTTAAGAGTCACGGGTGAAAGAGTTGGAAAGTGCTTTAATTGGCTTTTGAAATTGCTTTCCAATTGCCATCCCGTGACCTTCTCCAAAGCATCTTCCTCATTAGCCAAATTCATTAGAAAATTAACCTCTGCACCCCCACTCACTTTCTGCCCTTGCCCCTTTCCTCCCCTTTGCTCTGCTCAGTCTCTTTTAAAATCAGCAAAGAAAAACGCAGAAGGTAAGAATGAAAGGGAGGGAAAAGAGGAAGGATGAAATGGAACCTCCAAAAAGACAGAGGTGGCTTCAAAACTGAGCAATAATCCATTTCCATAGCCATCTTCGTGATATTTTCATACATTCCTGAGCCATTTTTCAAGATATTGTTGTTGTCTGACTGCATCTCCTTGATTTCATGGATGAAAATGGTGCCTCATCCCATCAGTTATGACCCACAGAACTGAGGTTTCTTGTTCTTCTCAAGGAGATAATAGACTTGGGGATAAATTGAGAAGTTTCTGTTGTTTCCTCACAGCTTGCCAAGTATTTTCCATGTTTTTGCTTTCTTGTTGTTTTTCTCCATAGCTTCACAGGCAGGAAACTGTCACTCAAGAAGGTTTTGCCCAGAGATGGAAGAAGGTTTTGCATCCTTCTTCCATCTCTGGGCATTGCTGCAGTCCAAGATCTACAAACATCTCCTTTACTTTTCAAACATTTTGGGGGGATCCAAACTTTTCTTCTTCTCCCAAAGCTTATGGGGAGTCAATAGAGCATCCACTGGGAACAACACTCTGGTGGGATGGAGAAGCTTCACCATCTCAAGGGTTAGATATCAGCAAGAGATCAAACTCAAGTGTCTTTTGAGGTCTCTGCACTGAAGTGGCTTTGCTGTGTCCTTCCTGGAAAACAGCTCTGCTCGTACACCGAGGATGCCAGGCAGAACCTCACTGTGCTGAGCCCTTTCTGGTTTCTGGTCTCGATCTACAAAGGGTATTTTCCTTCAAAGCAACAAGAAAAAACCCCAGAGATCTTCAGCTTTCACCAAAAATTTCCACTGATGACAAGGAGAACTAATTTCCCTGGAAATAACTGTTATTTCTTAATGTGGTGGAGATCAAGAGAGAGCAGAGTCTTCTGAGGAAAACTTTCCCTTTCTCTCTGACATGCCAGGTCCTCCAGCAGCTGCTGAGGATACAGGGGAGAAGATGGCCGAGGACAGGAATGAAACAACTGTTCCCAATGAGTAAGGAAGGTGCTGATAGATCACAATAAAGACAAAGCAAGTTAGAAATGGGTCAGGGCAAGAAGTAGTTTCTCTCCCGGTAACAAATGTGTCTGGCCTGCTTCCCTGAGGAGCTCATAAATCTGACAATATCCTCGCTTTAATGCTTTGCAGACCTCAGGTAGATTATCATACCCCGAGCCTGAACCCTCCAGGGAACCCACACTGAGGAGGGAGGGAGGGAGGAAACATCTCACAGCAGTGGGCTAGAGATGCTTGCAGTGGTAGGATGGGGATGAGCACAGTAGCAGGATGGAGATAGTCATGGTGGGATGGAGATGTCCAGGCAGGTGGGATGGAGATGTGCACAGTAGTGGGATGGAGATGTGCATGGTAGTGGGATGGAGATACTTATGGTGGGATGGAGATGCCCTCAATGGTGGGATGGAGATGCCCTCAATGGTGGCATGAAGATGCCCATGGTGGTGGGATGGAGATGTGCACAGTAGTGGGATGGAGATACTCATGGTGGTGGGATAGAGATACCCACAGTGGTGGGATACAGATACTCATGGTGGGATGGAGATGTCCAGGCAGGTGGAATGGAGATGTGCACGGTAGAGGGATGGAGATACTCATGGTGGGATGGAGATGCTCATGGTGGGTTGAAGATGTTCAGGCAGGTGGGATGGAGATGTGCATGGTAGTGGAATGGAGATACTCATGGTGGGATGGAGATGCCCTCAATGGTGGGATGGAGATGCCCTCAATGGTGGCATGAAGATGCCCACGGTGGTAGGATGGAGATGTGCACAGTAGTGGGATGGAGATACTCATGGTGGTGGGATAGAGATACCCACAGTGGTGGGATACAGATGCTCATGGTAGGATGGAGATGTCTATGGTGACGGGACGGAGATACCCACAGAGGTGGGATGAGCACAGCTAGAGGGGCATGGACCAAGAGGTGGCGCTGACAGACTGCCATCCAGTAAAAACGAGCTTATTAGCTGTGGCAGGAGAGGAACGCAGGCACACACCCAGGCAGACCTATTTTTATCTCTTATCTCCATGCGCTCGGGCTGGACGAAACGTTCTCAGGCACTAATCTCATGCCTGTCCTGCACAGAGTCCCCGAGGAGGCAGGGGAGCTGCTGGGCTTAGAAGCAAGGCACGGCATGTGGCACTCATCTTCCAGGTTTGAAGGCCACGGTCAAAGGCAACTTTAATTAAATTAAATGGAAAGAACTGGATTTTTCTGGTGCAGGAAACATGATTATTTCACAGCCCGAGATGCTCGGGGGGGTTGAAGTGAAGATGACAAATGCTGGCTGTGCAGGAGAGGGAATGCTGAACATTTCTTTGCCCATCTTGACTCATTTTTTGCTTCTCCTTTGGGGCACTGCAGGAGGCAGAAGCTTATAGAGGAACAAAGCTCTGTGCAAGCCTTTGACATCAGGAGTCACTTTTGGATGGGCACGTAACGCAGCTCCAGGGGGTTTCACAACCACGGCTGTGGTGCACTCGAAGAAACAACAACAAAAAAACCCACTTTTTTTTTTTTTTTTACAGAGAAAAACCAACAATCTGCCCTTGGCACATCTGATAAGCAGGTGGCTGCAGGTAAAAACCAGCCCAAAGCACTTCATCTCCTTTTTCTTCAACATCTTCAAGTATTTCTGCTACTAGATATGAGTCACTGGAAATCCCCACTGCCTGGAGATGTTCTTCCTCTGGGGCTCTTCCTTCAAACACCATTTGAGCACCACACCACAGAGTCCATACTTAGTTTTTTCAGGTACCACAATATTTTGGGGCATAAGAGGAAGAAAGGTAAAGAGGGCATCTATTTTAGGCAGTGAATGCACTTAGAGGTGGGCAGGTTTGCAAAGAGCCTATCTTCTGGAGAACATCACTCACATCTCTTCCATTTGGATATGAATAGTCAAGGCTGTATTTGCACTTAGGAACTACTAATATCTTTTCTCAGGAACCAAAATAGGATAAACTGGTGGATGTGTTTCATGAGGACATCTGGATAGGGTTACAATCTCCAAGGTTTCTCCAGGTTTGGAGGAGATCAGTGGGTGAGCTGGAAACAGGAGGCTTACATGGCACCATGCAGCAATACACTGGCTATCTCCAGATGGAAAGAGTAAAGCATGAGGTCTCCTGCCTCCTTGGGTTGAACATTGTCATGGAAAAATGTAACTGTCATGCAACTTATGGTTGATGAATAAAAGTGAAAGAGTCAAAGGTGTGTCTCGGATAAAGGCATCAGAAAGATGATTGAGAAGGGAAAATCCTAAACTGCCTTGGAAACAAGCACTGCTTTGCATCAAAGATCTCTGGGAATGTTCAAGTTAGAGGAAGGAAATTTAGGCTTGGAGAAAGCAGCAGCAAGTTCAGCTTGTGTCTGGAGCAGAAAAACCCAATGCTGGAGGTGCCACATTCATAAAAGTAGAGAGAGAGTCAAGAAATCCCTTGAACAGGAGAAAAGCACAGCCCCAGAGTCCCAGAAAAGCCTAAGGGAGGGGAAATTCAAGTAGCAGGATCAAGCTCCGTGGCCATTTGTGGCTTTGAGGGTTTGAATTTCCAACCCCTGTGCTTTTTTCTGACCCAACAGCATTGGCTTCTGTGTATCCTGGCCCGACTCCAAGAGATGGTTACTTAAAAGCCCTGAAGATCCTTGATGGATGACCAAACCAGTATAGGTAAGAGTTGCCTCAGATGGGTGTGGAGGACAATTCCCAACCATGAAGCTTGGATGATCATCTGGGGATGGTGGGTAGCTTAAAATAATATTCTCTGTAACACCATAATGATTTAAGATCCTGGATGGGCATGGTTTAAACAAGACAAGAGAAGGTGGAGAGAAGGATAGAAGAAAAGGTGGAGAAACCCTTGTGAGCCTTTGGGGTGGGAACAAGCTTCCAGGCTCATTGATGGGCAAACTGGTGAGGCATGGGGAGAAAAAAAGCCCACACATCATCAGATGTTAAGGTTAACCCTATCATTGATTAAAACTCAGCTTCAGGAGAGACGTTAGCAGTAGCTGTAGGTTCTTCTCACCTTACATCAACCTAATAGGTACAAATTTGCCAATTAAGGACCAATTAAGCTTTATCTTGAAATCCATTCTCCCTGCTCAGCAGTGCTTGCATGGATTTAACTATTAACGATAGGCCCTTTGGTCAAAGTCATTGTGTGGCTTTCATCTAAGGATCTCAAAGCACTTGATGAAACTCCTCTGCCTTTCTCTGTGGTAGGGAAAAGCTGTAATGTGGATTTTAATAGCATGAAACTAATTTCTAAGGATAAATTACAGTGGGAGATAAAGAGCACATGGACCCATGTGGATAAAAATAACAATCCACACTGGCCCATTATCTGGCATTGGTTAACCTTCTGCTTGTATACATTTTTTTGGGGCTAATTTTTCTCCTTTTCTTTTCTTTTCTTTTCTTTTCTTTTTTTTTATTTAATGAAATGCTCTTTATTTATAGCCAAACGCCAACTTTGAAGCCAGAGCCAAGCATTTGGGGAGCTGCTCAGATAGGGCTCTTGAAAAGGAGAATTATGTCCGTTTCAGATGTTTTCAGAAGTTATTGTTTAAAGGCAACGAGAACGAGGACATTTCTCCCAACGAGCTCGCCCTCCCCTCAGCGTTTCTAGAAGACACGGGTAAAGCAGATGTCTCCAGAGCTGGGAGAAGAAGTGGTGACAAGTGTGTGTGTGTGTGAGGGGAAAGGCATCAGGGAGGGGATCAGATGAAAGGGGATTTTAGACAGGAAGCCTCAAAGGACCAACGTTGGAGTAAAGTGCTCCCTGATGCCCTATGGGAACCTCATCCTGCTGCTCACCAGGGTATGGGGCATGAACATGTGAGATGCTTGGAGAAGGTCAGGAAATGTTTCACTATCCCCAAAAAGCCATCATTCCTGCAGTTAAGAAGAAGTTGGCTACTTTCTACAGTGTACCATGGTCTTTCTTGGTGGGCTTGAACCTCATGAGCTTCTTGCAAGCCAAAATAAAGTTCTCATCAGGCCAAGGGACAAGGGAGAAGAGTCATCACGCAGCCTTCTGGCACCATTGGATGGATTATGCTACATTTTCAGAAGGCTTTTTTACTTAATTTGGACACTTGCAATGTAAAGCTTTGCACCACTTCTTCCAGGTGATCACTCAAGACTTCAAGCAAAACCCAAGACTGATGGCAGCACATGCCATCCCAGGGAAACCCAGGGCTGCAGGATCTCCCTGGGAGCTGTTTCCCTTCCCTGGTGCAGTGGTCACCCCCATCTCAGTGACCTTCATGCTTCCAAGCAGCAATAGGGAGGCTATTTCTGACCACTTCTCCAGTAATAAGTCCATATGAATGACCATGAGAAGCCTTTTGCTAAAAACCAACTGATTTTGACTAAGAGATGAAGGAATTCTATAGAAAAACTCGATTTTCCCGTGGCTCCTGCTTTGGTATCTGAATGACATCATGGCCTCCCAACAGAGGATAAGACAGAGAGGCTTTGATAGCGTGGGGAGGGGAGACTCTGGCCCACCGCCAGAGACGATTACGAGCGGCACATACCTTCAGCGCGGCGCGTTCGCCCAGCAATTCTTGGAGGATGATCTAACTTCCTCCAGGCGAGGGGAGCTCGTGTGGAGCTGTCACGGAGACAAACTGGGGCTCTATCTCGGAGAACAGCAGTTGTTTGAGGGAAGAGAAGGGGGAAGACGGCTGGATGCATCTTCCCAGCTATGTGTGTGGAGCAGCTTGGACAGATCGGACATTAATAGCAATCTCCTGGGTAATGAGGAGTTTTGCTGCCTGTTGATGAACTCCTCATCCTTGACTTACTCCCTGCTGTCTCTACAAGAATAAAACCAAAGCCCATGGTAGGTTTTCTTCGAAAGCTTTAAAGAAGAGCAACACTTTGGCCAACAAAGTCCTTGCAGAGATATAGGCAAATATCCTGTAATCACACCATTGTTCTCCAACCTCATTGCTTTCAGGTTTTGTGGGAGCCTGGGTCTAAAGATTGGTAGTTCAGGATCTCTGAACCATCAAGACTGTTCTGGAGGAACACAACTATGAGAGGAAACTGCAGAGAACGATGTACTGCCCCATTTCCTTGGGGTTTCTGCATGATAGCATCAACCTCAGGACAAAACTGGTCAAGACCGTTGGCAATAGTTGACCTGATAACATCGTGTTCCCTGTGTCTACCTTCCCATGGGTGGGCCCTACTCATTTAGGTTAAAGACATCACCTGGAGTAACTGTCCCCAGTCAGCTGCTAGCACAGGAATGTCTGCTTCTCTGGGACTTGCTAAGAACCTTTAAAAAACAAATCAGGAGCAAAGCAGCGTGCTGGGCATGGGACAATTATCTCAGCAGTTGCTTTAAGGTGAAGTTTCAAAGTTGCTCAAGCCAGAAATACACTCTAGGAGACCACCCATGTCTGGAACAACTAACTTCAAGGAAGGGAGGGGGTAGATTGAGGTTCCCCACCACAGATCCTTCTCCAGTCTCTCTTTTGGAGTAGATGAGATGCCCAAGCTCAGCAACCTGCCCCTCTTGCAGGGTAGCATCCTTCTGCCCTTGCCTGAGAGCTTATCTTGCAGATGATGGAGCAACACCAGCTTTGCAGTTACCTGCAGCCACCCTTAATTCTGCTTCTCAGCCTTAAGAGTCCTTTCCAAGAGACTCCCAGGAGTCCTTTCCTACCTTTCCAAGGTAGAGCCTGGTACAGCTTTCCCTAAAGCAAGGAGCTGTCTCCTAAAGAGCAGATCATTCCCTTTCAACCCTTCTTGAAAGCATTTCTCCTCCCAGATCTTCCTTACAGAGGGAAACGGTGATATCTGCCTTAGATAGACCCACGCCACCCGTTCCCAGCACCAGCAGAGATGGTGCTCAGCATCCCTCACAGGGGTGCCAGAAATGCTGATGGTTACAGGGATGCTTTTACTTTGTGCAACAACACAGGGGAAAGGTTTCAAAACCAGAACACACCAAAATCACAACTTTTTATCCTGGAGCCATGATGCCACATTGGGCAAGGAGAGGAATAGAAGGGTTTGATCCTGTTTGAAGTGCAAATCTCAGCTCACCCTTCACTCCAGAGCCATAAGCAACGTGTCCGTATGACTCTAAGATCTCCAGTTGTCCCTCTGGAAGTCTGCAAGCTATTAGCATGCTCGAGAAAGGGAGGCAAATGAAAATGTGTTTGCCAGTTTCACCAGATGTGAGGCCAGTGTCATGGACAGATTTTATGATTCTATAAATACCAGGGGCAGAAGGTTGTTATTAGCCACTCAGTAATTAATACAACGTGCAATGGCCTCAGACATGGCCCACCACTTAATGTCCAATTAATAGCGTGCTGCCCTCCCCACGTAGCATGTGTTAAACTCTCCAGATGTTGAGAAGAAACGGCGGCACCATGCAGAATGAAATCCTGCAGCTCAGAAGACGAGCTGATGGCCGAACAGATGACGTCCAATATTGCAGACATCAAAGCCTGCAGGAGCACGTTGCTGCCCATATTCAAGATGCATGTGAAGAATGCTTGATGCAAACTCACACACCCGTTATCTGTGTCTTCAGAGGTGACTAAATAAACCAAATCCCAGATTTGAAGTTGCTCACTGCATGTTAATCACCTGCTTTCATGCACCATTAACACACCAGAGAGCTCCAGAACATCACCATTCACAGGGGCATGTGGAAATAGGATGAGGAGTAATGGTTTTAAACTAGAAAAGGGTCAATTTAGGTTGGATATTAGGAAAAAGTTCTTCAAGATGAGGGTGGTAGATCATAGGAAGAGATTACCCAGAGGCTCCATCCCTGGAGATATTCAATGCCAGGCTTGATGGGGCTCTGAGCAACCTGCTCTAGTAAAGATGTCCCTGCTGACTGCAGGGGCATTGGACTAGATGATCTTTGAGGGTCTCTTCCAACCCAATACATGCTGTGATTCTATGATCTGCACATCCAAGGACACTGCTTCCCTCTGCAGAAAGCCCTTGCTCTCTGCAGCACAAGATGGGACAATCAACAAACTCCTCTTGATACCATTAAAAAAGCATCAAAACCATTTTATTAATGAATTCTCTTGCTGCTCTTCCAGCAAACCAGGAAATATCTGAGGCTGGGTGTTAGGAACATTGTTCCATAAAATAAGGATTGATGGATTTTCAAAGCAAGCCAAGGAGCTATTGGAGATGCAAGCCTTTTGGGTGCTAGTGCCAAGGTAGATGGGGTGGTGGTAAGCCCCTGATGAACTGAGTTAATGCAGGGGTGGGTCAGGGAAGGGCGAGAAGTAGATTAAATGTGCTGCCATGGAAAAATAGGTAATTATCTGGCCCTAATATGGGAAATCAGAAGCTTTAAGTGCTAGCTGTGTGGACCATGATGGATTTATCACTTATTGGGTTTGCCCACAATAACAAGGCTGGGACTCAGTACCCCTGGCACATCGTCTCCTGTCCTGTATTATTGTATCCTTGAACCTATCATGATCAAAAAGCACCATTTCAGGAAAACTAGCTGTTATTTTCACACAATACCAGTACATCCAAGTGCCTGTGATCGAATCCTTTGGATCAAGGACTTCAGGACAGCTCCCTGATTGATGCTGAGCGTGGGAGGGAGGTTGGTACATGCCTGACATTATCCTCTTTAAGCTTGGCCTAAAATGCAAATATATCCCTCAAGCTGGTGGCTCAGAGCTTAGTCCTGTGTTATCCAACCTCCTACTTCTTATGTTACCTGCATCTTGCACAGATCCTCTGCTTCCAAAGATCATCTCAGGATGATTTAATATCAATTAAGAGCAAGGAAAGAGCACAGGGAGCTTCTTAATGATAGCAAAGAGGTTATAAAATCACTAGCCTTGAAGGCACAAAACCCACACATGGCCAGTGGCTCATAGGTTGAGCATCCCACCGTGATGGCTTTTTGGCTCCAGCCTCCTGGTGCTGAGGTGGGAGAGAGAAGAAGTTGCAATGCAACTAGCTCAAGTGATTTATTTAACTGCTTGTGCTCAAAAGACTCTTGGCCCTTCAAGAAGAGGTTCATTGCCAACTTCAGGCTAGCCAGGTTGGACCCTGGTGGAAAATGAAATGGATGAGCAGGAACATTTTTCCATAATAAACAGAGTGAGAGATGCAAATGATACTCCTCAAACATCCATCTCTAATTCCCTGACCTTTGAGCAGTCTGGCAGCTGGCCCCCGAGATGAGTAGAGGTGATAAAATCACTTGCCAAGCCCTTGTTTCCCAGCTCCATCTGGACTAGCCAGCAGCAAACACTTGCATCCCCCCATAGGGTCATTTCCAAGCCATTCCCATGTACTGCATGGAGGACACGCTGGGTGACACCTCTTGGATAGGACCCAGGCAGGTGCCACCACCTCAACAACCCCTAGCCTGAAATGGAAGCAAGTTAAAGCACCATGTCTGATCCACCTGCTGAAGCATTCACTGGATCTTCCCTGCTTTGCTGAGCACTGAGATTGTCTAAAAAAGAACATTTTGGGTCAACTGAAAGCTTTAGTTCTGAACCTAAATCTCCTAAATTCATAAAGCTTATAAAATGTCTGTCAGGGGAGATCACCTGGGTCACCAAGGGGTTGCAGAAGAGCACGTTAAGGCCTTCAAGGTGCAAGGAGGAAATTTTCCAGCATTCCCAATTCAGCACAAGAATCTGAGACAGAACATTTCCCCCACCCAATATGTCATGAGCCCTTTTTCTCAAGGAGAGGGGTAAAAGACCTCCACATCATAGGATTATAGAATCATAGGATGTTGTGAGTTGGAAGGGACCCACAAGGATCATCAAATCCATCTCCTGTCCCTGCACAGGACAATCCCAACATTCACACCATGTCCCTGAGGGCCTTGGCCAAATGTTTCTTGACTATCATCAGGCCTGGTGCCATCAGCACCTCCCTGGGGAGCCTGTTCCAGTGCTCCACCACCCTCTGCCTCAAGAACCTTTTCCTCATGGCCAACCTCACCCTCCCCTGCCACATCTTCCTGCCAAATGCCATAAAAGAGGGTGGAATGGATGAACAGGAACATTGGCCCTTGGTGCCAAGAACTTGGTACGTGCTGGATGGCATTGCCACCCCATTAACAACCTGCTGCAAGGTCCCACTTGCTGCCCCCAACGTGCAGCCTTCATCTCACCCCACCACCCTCCCTACACAGCTCATCTCCAGCAGCTTCGTGGCTTTGACACAATCTTCAAGCTGACGAGGTGCAGGCGAGCACTTTCTCTTCAATGTTTTTCTGGCAAGGTTTGTCCATCTGCTGGGCTGCAGGGCTTAGGGGAGCAGAAGGATCCTGCAAGTGGAGCAGACCTTGGAGGAGGATGGTGTTGGGTTGTGGTGAGGTTATCTCTTTAACAGGTTTCTCCTGTCCTCTGAACATATGTGCAGTAACACATCTCTGGAAAAATATGTGAGTGGGTGAGTTTGGACTCGGCTCTCTCCCAGATGGGACATTACACAGCCCACATCACAAAGCCATCAGTCGTGGTTTGACAGAGCTGCCAGCACCCCCCATCCCTTTATCAGAGGCCCAGAAATGTCCAGATGATCTCTCCTCTCCCCCAAAGCTCCTTTTCACTCTCGTTTTTAAGCAGGAAACATGTTGGCAAAAGGTTTTGGCCCAAGAGAAGGGGAAAAAAAAATAGAAGAGAGGGAAGAACAAAACTTCAAAAGGAGAAAGTGGATGAGATGAGACTTGAGGTTGTCTGGAGGACACTGCATGAAAGCTGATACCCCTCAAGGACCCAGACACCCATGTTTATGTCCCCAGGGCACCCCCAAACAGCTGGTTTTGCCCCGTTTTCTAACAGCAGCTCTATGCTTCTGCTGCAAGGTTGCTTCACAGCAGCTTCTTGGTCCCCTCCTGTTGCTCCTACAACACGGGTAGATGCTCACAGGTTGCACAGCCCCAGTAAATTCTAGCAATAGCTCGAAAAGAGAGGATTTAGGGCTTTATGCAGCACCTAACCCCGGGGTTTTAAGGCTGTTGCTTAATATTGAGCACTCCGAGGACTAAAGCCGTTTGCATCTGTGAAGGAGGGAGGCTTTGTGAAGACCAAAAGTGACATCTGAATTCAACAGCCCACAGCTGGGATGCATTTCACCCAGCTCCAGAGATTCTTCTAGTGTAAAGAGCTATTTCCCTGCAAACAACCGAGCGTAATTCTTAGGGAAACCATCTGAGGCCCTTGGCCTTAGCTCAAAACACATTAGAAAATCAAAAGCATTTATTTTATCCAATATTTTTTTCTCCTGAGCTTTGTTCAATACTCTCCAGAACAAGTAGGCTTAATAGACTTTGCTTTGTGACTGCAGACACCTTCCATAGCTTTGCTTTTTCATCACGTGTGAACGTGGATATTCATCATCTGAAATCCGGTTAGCGGCGTCTTCTCCTTCCCTACTCCTACATTTGCATTTTGTCCACTGCTTCTTAATGAATTTAAGATGTCAGGGCTTATCAATCATTACATTCATTACCTGTTAGCATCCCATTTCACCACCCCAAAATCTCCAAGTGCCATAAAGGGATTTAAAACCCAACGGGGATGGTGTTGTAGGGTTTGCTGCCTTTGTAAGGTGCTCAAATTTGCTCAAATCAAGCAGATTTTGTGGAGGTTGGTGGGGTGAAGGAAGGAAATTGTTCACCAGCTCACTCTGAACTTAGAATTGTCATGAAATTTGGCAAAAAACCATCCAGACAAACCATTCTCCTTTTTGCTATTTTCCAAAAGGATGTTTGGGTGTTGTTTTTTTTTTAAATTGATTTATTTCTCAAGGCTATTTTGGTCTTAAAAATGGAGCCAGCTCAGCAGAGTTTACTTCTTTACCAAAAAACTCCTCTTGAAAGTAAGAAAACCCATTTGCTAACTTGAGAAAATAAATTAATTCATCACATAACACCCATTCTGTTTGCTTTGACCTGACCTGACCTTTGCTTGGCTCCTTGCTGATGCTCTCACTCCTGTGGTTTGGTCCAAATCTCATGGATGACTTCAAACATCTCAAGCTTGGCAGCCTTGGGATGCCACATTTCTGACATCCAGCCTGTGAAATGGGTGGCATGAGCACCGAAATTTAAAGTGGGTGGGAAAAACTTGGCAGGTTCACACTGATCTGAAGGCACTTTTGGTCTTGAACATCCCAGAGATGCTTTCAGCAGCTCCCAACTGGCAGCGTTGAGTGTAGCAAACTCATATTCAAGCTCCTAAAAATTGCTCTTCCCAACTCTTTTCTCTTTCCTAAAAAGCAGGATTGTGTGTATTTCCCAGGAAAAAGAACTATCCCATTGCTAACTGGGACCTGCAGGTAAAAGATGCTTTTTACTGGATTTTTTTCCTTCATAAACAGATGAGTCATGGGATCCAAGTGCAATGAGATATTTTTTTTTCCCATATTTTGAGACATCAAACACCTTGTTGCTTCCTAAAGGGAGCAGGCTCCATTTCAACACCCAGAAATCATCAAAAAACCCAAGTTTTGAATTGGGCTCACCTACATTTTTGGTTTGGGGTGGTGGAGTGGTTTGGGTTTTTTGTTGGGTGTTTTTGTTTTTTTTTTCCCTACACTTTCTGAAAATTATGATTTTTTTAACAATCTCCCTGCCAACCAAAAGACAAATTTTCTTTGAATGTCAAAACAGGATGTTTTTGACAATTTCAGGACATTCTAAAAGCTTTTATTTTCTTTCCTTTTTGAAACAGGAAGCTCATTTGAAAGCCTTTTCCTGCAAAGGTTTCACTTGTGACCAGACAAGAACTTTCTGACAAAGTTTTGGGTTGTTTTTTTTTAAATAAAAAAGATGCCACACATATAAAAAGGTTAAAAACCCCCATTTTCTGCCAGGTTAGTCAGTACTGAAGATGAGTGTGGATTTCTGCCCTTAAAAAAACCCCATAAATTGGTAATAGGTCAAAATTAAAGTCCTATGGCAGCTGGGTGGTGGGGATGGAGATGTTTGACATGGATATTTGAAGGCCAAGGTGATGGCAAGTCATTGAAGTGAATGTGTCCATGACATCTCCACTGCATCCCCAAAAACTGGGCAGGTGGCACCTCTTTGGGTGCAAGTGTTGTGCAAGAGGTGGTGGTGGATGGTGGAAAAACCCCCAGTGAAACACAGAGCTGCTCAAAATGCTCAAATCTCAACGAGGAACCGAAACAATATTTGCAAGTCAAGCTCTTTGCACACTGAGGGAAATGGGGCTAAGGCAGGTCAAGGGGACTAAAGGACTCATTGAGGTGGGTTCATGGTGGGCTAGAGCATAGGAGCTCTTGTGAGGGGCCAGAAGGTGGCCAAGGCTTCATCAAACCCTGGTTGCTTTGCAATGTTTGTTGAGATGGATTCTTCATGGGTCACCTAGGACTCAAAGCCTGGGGGCAGCTTCTCTGCCCGTGCTGTGCTGATGTGTTTGACCTGAGCTCTGGATGGGATTGTGACAAGATGAAATCCAATCCCCATCGCAACCAAAAATGATGCCTGGGGGTCTGGGTCCCTGGAGCTTAACACATTAAAACCTTGATGTATTAATGAAGCTGCAGATGGGCAAAGCTTTCCAAAGAGCTTTCCTCCTTTCTTAGCCTGACTCTGAATCCCTCATAAGAAAAATCTTCTCAAAGGCATGAGGAAAATCACCTGATTTACACACAGGCACAGATATTGCCAGACATTTGTCTTTTATTTGCTTAGAGATGGGACCAACACCTCCTGGCCTGACTTCGAACCTTCGCCACCTTGCTTGGCTCTCATCTGGTCCTCAAGAGGTTGAGCACTCAGCTTTCCACATGCCAAAAGAGCAGATGCTTGGTTGAGGTGGCCCCTCTAGAGGCCTCTAAATACAAACTGGGCATTGCACCTGCAAAGCTTCCATGAGATCCCAGCTCTGTCGAAGCTCAGTGTCACCTACTGACCACAAATGAACCTGTATGGGACAGCAGAACCCCAAACCAGATAAGAGTGGGAAAGGTAAAAGCTTGTTTTCTTTATTGTTGGGTGGTCTGAAAGTTATGGGATTAATATGACACAAGCACAATGCTTTGCATTCATCTCCTCGATTTTTGCCAGGCCTTTGTGGTGACTTGCAAGAGCAGGCAACGTCACGAGGAATGTCATGAAATATTCATTCCTTCTGGTAAGGAAATTCAGAGAAAGGCAGGAAGAAGGAACCAAATGTGAGATCAAGACAGGATGATGTGTCCTGCCTCATTTCATTTGCATTTCTGTAACCCAGAGCAGGGAGAGGAGATCTGACTCTTCGTCGTCATGTTGAATACATCAGCGCAAGCAAAGAGCAAAACCAGGACAAGGGCTCTGATAGGAGAGACAAAAAAACTTCTTGATCTACAACGAAGAGCAGCACAGGGGGGTTTTTTGATTTTAACAAAGGGAGAACATTGCAATGAGAAATATATCTTGATTTTCTCTTGCACAGCTCAAAGCAGCAGGACTTTGGTGGTGGAAACGATGTTCATCTTCCTCCCCTTGCCTTGGACAGTGCAGTTGGTGAACAGCACTGCCTGGATGAATTAATGCTCCAGCGCTCCCCATCAAAAATGTTCTACAGGAGTGCAAAGCACTAATAAAATTGCTCCCCAGATGGGATTTTCAGACTCCTTTTTCCTTGTCTTTCATCTAATTTGATTAACTTAGCTCATTTCCTGTTCTCCCTGTGATCTCGCTTATGAGATGTGCAATCACAGGTTTTATTGCAGCCTGATTAGGATCAGTAAATGACAGGAGAGAGCTTTTGCAAGCATGACCTCAAACCCGACTCAGCTGCTTCCGTGTCCTCTGGGTCCCCTAAGCTATGTTTCTGTACCCCAGTGTCAAGAAATGAGGTGACCCAAGGTAGCTGGAGCAGGCTGAGGGCTCCTGGGCTGCTGAGGGAATGCAGGAGTATCTCAGAACCATGGGACTTGCAGGTTATGGGCAGTAGAAGACCTGCTCTGCTTAAGCATGATGGATAACACAGCAACATGTTGGTTAGACCCCAGATTTTCTACTTTTGCCCTCTAATTTGGAAGTACCAGATTTGCACTCCTACATGTGGAGTATCACCCGAGGTATGGAGGTTGGACTAGGTGTGGAGGTTGGACTTGGTGATCTTATGGTTGAACTTGGTGATCTTAAAGGTCTTTTCCAACCACTCTGATTCTGTGATGGGAATCAGGCACTTGTGCTCCCAGCCTTGTTATCTTCTCTGACCTTTCTGTTTAAACAACGTTAAGCCTTTGAAAAATAAATACTCTGGGAGAACTTGGCTTCATTCAGCTCGCTGCCTGGCAGCACTCCTAAAATATCCAGGAGTTCTGGTGGAGATATTTAGCATAATATTTGACACTTCTATCACTCCTTTCATCCTGAAGTGCTTCTCAAACCCAAGACCACCACTGGAGTCAAACTTCTTGTGGGACAGTGAGGCTTTTCCCTAAGGATCAAATCTTACATCATCTTGGGACCCCCATGCATCCTCCATTCCCCTAAAATCAGTGAGAGCTCAGCACGTTGCACATCCAGGAGGATGTAGCTAGGACAGTGCTACTGCAAAAGGGTTGAGGAGCAGCAGAAAGTGGTCCTGCTTTTGGAAAAAGTGGTGCCTTTGGAAAAAAAAAAATGTTAAAAAATGCACACACACCTCAGCATAGACAGGACATTGAATTTGACTCTGTAATACTCTGCTGGAGCACAGGCTGGTTCATAACACCCAAAGCAGGACAAGCACCTTCCTAGAGCTGATTCCTACACACCTCTACCTTTAAAACCACTTTTGATCTAGACAGAGAGATGCTTTCTGGCCTTCAGGAGTAGTTTTAGGAGTGAAAGAGCTCTTAAGCCATCAGTCTGTCCCAGGATAGGGATCAGGGATCTTCAGCTCCTCAGCTTCTCCTGAGGACAAATTCAGCTTGAGCTTCTTTGACTTTTTCTATCTATGTGTCCTTGGCCTGACCTCAAGCACTTAATTTCCTCTTTCTACCCCAGTGTAGGTGAGATGAAGAAGCTCGCCCCTCTTTTGCAGAGCTTAGATCTCCCTCTAATGCTGTTTATCAAGAAGCAGATAATGCCTTGGATAAAAAAATCACCCCTGTCCCCATAACTCAACCTGACACTTGATAAACGCTGGTATGAAAAACCTCCAGCACAGCAAGGGGTCAGAGCAGCAGCACAAAGAGGGTTCAGTGTGAAAGGCCTCGTTCAGATGTTGCACTTGGACTCCATCCTTCCAGCTTGGTGAGATTTTAATCTATTGTTTTTCTTAAAATCACCACAAAAAGGCAATTGGCCCCAAAATCCTTGTTCTTCTCAGTGCTGGGCTGTGGGGGGGTATTTGAGGGAGTGAGAAGTGGGAGAAGATGCTTTTTGGTCCACCAAGAGACATGAGTTTGTGCTGGAGATGAAGGAGGATGCTTTGGAACATCATGTTTCTGCAGGCTCTGGAGAAGTATTGTTACAATTTGAGGTAAGATTAAGCAAAACTGGAAAAAAAATGAGTCTGGAGCTGACTGCAGGAGGTCTCCTCCCTCCTCTGGACACCCAGGTATTTCCCAGTCCTGGAAGTTGTCAGGCACGTGGAAATGGAGGCTGGATGATGTTAAGCAGGATGGGAACTGGTGGGTTTTCATTAGCAAAATGCAAACAAGATTGCAACCAAGACTTGAGGAGCAGGACACACATGCTTTGGGGAGATATTTTTGGGGGGGGAAGAAAGCAAATCCATTAACCCCTCCACTGCTGAACTGGTCAACCCATCTGCAATCCCAAATCCAACCCTCCCTCATCTGGGCTTTACTGGTTGGGTAATAGAAAAGAGAGCAGGGTCCAGGCAGGGTGGTTGTGGAAGATTCGTTAGAGAAGGATGGCACCTCCCTGCTAATGAGGCTGGTGATGGAGGATGTGCAGCATGTCGGGGAGCTGCCTGCACAGCCTGGGCTGAAGTTAAAGACAAGGCAATTATATAATTACCAGCTAATGAAGGACAATTGAAATAGATAAAGCTGTGCTTGGAAAAACCAAATGAGTTTGACCACAGAGTTTCTAGGGAGACCAAATTGTCATGATCTCAGCTGAAGGAAGAGCTGAGGAGGAGAAAGGGAGGATGCAAGCCCCTGCCAAGCCAAACCGGGGAGGACAATGTCTTTTCTGACTCCGGATCCTCAATTCTGATCTGAATCGAAGCCGTTTGCCATGACAGCGTGTGCACACGTGCTGCTGTACCCCAAACTCAGTTAACTCAAGGCAACAACTTCTTCTAGCCTGGAAAAGTGAAGATAAATTGCATTTGCTGCCCCCAGGCCCCACCAGTGAGTCCTTCTCCCCCACGGCACGGTGCATTCTCCAGCTGCTGTGACCTCAATCATGTCTTGGACAGAGCCAACAAATGATGTTTAATGTGTCTGACTGGGAAGGAGGTCATTAATTTGTCTGGGGGTACTGGTCATGTTGCAAGTGATGGTGCTGCTTTTATCCAGGACTGTGGAGGTGAATCAACAAGGCACCCAGAAAACTGAATATCTCTGATTTATTTAATAAATATATTTAATCCTTAAGCATTAGCTGGGCTCACAATCTAAACTGAGCTCCTGTATGAATAGGTGTTTGGTTGGGGAGAAGCTGGAGAGCCAAGTGGGCTGAGCATCCCACCCCAATCATGGCAGCACCCACTCTCCTGCATCCCTTGATGTGGGTGAGGATGCTGTGCATGGCCAAGGAGAGAGGGCAGGGTACCATACCCTTGGCATGACAAGAAATATTGGGGTGGCTGAAGAACCTCAGCAGATGATCCAGCTCCAGTAACTCCAGTTATTTCTGCTGCCTGGAGATAAAAGGTTGTAAATGTGTCCGAGTTGGGTGCACCAGAAATATATTTCTTGAAGACAGGTGGAACTCATACTGTCAAGGATTAAATCATAAAGCAGTGGTGGTGGGAGATATCCCATGGGCTTGGGCTGCTCGTTGGAGTTATCCCATCATCATTCCCAAGCAAGGAAAGAGCCAGTGCTGCCGAGTTGGATCCGTAGACAGGAGGAGGTTGTGCTGGGCTGATAACAGTCCCGGAAACCCATCAGAGACACCCGGTCTCAACCTTCTGCCTCTCATCAACATTACCTGCCAAGGCAGTCTCAGCTCCAGCCCTGCACCTTGTCAGCTTTTATGGTAATAGGAAACAGCTGCTGGTGGGGGATGGAGGAGCAGAAGGGAAAGGGGGAGAAAGAACCATTCATAATTTTTGCTCCTTACCCAAGGCTTCAGCATGAGGTAGGGATGGGGAGAAAGTATCCAAAAAGCTTGGAGATGGGGATGCTGAGGAAGCTCAGACTCTCCAGAACTGGCTCATGGGACCTACTCAGCTGTAGACACAGACAACACACGTGCTGGGGTTGTTTTTTCCAACTCAGTGGGGTTTCCTGTTCCCCCAAGTAGGTCTTGGTTCTGATGCTGGTTCCTGACAGCATCCCCCTTCCCCAGCTCAGCAAAAAGCTTTGTACAGAGAAGATCCCACCTAGCACCAAAGCTGAGCTTCCTAGCCCAGGCTCGAGGTCATCTCCAGGAGCCAACTTCAAATCTGTACCCAAAATACCCATTCCACACCCCAAACTGCCTGCAGAGCATAAATCACTGCTCTGCACAGACCACACATCTCCAAGGAGGACAGATCCCATGGAGAGGGTTGTCCTCTGGGTGCAACAGCCTCATCCCTCCTTCTGCTCCAGCATCCCAAGCCATGCAGCACCCCAAATCTTCAGCTTTCTTTTCAGGATTTCCCCCCTTCCTTAACACTGGGAATAGGAACGGGGTGGGGATTTAAAGCGTGCCCACGATGGATTTCTGGGAAGAGCAACATCATCAAGGAACCAGCTCCCTAATTGGGTTAGTTACGCTAATTTTCAGGAACAGGTTGCTGCTAATGAGTTTTAATTAAAACCATCTTCACGGTGTCAGCAAGTTGAAATCAAGGGCAGCTATTAATATTGCCGATGGTTCTCCCCGTGCATCGACAGGCAGGGGCGGGTGGGACCAGCTGGCTGCTGGCACTGCCATTTGGGGGGAAATAAAGCAAAATTTGCCAATTCAGATGGCTTGAACCCCTCTTGGACCCAGAACATGAAGCCCAGGGTTACCTCAGCCTCTTCCAGCAACACAGAGATTTCACAGTCTCCCATCTCCCAAGCTTTCTCCAGGCTAATTTTAGCAACCAGCCCCACCAGAAGGTTTCTCCAGGGCTTGTGGCAGGAGGAAGGAAGAGTTTTCCTGCTGTGAAAACTGAAAATCACTCTTTTTTCTTTTTTTTTCTTTCTTCTTTCTTCTTTCTTCTTTCTTCTTTCTTCTTTCTTCTTTCTTCTTTCTTCTTTCTTCTTTCTTCTTCTTCTTCTTTCTTCTTTCTTCTTTCTTCTTTTTCTTTCTTCTTTTTTCTTTTTTCTTTTTTCTTTTTCCTTTTCTCTTTTTTCTTTTTCCTTTTTTCTTTTTCCTTTTTTCTTTTTTCTTTTTTACTTTTTCTTTTTTCTTTTTTCTTTCTCCTTTTTTCTTTTTTCTTTTTTCTTTTTTTTTTTTCCCCCATGAAAATGCAAATTTTGGGCCTTCTGAACCTCTGGAAGAGATTTTCCCTTTATTTTTTTTTTATCCCAGTCCTGGCGCTGCCCTGAGATTTCACAGCTCATTGCAGCCACGTTTGGAGCACATCTTGAGTGTTCACAAGATGATTCTTTTCTTCTCTCTCCAGTTTTTCATCCTCGAGGGACTTGGGGTCACAGTGGGTTCGGATCTGATGATGCTGTACCGTGAAATGGGATTCATGCTGGGAATCCCTTTCCTCACCGGAGTAGGTGGGTGATGGGTGATGCTGAGCATCACAGGGTGCAGGAGAAGATCAAGTCCATGGGAGTAGAACCCTGATACAACCACCTGCTTTTTGCAGAGCTGTGTAAATTCAGTTTAACAGAGGTCAAGTGCATTTTTTTGTATGAAAAAAAATGGCCTGTCTCTATAATTGCAGTTCTGACAGTTGGGTCAAGTTCATGGGGTGCTCAGATAAGGGATTTAATTCACCAAGAGAAAAAAAAATCCACCTTAATCCATCATTGATAAATAAATATTGAATTCCATGGGCTGTTTGGGTCCATACCATTTCCCTACTCAACAAGAAGAGCTGAAACATTGTGTTTCTCATCACAGAAATGCAATGTTTTCTTTTTTTTTTCCCCACAAAACTAGGTTTCCAACCCAAAGCTGGGGCTGCTGTTGGCTTTTTGTCTCCCTCTTGTGACTGACCTGGAAAGGGTTCACCATGAGGAGGTGAGATGTTGGTTTTGGTACATCAGGTCTCAGCTCCATGTCAAGGATGGACTGAAAATGAAAAGGCTGTTGTGACATCAGGCAAGAATTAAAGGCAACTCCAAGATCTGCTTTCTCAATACAGGATTGTCCTTAAGAACAAAAGACACAAATCCTCCATGGGTCCACCACAAAGCCCAAGGACCAGCACCCATGGTGTGTGCTGATGCACATGTGGAAAAAAGTGAATATTTTTAGAGAAATCTCAAATCTTTCTTTATTACTTGGAATAAAAGACCTCACTTCGCTGTTAAATAAAGGCAAAATCCTACTGGAATGGGGTTTTTTTAGGCTGGCTGGCTCCAGACCAGGCGCAGGAGGTGGGTTTGGTCGGCACACGTTGCCTTTAAGACCTTGAAGAGCAGCAAAATCTTGCTTTTTCCCAGCCCTGGTCAGATGAAGAAGCAATTGGAAGCAGATGTTGGAGGCAGCATCTTGTTCCATGGGGGTGGATGGGGCACGAGCAGCTGAGATGAGCCCCCACCAGCAACCCCAGGCTCCCAGCGCTCAAGGAGGGGGTTAAACTCGTAGATCCTCCGGCGATGCGCTCGGCAGACGGACTCCTAACCCAAACCAGATGGGAGAGGATGGGGTTTTGTTGGTTTTTGGTGTTTTTTTTCAGGGACTTGGTGAGATAAAGTGATTAAAATAGATCATCTGCAGAAAGAGAGCCAAGATGCCCTGGGGATGGGGGAGAAAATTAAGGCTAGAGCCCCCAGCCATGGGGGTTTTGCTGCACATCCCTTGCAGGGTTGCCTGAAAACACGGACGTATGTCAAGTGGCTGGATAACAGAGGGGTTTTTTCCATCCTGGGAAGCAAAATTAATCCATTCTCCTTTCCAAGACCCAACTTCTGGCAGGTTTGACAATCCCCAGGTCTACCTTCATGGTTTCTCCCCATCCTTCACCCAGATTCTGTAGTGGGAATGAGATGTGAAGGCAACATCCTCCCCCCTGCCTGCTGCCAGGCTTGGATTTCACCCAGGAAAAAAATCCAAGGAGAAATCCTGGTTCCCTCCATCCTGCAGAAAAAAAATGGGATTTTTTTGACTGGGATGGGAGACAACATCCACGTGAAATCCACGTCCCTGTTTGGACACACCAAGGAGGATTTTGGGGTTGACAAAAGTGCTGTATCACCATGCAAGATATTGATTGTCTTTTATAGAAAGAGCTCCTCAAAAACACACTGAAATTGCCTTTTTTTACCTTTTTAGTTCAGAAAAAAACAGAGGCAATAGGGTAGATGTGGCATTACAAAAAAAATCCCTTTTTTTTCTTGCCTTCATGAAGCTGGGACCCTGCATGCACACTTTCCTCCCGCTGTCTTTCCAAACCAGCCTTGGAAAAAGAATAAATAAATAAAAAACAAAATCATGGAATTAGCCAAGGTAATCAGGTGAGTTTCTGACTCACCTCATTTATCTTTCTTTCAAGCCTGAGCCTGGGAGACCCCCAAAAAAATGGGATTAAGTGCAGGGATAAACAAAAGATCCCAGACGGCCAAGAGATTTGTGGATTTTCCCCTGATCTGAACTCTGGGCTCCAGGGTCCAACATTTGGTTTTTATTTTTCAGTGATAGGAAATGACGGAATTGGGGTTTCAAGCCACGTTTTAGTGACCTATTAAAATAGCCTGGAGATGGGAGAAAGGTCTGGTAAGGTGATGGTCAGTGGGATTCCCTTGGTTTGGGACTTAAAGAATGGGTCTTCTCCATCTTTTTTAGTGCAGAGGGGTCCCACCTCCCCTCACCCAGATGTTTCCCTGCTTGGATCTCCACGTCTGGAGGAGGAATTTGAGCTCAGGTTTGGGTTATGCAGTGCAAGGATTGGGTTGAAAACACTGATGAAGCTTTCCCAGCCTGCCTACAAACACCCTTGACCACATCCCTCCATCATCTTGGGTCCAGCCTCTGTAGATGATCCATCACTTGTAGGAGCCCTCTCTGCCCACATCTTCCTGATGCCTTGCAGACACACAGCTAAATCCTCTTTCCTCCCCACTGAGCCTTCAGCCAATGCTTGGATTCAGCAGAAATCACATTTTCTGTTCAAAAATAACTGTTCCTTGCCAACATTCCCACCACCCATCACTAGTTTATGTCCATGGGGAGATTTTGGGTGCTACAGAGCTACTGTTTACGCTGAGCATAAGCAGCAGAGCGAAGATGTTCCACGTCTGGAGGACATCATGGTGAATGGAAATGCATCCCTAGACTTTTCCTGGTGCTCCTGGTTTGAGGATAAGTGGAAGTCCTTTGCTAGGGTGATAAGAAAAAGAGAAGTAGGAGAATTTGAGTTAAGAGAAAATGTTCTAGCAGCTTTCTCCTTTCACATTTGGCTTTTCTTCCCTGAAATGAAATATGTTCCTTCATCTGGAATTTCCTGAGAGGAGTGTAGAAACCCATAGTCATGGTTTGAAAAATTAGAATTCACCTCCTCAGTTCTGTATTTTTAAGGAAAACTTTTTTTTTTTTTTTTTCTGGGAGATTTTAAAGGTTTAATTAAAAATAAAATTAATCCTACATGGACAGCACCCAGCACCTTTCCACCTAAACTCTTCTTATTCCCAGGTCTCCTAAATCAACGTCATTAACATCTTCACAATACATCTTCAAAAGAAAAAAGACATTTTTCCTTTAATTTAAGAGAAAACCACCCTGGAAGGACAGAATCCAGCTCTGGATGGATGAAAATGAATTTTTTTTGCTGCTTAAGATGCCCTAAACAAGGTTGTGAGGGCTTGGATGGACTGTGTGAGTGTTGAAGAGAACCTGACCTGGACATAGAATCCCAGACATGCACCCACAGGGTGAAAACTCAGCCACCACCCAATTTTAGATGGATAACCAAGAAGAAACTTTATTTCTGCAGCATTTGTTTATGGGCTGGTGGAGATGGAGAGCAAGAGAGATGTTTCCCTCATGGAAATAAGAGTTTCATATCAGCTTATGCGTGTGTTGAAATTTAACCACTGAGGTCAGCTGGAGATATCTCCCAAAGACACTTCAAGATGGGAATGTTGGGTTCTTCCATTTCCCTAAACTCTTTCATCTTGTAGGGTTGGGGTTCATGCTTCCAACATCCCAAAGGACTGAAGCCAGGCTCCAGGAAGGAGGAAGAGGAGGAGGTGGCCTTCTCACCCCAACTCAAAGCAGAGGAGACATCTCCATCCCTGTAACCACTAGATGGTGCCAAGAGAAAGAATGTGGGAGAAACAGAGTGGGAGGAGGGAGGAGGTGGGACACAGGCCACCAAAAACCTCCTGGAGTTGAGGGATGCTGAGCATCATTGCCCAATCTGAGCTTCGACAGACCAAATGCAAACTGTCAAGTCAAACCAGCTTTCCTCAGGTTGCTGCTCCATCACTAAGTGCCATTTCTTGATGTCCATCTTGCCCACACTCATAACCTCTGCAGAAACCCAACGCATCTGCAGCTGCAGAGGGACATTTCAGAGAAGCCTGACAAAGCAGGACCACATCACTCAGGCTACACGTTACCTACGTTCAGTTGAACTCAGAGGTATGACTATGGGTTCACCACACTGAGACTGCTCATAACAGAACCCTTGTAGGCTCCTGCTGCAGGAGAAAGCATGGGTGGAAATACTGCTGGGGTGGAGGAACGTGGGTGCATCAGGTGGACCTGCAGATCTATAGCCTCCTTGCAAATTCAGGGTGCCAAATGCGTGGAAGGATTTGAGGAGCATCTCTGGGTTCCATTTCAAGATCAAAAGCAAACCTCAGTTGGCTTCGTTTCAACACAAGTTAGAAGCTTGAAAAAAAACCCTATAAAAGCCAGATGAAGTTTCTCTGTATCTGTCAGCCTGATGAGTTTGCCCATCCATGCCAGGTCATCCAAGTTGGTTTTGTGTCTCAAACTCTTCATAGTTCTCCTAAAAGCCCCAGTTCCTGGCATCCTGCCTTTACAGATGAACCTCAGCTTTCTTTTCTTTTTAATTGAGGAGGTTTCTAGGCCTGACTCCATCTCAAAAACATGACCTTGGGGAAACTTTGAGGCTCAGAAAATTTTTGCCCATTCCCAGAGGATGTACAAAAAGAGCTCATGAACTTTGAGGTCCTCTCCATGCCGAGGGGGAGAAGGGAGGACTCATGATGCCATTTGCACCCACCTTTCTGTATTGATTTGCCATGAGAAGAGCTTCATCATACCCAGCTGGGTTGGAGGGTTGAAGGCCTTGCATATGCAAAGGGTTCAATTTTGGTTTAAAAAAGCCAAAAAGTGCAGAAAATCACAGAAATATTGGGTTTCTCATGGGTTTCTCAAGGGTTTCTCAAGGGTTTCTCAAGGGTTTCCCATGATTCCCATATCTCATGCAATAATGAAGATCAAGGAGTAACACTGTGGTGGACATGGAGATGGAGGGATGGGATCCACGCTGTTGTGTATGGTGCTTTCTTGGGGAAACTGAGGCACAGAAGGATTTGGATGTACTGGAAATCTGCAGCACAGCTGGTGGCTGGATGCAGATGTGCTGAGGGCCCTTTGCCCTTCTGTTTTCATCTTAACAGGCAAGAAAACAATTCTCTGCAGCATGGACATGTCTCAGGACTTGCCTGCAGCCAGTCAGCAGAGCTGGAAAGCCAGTACGTGGCATGAGGATGTGTCTCCAAGCCCCTTTTCACCCCTCTCCTTCTCTTCTCAAAGTCTTGAGATTTACTTTCTTCATCCACTATCATCCATCCAGGCTGTGGATCATGCTCCATCCACAGTGTTCCCAGAACTTGGTAGTTTCTTCTCATTTTTTTCCTTCTTTATCCTACAATCCATAGAGGGGGAAAAGTGATGTTTCCAGAGAAGAAACCACTTGAACTTGCACTCCAAGCAAAGGTGAAACCCTCCAGGGAAGCTCTTTTATGATACTTGTGTTCAGATATGGCTTAGCATGACCATGGTTTGGCCATGAAGTGCCACCACATTTCCATCCCCAGCATCCAGGAGTTTTTCTTCTTTTAAAAACAAATTTAAAAAAAATAAAGGAGAAGAACAACCTTGGAGCCAAACCCAGGGAGAAAAAACCTCCTCTGCTAATAAGCTATGTGCTGAAGATCTCCTTCCTTGCCCCTTCGCCCTCATGTCTCCATCCCGGAGAGCCAGCTGGGACGTGTAGGAGAAACCGCCGCTGTCACGGCTGTCTGTGCTCTGTTATTGTTAGTGTTACGTTACAAATCCCCTTTCCATGTGGAGGTCCCGGGGGGGTCATAAATGGAGGGGGGGAGGTCAAGACCTTGCCAATAAACAGGACCCCCAGCCCCATCGTGGCCTCCTGGCAGTGACTGGAGTGATGCAGATGGGATTGACCCGTTTGTTTGCAGAGTTGATCCTCCAGATCTTGGCTCGGAGATGATCATCATCCATTCCCATCCAGCCAGGAGATACAAAGCCCTTTGGAAGTACAACCACTTGTAGCTCAACCTATAACCAACCATCTTATGGAGAAGAGGCTTTTAAAAATAGATAGAAGGAGAATTGTATGTGTTTGGCCAAGGTTGTTGCCTGGTGAGCACCTTCAGCCAAGCTTTGTTTTCCAGTGCACGCTCCTTGCACAGCTCAGCAGCTATTTGTAGGCATCAAGTGTACTCAAGGGTGCAAAAATACCTTAAATACAATCAGGTGTGGATGGAAACTCGAGGTTGATGCTCTGGATCTGCTCCTTGTGCACATCAAAGGGTGGTTTTGCAAAGGCTTTTCAGCATCTCCTGATGCAAAGAGGATTTTGAGAGCATCCTGGTAGGAGCCAGGCTCCAACATTGCCCCAGGCTTTGTGATCCTGAGCAGCATCAAGGAAAAGGATTGACCTGAAGATTCCCACAGGAGAAGATCCCATCAGATCCCATAAGGAAGGTGCAAAAGGAGGCCAGGGGGCAAATATCAGGAGTGGTGTAGCCTGCAAACACCTCTTCTCCTCACCTTCCCCAACACTGGACCACACCACTGAGGATATTTCTTATTAATTGAGGATGTTTCTTATTAATATGCAAATTTATTTGGCTGTGCATGGTGGGAAAAGGCTAGAGAAGTAAAAAACCACCCAAGTGAAGGCCAAAACTTCAGCTCTCCTGTTTGCATCCCCCTTTCCCACAGGCTTCTCCAGCACCTTCTGCCCTCCCAGGGGTTGGGATGACAACTCTGGGTAGATATTTGCAGAGCAAGGGGAGGATAAACTAAAAAAAGGGACTTATCCACCATGGGCAAAGAAATAAAACCCCACAATAAATCATAGATATTATGAAGATCATATAAATCAAAGTGTGGAGGTGTCTGGATGATTTAGGAGCTTGAACCTCACTCAGATGAGGTTGAGTGGACCTGTGCTCTACAGGTCTTGTAAAAAATATCCCACCCGTGGTCATTGTGAGAGGGTTGAAGGGGTAGAAGAGGTGGTTGATTGCACAAGTCTGAGCAACTTCCAGTGATGCCTCTGAAAACCTCGTGCCCAAAGAGCAGCTTGCTGCCCACGAACTGAAAGATGGTCCTTCTGCACCTGACTCATGCACCCGACTCATGCACCTGGGCTCAGCTGCTCCAAAACCACCTTGCAGTTTGATACTAGGAAAAAATATGAGAAGAAGAGAGAAAAAGATGGAAAAGGGGAGAGAAAGAGGAAAAAGAAGGGCTCAGCTGCATGAAATTGCTCAGATCAAGCTGGTGATGGAACATCTAGGGCTGCTTTCAGGTCCAGAATCAGAGTAAACTTTTCTGCTTACCAAAATCTGTTTAAAATCAAAGTTTCTACTGTGGCAAACAGAGACTTTTCAAAAAGGCACAGCTCACGCTCAGCTGGTGAATCTGCATCTCGAGGAGTCACGAAGGGACCCACATTTCAAGTGTTCAAGGCCAGGTTGGATGAGGCTTTGAGCAACCTGGTTTAGTGGAAGGTGTCCCTGCTGATGGTAAGCAGGTGGGAACTGGATGAGTTTTAAGGTCCCTTCCAACCCAAACCAGTCCATGATTCTGTGATTTCTTCTCATATTGGGTCACATTCAACAAAGAGGAGGCTTTTGGGTAGGATGTTCTCCGTGCAACAAGCCACGTTGGTGGTTCTAAACATCTCTTTTACATCGCATCGCTTGGCAAAACAAAGACTGGAGATGCAGCAAAGAGATTTCGACGAGTCTTCTCGTGCAGAGATCCTGAGTGTTACCATGCAGACCCAAAAAAAACCACCCGAAGCAAACAGCGTGGTGACTCAGAGCTATGTGTGATATCAGTTTCGGGTAGATGTGAGAAGAGCTCCTCGTCTCATTTCTGTTTGCAGGTTGGGTTGGTAACAGCTCCTTTCTTGAAGTTTTGGGTTGGGTTTTTTGGGGTTTTTTTTTTGTTTTTTTCTTAACTTTTTTGGTGTTTTGTTTTGTTTTGCAGATGCAAAAGATAAAGGGTTGAATAGCAACGGAGGACCCTGCGACAGGCAAAACAAAATAAAGAGGTGCAGAGAGCTCAGAACCAACCGCAGGAGTCAATACCGGGGTGGTGGTTGGGTTGATGCTCCTGCTCCAGCTCTTGAGTGAGTTACATGGTGAAGAAACTTGGAGGATGATTCAAATGCAATCTTGATTTCAGCAAGGCATTTGCCACGGTCTCCCACAGCATCCTCGCTGCCAAATTGAGGAGGTCTGGGTTAGGTGGTCAGACAGTGAGATGGGCTGTGAACTGGCTGGTGGGAAGAAGCCAGAGTGGTGGTCAGTGGGGCAGAGTCCAGTTGGAGACCTGTGTCTAGTGGAGTCCCTCAGGGGTCGGTACTGGGACCAGTATTAATCAATATATTCATCAGTGACCTGGATGAGGGCACAGAGGGCACTGGCAGCAAGTTTGCTGGTGACACCAAGCTGGGAGGGGTGGCTGACACAGCAGAGGGCTGTGCTGCCACCAGAGAGACCTGGACAGGCTGGAGAGCTGGGCAGGGAAACACTGAATGGGATATAATAAGTGCAAGTGTAGGGTGTTGCACCTGGGCAGGAACAACCCCAGGTTCCAGTATAGGTTAGGAAATGATCTCCTAGAGAGCAGTGAAGGGGAAAGGGATCTGGGGGTCCTGGTGGGCAGCAGGGTGGCCATGAGCCAGCACTGTGCCCTTGTGGCCAGGAAGGCCAATGGCATCCTAGGGTGCATTAGGAGGGCTGTGGTCAGTAGGTCCAGAGAGGTTCCCCCCTGCCTCTGCTCTGCCCTGGTGAGGCCACATCTGGAATATTGTGTCCAGTTCTGGGCCCCACAGTTCAAGAAGGACAGGGAGCTGCTGGAGAGAGACCAGCACAGAGCCACCAAGGTGATGGAGGGAGTGGAGCATCTCCCTGATGAGGAAAGGCTGAGGGAGCTGGGGCTCTGTAGCTTGGAGAAGAGGAGGCTGAGGGGGGACCTCATTAATGTTGATCAATATCTGAAGGGTGAGTGTCAGGAGGATGGGGCCAGGCTCTTCTCAGTGGTGTCCAGTGGTAGGACAAGGGGCAATGGGTGTGAGCTGGAGCACAGGAGGTTCTGCTTGCATTTGAGGAGGAACTTCTTTCCTGTGAGGGTGCCAGAGCCCTGGGCCAGGCTGCCCAGGGAGGGTGTGGAGTCTCCTTCTCTGGAGACATTCAAGACCCACCTGGACGCCTTCCTGTGTGATCTCATCTGGGTGTTCCTGCTCCTGCAGGGGGATTGGACTGGATGAGCTTTCGAGGTCCCTTCCAACCCCTGACAGTCTGTGATTCAGTGACTCTGTGAAATGCAACGCTCCAGGGGAAAAAAAAAATGGCTTTATAGCCTTCAAACCCCTTGCCTGGATTATATTTGCAAGTAGAGGTGAAGCATCTTCCCCGTAAAAACTCGTGAATCAATGCAAATCCACTGAAAAAAAATGAGGTTGGAGATGAAAACACAAGAACTCCTGACCCAGAAACTGCAATAAGCTTTATTTTGGGGGATTTTAATCCATTTTAATCCATTGTATATTTTTTTTTACTTTGTAACAGTGATGAAAACCCCTGTTTGTAGAAACAGGGAAACTGAGGCACGCCATGAGGCCGTGACTTGCTTGCATGGATGGGATAAATCATGGCCAGCTACAATATTTCACATTTATCAGTGGATTTGGGGAGCTCGTGGTGATGGTTTTTGGTAGAGTAAATAAAAAGTTGGTAATTAATTAATTAATTAAGTAATCTACAAGGGAAACTTTGAATGACAATGAGTCAGGGGAGAAAACGATGTTGAAAAGGTCAAGTTCACCTCCAAAAATACAACTTTTGGACAAAGTCCCTCTTTTCTGATGGCAGATATTTCCCTTTGTAAAGTCATTTTTTGCTCATTAAAAAAAAGAAGTGGCCTTGCCTGTTCAAGCATCAAAATAAAGGTTGAATAAATAAATAATAAAGAATATATACAATAAAGAAATATCTCCACATCACAGCCCCCTGGTCAAATGAAGAAGTTTGCCCAGGAGTAACTTTAGATGAGAATAAACTCTCCCTTTCCCTCCATTCACTTTCCTTCCCAAAACAGGTTTTGTTTTTTCAGAAACCAAAAAACCTCCAGGATCAGAAATATTCAAACTTTCCAGCTTTTTATATTTATATATATATATTTTTTTTTAATGGGAAAGTTGGAAAGAAAGCATCCAACCCTGGTGACAATTTACATGTAGTAAAAATCCTCATTTTCCATGGAGATATTTTTATTTATTTGGGTTTTTTTTTTTGATCAACCACAAGGTCTTCTCTTCCATGAGAAAATATTTTCAAGGCTTTAGAAGAAAAAAGCCATTTGGGCTGGATTTCACCCAAATATCAAGTACAAAAACTTAAAGAGCTCCCACCTTTCTCAGCCAGCTTTGCCAAGAAGGGCGGGAGCATCCTGGGGGTTGAGGACTTTGCCTTCATCCCCTCTTTGTCCATCTTCACACCGAAAAGTGATTTATTAATGAAGTTTGGTGTCATTATAGCTATGTGACATAGCTATAATGTGCTATTCTAACCCCCAATAATCTCTCAAGGAATGGGATTAGTGAGTTTAATCCTCATTTTCCCTCCATCTCCACCTCCCCAGCCTCAAATTTCCTCTTCTCCACTTTATCAAAGAATTTTCTCCCCCCCCCAAAATGCAGTTAATATTTTATTGATGAGATCAGAACCTTCATTTTATTTTATTTTATTTTATTTTATTTTATTTTATTTTATTTTATTTTATTTTATTTTATTTTATTTTATTTTATTTTATTTTATTTTATTTTATTTTATTTTATTTTCCCTCTCCCTGAGGAGTGAGATTTTTCCATCTGGGGGGACATGTAACATAATCCAAAAATAACAACGTAACCGGAAAGAGGGAGAAATGGAGATCCAGGGTAAAACCCTGCACCAAAACAGCCAGCCCATGGGGCATGGCACATACTGGAGAGGAAGATTTATCTTTATATATTTATATTTATTTTTATTTTTATTTTTATTTTTATTTTTTTATATTTATATTTATATTTATATTTTCATTTCCATTTATATTTAATTTTAATTTGTATTTTAATTTTAATTTTAATTTTTATCTTTTATTTTTATTTTTATTTTTATTTTTATTTTTTTATATTTATATCTATATCATCTATATTTATATCTATATCATCTATACCTATATCTATATTTATATCTGTATTTCCATATTTATCCCAAAAGCACAGTTTCTAATGGTTAAATACTTAAATAAACTCTTATTTTTTAAAGAAATAAAGTCAGTGAGGATGGGAACATCTCGAATGAGTTTTGCCACCGGAGGGATCTCGGTAACATTTAGGTCTGAGCTCTTTTTCCCCCTCCAAAACTGTGTTTTAGGGCAGATTCATCCCAGTAGAAGGGAACCTGAGCTGAGCAGCACATTCCTTGTAAAAAAAAGAGGGAAAAAAGCAAAAATTCCTGTTGACTTTGATTTCACCTTGTGCCACCAGGGCGGCGCCCAGCTCGTGCCCAGGCAGACGCTGCGAATTCACCTGGGAACGGTGAATTCTTGTGCATGTGGACATTTAAAATCCCGTTTTCCTCTCTTTTTCCCCTTCCATTAAACATTCCGTGCTTTTCTCTGTCGCAGAGCCCAGCAGGTACCTTGGCCTCAGTGTAGGTGTGATGTCCCATCAAAGGCTCACCTCAATTTAACCGTGGAGGAGCTGCAGGTTACCAGGTCTACCCTGACACTCATCTCTGGAGCACTGACTCAGCCCGTGCTACCAGCTTGAAGTGAAGCCAAACCCCTTTTTTCCACCAGAAGAAGTGGGTGTGTTGGCCAATCCACCCTCCTCCTTCAGCTCATCCCCATCTCCCTTATCTTCTCTTTCCATTTTGCTCATCTACAGCTTGACACAGCCTCCTCCCACCCCACCCACCTGCCTTCTCCTCCAGAAAAGAGAAAGACGTAGAAAAAGAAGAGTGTCCTTTGACATCACCTCTTCCCACCTCTCCTTCACACTGGCAGTTGAGCACCATCACTCATCACGTCTCCACGACTAAGAGCCCTACCACCTCTACATTCATTCATAATACTCATTAGTGTTCATGTTCTTCTTATTATCACCCATAATTAAGGAGAGGAGATCATCCTTCTATCCTTGGACATCATCCTTCCACCCTTGGACATCATCCTTCTATCCTTGGGCATCATCCTTCCACCCTTGGACATCATCCTTCCATCCTTGGGCATCATCCTTCCACCCTTGGACATCATCCTTCCATCCTTGGACATCATCCTTCCACCCTTGGACATCATCCTTCTACCCTTGGGCATCATCCTTCTATCCTTGGACATCATCCTTCCACCCTTGGGCATCATCCTTCCACCCTTGGGCATCATCCTTCCATCCTTGGACATCATCCTTCCATCCTTCGACATCATCCTTCTACCCTTGGACATCATCCTTCCACCCTTGGGCATCATCCTTCTATCCTTGGACATCATCCTTCTATCTTTGGGCATCATCCTTCCATCCTTGGGCATCATCCTTCCATCTTTGGGCATCATCCTTCCACCCTTGGACATCATCCTTCTATCTTTGGGCATCATCCTTCCATCCTTGGGCATCATCCTTCCATCCTTGGGCATCATCCTTCTATCCTTGGGCATCATCCTGCTATCTTTGGGCATCATCCTTCCATCCTTGGGCATCATCCTTCCATCTTTGGGCATCATCCTTCCACCCTTGGACATCATCCTTCTATCTTTGGGCATCATCCTTCCATCCTTGGGCATCATCCTTCCATCCTTGGACATCCAGGTCTTGCTCCATTATTTTCAATGTGGGCTTCTCAAAGCAACATCCAACACTCAAACTTTTTGAAGGCCATCAAGATGTGGGCATGATGCCCTCGGGGAGGTGCTATCAGACTGGTGGGCACTTGCAAACCAGTAAGAAGAGCAGACTGGGTGGGAAGTTGAAGGCTGTTGAATATGAAGTCCCTTATGCAGAGCTCTTTGGACTGCTCCACCAGTGTAGATGCTCTAAATTGCACCAGAAAAATCTATTTTGAACCCAAATTCATCTAAACTGGTCAGCTCTGGAGCTTAGATGTCTTCTCAAAACAACTCAAGGACAATGTTGACCTTGGAAAGCTTGACCAGTCTGGTGGTATCACCTGCACTAGCCCTGTCCTTGTCCCCTTCACTTCTGCTCCTGTAGCTTCTCCCCCACCCCACAGCCTGATCTTACCAACCCCAACAAGCTTGAGGAGATGCCTTGAGTCCTTTGCAGCCCATGCATGGAGGGAAATCATGGTTTTACCATCAAGAAAACACCCACCAACACTGCTGGGCTGCTGAGGACTGACCCAACTTGTGTCACACACCACCCATCCCCAGCCTCTTCACATCAGATGGGCTGGGAAAGGGATGGGAGAGTCATTTGGAGGCTGATAATTTGATATGACATGAGAGATTTTCTCTGGATCTCCAGGAGAGTCATCACCCCTGGATATCCATCAACACCTCTCCTCCAGCTTTTGTTGTTTAATCTTCTGACCGAGTCTATTTGTGTCTGGAGATGCCAGCAGGATGGACATTTGGGTGGAAAACAGGAGAAATCCTCTCCAAACATAAAATTGTACATTTCCTATGAAAAATAGGACAGGACAGAGCACCCGGTGTGGCTGAGGGGGGATTATTTTATTATCTAGGACTTATTTAATAAATAACCCCCAAATATACACGGAAGAAGCTTTTCAAGTCACCCTTTCCCCTTCTCCCTTTTGTTCAAATATTTTGCAGCTTCCAACGTGGAAAAATCAAATATTTTTCCTATTTTGTGAGCAAAAAATAAACATTTGTTTGGTCTTGAAAACCAATTTGGACAGAAAAAGAGAAATTCTTCAGAAATCCACCACCCTTTTAAGCTCCCAAAGATCATTGTCATGGTAATTTTATTTTTTTTTAATAGAAAAAGGGAAAAATGAAGGTTAGGAAAAGAGCTGGGTCCTCACCTAACCTTGTTTCTCCTCCCACTGCATCGCTCCTCCTTTAACTTTATGAAAGTTGGGGTTTTTTAATTTTATTTTTCAGTTTTGAAATGAATTTTCACCCCTCGTTCGTTGCTTCCAAAAAGAGAGAAAGGTCTCAACCGCTCAGATCTGCTCTGCCCATAGGTGTGCTTTGAGAAAAAAAGAAGAAGAAAGGGAAAAAAAGGGATTATTGGGGCTTTTTTGGCCTCATTTAAGGAAAAAATAAGAAGCAAAATATTGTTTATTTTTTTAGGATTTTTGGGGGATTTTTTTTAGGTTTTTTTTAGAAGCAGAGTTGACCTCCAGCACATCCAACACCACTAGATGGCCCGAAAAGTGTTTCAAGTGATGCTTCTGCCTTTCTAAATGCATTTTCCATACCTATTGGCTTAAAACCAGCAGGGCTGCTTGGGAACCCCCCAACTTCTTTTAAAAAATCGATTTTTTTTAAATAAAATAACAATACCAGTGATTATTTGGAAGGATTTTGCTCTGGAGATCCCTCCAAGTCTCCTACAACAGCTTATCTCACCGGCTTTAGATCCCACCTGCAATTTCCAATGTATTTATATCTATTATCATCTAAATTTTGGGTGTATTTGTCCCTTTATAAAGTTGGTTCGTATCAATACAACTTGGATGGATGTAATTCTCCTTCTCCTGGGTGGAATTCACCTCCTGAGCTGGAACAACTCCATGTTGACCCTCTTCCCATGGCTGATGCCCGTGGGTTGTGGGACCTCAAGAGCTCCAGGCAACTGTGGTTGAAAATTGCTAATTATTTTTAATTTATTAATTATTATTAAGAGCAAGTGGCACCTCCTTGGGGACACCATTAAAGAGGAGAAATGGGAGATGGAATAAGGGCAGTCAGGAGAGGACAGCTGGCAATGATGATGATGATGATGATGATGATGATGATGATGATGATGATGATGATGATGATGATGATGATGATGATGTTGATGACAATGATGATGATAATGATGCCGATATGATGATGATGATGATGATGATGATGATGTTGATATGATGATGATGATGATGATGATAATGATGATGATATGTTGATGATGATGCCGAAAGGATGATGATGATGAGGATGATGATGATGATGATGATGAGGATGATGATGATGATTATGATGATGGGAGAGGAAGGGATGAAGAGGGATTTCTCTCTCTTGGAGAAGTCGATCTCAAGTTCAGCCCCGTAGAGACGCGGACGTGTGTTACAAGGTCCAATCTTGTATCATTTGGACCATGGAAAGCTCTCAGATCATTTTGGACCATGGAAAAGTGTGAGTCTGTAGTCTAGGGGTGGAGCTGAAGATCTGGTAAGGTGCTACCCTTACTCAGCAGGCCACTAGAAATGTTTTTTGGCTCACAGAAACCTGCTGGCTCTCAACACGAGGATGTTCTTTCAGGTGAGCTCCAAGCCAAGGTGCAAAATCCAGAGACCAGAGCAATCACCCCAGCCCAGCTTCTGACCCAAATAAGAGGATTTCCAAGGCCGAATTCATTGAGTTCTCCACGTTTCAAGCAGAGATGCTCAAACACTTTCACACATGGGGTTAAAAAGCCCTTTCAGGCAGGAGTATGAGTCCTGTGGGAGATTTTGATGCCCAACACGTCTCTCTGAAGGTCCAGAATGGAAAATCCATGTTTATGAAGGTATTTGAACCACAAACTGCTGTCCCAGAGACAGCTCCCAGCAGAGCAGCTTCCTGAGCATCCCCACACCAGTGGACCACGACACGTCTGGGGCGCAGGAAGGGGCTGGACTCCCATCCAACACCATCACGAAGCTCTTGTCTACGGTCACGAGCGGTCAAGATGCTTCCTGCAATTCTTGCTGGCCCTGACCTGGCTTTCATTATGAGTGAGGTCCTGATGCTCAGCACCCAGCTATCGCTGACCTCCCCTGCTGAAGCCAAGCCAGGCTCCAGCATCTCCCTGTATCTCACTTCCTTTGACGTCTTTGGATGAGCATGGAGCAGAGGTGGCTTCGTGGGGTGGATGATACAGCTGGGGAGTGTCACAACCTCCTGTGTCCTCAGCAATCACAGTAACATGCACAGATAACCCCATGAGATGCTGGAGCAGGGTGGGAAAGCCTGTCTGCCTCCAACCAGCTCTTGAGGAGCAACCTAAGATGTCCACATCATTCGTGAGCAGCTCATTCCCTAGCAAAAGCCTGTGTTTATTATTGTGTTGGGTTAAACTCCTGGCGAAATTTAGAGTGTCCTTGCAAAGTCCTACAAGCCTTGGTGTGGAGCAGGAGGTGTGACTCCTCCTCTCCAGCCTGTTGGGGTTCTCAGCATGAAACCATGGTGGTATCTTAAATCACTTCATCCAACATCAAGCAGGTTCTGTGTCTCCTGCCACCCCCACCACAGCAAGCCAGCATCCCTGGAGGTACATGCACCCCATTTTGAGGAGTGGAAACCTCAAACCTGCCAACTTGGAGCTTCAATTACCCAGCCAAAAACCCCCCAAAAATCCAGCCCACACCAAACTACCCAACCCTGTGAAGAACCCAACTGATGGAGGGGTTCACCATGCAACTTGGGGAAGACCCAACACCACCCAGAGGCTGTTTGTACCCCCCAAAACACCGGGAGTGGAGCTGCATCGCTGCTTTATGGTGGCCTTGGACCTGTGATGTGAGCAGCTCGTCCTCACCGGCCTTTTCCATCCTCCCCCTCCCTATTGTTCTCCGGCGCCCGGCCCTGACCCCAGGTATTTATAACCTCGCTTTCCGGCACGGCATTGTGTGCCGGCAGCCCCAGCGCGCACCCGCGTCCTGGATGAGCCGGGGCTTGACTCCTCGTTTCCTCGCTTTCCTGTTTACGAAGCTCAGGAGGAGCCAGTCCTGGCCACTCCTTGGAGACCTCCATCAAATCCTATTTATCCTTCCAGCAGAGAGAGGGACAACAGCTTGGGATGGGTCCAACCAACCCATGAGGGCCACTTGATTTTCAATTCTAGGCCTTCAGAGACATGTTGGGCATCAAAATCTCCCCACAGGACTTGTACTCCTGCCTGAAAGGGCTTTTTAACGCTGTGGGTGAAAGTGTTTGAGCATCACTGCTCAAAACATGGAGAACTCAATGAATTTGGCCTTGGAAATCCCCTTATTTGGGTCAAATTTGGGAAAAGATGGGTCAAGATGGGACGTGCTCTATCACTATTGCAACTGGAGGATGAACACCACCAGCTTGCAAACCCTGGTGGGGTTGTCTTGAGATGGATCATCCATTGCAGAGGAAAAATGGGTGCTGTCAACAGGAGAGCAGCTCCCGCCTTGTCCGTCCATCCGTCCAATCAAACCCTCTCTACCTTCATTGCTTCCTCCAGGACAGATGTATTTCCCACCAAAAAATAAGACCTGGACTATCTCAAGTCCCTTTACACCATGTAACCCCAAAACAACACCCAGATTTGGGGTCAAAAATGGGCTTTTTCTTCTCTCCTAGAGCAGGTAGAAGGTTGTAGACCGGTGCTCCACAGCCATGGCCATACTTTGATGCAGGCAAACTTTGTATGTGGAAAAAAAAATCTACACTCTGCTCTGACATCACGTGTGAAACAGTTTATTACAGCAAATGAGACCTTTTGCCCAAATATTTATGTTATTGTTCGGGGAGGGAAATGAATGATGCTGGCAAAAGAGCTTCACTGGGATGTGGGTGTTGCCGAGAGCTCGCAGGCATTTCCCCCCCCCCTCCAGTGACCTCTGTGACAGAGCTGGGCCAAAAACAGGATGGGCTTTGGGCTTCTCTCTGCTGAAAGGATAGATTTCAGGCTGAATTGAAAAAAGAAATTGATGTTTAATGAGAAAAGGTCAAGAAAATGTGAGCACCCAACCCCAATTTCTGCTGCTTTTGCTTGGGTGGGTGGATGAGCAGGAGGGTCATGAGCCATGAGCACGATGCTGTCCTGGCAGAAGGATGAAACGTAGGGAAAAGGCATTTTAGTCGTGACAGAAATAAGGTAAAATTGCAAAAAAAGAGGAAAAAAATCAACCCTTGGGTTAGCTCTGAATAGGGAGGAAAAAAATCAACCCTTGGGTTTGCTCTAATAGGCTGTGATCAGCAGGTTGGGCAGAAGAATGACCCATTCCCATCACCATCCTCTCTGCACTGTGCAAGGGGATGATTTCTCTCCATTTTTTTTGCCTAAACAAAGATGTTATTAACCCCATAGTTTATAAAAGTCACCCACAGGGACAAACTCTGTCCCTCATCCACCATCCTCGCTAGCACGGTCCCCTCCTACCACCCAAAACCCAGCGCAGGAATTCAACAAAGCCAAACAAAAACCCTCCCAAAGGTTAATCTCAGCCTTGCAAAAGCTGGGTGGAGCGAGTTCTCCAGGAAACTCCCATTCAAAGCCACTCAAATGAGTCAAAACGCTGGATAAATAATTATCTTTGCTGCCAGTTCCTCAACCCTCAACCTCTAGGTCCAGGTGGGGACGTCAATCCCCACGTCTACTCATGGTTGGAAGAACATGAGTTGTTTATTTTTTCTTCCATCAGCCACCACTGTGGCTCATGAAGCTCCAGTATTTGTATTTTTTTTTCCTGGTTTTGACCCATCAATGGAGAATTACCCCTTGAAGTCCCACCTGGAGCCCCAGTTGGGCTGGCAGATGTTCAGAGCTCATGGTTGTCACTTAACACTTATTCTTTATCTGGCTATGGCAGGCGAGGGAAATACCTTCCCAGATGTTTCCTACCCCAAAGCCCAGCTCAAGGCTTTTGGGTTTTTCAAGGTTGGGCTACTCTCTTGGTCAGGCTGGTGGTGGGTTCATCTGCTCTATGGCCATAACACTCATGGGGTTCAATTCTTGGGTCACCTCAAACCCTTAGAGCTGCCACATCTCCCATCCCAGGTCCATCTCGTTGCACAAAGCCACGTCACAGCCTCCCACGCGCTCTCCTCGCCTGGCTGCTGTGACTCAGGAAACCAGAATCTCCCTGTTTGTAAATTCAGCAGCTTTTATCAGAGCCTGGGCCCCAGCGTGGGGTGGGGGAGTGAGGACACAGTGCTTCCAGGCAGGATGGAAGGAAAGAGATAGCATGAGACCTCAAAACACGTCCCAAAGCCACAGCTGGCTTTGTGGAGTCCACATGATGTGACATTGCCCATGCAAACCCACCCATTTTACAGATGGGGAAACTGAGGCAAGGTGTTACAAGGGACAGAGTGAGACTCTGTGGCCTGAAGAACCTGCATAATCTTCCATATTTATTTTAGAAAGCCACTTTAATTCTGGTGGCATCAGAACTCACAGCATCTGGTCCAGACTGGTGGCTCTCAGCAGAGACAGGCTGATGGGTTGGGGTTTTATTTCCAAACATAGGTAGGATTTCGAAGCAATTTGGCTCCTGTCTAACCACACTGCGCTCTCATTTCAAGCTGCTGAGATGCTGTTGGCTCTGTGGTCTTCACCATGCTGTAGCAGAGAGCAAAGACTTTATGAGGCACTTCTACCCATCCCCATCCTCCCCTGGGCTTGACCCTGACATTTCTGCTCTGTAAGATCACATATTTATTTTTGATAGACCATTCCAGATGTTAAGGACAGTGCTGTAGCACTCACAAAGGTGGTTTTTCTTCTCCAGGGAAGAGATGGCTTCAACATGGGTATGGCAAGAAGGATCAGAGGAAATCCCAGACCTGGAGAACCCATGGTAGATGTTTCAGCATGGCTCCATGGAGCATTTCCAGGATTGGCTCTCCCAGGACAATCCAAAGTTGTCTTTGGATTGTTTGTAGGATGGGTTTTCCTTCCTACAAACAGAGCCTGAGGGCAACTCTGCTGCTCTCCAAGCCTGGGATGAAGCTCCAGGGTAAAGAGGAACATGGCAGGGATTCAGTGGGAAAAGGGATTTAGAGGAGCAGGAGAGCTCTGGGCACATGGGGTGAGGAGAAACAGGAGATCTCAGCAGCAGGGATGGGAAGAAGCCAACGACAGGGATTTGTGAGAACATTTGTGGACATTTAGAAGCTGGAAAATCCGTGGATCTGCCAAATCCCGCAAACACCCACTCATGTTTTTTCTCCACTCTGAAGTGGAGGTGGCTGTGGTTCCCTGTGCCCAGGGTGGGGGAAGGAAGAGCAAGGAGGGGTTGGAGCAGGGAAAACGGTCCGTGATGCTGGTTGGCATGGGATGGAAGGCTTTGCAGAGCCGTTCAGCTCTGCAACTGAGGAATTTGGGGAAGAAATTAACATTTTTTTTGGCCAAAAAGCTGAAAAATTCCCTTTTTTTTTTAAATTTCTTAACAAACCATTACTTCTAGTGGGGAAGGAAACGAATCCCCTGGAAATTGATGAGACTTCAATGGAAACCAGATCCCTGCCCCTCAACAGATTCACCAGGACTTCTTGTATTGAATTGATGTCACAACATCCCTCTCCCCACACCAGGAAAAGTCACCACCAGCCCTTCCAGAAATTTCCCAGATCCTGATCCTTTCCCCCCCTTTTCTTTTCCCACTAGGATCATCCAGGCTATGAGGAACCAGGATAAGCAGAAGATGATTTAGACAGGAGGAGATGTGCATGGTACAGTGACATCTCCTCGCTGTGTGCACCCATGGGACATCAGGACATCAGCATGGGACTCTTAGTGGGTGGCTTTAGGTAGGTCACCAAAAACCCAGCTTAAGTCCATGGAAATCCAATAGCCCCTCCAAAACCTGGCTCTGGAGGTGTTTAGCTGAAGTCCACCTTATTTGAGGACACATCCAAAAATACTCATCAGTATCTTCATTGCAATGCCACCAGGCATGGAGAAGCACCCTGAGGAGAGCTTACACTCATCCCTGCCTCAGTTTCCCCAGTGATTCAGTTGGGATTGATGATCTTTTCAACTCAGGCTCAGGGAATACCTCTGTGGCCTGAGGGATGCAGATAATAAATACACATTTTAATGTCATTTTGGCATTTCACATCTCAACCTTCACAAGAACGAAGCCAGCAGATGGGCACCTCTGCACCACGAGCTGTTAGAAGTCCGTTGTGAAACCCTTTGATGGTGACAGGCATGGAGAGGAGCTTGTCTTGTTTTGTTTTCCAATGTTTTATTTTATTTTCCAGTTCACTTCAAAGCTTTGGTGAATTTAATCCTGTCCCTAAGATTTTTCCCTGGTGATGTTAATCCTTTTCCATCCACGTGTTGAGCAGCAAAGGGTGTAGAAGGACCATGTCTTCACCAAGTCTCATCTGCAGCTGGGAGATGGGACCAACCAGTATTGATACATCATGACTAACAACAAAAGGTGACTTGGAAAAAATACAAGTAATTCCAGAAAAATTAAGGAGCAAAGCAGGATAATTCAACCTGAATTGCTCCACAGGTTGGAGGGAGCTGGGGTAAAGCCTTGGTGGGTTCCTCATCCTCTGCAGCCCTTGGGGCAGGACCAGGTGCCTCTCCAGGAGTTGTATGAACGTAGCCTAGACATCAAGAAGAAGTTAATTTGGGAATTACAGAAGAAATTTCCTACCCAGGTCAATTCAGATTGTCTCACCAGTGCATCGTATCCTCTAAAGCTTCTAAATCTATTAACTCAGGACTTGCTAAGCTAATTAGGGCTGGTTACACTTCCAGCTAATCAAATACTTGTCATTTTCAAAGCACGGGGGAGTTTTTCTTCAGCTTAACCAAATCACCCTGACAATCCCTTGAACTAAAGACATTCCCAGCAGTATTTTATTTTATTTTATTTTATTTTATTTTATTTTATTTTATTTTATTTTATTTTATTTTATTTTATTTTATTTTATTTTATTTTCCCAGAAATAGGAAAAATCTGATTAAGTGAGATGATAAAAAGGTGTGTTCCTGCAGTTTTCCTGGCTGGAGAATAACGTGGTGGATGGAAGCCATAGGTGGTTGCATCACTCCAGCATCGCTTCCATCAATAATCCATCGGCGTGCAACGGAGATGTGAGGAAATTCTGGGTTTGAACACACAAAGACCTGTTGGACACTTGGTTTCCAGGAGATTCATCATTTTGTTTTCCAGGAGATTCATCATTTTGGTTTCAAGGAGATTCATCATTTTGGTTTCAAGGAGATTCATCATTTTGGTTTCATCCTGAAGCCAGGTCTTGTTGAGCCTTGAGAGGATTCACACTCACCTGGTTGGGTTTTTGGTATTTCTTCACCTCCCAGTTTGTCTAATTCAACAAAGAAAAAAGAGTTTGTGCATCTGAAGACTTCTTTCTTCCCCCCCCCCCCTCCTTCTACCTTCTCTTATTTTCTAATGGATTTAATAAAAAAAAAGGAAATGTATTGGCCAAGTCCAGCCCACGTGTTTTTAATAACACAATTTAATTAACATCTCCCAAACTGTCTTATTAAAACTAAATTAAATCCTTCTTGGAGATGTTTAATAGATCACACAGACTTTGTGCAGAGACAACTGCAGCTGTGGGAGTGCCAGACAAAGGAGCTGAGATTTTCCTTGCTTACCTTTGCAGGGGCCAAACTTGTTCCTTCTTCATTTCCAGGCCACAATCCGGGTTTCCTGCCGGGATAAATCAGCGCTAATTCACTGGAGCTGGACAGAGCCAGGGGGTAGAAACGGGCAGGAGCTCCCCAGCTCTGCAGACTATCCTGGAAGGCACCAAAAATTGGTAATATAGTAAATTATGGAGAATACACAACCCCTTCCATGGTGTTGAGTTGGTTCCACTACCCTCATCTTTTGTTGAAAGCTGGTACCTTCTCCCGGTGCCTGGTCCCCATCATCTCACCTTTTCCTTTGCTTCTTTTCCACTTTTGGTGCTTTTTTCCTTTCTTCCCCTCACCTCACACAGTTTTTGTGGATGCTCACACTCCACAAAGCACCCAGGCAAGTGCTTCTGACCACACTTTTCCCACCAGGACCTCCAAAGCCAGAGAGCCAGCAGAGACGGCGTCTGCTTTCCATCACACCTGCCAGGCAGGGCTCAGATCTCCTCCGGTTTAAGACATGTCAGTGCATTAAATATATCCAACCAGATTAAAACCATGTTCAAACAGCTCATGGTCATCATGGCCCAGCAAGTTGGGGTTCAAAGGAGCTTGTTGGGGGCGATGGCCTGAGATTGCACAGCCCAAAGCTGTTGGTGAGGATGCCTTGGACCTCATGGACAGATGGAGAGGATTGAAACTGCTCACTGGAGTTTTTATTCAGCATCTGTTGGTTCATGTTGACCTCTGAGGTGATGTCAAACACATGGCCAAGCTCTTCCCCTGTCTCCTCTGGATGGATGGGTTTGGTAGCAGGGTTCAGCTACTGCTTTCACCGCAGGAACGCAGAGCTGCCCCGGCTGAACAGGGGCACCCGTAATGGTGGGAATGGTCAATCCCAGGAGATAACATCAGTCTGGAAAACATCTAAGCTAAATACAGCAGGCACTGAGCAAACAGCAGATGCAAAGGCCACGGGATTTGAGGAGAGTCATGCAAATGGGCTCAAATCCTTTAATTCCAGCTGGGCAGAAGGTCACCTCTGAGAGGGCTTGGAGAGTCCTGCTCCTCGGTGGGTGCACGGATCCTGTTTTCCCTGAGGACCCACCGGCAATGAAAAGTCTGTGATTCATTAATTTACGAGCCCAAAAGATATCCCTTGCCCATGAAACTCAACAGAACATCTCCATCCAGAGCGTGGGGCACGCAAGGGAGGGCTACCAAGATGGGTCAGATCCAGGACTCCAGCACCTGGGCAAAAAAAATGTTGTTTTTTTTAAAAAATATATATTTAAAAGCACAATAACCCATTAAAAGCCATTGTGTCACCATTCTGCTTGAAAAAAGCCATTTTCAGCCGGCAGCTGGTTCTGTTGCAATCCTGTTGACAACGATTTTCCAACCTCATGTCCACTCCCACTGATGTTTGTGGAGTTGTAGCACCTGGAAATCTGCTCCAAAATGTGCATCGAGCAACATTATTTACTGAAGACTTTTTAATCGTCCATTTACAGCTCTGCTGAGGCAAAGCCATGAGGAAATCAGTAAAAGAATCTGAAAAAAAAACAAAAAAAACAAAAAAAAAGAGAAAAACTCTTTGTAAGTGGAAGGGGAAGGAGATTTGAATCATTGAGTGCTGGAGAACTTCTCTCATATATTTGTTCCTGGGCCTGACATCTCTAAAATAAAATAGAATAAAATAAAATAAAATAAATAATAAAAAAATAAAATTAAAAAAATTAAAATGAAATAAAGAATAAAATAAAATAAAATAAAATAAAATAAAATAAAATAAAATAAAATAAAATAAAATAAAATAAAATAAAATAAAATAAAATAAAATAAAATAATAACCAATCACTTTCCAAATCCAGAAAGGGGTCTGAAAAGGTTAATCCCAGAACAACTTTACCATCAACCCTTCTGGTAGCTCATCAGGAAACTTTATTTTTGGTTGGGCTCGTTATCTGTGGTTGGGTTGGGGTAGTCCTGGATGGGGAGGGATGAGGATTAGCCCCTGTGCTGTGTTTGCACCATAACTCCTTTTAATGATGGCAGATAATTGATAATTTCCAAGATGAATGTTCATGGTTTCTGCACCATGGCTTGAGCAGCTCCAGCCTTGCAAAAAACTCCTTTTTCCCTAAAAAATATTCAAAAGATGGATGAAAAACCATCACTGGGCTTTTTTTTCTTGCCTGACACCTTCCAGGGGCAGCCCATGGTTTCTTCTGATGAGGATTTTTGGGTGCTGTCCTCTCCATCACAAGGTTGAAGTTTTAGGCAATGGCTTCAGCACGTGGTGGCATCTCCACTGGGTTTGACCTGGAGACCCTGAGTATTTTGGATGAAACACGGTGTTGTTTCAAAGCCAGAGCTCTAGCTGGAAAGTTGATTTAAAAACTGAGCTCTGGGGTTTTTTAAAGATATTATTTTCTTTTTATCAAGTGTCCTTGGAGGTTCTTACTTCTCGGTATCAAAAATCTGCTCTTCTCTTTCCTGATAATTCCGATTTATGGCTCTTTGGTGAAGCATCCCAAGGAGGTTGGTTGTCATCATTAAGGATACACTTGCAGAAATTCAGGTGAAAGAGGAAAAAGCAGAGAAATTCTGTTTAAAAACCTCTTAAAAACCTCTTTTAAAATTCTATTTTAAAGAAAAAAAACCCTTTTCTCTCTCTGCCACCTCGGCCTTTTTCAGCTGCTACTTTTCCTGGCGAGCGTCGTTCAACTTCTCCTTTTCAAACTGAACTTTTAGAAGAAACTTTCAATCTTTAAAAAAACCAAAAACCAAAAAACAAAAAAAAAAACCAAAAAAACTGTTTCAGAAAATGGCATATTAAAAAAAATATATATAAATCACTGTCTTAAGTGGAAAATAATAAGAGTAAAAACCAAAGTTATGGACAGCCAACTTATTGACCCACTTCTGCCCAGTGACGACACGTAACCATCCTCCTGGGTTTTCTTTTTTGGGGTTCTTTGTTGTTTTTTTTTCTCCCCCAAATTGCCTTTTTTTTCACCCCAAGGATCCTCCAGTTCGAAGCAGGGAGGTTAACGTGGCCATTTCTAGATGGGAGCAGAGATTAGACATGTTGAAAGGGGAGAGGAGGAGGAACCAAACGTTGCTTTTGATCCTTCTCCTCCTTTTCCCCCCCAAAAGTCACCATGTGCCCAGCACCTGATAAATGCTATTTATAAACCTGGAGGAGGAGAAGGGAGGCCATAAATCTTCTTGCTTTCCTTTTCTCTACGAAATTGAGAGGAAAATTAAAACCATGTGCTTGATTTCCAAGAGATGTCCCATCCTCCTGCCCAAGGACAGAGGTGGCCCTGGGGACCTTCCCATCCCAATCCAGGGACACTCAATAAAGTCAGGAGGTGAAGTCCACATCATGGTGAGCATGAGGTTTCACCCAGGTGAAGCACAGACCTATAAAACTTGCAGGGTAGGAGTTTTACTGATGTTTTTGGTGGGGTTTCATGAAAAAACCCCCAAAACCCAAGACTCCAGGACCACAAACTTTGCTGGTGAACCTCCATCTCTGTGTCTCCTCTGAGGATCATACACCCTCGTGTCACTTCATTGGAAAGCAGAAAGCTGATCACCTTTGGTAGGAAACCAAACTCTTGATTTTACCAAGTAGGAGCAGCAAGAACCACAGTTTCCAACAGGAACCAGTTTCCAACAGGATCATGGAGATTCTTTGATGTCTAATAAAGGGTTGAGCTTATGCTACAGCCCAGCACCTCTGCACTCCAGATAAATTTGGTTGCTAGACCCAAAGTTCTGGATGAAAAGGTGGATGCCAAGCATCTAGCATGCTCCTACAACACCAAGCTCAGTGATGTCCTGCACTGTGCTGGGGTGACGATGTCCCACTAATGTGGACAGAGTTATTTAATGAGGAAAGCTTCTTGCTTTGGGAGCAACGGGTCAAACACCAGTGTCACCAAATGTGACCTGCATGGATGACCTTGCACAGGGGTGAGGAGCACATCCAGCCATCAAAACTCATCGTGGTGGTGTTGGAGGCAGTGACAGGGGGAGATGAGGAGGGTGGGATGCTCCCTCTCTCTGTCCCCACTGAGTGAGCCAGGGTGAAAGGGGCGATGGCCTGGGCAGAGCTGGTGACCCAAAAGGCCAGAGGAGAAGTAGGGCCAGATGTTAAACAGAAGCTCATGGTGTTGCTGTGGCTGGCAGGAGCCTGCCCTGGAGGAAATGACCCTGAGCAAGATGCATCATCACCAAAACTTCTGAACATGAGATGGCGACTGACTGGTTCGGATGAGCTGCCCAGGGGCAGGAGCTGCTAAAAATAACAGGGTTTTGCCCCAGTTCCTTTTCCCATTCCTTCACCTTTTCCACTGGTTCTGTTCAGCTCCATGCCCTGGACCTCAAATGCAGAGCCTAGGGATCCCTTCTGCCAAAATAACCCCAAAATCCCAAAGAGAAGTGCTCTTCAATATCATTTTTAAGATGGGGAAACTGAGGCACGGAGCAGGGGCGGGGTTTGTCGTCCTTTTCATATCCCAGGGCTTAGATGGGTCATTTCACACAGGATTTCATGCAATCCTGGCCAAAATAAGAGTCCAGCTCCCTGCAGACACTGTGATGCCCTTTGCCTGGGCAATGCTCTGCCCTGCTGCCCCAATCCATTTGCACCCTTCCCTCTCAGCCAGAGGAAAAAGAAATAAATCAAATAAACCAAATCACCAAAATCCCTCCTAAAATCCCAAGTTCTCACAGGCAGCAGTGAGGAACTTCCCCACAGTGCTTTCCTTGGAAAAATGGGGATTTTTTTTAATCTGGGTAGGATAATCAGGGAAATAAAAGGTTTATTTCAAAGGCACCAGTCCCACAGTGAAGAATAACCTGTGCCAAGAAGTTGCCCTTCCAGTGTGGTTACGGACAGTGGTGAGCTTGTGAGAACCATGTTTTTGGGGTGTAGTTGGGGATAAAATCAGGAAAAGTGGCAAAAGGGGGGGAAAAAAAGAAAAAAAGGAAAAAAATGAAAAACAACAACAAAGAAAGAAAAATGCGGAAAAAAGGGAAAAAGGAAAAAAGGGAAAAAGGAAAAAAGAAAAAAAGGAAAAAAGAAAAATAGGGAAAAAGGAAAGAGGAAAAAGGAAAAAAGTAAAAAGGAAAACAGGAAAAAAGAAAAAAGGAAAAAGGGGAAAAAGAAAAAAGGAAAAAAGAAACAAAGAAACAAAGAAACAAAGAAACAAAGAAACAAAGAAACAAAGAAACAAAGAAAAAAGAAAAAGGGAGAAAGGGAAAAAAGAAAAACAGAAAAAAAAGGGAAAAAGGAAAAAAGGAAGAAAGGAAAAAAGAAAAGGAAAAAATGAAAAAAGAAACAAAGAAAAAAGGAAAAAAGAAACAAAGAAAAAAAAGGGAGAAAAGGAAAAAAGAAAAAAGGTAAAAAAAGAAAAAAGGAAAAAAGAAAAAAGAAAAAAAAAAAAAAAAAAAAAAAAAAGAAAAAAAAGAAAAAAAAAAAAAAAAAAAAAAAAAAAAAAAAAAAAAAAAAAGAAAAAGAGAAAAAGAAAAAAGAAAAAAGAAAAAAGAAAAAAGAAAAAAGAAAAAAGAAAAAGAGAAAAGAAAAAGAAAAAAGAAAAAAAGAAAAAAAAGAAAAAAATAAAAAAAAAAAAAAAAAAATAAAAGAAAAAAAAAAAAAGGGAAAAAAGGGAAAAAATAAAATACAAGAAAAAAAGAAAAAGAGAAAAAAGGAAAAAGAAAAAGAAAAAGGAAGAAAGGACAAATATCCTCCAGCACCATCCAAGTGTTTCCCAAATCTCCCTGGGCTGCGCGTGCAGGAAAACCGGCACCAACGGAGTAAATCGGAGCAGGATTTTTCAAGCACTGGGAAAAAGCAACGCCTGAAGTTTCCAGAAAGCTCCCCCAGCACCTGTGGGATATTTTTTCTTGCTGCCTTCCCCTAATGACATCCAGCTGGGACCGAGGGGCTCTTTCCCCGCCGCAGCGCGGGGGCAGGGACGATGGGGTTTTGCCCCATTTTTTTTCTCCAGGTGCAGCTGAACACGAGCTCCTCCCTCGGGGAGGCTCTGGGGTGCACATACCCGGCATTACTCGCAGGGTGCTTTCCACAGAGCCTTTCAAAAAGAAGGGTTTTTAGCAAATAGCTCATTTTCAGTCTGTTTTCTTCCTATTTTTTGAGAAGGAGGAAGATGTTGAAGAGAAAAAAAAGAAAGAGCAATCTCAGCTTTTCTCTTGCCCCAGAAGGATCCCTGGGGGATATTGGCACTTCCTATATCCCCCAACAACACTCACTATATCCCCCCAACTTACACAACCCCAAGCCTGCGTGTGTGCCTCAGTTTCCCTACTTACCTCAGGTTGATGCTAAAGCTTCCTGCCAAGGTGAGCTTTGCCAAAAAAAAACCCCAAACAATCAATTTTAAAGTCACATTTTCACATGCTGTCCCCTGGTGTGATGTTCCCTCCACTGGACCAGTATCAAACCAGTGGGAATTTAAAGAAATCAGTCCCAGTAGGCATCAAAAAACCTCCTAGAGGGATAATTCCTATGAGACAGGGGATAATGACACTGGCCCAGGTTGCCCAAGGAAGCTGTGGCTGCTCCTCCCTGGAAGTGCTCAAGGCCAGGTTGGATGAGGCTTTGAGCAACCTGGTCTAGTGGAAGGTGTCCCTGCTGCTGGCAGGGGGTTGGGACTGGATGAGCTTTGAGGTCCCTCCCAACCCAAACCAGTCTGGGATCCTATGATAATTCCTACAGGATGAGGGATAATTCTTGTGAGACAAGAGATCAGGGAGGGGTTTCAAGATGTTTGGAGGTCAACATCCCCCCAGGAGGTCAACATGAGGTTGCAGCAAGGGCTGGGATTGTCATCACATTTTTGAAAATATCCAAGTTTTCTGGTGGGAAAAATCTGCAGGGAGGGAGGGTGGGTGTTTAGGGGGTTTGGGGTGGGGTTTTAATTGTTTTTTTTTTACTAATTGTCCTTTTCTTTGTACAAATGTCAAGCCCTGATGCTCCCAAACTTCACCCCAGTGACTCCAGAGGCTTAGGGACATTGACTTGGAAATAATCCTTTTGCTTTTTGACACCATTTGATAAAATTCAGGAGAGATTTATCTCCCCATTAGGAACCTCTGTCCTAAATCCTATGGAGAGGAGATCATTGAAACCTCATTAAGTGTTTTGAGAGTCCATCTCTCCTAAGTGCTCCTCTGGTCCCTGTGACTACAATTAGGCTCACAATCATCTTTTGTTGAGCTCATCCCATATAACACAGCTGGAGAAAGGGGGAAAAAATCCATCTATGAGATGTCCAAGGATGGAGAAGGTTCAGGAGTGAGGATACCACCCAAAACCATGGGTGGTATCTCTGCTTCTCATGGTTGGGATGAGATGTTTTGATGTCAAGCACCGGCACCTGAAATAGCAGTGGGACTCGTGGAGATCTTGTAGGATGATGTGGCTCTGATGCCACCTCGACACCCTTTGTGCCAGGGTGCCATGAAATCACTCATCAGCTGGATCATAGGAGGCTTTTCTCTGCTCCCAAATCCAACCTTCTCCCCCCCTAGCCCAGCTAAACTTTGTGTAGGGAGTGGGAAGAGACCATCAGGGAGGTAGAAGAAGGAGGGAGAGGAGGGAGGTTCAAGCCAGTAGATCGTTGAGGTTTCTACTGTTTCTATTTTTACTCCCTTTATGTTTTTTTCCAATGTCGAAATTCCACTTAAATAAAATAAAATAAATGAAGCCCTGCCTGGAATCTCTTTCACGGCCCGGCCGAAGCCTGCGTGCGTATTTCCCACCGCGCTGTCAAGGGTTGCATTGACTCAGCGGGGACGAGAGCCAGCTCTGGTTTCTATTACCAGTGATTCATGCCAGGGAGCGTGTTCAGAGTCCCAAGGTTTTCAGGCTGCTCAGGGACTCGGGGAATTTTTGGTACCAACTCTTAATTCCTCCTGAGCAGCCGAGTTCATGTTACTCGGCGATGTTTTGAAGTTGGCTCCATGGGAGGGTGGGAGTAGGGTGATGGGGCAGGGCACCCTGAGGTTTGGCTGCTGCTGGGGTCTCCTCTGCTTTCCCTGCTCTCTCTGGAGGATTTCTCCATGCTCAGGTCCAGGTTTCTTCTGTGGGAAACCCAGTGGTGCAATGCAGGGAGGAAAGGGAGCGAGCAGTGGGAAGGGGTTGGCAATGGCAATCATGAAATGAGGCAGATCAGAGCAGTGTTCCTCCTTCTCTGTCCCACCAACTGCTGATAAAGTCCTGGGAACATCCAGAAATCAACCTCCAGGACCAGCACCTTCCTCACCCCCAGCAGTTTTCAACTCACTTCAATCCCTTCCCTGTCAAAATCACTACATTCAATTTTACTTTATTCCTTCTGGTTTTATTGGGTTGATTCAGTTCAAATTGCAAAAACCAGAGCTTGCTCCTCCTAAATCCTAGATGATGTTTTAGGAGGAACCAGGAAAGCTGGAAAGATCTTCAGGGCCATGGGATTAATAAAACAACACTGCCCAGTCCCTGCACACCAAGCTTGGGATTAGGAGCCCCATGATCCTGCAGTTGAGCTTCAGAGGTGAAGCCACATCTCCCCTGGGAGGGTTAAACCCCACGTTCTCCTCTCCCCAAGGGACCATGGCAATCCCAGGTGTGCTTGTAAAGCTTTCCTCACACTGGATTAATTGGATTAGCCCCAGGAGGAAATGCCCAAACTCCTTCTCCAACAGATGTTCAAATAACACCGCGTTAAAAAACCCAAGTTTCCTCTTCCAGGTAGCTTGAGCTGTCAGCGATGCCGAGGTGAAGTTTATCCTTTTGCTCTTGACAGTATAAATCCTTCCCTGGGCTTTGGGCCAAGGCAGCTGCTGTTGAGGAGCTGATAGATGCTTGGAGAGTTAATTCCTTCTGCCCTCACACCAGCCAACCTGGACCTACAAGGGAAAACCACCAAATGCCTTGAAAACCTGTGTGGTTGCCCCATTTTGACCTCCTGGAAAGAAGATTTCTCCTTGCCCAGAAAAACAAGATGACTTTGGAAGTGCATGAATTTTGGGGGGTACGTCAGAAGCATCACCATGCACCAGCAAGACCTCAGCAGGCTGGTTGAGTCACCCCTCTCCACCATGCAGATGAAGGTATCCATCCCTCTTGGCTGACTCCAAAGCTTTGGAAGTCCACCTAAAACTCCAGACTCTGACAACCATTGCAAACCCTTTCAGAATCCCATGGACTATGGGTTTTTTTCTGAAGATTTTCCATTTTCACCTCCATTCCTTGCTCCTTCCAAAAGGATCCTCAGGGCTGGGCTGCTGCTGGAGATGGAGAATTTCTCTTGTCCAAAACATCAGCCCAGCTTTGTTTACAGACCTGAGGGAGATGCCAGCAACCAAATCATATGGGACTTACTTTCCCAGCCAAGATTTAGCTGCTTTACCTGCTTATCCCTCTGCCTACAGGTGATGGGTGACTTCTCTGACACTTCAAGTCTCATCAACGTTGTAACATCAGCTTCATCTCAGAAGATGCAGCTCTTTATACTTGCCCATGCTCAGCTGTTTCTAAGCTTTTGAAGACCTTTTTTAGGGGGGGAATGTTACAGTTCTCAAAGTAAGATCAGGGCTTGCTTTTGCAGGTAGAAAGGTCTACAAGATGTGGGAAGGATGAAAGAAAGTCTCTGTGCCATGGTGGGAAAGCTGCTTGAGTTACAGACTCCAATACCATTGGGAGAGAAAAATGTTGGGATTTATTTTGAAAGTGGGTCAAAAACGTGGTTTGATTTAATTTGTTTCCTCTCCACCCTCTGAAAATTGGTTGGGGTTTTTTCAGCTAAAAGTCAAACCCAACCCAGTGTCCTCCCACACAGCCAATGTTTCTGTGTAGGTCCGTGTCCATTCCTTCCCCTCTTTTCTAACATCGATCCCCAAATTTCCATGCAAAGCAGATATCTTTTTTTAAAACCCCCACCAATTGATCAGCAATCCCATCCTTCACCTCCAAAATTGTCTCTAGGGCTTCTTGCCTTTTCCAGGAATGCACATTGTGCTCTTTTCAGGCTTTTCTTCAGCAATTCAAGTGACCAAGAAGCTGGCAGAGCCGTGGTGCTGCAGGGTAGACTTGTCCCACTCCTCCGAGCATCCGGTACGGAGCGAGCTGGGGCTGCGTTGGCCCGTTCAACTCTGCTTGAGGTCATGGTCTCTTGTGTTCATCCTCCGCTCCTGGAAAGCAGATGGATATTGTCTTCTCCATCCTGACTTTCAAGCCAAGCTTCTTGCTTCCCAGTCCATCCCACGATCTCCTGCGTGGAGCCTGAGCAACCAACTGAACCTCAGCCTTGCTCTGCTGGCGATGGGGATGAGGAGCCAATGTTGTCTCCTCCCAACCATGCTCCTAAACGTTAACACACACACAAACAACCGAGCACTTCCCGCTGTCTTCGGCGAGACCTCTTGTCTGCTTCCCCACCGTGTCCTTCATGGAGAGAGAGAAAGTGGTGGGAAAGTTATTTCCCAGGGCCCCCAGCCGGCTGCGGTAGCGTCTTCGAGTTTGGAACAATGCTTGGAAGAGAAGATGGGGAAAAAAATAGCCTGTGATGACGGTGTGTGGAGTTATCCAAGCAGCAGCAGCGCATAGTTTGTGGTGGAAATGTCCTAGAGTTATTTCCTAAGGAAATCTGGTTTCGGTTAGGCAGCCCCACTAAGTAGGCTGAGATCTTCACAGCTCCGAGTTCCTCTGCTGAACTTTCATTCATTTACCACCAGCTTTTCTGCTACAGACTTTGCTTTTCCCAAAGGAGATCTCTTGGTCTCCTCCTTGGCTGTTTTTCCAAGGGATGTTCCCAAAAACGCATCTGCTGGTGGCTGAGTTTTCATTCACAGGAGGAAACCATGGGACTCCTCATCAGGACATGCAAGGCTGGAGTCTCCCAATGTTCTTACCATCCATCACATCCCTCTGTTGGGGTTTCAAGAACGAGTCAGGGACTGTACCAGCCATTTTGGCAGCTGCAGTTGGGTGAGATGAAGCTCATGGAGAAGGTTTGTCCAGCAGAAATAGGGACAAGCATAGCTTGGACCTCTCCATGCCACCAGAGCATGCCAAGAAGAGCAAATGGGCAACTGAGTCTGAGTACTTCTCCAATGGCTGCCAGTGTTTTGGGGGGAAAACAGGGAAGGTAAGACATGAGTTCCCACTTTGTCAGCACTTCTAATACCTGCTAGGATGTGAACCATATCTTGTAGGTGGTTTTTGAACAAATCAACCCTTGCAGGCCACCTTCAACCTTCATAAGAAGTGCACATGGGAAGGCACCACTATTTTTTCCTGTTGCACCTTCATGGATGGTCGCTAAGCTTAGATCCTCCTCTCCACAGCTCCATCAGCTCCTACTCACAACACTACACCCTAAATTTTGGGACCTCACTTTGAATGGCTTTAAGCAGCCCTGCTTTTCCCAGATGACGTCATCAGCGCTCTGAAAAGTCATCCTCTTCGAAGCATCTGGAAGCTGAGTGCACAGAAGTTGGTCGGTCAAAAACCACAAGACATTTTTATCCACCACCAGAAACTTCTCTGTTTATTTCTGTAGTTAGGGCAACCTAAAACGAAGATCTCTTATGGCTTTAAAAGAATGTCTGAGAAAATTGTTGAGGAATCTGAAAGACCGTCCTGGGGACAGGAGGGATGAGCTCAGCAAAGAGCAAAAGACGCAGGTCCTCATGCAAGGCAGGGCTGGGGGACCATCACCTGCTCTGTGCTGGTTCTCCTCCTGTGCTACCTCATTTTGGTCATGATCAAGGCAAGATTTGAGGCTAAACTCTTCCAAACCTTCTTCTAGTCACTTTCCCTAATTAATCCAACCCTTGTTTGCAGTGGGTCATCTCCACCCGTGCAAGGACCAGCTTGCAGATCCGTGCGAGCCCGGCCAGCGCGCGCATACCAGCCTACGACTGATTCCTATCAGCTTTGCTTGTGTGGTTAAGCGAGTTTGAATCATAAACCAAATTGTTTATTAAACTCCTCGAGCTCAAATGTGCAACTTCTGGAAGCAGCTTGAGCTCTATTTTTTTTTTTTCCCCCTCTTCTCCTCCAAGCCCAACGCTCACGATGGGGGAAATCAAACGCTCCAGCTGCTGAGATTTCTAAATCCACACATAAAACTTGATTTATTCTCTTTCTGTTGATGGTTTCCATAAGCCATCCCGGTAGAATTGGACATTCCTCATTGCTAATTTTAACCGAGGAGGATCTCACAGATCCCCAGGCTGCTGTCAGGAACGCTCCTGTGGAAATTGCCTCGTGTTCTCCTGCCAGCCCCTTGTGTTTGCTCCGGGGGGTTCTTCCTGAAAAGACCTGAAAATGGCTTTTTGTTGAGTTGTTGGCCTTGCCTTGGGGTTGGGTTTTTTCCCCTTTGCTGGTGGGTGAGTGAGTAGTTGGCGTGGCTTCACCAGTCCTGAGGCTGCTGATGACTCACCATGACCAGGCAGAGGATTTTTCCTTGCATGGTCTGGTTGCAACCAACGTTTTGGGTTCAGGTTGTGAGGTTTTGGGGGTAGGGTGGTGCAGCCTTAGGTGACTGGGAAGGAAAAGATGCAAAAAGTCATTTTGTTATTGCTCCAATGTTGCATTTCATTCCTGAAAGGGTTGGCAAGGATTGGAACAGGGAAGTGGTGGAGTCCCCATCCCTGGAGGTAGTTAAAAGATGGGTAGGTGAGGTGCTCAGAGATCTGGTTTAGTAGTAGACAGGCATGGTTGGACTCAATGATCTCAAAGGTCTTGTCCAACCAAACGATTCTGTGATATTCCTTGCTGCTCCAGTTCATATTCCCTCATTTATTCACCCCAAAATGAGGTTGATATATTGGCAGCGCCATTAGACTGAGCACTCATCTTTGGTTGCTGCCCTTGTCTTACCACAGGACATGGATGCACGGATGTTAAAATTGAGGACAGATTGGTAAACTCCACTGCAGCACCCAGTAAAACCTTGTACAGCAAAGCCACAAACAAAAATCTTGCCAAAAGAAAAATCATCATCATTTCTAGAAGATCTGAGACTATCAGCTGGGTCACAGAACGTTAGGGCTTGGAAGGGACCTCTAAAGATCATCTAGTCCCATGATGGTGCTTCCTTAGATGCTGGTCATGCTTCCTTAGATGCTGAAGCCACTTTGATTTACTCCACCAGCACAGAGCCCTTTGCAAAGGCACCCATGGGTGCTGGGGGTCCCAGGGTGGGGGCTCGAGCAGATGCTGGGTAGATGAAATCATTGCAGGAGCTGCTGATATCCTGGAGAAACCAGCATAGAACTGGCACCGTGGGATCTAAATCCCTTGGCACGTCCCAACCAAGAGCTTTTAAAGAGTTCAGGAGTGACAGAGATTTCCAAATTCACCTGGGAAAACAGGTTGTAAGGTTCAGATTTACATTTATGGGTGTAAATCAGAGCAATTTACACCAGCAAAAGGTGTTTTCCTCCTACATCACCCAAGGATGGTGGCAAAATCCCTCCATTTGAGACCTTTCCCTGGATTAATATCCAGCATCCCCTTGGATCCACAAGCCCTCTGCAGCCCAGCGAGTGCCACTCATTTGCCTTTAATTATTTATTTCAGTTTTTATCCCTTCATTCTCCTTTTTTCCCCTTGCTGGCATAAAGTCCTCCACATTATTTTTATTGGCTCTGTCATAAAAGCCACCACGTGAGACCTCACAGGAGCAACGCTACGACCTCAAGAAAAAAAATTAAAAATAAAAATAAAAGAGGGGGAGAGGGAAAATTAAATCTACAAAATATATATACAAAATAAATATACAAAATAAATACACAAAATAAATATACATATTAATCTGTGCCAGCCAGCCAGGCTGGGGCTGGTTCTCACGGAGGAGGGAAAAGCCAAACCCGTTTTTGTGCTGAGAGTGATGTTTCTCCCACTTGCTAATTTTTTTTGTTGTTGTTTTTGGTCATTTTGGGGGTTTTTTTGGTGCCTTCATGATGAAAAATGAGCCCCATGGTGATGCAGAGCCCAGTGATTTATGGGGAGCTCTGCTCTGACAAGAGCTTTCCGCTTGCACAGACTTGGGGGTGTGGAGGAGAGGGGTTTTTTTGGGGGGGGGGTCAGGGGGAGAGGAGCACAAGCTGGCAGGCAGATTGGAAACAGATGCTCATGGTGCTGACATGAAGAGCTGCAAAAAAATCTTCATCCTCAGCCAAAAATCAGCCACCTTCACCCAAGGTTTGGGGGCAGTTGCAGGGGGACACAGGGCACCCACCTGTCTGTGTCCCCACCAATGTCACCAACCCCATTTTGAGTGTCCCTGAGCCCATCGGACCCCAGAATGGCAGGATGGGTCCAAGCTGGTTCTGCAGAGCAGGGTTTGGCTTTTGCATCTCATCAAGATCCAAAATCACTCAAGTTAATTTCTAATTCTCCCTGTTGATGCCTCTGGTCTCTGAGTCACCCCCCATCTTCCCAGAGAAGCATTTTGGGGACCCAAGTGGGTGTATTTGAAATACAAGACTTGTGTTGTCCTTTTAAGCCAAGCAGAAGGCTTGGGAAATGAGTTTACACTTGGGGAAACTGAGGCACAGAGGGTGAGAGAGGCCAAACGTCCTGACAGCTCCGTAAGTCATAGTTTCTGCCACTTAAACTTGCACCGTGGGACACCTGCCAACCCCTCCTGCCCTCTCAGACTGGCAGCAAACCCCTTTCCTGCTGCCAGTTCTCCCTGCCTGATTCTTTCAGCTCATTTAGCAAAGGGTTCACCAAGCTCCAGCGTGAGGGTCACCGGCACAAAGCCACAGCTGGGATTTTTACAGGAGCAACTGGGATTAGGAAAAGGAGAAATATAAAAACTCCAAATAAAAAGCATCCTCACTCCAAGGATGCAGCGTCTTGGGAAGCATCCTCACCCCAGGGATGTTGGATTCTGAGGAGCATCCCCCACCCCAGGAATACAGCATCTTGGAGAACATCCCTACACTAAGGATGCAGTATTTTGGGGAGTATCCCTACCCCTGGGATGCAACATCTTGGAGAACATCTCAACCCCAGGGATACAACATCTTGGAGAACATCCCTACACCAAGGATGCAACATTCTGGGGAGCATCCTCACCCTAGGGATGCAACATCTTGGGGAGCATCTCCACCCCAAGGATGCAGCATTTGGGGGAGCATCCTCACTCCAGGATCAGCATTTTGGAGAACATCCCTATATCAATGAAGCATCATCTTGGGAAGCATCCTCACCCCAGGGATACAACATCGTGGGGAGCATCCTCACCCCAGGGATACAACATCTTGGGGAGCATCTCCACCCCAAGGGCCATAGAATTTTGGAGAACATCATCACCCCAAGGATATAACATCTCAGGGAGCATCCTCACCCCAGGGATGCAGCATTTTCAGGCCCATCCATGACCCTGGACTCCTCCACAAAGCAGCTGGGTGCTGGCAAGCACAAGACCCCCCCTGGTAGCCGGGTTTTGGCCCCGGTCGCTGCCTCCTCTCCAGAGCAGCCTGGCACAATAGCTCATTGTGGGGCTCAGCTTTCAAGCCAGGCCAGGGAACGGCGGCGCTGGCCGGGAAGAGCGGCTGGAGGAGCCGGGAAGTTGCTGTTGGCCGACGTTCAGAGACCTCGGCGCAGCGGGAGGGAGTCGCTCGTGGAGAGCAAACAGCGCGCGGAAGGGAAAATGCTGACTCGGAACGGCACCGCTGGCACCCACGGTCCCACCCGTGGCACCACCACCCCGGGCACGACGGGGAAACATGCTCCAAGGGTCCAAATATCTTCCAGTAGCTCTGAATCTCCAGTTAATTCTGGTGTAAAGACCTCGATGGTCCCAGGAAGGACTCAGCTATGAACAGCATCTGTGCAAGGGTGTCCATGGGCGTGCAAGGATGTGCATGTGTGTACGTGTCCCACGTCACCAAGAGAAGGAGCAAAGCTCATCACCCCACCGCTCCAACACCCCAGTCCACCTCCTCGCACCTCTCCCTCTCCATCCTTCTCCTGCCTTCCCCTAAATTCAAGTTTTTTTCCTCTTTCACCACCTCCTACACCACTCTTGAACTATCTATTTATCTTGCCCAAGGAAGATGTGGATGGTCCTCCCTGGAAGTTTTCAAGGCCAGGTTGGATGAGGGAGCAGTAATTTGTGTCCATGGTTGGTGGGAAGTCGCTGAAACACCACAGAGAGATGTGTGGTGCCAAAGCTCTTCAAAAAGATTGGATGAGGCTTTGAGCATCCTGGTCTAGTGGAAGGTGTCCCTGCTGCTGGCAGGGGGGTTGGGACTGGGTGAGCTTCAAGGTCCCTTCCAACCCAAACCAGGCTGGGATTCTATCTCAGATTTCTAGAGAGCCCTTCCCTTCATTTGGCCTTCAGCAATCTCAGTTCCCGTTTCAGTCTCTCTCTGCCTCTCCAGCCCCAGTTTCAATGGCTCATTTCAAGACACAGACCTGAAAAAAAACCCCAACCAAAACCAAACCCATTTCTGATCCAAGCAGCAGCTCTCCAGGCCTGAGGCTGCTCTGGAGTGTGCAAAACCTCCTCCCATCCCACAGCCCCAGCCCCTGGCCCCCGGGACACGCTGCCTCCTGCTTCCTTGAGGCACATATCCATGGATACATATCCCAGAGCATGGAAAAACCCCGCTTGCTGCTCTGGTTTTGTTTCAACCACAGCATCTGAGCAGCCACCCAACAGCACCTGAGGGGTCAATAAGCCATGCAAGATCCTCCTCAAGGTGCAGTTGTCCTCTCAGGCAGGTTCTTCCTGCTGGGAAGCTCATTCCCTTTGGAAAACCTCCTCCTATTAAGCTCAATCTGGATGCTCCTTTATTAACAGCTGGTTTGAGGGATGGTGCCACAGGCAGGGGTTGTGGATCTAGGGGTGCAGAGCTGCAGTGGTGATGCTTTTCCCATGGGAAGCTCCATCCAGCTGCTTTTCCAAAAATCCCCTTCCCCATCCCAAATCTCTCCTAAGCATCACCCAGCGCTGCCACGGAGTCTCAGCATGAGACAAGGAGATGAAGGGACAAGGTTGGGACATCAAGGGGAATTTGCTTCATCTGCCACCCCCGGTGCTTCCTTCTGGGGAGCAGGGAGGTGGGGTGCTCGGCTGGTGGGGCCGTTAACTGTTGGTTGCCATTTCCCCCGTGGGTCCCCAGGTGCGTGGGGGCTTCCCCCCGGGCGGTATTTTTAGTGTGAGCGTTAAAACAATCGTCTGCTTGAGCAGATGAGGGATGCTGCCTTGCCCAGAGCTCAGCTTCTCCTTCAGGTTTTAATTCCTCTGCCTCCTTCTTGGTGCAAGGAGCAGCAGCATCCTCAGAGGGGTGACGAGCGCTGCATGGAAGACACAAATCACAGATTGGAAAAGACCTTCAAGATCATCAGGTCCAACCATGAACCCAACAGTGACCAGTCCCCGACTGACCCCTGTCCCTCAGCACTGTGTCTACACGACTCTTCAATCCCTCCAGGGATGGGGACTCCACCACTGCCCTGGGCAACCCCTTCCAATGCCTCAGAACCCTTTCAGCAAAGAAATTCTTCCTCACAACCAATCTCAAGAACTTCTTCCTCAGATCCAACCTCAAGAAATTCCTCCTCACATCCCATCTCAGCTGCCCTGGGCACAACTTGAGGCCATTTCCTCTTGTCCTGTCACTTGTTCCCTGGTTGAACAGACCCACCCCCACCTCTCTCCACCCTCCTTTCAGGGAGTTGGAGACAGTGAGAAGTCTCCCCCTAAGCATGTCTCCAAGCCAAGGCTGGGTGCTCACCTGGACAGTGTCCCCAGGGTTGTCCCCATTTTGGGGTCTCACCCAGCCTCTCTGCCAGAGCCTGGTGTTATTAAGCTCAGGGCTAGCTGAGCTTTCGAAACACAGGGACATCCCACAGGGACCACACGATGAGGACCATCATGGTTCTCCACCCCTCATCCATCAGTCCTTCCCCAGGACTTCTTGCTTCCTTCCTGGCTGCAAGCTGAGTTACTATGAATGGAATTATTATAAATATTCCTTATCCTGGATTCCTCTGTTGCATCCTCTTTGTGCCGATGACTCCTCCACCCTTCTTGGCACTCAGCAAATCTGAAGGACACGTATCTCAGCCACTTCATGCTGATTCAAGCAAACAAGCGTCAATGACACTGTCCTCTGGGAATTTCCCATCACACAAACTCACCAGCCCTATGAATAAGCGTTGGCTCCTGGATTATGAACCTCTCTGAGATGTTTGGATTCATTAATCAACACTTCCAAACCAGCTAACAGGCTCCAATTAAACCCTTGTCCAATTAGACACAACATAGATTTCCTCACCCTGGCTTGATGAGGATGAGGAGATACTTGAGCCAACGTAAAAATCACTGGGTAAATCATAATGTATAAATATAGATGAATTTCTCAAAGATCTGAAGCACAATGGTTTGATTTGATGTATTAGGAGCCCCTCTTGATGGACCACAACCTGAGGTCTTAAGAAAGCAGATGGCCACCAGCATCTTCATGCTAAAGCAAGGGCGAGCTGGTGGCCACTGGGGCTTTCTGAGTTGGCTACACCTATTGCACAAGAGCCTGCTGAAGAAAATACTCCTAGAGAAGTCACTGGGGGTGGGAAACCACAGATATTCCAAGCTCCCAGCGATGATTCAGGATGAAAGGCTATTTTGAAACGCTGGAATTGCCTCTGGGACAGGAATGTGGAGTGGTGATGGTCTCCGAGGAGACCAGAGAGGACAACTCATACTCCATGTTTAATAAGGAAAAAAAAAATGAAATAATTACAGAAAAACAATCCAAGTTGCTGGGATTTCTGAGGTTTTCCCACTTTTTTTTCCACGTTGCTCTCTGAATTTCCAGGGGAAAAGCAAGCAAGAAGCAGGCGGACACCGGGGCGTATGAATGATCCTTCTTTTAATTTCACATGGTTTAAAATACGATAGGAAATAAGGCTACAGTATATAAAAAACTCTCCAGCAAAATGATGTGCCAGCATCAGCAATTCAAACAAAACCAATTCCCTCCCTCCCTGCAGGGTTCCATGGAGGAGGGACTTTATTTTTTTTTTTGTATCCTTTAAAAAAAACAACAAAATAAACCAGAAACACCACGCACGGACACACACACACGTCGCTACATCTCTAAGCTACCTCAGCTCAGTTTTGTTTCTGTTTTTTTTTAAAAAGCACCTGCTTTTTCCTCTTTTTTTTGGGGTTTTTTTTCTTTTTTCAATCTCACTTTTAAAATGTTTTTTTTTTCCCACTTTTAAAAAATATAAATTATATGAAAATACAAGTTGGAAAATAGTCGACCAGCACAATATAACAATCTCTTTTTTTTTTTTCTTTTTTTTCTCTTCTTCTATGTTTATCAGCTTAAAAAAAAAAATCCCATGTGTAAAAACAGAACAGAACAACGAAAAAAAATACTTTTTTTTTTTCTTTTTTTTCCTTTTTTTTCTTTTTTTAACTGAGGCAGTTAATTCCTGGAGATATTCCATTATAACATATATGTATACATAGATTTCTCATTTATTTAAACCTCTTTGGAATGTAGACAACAGCTCATGGATATTATATAGACCCTACCAGAGAGCAGAGCACACCAAGGCATCCCAATTTCACAATGTCAACGAAGAAGAAGCAACCAAGCCCTAAAGCCTTGTAGAAAACCCCTCCAGAAGATCAAGAGGCAGAAGATGGAGATGTTTCCAACAGCATCTCAGGTGCTTACAGGGATTGGGGTTTGGGGTTTTTTTTGGAGGAGGTGTTGGTTTGGAAAGAGCTGAGAAGGTTGAATCTTACAATATCTTCTAGTTTGGCTGTTTCTCCACTTGAGTGATGGATGTTTGGAGTGGGATGGTGGTTGTGTGGAAATCAAATAGATTTACATGAGTGTCCATGGGTTATGGTCATCCTACACAGGGAGATGTCCATGGGTTATGGTCATCCTACACAGAGAGATGGAGAGAGACAGGCAGCAGGAAAAGTGCTTGCATTTTTCACCAGGTTGGGGGTTTTTTTGTTGTTGTTTTTTTCTTGAGGTCCCAAATTTGGACTGTTGAGGCCCCAGAAAGTTGTTTGCAAGCGCAAAGCTCCCGAGGTAGGGCTCAGGCTTTGCTGGGCAAGGTGAAGGGGACATGTTCCTGCATGGAGAACAGCAGATGACAAAGAGAACATAAAAAATATCCCTCCTCAAAAAAAATATATCATTGAACACACCTGAGACATTCCAAAAGAAGACAAAATAACCCAATTTCCACAAACCACGTGGATCTGCTGAGGGTGAAGCTCATCTCACTGCAGAGAAACCAGCACAGGAGGAAGCCCCAACCTTGGCAGATGTCCACCATCCCTCTCAAACCCATCCTCTAGTCCAGTGTGTGTGGCTTAACCAAATTTTCACGGCCTCAAAGAACAGGAAGTCAGAGGGTTTGGGTTCCAGCACATCCCTCGCCGTTAAATCAACACGTGATTAAAAAGCAGAAAGAAAAACAAAAATAAAATAAATTTTTTTTAAAAAAGAAATAAAAACAAATTGCAAATTTCCAGTGTATAAACAGCACCAGCCCTCCTGGGATGGTCTCTAGGTTGGGAATGAGAAGGAAAGGAAAAGAGGAACTGATGAAGCTGATGTCCCTAGGACTGTGCTGTGTTTTTGTTGCTGCACTTGCACACGAGCTGGGATGGCAAAGGGCCGGGGGAAACGATGGAGCAGCTCCAACCAGGGGCTACTTCCAGAAAAACCAGAGCTGCTTTCCACAAATTGCCCTTTCCAACCTTGAAACCATCTTCCCAAAACCACTGAGAACACACAGGTTTGGCTTCTGCCATCCTCCCTGGGTGTCTGAGGAGATGAGCTGAAGTTTAATTTCCCAGTGTCTCCTTCCTCCTTTGGTCCATGCTCCTTTCACCTTCCTTTCATCCCTTTATTTCCTTCTTTTCCATCCATCCCACCCTTTTCTTTCCATATGTTCAGTGGGATGATGGGCAACCCCAATCTCCCCTAACCTAAACCACCATCTGCTTCCATCCCTCTTGGCTGGAGCTCCTTCTTACCCCCCTCATCTCCCTTCCACCATCACCTTTTTTTTTAAGCACAAAGTAATTTTAGGGCTGATTTACCCCAAAATGACCAAGCAGGGATATAAAAGTCTTGGATCCTCCCCAGCTCTGGAGGAAACAGGGGAAGAACCCAGCACCTCTGAGCATCACCTTGCCCTGGGGTTGAGCTCCCCATCCCACACTACCCCTGTGTGAGGTGGTTACGTGCCCAAATCCCACCCTGATGCCCTGATCTATCAGGGAGACATCACCCAATGAGCATCTCTGGAAAGTTTCTCCTCACCTCACCCCACCACTACCATCTCACAGTGCCTCTGTAATGAACACAACTACCTAAAACACACACAAAACAACACAAAAAGAAAGTATTTTTGGTTCAAACACATCATACTGTCTTGAAAAAGAGAACACCCAGTGGCTCTCAGGGGTGAAAAAATCTCATTGTAGCAGTTGGAGTTGCATGGACCTCTCGTTTATCCCAGTGCCACCGGTCATATGCTTCATGTTAATCACACCCTGAGAGGCTTGTGAAGGCTCAGGCAGTAAAGAACCCATTTGCAAAGACAATTTCCTTTCTGCATGTGCCCAGGCTGGGGAAGAGAGACAGCAATAAAGATAGAGCTGGTTGAAACAGGAAGGAAAAAAAATTTCCTTTTGGTTTTTCAATTTTTTTCCTGGTTTTTTTTATCCTCCCCACCCCAATTAATTTACATTTTCCATTTACCACGCTGAAAATATGGGAATTTCTCCCCTTTCTCCTAAAAAATAAAAATAAAATTTAAAAAATCAAATTTTCTAAAAGCACCACAATGTTCCTTGAGAAAATTAAAAAGTGATCTGGAAAACGCAAAAAGACATTTTCCTCACAAATCTCCATCAGGTTTTGTGCCCAAAACATAGTGATAAAAAAAAAAAATAACCAAAAAAGCAGAAATTTCCACCAGCTTTATCAGCAAAAGGCAAAGCAAAGAGTGTGGGACTGGAAATAAGAGCAACACAACCCAGGCAGCATCACTAAAAGCCAGTTTGGAGTTAAATTTTCCTTCACATACAATTCAGAAATGCGGAGTCTCCAGTGGGGTCTACATAAAATAATTTGTTTTTTTGGTTTTGGGGGGTTTTGGAGGTTTTGGGGGGTTTTGGGGTTTTTTTTTTCTTTTTTCCTCACTGTGATAAAACTCTCTGCTGGCATCAGAGAAACAAACACACACAATATTGCAATGCTGAGACCATCTTAGAGCTTAAGACTATTTAAAAAAAATAATAATAAAAAAAATAAAAATACTGGCACAAAATTTAATAAAATAAAACTTTAACAAATTTAAAAAAAAATCATAAAAAAAGTCTTGATCCCTCCTAGCAAAAACTCTTTTGTAGAAGACAACGGACAGAAAGGCGAGGGCACAAGAACAACAACCAGTCCTTGTTTTGGGGTTGGTTTTTCTCCTATATTGCCCCTCCCCAGAGAAGGAATATTCATCCACTTTGGTTTTCCCTCCTTAAAATAAAGGTTCAGATCCTCAAATCCTCGGGAACACCGTCGCTTCCTGACCTCTCAGTTTGTGTGTGATAAAACAAAAAGCGAAGGGATCTGTGTGATAATTTGTTTTTTAAACAGCAAGGGATGGGGAGGGTTTGTTGGGGGTTTTTTAAGTGAGCTACATTGTTCTGGCTTTCTTAAAACTCAGAATTTCACCCCAAAAAAAGCCTGTCTTGGGAGCTTTCAGGAAAAAAGAAAAGCAGCCCATCCTTCTCCAAACCAAACTTTTTTTTTTTCAGCCAAAAGTTTGAATCTTCCACCAACCTCTCTCCCAACATCCTCAACGAATCACATCTGAGTCGCTCTGAAAATCAAAAATAAAATAAAAAACAACAAAAATAACAGGAAATTAAAAAGAACCAACAGAAGAAGTCCCATCGACTCTCCAAAACGACACGGGTTGATCCTTGATGCCCCAATTGGTCACCTTCACTCATCAGCATCTGGCTTGACGTCCAGCATGGCGTGGAGCTCCTCGGGCGTGTACCCCAGCAGGCTCTGCAGGTCGCAGACGAAGCGGTACACGTAGCGCTTCCCGGCCGTCTTGTGGATGATGTTCTTGTCGTAGTAGTAACGTAAGCCGCGGCTCAGCTTCTCGTAGTTCATCTTGGGTTTGTTTTTCCTCTTGCCCCATCGCCTGGCCACCTAGGAAAGGGGTGGGGAGAGTCAGGGTGGGATGTAACAACGTAGGGAAGGGAAGGAGAAATATCTGTCTGGCTTGGTTGGGCAAGCAGTGGGAGGGAGAGGACTTCTCTCATCTTTAAGATGGACTAGGATGGGTCACAAGCATTAATGTTTGGGAAAACTAAGCTCCATGCTATGGCAGAACATTGCAGAGGACTCTATGAGGATCTGGAAGTCAGGGAAGGGAAGCAAAGTCCCATCTCTTCCCCAAAATCAGTGGGAAACCCCTTCTCTCACCTATACATGTGCTTTTTCATAGAATCCCAGACTGGTTTGGGTTGGAAAGGACCTTAAAGCTCATCCAGTTCCAACCCCCCTGCCATCAGCAGGGACACCTTCCACTAGACCAGGTTGCTCAAAGCCTCATCCAACCTTTTTGAACAGCTTTGGCACTACACATCTCTCTGTGGTGTTTCAGCGGCTTACCACCAACCATGGACACAGATTCCTGCTCCCTGGGTATTTCTGCAGCTCAATTTTTAACAAGTTTGCATCTGGGCTTTAATTCCTTGTTTTCCTCTCCAAACACCTAAAACCAGACCAAGGTGACTGCCCAAATCTCAACCCTAAAGGCAAGAGGAGAGGGTTATCCACACCAAGATCTCAAAGGAATTTGGGTTGTGCACTTAATTCCAGGGCACCTTACCTCATCTGGGTCGGAAAGTTTGAATTCCCAGCCGTCGCCCGTCCAGCTGATGAAGGACTGGCAGGACTTGTCAGTGAGCAGCTCCAGCAGGAATTGCCACAGCTGGATGGGTCCACTGCCTAGAAAGACAAAAGAAACATGAGATATTCATGGCAGGAAAAGCACAGCACCTTCTATCCTTGGAGAGGGAGAGAGGGAATTTATAGACTCACTGGAACAAAAAAAAAAAATAAATAAAATCTTTTGCTATGAAGAAAAAAGCCAGAGGGTGAGGTCTAGGCTGAGGTGACAGCTTGAGAGTTAAATCCTGCAGGTAAAAGAACTTCCTATTTGTAAGAAGAGCTGAATATTCAGGCACTGGAATGCTTTGCTTTGAGTTACATAAATAGGATTATTTTTCTGGCATCCAAACAACGAGGAGTCATTGTCTTGGCACAAGAGCATCAACGTTTCCTTCGTGCCAAAAAGCTCCCGGCCATGGCATGAACTCCAGCAGACTCCCGCTTCCCGACCTTGACTCTTTGCTCTGTGGCTGTTTACTGAGATAAGGGGGGACCCAGGTATGAAAATTATTTGGCCTCTTTCCAGAGCGTGTTGTTACAGGAATGGGTTCCATCAACTCGCAGAGCTCAGCAGGATGTTGGAGCACAGGGAAGGCAGGGCTCAGCAGGAAGATCTCACCAGCTCAGGACTGGTGGATCTCCCCATCATGGTCTTGGCATGATTTTAACAAAGCCATAAGCAAAACACCCCGTGGCTGTTGGTTCCTCTAATCCAGGTGGAGAGGACATCAGCTTCTCTGCTGTCTCCACCTTTCTCCTGGTTGTGAATTTTGGCCAACAACAATTTATCTCACGATCCTGAGCGTGGTACATCTGACCTGCAGAACCCAGTGCACCCCACTGAGAGCCTGCAGCTCCACAGCCTGGTTTTGGCTGGATTAATGGTCTATGTGGAGTGATTTTGAAATACTTATCTTTTTTTTTGTTGTTGTTGTGCTTGAATGAAAGGTAGAGGAGAAACCCTCAAGCCAAAATCTCTTTGATGAACAACTTCCAAACGAGGACACACCCAAAATATTGCACTTAGCTTTGGGCAACGTGTTTGGGGAGAGATTTTTGCCATGGTTTTAAACACAGTTTAGAATATATCACTAAGAAGAAGAATGACAATAATGATAAGAAACAAGAGCCAGAGGTTAGAGGAAATGATTTATCACACAAAGAATTGCACAGGCTGGATGAGGACGGCGGGCTGGAGTAAAACCGGCTTGCTGACAGCAACGAGCACCAGCTTCAAGCAGGGGGGGAAAACAAAGTGAGGAACTTGGAGGAAAGGATGGAGAACAGCCCATTGCCATGACTGACAGTGGAGGCTGATGGAGCTGTGGCTGTGGGATAACCCACGGAGCAAAGAGAACGCAGCTCCCCCTTGAAAATGATTTCAAAATGATTTTAAATGAGAGATTTCAAATGATTCAAAAATAGAGAAGCTGCTGGGGAGGAGGAAATGAGAGAGTTGGCTCTGGGACAGAGGAATGGCTGTGCCCATCCAGCTCTCCCCAAATTGTTTCCCTCCTGTTATCCCAAAGGAACTGCTCCAGGGTTTTGGAGGCACTAGGTCCTCCGCCAAGCCCTGGGGGCTATCACACAGCCATGGTGAGCTCACAGCATCTCTCTGCTTCTAAATGGGAAGATGACAGTCAGCGGGGAAGTTCTCAGCAGGAGCTTGCCAAGATGTTGACTCCATGACCACGCTCTCTGGTAGGGATGGATTTGGGTGATCCGTGCCAAAATGAGGGAGGAAATTCAGATGACGTCTTGGCCTCTCATCCAAAAGGGAAGAGCCAAAACCCTGGCCTGAAATGCCACCACATCTCAAAGCTCAGACCTATTTATAGCAGCAAGCTTTAAATACAGAGAAAACATTGGGCAAAAAAAGTTCCTTCAGCCACCTGAGGTCCTCCACAGGGAACTGAAGGTGAATTCACACGGGGACAGTTTCTCTTGGCCCATCCAACTTTACCCCAATTCCCTACATGCCTACAGAGAGCAGCCCACATCAGGTTAACAGAGAAACAGGTGAGAAGATTGAAGCAAGACCAGGATCATCATCTCACATTGAATCAGGAGACAAGATTGAAGCAAGACCAGGTTCATCACCTCACGTTGATTTCTCTCCTCCAACCAAACAAGAAGGATCCTTTTGTGGGGTTTTTTTATTCCTTCCCCAAAATAAGGATGGAAACCCACCACCTGGGCACCAGGTTCTTGAGTAAGTGACTGCCCTCAAAATACCCCTGGGCCACCTTAGCTCTGCGAGAACCTGTCAAGGTTTAAGCGTCATTAGGGCAGCGCGGTTCATGCTTGGTGCTGGTGGCTCAGCTGCCAGCTGGCATGGAGAGGTGTCAGGAAAGCAAACAATTTCTCACCCTCTCTCCAGCAAGCAAAGCAGAGCTCCTGTCCCTGCTCCAGGTGCTGCTCTGTCAGGTATTTTGGGATTTTGAAGGAAGCGGTGTCACCCCTGGATCAGGGAATCCCAAGGTCTATTCCGAGTTGCCTGCAGGGACGCGTGTAAAACCCCAAACCCCTTTGTTTTGGACAAGTAATTATGTCAAGAATGTGTTTACTGCAGGGCTCGCAGGCATGTCCCAGCTCCTAGAGACACACGCCCTGCCAGAGGGGAAGGCAGCAGAAGTCCTGCAGATGTGCTGCTGCCGCACCACTCCGAAATGTCAGCGAGGCGGGTGATGCATGAGGTGGCAGGAACCAAACCCCAGCACACGCCCAAGCCTGCGTGCCCAGAAACACCTCTGGGGAGATGTTTCCTACCCTGGCTGGGTAGGAAGGTGAAATGATCAGGGAAGGAGAGCTGGAGGTCCATGTATCATCTGGTGGCCCAGGACAGCTGGAATTAGTGCTGGAAGGACTATTTTCAGAAATGAACTTTTTTGCCCTGCTCTGCAGACCAGCAAGGAGCAAGGAGTTATTTTTCCCAATGTCTAAAAGGATTTCAAGGTGTTCATGCAGAGATGCCACCTGCCCACATCACATCCCCAAAGCTATCAAGGCAAACATGAAGCTCTTGGGCTTGTCTCCACGCCCCAAACCTCCACCCTCGCAGGAGCTGGGAGCAGCACCCGTTTTCCACCCCTCCTGCTTCAATCCTTCCACTCAACCATGGCCAAGACTGGAAATCCCCACCACGACGTCTGGTCTGGATCACTTCATGGTACAAGCACTCACAGCTGCTCTGACTGTCCCAACACCAGCCTAGCTCAGCAGATGTACCCCACCATGCAACCTGTTGCCTTGGTTATCTCCAAAACCAACCATCACTGGAGTGTTCTTGCAGCTTTGTTTTTGGATGCAGACCCAAGCGTGGAGTGGAGGGACACAAGCCACCTTTGATGGCATTGGTCCTGCTACACACATCCAGGGGCTTCCCAGTGCAAGCCCGACCCTGGATGGGGAAAGACAAAGCTCCCCAAAGACAAGGCAACAACTCAGAGGGTGGTGGGATGTCCTCCCGCCCCGCTGTGACCTCCAGCACCCGTGGAGGGTGCTAAGAATAGCACCCGCCGGAGGGGCTCGCCTGCCCGACGGGACCACAATGGGGGCCCTGTCTGGCCTTTGGTGGCACTGAACGGGGTCCTTCAGCGGGGAGTGTCACACCACAGGAATTCTCCCACGTCAGGGGGAAAATATGCTTCTTAAACTGGATGACAGCCGGCTGCTAGAGTGGGAACCATTGGTTGAGTGGTGCCTCCTCAGCACCGGTTCTCCACCAGCACCCATGGGTGTCCTCAGAGCTCAGGGTTTGGTGCTGTCCCCATGCTATCCACCCTTGGTTCAGGACTGGAGGTGCTCTGCCACCTTCCTACCTACCCAGTGGTTCTGGAGGGGTTTCAAACCAAAACGTGCACGACGGCCACTTGCACCGGTGTGGTTGATGGTGGTACCACCCCGTTGGGGCAAACAGGCATCTGCGCCGTACCCGGGAAGGCACAGCCCAAAACACGTCATCCCCACTCTCTCTCCAGACAGTTTCACACCCCCACCCTTCTCAACGGCCTCTGTTTTGTTCTCCTTCTTTCAAACAACAAGAAAAGAAGAAGAAGAAGAAAACAAAGCAGCCTACTGAGTGAAGAAAGCAGCACACCTATGCTCCTCGCTCTGTGGTTTGTGGTTCCAACCCAACAAAACAATGGGGCATAGCAACATCTCCAAAACAGCCTTTGCCTCGCTCACTTCTGCCCTCCCTGAGCCCCCTCTGATGGCACTACAGCATGGAAGGTCCCCAATCTCCCCCCCACACTGGGGGATGGATGGCAGAACTCATCCCTGTCACTCCTTTGTTAGACCAAGCTCAACCACCTCCTCCTCAGCTCTTGCCCAGACTGGTGCAGGTAGCATGAGTGGGAGGGCAGCAGTGGAGCTCAGATGGAAGCATCTCCACAAAGCAGGTGTGAAGAAAGCAGGGAAGGACCCAGAAAACACCTTCCTTAAGGAGCTACATGCTTTTGGTCATGCTTAGAGGCAGGAGAGCAGCCAGGTGGGCCACTCTATGCCAGTTCAGCTTTCCTGATGCATCTCTGTTTTGAGGAAGAACATGATGGGAGGACTGGTCTTACTCCCAAGGCATCAGGCAAAGCACAAGGGGTTTCATGAGCTTCATATCTCCCCTTGAAGATGGTCCTGCAGGCCAAGAGCTGCTGTGCAACACTCCAGCTCGTTGCTGGAAGGAGGGACTAAGCCACAGCTGCTGCTTTGCCATCACCTCCAGGTTGCTGAGAAGCTGGTGCTGGTGGCTGCAGCAGCTTTGGGGAGAGCTGAGCTGCTGCCATGGTTGGGCAGCGTTGCATGGGGTTGATTTCACTGTCATTTGCACATGTCTGGCAGGTGGAACAGGAGCCACTGAACCAGCCTTGAGCTCCACCCTCAACCTCCCCACCTTGCAGAGGCAAAAAAAAGGACTGGCTGAGCCCACGCACGTATTTTCAGATGTCAATGACCACAGCACATCCAGGGAGCTTGGTGGTGGAAGCTTCAGCCCAGCAGCGTAGGCAAGAAGAAGAAGAAGAAGAGGAAGAGGGGAAGCAGCACTCAAGCTCTCTTGAAAGAGACCCATTTTCTTTGACTTTCTGGCACAACAGCAGCTGCGTGCTTTCACTTCTGTGTCGCAGATAAGCATCGCTCAGAACGGAGGCTGGTGGAAGGGCTCAGGCTCTGCACCGCAGACGATTCGGATGAGGCAGATGGGTTTAGCAGGCAAATTTGGGCCCTATCGATATGGTGCTGTGAATGCTGATAGAGAGGATCAAGGCTGGATCTGGCCCAGGCAAAAGTGTTTGGGAGAGAGACAGAAGAGCTCCTGGGTGTTGGGGTGAGATAGCATCTACGAGAGGTTGGCTATTCCTCTACATGCCTGTCTGTCTTTTTTAAGGGCAGCATGATAAGGAAGATAACATCAATCTGTCGCTAAGAGAGACACTCAGGACATGTGTGATATTAGCTGGGGGGGAGGCATTAACTCTTGAGGTGCTGAGATCATCTAGAAAGGCATCAGCAACTTCCTAACCGTAAGGAAGGACAGTGTCACAGATGCAAAGCCAGCCCTGCAGATGAGGGATGGAGGTTTAGCGCGCCTTTATTTCACCTTTCTTGTCCCTCTTCCCTCCTTTTGTCTCTCAAACACAGAGGGAATCGCTCTGCTCTTGTTTTTTCAGCTACATGGAGCTCAGCACATGCAGACAACGCTGTGAGATGGAAAGCCCCAGCCTGCACAGATGATGCTGAGGTCCTACGTGCCACAAAGCAAACCAACATCACATCTTGGCTATAAACCCACGCAGGTGCTTTAGGGTGCTCAAGAATGATTCAACCCTGAGCGGCTATCACCAACCACAGGGGCAGAGGGAGGGTCTGGTTCCACTGGACCTGCATCACCACAAGGGCAGCAGCACATGTAGGTCAGAGCAATGGAAAAATAAATATAGGGCAGAAAGGTCAAAGACCGATGCGGTCAGACCCACACCACCTGGGCTGCACGCTCTTCTGCTACAGACCATCCACTTTTATCTACATCTACATGATTTTGGGTCTCAGGAAGGATGCTGGTGGCTGTGGTACCCATCAGAGCTGGCAGCTTGCAGGATCCAGCTATGGCACAGGGCTGTAGATGGCACAGAGGCAAAGCTGAGCTTGATTTCAGAGGCTGGACTAGATGATCTTGGGAGCTGGACTTGATGATCTCCAGAGGTTGGACTAGATGATCTTGGGAGCTGGACTGGATGATCTCCAGAGGTCCCTTCCAATCCCTACCATCCTGTGATTGATTTATCCCAGCTGGGCTAGGGTATGGAGAGATCTGTGTCCACGTGTCAGCGTGCACCCAGCACAAGCCACCCACCCACACCAAACACTGCGCTGCTGCATGAACAACGGAGCTTCAACCGAGCTCAGTTAAGCCAACGTGAGGTTTAGCACAGCTGCCTGCAGAGAAGACACATCCTGACACACTGCTTGCCTAAATCTAATAGATTCTGTCTCTGTTTCCTAGGTCATGTTAAAAAAAAACAAACAAATAAAATGTGGCTTAATGTAAGACTCAAGCTGGACAAGTTTTGAGAGAGCTCATCCCAAAACTGGAGGTGTCCAGAGACAACCCTCCCTGCAGCTATGGAAACTGAAGTTCACCAACTCCTGAGCAGTTACATTTCTCTTTCCCAAAAGATAAGAAAATTGCATCAACCTCTGTCTGAGCAACCATGGCAACTTGTTAAATTAGGTCAAGATGTGGGGGGAGATAAGGCAGCTTTGAAAAGCTGCTTGTGAGCTGGGTGAAGAACACATCAAACGCAAACGGAGCTTCCGCCAAAATGCACCTTCTCACCAAAGCTTGTGCCTCCCAGGGCAGATACCATCTGAGATACGCCACGGCTGCGATAAAGGACTGTGCCACCTCCCTGGGCCACCAGCAAAACAGGCCCTTGGTAACAATACCTGAACAATATTGTCAAGTTCTTCAACCCCCAGAGCTGTGGAGATGAAGGATGTGATGTCCCAGGCTTCACCCTTCCAGCCCTAAAGTTGAACACCATGTCTACTGGGTGCTCCACTGGCTGGTGACTGGTGTTGGACAGGTGCTCCAGGTCTCATCTGAATGGGAAAAGGAAAGCAGGGGTTCTGGTGTTCTGGGACCCTGGGCTGGCAATCCCCTGCTCTGCTCATTTGGAGGCTCCACCTCCTCACCAGAGCTGCAAACAAGAGCCCAGACTTGAAGTTCCCCTGCTCTAGCTGCTAGACAACACTTCCTCCCCTGAGTAAAGTCAAAGTCATGTGAAGCAAAGCAACAGAAGGACCTGGGAGCTCTGCCTGCTATTCCCCTGCTCCTCACTCAGCCGGCCCAGGACAGAGGTCCAGCCTTTCTCGGTGGCCAGCCTGGATTTTTTTATTTTTCATTGTTTTTTACAGAAATACACAAATACAAAACCATTTTTTAGGAGGACACGGTTCTCCTACGGTTTGTAACACAAACATGTTCTCACTTGTTCTCCCTGTGACCTGCTTTCACAACAACCTGGCTTCGCTTTGCAACCATGCTGGGCTCCTTTTGCACAGAGAACTTCAGGTGCTGACAGGTCATTAGGGTTTCAAAAGGGACAGAGGACATCTCTGGAGTCACCTGCCTGCAAAGTTCATCTATCCAAAGATCTTTCCCAAGGAGAAACGCAGGTTGTGGCAGTTTGAGCACTGAATTATTGCTTAGCAGCCTCCAGAGCAAGTGAGCAGAGCTCCAGCCTCGAGATTTCCAAGTGACTGATGATGCTGGAAAACTCTAATTTTCCTCTCCCCATTTAAATTTTCTCAAGTGAAGCAAAAAAATAAAAATAAAATAAAATAAAATAAAATAAAATAAAATAAAATAAAATAAAATAAAATAAAATAAAATAAAATAAAATAAAATAAAATAAAATAAAATAAAATAAAATAAAATAAAATCAGGCACTTATTGACCACAATAAAATGTGTGGGCCAAGGGATTATCTTCCCGGCTCAAAACAGGGCCCGAAATGAGGCAAAGGAAAATATAACGCAGCATGAAGCGTTTGGAAGCGTGTTCTGGTGTTGCATTAATGGAAGTCTCCCTTTCCTGGGGGCAGGAATCCAAGGACACTCTTTGGGGTGCTGATACTCCTTGGCAAAACACAAGGTGCAGCCCCAACTTCAGCTCCTCACACGTGAAATGGAGCTGGGAATGTCACCTCTCTATGGGGGAGGCTCTTTTCCATGAGCTCCAATAAATGTAAAGGGAAACATCCAGCTTGGAAAATAAAGCTCCTAGTTTTGCCAGTGTCTCGTGCCTCAGTTTCCCCAGATGTCAAAATGCAACCAATGCTCCTGCCCAGGCACTGGGTACCCAAAACACTTCGTGGGCTGCAGTAAAAGGCGCTATCAGGAGAAAACAGGAATAAAAAAATCACAAATTGCCCTCACTGGTCTCTTTTCTTAGGAACATCAACTTCTGGTGGCATGGAGGAGGACGGTGTCCTGGGGTACGGCCCCTCCTAGTGCTCCTGCCCCTCCCCACCACATCCCTCAGCCGAAATCCCTTCAGGAATAGCAGGGCACACGTTTTATTTTGCACAGACTTAGGTCGAAACAGGCTCATTCAGCAGGCAGGGGCTGAGCTTTCTCTCTCACTAAAGCTATAGCAACAAACCACTTCCTTTTTTTACACGTAGCTCCTAAAATTATCTCTCTACCTCTCCTCCCTTCTGCATTTCTCCCCTTCTTACAAAAAACCCCAACAAACCAGATATCAGCCCTAAGATGAGCTGTGCGTGGGAGGAGATTTCAGGGACAGTCACACCTCAGGATCTGCTCTGAACCTTTTGATGATCTTTATCTGCACCAACTCTTTCCATCGCTTGGCTCCTCTGGGCCACAGCTGCTACCAGCTGGGGTGGGAGAGATCAGAGTGTACGAGGGAAAGGGGAACTGGCAGGAGGCTGCCCTGTGCATTTTACTTATAGTACAGGGAAAAGGCATGGTACAGAAAGACTGGAAAGGATTATCTTGATTTTAGCTGGAAGCACCATCCCACCAGGTTTCTTTCCATGGAGATGTCAGATTATTGGAGAGCTGTCATATAAAAAGTTGGAGCTTCTGTGACCTATCACCTTCTCACCTCTCCCTGTGTAAGGAAAGGAAGATGTTTGGGTCTGCTTTGGCACCATCCCATCTCTAACTCGCATCAAGGTAAAGAGCAAAACCCCCATGCCAAAAGGGGAGAAGATCACTTCACATCCCACACAGCAACGCCAGAAATGCAGCCACCCCTTGGGAAACCACAAGCAAGTGGCCAGCATGTTGTGAAAAATTATTGGAGGGGGACACAAGGGTTCACTCCTACATTGTGTTCTCAGCAATACAAACCAGACACCAGTTCCTACCAGATCCAAGCAGGAGGCATCAAGGCATAAATGAAAACACAAGACATCAAACGCCCTGCACTCAGCCAGGTCCTACATCCTCCATGGGCTTTGGAGTGCCCATGCTTGAAGGACAGGCAGCCCTGGGGGGCTGCGTGCTCTCAGGGGTGCCCACGTGCATGTGTCTGACCCTAGGACACCCCAAAACCTCTCGCTCACAGACCACTAAACCAGCAACACAGACGTTGGGCAGCCCAGAGACCCTGAAGGCTGTGTCCTCCACCGATGGAGAGACTCTACCCAAGATGCTCAGCAGAGAGGTGGTTTCTTGAGGAGCATGACCCTACCTGTGTAGCCAGCAAGGGCAGCAGCAGGAATGACAGGCTTGTCCTTGTTCATGTCGGCCCGATCTCGAACATAGTCCTTGAAGGTGCCCTTGGGTTTGTGGTTGGGTAGGGCGGCGGGGTAGTCCTCCGAGTCAAAGCTGTCGTAGGATGGGACACGCTGCAGGCTCTGGAAGGAGGACTGGCTGCTCCAGGACTGCGTCAGGCGGTCGCAGCTGTCGTAGCTCTCTATGCTTTCGAAGGAGTCCTGGCCACCCAGTTTACCTGTAAAGAAGGAAGATCATGTGAGATGGGTCTGGCCAGCATGGAGATGCTTTAGCTTGCCACCAGCCAGAAGGATGCTTTGCCCGAGAAGGCAATCAGGCAAATGATGCTGTCCCACCATGTCTCATCTCCAAACAAACTCAAAAATATGACCTGAAACTGGGATACTTTTGGTTTCTTTGCATTTCAGAGCAAGGCTATCTGAGCCTCCAAGAAGTTCAGGCAGCACAGCAAGGCAGAGTGAGTCAGGGAAAAAAACCCCAAAGTCCTGACACTCTACCCAAGACTGATGGCTGGGGCTAACTGGAAATTGTTCTCTCTTTCAAAAAGGCAAAGGCAGAGAAATAACCCACTTTAAACAGATTTTCAAGGCCCATTTGAGGTGCCAGGACCTCTTGCTTTTGCTTCTGAAAGATACGAGCCTCCAATAAGTCCCATATGATATCTGCCAGCCCGATATACATGTTGCTCAGGCATATCCAAGGGCACTGGACACCCAGCTTCTTTACTTTTGATGTTTCCTACAAAACTACACAGCAGCTTTTTATTGCCATATGTTACAACCAACTTTCACCCCCAAATCCCCAAACAGCAGCAGATTTGAATGGAGGAGGAGAGCAAAAGGTTGAGAGCTCAAAGAGCTATTTTTTTTTTCCAGTTCTGGTAAGGTGAGCACAGCTGGGTTGTATCAAAGTTACTCTCTGGGGTATTTTTAGTCAAGACCAGAACATGAGAGGCCAGATCCTCAGCAGTACTATGTTGATTTACACCCAGTAAAGACAGCAGAAGTATTACCCTCTGTACTTAAAACAGGAGAGCTAAAAAAGGATCCAAAGAACAAACTGAAATTGCTCTCTCTTGATCTCCTGTAGGCTGCCGATTGCTCAACATCTTTCCTGACAAACTCAGAGCGTAACAGGATCATTCAAGTTCACTAATTTCCCAAACTGGGCTAAAAACAGCTGCTGGGATTGTGCAAGAACTCCTGGAGAAATTTCCATTGGCAGAGTTACCAAGCAGCTTGAGCCCAGATAGTAAATCACAGGGGAACAGGAACGTGGAAGGATGCTGGCACACTCCCCCAAATATTTGTTGTGTTGTAGTTTGAAGAACACTTGCTGTGAAAAGACTCAACTACCGTGGGCTCTGCCCTGATTGCTGCCTCAGAACTGTTTGAAGTTTGGATTCATAGCTGGTAATATCTATGCTTCAAACTCATTTTATTCCTCTATCTTTTTCCTTTTGAGAATTTCACAGAATGCACTTCACTTCCTGCATCCTTCAAGGGGAAAATAACCCTGCTTTGTGCACGTTCATTAATTGGCATAACCACTTCCCTGAGAAGTCCTGTGGCATAAGTTCGTTTAGAAAAGGAATTAAAAATCTGCCAGATGAACAGCTGCAGTGTCAGGAGATGTGACTTGGATAATTTCATTGAAAATTCACCTAAATTTGACCTAAACATGAGCCTTTGGAAAAATCACACCTCGCACTGACTCAGGAGAAACTTGTTAAAGAGTTTGGCAGCTACACTTCCCAACCAGACATCCTCACTGATAAGGCAAAGTGAAACAACTCCCATGAGGCCACAAAACTCACTCCTAAAACCCACACAAAGAAAGACAAAAGGTGACTGTCTGGAAAACCTTCATCCTGAATTTCCCACTGCTGAAGTCCTTGACTTTGTGATAGATTAACCTGTTGATACAGTGGAAGGGAAAGACATTAATGTGAATATCAATTAACTGGACTCTGCTTTATATTAAGGCTTTTTTTTATAGCACTCTGGGAGGATTAATGCCACCCAAAGGCTCTCCTACGTGGCTGAGATGAAGTTTAGTGTAAGCACAGACGGAGAATGTTGCATTTCTTCAATTATTAAAGTGTTTGCCAACACCAGGGGCCTTTGATCCCCAGTGCTGAGTTCAGGGCTCTTTCTTCCCTCCCCTGGAGGTTTTTTTTTTAGGCTTGCTGGTGAGAACAAGCTCAAGGTACAATTGCAAAAGCATGCCTGAATCATTGCATTTCAATGAGAATTATTATGAAATCACCTATGTTAAAGAAAAGGTCAAGAAAAGGGAAAGACACTGATGAAAGATAGCCAGAAAAACAACCCCAGAAAGAGGAGCTTGCCTAAAATTATAACACTGCTGCCCTTTTGGCTCACTGCATCCTCCAAATCACCTCTCTTATATTAACACTCAGACAGCAGCAGAAGCAGAGGTAATAATACAAATAATAATTTTTCCTGTCATTAGCTCTCCCAGTTTGGAAAAAGAATGAGAAACTTAAAAGGAGCTTCCTTGAGCAACTCAAATGCGATGCAGACCTGTGAAGAGGCTCAGGATTTCACAGGGAGCCAGCACAACTTCAGCTCTCAGAGCTGGATGAATGGGTTTAAATGTTCAACATCAAACCTGGCTCACAGCAACACGTTACTATAATGAATTTTAGGCATGGGGACACCTGGATTCTATTGCAGGCAGGTCAGATCTCTTCCCTCAGGTTCCCTACCTGAAATCAGGAGATAATGATACCCCTTTGTAAGTGACTTTGAGCTCTGTGGATTAAACTTTTGCTTTAAATATCTCCTGTGAGGCAGATCCTCAGCCTCGCATCGAGCGATGTCATTACAAAGTAGCCGGGCATCTGGGCCCCATGTGTTCAGAATTTAATAATATTAATTGAAAAGGTATTTGGGCTCAGATCCTGAAAAGTGTTTAGGTGTTTAAAGCCCATCATCTCCAACAGGAATCATGTACCTCTAACTCTTTGGAGATGTAGGGCTGTAGCACAAGGATTCGGGGGGGTTTTCAGCTCTGTCGCTGACTCAACCCATGACATCTGCATCTCCTAACAAAGCACAGGGCTTGAGGTCACCAGAACAGATTATCAGTTCAAGCAAACAGCCATCAAAACCAATGGAGATGATGGATAAAGACTTTGGATCATCAAGTGTAAAACTCTTCAGAGCCTTGGACATTCATTCCTGATGAGAACTTGTGAAGGATTTGTAGGGTTTTGCCTGGTCTCCTAGGAAAATGAGATTTATACAATCACACAGCAGTCTGTCCTCCCTAGTAACCTTAAAGCTTATTTCAACTTCACTCCAGTTTGACATCAAAATCCAGAGCCAGAAATGCTACATTTTTGCTGATGCTGGAAAAAGAGGCAGCAGAGTAGAAAAAATAAAGGCCTTCTTCATGTTTTCCTCAGAGAGAAAGGCAGGAAGGGCTCAAAGCCATCAGAGAATCCATCTGGGAGTTCAACCTCCTCAGATAAACGTCTTTGTTACTGGCATTGCACAATGTCCTGATGGCCTTGGTCCCCCCAAAGTGCTATCTCCCACAGAGGGGAAGGCAGAATGTATGTTGATATAAGTAGATAGCAAGAACCCAAGCAGATACTGGACTTTACCTCGACTGGCACGTCCCATGCACATGTTGTCTGGCGTTACCACTTCTTGCTTGATGGTGAAGTAGTCTGTCTGCAAGGAGTCTGTCTGCACTGGGTCGCGCAGGATGACCGAGGGATAGTCGTTCTCGTACTTGAGGGACAGGAGCTCTTCTGAGCTGATGGGATGAAGGGTCTGGTAGGACTCTGTGATGAAGCTGGGCTCGGAGAACTCGGAGGGTGGCACGCACTGTGCGTGCTCAATGCCATAACCTGCCGGCAGAAGAGGAACGTTAGAAAGCAAGCCACACACAAACAGCTCAAAGAAAGCAGAGTGCTGCTCTCTCCCCCTCCAGTCTCCCACAGCACTGTGAGATTTGGGGTCTGCAGTGCAAGAGGAGACTGCCTTTGGATAGAAAATACCTGGCACAACTGGGCACTGATTTTGACTAAGGTTTCTAAAAGTTATAGAGAGCCAGTGTCATATAATTGCAGCAATTAAAAAAAACCAAGACATCCTCAACCATCATCAGTGTGTGTCACACCAAACTCCTCCCAGGCAAGCTGCCAGTGGGAGAAAGCTGGAAAATCATGAAGAACATAATCTCAGCAAAGGAGATACAGAGCAAAAAAATGTTCATTGGTGATTATAACAGATAAGTCACTTCCACAGTCACCTCTCTCCTCACTGGCCAGAGCTTGGAACTCCAATTCAGGTGAGTTGGGCTTTTTTTTTTTTGCTGGTTCAGGAAATACATCACAGATTTCAAATGGCCTTAAAGAAAATCTCCAAAGCAACAGCAATGGGAAGATGGCTCATCCCTTTCCTTGCTAGGTTCCTACCTAGCAATCCAGAATTAAGCCTTATTCCCTCATTCCCTCCCTTTTTTAATCAGTTTTTTTAAAAATTCCTAACGTTCTGGAGTGTTGAAGTGGCTTTTTGTGTCTGCTGACCTACAGCTTCAAACAACTAATGCTTGAAAAGTCAGATTGTGGCATCTCAAGGCCTAAAAAATTACAGATGGCTTCTAAATAAACCCCCCAAAATTAGGAAAGACAAAAATCTGCCACAACAGAGCAACCACTGGATGGTGAAATCCTCGTGTGAGGTAGACAAACCTCTAATAGGTGTCATTTTCATGCCTGGAAGCACTAGAATGATACTGATAATTAAGACTTACTAATGAAGTAGTCTGAAGTGTAACGGGACTCTGGATATGTTGTATTCACTCCATTTGCTGGGTACGGTTTTACCTCTTCTGCAAAGAGAGAAGGAAGGAAATGTCACGTGTCCATAGGGCATATTGTGCTTTGCAAGACTTGCTGTAACTCTGAACTTCCTAAAATGCTCTTTGCTGGGTTAAACTGAGCTGTTTGAAGGAACAGGAAGGAGTTAGGAGCTGAAATCCCACCCAAACAAGCGCTTGATGCACTTGGGTTCCTTTGGGAATTCTTGCTGTAGGTATGCCCAAATTTAAACCAAACAAAACAAAACAGCAACAACTTTCTCAATCAGAGGCTCCAGGTGGCTCTGAAATACGAGTTGCATCATTTCCTCGCTTGCCTTCATTTTTTTTGTCAGTTTTTCATCCTCTTGAGGATTGCTTATCACAGCTTACACGTATGAGCTCATGAAAAAACCCCACCATACAAGGACAGTTAGTTGTTTTTCCTGAAAAAGCCCCTATTTTTAGCCCAGCAGTAGGTGTGTGTGCAAGTGAGTGGGTAATGTGTACCAAAACCAGCTCCTACAACCCCAGATTCATGCGAATTCCCAACCCACGCAGCATTTTTTACCTTACCCCTGATGCAGGCAGAGGGTGCCACACTCAGAAGAGCTTTGCTGCTCTGTCCATCATCCTCATATACACTCCACAATATATATATGGGCAGCCTGCAACATTTTAGCTTTTCTATAGGCATAATTCACTGAGAAAATGTGTGTACCACATAGATTCTCTGCTTTTTCTTGCTTTTTCCAAGCAGTTTGGTACTGCTGGGCTTGGCGCTGAATTTGCTTTTCCCATGTAAAACCCACGTTGCTCCTACCCCGACCAGTTTTTCCATGAACACCTTCTTCATTCCAGCATGCCATTATGGGCAGAGATACCAGCATGGGAGATTTTGTTTTCTTTGCAGAGGGTAACCAAAATAAAATTAAAAAAAATAAAATAACCCCCCCACACACACACACAGACAACTCCCAGTTATGTTTATTTCTGCTGAGGCGATAGAGAAACGAGCTGAAGATAATGCACGTTCGCTTGCAAGGAACCTAATTTTGGCCCTCTCTCCTGGGGATTGCAGGCTGGAAAATATTCTCTAACAAAAGGAGGTTTTGTGCAAACAGAAGAGACCTAATGAGAAATGCTTTTTTCCTCTCCCCACGGTGTCTGCCAAGGGGCAGGGTGGGTGACCACAGAGAAAGAGAGCAACCTTCAGCTACATGCTTACAGTCAAGTGGAGGGCACTGCTGACTGCTGGTAACTGAAGAGGTTATTTTAGGAAGAAATTTGGAAGAAAAAAATATATATCTACTTGAAAATACTCGAATCCACGCAGGGAAAAGTCGCCCATCTGCTGCCTTTTTTAAACCCTGAGCAGCCTGTGGTACATGAGTCACTCTCAGAAAGCATTCACAAGGGAGGCATGTTAGCAGGAGGGACAGCAAGGTCACAGCTTGTCCCAGCGTGACCCAATGCTGGTGGTCACCCAGGTAAAGTCAAAGATTTTGGGGTTAACCACCATTCCCAGCATCAACACCCCCAGGTGATGATGGTGGGTGGTTGGGGAAGATGGAAGAGATGGGGACTGGCAAGTTGGACCTTGATATCATGGGTGTGCCTGGGCAAACCTCGATCTCTTCACGCTTCGCATCCGCAGCTGCAAAGTGGAGAAGACCTTCTCCTCTTGCGTGGGACGAGATGTGGCAGGGACAGCTTTGCACCTTATGTTTATACAACACCAGCACAACAGAACTCAGACCTTGTCAGGGGGTTGGAGATGTACTACCAGTAAGATGAATCCCATGACTTACAGGGAACAGAAATTAATCCTTGGGGTGAGGCTGGTTATTTCTTGGAAGCTCTTCTTAGTTACTCTCCAAATAACTTCACAGATATTGCCCTTCTGGGAAATGTGTTCAGAACCCACCATAGAAGCTGAGGCTCAGATAACTTATGCAAGAAGTGGCAAAGTCACCAGTAAAACCAAACACAGAACGGAGACTTCTTAGTTCCCAGGGCTGCACCAGCAGCTCTGAAACACAAGAAATTCAGCTTTATGTTTCATCCTTTCAGAAGAAAAGCTGCCACAGACACAAAGATTTCTGATTTCTTTGTAAACTCTCTCTCTCTTAGACCTTTTGCATCCTCATCATTGCAGCATCTCAACACCCTCGTGTGTCAAGGAGACATAATCCCTATTTTAGTGTGAAACTGCAGCACCGAGGTCATCTCTGCGCTGTGGGGAATCTGCAGGAAGGAGCCACAAACCCAGCTCTGATGCTTCAGTCAGTGCCTGTGGCACATCACACCCCTCTCCAGTGGGCTACACCCCCCAAAAAATGAAGGGGGGTTGTGGGAAGGCAGAGCTGTGTTACAAGTGCTGGTTTATAACAAGGACTGACCGTAACATTTTGCTTTGTTTGGTTAAACCACTTGCTGTTGATATAAGCACTCAATTAAAATGAGGCCAAACAAGAAGAGCAGAACAGATAGGGAGTCAGAAGAGCAGAAAAACAGCCCGTTGGACACAGACCCTGGGAAGAGCCGTGTTTACCTTTTGCAAACCACAGGTAGCAGTAAAATTAGTAATCAGCAATTAACATCCATCTGTCAATGGTTTCCTGGAAGGTATAACTTTGTTCCCCCTCCCCTTCCTGCCACCAGTCCAGGTCCGTTGACAGGCACACAGGGTCGGTATGACAGCGCAAGGGGTATTCCAGGAAAGCAAACAGCTCTGCAGAAAAACCAGCTAGAGACAGAACCCAGATTTGCTCCTGCTCGTGGCTCAGCTAAAGGTGTTCAGCTCTTCACCTGCTCTTTCAAAACCATCCCAGTCTAAATGGTGCTTGGGCATCCAGATGTTATAAAAATCAACACCTCAAATCAATGTGTGTGTTCCTAATCAATAAAAATTAATATCCTGAAATGCTGGCATGCCAGGCCTGGCCAGAGCTGGGGGACATGGGGGGGACATGGCCACACTTAACAAAATGCCACTACATCTTTTGGGACATCAAACAATCTTTTGGGACATCAAACAAAGCAAAGCAGTTTCTAATCACAACTGGGAAATGAGGGGGGATGTTGGTGGTATTGTTGTACCCAGTTTCACCAGAGGAAATAGTAAAATTCACCACGGGAGCTGAACGAGCTGAGGAATAAATAATGCTTTGGAAAATCCCCCCGTCAGTTCCAGGCAGGCAGAGTGTCCCTGCCCGCTGTGGGCTCCTGCCAGGCATCCAGGGCAAACACCCTTCCTCTTGTCAAGCAGTGCTGGGATTTGCATTACCCACTACCAGTTGGGATGCTCATTTGAAATCTTACTGGAAAGCTGAGCTTTGAAAGCTGCTTTGAGTGGGATTAAAACCCAAGGTGAGCACCTCATTGCAGAACCAGACTGTGAGCCAAAGTCTTTGGAAAAGCCCCAAATCAGGCTAAATAGGATGGTGGGAGCCATTCACCCTGGAAACTCTGGGACTCACCTTTCTGCAAGATCTCCAGATGCTCCCAGAGGATATCACCCACAAAGTCAGGCGCTAGCTCCAGGAAGCACTCCTTGCCCAGGGCACAGAGGGCAGCGCCATTCATGCAAAATTTCTGGAAATCCACTCCCTTGAGGCTGAACTCATTCACTGCCCACATCACCCAGTCCCGCACGTGCGTCTCCGTCCACTGCTGGGGATCTGCACCAAGGAAAAAACAAATCAATTCATGAGCAACCACAAAGCCATTTCCCCCAGGAAAGGAGGACACAGAGTGCTACAGATGCACCTTGCTCACAGCTTCATCCCCTGGGGACTGGCAGTCCATTGGTATCAGGGTAAAGCATGGTGAGGGAACACCACCCTTAGAGTTTGGATCAGCTCTGTTTGCAGTCATCTTTCATACAAGGAATGAGCTTTGGATTTGTTTGGGACTTTTAAAAATCTCCCTAGTTCTCTGTCACCTTCTCCCACCCATTTCTCCATCTTGCTTGGTTTCCTCCCTGCCATCAGCCTCTTGTAAAGGGTCCCTGCTACTTCTCTGTATGGTGGAGATGACTTCAAATAGAAGTTCTGGAGCTACCTTCTCCCCAAAGCTGCAAGAGCAGTCACCCAGCAGAGGTGAGCAGGACACAGAGGCACCATCAAGACAGGTTGAGTTTGCAAGTGATATTGAAAAGGTTTTGCCTCTACATCCAGGTTGTTCCAGCTTCAGCTGCCAAGAACCAAGGAGAACTGGCAAAGCACGTGGCAGATGTGGAGAAGGAGGACACGATCTCTACCACGGCTGCTCCCGGGGAAGCTGTGTCTTACCTTTGGGGATTCCCAGCCGCTGCTGCTCTTTGGCAAAGCCGCTGAAAGTGGCTTTCAGTGCCTGAGACATCATTTCTTTGCTGCTGGGTGTTAATAAAGGCACATCTGCACATTCCATATCTGAAAGAAATGGGAGAGAAAAACAGCTCTAAGGACATGGGACTGGCAAAGATGACAGGAGTTGTGCTGGCCCCTGACTTGTCAGAAAAACAAAGAAATCTTTTTCCTTCTGAATTTTTCACACCCAGACCCTCCTAAACCCTGCAAATCCATGAGCAGGTTTCTTAAATACAAGAAAAAGAATCTTGTGCTTATAATCAGCTTGTACTTAAAACAGACAAGTCTTGTTACATGGTGCACATGGGCTCCCTACAAGACAACCATGAATGAGCGACTGGAAATTTGATGGTGATATCAAAAGACCTTTATAGACATCAACCTGCTGGGTTTCATCACTCCAGGTGATGTCTGAAGCCTGGGAGATAACTGAGCAGCTCCAGACACTTTGTAAGAGTATGAAGGTATGAGTCCTACACCAAGGTGACAAGAAAGCAGGGAGAAATATGTCCCTGAATTACTGCTCCACCTCCAGACATCCTGGTCCAAAGGAAAACAAGAGGGAAAAAAATAATTTTAAAGAATCAAGGGCAATCCTGGACAAAGTAAGTTGACAGGAGGCTGAAGAACAGGCAGAAAACCCATTGGAGGAAGGAGGGAGGGAAAACAAAGAGCTGGAAAATCCCACATTAGCACAGAGTTACATCATGCAGAGCCCATAGCACGGAGCGCCGCGATTCGGGGTGAGTCACTGAACAATGCTCAGCCACCCCCAGGGGACAGCGCCGGGCCGAGCCAAGAGCCAGGCCTTGGAGTAAGTCCTGGTGAGAAGCAAAGCTCTTCCTTTCTTGGTTTTTTTTGTTGTTGTTTTTTTTTCTTTTTCTAATTTATTTGGAAGAAGATGGATATTTGTAGCCAAAGGTTTCATAAACAAAAGCAACCGTTTAAAAAAAAAAAAATATATATATATAAAAATCTCCTCATTCTGAAGAAAGATTTGGCTCTTTTTCATAGATTTTAAGCATTCCTGAAAAACATCTTTGGTGGAGAAGGAAAACTTCATCCAACCATCATCTCAAACACCTGAACTTTATCGGTTTCATCCATATAACTCCACCCCAGGCTGGTTTAGCACTGTAGCCTACTGGAAATTCTTTCAATGAAAACTGTTCTGAGTGGAAAAATGACAACAGGCACAAGCCCTTCTGGTGCTTTCATGAATGTCTGGATGTAGGCATCAAAAACAATCAAAGAATTCTCTGTTTGGTGGAAATCCCAGCCACCTCCCATCGCTCCCAGTTAATTTAGGCTCTGATTTAATAAGCCAATATACCTGCAAAATGCCTTGTTTTAAGCAACGTTGAGGACATCCCCAGTGCAACAACGCTGCTTCCAGTCTGACCCAGTCTGCTCCACTCACCTCCCCCACAGCCAAACTCACAGGCATCATTTAAAGCCCAAACAACACAACGCTGTGGGGTTTTTTTTGCAAGTGAGAATCCAGGATTTGGGTCAATAAGCATCCACATGGAGCTTTGCAACACAAGGTAAGGTTGACCATGCTGCAAAGCATCCCCAGATCATCAGCTGGACATACCAAATGCAATTCCACCCCCAAAGCCAAGAGAATCATTTTCCTTTCTCCACTTTTGCACCTTCTACCTATTGTCCCCAAGGAAAAGACTTGCAAAATCACCTCCTCTCCTTGCAGCTCTCTCCACCAAAGCACTCCATGATTTGCATGACTTTTTGCTCAGGTAGGACTAATGAAATCCCCGATCTTGAGCCTCTCAGGACCTGATTCCTCCCCCTAAGCCCACCAAATAAATCAAGGATTCCCTGCCACAGTGGAAATATCGGGACCTTTGAAAGCAAACAATACATTCAAAGGCTATTTGGCAAATTACACTTCATTATTTACTGGATTTGGCTGGAAAGGGCACGGAAAAATGAGCAGCCACCCTCGTTATCTCTGTTCTCCATCTGCTGCTTTGAGATAACACTGGGAGAAAGTGGTTCAGTGCCCCTTTCCCTTCATCCTCATGTTACATTTTAATGCTTTGCTTTCTGTGCTCTGTGGTTACAGGGACCACCCAGGAATCCGTTCCCCTCGGCCGCCTGGTTAACGGCAGTTCACTGCCTCTCGGGGTTCTATGGGAAGATGAGTCAGAGTGAGGTGAAAAAAAAACCCCATTTCTAACCCCAATTTTTACACTGAATCACTGGTGAAAACCTGTGCAGAGATGACCTCCTTAGGCAAGGCACCAAGGTGAGGTGTGTGTAAAATTGTATTTTATCTCTGCAATATATAAGCAATAAGCTACTGATTCCCACCCCGTGTTTTCTCCCACAGGATTCATGGGGTTGGGTTTGCTCATACCCAGCAAATCAATTTTTCAGTAGCAGGGAGGGGGGGATAACGTTTCAGTTTAGTAAGGTGAACGCTGAGCTCTGCACAAACAGAATGTCAAAACAGGGAAGACTTAAAAGAGGTTCCCAGGGAGAGGTCAGCGGAGAAGCAAAGTCTATTTTCAATTTAAAAAAAAATATTAAAAATTAAAAAGTAAAGTGTCAGGGGAAGGTTTCTATTTAAACACCAAAATAAACCAAAATGTGCATTTCAAGGCTTCTCCTTCAAAATACTTTGCACTCAGCAGATTTAGGATTGAAACATCATCTGCTTTTTTTTCTTGGTACACCGTGGCCACTGGTTAAAATTTCTCCAGAAGACAAAACAACCAAAAAAGCCCCAAGCCTGCTAACGCTCGCAGAAGCTTTATTTTAGTCAGCAGTGTCCCACATCGACAGAAAAACTCACATGTGTAAAGCTACCTGTGTTTGTGAAGCTCTGCAGTATGTGTTTGTGGACCAGTCTTAGCTGTGTGATCTGAAAGAGGTGGGGTGGGGATGGACAGTTTTTCATCTCAGTTCTGCCTGTGCTGGTTTTGAGATGCTGAATTTACTTAAATATCTTTTTCTTTTTTGGTTAATCTCTTGAGAGTGCAAGGAGCTGGATGGGCTTTAGCTGGCTCTGCCTGATGTAACTTTGCTGGAGGGAGGAAATTCAAACCCTGGTGATGTTCTCCAGCACCCACAAAGTCCTTCACCTTCAGTTTGGGATGCTGAAAGGTCAGAGCCAAGCAGAATTTCAGTTACAAAAGCAACCTGGGTTTAGTTCCCCACCTCCCTGGGGTTTCATCTTTCACTGCCATCTGAAACCTGTTTCCAAGATTTTAATCAAATCTTCCACAAATAAAACATCTCCTTTTGCGTACCTCCTGCTAGCCACAAAGCTCACACACGCATGCATGCGTGCGCGCACACGCGGCCTCGCAAGAAATAAATGGGAAGGAAAATTAGCCAGCACCAAAATCAGCTGTTGCACCTAAACTCAGCTGAGAAATTGCAGGGTTTGAATCCAAAAAGCAAGTGCAGCAGTGGGGACCACGGCGTTGCAGCCCAGATTTGGTTTGCTCGATCGTTTTTACGACGCCCGTTAAAGCCTCATCGACGCGGCTGCCACGCGCCCCTGGCTGCCTGGATGCCGTGTCCTCCTCTTGCTGTCGCTGCGCTGACAGGGAACTGCTTTTGATTTTCCTCCTGGGAGATCAAGCAGGGTGTTATGGTTTGGGGTGGGTTGGTTTTTTTTTTTTAAATATTAACAGGATTTACAGTCACTCTGGAAAATTATGTCACCAGCATCTGTAGAGCAGAGAGGAGTAATTTGCCTTGCACGGTGGGAAGGAGGAAAGGGACAACTCTTCATCTGGCTTCAGCTTTCCAAAGCAAGGAGGGAGCTGGGGGTTCAGTTTGAGACTTCTCAAAACCAAATCCCTATTTTTCCTCCATCCCTGGGGACAGATCTTTAGGTAGACAAGAGGAAAATAACCCTATATGAGTTTGATGCTATGGAAGATCTTGCCCAAAACCCACCACCCTGCTTGTCCAACAGACGCCGGGGCCTGGGAGAAAACCAACCAGCAAACAAAGAGGCCAAGATCACCGAGTTCATCCCCCAGTCAAATTCCCACTCTGCTCTGTGTGTATAAACTATTTCTACACATCTGATCTTTTTAAAGGACCACGATTTACAAACTTTCAGGATTTTGACCTTAAAACGCAAGCGACCCTGCCGCATGCCAAGGCATCAGCAGCTGATTGCATAAGCAAAAGAAATGGCAATAAAGGGGAAAAAAAGATGTTTGGAGCAGGAGGATGGGAGTAAAGTCATTTTTCACCCAAATTTCCACTCGGGGTCAATGCTTCTTTAAAGCTCCCCATGGCCACTCACTTTTTTTCCCATCAAAAGCCCCAGTGTGTCCTTGTCTGGTCCCTGCTATTTTCCCCAGTAGCCTGCGTGTAAATGGATGTACAGCGGGGTCAGAGCGGAGCCAGATGACCCGGTGGCCTCCTCCTGCCCTTGCTCTGATGGATGGACACCAAGGTCAGGAACCCAACGTGCTGTTGTCTCAGGTAAAAGCCCATTCCCTGCCCAGCCTCCTCATCTTCCCCTTCCCAGGCCAGAGACTAACCCCACAACATGCTGTTACCACAAGGATTTCAGGACCTTTTGGTGGCTTGAAAGCAGCATGGGGATAAGTTTGGGAGAAGCAGCATGTTGGTTTCAAACCAGATCATTTGCAAAGAGGAAAGAAAAATCATCTCTCTAGGACTGTGCATCCAAAGGCTACACAAATTTGTGCCTGTCTCCTTCAAAAGACCTCTCCCTGAGCCCTAACCTAGCTGAGATCCTCCTCTGAGCTCCCATGTGTGACAACCACCAGCGCTGCCCCACCTTGAGGTGTCCATGGTCCAGGGCATCCCCTCACCTGGATGTCTGTGATGGAGCAGGAGTTTCCCAGAGGCTCTGCAAGGAAGGACATGGCTTTGCTCTCCTACCCTCTTCCCATGTGCTCACAGTGAGCCCGTGACCACCAAGCCCCAAAACTCCCCCTCTCCAGCCCCCATCAAGCTGAGCTCATCCCCTTGCCACACGGAGGCCCTTCTGTCCCAGCCTTCACCAGGACCAAAACCAGAGCAGAGTTAGGGATGGGGAAAGCTGAATTACAGCAAATTTCCCAACTTCCCACAGCTGACAGGGTTCAGCAGCTGAGAAACCTTTCTCAGAAGAAGAAGAAGAGGCTGGGGAGAGGGGGGCCAAGGAGCTGAGACCCTTCCCACGCTCCCCACCAAAGCATCGTGGAGGAACCATCTCCCCATCTCAGGTTTCTACCACCAAGCACCTCCAATTCCCCACCCTCAGGGGGTAATTTTGCTTTTCCCAGGTGCCCCTGGCTTTAGAAACAGGGACACCCAAGAAAATAAACCCCGGCTGAGCCCCCTGTTATTTAAGCAGGATTAGGCAAAAAATTTGTCTGCACTTTTGAACTGTTTTCACAAGCGTTGCCTCTCACTCCCACGCAGGAAGCAGGAGAGGAGCCGGCCTGTTCCAATTAAGGGCTCCTTGGACTGAAAGGGCAGTGAAATTCAGGAGGGAGAAAGGGAAAAGGGGATAAAAAGCTGGGAAAAAAAAAAAAGGGGGGAATGGGGTGAGAAACTGGGAAACAAGGATGGATGGGGAGAAGGGGGGAACACAGGGAGAGGTGTTTGCTGGGGATGTGGGGATAGGACAGGGGCTGAAAGGCAGAGGACTGGGCAGTACGGAGAGGAGATTTGGTTCCCCTTCCTGCAGCAACTCACCAGAGATCAGCCCTGCTTCCCTCTGCAAGGAATGGCACAAAAGGCCCAGACATTTGCTATTTTAATTTAAAATAAATATATTGCTTTTTTTTCTTAAAAAAAAAAAAAAAAGAAAAAGAAGTCTTTTTTTTATTTTCTTTTTTTTTTTTTGGTCCTTCAAGCAGTGAAAAATAAATACTGTGAGATGAAAGCTGGGCTTCAAGAGAAAAACAAGAGAGGAAACCGAAAGCCCACACTGCTTAGCACTGCAGAAAGCACAACAAAGCCGGCTTTCTTCCGGCACTCAGCAGCTTTCTTATGGAGATGTGGTGTGTCATGGGGGGCAGAGCTCTTCCCCCTAAATAAAGGGCTTGAAAACTCCTTCTTCCCTAAATGCATTTCTTCTTCCAAGTTTGGACTCTCAGGATTTAGAGCATCACAGGGAGTGAGGAAGGGGAAAGGTTAAGGTGAGGGTGAGATGTCAGGATGCTCTGCTCAGGCTTTGGGGTGAATTGTTTCACCTCTCATGCATGGGTGCAAGAGGGTCCTTGGGGAAGACATGCCCACGTGGAAAACTGGACACGGAGCAACCAAAAGGTGAGGGAGGGTTTATTTTGGCTCTGGGTATCTTGTAGCTGGTGAGGAACCAGGCAGCAGCACTGGGAGGTGAAAGGATGCTTGAGGGGAGACCTTCTCGCTCTCTACAACTAAGGGTGTAGTGAGGTGGGTGTTGGTCTCTTCTCCCAAATAACAAGTGAAAAGACAAGAGGGAACAGCCTCAAGTTGCACCAGGGGAGGTTTAGGTTGGATATTAGGAAAAAATTGTTCACAGAAAGGGTTGTCAAACACTGGAACAGGCTGCCCAGGGCAGTGGTGGAGTCACCATCCCTGGAAGGATTCAAAGGACGTGTAGATGTGGTGCTTAGAGACACGGTTTAGAGGTGGACTTGGCAATGCTGGATTTATGGTTCGACTCAATGATCATAATGGTCTTTTCCAACCAAACTGTTCTATGATTTTATGATTCTGTGATTCACCCACCATCCCAATGCCATCAAACTCACAGGCTCTGCGCTTGGAGCCTGCTTGCTGCCCTTGTTCCGGCTCCTTCCCGCTCTCTCTCTCTTTCCTGGCCTTATAACGTGGGTGTTGGACAGAGATCCTGGGAAAGCGGCATCCCCTGCAGTCCCAGCAGCTCACAGGAGAACAGCAGCTTGGTGGTTAGCTTGCTTGGTCCTCCCTGGCTTTTGTGGGGGAGAGGAGGGAAAGAAGTGCTAGAGAAACCCCTGGACCTCAGCTGAACAAAACCACAGGGCTTGAGTCAACGCTGGCTGTGATTACGGGAACGTTTCTCCAGCCTCAGCAGGCAGGGACAGGACCTACAGTTCATCTTCCTGCAGCAGCTCAAAGTGGGGCTTCCCTTGGTGGAGAACTTCACTCCATCCTCCCCATCTCAGCTGCTGGAAGGAGAATAGATAGATAAAAGGACAAAAGCAAGCACCAGGGAGATGTGGCTGCCTCTGAAGGTGGAGAACGTGGCCATGGTTTAACACCACACATTAAAACTATGCAAAGCAGTCAGCAAAAAGATCTTTCCATCAAGATGAAGCAGCGGCGTGGTTGAGCTCCGACACTGCCGTTAACCCAACACCAGCCCCTCCTGCAAGGGCCAACACTCTTGAATCAGCTTCAAAACGGTTTCTGTCGCTGTGGATTTAACAGCACGGCAACTAAAAATGTGTGCGAGCTTCTTCTGAACCCTCTGACCTGACAGCAGAACCCAGGGTGAATTAAACCCGTGCCAAACCCATGTGGAGGCTAAGCTCACAGTGTTCTGGAGATAGCCAGGCCAAGAGGCTGCAGCCAGCGCAGAGGCAACGAGGAACAACCTCCACGTGCCCAAACCACTCCTGCTTGGGAGTCAAAGCCTCTTCTTGCAGCGATCACCCTTTGCCATCCCGCTTTCCCAATCAAATCCCACACGAGCCAGGGCATCCCCTCTTAAGACAGGATTAAATCTCACTTTCAGGCTCCTTTGCCTTGGATCCTTCCTCAGCACGGCCGGGAGGACACTCCCTGCCTCGTGCCATCCTATGAGACATGCTTCCCCTGTGATAATTCGCTCTAATCCCCCGCTAACCGCGCTGCTAAAGAGCTTTAATCCCCATGCACAGGCACACACACTTAGGGTGGGCTTAGCAAAGCCTGTAATGGACACCCAGCCCCAGCTGAAAGGAGGTCAAGTGTAAATAGAGAGACCAGGTCATGCCCGTGTCAGCTGCCCCGCATCAGTGCTCCGGCTCCACGAGATGTTCCTCTGCAAACAAGCGGCTAAAACGCAGCTCCTCGCACCCCCCAAAGTCCCAGCAGCAAAGCTCAACTTGCTCAAACAACAAAATTTAAAACAAAAAGAAAAAAAACTCTCCAAAAACTCAGTGATCCCCACCAACCAACCAACCACAGATTCTTTTGCTTCTTGGAAGGGTGCCCGAGGTATTCAAACGGCTCACGCCTGGGACCAAAAGCCTCTTGAAATTCCTCCCTCTCTCTGGGCTGGGCTGGGAGCCCTGCAAGGCCAACTGTGCCGGCTTCACCACCCTCGAGGTTTCCACAGCCACACGAGCATGGCCCAAGCCCTCCCAAAGCAAACCCACAGCAGGGCTCCAGCTCTCCATGCAGGAGACACTGGTCCAGGTTGTCCATACCCAGCACTTCCTACTATCTCCTTGAGAGCATCCATTTCTTTCCAGTCAGGTTAAAACCAGGACTTCTGTTGTTCTCACCTCAAATCTCTGGCTGATGATGCCATTCTGGCACCTTCAATGAAGAAGTGATGTGACCAAAGGATTTGTTCCTAAAGGAGGATGCATTGGCATCCCAATACCCTGACATAGATTTACCCTGGGCTGCCAAAGCACACATGGGATGCTACCAAGGTATGGCTGTAATCACATCCAAGCAGTTCAGATCAGCATTTCTTCATCCAAACAAGCCTTCACTCTCTCTTCCAGATAGTCATCTCCCTCTTTGTCATCATCCAGCGATACAGACTGACACTTCATGGAGATTCATCTCCAACACCTTCAGTGGCTTGCTCCAGGGAAGGATGGGGCTGCCAAACCACACGTGATAGTCTCCCAGAAAAGGGAAAGGAGAGATTTTGCAAGGCTGAGTTGAAGTTAATCAGCACTACGTCGCGCGAGGAAGATGCTGTCAGCATTGGAAGTGTGAAAAGGGAAGGTTGAGATCTCTTGGCAGGGCTGTCCCCTTCACAGCAAGGATAAGTGCCAAGGAATCTTCAGTCATGTTGAGCTCTTTCATCACCCCACGAAGAGATCCAAACCCCTCTAAGTCAGCTCACACACACCTGAAGAACACATTTTGTGAGCAGCTCCACAGGACCTCACGGCTCAGGATGGTTTCAATGGCCACGTGGAATGACTCCGTGCCCAGAATGAAAACCCAATCCTTTGTTCTGCCCATCACCACGACATGACACGCTTCTGATCCAGACAGACTCCACAGATGTCCCTGCTGCTCAGAGCACACTGGTCCTAAAAAGGAGCCTCAATTCTCCTTCCCTCAGGAAGGGATTAGACATGCAGATGCTCAGCCAAACCTTTCCAGTCTGTCTGTCCCAAGGAATTCTCCAAACTTCACTTCATTTTCAGCCCAAGTCCTGCATAAACTGATCTCTCTGTGTCCTGGTCTTAGTCCTTTCCCCCAGGCTGAATCAATGCCACGTCATAGCAGACACGAGGGTACCACATGGCAGGACGCAGTCTGAAATGCCCTCAAGCTAGGATGATGTTCAACCCCCAAAATATCTCCTTCCACATCAAAGTCATTCTCTTCCATTCACCAGCTCTCTCTCATTCATAAACCAAGAATGTTTGTGAAAGCTGGAAGGGCTGGACCTGCTGTGGAGGCACGTTGGTGGTGTCCATACGATAAAAATGCCTATCAGTGATAAGTGGAAGATGCCCATGGATGTTCCTCAAGCCCAGGACATCTCCACATGATGCAGTGATGCAGAAGAGACTGAGTTGATGACGCAGAAGGGAGACTCAGCAGCTCCAGGTCCCCTCCCAAGCACACACACTGCCCCAGGGCAGCAGAGCTACGGGGGCGAAGCTTGCCACATCTCTGCAGCTGCAGATTCCTGCTGCCCGTCCCATCCCCACCTCCGCAGCCTCCTGGGCCAACCCTTCCTTCCCTCCAGGGTAACGCCAGCCAGACGCAAAGCCCAGGCAGCGAGAAACCGCCGCCGATTGCTCAATGGGAAGGTGCAAGTTGCAGCGTATCACATCCCCCGTGGATTGCAGAGGGATTGTCACTGCTGCCTTACCCAGAAAAAGCCTTTTTTTCTAATATTAGGCTTTTGATAGCATCTTTTTATTTTTTTCTATACAGCAAGGAGTGTTTTGGCTCTGCCCAGGAAGCGCGGGCAGCACTCGATGAGCAAGGCGAGTGCGTGCGGAGGAGGAGAAGGAGCCTGAGAGCTTTACCCTGTCCTCACCTGGTGACCATCAGGTCCCCATCTCACCACCTCCTCCCCTTTCTTCTTCAGCACACACGAGGACTCCAGGTCTGTCCTCTCTTATCAGGCCAAGCTGTCCAGCTGTCTTTGCAGTTATCGGAGGAGAAGAGGAGAGATCAGGGTATTTAGCTTGGAAATCAAACAAATAATTGCACAGGCTTTTGCAAACAGATCGGGGTTGGGAGGTCAGAGCGTGGCTTGTAAATCTCAGCGTTGTTTGCTCTGACTAAATAATATTAGACCAAGGATAATCAATCATCTTAATCAACAAAATTATTTATAACTCTTTAGAGTAAATAGTCAACTCCCCTAGCCACTGCCAAGAGGTGGCAGGTAGCGGAACGATCCGCATGCCTCCAATTCCCCTGCGCTAGGTATGGATTCACTTCTTTGCTTCACTGGATTTACTGCCACTGAAGACTTGCACTTGCAAGTCCCTTGACCCTTCCTCTCTGCAAAGATTCTTCCTCCCCTTCAGCGGCTCACAAATACACACAACAGCCCCCTGCAGTGGAAATCAAAATCAAAATCATTCACAATAGCTACTACACACTGCCAGGCATCTTCTCTACACCCGCTGCAGCTCTCAGCACAGCACCATTTAACAGGAGGGGAGAAAAAAAGCAACTAAAGAGAAGGTGAAAGATGCTCAAAGCAGAGGACCTGCTCTCTTTGCTTCACTGCCTGAGCCAGCCTCATCTCCTCGGTTCTCCAAGCACCCCACAGTGTTGTGACACCACTAATGCCACCTCCGTCAGCACCATCCAGCTTCACATCAGCCTTGGGGCCAAAAGGGGACAAGGGACAAGGCAATCCCTGGATGCTGCCTGCCAGTCTGACACTGTTTCACCTCCCTGTCCCCAGAGAGTGAACCAAGCTGCTCAGCTCCTCCAGTGATGGAGGCCAGAAAGGGCCCTGAGAGAAACTTGAGAAGCAAAGCTCTCCAGCCCACGCTGGGGAGAGTGCCTCAGAAACACCGGTGCCAAAGTGATTTCATTTCACAACATCCCAGGAATGATTCTCCTGGTATTTTTAAGCAGAAAAGGAAACAAAGACAAAGAACAAGGGGATTTTCCCAAGCACATCAAGTAGCTAAAGAACCCCAAGATTAAACCTTCTCCATCCTAGGGCAAGCACAGAGCTCCTGGGCTTTACTCCTTCCAGGCTATACCATGCACCCTCCAGGTTATCAAACATTCCCATGCAGGAGAGCAAGGATTTTCCCAAATGACACCAGAAAAGTCTTCTTTCCAGCTCCAACTTCTAAGAAACTTCCCACCAGGGAAGGCACCAGGGCAGAGACTGGACCAAACAAAGCCCTGGGAAGCTGAAGAAGGTGGGAGTGAGCAGAGGAAAGCGGCCAAAGATGAACTTGGGCTGCCCCATCAGCTTCAGTCATCCCCATCGCAGAGCCAAGCGTTATCCAGGCTGGGGATTATGTCACCTATTGGCCTGAGCCTGAAGTGACTGACGGGAGAGCGAAGTGGGCAGAGATAAATCAGAAGTGTTGGGTCTGCCCAGAGGAAGCCTGAGCTTGGAAATCTCAGCAAAGGTTTGGGGGAGAGAGGCTGAGACACACTCGCAGGCCTCGCACCCACCCCGCACGCAGCATCCGGAAGCTATTAAGGAATTACAGCCTTGCTGGCCCCGAGCCTTCCCCGGCAGAAGTGCCTGGGAGCAGATGGTGAAAGGGTTGATTGAATTCGGCTGCTCAGGCCAAGAGGCTATTAAAGAGGAGACGTAAATGGAGGAGGGGGTGGAAGGGGTGTCATTTGGTGACTCAGGAGCTGGGAACCCTTGTCAGGAACTCTGGGAATCCTTCACTAACCGTTAACAAGCTTGGAGGAGCTTCAGCAGGACCCTGGATGGGTGGCTTAGGGGTGTGAGCATCCCTCGGTGGCTCAGCCTCAAGCTCCTACTGCTCAGGACGTGGGGTGAAACTCTAAGTGTATGGGGGGGCAGGAGCCATGGGCTGGTTCCTCTCCCCAGACATCTTCATCTCAAAGGGCCACATGGTCACTGTGGTGGATGAGCACCCTTCCAGGGATGCAGGACACTCGCAGACACCCGTGTCCCTGTGGTCACAGCCCCAGGAGCTGTGTGCTCCCGAGCCTTGATCCCAGTTGAGAAGGAGATACGAGAGTTGTCAGCTCAGCAGCCCTGCCCACCCACGGGGCCAGCCTTCCTCCCAGAAAAATGTGGGTTTGCAAAGATCCTCAATTCCCAACCTGGTTTAATTCCATCCCATCCCATCCCATCCCATCCCAAGCACTGGGCATGGGACCAGACCTCCCAAAGTGCCTTCGAAAGGGGATGGGACTCAAGTGACTCTGGATGGGGAGGAGATGGGGCAAAAAGGCCAGGGTGAGAGAGATAGACGTTGGCTTTTTATTCATCATGTAGGTTGAAAAAAAGCCACCAGGCAAAAAAAAAGCAAAAATAGGATTCATAAATCATCTGCAGTGTCAGCCCTACTGAAGGTAATGCTGGTATCTGAGCAAAAACACTGTTGGAAGAACCAAAATTGCCTGGGGGTGAAGGAAGTTGAGGAAGAAAAAGGAGAAATGACCCAAAAATCAACATAACCCAAAGCTCTGGGCTCCCTGCCCTGGTAAACCAGCTCCAGCTCCCCACAACCCTAAGCCTCAGGGTGGGACAAGCACCAGTTCCAAGGTCCCTGTGCCACCTTCATCTCCAAATCCATCCCTCTTTTTCCAAGGAAGGAAGGTCCAACGAGTCCCTCCAGGCTGCCTTGGCTGGCTGCCCCGGCTCCCAGAGGTTGGGAAATCAGGAGCTTCGTCAGGGCTTTGCCGGAGGGACGGGCACGGAGCGCTCCGTGACCGTAAGGGGATCTTTTCGGAGCAATCTTTTCCGAGACAAGTCATGAGATTATTTCTTGCCTGGAATTTGCTCCCGCGGTTCCCATCGGGCCCCTGAACTGCTGAGTCAAAGAGACCGCTGGGGCTGTGCCCTCCAGATGAGTAAATAAATTGCCATGGGGAGTGGTGGGATGGTTTGGGATGGAGGGGGGGGAACAGCACCCTGGTGGGGATGAAAGGAGGGAGGGGACCCGATGATTCCTCCAGCCATGGGCTGAGGAAGACGCAGCCCAACTTGGCGAGCGGCTGGGCTGCTGCTCTGCAGCGCACCGAGTTAGTCACCGGATTAGTGAGCGCAGTTACACACGCTGGCGCACAGCTGTTTAAAGGCACATTATCCCTCCTCTTTCTTCCCTTTTCTTCTTTCACTTTGGGATTTTTCCCTCCTTTTTCCCTTTTTTATTTTTTTTTAATTTATTTTAAATCTTTTTTAAGCTGAACTCTAACATTCAAGGACCGGTAGCCAACAATCTCCTGGGGAAGCCAAGGAAGAGGCAGCATCACATCATGGAATTATTAAGGTTGGAAAAGACCTTGAAGAACATCAAGTCCAGAAGATGCTGAATGGCTTAGGCTAGTGACAAGAGGGCTGGTCCAGCCTCCCGCTCCCTGTTGAGCCCCCATCCCTCCTCACCCTGTGAGGTCAGACAGGCAGCCAGGTCATTCTATAGGATCCATATGGTCTGAGCTTCTCAGGGCTCAGCCCTTTGCAAGCAGAGTCATCCAGCTCGAAGGCAAAACCGGCGCACGGCCTTTTAAGTTGTAAACTTTAGAGCCAGCTTCAAATCTGGAGCCGCTTAAAGGGATGAAAAGCAGCCTCAGTGACTAACCCACCCCGCTGGGCCACGGCTACCGGGACAGCTCCGAAAACCCCACTGCTGACACTGGGAAAAGCGACATTTTCCCAGCGCCGCGGCAGTACTGGGCTTCCCAGAACCGGGGCCAACCCTCTGCCATCAGCCCCAAATCTCTCTGCATCTCTTTCAAAGGATGGGTGTGGGAAACACCACGGGGTCAGGGGATGAGATGAGGAGCCACGGTGCTGCTACCAACCTGCCAGACTCATCTGCTGCCTGAGGCTGATGTTGGGGATTGAGTAAATGAGGTTTTTTTTTCCTCCACCTCTGGCTGTAAAGGAGGAAGAATTGCATTTACTGACCTCACCAAACAGTGTGGAGAGATGGAACAGTTGGGTAATGTGCCCTGAGCATTTTAAAAGAGAAAGCACTTGGCATTGCGTGTTAAAACAGCTTCTAACAATAATGTGTAAAAACAAAGAAAAAAAGAAAAAAAAAGGAAAGACCCAAATTTCACGTGTTCCACTACATCTTTTTTTAATTTTCCAGTGGAAAAAGCCAGGAGTACTCAGTTTCTGCAAGTTGTTTTCTACTGATGGTTCAGGTTTTGGTAAACAATTTCTTAAAACTAAAAGGTAAGTAAAAAAAAAAACAACAACAAAAAGCCAACAAACCCCTTGCTGCTTCCAGCACACGGACCAAAATGAAGTGGTTTTGCACAAACACAGGCAGCCACCTACGAACAAAAACACCCAAACTTTCATGTGGGTCAAAAAGCCACATTTTGATTATTGCAATAGATGGTGCTGAGGGGATGGGGGGAAAAACAAGCGACAGAAAACAAACCCCAAAGTGCTCCTCACTGTCCAGCTCCAGTTTCTGGGGTCTACTGGTGGCAACATCAGCAGCAGCTTTCCCTTAGTCAGCAGTTTTCATCTAGAGATCTCCAAGCACATCCCAGGAGAGGCAGCATCCCAGTGGAAATCCCAGCCCAGGACTCCAGCCACCACGAGGACACACAACCCTCATCCTGCTGTGCATGGTGCTTGGTTCTTGGAGGGACACAGGGCTGAGCTATTCACCTCCCCTCCCAGTCTAGCTCCCAACCCAAACCAGAATCAACCAGTACACCTAAACTGGAAATCCTGAGAGGCAGAATGGTCCTGGTTTCCCTGATGCTGTGGAGGAGACAGAAAGGTCTTAACACAGACCATAGGAAAACTTAAATAGAGGGAGAGCCGGAGCGCATGGCTGGGGATGCTCCCACATCCCTGCTGCAGCGTCATGTGCCTCAGTTTCCCCTAAAACCAGGTCTCATCAAGCCTTTCTTCAACATCTTTTGGGTTCAGAGGCACCCAGAAGCATGGTATATTTTAAAAACCCAGCAAAGTCCCACTGGCTTCTCCTGCACTCCCCACCAGCCATCTGAAGAATGCTTTGGAATCACGTCAAATATTTGAAATGAGATGTGTAGGGGGGGGAGAAAGGGGCACAGGGAGGGGAGAGCGGGGGGAGCCGCTCTGCTTTTGACTCAGTGTCTGGCTTCTTTCATCAAACCCACATTCCTCCTCATGCCATCACCCTCCGGGAAAGTGCGACAACGTACATAATCCATGTGGAGCCAATTTAACATCCCCTCCGCTGGAAGAAAAATTGCATTTCGTTCCTTAACAAGCTCTGAACGCTTTAGCTGGGGTTAAGGGCCAGCTTGGAGCTCCAAAACCACCCCAAGCACCATGGTCTTCAGCAGGAAAGGTTTCCTACACCTAGGAATGTCCTAATCCCCCCCTACAAACCCACCCAGGGTGCTGGGGGGATGCTGAGCTGGCACAGCTCAGCCCACCAGACAGTTGTTTTAGTCAGAGTAACGCTGGGTTTCTGTACCAGCCATCTGAGGTGGACAACTCTGCCTCTTCTGGCTTTGTAGCAAAGGTCTAACAGGAGCAAAAAAAAGCTGGAAAGCAGAGAATTCCCGAAGCAGGGGGTTGCTGTTGCATCCAACACCAGTTGTGAGATGATGGGGAGGGGAATGACAACCCCAGAGCCAGACCAGTTCAGACCCAGACAGAGCTCTGGGCACTTTGCATATCCCAATCCACAACGGGGGCACAGCTTGGGGCTGATGGTGACCTCTGATCTTCAGCTCTCATTCCCAAACCAGAGAGAGCCACAGAAACGAGGGGATTTTTCCTCTTTCTGGGGAAGAAAGCTGCTAATTTTTTTGCTTGCATTTGTAATATTTTTTCTAGTGGGGAACGTTTCTCCACGGGCTGCGTGGCTGCAGGAACGAGATGTGGGATTGAAGCTCCTCACCAACAACAGGTCCACCTGCGAGGTGCTGGGTGGAGGGAGCCAGGGATTGTGCATGGTCAGTAAAACCAGGGAGAGGGATGGGGAAAAATTGATCACCTGTATGTACAGATATTGCCCCAACGACTTGATGCTGCTCACGGGACAGAAGAACAAATTAGAGCTCAGATTTTTGCCAGGTGAGTGGAAAAAAACCCCAACTCTCAACACAAAAATGTGCAGTTTCACCTCACAGCTCAGAAAGAGGTGAGCAACGGTGGAAAGCTCCAGGTTTGCCCCCCCATCCAGGGCTAAATAAGGCTAAATAAACCAAAAGTTACTCTGAGCTACCCATCACGTTGGAGAAGGGAACAGAACAACTGAGAGCACTTTAGAAGGCAAGCGTGGAGAGCTTTGCCTTCATCTAAACACCCGCAGCCTTGCAGCAGCTCAGGCTTTGCATGCAAACATTTGCAGTCTGTTAATGTTACGGGCTTTCAGATCCGGCGGGTGTCTACAGTCTAGATATGAAACCTTCTAACCAAATTACAAACTGAAATCACCCTGGATTCTTTATTTATTTATTTTACTTTATTTTATTTTATTTTATTTTATTTTATTTTATTTTATTTTATTTTATTTTATTTTATTTTATTTTATTTTATTTTATTTTATCTATTCTATTCTATTTTATTCCATTTTATTCTATTTTTATTATTATTTTATTATTTATTTTTTTTCCCCTCTCTACTCTGACATCCAACTACATATCCCCTCTGGATACAAGTTCAAGGAGATTCTCCTGGTTCAAGTTGGTACTCAAGCAGGAAAAGCTACTTGTGGATTTGCACATTTTCACGTAATTCCCACCAAACCCTGCAGCAGTCACGGGCACAAATCCCCAACCCAGGGGCGCCGGGATGGACAGAAGAGAGCAGATCTATAGGCTGGATGTGTGGGGGCCATACAGGATTGAACCCAGCTTTGCAAGGGTCACCTTCACATCCCAGCCCACTCAGAAAGCCGTTATCTCTGGAGCCATCTCCCAGCTTTGCCATGGGCAGGACTCAAGTGGCCCTCCTTCAAATTCCACTGCACCTGGGAAAAATGTAGGAGCTTGGAGGAGAATCAATAAATATTTATTGTTTAACCAGCAGTATTTTGACTGGAGATGTAAGCATGGCTCGCTGCCAGGGAAACCGGAGCCTTTTTGGCCAGCACTGCAAGTCAGATTTTTTTTTTCTGTATCTAGTTGGAAGATTATAAACTACACAATGAAGGAAAAAAAAAAGAAAGAAAGAAACACAAGCAGTGAGCAGCTTAGTCACGGAAAAGGAACAAAAGAGTTGAGATGCAGAACTGTGTCGTGGGTTAAAAAAAAGGGGGGGGATGCAGGCTCAATTTTTGGCTGTGAGACAGCTGTAGGGTTTCTGTCAGCCACAGATCTGTCCCCTGGCTTCTGCAGCGCTGGATCAGAGCACACATCCCCGGCTTCAAGGAGCTGCACTGATCTGGCCAAGCTGCAGACCAGCCCCTAACTCGTAGCTAAGCAAAGCTGAGGAGGCAGACAGGTTCCCTGGTGCTGTGGAGGAGACAGAAAGGTCTTAACACAGACCATAAGAAAACTTAAATAGAGGGAGAGCCGGAGTGCATGGCTGGGGATGCTCCCACATCCCTGCTGCAGCGTCATGTGCCTCAGTTTCCCCTAAAACCAGGTCTCATCAAGCCTTTCTTCAACATCTTTTGGGTGCCTCTGAACCCAACTCTGCAGCCAGAAGGAAGATCCCAGTTTCCATAGGGATCCCCAAATTCACAGTGTGATGGGGAGTCAGTCCCTGGCTCCAGGGGTATTTTAATGCTCAAGTAAGGCAGATCATAACAGGAGATAGTCCATGCAGTAGCTCTTGGTGTCCCTGCTGCTGGCAGGGGGGTTGGAACTAGATGATCTTTAAGGTCCTTTCCAACCCAAACCATTCTATGATTCTATCATCTCCTCCTCCTTACATCCAACCTTGATGGTTGGACTTGATGATCTTAGAGATCTTCTCCAATCTTAATGACTCTTCACTTCAATTAGTCTGCTGGCACCATCCTACCAAGCACAAGTAGGATGGTGCCAGCAGACCTGAGCAAAATTTGTAAGCCTGGAAGATGCCAGCAGCTCCATCCTTTGGATCCATCCCAGGGATGATGTGGTGGGTTGATTTTGCCCAGATGCCAATCACACTTGCTCTCCTAAACCATAGAATTTGCTTGCTCTGTGCCCATGCAAGGAACCAGCTGATGGTGCAAAAAAGAAAATACTCTCTTTCCTTGTCTGGGACAAATCCACCTGGATTTGTTCCTTTCTTCCCCAAAATCCCAGTTGATACCAGTACCACAACTGGAAACAGCCATTCCAGGTGGCACATCTGCAAGTTTACATCCCTAAACAGCATTCAGACCAAACTCTGGTCTTACTCACACCTCCCTCTTCCCCGAGTGCCTGAGATGTATCTGTCCTCACCACATCACCAAGAGAACTGAAGAACATCAAGCCACCTTCAGCACCAAACTGTAACCCCAAATTCTAACCACGGGGCACAGTTTGCACCCTAATCCCAATCCCTGATGTCCCTCCAGCCTAGTGACACAGCAAGGATCCATTCAGGAGGATGCAGCTGCTGGTTTTTCACTCAAAAACTGGCTCCTTGGGTAAAACTCAGTTTGCCACAGTCCCACTGGAGAACACACACGCTCCCAGCTACTCGCTGCCTGCCTGCCAGCAATCTGCTGTGGATTTGGGGTGGCATATGAGGGGCTGGCTTTGGAGAGCTCATGTGTAACATTCCAGCATGCGACTCTGTTATCCCTTCGTTTTATAAGGCCTATCAAAGCATGGCACGCTGTAATTACATGGCAAATTAGCGGCCACGTCGTGTAACAACACTGTAATTACACAGTTGTTACATGCTTTGGGGAGTTGGTGATGAGAAAAGGGGAAGGAGTGAGGCTTTGCTCCTTTCTCCTGGAAATCTCACTCCCTGTATCCAGGTTAAAAGCGCTGTAGAGAGGGATGTGCTTTGGTCAGTGTATCCCTGAAGTGAAGGGCTACGGAGTTGCCCTCTTTCTATCTCTTTCACAGCTTTGTCCCTTGAAGGTGACACTAAAAAAGCTGGAGCTGGTGACAGCCAGACACAGACAGTCCCCTCCCTCCTGGGGAAACTCATTCCCCCATCCTAGCTGGATACCACAGTAAATGGGCATTTTGTAAGTGCATAGAAAGAGAATTGCTCTTTTTCAGTTCAACTTCTCACCTCCTCCACAGGTAATCAGCAGCCAAAATGCCAGAGGAGCCCAAAGCTCTCCATTTATTAGAGGCTGGCACTTGTTGGCTGAGAATTCATGCCCACACAGAGCAATCCACAGCCAAAGCTGAACTCTCACCTGATAATACAGAAGCAAAAGGATCATCCCTGAAAAAAAAAAAAAGTGCTTGTTTCCTTTTCCCAAGCTTTGCTGGGCTTCCAGGAAAACACTTGACATTTTAGACAGGTAAATGCTCTTCTGCAGCTGATGCAGAGGAAGAGACAGAGGACAACTCAAAGCAGAGAGGGAAAATGCTGGTGTTCTGCTGCTGAGTGTCATCCTGCCTGTGAAAATGTGGCCATGCAAGCCACCAACAGGACAAATTTCTCAACAGCAGCAGGGAAACTGAGTCACCCAGCAGCTGACAGCTGTAAGGACCAACCTGGATTCTGAGTGTTGTGCGAGGATAACGCAGGATCAAACCTGCCTTTTTGGAAGAGATGATGCTCCAAGTCCCTGTGTGTTAATTTTATCCCCAACCAGCTCAGCAAATTGACTCCTTATGAATGGGCTGATCCAGCTGTGACCTTATTCTGTGCACATAAAAGACCTGAGAGTGAAGATCTGGCTGGAAACTTGCCCTCTCTAGACAAGACACAGGGGAGGATGAAGGATCCCATCCTAAGAGCGTAATGAGGACGCACTCAGACTCACTTTGCCCTTTCCCTGCAGCAAGGCACTGCAGAAGAGGGTATGCATTTGCCAGAAGACTCCTTTTAAACACAAACACCCTTATTTGCCTGCATGGAAAGTGAAATTAAAGGACAAAAAGAAAAGATTGACCTGGCTATGGGAAGGGGAAGCGGATGAAGGCAGGTCCTACATCCGAACACAGACCGCAGGAGAAGTTGTCCACTTCCCTCTACCCTGCAGCAACCACAGCAGGAGAAATCTTGCTTTGACCTTATCCCAAACCTTAAAAAAGAGGGAAAAGCTCTTGCTAGATAAAAATACACCCCTGGGATGCCACCCACGCACAGGTCAGTGGAAACAAGCTGTCTGTCTCCCCGCTGTCCTTAGGGAGCGCATGGGAAGCGTCCCCCAGCAGTCAGGGTTTCTACGCCGCACGTGCACAGATCACAATTGCTCTTCTCATGCCAGGCAGGAGCAAATCCAGCACCATCCCCGTGACCCATCTCCAGAGAAACAAAGCAAATCGAGGAGTGAATGAAGGATGGGGAGCCCAGCATCTCTTGTCTCACCTGGGATGTCCAGCATCACCACTTGCCATTATAACCCTTCTACTGTTGTCTTGAGGGACATCCCAGGGACAACAAATCAGCAGCTTCATTAGCAATGAATTAGCAATGTCGTTATCTCTCAGTATTTGAGGGTTTCAGTTACACACTGTCAGCTTCCAGCAGAGGTTGGGGACCTGCTTTTAACTCTGATCACAGAGAATAAACAGAACTAGGGGAAATAAATCGATTTGCAGAGGGAGGGCAGCCTTTACCAGTCACCAGGTTAAGTTCCCATTTGGGCTGATTTTTGCATGGTTTGGGTTTTTTAACTGTCTGGGATAAAAGTAAACTTAAGTCCTACAAACCCACTGGTGGATCAGTCATCTACCTGCAACCAAGACTGAAGTTACCATCTACTCCATCAGACCTTTCTAATGAAAACTCCCACACATACAACTTGGATATGAAAGGATGAAGCCCACCACCGTGGTTTTTTGGCTCCTGACCTACTCATCTCACTCACACATTCTTGTTGGCAACAGCAAGGGCGGGGAGCTGGGGGGGTGGAGAATTTGGCTTTGGCATTTTTTTACAACTTCACATCCCTTTCAAGGTTATTTTTAAACTTTTTTGGACACACTACAAATCCCATCTAACTCTGAAGACGCAGAGGCTGCCTGCACGTGTGGGTTGGAGCTGGGTTTTATTTCAGGGGTGTGAGAAAGGGGATGATACCGTGTGGCCAATGCACCTCTGCAGTTTTATGGGGCATCAAACACCTGGCACATTAAACATCTTGCACAACTGAAAACCTGTGCCTGTAACGACTCTCCCTGGGTAAGTTTAACCCTATGGATACCATGAAGTAAATCTGCTTTGATGCTTGCTGGCATGTAAAAGAATGGGGGGCTGGACTCCTTCTTAATGAGGTTGATACCTATTTGGAAAAGAAAGGCCATGGGGACATTTGGTGACAGATTCAGCAATGAGACCAAGGGTTGAACAAGCCATCGGGGAGCAGTTAAATCCTCAGACACAACCCCAAACCAGACAGGAGTAGAGAAAAATTGCATCCCTTCCACATGCCATTGCTGGATCTCCTTCTCTCAACATCAATCTAACCAAGCAAGAAAGCTTCAGCATTCTCTAAAAAACTTGGAGGGGAAATGAGGTTAAGCCAGCTAATTGACAACACTGACCTTTCTGGCTCAGAGCGTTAGCGCAGCCACCAGAACAGAAGCGACTGCAGCTGAAGTTGATGGGCAGGCAGCTCTTTTTTTGGGGGGTGTTTTTTACCTTTTTGGTTTTTGTTTTTTAGCCTTCTTCCTGCCAAAATTGAAACCTTGGGTCAACTCTAAAAATTACTTGCTGACTTCAGTTGCAAAAGAGTTTTCATGGAGAGAAGAAAATGAACTCAAGGCAGTATGAAAAACCAAATCCTCACTTTAGGCACAAGGTAATTATGTTGATCCAACACTCAAACACTTAAACAACACAGACACCTCTGTACCATGCTCTCACCCACACCAGGAGATGTGTAAATTTAAACAAATACTCGGTTTGAACCCAAAAACAAACCCCACACCCCTCCTCCCAGCCCTGTCCCAATGGACCAGTTGTTTCTTCTTTATCCCATTTTCTTCCACAACCTGAAGCACAGGAGGAAGAACCAAAGCTTTAGGAAATCGGCACAAACAGGTCCTCAGCTCCACCAAAGCATCTCATTTAGCCTGCAGAGATGCTTTGGAAAATTATCCTCAGCATCCCTAGTATATTTTAAGCCTGTTTTTTCTGAGCCTACACCTGAGAGCCAGGCTCAGCCCTGCTGTCAGAGACACAGAGCGCTAAAACAGATTTAACCAGCAACCGGGTCCTTTCTAGGGGCAGGTAAAGTGGGAAGATGGATCATGCAAAAGATTCTCTCCCCACATTGGAGACCGTGTAGCCCATGGGTGGCAGATCCCCCAGATGTTTGCTGACCTACTGGAGCTTTCTGCAGACCAGCTGATCCTACACAAGCATCTATTTAAAGTCTGAGCACCAACCCCTGCACCACTCCAGCCCCTCTTACACTCCAGCAATCAGCTGTCATTTTATTTCCCACATGCAGCCTGAGATCATCTTGCCTGGCAGGAGCTGAGTCCCATTTCTGGCTTTCCTAGAAACTTGTTAACTGGCAAAGAAACACACAATTCTCCTCTTTAATTTGATTTTCTTCGCTGCAAAGCTCCACTTTCAGCACAGTTGGGAATTGTACCCAAAAAGAGAATTTTTGTGCCCTGTAGGCCCATCCTCTACCTCAGCTTAACAAGGCAGAACTCAGCTGAGTGTCTGGGGTCAGCAGGCAGTCAGACGACATCAAGATGTGAACAACAGCCTTTATTATGGTAAAAACTCAACTATTAGCATCAACCACAGCCAACAGCAGCTAAACTTATCACTATAACATAAAAAACCCACACGATTCCTTCGAGTAACACAATACTACCTTTCCTGATACCTCCTGCACCCGTTCTCCACCCATTTCTCCAGTTCCAAAGGGAGGGAAATCAAAGCAGAGGACTTTCCTGCTTTAAACGTGGTCAAACTGGAATCCAGATCGCTAGAGTTTTGTTACCCAAATACTAAGTTTGGATCACAGAAGACGTTTCCAGCGAGGGATGGGAGGAACGAGGAAGGGGATAAGAAGCTTATTGGATCACCCACTCGGGAAAAAGTAGGTGTGGAAAAAAAAAACACAATAAAACAATAAAAAACCTAAACAACCGCCCATCTGAGTGCATCTCGCAGCCGGAGATACTTGCCTACATCCCCGCAAGGATGTCAGAGGCATGAGAAAAGGAGGCTGGGAGGGTAGGGGGTTGTTTTTGAAGGGGAAGGAGGGTGGTTGGAAAGTGTTCCAAGTGCTGGGAAAGCAAGTTCGCTGCTGCGGGGCAGAGCCGGGGGGAGAGCAGGGCTGGGCAGGGCGGCAGAGCCCGGGCGTTGCCGCTCCACTCCAATTTGGGTGGTGTTTTAATTTCCCTTCCCAAAGACACCCCCTAGAAAAAATAATAATAATTAAAAAATCAATCTGTCCATTTCCCTCAAGGAGAAAAAGAGGGAGAACGGATCGCGGGGGTCCCGGAGGTGGGGGGGGGACGGGGAAAGGAGGGCAGGGTGCTTACCGGGGGACGGGAAGAGCTCGATGTCCACCTTCTCCGTCTTGATGATGGTCAGATCCACCGCCGCCTTCATGGTTGGGGCAACGCCTCGGGGGGCGTCGCACCGGGACCGGGGGGCGACGGCGGCGGCTGCTGAGCCCCGCCGAGCGCGGAGCTGGGCGCCCGGGGCAGCGCCTGCCTGCCTGCCTGCCTCCCTCCTTCCTCCTCCTCCTTCCTCCTCCTCCTCGTCTTCCTCCTTTCCCCTTCCTTCCGCGCTCCCTCGCTCCTCTCTCCCGCTCCGCTCCGCTCCGCTCCTCCGCGCTCCGCCTCGCCCGTCCGGTCCCCGCCGCCGCCGCCGCCCCGGCCCGGGCTGAGCCGCCGAGGGGAGGGCGTTGGGCCGGCCCCGAGCGGTGACAGCGGTGGGGAGGGACCCGTCTGCCCCCGCCCCGGGGGCGGCCCCGGCCGCCGGCACCGCGGGGAGCGGAGCCGGAGCTGCCCCGGGAAGGGAGAGCTCCGAGGGGACGGAGGTGCGGGGGGTGCGGCTTCGGGGGGGTCTCAGCGCATCCAGCACAAAGTTGGGCGCTGCTGCAGCTCTGCCACAAGCTCGGCTCGTGTCCCAGCCCCGAGACACGGAGGGGAAAAGGGAGTTGGAGTTTAAACACGGGAAAACGCGGCTGCTGTGCACAGCCCGGGTCTAGAAACCAGGGCAGTGGCCTTCGCCCTGCCTGTCTCGGCATGAACCGCCGCCTTTCACACTCACATCACCCCTTAAAGTTCATGTTACCCCTTCAAGCTCCCATCAACCCTTCAAGCTCACTTCACCCCTTCACACTCACATCACCCCTTCACGTTCACATCACCCCTTCACGTTCATATCACCCTGTGAAGCTCACATCACCCCTTCACGTTCACATCACCCCTTCAAGCTCATGTCACCCCTTCACACTCACGTCAGCCTTTCACACTCACATCACCCCTTCAAGCTCACGTTACCCCTCCAAGCTCACATTACCCCTTCAAGCTCGCATCACCCCTTGAAGCTCGCATCACCCCTTGAACCTCACATCACCCCTTGAAGCACACTCTTATCACCCCTCCAAGCTCACATCACCCCTTCCAACTCACATCACCCCTTTACACTCACATCACCCCTCCAAGCTCACGTTACCCCTCCAAGCTCACATCACCCCTTCACACTCGCATCACCCCTCCAAGCTCACGTTACCCCTCCAAGCTCACATCACCCCTTCACCAACTCATAGCAGCCCGCTCCACTCCCACCCGTGAGCACTCCCATCCGCTCCCTCCCGTATCCCAATGTGCGGACAAGGTCACGCCGAGTCGTGTGGCAATGGGTGACAGCCAGGGGTGGTTGTTCAAAGGTACAGGTGGGAAGGCAAAAAAGGTTTGGGAATTGACAGGATAAAAAGTATCTGAAAGATGCAAGATGAGTATCGTGCCAGCGTGGCATGAAGTTAACAGAAGAATATCGGTTTTCACATGAAATATGTTCTATTATATATAGGTAGCACAAACTTCAGACCACAAACGGTAGAGCAGGAGGGAGGTTATGACTCACAGATGTCAATTTACTGGTACAAGTGTTAAAAAAAATGAAAGAAAGAAAGAAAGAAAGAAAGAAAGAAAGAAAGAAAGAAAGAAAGAAAGAAAGAAAGAAAGAAAGAAAGAAAGAAAGAAAGAAAGAAAGAAAGAAAGAAAGAAAGAAAGAAAGAAAGAAAGAAAGAAAGAAAGAAAGAAAGAAAGAAAGAAAGAAAGAAAGAAAGAAAGAAAGAAAGAAAGAAAGAAAGAAAGAAAGAAAGAAAGAAAGAAAGAAAGAAAGAAAGAAAGAAAGAAAGAAAGAAAGAAAGAAAGAAAGAAAGAAAGAAAGAAAGAAAGAAAGAAAGAAAGAAAGAAAGAAAGAAAGAAAGAAAGAAAGAAAGAAAAGAGTCATTAACAACCAGCTCTTGTGGTTCTCTCACTTCGAAAGTCTTAACAGTCTCTGACACGCTGGCAGAGACCAGGCTGCTCTGAGCAAAGATGGGTTCAAATGAACCTCCCAGCTGTAACTGGGGGAACTGGGCAGCCGTGTGAGTCAGGCTCTGGGGTTCGAGGTGATGGTTTGTAGGATGAACCAAGGCCCTGCTTGCAAACACCATGGAAACCTTCAAACATGCTCCAAGTGGAGCTGCAGATGCAAACGCTGCAGCTCAGGATTATTTCTAGTTTCTTCAGCAGTGCCTTTCTCAGTTGCCTGAGGTGTATTTATGGAAGGAAAGTTCGTGTAACTAAAAGAAGCTGCGAAGTGCCGGGGCCAGAAATGGAGAGCTTGATCCTGGCTCACACGAGCAGCCAGTCTTACCCAGGCAGATAGCTGGAGATGCAGGCAGCAGAAAGTACGAGAGCTAGCAAAGCGTAGACAGCTCCAGCCAAAAGTTCATCTTCCAGGCACCTCACCTGTTGCCAAACACTCATATTTCCAATTTTACAGGCAATCACATTTCCAATTTATTTGTAAACTCACTTATGGACAACCTATTCCTGCAGCAGCAGAGTAGGATGGGTGATTTGCTGTGTGACCAGTGTATCACCTCCCTCCACTAATTCCTGGGAGCTTTGGAGAACACGGCACAAGGTTTGGAACCTCAGGTGGTGAGTCCTTTTGGTTTGAAACTTACCACAGGAATGAATTTGGAAATTCAAGAGGGAAAAGAGGATGGCTGTAAGGATAAAACTTGGTCCCCATTGCCTCTCCTCATCCAGGATAATGGGCTTGCACCTGCCCTTTGTTTTGGGTTTCTTTCCCCTCTTCTCCATACAGGATGGACAGGAGATTTAGCAGAGCATTTCCATGTTGAAAATTAAAAGGGGATTTAAGAGAAACAGCTGCCTTGCTGTATGATCCCTGGGAAGAGAAACCTGATGCAGTTATCCCAGTGGACAACCTTTCCCTTCCTACACGTCACTCGGCGCGCAGGCAGGCTGCGATCGGGCGGCGGGACGAGCGTGGGGGAGCGCGTGCGTGTGTGCGCACTGGCGCAGGGAGCGATGATTGACACAGCTGAAGCCACCAGAAAGCATCTGTGGTCCCAACCATATTGAAATGACCTCAGTGTTCCCCTCGATTCGGCGTTGCTCCATAATCCCCCCTGCTCGGAGCGAGAGCAGCCTCCTGCAGCAAACCACAACCCTCGGGATGAAAGAGAAGAGCAGGCGTGCGGTGAGGTGGCCGGTGCTGATGGGGTTGGGCTGTCAACGCCATGTAGAAGATTCTCTGTGAGCAGAGGTGGTCCCAGATGGAGCTGCTGGCACTGGAGGAGGCTGTGGATGCCCTTGCAGCGTCAGTGCTTGAGTCCTGTTCCCGTGGAGACATGGATTTGGCTCGGCCTCTCCTGCGAGCATCACTGGCTGAACTCCAGTACACCTGTAATGGGGCTCCATCTCTTCTGGACCAGTACAAAGGGTCTAATAAAGCTCTTCCTTGCAGCTTGTGTGTTTTTAATTAGGAAGGATACACATGCTTTTGGCATCTTGGCTCAGCTGTGATCCCACAAAGGTGATGACACTAAGCCACAGCTTGGTGCAGCATGGCTGCGGCGAAGCTTTGAGCTCCTCCACTCCCCTGCCTCCCCCCCTGCCCCTTCCATGCTCCCCCAAACCTGTTTCATTCTCCTCATACAGCAGCCCCTACGTGCAGAGGAATTAGAAATGCTTCCAAAAGTAGCACTGGGGCAAAGAAAAAAAAAAAAGCAAAGTGGAGGAAAAGAACGGAGAGGCTGCGGACAGAGATTTCCTCCCAGGGCAGCTGAATCTCTCCTTCAAACTCAACTCCGTCCTAGCAGCCGCCTTAATTTGTGTTCACTTCAGAGCCTGCAACATGAAAGCCCTGGCTCTGAGCTCCAGCTGAGCTGCTCAATGGCTTAGTGTTCACAGAAGGCATGGAAGGAATCCATTGATTAGTTTCTTCAGCTGGGATGTGACCATTTGGAGTCCAAGACCTGCCAAACATGACTTCGCCTCAGCAACTGGTTCCTATTTGCTGTGCTCACAGGCTTCAGAAAAAAAATCTTTCCTCTTCCACATCCAAGTCTCAGCCTCCTTTTCCATTCTGTCGCTATTCTACGTTAATATCTATTCCTGTTGAGGAAGGATGCTGAGTTGTGGAGAAGAGCCCTCCTGCCATTAATATAGCCCAAAGATTTTGCCCTGGATTGGAGATAACCATCTGCCCCCCTCCACAATGCAGCCTGACTGTTTTTCAACAGTTCCCAACAAAGAAAGGACGGGCAGTAATGCCACATTGTTCCCAGGGATGCTGACTAACCTTGATTTAAAGGAATAATAATAAAAATTATCCATTTAACGTTGAGGAAAGGTATTACAAGATCAGAGTTTTTTGCTGTGGTTTCTGAGAACGCAGGGTGGGCAGGGCTGCTCTTCCATGAACTCTCTCCTAGTCGGGTCCAGCTCTTTCCTTACAGCAAATTTGCTCCTGTCACGGCCCTTTTGCAAACAGGCAGCTGCTGGCTCTCCTCCAGATGTTGTGGAGGTGGGATAACTTCTCCTTTCCCTCGGATTTATCCATCCTCATTACGGCAGGCTCAGGATTCGGTGTTTCTGGTAGTCTGGAGGAGCTTTTCCTAGCACCGTTGCTACCAAAACACGGTCACCTCTGGGGTGAAATACAACAGCTACGTAATAAGGTGGAACAACACCACCCAGCTGCTATGGACAGGAAATGAAGAACACCATATCCAATTAAAACTGCAGGGGGATATTTATGACAGAACATAATGAACCAAATTGGAGCCTTCCCCAAAACTACCATGGGATTTTTAATGACCGCAAGCTTCAGTTTGATGTTTTGTCAAGTAAACAATATCCAGAGGGCAGGAGACAAAAATCAGGAGCAAAGGGGAAAAAGGAAAAAAAACCCCAAACAACCCAAACTGTCGTGCAATTCCAGGGAGAAAAGGAGACATGAAAGGATTTATCGTAAGGGGGACATTGTTGGAAAGAGCAGCAGCCACCGCTCTAAGAAAGGAAAGAGCAGGGAGGTGGCTCTGGGTGTGGAGGTGGCCCGTTGCAATGAGAGGAAAGAGCAAGCAGCTGCCATGGCCGTTCCCCAGGGAGATACCTTTCCTGGAATTTAAAATGATATGAGAAATTCCTTCAAGCTGGGAAGTATTTCAGCCAGTTGTTTGATGCTGGTAGAAGGAGATTGGTGACTCCAGCCTCCCCTTTTTGGTTAGGCAGTGGGCATGGGAGTGGAGCTCGTTAGTCAGCGTGTGCAGTACGTGTCCATAGGGCAGGCAGGCTGCTCTCACATCTAACACTTGTGGCCAGGAGGTGACCGTCACAAAAGCATTGGCTCCTTCGTGACCCAGATGGTTGTGGCCTCTGGGGTCCCTTCACTGCTCCACGCTGTGGGGTTGGAGACACGGAAAGCCCCCGTCCTCTCCGCTGTCTGCATGAAAAGCAAGTTTCTGTTCACGCTGTGGAGATCCAGACTGCAGTCCCCAGACAGCTCTGCCACAATACCGGCCTCTGATTGCCCTCCAGGCGTGAGCAGAGGAAGCTGCCTCCGAGCCTCCCTGACTCCTGCTCTCATTAACTTCCCAGCAGAGATGGCTCACAAAAGCATCTTTGTGGCCAGCTAAGAATCAGGACTCCAGCACACACACACCACAGCTCTGGTCCACACTCTGTGGGTACCTCAATCAACAGTCTCACAAGCTGCTTGAGCATCTTCAAGTGGTTCCTGCTATTGGTTTCCCAGAGGTCTCATGCTGATTCTTAACCTGATTAGTTAATCTGGGCTGGAGCGATGTAATTCTGCCTTGAATTCCGTTGGCGGGGGGCACTGTCACTCACTTGTTACCCTGCTGGAAGAACTGCCTGGCTGGAAAATCCTGGTAAGATGTTCTGCAGCACTGTTTGCTTTCGGCACATTTTCCTTCTCCTCCTCAAGTAACAGCACTGAGTTCTTGGTAAACATAACCTAAGGATTTTTGCTGTTTAACTCTTGATATTCCCAATTACTCTGAGCTGATATGCATCAAACCTCATCTGTAGGACGTCCTGTCTTTGGTCAGATCTTTTGGGCAGCCAAAATAAATGCAGGCAGCTCAGACTTAAGCAACACATCTCTGCTTGTAACTTCACCCTTGGCATCCACCAATCTCTGGCAACAGAGGTTACCAAACTGCTTTCTGGTGGTCCTTGAGATCCCCTTCCCTGGGCTGCAGGTGAGGGATCACGAAGGAGAGGCAATGGGATCATTGCTAATAAAGCAGATCTCCTGGACAGCCAAATTATATTCACTAACAATTCTCTGCTCTTTCAAACCTTCAAAAAAAACCCAAAACCAACAAACCCAACAACAACAAAAAAGACCAATTGCTTCAAGAAATACTAATTAACAGACACATTTCACTTTCATGACAGTGCCAAGAGCCACATAAGCACCTCCCAAGGAAGGTCAGTCCAGTAGGATATAAATTCACAGCCTAAGAAGCGGCAGCCACCAGGAAAACACTCAGTCAGTTGGAAGTGGTCGGTGTGCTGAAGTAAGTGCAATGATCTCCAGGTTAGTGCTGTGGCCAGGGCAGAGGGGTTCAAGAGATGGAAGTTTAATTCCTGGTCAATATTTCCACATGACCTCTTACAAACCTTTGTGCCTCCATCTCCCTTTTTTTAAGGAAATGACACTTTCTCACTTCACAAGGGGCTGGGAGCATCAGCTTGGCAGTCCCAAAGGAAAAGCTCAGGGGCAGGGGCTGAGGGTCTTGCCAGAGAGAGATTTGAGGGGGAAGCTCAGGATTCCCATCCTTTGTCATGTAGGACCCTGGGAGACACTCAACAGCCAAAATTCCTCCAGCCCAAACCACTGTCCCACCATGACCAGGAGATGACAGGTGCATACAGCCAGCCTATGGAGATAATTTGGTGATGGATGATTACTCCATGTACACCATGCCCACAGCAAGGGAATTACAGGAGATGAGACCCACACTAACAATTAAAGCCCTAAAGCCACCATCCCCAGATAGATCCTGCTGGTGGACAGCCCACCCCATCACTCCTGGGATGATGAATTCACCCGTATACGTGTTTCAAAGAGGAAAACCCTGGCTCAGCGTTGGAAATCTCCTCGCTTACAATTGTCTCCTCTTGGCAGCTGAGTCTCATAGTGAATAAACGACAGAGAAATACTCCGCTCTACACGTGTTTGGGTTTTTTGGGGTGGTTTTCTTGGACGGTACTCCTGGCTCACCAACAATACCCGTCTTGTTCAACCCCGGGCTCCAGAGGCAGGCTTGAATAGATCTGTCTAAAATTATAAGCGGGCAGCCCCTGGGCTCTGAGAGATCACAGGCCACATGCTGGGGTTGAACAAAGACTCTGCTATTTCCTAACAATTAGCCCAGCTAAAAGGACATCTATCTCCTTCCATTAGAGCCACCACGTGCCTCCCAGTCAGTCCATTGTAAAGCTAATTAAATAACACGCCTCTCTCCCCATGAGGGTCTCCTGATTAGTTCGCCTAGGTCCTAAATCCTTGCTGGTGTAAATGGGGAAGAGACAGCTGGTCAGCAGGAGATTGAGTCTCCAGTGGAAATATGGTCACTCATCTCCTGCTGTCATCATCCTCCCCAGTTATGCCAGGGTTTGAAATTATCTTCAGAAAGCTGTCAAATAGAGATCTTGAAATATAAGGGGCTTCAGCTCACAAACTCGTTTGTTTCCCTATCCTGCAGCAAAAGTTGTGAAAACAACTGATTTATTTATTTTTTTGTGTGTGTGTGTGCTTTGCTTAGAGGGAAAAAAGCAGACATCAATATTTTTTCTAAATATGTTCCCTGTTGATGCAAACCAGTTTGGGTTTTTGTTTCACACACATTTCTCGTTGGGCTAAAAGAGCAAAAAGAAAATAAATACTGAAAATGGTGTGTCATTCAGCCTGAGTGAAAACTGTCTCTTTTTGCACTTTTAAAATGGGAAGAAATTTCAAAATGGAAAAAAAGAAGTTAATTAAAAATTATTTGTTAAAAACCCCTCTTTTTGTGCCTCTCAGGCACTGCAATGAATTTACCTTTTTAGCTCAGAAACCCGATGTGTGTTTTAGCATTAAGAGTGAGATGAAACAGAAGAACATCTCTGATGCTTGGAGCTTCCTTCCCATCTGAAAATAAGTTCTGGCAAGTCAAACCAATTAATTCAGACGATGCACCAAACATTTCAGGGGCTGTCTGCAATGTCCTGAGCAATGTTTCAGGGACACCAAGGGCCACCACGACCCATCATCTGTCCCTGGAGGAGGTCAACATGGTTCTTCCAACTGCACCTGCTCAAGCCAAAAGCCAGGAGTGACTTTTCACTCCCAGTTCTTTGGGCTGAGTTGTGTTTTGCACCATCACAAGTGCACAGCCTCACACAACAGCACAGACCTGCTAAGTCACTCCAGATGGTCCAACACCTTCTCTCACACGCTCCCAAGACCCGGAAGAAATACAGCTTCTTTCTGCCAAGACTACAGTCAGCAGTAGCTGTGAATATCCCCTTTACCTGCTTTAAATCATTATTTTCCACCCTTGGCTATTTAAATCATTATTTTCCCACGGAGAGAACATGGCTGGAAAAGTGGGAAGGTGGGTCAACAGCCTAATGAGCTGATTTCCTGTGGACCTTCAGCTCCAGGCTTGGAACAGCTGGACCTGCCGCTATGGCTGGAGCTCTTTCCACCCGAGGAAAATAGAAAGACTTCACTCCTCAGCTCTCATGGTGGGGAGACAGCAGGAGGAAGGACACAGAGGAGGAGGAGGAGGAGGCAGAGGTTGGTATTTCATTCTGATGGGAATGGGAGGATGCTGACATGAAGTTTGCTCCTGTTTTCCAAACTCATGAGCTGCCCATGTTGCTCACAGCCTGGAGCTGTTGGAACCTGGGTGGGAAAATGCTGGGAAGCTTTAGAAATGCATCAGGGCTTGCCAGGAAATGTATTAATTAGCGTGTGTGTATGCACGTCCATAGGCTGTTATTGTAAAAGCACAAGGATCAACTCACTGCCCATTGCATTCTAAATCACATTTATCCTGTGCTCAGGCAATGCAAATATTTTACATTGAATAATCAAATTTTATAGGGACATATCAACAGGGCTGGGTAATTTGTCATTAAAAGATGCTCCATGACTCTCTTAAAGGCCTACAAAGGGTTAGTACAAGAGTGAAGCCCAAAGCACAGTTTGAATGTAACCTAGGAGTAAGCTACTCAGCCCTCTGGCTGCTTTCAAACCCCAGCAGCCAGGTCTGACTGCTTCATTCATCGCTAACCTACCAAAAAAAAAAGAGCAAGAGCCAAAAAAAAAAAAGATGTCTTGTACTAACTGCCTGCCCCCCCTCACCCAGCTAGTGCCCTGGAGCCCAAAGCTATGGGAATGGCTCCACAAGCCACTTGATTAATAAGAGCCCAGGGGGGGGAAAAAATCGTTTATATAACCTCGTCTTCTCTAAACTTCCTAAGTGCTTTAGAAAGTGGCTGCCCTGGAAACCCAAACTGGAAACGAAAAATATTATCTCTTCCATTTATAAACATCTCCGGCGCTAATGAAGTGAGGAACGGCAGCGGCGGGGAGGGGAGCATCGCGATGCACTTGGCAGGCGTGGGAGAGCCCCGATAAAACCATTTCGTTTCAGGTGGGTGTGGAGTAGGGGAAAGTCCTCCTACCATGGTCTGGTGCCACTGTAAGCTGCTGACTACAAGGCTGTGAGGCCCCCAGGGAGGGATTTGGGAAGATGGATGGTTATGGAAGTATCTGCTATGCTAAACACAGAGGCAGACCGACAACCTTCCGAGGTGCAAATGTGGGGGGAAGGAAGACAGGGTGACGTGAACGGGGCAAGAGCAGATGGGTGAGACCATAAAAATCAGTTCCCTTAACTTGAAGCTGTAGCTGGGATGAAGAGTCACGCCCTGATACTGGAAAGTATGGAGAGAACACTCACTGTGCACTCATAGTTTGTGGCACAAACTGGGCTCCTCGTGCATGTCGACAGATCCCGTCTGTTTACACCAATCTGCTCTAAATAAACACACGAGTGGTCCAGATTAAGCTCCTGGGTTCAACCACCCTCTGCCTCGCAGCCCCTCAGACACACAGAGAGCTAGAAGAAGCATTCTGCAGGATTGTCCAACCTATTTCTCTGTTTTCTTTCCATGCTGGCATTTCCCACGGAGATTTGTTTTTGCATCAACACAGCCAGCATCAGAAAACGCTGAGTTTTGGTTGGAAATGTTTGGATTTCATTTTTGACAAAATATTGATGATTTCCAGCAGAATAATCCGTCACTTTTGGCAGCAACAAGAAGAAAAGTCAAAAAGCCATATTTCATCTAGATAGGGGACTGAGCTGACACCCAGCCTGGATCTCGGTCCAAGTGGAAGGCAAAGCACAGGCTACGGGTTGCCTTGTTATCCTGTCACTTTGATTACTGTAAAGCAAGGGAACCTGCTACTCTTCTCATGTCATAGTTGTTTGCCTGGATAGAAACACAACCAAAGCTGCCAGGCAAAGGAAGCATCTGGTCTCCTGAGGTCAGGCAGTAACTAGATTCAAAGCAGGGGAAGAGAAGGTCTGATCTTCTCTGGAGATGTTTCTCAGGAGATGCAGATACCCCAAGGTTGCAGCAGGATGAAGAGTTGGTCCAGAGCAGGACTGAGATGCCAGCTTTATTTCCATCACTATCTTCCATAATTATCCATGCCTCTTGAGCTTACAAAACTGGGTTGAAATTTCCCAAGTGCAGGCTCTTCTGTGAGATGCCTGGAACTGACCAAATTAGAAATTTTCCATAAACAGGCTCCCTTGGGGCATCTCCTCCTTTTTTTCCTACTCTACCTCAATGCTGACATCAGTCTGGCCAAAACAAGTGCCCTCTGGCCTCCCTTGAATTTAAGATGTGGAGAGTGTATCACCCAAACCAAGGGAAAAAGGCATTTTGGATTCCTGAAAAGTAGTTGTTGATCAGTTGGGGAGAAGTAGTTTGGGTCAGCTCTTTGCAGAAATCAAATCTCTGCTTTGGTGGAGCTGTTTCTTTTGCTCCATCCCATTTGTTTTACAGGAAGCAGGAATATCTGCAAGTGTTTTTGCCACCTCACGTGCCCCTGCTCACGCAGCGTGTGCCATGTCAGTGGCCTTCTTTCCCTTTCCAGGAAGGGAAGTCCTGTCATGAACTTTATTATATTGCTTTTTGGTGTGTGAGTCCAACCCCTTCACGGCTAAAATCAATGGCAAGGTTCTCACTGGGTGGGTTGAAGCCAACTTCTCCTGCAGGATTGGCTTTGGGGGTTTAAAGATCATCTGTCTTGAATTCTAACCTGCCTGTGGGGTAAGAAAAAAACCACCAAAAGAAGAATCCTGCCTCTAAGAGGGGATCAAAGATCTCCAAAGGCAGCTTCCAAAGGATGGACCTGTGCTGATTCACGCTGGCTGAGAATCTCCTTTCATAAGCTTAATGCCAAAAATAAGTCCTCATGCAAATTCCACCCTCCCTCCCATGCTTTTCCCACACCTCACTAAAGTCATTTGGAGGCCAGCAAGCCACCGGCTGCCACTCTCCCGTGGCTGTTCTGCAGAGAAACCATCTTCCCAACGTGCACACACAATCTCATCAGCTCTCAGAGAGGCAGCCTTCCTTCCCAGGAACCAGCTGCAGAGAAAGAACTTGTATTTCATCTGTTGTGAAATGGCCAACAATTGACCCACTGCAACTTCTTCAAAACCTATTGATGCAAAACTCCAGAGGGGAGAGAAGGTCCAGCCAGTGGGCTGGGTAAGCTTCAGCACGTGCTCAGCAGCTTCAAGGGCTCAGCCATGTTAGCAGCTTGGTGATGCTTAAGGCATCTATTTTTATTTTATTTTATTTTATTTTATTTTATTTTATTTTATTTTATTTTATTTTATTTTATTTTATTTTATTTTATTTTATTTTATTTTATTTTATTTTATTTTATTTTACTTTATTTTATTTTACTTTATTCTATTTTTTTAACTATATCGAGTGCTTGTACGACACCGTTCTCCGGGGACTTCCAGCCACCCGCCTGACCTCAAAGAATTAAGCATTGCAATAAAATGTGCAATGAATTAATCACCTGCATCTCCAACGTGAGAAACTGCTACGCAGTGGCTCACAGGCAACTTCTGAATGATTGAGGGATCTCACTGCACTGGAAGTCAGTGGGGTTTAGATGCCTGAAGACTTTCTGTTAAGTGATGTCACCAAGGTATTCCAAATCCCAGCTGTAAGATCTCAGCCAGAGCTCCTAAATCTGCTGTTCCTACCCCTGAGAATTCTTCCTCCATAAAGAGACCACGGGTAGTGGGGAAGAGCTACTGAGAGCTCAGGTGAATGAAACCACCCCGTTGTCTGGGAAGAGGATGTTGTGTTCTACAGACCAGGCACTGCAGGGTCCTTCCAGTCAATCAACTCATTGTTGTACAGTAGGAACGAAGAGGAGAGATGCTCAGAGAGTAGCAAGAGAGCACAGACCCTGCATCTCCCCCCAGAAGCTCCAGAGAAGGTGAGAAGCCTCACATGCACAAAACAGGGTGTAGTAAACAAGGTGTGGAAAGCATATGACGTTTGAGAAAGCTCAGACCTGGGTCTGCTCTGCAAAGGAGGAATCATGTCCACCCACAATTAACAGCAGGGCAGCTCGAGCTTATTTCTGCTGGGTTTCCGAGAGCAGAGAGATGCAATCCCTTACAGGGCTTTCAAGGAATACTCCTCCTAATCCTGTCCTTACACTTGTGTGCCTCTAGGCATGGTATTTCTCCCTCCTGCTCTTCATCCAGCCAGTGTGCATATGAGTTCCTTGAGCTGGATGAGGCACAGGACAGTCCAATCCTCCTGGAGGTGTCTGTGTGTTAGAAATAACAATAAAAAAACCCAAGACAGACCATCCTAATGCAACTATCCCCCCTCCCCAAATGTCTGACAGCCTGGTTTCTCAGTCTGAAGTGATGCAAATTGCTCAGATAAGGTTCAGATAAAGTATCTGAGCTCTCAAGGGCTTATCTGAGCTGAACACCAACTCCAAAAATTCTGAAATTTGCCCTGTGGGACTATCTTCATAGAGCTTGATTTCCATCTGAAGACTGGACCTCCAGAGGCTGCAGAAACAGCCACTGTTCAAATGCATTCTTGAGATAGCTGGGTGGGATGGCACAGGTCTGCAGCTCCCCTATCATGTGCTATCTGGGGATTTGCCTTCTGGTGGGAATGTTGCAAGAGCCAAGCTGATGGCTCAAGCAACCGGTGACGGCACCTTTCACCGCCACCACTTACACTGTAACAGATGAGGGAAAACCTTTTTTCCATCACTTTCCCTTGGCTACAAAGTGCTCCATCCTGGCTTTTCCTTTCAACCCTGTTCCCTCCCAGTAATTGTTTGCAGAGGGAAAGCTTGTGGGAGAGCAGCTCCATCACTGAGCACGTCAGCATGGGCATCAGGTAAAGATTTGGGATTTCCAAAGTAGCCTGGATGCAACAAGGAGCCCCATCTGAAAGGGGGTGGTTTCATTCACCTGAGCTCTCAGTAGCTCTTCCTCACTACCCGTGGTCTTTTTATGGAGGAAGAATTCTCAGGGGTAAGAACAGCAGATTTAGGAGCTCTGGCTGAGATCTTACAGATGCAAGGATGCAAACCCCATCTGAAAATCTCAGCTTGGCAGGATGTAAAGGGAATCAGGAATTGCAGTGAGGAGCTCTGATCAAACAGACCCAGGCTGGCAGTAACAGACAATCTCTAATATTTACTTACAGTGATAAACATTTGGGCTTAGAGATCCAGCCCTTCTGAAACACAGATAACTGCAGCGGTCTCAAAACGTGTGAGACCTGGGAGTGAGCATCCGCTTATAGTACGTGACTCAGACTGTGAAAGGAGCCCGGGGAAGTCCAAGGCCAGGCTTAGAGAGGGTACATTGAGATCTCTTTGTAAAGTTGGTACAAAGGGCCCATTAACTCACTTACACCTGGATTACAGTTATTCTTTGTCCTGTAGGACCATCAAGGGTCCCCCATCTTACAGCCAGATCCCATGTTGCTGGGTAATCTACAAACACAGGAGTGAAAAACAGCAGGAAGGATTCCTCCCTGAAGGGGTTGCAACCAAATAATCATTAATTTATTGCATTTATACACCTAATGCAAATCTAGCAAGGATGAAAAAAAAAGAGCTTTCTGAAAACCGTTCAGAGCTCTGCAGAAATTACCCCCAAATCTCACTGATTCAAGCAGAGAAAGATTTCCTCTCTGTAGAGGTTTGCAACCGTCAGGCAGAGTTCTCAGGCAAGAATAGCTATGAAATTCTATAGGGTGGCTCATAAACCATAGGAAAAAAAAAAAAAAAGGTTTCCTTTCCTACTAAAAAATTCCCAGAGGCTCATTCCCAAAGGGCCAGCATGCCAAAGGGCTGCTGCAGAATGCTGCATCAAGCGCTTCATCCTGGCTAAAAACCAGGGATTGGGGGAAAAAAGCGTGGGCAGGCTCCGGGCGCCCGGCAGCTCCCCAGCACTCAGCTGTGTTGGCAGCACCAGGGTTAACCGCCCCGGCGCCCTGTAATGCAATGATTTCTGGTTTATTTCAGCAGGGGAAGTGTGTCCCGGCCTGATTAGCCCAATGGTTTCCTCTTTTCCCATAACCTCCAGACCCCCATGGCCTAAGTGTTTACTTTCTGAAATAAAAAATCTGCTAGTGTTTTTCTTTTTTCGGGGCATGTGTATTTTGGGAGGATTCGGGGGGGAGGGGGCTGGGGGGAGGAAAGTGCAGAGGGGGGAGTTGAATGGGATGGGAGGTTTGCATACACCTCCCTTCTCTCTCCCACCCCTCACCCCCAGCTCCTTCCCAGCTGCAACCTCTGAGCTGAGACTTCTGGCTTCAATGTGAGAGAGAGAGAGAGAGGAGGAAAAAAAAGGGGGAGAGAGAAACGTATTAATGAGAGAGTTCAGTCTCTTGCTTCAGCAGCTATAAACACAGCGAACATCTGGAGGGAGAGAGAGGTGCTTCATGCTGCCAGGAGCTGAAAGAAACAGGCTGTTTTCAGGGTCCCAGCCCCCCACGCTCCCCATGTTCCCCTCTGCCTTCCTTGCACATAGATCTCCTGGCATCACCCAGCCAGCCCTGCCTATCCAGAGAGAAAATAGTAGCTGGTCTCACTTACACATCCCTCCCTGCTCCACGTCAGCACAGCAAAGCCCACCTAGGTGTTGCTACAAGAAGGGTTGGCCACATTCAACCCAAATCCTTCAGAGAGGGTGCTCTGCTGCCCGCTATCCCCAGAGGTGACTGAGTCTGTAGGAAAGGAGTTTGGGAAAGTGAAAAAAAAAACAACAACAAAAACCAAAGAGCTGTGCTTTGTGTGGCCTGTCTGAAGGAAGTGTTTGATGGTGCAGGATAGCTGCCTCCTCTGGAAAAGAAACAGGTACATCCACCTCACTCCATTCCTACAAAGGGATCAATCCTACTCCAAGACCAACCCAAAATGAGACATTTTCTGCAGTTATCCTCAAGGCATCACAGAAGCTCTGGACAGCTTGTTGCTTAGTCCTTTTCCTCCCTGATTCTACATCAAGTTATTCCTTCCCAAGGCATTCCAAAGCTGCTGCTCATTTTTGCACTGCTAACTTGAGTTTTCCCTCTTGCTGAGCTCCCATCACCCCTGTTATACTGAAGACACTCAACAAACCTACAGGCATCACCCAAAAAAACCAAGCAACAACCTTCCAGCTTTCACCCAACCACATCCCGGGGACCAACGCCCTGTTCGGAGCACGATTCCTCCTCGCACAGCAGCTGATCCCCAGCTGACACCAGTGCTGCAGCTCAAGTGGGAAAAGAGCTCAGCGCTCATTCTCTGGTGATGACCCAATGTGCAGGGAACTCCCTTGGGTTTTGTCTTTGAGAGACAAGACAGGGATTTTTAATTTTTTTTTTCCAGAGTCAAGCAGGAAACAAATGGAAAAGTGAAAGCCTGGATTTTTGTCGTTCTATTGCTTCAGCGCAAATAAATCTCTCCAAGCGCTGACTTGCAGCAGGTTACAGTGGGGGGATGCAGAGAGGGCATCAAGGACACCTGGGCATGTTTTTCTCACCTGTGAAACAACAAGAAACCGGACACCAAGTCCAGATCCCACTGAAGAACAAACCAGTAACTGCCCAGCAGCCTTCACAGGGCCCTTGCAAAAGGGCCAGGAGAGTCTAAGACACCACTAAGTCTAAGGCAGCTCACAGCTCTGCAATTCCTTCACAAGGCATAGAGGGATCTTTTCTCTCCACCAACAGACTGGAGTAAGAGCTCTTAATGGAGAAAATTATGTGTGTCCTTCCAAAAACCCACAGAGCCCGAGTAGAGTAGGTGTGACATGCCTTTAACTGGAGCCAATGAAACACCCAAAGACTGCCAGGAAAAAAAAAGGGTCAAAGAAACCCATTCCAACCAGGCTATAAAGAGCCCCAGACCCCAAGGCTTGTGAGGAGCCTGGCTGGCCAGAGGATGACAACAGAGCCCAGCAGAAAGGGCTCATTCATCCCCCAGACCAGAGCCATAATGGGCCACCAGCAAAGGGCTGGGGAGGGCTGCAGATTTGGGGGACAACCAGCAGCAGGTTGAGCAGAGGCAGGGTTTTGTGCACGGCTTTTGTTGAGCCTTGAAATGTATTAACATCTATCACTTCAGCTCAGTTGTCCCTCTCCGTGGTGGCTCACCCCTTTTTCTTCCTCCCCCTGTTCTGTTTTCCTTCACCTTCCTCCACATGCTTCCTTGGTGGCTCCCCATTTATGAAAGAAGGAGAGGACAGAATGGTCCATCCAGAACTGCCTGAGAAGTCCTGCTCGGTCTCGAGCCACAGGCAGAGGAGCATGCCCTGTGAAAAGACGCTCATTCATCTCAGCGGAGAGTGTGCGGGGGAGGCAGCAGCAGCGCAGGGGAGGGGGGGAAGTGTTGGAGGAGGCTGAGAAAAGGAAGGAGGCCACAGTTAAAAATAGGATAAAAGGACATTAAAAAAAAGCAGATTTTTTTCTTTTTTTTTAAAAAAAGAGCTTTGCTCAGAAAATGTGCTGCAGCTGGAGAAGCCATCGGGCTGAGCTTGGTCAGCTTGCACCTTCCCCCTCCTCACTCCTCTTCCCCAAGCCCCCTTCCTCCAAGCGTGGGCCTGGAAGATGGCCCAAAAACCTCTCACAGAAAGAGCTTTCCTCTGGGGATCTCCACCAGGGAAAGCACAGGTCTCACGGCAAAGGAACGTGGGGAAAAGCATGAAGAGTTCACCATGGATACAGGCAGTCCTGGTGGGACTCCTGCCTGCAGTCCAGGCTGAGCTGAGAGCTGGGCTGGAAGGAAGATCTTAGCCAGAGTTAGCAGGGTGGGGACAAAAGGAGGGCACCCCTATTTTGTCTGCATGGGCATAAGGCACACCCTGCAATGCATTGCTCCATCTACAAGGGCTTATGCTTCCCTGCCAAACTCAGCACAACACCACTATGGCCCATTTTGCAGGGTCCATGAAGCACCAGGAGGTCAGATGCAGGTTTGTTGCGCTGGGAACGTGCTACTCCCAGAGCTAATAAACCCAAAATATTCTGGGCTGAGAGGTGACACCAAGCTAATGTGGCCAGGCAGCACCAGCCACAGGCTGGGTAAGGCTGGCCTCTGCACCATGTCCACCCACAGCACTGGCCTGGACCACACTGGGTGTTGGGGATGAGCCTAAGGTGATGCCTTTTATTTGTGACAGTGTCTTGGTGCAAGAAACCTGACTGAAATCAGCAGGGTTGCTTTCACTAGACTGGGAAGCTGAGTCAGACCTGCAGCTCTAATTTCATTGCTAGTAAAGGCTTTAATTTCATTTCTTACCTTGCAAAATCCCAAAGCCAATCCCATTTGCCTCAGTGAAAGTAAGGTCACTCCCTCAAATGCTTCCATAGTGTCCAAAAGGTTAGGAGCACCTTCAATCCAAGCTTGCTAATTCAGCACAACACCAGTTGTAGAAACTTCTTCAGCCAGAGTTGTTTCATCCCTCACTTGCCATTAACAACAGTTTTATCTCCCCTATCACTAAGGAAAACAAACCCATTCAGAGGGGAAAGGGTTGTCAAAGTGGCCTTGGCTCAAAAAAAAAGCAAAGCAGCCAGGACTCTGTCTGTGCTGAAATTATAATATTGCTATCAAGTCTTTTCCTCCACTCCAGTTTTGTGCCTAACCTTGTAACAGCCACAAAATGATAAGTTTTAGGATACTTGTACCTTAGGAATTAAACATGCTGGTGCCAAGTGTGGCTTGCAGCATCCTTTCAGCAACCCCACCACTTTGGGTAGATGTGGCACCCTTAATTTTGGGTTACCAGATGGTTTAGCTAAGGTGCAACAGCCTCTACGCTCCTATTCCCACCTTTCCAAGGAGCAGAGCTACTTTTCCTAGCCAGGCAGCAGCTCCTTTCTTGCTAGTTATTTTTTAGCACCTTTGGGATGTGCCCTTTGTTTGCTGCAGATCCAATTTGAATTGTCTCTCTGGGCAATAATAGTTCCAACATATGCACTGCCAACTGTGGTAGCAAGCTAATAAATAAAACTGATCCAAAAAAACACCACCACCCCTTCTTGTCTTTATCAACAAGCTAAATCCACATCAGGCTTTCCTTTATCCATATCACTGAATAATCTAATCAGACTTCAAGCACAATGTAAATAAACTCACTCAAGCTTCAAAGGCAAAATGTCTTCTCTAAACACGAGCAGCTCTCCAACTTTTCGAAATGTTGTGGGTTTCTATTGCAAGAGGATATATTCACACTTGCATTTTCCTTGTTGACTTGTTTCTTTCACCAACATCAAGACCATGAAAACCAAAATAGCCTCTAGTACACCAAAAGAATAGATGACAAATGCTTTTAATGTGCACCCGAAACACAAAGGAGAAATGAAAGACCGTTCCTAGCGGTATATACAAATGAGAGTTTCCTCTCATTTAAAATTAGAAACTGCTCTAGACTGAAGAAACAACAGTATTAAAATTAAAAAAAAAAATCAGAGAAAGAGTACTTTGCACTGCAACAGGAAGAACTGAAAAGTAATTCTTGGGTATTGCAAGAGAATCAGAGGCCTGTCCTACCCATCCCAATGTCCCAAAACCTGTTTAAGACAATGACAGTTGGTTTTTGGTTTGCTGGTTTTTTTTTTTAACTGCCTTCACTGAGGTTTGAACCAGGCTCCAGTCTCTGTAGCAAGAAATTTCACAGAGCCAGCATGGGGTAATGAAGATCTGGGTTGCAGATATGTTGGTCCCTGGAGAGAGCACTTTCACAGAAAAGGGGAGAGGGTAGGGAAAAAAAAAACCAGAAAAAAACACAAAGAAAACTTTCCAGGCACAGATTTGCAAAATGTTTGAGTAAATCCAAATGCTGCAAGGGCAGATTTCATCAGAGCAGAGTTGACATCATGCTGAGAAGAGGTCACCCACAGGAGTTGAGCAAATAGCTGAAATAAGAACGGCTGGGAATAGGCAGCAGAGTTTTTGCTCCAGCCACAGGCACAGCACTCTGCATCCCTCTCCTGCTCACACACAAGTGCTCACCAAAGGAGAAAAAAAAAAAAGAAAAGAAAAAAAAATCGACATGCCTGAATATTTGCCAAGGAGAGATTTCAAACTGTACATTTGACCGCAGCAGTCACTGGTTCTGCTGAACTCTTTAGCTGCAAAAAGTCTCTAAACATCAGGGCTTTTCCCTTCCCAAGGGGCCAATGTGCATAACTAACGAGCCAGGAACAAGTCACAGAAGACCAGCACATGCCATACAAAAGCTTACATGGGATTTAAGTGCTTCATGATAGGCTTATGTGGGACTTAAGTGAAACATAAACTTCATATTGGCCCTTTGCAAAGGTCACATTTGTGCAACTTGAGCTTTTTCGCTTAGTTCTTACAATTGGCCAGGGCCACAGCGTACCTGAGCCTTCTGCTCTGCCACTGCACAACTGGGCTCTTTGCTGAAGCCTCATCACCCACCCCACAGGCAGGAGGACCAAGATGACATCTGCCCTGCCAGTTTGCTTATACAAGCAGCAACCCAGACTGCAAGCTCAGCTTGAAGACTCACAGGTTGAACAACGTGCGGGGCAAGAATTAGTCACCGGCGATTTTGTAACAACTTTCAAATGATGCATTCGTTAGAGAAGATGATCATCGAGTCCAAGTCAGTGAATTGCTTTAACTGTGCAGCACATTGCAACCACACAACCCTGACAGCATAGCATGACCACACATCTCCAGTTGTGGTTACCTAAAGACCCTCCCAAGGAACAAGGTGAAGAGCTACAAAAGCAAGAGACTCAAAATTCCTACAACAGGGGAATTAAAACATAAAAGTCCTCAGCTCCTTGCAACCCTCCATGGAAGCCACATCACTTTCCTGAAGCCACCAGCTAGGACATTGGTCTTATAAACGCTATGAGAAAAGCTGAAGACGCAACCAGGAGGTGGGCAGGTCCATCTTGCCCACTCCTGGAGACCCTCCATGTGTGTCTAAACCCCAAGGAGAGGTAACCAGGGCTGCAGTCCCCAAATGTAAAGGAAGATACATGCAGGACATCAAAATCACCCCTCAACAGAGAAAAGGGGTTCTCCCAGATGGGCACTCATGCAATGGTGGAGTAGAAGGAACCTCCTGCTCCCTTCAGCATTGCTCTGGTGGGAGGACAATAGTTAAACAAAGCAAACTTAAAGTTTTTCTCAGCTTTTTGGCCCCATCGCTACTGTGGGAGACCTTTGAGAGCCAGCAAGGCAGATACCAACCAGGTGAGTGCCCTATGGCTGCATTAAGGGCAAAACACCCCAGTAAATTAAGTCAGGACCTGGCCTGAAAGCAAATATAGGAAGAAGGAGACAATGTGAACAGGCTGGACAACAAACAAGAGCATAGTGGGGCTTTAAGATCATCTTTTCACCTCAGCACATTGCCAAACCCCATAACACAGGAGGGAAAGGCCCCATCCCCAACCCAGCCCCAAAATGGTGCCCTACCTGTGCTGTAGTGCTCCAGGCCGGTGGGTACTTCTTGCGTGGCAGGCTCATCCCAGAGCGGGCAGCATGTCCTCGGCTGGCAGCAGGCAGCCTGAAAGCCGCAGGTCACCCAAGGATCCTCGCAGGAGCCGGTGGCACCTTGCTTCTGGGAGCAAGGAGGGAAAAATGTCAAGGGAGCAGGGACCCCAAAATGGCCGCCACATGCCAAATGGCAGCGCGCCTCTCCCTCCCGCCAAATCCAGGTGTGAAGCCTAGAAATGGCAGGGGTTTGTGCAGGAGAAACGATGTTGTCCAAACTCATGTGACTGAGGAGCATCACGATGAGGCCAAAAAGACGCTTTTTGAAGCAAACGTGAGGGAAAAAAATGAAGGTACAGAGTGGGGCTGTGCTCAACAAAATGGCGGTGGGGAGGGGGCTCCCTCAGGGCCAGGCGCGGGGAGGCACCACCATTAAGGGGCTTGTTTCAGCCCTGTCAGCCAGAATTGTTATTTTTTGGCTGCCTGAAGCAGGAGGCTCCACAATCCCCCCCAAAATATCGGGGGTCTGTAAGAGCACAGAGAGGCCACGGCCTTGCCCAGCTCACAACCCAGCACTATAGCCGAGCTCGGCCTCACGCTGATGGGACCTGATCCAAGCCATCATATTTATGTGCATATTCCTATTTATATTTAAATTATCTGCTATTATATTTGCATTTATATTTGTGTTATTTGTATTTATTGTTACATTATTTACCTTTGTGTGTCCACCTACATATGTGTGTGTGTGTACATACCTGTGTATATACAGGTGGTATACACACATGAAGTATATACACAAGTGTGTATATCTACATAAACTTATGTATTATTACATAAATATTACATAATATACTGTATTATTACATGCTTACACACAATACATTATATGTGTATATACATGTATTGATGATATGTGTGATATAAGCATGTATACACACACAGGTGTACATAATCCGAGGTTATAACTGTCACTATATATTGCCCATGTTTATTTTGATGGCATATAAAGTTATATTTATACTTTCTAAAGCAAATATATGTATTGTATATACAAGCATTTATAGGTGGATAGAAATACTCCCAGGATATAATTTTCATTTTATTTTATAGTGACCTATTTTATATAGATATATTTATAAATATGTGTACATATAGGTGTATACTTTATATATATATTTACCATATATACATACATGCCTAGACATATATACTCTATAATACATATAGTACATATATATACATGTATATCTCTATAAAAGAGAATAACAACATATACATCCATAGAAAGAAATTCAGGATGGGTTCATTTTTTATCATGATGATTATTTCCCTGCAGGGAAATAGTTTTGCTTCGTTTCCAATCAATATTTAAAAGCCAAATGCATGCTTGGAACCATTTAAAGGAAAAATGTTAGAAATATTTCATGCGTCAGAGTGGTCTTTTCTTCCTAATTTGGTGAAAATTTTGTTTTCTAGCGTGTTTTCTGTGCAGCCTGGTGTCTCAGCTCAGAGTTACAGCTTTCATCTGACCTTGTCTAGGATCTTTAACACCGGTCAGCATTTTTTGGTGAATATTTATTAATGTGATTTCTCTAAATAAGGGTGAAAGGATTGTCAAACCTGACCCATAAGTGCTGGCAGTCAGCACAGGCATGCCCAGGATCACAGTTTAAATATATTATAAATAACCACCCATCAGCTGCCCAGACAGAAAGGAGCTGTCTCAGGAGAGGAGGCACCAAAGTTGTCCAAAAATTCTGGCCAAAGAAACCGAACTTTTTCCAAAGCTTGATCTTTGTGCTGATCCCACCGCATTCATCCCCAGCAGGTGAAGGTCAGCACGGGAGCGGAGGCACTGGGACAATGGTTACCCGAACAATTCTCCTCCCAACACAAGCGCAGGAAATCCGACGCAACGATCCTATTTCCAGTTGAGGTTTGCGAGCTCCAGACATTCAGATAAGCTCTGGGTAAACACTCAGCCTTCAGATGCTGCTCTGAACTACGGCAAAACCTTGGAACGATTTAGCAGTCGACACCAAGCCGTGTCACTGAATGGGCTGGCAAAGTCACAGCAAGCAAAGAGAAAACTCACTGCTGGGGATAGAAAAATAACCCCAACTCCTTTCTTACCATCACTCCAGGGCGAGCCAAAGGATAAGGGGCTGTGTTGCCGATGGTTGTGTCCATATAGTAACTCATCATCTCCGAGGTGCCTGCAGACATGGAGAGGGACGTTAGATGCCCTGCTGTAGAAAGCAGAAAAATTGGCAGCATCAGCTAAATCTGTGCATTCTCACAGCCACCTCAAGCTAAGGATCACGCTCTCATCTTAATGAGTTTAAGCTGGAAAAGTTAAGAGGAAAAATATCTGTATTAATAGCAGATATTGTGATTAGATGTGTTGTGTCAACAATGCAAACACACGGATCCATTAGTGTAAACTGATGAGAGCCTGACAATGGTGAATGAATTATCACCTGGAAGCTGATGGAGCTACTCTGAGGGAAGATGAGATCATATTTCCTTTGCTGTAGAATCGGTGGGAAATTGCTGCCAATTTTTTTTTCTTTTTTAAGAAAAAATAGAAAAAAAAAAGCCAGTTTGTTGAGATCAACACCTTTCCTGTAAAAGTTTCGTCAAAAACAATGTTGCACAAAGAACTTCTCTGTTTTCAAGAGACATTGTCTGCTTTGCTGCATTATCTTATGTTCCCCTTGCTAAAGCTCTCCCTTCTCTGAGACTTACATGCCTGAGCAATTTGCAGATGGTTATTTAAACCATCTCGACCCACAGGTACATGTCACAGTTTCATGTGTCATTCCTAGCACAGGATTTACTCCTCTGAGCAACTCCTTCTACCAGTGCTGTTCATTAGATGTGATTTTTAAGCATTTATTAGCCTGTTTGTGTAAGCTGAGGTGAAGGAGCTGCAATCCAGCTCTGTTTTCAAATATGTAGATGTTTCTCCCTCTCTCCTTTAAATGCACAGTGGAGAATACAGGGCTGATGGACTTGATGTGTTTTGGGGAATATGACTTAAAGGTGGTGGGAGGAAAGAGTAAAGGCAGAGTAGCCTGAGCTCAGAAGGGCTTGCTCAGGCAGGATATGACTCGGATCCAAAGGGAATGGCTATTTTCATCACCCTGATCCACGGCACAGGCTGCCAGTCAGAAGAGCTGCCACTGCTTTAACCTCTCTGAGGACACAGCAGCTCTGGCTACTCTGAAATATCTCTGTTTTGATTTCTGCAGACCTCCTGTGCTACTGATGAAGATGCTACTGATGACTTGATGTCCAAGTCGTGTTCTAGACAGAGCCAATGCAACCACATTACCTTCAGCCTCTGCTTCTGTGCTGCACCCACAAATATCTCCAGGAGGCACTGGGACCTGCTCTCAGCCTCCCCTCCACTTCTCTCCTGCTGCCAGGGGCCAGCCAGCAGTTAGCAAAGATGCAGGCAAAGGGCAGAGCCTGCTTCAGCTACGCCTCACTCACCACTTCAGCAACTGGGACTCCCAGATAGCGTCTCCCACCGCGCTCTGTGACTAATGGCCAAATGTGAAACACCTGCATGTGGACGCACATTAAATTATCATCATTTCCTGCTTGTTATTACTAACTCTTGCTCTAACACCAGTATTATTTAAAAAAAAACCAAAAACACCAAACCCTTCTCTTTTTAATTCACAAAGCTGAAAACTCCCTGCGTGGTGAAAGAACAACGAGTCTATTTCTCTTTGCGCTTCGAGCAACCCCAAAACACAAGTATTGCAAGTTACTGTGGCTGAGAAGCCTTAACTAATCTTAGCATCTGTGCACAGCAGCCTGCCCTAACTAGGCGTTAAAACACGTTTGGTTTTTTTTAAGTCTCACTGCAGCTGGCTCAGCCTGCAGCTGGGTGAAACAAAGAAGGTGCACGGAGCCCATTTCTGCAACTCCACTGATGAAGAGTAAGACACTGAGTCCCAGTGCATCACACACCCAATCCTGACCTTAAACTGGTGTAAACTGTCTCACATAAACATGAACTGATCTCCCTCTTGCTCTGAAGTCAAGACTGACGCTGCCAAACTGTGCCAAAGCAAGACAGACACCACAAAATGGAGACAAGAGAACTCTCCAGGCTGAATCACCTATTGCAACGACACACACGTGTCTGAGAGTAAGGAGTTACAGCATTAAAACAACAGTTACCACAGCAGCCCCTGTGAGCAGCTCTTTTTCCTGCTTTGCAGCTTGTGCAATAGGCAGTTGGGGTTGGTTTGTTGGGTTTTTTTAATATATATATATTTTTCCTTTGATCAAGACACCTAAGTCACACCGGTTCTCGAGAACTGTTTTCATGCCTCGCTGAATGTCATTTGCATCTTTCTCAGGATGCCGTTGCCAACTGAACCTTCCAGCAAAGTACCACACATGGATGCTCGAAGCAACATGTGCTTCGGTCACAGGAGAAGCACTAAACCCATCCTGACATCCAGGACAAGGTTTCATGCAATAAAGAATATCAATAAGATTGCCAGAGCTGTAAAGCAGCACCAGCAACCCCCTCTCGATCCCTGGACTGGAGAAGGGGAATTATCATCTCTAGACAGCAGCTCTGACAGATTTGTAGCAAAGACAGTTTGCTTTTTAGTTTCTCTTCCCCTGCAAGCTGTACTGTTAAAAAGCCCAAGAGGGGGGTCAGAAATACAGCAACCATTTGTACCCCCATCCCTCTATGGTCAAGGCAAATCCAACTTAAACGCAGCTTAAGCCCAACCTGATGCAAATTTTGTGGCTGACAACGGTTAAATGTCAGAGACATGCAGGTTTTAGGCTGTGAAAGGGACCTGGAAGACAAGCCCTGCTAGAAAAAAAATGGGTGAGTAGATTCTGTGCACGAAATAATTACACTTGGGAAAAACAGGTACGGTGAGGCCAGCAACAGGAGGCAAGATGACAGCAGAAAAAGAGCTCTGGTGTGCTTTGTCCAAGCTAATTTTAACAGAATTTCCACCACTTCCCATAGGAAACTACTTCACAGCCCAATACATCTCTCACTGTCAGCAAGTTTCTCTGATGTTTGAGCGATATTTTTCTTCTCTTTAGCTTCCCCTAATAAGAGCCTTAAATAGTTCCTCTCCTCCCCTTGGATGCCATTAGACAGCTTTAATGACCGCTCAGGAGCTTGCAGCTGAACTGAATTCAATGATAGTGCTCTTCGTGGCAGGTAACCTGGCTGATATTAAGGAAATCACTACAGATTTACACCAAGATAATCGAGACCCACAGCTTGCTGAGAGCTGTTAATAAATAGAGGGGAATCAGAGCCATTTGGTAAAATCTTTAATGACTTAATAGCTTGACTTCAGTCTTATTGTTTGCTCTTATTATTCCTGTCTTATTGTCAAAACATGTGTGGGAGAACCAGCATTTATTTTGGGATTTGATTAAGTACCAGCCAAAGCTATTAGACTCTTGGGTAATTTCTAAACTAAATTAAAATGTTAATTTCATTTCAACATCCATCTCTTCTCTTTTATAAGAGAAGTTTGGTTTGTTGTTGTTTTGTTTTTTGTTTTTTTTTAATTAATTACCAAGCTAACTTAAAAAAGGAAAAAGCTGTTTGTCCTCATGATTAATGCACACACCTATGCAGAATTTAGGAAGGAGTTAAAAAATCTGTCTTAAAACAAAGTGAACTTTGTCTATTGGATGCATGAAGACCCTTTACAATATTCCCATAAAACATCTAAGTATTATATTGCTTTAAGGATGGGGAAAGGGGAGTGGAGTGAGCCCACAGTGATTTTCCCAGTCAAAACCAGCAGCTCCCATCTCTGTTTCCCAGTTCAGTGCTCTGTGCACAGGTCTGCCCTGTCTCTTGTAAAATCCTCTGGCTCAGTTTTCTCCCCAGTTTCTGACTTTTTAGGAAACTTCAGCTTCTGCCCATCCTGTATCCCTCAGCCCCAGGCTGGCAACCTAGTAAAGGTGTCACTTGAAAGGTGGCATCCCTGGGACAGCTGCAAAACAATATTTGGGCACTTTTCTCCATCTCAATAAACCAAAAAGATTCCCTTTCCATGGGGTTAGCTGGGAAGCCAGGAGGATGGGCCAGGATCAGTATCCCCATCAAAATATTTCTGATTTGAAGAACGTGAATGAAGACTTTAAAAATGAGCAGCAGCACCTTCAACAAGACCATCCTGCATGAGCTGCTGCCCTGGCAGCTCCCTGACCCAAAGCTGCTTCGTGATAACCATTTTATTTTTGCATCAAGTAATAATTTATCATCTTTGAAGGGGTGGGGAAAATAGCTCATGGAAATTACATTCTTCTGCAAGTCTTTAACCCTTGAAATCCTGGCACTTTCCAGGCTGCCTGCCAATTTAATTCTCAGGGGAAAGAGTGTTTGTTGAGCTGTTGGCATGTTAAAAAACCTCATTCAATTCATCAAACCCTGGCACCAGCTTAAAATAAAAGGAGTATCCCTAATGCAGGATACGAGCAGTAGAAATGAGGATGCTTCTCTTGCTGCCTATTTACAAACCATGCTTTTTAAGAGATCAACCATCTCCTGTCTCCATTTCGTATCAGGAGATCCCATATTTATCATGATTTGTGAAATTAAAAATAAAAAAAAATTAAAAAAATATTAAAATGTAAAATTGAAGTGTTCTTGAAGAGGATACCTGGCTAACTGAAGGGAAAGCAGGCAGGGCAGTAAATAATGATGCTGTGGTAAATAGAGCAATATAGCAATTGCCCTTCTGCACCCTCAGTAAATACTGCAAGAGATTAAATGACTTGGCTAAGGTCATGTGGAGAAAGTGCTGGGGAGAGGCCGAGCTCTGAGCCCCTGAGCCGCTATCTTGACTGCAGGGCGGTGATTGCAGTCGGATTAGCGTGGCCAGAAGGGGAACGATGTGGCTAGCGAGGGCAGGGTGGGGGCTGCCTGTCAGCACATCGCTTTCTGCTTTAACTTTGTGCTTTTTCTTTTCTCAGGAGCTGTCAGATCTGCAAGAGATATGATGGTACTTTAAGAGATTTCCCATTTGGCTGGATAAATTCTAGCTGGGATGGATGACAGCGGGCACAGGATAGAGCTGGGACAGTTAAGGTTAGGATCAGTCTCTTATACCTACACACTCTTGAGCTCTTGTTCTCTGTGCTTGGTAGTAAACTGCTTTCTGCTTTAAACTTCTTCATTACCCTGCTCATTCATCTATCACTTCATCTTAATTTTATAATTAAGCTAAAATAATACCACCATCAACAGAACCACTGGATATAAAGCAAATTGAGAGCGCAGGTCGTGGCAAGGAGAGGGATTTAGGTGGGATACTAAAGCAGAGAGGCTGTTGCCATGAAATCACACTGCTCTCTCTTGGATCCTAGCAGCTACTTGCAATAGCAGGAAGATGTGAATGGGTGGGTGTGTGTAGGGGGGTTAATTAGGTCATCTGTTATTTCGCTCACAGATTTCCCTCTGTGGAATAATAGACACAGCACAACGTCACAGGCCAGATCCTCAGGGAGGACAAAACAGAAGGGGAAGAGCTGGATGAGTTTCATAGTTCAGCAAGGGATCCCCTGCAGCAGAGAAGGATCTGGCCCTGCAAGGAGCTTGTGTTCCCCATCTCAGAGAGCCCAGTCTGCCCCATGGCAAAGGAATCTTGGTTAGGGATTGGAGGCCCAGCTCTAAGTCTGTGTTTTGCTCCAGATTCCCTGTATGACCCATGGCAGGACACTTGGGACCAGCCTGCTCAGATCTACTGGTGCTTTGAAAATTCCTCTAAGCACCTTCATCCCAACTGCTTTAGGAAATCAGAAAGTTTAGAAAATTCATTTCTCTGTGCCTCAATTTGCCAGATGTATAGAGAGGAAAAGAACACTGGGGTGTTTTCTGATTTGGAGGGGAACCTGTACCCCAAAGCTCAGCGTTGAAGCTGAGGACAAGGAACACACACACACATCAATGCTGGGTGCAAAAAACACATGGCAAACATCCTCAAAAATCCCAGCCATTGGGTGAGTGATGCCATTGCCTACTGCCCAAGGTAAAAAAGTCTGGGTAGCCCAAAAAATCTGGCTTGCCAGAAAATTGTTTACAGGACAGGCAAGGGGTGAACTTAAAAAGCCTCAACCAAATGAGAGGCAGCACGAATAGCCTGTAAGCAGGAAACCACTCTGGACCCAGCCCACAGCCCCCGAAGGTGTCAGTTGACAGCACAAGATGGGAAGTTGATGGTAACTGTAATACCAAATGAGTGGCCACATGCAAAGCAGTGATTTAGAAACTAATGGGAAGGGGAAAGGCCTTGGCTGTGCTCCTCAGGGGCTCATAATTCCCACTGGCTGTTTTTGGCTGGGTGAGGGGTGCAGGATTGTGCCCTTCCCGAGGAATGGCAGCGGCACAGCAGCACATCCCTGCGGCTGTCACACTCAATTCCTCCCAGAAACAAACGCTGGCACCTGTGGCACTTTCTACCCTTTGAGGGATGGCATTGCCATGGAAAACATGCTGAGGTGTGGCAGCAAACCCTGTAGAGGCATTCCTTCAAAAACAGGAATCAGCCTTGGTCTGAGGGGATCTGCTCCTTGTCTGTCTGTCTGTCTGTCTGTGCACAGGGCTGGAGGGAGCTGAGTGAGCATCTGATCCCAGGTACTTGGTTTCTCCCCTGCCTTGCAACGCAAACAAACAAACCCCCCCATCCAAACCAAAATGTGACTCAAAACATACAAAGAACTGCAAATTTAATCCACTGTAATAATGTCAAAGCACAGCTTTCTACCTAGGTGAAGGAAACAATAATGTTCCCCTAAACATACATATAAACTTTATATACTCTCTATATAAAAAAAATAAAGAGGATTTTTAAAGGGAAGCATCAGCTCAGACATTTATACAAGATCCTGCAGTACTGTTAGCAAGCACATGAATCAGTTACTGGGTGAAACTGGAAATGGAGAGAGTAAAAGTAAATCACCGGCAAAACAAAACTCCCATGTCCTGAAAATGAACACAGGTACCTACAACCCACAAAAGATTTTAAAGCAACTCTCTCTCCCCACCGTCACTTACTACTTAGCTGAAAGGCCAGGGGAAAAGCTTATGTCCTCCACGGCTTCCCACACTTGTCTCCGGTCTCTTTCCAACTACCTGGTGCTATCCTCTGCGCTGGAGCCGGGGAGGGTGGAAATACCATAATGTTTGCAGCAGGGCTGCCTATTCAAAGGGAGGGGGAGTGGTCAGCCCCGCATCCAGGGCGGTGGGAACAGCCAGCTCCACGCTGCTCACGCTGCTCCGGCCACCACCAGCCAGGAAAAAGCCACCTCTGGCAGATGTCACATCGATTGGAAAAAAAAACCCCAAACATTACTTGGAGGTGGGCACAGAGGACAGGCTCCTGCCAACCCCCTCAGTGCTGGGTGCTGGTGGCCTCTGGGGCCACTCTGCTCCTGCAAAGTGATCCGGGGGCTTCAGCGTGGTTTGCAAGTGTCACTCAGGCCACCTAAATTCGCTGTGAAGTGGAGCTTATTCTTGCACAGCAACTATAAAAATGCCAAAAGCAGGTAAATCACAGCCAGGGTGAGGTTTATCCACCCCGATCCCTGAACCTCAGCTCAGCTGCTGCCTCTGCCTGGAGGTGCCTAATGGCAGAAACTATTGGTTCCTCCTAAAAGGTCCCCTGGGCACCTCCAGCTTTCTGCTCCTGTGTGTATTCCAGGGTATTGCTGGCTCTGGAGCACTGTTTTCTGGTGCCTCCTTTATCCCCAATTCTGGGAAGGATTCAGCCTGGTAGCATACCCTAAAACCCCTTATCACATGCTTCTGGTACCAGACATGCAAAAATAAAATAAAATAAAATAAAATAAAATAAAATAAAATAAAATAAAATAAAATAAAATAAAATAAAATAAAATAAAATAAAATAAAATAAAATAAAATAAAATAAAATAAAATAAAATAAAATGGTATCTTTTCAAAAACACAAAGAAATCTCCTTTACATAAGGCACCAGAGAGGGGAGATGCCCAGGCAGCACTGGGAGCCACTGGTTCAGCTCCCACCTCTGATAGAAACACATGGTCCCAACCTGTATCACCCCAAATTCTACTTTTAACACAGATGCTAAAGGAGGTCAGGGGTTTTCTGGAGAAGGCTGCCAGTGCCAGAAGGGCAGGGGAGCATTTTCCCAGCTGGGTAGAAAAGGGAAGAGGCAGAAACACAGGTTACAGCAGGCTGATTCCAAAAACCTCAGTGTAAATTGGGAGAGCAGGACTTGGAGCTATCCTCTGCCTGGCCCTCGTAGCCTGGCCAGGAGCCTCCAAAGCCCCAGTGCTACCTCCAGATCCTGGTTGGAGGAGGACATGCCCATCCTGCCTCTCCTGTTCTCACTCTCCAGGCAGCAAACCTGTTTTTTTCCTCCAGGAGAGGGCTCCAGGCTGAAAATCCTCTCCCACTCCAGCACAAATCCCCATCAAGCCGCCTTCATGAGCAACCCCTCTGGCTGAGCCCCTGCCAGCAGCCCCAGGAGTGAGGCAAAGCCCAAACACCAAGAGTTACATATATACTGTTCTGGGATATTTTGTTTATGGGCAAAATAGGAGGCTAGGAACAGCCACTGTGATTTTCCCTAGAAATCTTAATAATGAGCTGTAATATAACAGCAAAAAGAAAAAGAGGGCACAGCCATGAGAGTCAGTCCTTATTGCCTTAATGCACTGATGCTGCTTGCCAGAATATTTGCAGAATTATCTGGTTTTCAAGGAAAAAAAATGAGCAGCATCCTCACAACAAAAAAAAAAATGCAGCATATACATCTAAGTACTATCTCTGGAAATCAGTCTGGGGAGAGAAATAACTCCTGAAGATCTCCTTTCTCACTCCAAAAATGGGTATTTTGGATACTCTCAGCTAAATGGACATTGGCAAAGTGCAGACTGAAAGTGTATTTGCTATCAGGTGGATAATTTCTGCCTGCACAGGGCTTGTGTAGCATCTACAACTGCCAAATGCTTCCCAGAGAAATCAAATGTGCCAAACTGTAGTGTTCCCAGGCATAAAGGACTCCTCTGCTCCTCACCCCCCAGCCCAGGAGATTGCTCAAACACACATGGTGACAAGCAACAACAAAAAACCCCCAATATTTATACACCTAAAAGTATTAACAGATCCTTGGAGGAATTTCTTGAGCTCCTAAGAATGAATCTCCACTGTAGCCACTGCCTTAGCTTAGAAACATACACCTACAGGTGACCCAAATGTACGTTACCTGGTGAACTTGCAGCCGTAAGGCACTGATGGATCTTGTAACTATTTGAAAGCAGGAAATTATTTACAGGGTTCCCATCTTCTCAGGAAGGTTTCCAGCCTCCTGGGCTTTGGTACAAAGGCTCGGTCACGTCTGAACGCCAAAGGAGTGGAATGTATCCAGCAAATCAATTTTTATCTGGGCAACTCTTCCTTCAGGCTGCAGGATAACCCTGCTGGCAGCTGCAAACAAGATGTCTTTTCCCTGGGTTGGATGTTTTGTTCTGCAGCAGACAGTTCTTCCCATACATTAATCTATATATTAATAGCCTCTGTATTATGGCTGTCCAATCGAGTGTGTGTCTGCAAAATGGAGAGGCTTCTGGTTTCGGCTGTTTCTCACCAGGCAGCACGATGGCTGTTGTGTGCAGATCATCTTGTTCAGCTTGCACGTAGCAGCCTGGTTTCAGGGTCACTGCTGTCACATCAGTCACCTAAGCCAGTTGCTTCAGCTGGCAACAAAAAGTTGAGTTAAATTTCGAGTAGCTCATGGAATTTATCATAAAGCTCTTGTGCATCCAGAAGTACTTTCCATTACAGATGGTTTGGATTTTCTTTGCACTCGTAAAAAGATAAAATCATTCCTTAATGTTGAAGTTAAGTAGTTATTAATGGTTTTTACCAAATCTGAGATGTCTCATGAGTGTTTCATGGGTTGTGCACTCGTAGGCTGCTTAAATTTAGGGGTACACAGGCTCCTTCTGTGCTGTGGAGGTCAGCAGAAGGTGCTGAAGGTCAGCAGAAACAGCCCTTTTCCAATAACCTAAGAAATCCTAATCACCATTTTGTGGCTAGGAGAATGGATGGAAAAGGAGAGCAGCATCATACTGAAGGTGGCCATGACTGGAGAGGGTCAGTCTTTGCATCCTGGAGCTGGGGAGTGAACATGGATCACTTGGGTTAAAATTCATCACAAAATTTCCCCCACTGTCACCTACCACAATTCACTCCCCCAGGTTATTTTCCAGAGAGAGATCCTGAAACCTTCCAGTCCTTGCTTGAGGATCATCAGCCACTAAGGGTGAGAAGCTGCATGTAATCAGCTTCCACAGCTCTTTATGGGTTTATAAGTATCATCATTTCCATATTACACTGGAAAAACAAAGAACTGATAAAATGACCCTGAGCTCCTCAGTCCGTCTGCTTTTAATTGGTGCTACATGTTGACCCCAGCACAAGGGAGCAAAGAAAGGGCATCTTGATTTGAAGTGTCACCTTCCCAGTCTCTGTTTGCCCTGGAAGAAGATGATACAACCAGATCAAGGAGCTTGTAAATATTGTGGCAGGTTTGCCCAAGCTGCAGCAGCATTCCCTCCTGCCCCTCCTCAAACTCAAGGCAATGTCACCCAGCCTGTGCCCCAGATGCTTCAGCAGTGGTCCACCAAGAGCTATGCACATCTGGTCTCCAGGTGCTGAGGCTTTCCATCGCTGATTGGCCTCAAAAGCAAACCAGAGACACCACCAGAGCTCATCCCTTCTGGCAACAAGGGGCAAACACCCAATTAATTCCCTCCTTGCATGGAGCCCAAGGATGCTGCATGCCCTGTCCAAGTTGAGGGAGATATGTGTCCTTAAAAGCAGGAGAAAAGGGTTTTTTCCATCTGACAGGAGCTCAGATCCATCATCTCCAATACCATTGGATGGATACAGGATATGCACTAAAAGAGAAGCAGGTCAGGGTGTATGGGAGCATCCTGAACACTTAAAACTGGGCCACATAATGAGAGGCTACATTAGGTTAGGAGCTGCTACCATTAAATCTCCTCCATATGGACTGAGCTAATTGCTATCAGCTTGCTCATACTCGGTTCATCTCACTTCTAGAGGGGTAGGAGAGCGGTGCAGAAACTGGCTTTAAATAATGCTGGAGTCTGAACATGTTCAACTGGTTTGAGTGGGATAAAACATGCAGAAAAAATCCTTCCTTCAGCTTTGAGTTTTCATTTTCAGTCTATAGATATGACTATAAATACATGTATATACATGATAAAACCCAAAATAACACTGAGTCCCATCCCTATTTTCATTCTGGAAGAGGAAGTGAGACATTTCCACTCAGCTCTAACTGTGATGTTAAGCAACATCTCTAGGGAAGTTCTAGCCATAACATTGCCAGTCTGTGCCCTTAAGATGCAAATTGATAAATTTTGCTTTGTAAGCACAAAGAATAATCACTTTTCTAAGAGTCATATTTATATATTTATTTATTATATATATATATTTATTTTTTTCTTAAATATTATCATTGTAATCTCCTTTCTGCAGGTGCCTGCCCCGCTCACACCGTTAACAAGGGAGGGGAAGGATGCATGAGAATTCTTGAAAGCTGTAATAAAAAGGTAAATCAATGATCATTTATGAAAATGTTAACTGGAAAATCACTCATCATTTACCAGTTCTCTCATTTCCAGAAAAATTAGGCTCGTTGGTTGGGAGGGGGATATTTTATTAGACTATCTGATACACTCAGAAAAAAAAAACCCAAACCAGATAGGATTTCATCACACACACCCTCTTCAAATCTGTAAATTAAAATCCTCATCCAAAAATCATTTAATCTAGGACTATAAAGCCAGATTTCAGAAGTGCTCTTTTCCCAGGCAAGAGTATAAATAAAGATCAGATTTGCAAAAATGCTATCAACCAACAATTCCTGCTCGAACACATCTGGCCAGATTTCAAAACGAATTCAGCAGCCAGTTAATCACTTGCTCTTTATTACTTAACTTACTATTAGCATGGGGGTAAAAAAAAAAGAGAGATATTTTTATTTTCTTTTATCTGTTAAAAGACTCCCTGCCTCTTGCCGTAGCGAAATTCAAAATGTTGATAAAAATCTCAACATTTTAAAAAGTCAACTGCTTCTCAAGCCAGTATAAAAATACAGAAAATGAATTGGGATCATTTAACTGCTTCCCTTTGCATCTTCTTTAAAAAAATAAGATTAGCACCACAGTGAAAATGTCGTATACAGCCCATTCTGAAAATAATTAGCAGCTTATTATGGTGAAGCTATGATGGTAGGGGATGGGAAGCTGTAATTATCCTTACTGCTGTCACTGTTGTCTGAGGACAGCAGCCGAAATCTGCAAGCTGGGTCCCCTTGTGCCGCCTGCTCTCTTTAGATACTGGTTTCTGTGGTGTAGGTGGCCTTCTTTGGAGAGCAGAGCACAGTGGCTTTGGTGTCCTGGCCTTGGAAGACCTCCCTCCCAGCAAGCAGTGCCTCTAAGAATGTTGGGGATGGGTTGAAGGGCAAAAAAGCTCCTACTCTGTCCCCAAGGACAGTCAGTGAGGCTGAAGCATCCTCTGGAGAACGGGTTATAAAGGGGGAGCCCAAGTTTTCCATTTGGCTCCCCTCAAGGTGGTCCTGCAGAACCTCCAGAGATCTGGTTTCCCCCCAGGAGAGGACACCTCAGCAGCAGAGCTGAGGAGAGTCTCAGCTGCATCCATAATTCAGCTCATGGTCCCCATGCATGGTCCCAGGCTGGAGAAGGGAGCGGTTAGCTTTCCATCACCGCCAGTTCCTGACTCATCACTTGACTCAGGCCCAACACAGCCCATCCTTTGAAGTTGCTGGGCTGCTCCTTTCATGGCTCACATCTTTTCAATGTCAGAAATGCCACTGTGCTGGGGGTGAGGAGGAGAAAAAGCTCGAAATGACGTAAGAATTGCGAGATCTCATTGCACCGGGGTTGTGTGGCTGCTGATAAACCTGGGAAACTCTTTTTTTTCTTGAGGCTTTTTTCCAAAATCAAAGAGACTTTTTTGTTCTCCTTCAGCTGACAGACACACGACCGAGGACAACAAGGGGTTAGTGCTTTTAACAACAATCTCAGGAGGTCTGAGCTGAAATCTGGGTACCACCTTCCAGCCAGAAACATAAGTTACGTGCTCAGCAAAGAAAATGTTATTATTCTGCATTTCTGAATGAGGAACCGTAGGCAGGGAAGTGGGGTGATGCAGACTGGTGGGAGAACACAGACTGGAGATGTTTCAGCACGGTGCTCTAATTGCTCGTCTAAACCAATGTGAAAATGTCTTGCAAAATACTTTTTGTTATGAGAGGGAGCTGGAGGGGGGATAAAAAATGCAGTAGCAGAAATGTGAGGCTTGGTTTTGTGGAAATGAGTTATTAACATGTCCTTTACCTCTCTGCTTATTTTCCACATGGTTCCAGGTCAAGGAAAGTTTGTCTGTGACAAAGATGAGGCTTTCAGAACAGCTGTGTCTTTTCATATTTAATTCCTGAGCTCCACTGAGCATGTTTGGACAGATTCTCTTTTGTGTCCTCTGTTGATTATCGGGGGAGCTCAGGCAGGATAACAGAACACAGGTGACATCCCCCAAGAGGTGTGATGTTCCTCTCTGTGAAGGATGCCAAGAGCTCCAGGAGGAAGAAAGAGGGAAAATAATAAAGCTGATACTGGCAGGTTTAATTCACACTGTCACCATGACTGCCTGGGGATGGAGGGGTTATTTATGGCCAGGCTGGAGATCGCAGCGCTGTGTCCCACATGTGAAGTGAAAGTGGAAGTGCGTGGGTGGGAGGGGAAGCAGCAGCATCTCATTTATCAGCATTCCCGGGGCTGAGCAGGTTTCCAACTGGATCCAGGCTGCAATAAGGAGCACTTCACATCTCCCATGCAATACTGCATGAGCCCAAAGGCATGGCCACATCCCAACATCCATCCTCTGAGGATGGCACATCTACTGGAGATCCTCACCAGTGTCCTACAACCTGTTCTAGGTGCTTCATGAACCTGCCCATCCTTATTGCAGCTCCACAGCTCTCCCAGAAAGATGCCCCAGCCTGCTTTCCTCCTTCCCAAAGTCTGCAGGAGCCAGCACAAGCCCAAGAATTTTAAGCAGAGCAAGGGGGGATGGAGGGGAGGGGAGGTCATGGCAGGGTTAGCTGATGAACAGTAAAAAATCCTAATTTATGCAAAAAGCAGTCTGGAAAAAATTACATTCCTGGTTGTCTGCATATATAATATACAGAAATCTTAAATAAAAGAGCCAAAGATATTTCTATGAATTAGACCTTTATCCTCCCAGCATCCCAGAGCTCAGCCCATGGATTTGAGTGAGTTTGCCTTTTTAATTGCTCTGTCTTTCTAATGCAGGCTATTTTGAAACGGCACAAACAATGCCCTATTGGCCATCAAACAGGTCATTTGGGCTATGCCTTTTATCTGGTTTTCCACCATCTTAGACAACAAACAGGCCATTAATGTCTGGAAACACAGCTTTGATTTCAGCCTTGAAACCACAACACAGATCACTTCCAGTGATGCCCAGTGTCGTATTTAAGGCCAGTCCATGTCCCAGTGTTGATTAATTCCTCCCTGCCCTTAAACCTGGGTGCCCATGTGCACCTCCCATCTCAGTGGAGATGCTCTGGGTTTACAGCCTTGGAAATAAGACCACAGTGTGGCTTTTTCTGATTGAAAACTTCAATTTACTTTACTTTGCTTTACTTTTGGTTCTAGATTTGGCTTTCCACTGGGATAAGTTGGTTTGTGAAGGATTTCTGGGCTAGCTGCTGGATCAGCTGCAGTGGAGAAGCTCATATATTCATTAACAAGAATCTTCAGTGCCCTTTAATAAGAGCTATTTTCTTCTGCTGATGATTAGCCATCTTTTATTATCTACAGGGTTTCTGCCCAGTCTTCTCCTGTTGCAGATGCTCCTTAGGAGACCCAACACAAAGTCCTGGTATCTCCACCCTTCATAAGCTCCAAAACCATGAGTTTCCCACACAAAATCCATAGGGAACTGTATTCCAAAGGTACCTCTGAGCCTCTTGCTCCTGCTCCTATGACTGGGCAGCTGAATGTGGCTGCCTGCACATGTATCTGAAGTACCAGCCTGTGGGAACCTGCATCCTGGCAGGTTTTCCCTAAAGTTTTCCCTAAATATCCCCTTGGCACAACTGGCAGCTCCAGCTGGATGCCCTGCAGCAGGATACAGAAATTTTGGCCCAGGTTGAGAGCGGGTGAGAAGCAGAGTCTGGCTCTCAGAATGGGATGATGGACAGTGTCATGGCAGAGCGTCACCGAGCTGTCACTCCCGCTCCAGACTCTTTTCCCAGATGAGAAATGCCTCAGTCTTTGCCAGGCAGGGGTAATGTGGCATTGGCTTCCTCTCAGTCTCTTGAGTAAGCTCCAAGCTTCAATTTTCCCCCAGCAAACCCATCTTTCTTGAGTGGCACTGCAAGTATTTGGGACTAGGGTACCCGTGGAGGCAAGGGGATGGATTTCACAGGGGGTGAGGTGCCATCACTGCCCAAGAGCTGCCTTTCCCAGACCTGCAGGTAGCAGATGGCTTTTTTATTTCCCATGCACAGCATAATCTCATGGTGCAAAGATGAGGTTTCTCCCTTTGCTTCTGGTTGAGAGAAGAACACACACAGCTGACAACGTTACTCTTGTCCCTATCTGGAAGGTCTTGCTCAGCTGGTATGGAGTCCTTGGGTTTTTGAAGTCAGCAGGAGCCTGGCCTGGGGAAGGTTTATGGGATGAATTTGGGCTGTCCTGTTTGAAGCTGTTTCCAAAAATCAGCAAACGCCATTTCCAGCGTGTTACGAGGAACAGAGGCTCACAGCATCGGTTCATTCAGTGCCTGTAAATCTCCCTCTGAGACTTTATAAATCTCAGCTGGGAGTTTCATTTTATTTTGGCCACCCTGGGCACAAGCACAGGGCACTGCCGTGAGCTTATCCTAATGCAAATAGGATGAGAGATCCTTTTTTTCCAATCCCACCCTGAGCATCTGTGGGCTGAAAGGGACTTTGCTGAAACACAGAGCAAGCTGAATTTACCTCCTCCCTGAATGAGCTTCATTAGCTCATGCAGTCAGCTCCAGATTTTAATGGATGCAGCAAATGGGAGAAATAAAATAAATACTACAATCAAAGTGCTTAAACCTACGCCTCAGCTATGCCAACACAAACCCTGAATCGGAGGAAGCATTAGGCTAAATATAGACCCTCAAGAAAAATCAGAGAGCTTTTATTTTTTTTTTCAATTTTCTTTTTTTTTTCTAGGTTCATACTGTAAAACATCTGCTGAACAGTTTCCTATAACTGTTTTTGGCTTTTAAATCAAAGAAAGAAGAAACAATGTCCCATTTTTTTGCAGAGAGAAAAGGAGGGGGGGGGGGAATAATAGACCTTCCTCTCAAAGCAGGATGACAATAAGGATAGAAATAGAAAGGGGAGAGCTTTGAAACATCTTGAGTCCAGACAAGAAGTGGGTGGATGGCAGGTTCAGGTATCTCTGCTTGCTTTGGCTGCTTCCCATTTCGAGAGAGAGCTGGCAAAACTGCTGACAGCTGAAAGGGAAAACTCACAGGCAGAGCTGGATCCTGCCCGGCAGCTGACGGGCTGTGGGTGAAGAGAGAGCTGGAAAGGGGGTGCACTGGTGCTGGGGGTGCACAGGAAAGCAGTTTGCTGGGAGGAAAAAGTTGTTTAGTAGGAGAAAGAAGGGGAGGAGTTGAGCTGCAGTTGTAACAGCTTTTCCCCCAGCCCAGGAGAAAATCTCCAGCTCCTTTCAGCATCTCATGACCCCATCCGAGCTCCTTGGGGTCCCTCACAGCTGCAGCCACCTCCACCCACCTGCAATGGCTGGAGGAGGCCCCAGCACTCAGGGTAGGTGACCCTGAGCTGCCACATCTGTGTTTGGTCCCCTTGGCACAACTGTCCCATCACAGGAAACCCACTGCCCAGAGCCACTTGCTTTTCCCTACCACTTCCACCAAGGCCACCAAGCCCCTTCCCCAGCAGCCGGGGTGGCGGGGGGGACGTGCAGCCCACGCTGTCACACCTCTTAGGGTTCTTGGCAGCCCTGCCTGCGCAAAAGCTTTTCCTGCCAAGTCACAGGATGCGATGACGGTGCGGCTGGGAACACTTCAAAACAGCCCAAACAATCAGAGATTGTGGAGAGAGGGCTCTAAAATTGGCTCCTTGGATTAGCACCAGGCTCACCCCTGGGGCCTTTGTCAGGAGAGTTGGGCTCGGCAGTGATGACGGAGAAGGACTTAATCTCGCTTCCTATCTGTGATATGGGGTCGAATTTAGCTCGGTTTTGCCGCCTCTTCGCGTCCCTCCGTGACCCACTGGCATCCAGGCACCCAGACAGCAGCCGGGACTGACTTCCTGCTGTAAGAAACCCTGCAGCACCTATAGCACCTATATGACTCAGAAGGCTGCAACCTTCTTTTTTATTTATTTCCCTCTAAAAGTTGCTTAGGAACCCACATCCCCTTCACTGCCTGCTTCCCAGGGCTACAAAAATTGCTCTTTTTTACAGCTTTAGCACATGTTGGGCTGGATTTGCTCATTTTGGGTAAATCCCAGTTAGACAGTGGTAGGGATCTTCCTGTCCATGGGGGTTTTTTAACATTTTTGGTCCTTGGCATGAGGGTTTTCTGCCACAAACCCCCTGTCATTAGCACCAGAGACAGGGGCCAGGATCTGACTGACATCTCCATCCAACCATGAACCTCTTTCCCTGTCTTTTATCCCATGGCTTGGCCCTGGCATGTTCCTGATCCCAGCACCCTTGGAACACCTGCATGATCCAGATCTGCTCTTGAGGATGTGTTAAACATGATTGGTATGTGCTTAATGGTTCTTATAATTAACTTAATGGACCCCTGGGCTCCCCAAGTGATGTTCAGACTCACTTCTCCCTGCCCCACACGGCAGCATCCCTCCAGCATCCCTCTCCCTGCCCAACCCCTCTAAGGAAACCTTGGACAAAAGAAACTCAGAACAAAATCCAGGAGCAGGGAAGTGGCAGGCGAGGGTCTGTGTCAGATCAGCCAGATCTCCAGGAAGAAATAATTGAAATAAGGCTCTGGCATGTGCTGGGAGATGGGATGTGTCTGGGAGACCAACCCCTGGAAGCCTTCTCTGGGTGCTGTGGGCAGAGATCAGCTGCTTGCCTGCCTGAGCACACATGTTTGGCACTGCCAGCTGAGATGGCAAAGGAGGGCAGACACCAGAAAAGGGCATTTTGGTAGCAAGACCTCTCTGTAACTGAACTCTTGCAGTTTGTAGGAAAGGGGCTTTTCTTTTGGTAGGAGGTTCCCTTCAGTCCTGCCAAAGCCAGAGAGAAAATGATGTTAGAGGTGCTTCCCAAATACCCAGAGCTACTTCTTATCATCCTGCTCTGGAATATACCTGACCCAGGACAGAGAGGGTCTCCAAATACCTGACCCAGGACAGAGAGGGTCTCCAAATACCTTACCCAGGACAGAGAGGGTCTTCAAATACCTGACCCAGGACAGAGAGGGTCTCCAAACCTTAAAGATCTGCTCCAAGACCCCTTTACTCACCCTAGTTTTTCAGGAGGGGGCAGGGAACATCCCTTCCTCTGCACTGGTACAGCACCCAGTGCCAAAGGGACCGTGGGTGAAACCTCAGATAAATGTGTAAAACACATTTCAGCTCCAAAGGGCTGTTTGTGATACAAGGGGGTACACTGGGGGGCAAAATAATTTGCCTTTTCAGGAGAATGAGCTCTTGTGTGCATGCAGGTGCCTGGAGCTTGGAGGGGGGGAAGTCAGTAACTCACAGCAACAGGCTCATTAAATAAAAAAAAAAACACTGGGAAATGATGGAGAAACGGGGTCTGGGGGAGCAGTGAGTGTCTGGGGGAGCAGTGAGGGTCTGGGGGAGCAGTGGGGCTCCCCAAGCTCACTCCACCCTGGTGAGGACCCACGCTGAGGGCAGAGGCACATCCCTTCATCCAGGGGAGACTGCAGATGCCATGAGACAACATGTTTGTGTGTTTGTGTCTGTGCACGGGCCAGCATAAGAAATGTTTGTGTATCTGTAAGTGTTGGGCAGGTAGGCAGGACACCCGCCTTTGGGGACAATTCTGTGGCACAGGAAAAGTCCCTTCAGTGTCCTCTCGGGCCATGCAGCCCCTCTGGAGCGGGGTGTCCTGCCCTCCTGCTGTGGTGGGGTGATGCCAGGAGGTTTGCTTGCAGTGATAAATTCACGGGCTGGGTTTCTATTCTCACAAGCATGCTTTTGCCAGAGAGTTGATTGCAAGCAAAGGTTTGCAGCTTGGAAACTTGGAAAGGTCCAGCTATTTTCATTCCCTCTCTCCCAGGCTCTTTCATTCATGCTTCCTCTTCTCTTTTCCCCAGTGCATTTCTCACTCACGCTCTCATTCATGCTCGCTCTCTCATTCTCATTTTCCTGGCTGTATTTTTAGCTCCCTCGCCGTTCGGAGGATGTGAACATTATCCCTGAGTCATGACTTTGTGAGGAAACAGGCAGCCAGGGCTCCCATTACAACCCGTCAGGGCTCTTATCAGCTGCAGCACAGGCTTAATGGGGAGGGGGCTTTATCTCCCCCGTCCTCTCCTTTTCCTTTTTCTCCAGCTGCTGCAGCCCCAGCTCCTCCTCCACCGAAGCCACGAGGCTCATCTTCCCTGTCTGTGTCGTGATGCAGAACTTTAACGAGTTAAATGAAGATTGGCAGTCAGGAAATGGGGAGTAAAACATCAGGGCCAAAGAGCATTCGCAGTGCTGGGGTGGCTGCTGCAGGAATTACATCAAGAGAAAAGGTGTCTGGCAGGGCTTTGACACCAAATGCTGCTGGTGTTATTCCCAACCCCTGCAAACAAACATGAGGTAATGGCACCTGGGAGCTCAGTCGTAAACTTGCTCTGTGTTTGGAAAACACAAAACCCCTGAGTGTTTGGATCTGGCTTCACGATAACATTGAAGCAGCAGCAGAGTGCTACACAGGCTCTGTTCCCACACGTGGATGAGCCATTGAAATAAAAACCCTCCCACGTTAGAAATGATCCCAGCTGATAACTTCTCTGGGCTTCGTTCCCAAATGCCAATGACATATTCCACGCTTTGAAACAGTGGATTGGCTTTCTGGAGAGAATAAAATAACAATTCCAGGAGGGAGGAGGGCAGTGCCTGCAGGCTGCCCTGGGCAGCCCACGTGTGACGTTAGGGATGATTTCCAAGCGACCCCCTGGGTCGGTGCTGGAGGGAGGAGGGTGCAGGGGGAATTAGTTTTCAGTGTGTCTCGACACAGCCTCATGCATCACGACATGGCTTTGCTAATCTCAGCGCCCTGTGCTGCTCGTGAGGCTCAGCTTCACCTTTTCATGACATTCAGGCTGTTTTTTGGCTCACTTCCTCTGACTTTCCTCTCTAACCTTTCTGTTATCTCCTTAATAGTCTCTCCTCCCTTTTCCACCCATCTGCTTATTTTAGCTGCTTTTTCCTGCCCACACGTGTGGCTGCTGCCCTGCCCTGGGCTGATCCCCTCCCGTGCCCCCTCTGTGACAGAAAAGGGGTCACTCCCCTGCCCTCAGCTCCTGGGGAGAGTTTTGCCCCATTTTCATTCTTTCCAAATGATGAAGGTAAATCCCCATCCTGCTGCACATCCATCTTCCCCAAACATGGCTTCACCACCTCATCCCTGCTCAGGAGCAGGACCTCCTGCCCCTTTTCCGTGCATGCTGCAGGGCATGGGGAGTCCCTGCAGCTTTTTATTCCAACAGGGACTGGCTCATGGTTGTCCCCCATCATTTCCCCCCAAAATCCCTGTCTGCAATGAGCTGCTTCTGCATCACAGACACTTAAACCTGTTCGTGCTGGCTACACTGGTGCTTGGCATCAGGGTGCTCTTTCCAGCAGTTCAAATCGATCTTTGTGGTCCTCTGTCCTTCACAAGTCCCCCCATGGAGACAATCCCACTCCTTCATCTCATGCATCTGCCAAGATGCTGTGCCAGGAGCCAGGAGCCAAATCCTGCTGCATCCCACCTTTGAGCCCATTTGTCCACTGTAGGAGGACAATGCAATGGATGCTATCACAAACCATCTGAAGAGATGAAAGGCTGACACGGGGTCAAGAACCAGCTCAAGAAATTAAAGGAAATAAAATCCACTGAAGGCTACTAAAGAAACCACTTTGGGGTCAGGAAATCCCAACGCTGCAGCTATCAGTGCTCAGAGAGGATACCAGGGAAGGATCAGGCCCTTTTCTTCTACTTCCCCCTCTGGCTCCCATTATGAGCTGATAGTGGGGCCACTGGTTTGGCTTAATGCAACCATTTCATCACACACCTCTGGGCTGGTGGCTTTCTTCCCTGGGACAGAAACAACCCCCGAGGGGGACACTGGGGAAAAAAGGGACCTGGGAAGGAAAGGAGGGAAGTTTTTCCACCTTGGGCCATGCTGAGACATGACATGGCACACGGGATTCTGATGGTGCAGGGTGTCTCCCCGTGACACCCAGCACCCTTGGGTGTATGTGGTTGAGTAGGAGAGGACCAGCAGGATCTTAGGGACCTTCATGGTCATGTTTGTCCAAGACCTGAGGCCATTTGCAGTCCCAGAGTCAAAACACTTCAACAGTGGAAGCCAGGACTTCCTGGGCTGAGCCCTGTTGCTAAATAAAAGACAAAAGAAAGAGTAATTAGATGCCATTAATTGTTTTTAAGAGGATTTTTGCTGGCGGCCAACACTCCTCTCGGGAGGACACAGCCCTGGCCTTACCCGGCACGGCTGCAATAACACTCATGTAGATCAGGTTTATTTTAAGCATCCCTGCTTTTCTCCCAACCCCAGCAACTGCCAACCCTCCCATCCTCTCCACCTCCTCCAGCTGTGCTCACACAGAGGCCAGATGTGCTCAGGGACAGGGCTGGCAGGGAAAGAAGAGGATAACTGGGGACCACAGTGGGATCTAGCCTGTTCCAGACTAACCATGGGTGCAAATCCACGGGTGCTCCAAACATTGCAGCCCTGGAAATCTCAGCTACTGTGTTCATGAAGTGACACAATGCAAGTTACAAGCCAAGAATGTGTAAATGATTGGGAAACACTCAAAATACTTTTGGCTCTGAGGGACACGTGAAGGGTTAGTCCTGTAGACATTAAAAGGATCCTCTGCCCTTATCATTATACCTGTGCTCTGGCTTCTGTGCTTTCCCATTAGAGTTTATTAATTATGATGGCTATTATTTTGTTGTATGATGAATCCAGCCCTTTTGGCAAGCCTTGGGACATTGCCTAGAATTATAAGCAATTTAATAATAACAAGGAGCTGAACGTGGAGGCCCTGCTTTCACTCCTGCCTTAATGGTGAAAAACCCCACTGGCTTTCATCAAGAGGAAAATCATAGCAAGCAGCCGTGGCCCTCCCAGCTTCATCTGAGTGCTTTTACCATGATCCTGCTCAGAAACGTTGTGGAGCTGCAAGGCTCAAGCAAGAAGCAAACCAGATAATTTCCCAAGCTGGAGAAGGGGATGCAGAGAGGGGATGGGGGGAGGAATAAGGGAATTTAGGGCTAAGAATTTATTTTTCTCCAAATTATTTTGATTTTTCCTCCAGTCCTGCTCCAAAACTCTGGATTCCCCTCCCTTTGCTCAGACCACTGTATTTCTTCCCCTCTGGAGGTCACGGTGCAGGTTAGGACAGGGCAGCCACATCTGGGGCACACCCAGCATGAATAAGAGCTTTGGAAAACCACCCCACATGGGAAGTGGAGATGACTGCAGCCTCCACAACAAACGAGCAAGGAGCTCCCTTTCAGGAACACCTTCTCACGTAAGACCCTCATTGGGGTTTGAAGTGTCTCCACATCTTGCAAGCCTTGAGCTTTTCTCTTCCTCAGTGCAATGCTTTGTAATACTGAAGTCCATAGTTCGCTTGCACTCCAGCATCCTAGAAGCTGGTTTTGCTTCTCAAAACTCCATTAAAAGCTTCTTTTCTTTTTCTTCCTTTTTTTTAATTCACACCTTCCCAGAAAGCCTCATCTTCTGCAGCAAAGTCACTGTGTTTCTGGGAGACAGTTTGCTACAAACAGGAGGGATTTCATCTCTGCTTTGCCTTGCCCTTCTAGAGCTGTGAGAGCCTAAGAAAGCACAAGCACGCCTCCTGAAGGCAATCCTCACCCAGGGGTCCCCCCCAAGCCCCATGACCTTCTTGGGGGACAAAGCAAGTGGGTCCACGGTCCTCTGATAAAATAAGGTTTTTGTGCACAAGCCAATCCTTGCTTTGGTAGAAATCCCCGTGCTGTCCTGAGGTTTGTGCTCATGGGGATCAGGTCCCAGGAGCCCATCCGGGGTGTTATCCCGCTTTACTGCCTTATTTCTGCCACCGGTTGCCCCCCATCACAGCATCTGGAGAAGCTCACAACCCTCACGCTGTTTATTTTGCTGCACATCTGTAGGGCAGGGAAGTGCTGTCACCCCCAGAGCAGGGAGGGAGTGTATTTGCTTTCACAAGGGTCGGGAGCTGAGCTATAGCGAGAGGTCAAGTGACTTGGCTCTGAAAACAGCAGTACCAGTGCAGACACCTCTGTGGAGCAACACCAGAGCATCGTGGTACACCAAGGGATCTTACTCTGCAGTGAGATTACCTTGGCAAGGTCCATGCAGGGCATCCAGAGAACGTCTGTTCATGGGACCTATAGGATAAAGCCTCATTTTTAGTGCCAGGCTCATCTTCAGCACATTTCAGTGCTTCTTACAGAGGAGGGAGATGTTGTAATTCTCATTATACAGCTGGAAACTGAAGCTTAAAGAAAGGGAGGGTTTGCTCAGCATCACAGAAACCCTTTGCTTGGCACAGCCACTGCCAAGTCCCCTGAGCAAAACAAAACCCAGGCTCAGTGCAACATGCTTCTAGCACTCCTGCTTCAGCAAACACACACACATTTCTGATATTTATTTTAGTCGCATTAAAAGCACATTTTCCAACTTAAAATAAGAGCAAATAAAATCCTCACTGGTGTTACACTGAAGCCCTTCCAGTCCTGCAACTAAAAAATCATAGTGCATTAGCTTTCTTTCTTTCTTTCTTTCTTTCTTTCTTTCTTTCTTTCTTTCTTTCTTTCTTTCTTTCTTTCTTTCTTTCTTTCTTTCTTTCTTTCTTTCTTTCTTCTTTCTTTCTTCTTTCTTTCTTTCTTTCTTTCTTTCTTTTCTTTCTTTCTTCTTTCTTTCTTTCTTTCTTTCTTTCTTTCTTTCTTTCTTTCTTTCTTTCTTTCTTTCTTTCTTTCTTTCTTTCTTTCTTCCTTCCTTCCTTCCTTCCTTTCTTTCTTTCTTCCTTCCTTTCTTCCTTTCTTCCTTTCTTCCTTTCTTCCTTTCTTCCTTTCTTCCTTTCTTCCTTTCTTCCTTTCTTCCTTCCTCTCTTTCTTCCTCTCTTTCTTCCTCTCTTTCTTCCTCTCTTTCTCTCTTTCTTTCTTCCTCTCTTTCTCTCTTTCTTTCTTTTCTTCCTTTCTTCCTTTCTTCCTTCCTTCCTTCCTTTCTTCCTTTCTTCCTTTCTTCCTTTCTTCCTTTCTTCCTTTCTTCCCTCCTTTCTGCTTGGGTAATGAAAGAAAGCATTTTAACCAGTTTCACTTCCTTTTACTATCAGCAGCGAGTCAATGCCACTTATAAATTCTCATCTATGAACACAAGTGTTTGGGCTGCAACACTACGATATTTGCATTGAAATTAAGAAGAGGAGGAGATGTAGAGGCATTTCTCTAGTAACCAAGCAGCTTGTTTTTAAGGTTAAGGTGAACCTGAACTCTTTAAGACAGTTTCTAAACTGTCAACTTCACTGAAAAGACTTAAAGCTCCATGAAAAAAACCCAAAGCAGCTGAGCTGCAGCGAAAGCTGGGCGTGCTGCGGGTGCACCGCGGAAGATCTGCGCCTATTTCCTGGTATGTCTCATTATTTCTTGGTCTTTGGTTGTTTTTTGGGTTTTTTTCTGCAGGACTAAACATATGCATATACTTTACATTTTGTTTTTCTCTGAAGTGACAGGTTTTTAAGTTCCTTGTATTTCTGGAATTGTTTTAACTCTGCAACAAGCTATGGCCTGAAAAATCATCATTGGGAGCCGCCTGGCGCCGTCTGTCCGGCACTGCAAGCCTTGGGTTGGAGCCAGCAAACCTTCTGAGATTCAGTCAGAGATGAGTGAGTTCCAGCGAAGTGTAGCACAAACCCACCTTCCTCTAGACCCAGGTCACAAGATCTGGCAGGTGCAGACAAGCTCAGAGCTGAAGAAGGACTCCTTTTCTGCCCCCTTTTTCTCCTTCAGGGAGGCAAAAGTCAGAGGCAACACGCTCTTTTCTTATTAAATCAGCCGGAAAACGGGAACAAGGGTTATAAACTCATAAACTCATCTTTGGTCTCTGTTCTTTTCGGTTCACCTTTGTAAGATCTGAAGCTCAATGTGGCTGTTAACAGATCTGGGTCATGTTTTTAATCTTAATTTTGCACCCAGTGGATTTCATTCACTTTTCTGCCTTTTTTGGCTTGCTTTCTGCATTCATCTCCCAAGCGCTGAAAAGAGGAGATGGAGCCAAAAATCTATTCTCTGAGCTCTGCTCATTTTAGCCGCCCTGTGTGCAGGGTCAGGGAGCTTGCACCAGGCTTCCCAGCTGCTGGAATCATTGTGAGATGAGTTTACTTGGGGAAGAGAGGGTGAAAAAGGGGCACCTCCAGATGTTGAAGAACTGGGAAAGGGATGGATGATGGAGAAGATGCCTTTGCAATCATGGCCTGAGCGCACAACCGTCCCTCGGAGCTGAAAGCCGCGAGCGTTTGGAGGCTTTTGGTGGGTAACGTGAAACGAGCTTGGTGGAGGCTCAGTCTGCTTCCAGCTCAAACCACCACAACCACCACCTGGGCTACAGAGGCAGGTGTGGGGTAACGAAAGCCATGGGGAGGGGGGTTCCAGAGGGTGAGATGAGCCCTCCCCACGCGGTGACATACCCGACTGCACACCGCAGGCGCCGGCCAGCGTGCGCAGGGAAACCTAGCTCGCACTGACTCATTCCTGAACTCCCAATCTGCCTGTCTACCCTCTTTCTTCTGATCAATGAAGCTTTGGCTTACTCATTATTTTACTGTACCAGACTGAGCAGCCATGTCTCTCATTTTCTCCTGGGGAAGAGGTCTCCTTGAGGCAGGGGTTGCTTTGTGGCAAGCCTAACACAAGTCAACACTTGAGGTGATGCCCCAGATACCCCCCAACCCCTCTTTTGCTCTCCACGGAGTTGTCCCATAGCAGCAGAGCTGGGTGGCCAAACTCAGCAGCCTGGACTGGCCATGCCAGAGCATTTCTTCATGCTGGCATCTCTGCGTGGTACAAAGTCCCTTCAGCAGCAGGTATCTACCCAAGTAGGGTGCAACCCAGATCCTACAGTGTCCTGCCTGCTTCCCAGATGCCCATCTGGCCCTCTGAGCTCTTCTCTCCATCTAGAGAAAAGATAATTTACTGGGAAATGGCATTGCTTCAGGTACCAGTGAAAATAAATCTGTAGGTAGCTTTCCAAGCAGTTCAGAGGCTTTCCCATACCCCGGGGTGCTTTTGTTTTAAAGGCACGTGAAGAGTCCCATATTTTGGCTGCAGATCTGAACTTTCCTAGATCTTAAAGCCAGAAAGGACCATAGATTATCCAGGCTGACTTCCTGTCTAACGCAGGCCATATGAGTCCATCCCCTTATTCCTATAGCAGTGAGCCCAATAATTTCTGTTTGACTATATATCTCTTCCAAAAAGGCATCCGGTCTTGATTTAAAGACTTCAAGAGATGGAGAATCCATCACTTCCCGTGGCAACTTGTGCCAATGGTTATATCTAATAAAGGAGGAAGCTATTTAGAGCTGGGCTTACATGTTAGAAGCCTCTCTGGGTAAAGAAACGCTCACAGGCTGTCTCACCAGGGAAATAAAAGCACAAAGGAGTCACTGAAGGAGGATCTTGGCCCCAAAAGTGTCTATTCCTTCCCGCTGTTGCAGTTGATCTATCTGAAGTTGGTCTTTTCTCCACAAGTATCACCTCCTGTAGCCCACCATGGCTGTAAGAACATTGCTCAGCAGTCTGCACGTTCGGTATAAGTTGGTTATCTTTCTCAGAAGCACATTTTGCAAACGCACGTGTTTCATGAGGAGTCCTCCCTGTGAACTTGTAGCCGCCCTACATGGTCCTTCCAGCCTCCACGGGTTTTGAGACAAGCAGATGTTCTGCAGAAAACACCTCCATGGATCCCCTGATCTCCACGGGACCTTCCCATCCTCCTGCCTCTAAACTGTGGCATGAAGCCATGGGGAGCAGGGAAGAGGCTGCACCATCAGGTTATCAGGACAGCTGTGTGGACACCTGGGTCCACGTCATCTTTTCTGGGTTTTCTGAGTTCACATCTCCCAGCGCCTGAGTGAGAGGGCCCTTGGCCACAGGCCAGCTGGCTGAGCCTCAGCTCGGACAGGACAGCACGGGTCAGCGAGGGGAAGTGTTTAGGAGAGCTGATGACAAGAAGGACTGTGCCTTGGAGGTAGGACATGTGTCCTCTCGCTGTGCTACTGACTTGGACTCATCCTTAATCTTGGATTCCCATCATAGCTGAGAGGGAACTTGCTCTTGGGCAGATTCAGATGGCCAAGTTATGGCCCTGCTGACACCCAAAAGTGTCTTGTGATGGACCAAAATTGAGAGTTGTCTCCCTGGTTCTCACCTGGTGCCACCAGACTGTATAGGAGAGTGCAAAACCCAGATGTTCTTGTAACCCCCTTTTCCCGAGTTATTTATATCCACGTAATATCTGACAGTTCCTGTTCCATGAAGGGGCTCCAGGTCCCCAAAACATTTTCAAAGCAGTAAAGTAGTGATGGTCATAGGAGCTCCTGGAGCATCTCAGACAGTGCCTGCACTCCAGAGGGGTGTGAGTGGAAAAGCAAGGCTGGGAGAGCAGCGCAGGAGCGGGAGGGAGGGATGGGAGTTGCTCTGTAGTGTCCTGACAATTTAATGCAGTGAGATAAAAATTTGTGCTTCTCTAGGAAGGCTGCCCAGGCTTAGGGAAGAGATCTGGCATCTGCTGTGAGCACCTATATGAATCAACCTTCATCTGTGGGAACTCACTTGTTCAGATGGTTTAAATAACCCTTCCTTTGCCGGGTGAGGATTACAACTGAGCCCAGCTGATAGGCCATCTGGCCAAAAAAAAAAGAGTTGGATCAGATCTGAGCCAAACCCACAGATATTTTTAACCCCTACAATATATCTAGTGCTGCTGGCCAGTGGGGACAGAACTGCCATCAAATCCCAAGTCTCTTAGATCTTCCTAAATCAGACGAGAGAGATTGTCAGGATAAAGGAAAATGTCTCATGTGGTCTCGGTTCCTCAGTTGATTGACACAGACTCCCAGCTCAGATACCACAGGGAGGGTAAATTATGACATGAAGGAAGAATTAGGATCAAAATCCATCTGGGAAGTTTGTTGTTTGAAAGACCACATCCTTCGAAATGCTCGTGCAGCCAGGACAGGGCTGCTGCAGAAATAGAACGGTGGGAGGAGCAGGACTTCCACATCCCTTCCTGGCAGCCTCATACCTTCTCCCCAAACAACTGTGCCCAATTTCTCTCTCTGCTTATCAGAATTTCCTCCCCATCCAACCGGATCTGAAATACCAAGGGATTTATTCCAAAGAGCAGGGTTGAGCTCGGTATAAATGTTATTTTTCCAAGCTACCACAAGGTGCCAGCATTTCAGTGTTACAGTGCTGGCAGCCGGGCTGGGGGAGGACCTGCAGCCTGGTGTCTTCTGCTCAACCAGCTCCCTTCCAGCTCTGCCCGGGCTCTCGTGGAGCCCCTCTATCTCCCCAGGGGTTATATTTGTTAGAGGGAAAAGATGGGAAAAGTGGAAGAAAGCATCTTCGTGGGAAGGTGGAAATCATTGCTGTCTAGGCTGCTGACAAGGGTTGGTTCACCAGCTTTGGGCTGCATCATGGTGATCTACCCATCACTATGTTATGAGGAACATCCTGGTGTTCATGGATGCGGGAAAGGGCACCCTGTGCCCATGAGGGCTTCTCCAGACAGGTTGAGATCTGCATCTTTCTGTGCCCAAAGGAAACATCGTCCTTCTCCAGGACTGCAAACTCTGCTGCTGCTGGACCTCTTCATCACAGCATCTGCAGGCACTGTGCAGCAGATTTCCCTCTCACTTCCCCAAATTGAGAGAGAGAAAGATGAAGTAGTTCTCTATTTTCTTGTATCAGTTACAGCTTCAGCTGGGGGACATTCACCAGGCCAGCCCTGGGGAGCTCAGAGCCCTCTTTCAGTTCTGGTTGTGCCCCATCTGACCAACTGCCCTCCACCCTGTGCCCTCCATCAAGTCCTAGAATGAGAAAAATGACTTTTTGGACCCAGTCCTCCATCAGGAATCACTGCCCTAGGGCACACAGAGCCTCTTTGATGTCCACTAAACCTTAGATGATGGGGGTTGGAACTAGATGATCTTTAAGGTCCCTTCCAACCCAAACCATTCTATGATAGTGCCACCAAGAAGGAGCAGTTGATGGGGTTTTTCCAACTCAGTTGAGGTTTTTAACTCTTGTGGAAAGGTGTACAAGAAATACAGCTTCTCCACCATGCTGATAACCTTCTGACCTCCTGCTAACGTGCTAGCAGTCCCCTGCAAGCCTTTGGTAATTCCTTTAATCCTCAGAACATCCCGATCCACAGATAGGCACTAACACAATCCATCCCTTCTGCACAGAGCTGAGACACCTGGGAGATGGGATGAAGCAACCTGCCACGGCAGCTGAAACCCTCGGTGGCTTCATGTTTCTTCTGTAACTCCTTAAAAGCACCATCCCCAGGGGTCAATGAGCCATGAGGCATCTCCTCAGCATCCCTCAGAAGCTGTTCTCTCACATAAGATCCAGCAGTCCTGCTCCACAGCCCCCCCCTTCTCTAACCACTCCCCTGGAGATGGGGAGATGGGAGAATTAACACATTTGTTTCTATAAAAACGTCTTTCTTTCCCTTCTGGCTCATTTCATGGATCTTCTTTCCCTCCCGGAGGGAAAAAGAAGAGAATTGAAGTTGATGGGTAATGTGGTAAAAACACAAATCCCCTTTTGGTCTCAGGTGAGACAGAGCAGCCAGCTGGTTTGGAGTTTTATTATTAAGACCACAACACAGGAGGACAATTTTGCTTGGGAATATGCCTTTGCAATCATGAAATTCCTCACCTCGCTGCAGCAAATCTGGATTGATGTCAGCAGAGCAACCTCAATTTTCACAGCTCAAAGCCCAGGCCAAGGACTTCTGTACCTTGAAATCAGTTTTTTATATATACTTTCCAATCTTCCAGCTTTCTGCTTTCGACTGCTCCATGGAGGTGTTGGATAAATTTCCTGTTGCACTTCTGGAGCAGTGAGTCGCAGCTTTATCAGGGAATATTTAGCAGGACAGACCCTGCTCCCAGACAATGCTGTCTCCATAAAAGAGAGCTGTGAAAACGGAGCTAGAGAGTAATTACTTTGCTGCTCACCGCAGGCCGGCAGTTCAAAACCACAGCTGGAGAGCTGACAGCGGGTGCTCTCTTGCGACAGACCAGGGATGCTCAGGAGTGGAGCTTGTTCAGAACGTGTGTACAGCTTTTTTTTTTCCCCACACACATATAAAATGGACTTCTCTGCTCAAAAGTGGAAAAAAAAATGTTTTATCTTATGACCCCCCAATCTATTTTTGTTAAAGAACAGATTAACTCTTTTATTTAAATAACTAAAAAAAAATATATTGATTTCTAGTTTCCTAATAATATTTCCATTCTACAGTTGAAGTAAGTCTGTGAAATCTTTTCACTTAGGAAATAAAATGGTATTTTATCATTATACCTCTCTTCAGGGAAAACTTCCAGCCAGAACTTTACGTGTGACTTATTACGTGGCACTTAAGCATGTTAGAGAGGCATTTTCCCTACATCATGAAGCAGAGCCTTACTAAAGCCAAACCTCAGACCTAACCCCGTTGATTATTCATCTCCTTCCATACCACACCTCAAAACTAGGTTTCCTGGTGCTGGGAAATACTGGAGGTTTCCCAGTTTAACTGGGACCGTGGCAGGAGAATCAGGGGATGGTAAAGATGCTGAAACATCCGGGTCATGCTGCAAAAGATGCAACAGAGGGATTCCTGTTCCTTTCTCTGCTGCTCTGGCACTAACATAACACAGAAGAGCCTAAAATAATACACATGCTGTCACCAGATGTTTAGAACATCTGGTCAGACCAATAAAGAAAAAAAAACCAACCAACAACAAAAAATAACTATGAAAAAAAAAAGGAGAAAGGCGTCGTCTTCACGAAGCCTGCAGGGTGCAGATTTCTTCTTGACATGATGGGACTTTCCATGAAAGCCTCATGGCATTTCAACAGCACAGGTGTGAGCAACATCCCCACTCCCAGGGAAAAGCACTCACATCCTCAGTCACCAAGCCACGAAAGCTGGGGGGATTTGGGCACCCAGTTCCCAAGGGGAACCCCATGGAGATCAGTAGCTCTCCTGCTGCATGGGTGTCTCTGAAGGACATTTCTGGCCAGTTTCATCCACACATGACATAATCTTTACTGTATTTATAGCATCTCTGGGTGGTGAGGAAGTGTTCTCATCCCCCTTCTGCAAACTCATCCCAAAGTGCAAACAGGCACCACGATGGGCTGTGGTCAGCAGCTCCATGGAGATGCAATTTGGGAAGTCAACAGGAGCAAGACACCACAGGGCTTTCGTGGCTCTCAGAGCAGCACTTTGCCCAAGATCATCCACGAAGAGCACATGGGAATGGAAACCCAAGTGTCTCAAGCCAAGACCTGAGTCCTTGCTTGGATGATCTTCACTTGGTGGTCTGAGCAATGTCACGGGGTGTCCTTGCATCAGCAGGCAGCCTGGCCCAGAAATGTTGCTGCATTTGCACACCTAAAAAGGACAAATGCCCATTTTGGAGGGCAGGAGGCCACGTCCCCGCAGAAACGGAAGTGTACTGGGTTACACCAGTGGCTCTAGGCTGGTGCAATCCCGTGTGGGGACATCCTGATCTGGTTCTCTGCTCTGGTTAACCTCAGCCATGCCAAAGCAGGGCCAGTTCTCAGCTTATACCCAGTGCTCCAGCCCACCTCCTGCATTGCTTTCATGTCCTTGATTTAAGCTCAGACACTGAGCTCTCCAGGTGTGAACCCATGCAAAGCCATCTGTCTTTTCCCTAGTCTGCCTTTGGAGGTCAATGACAGGTTCAAGGACATCAGACCCCCACTTGGCCCATGCCTCCACATGCTCACAGCAACACCAGCCACCTAATGGGAGTGACTCTGCTTATAATGTTCATGTCAGGGCATGTGGTGGCGTAAAGACAGCCCAGTGATGGCAGCTGAAAGGTTGTGACTGGGTCTGGATCATCTTGCATGACGTTCAAGTCTTGGTTGAGCTTCAGATCTGCTCATCTGTACACGATGCCACCATGCTGGAGGCAGATAGTGGGATATTTTGTCTTGCTTGGTCTGAGCCTTGCTGCAGCTGGGAGTTGAACCCAATCCTACAACTCTGCTCAAAGCAGCTGCTCCTGTTGTGTCCCACCAAAAGCTTGACCCCCATCCCAGTTCTGGTTGGGGACAGGGATCTGTGGGAGCAAAGCCAGGGGACAACATGCCACCAGAAGGCACTTTCACCCCCCAGACACCACTGTGGTAGGTTTTACATACATAAATATATCCATATATATTTGAAAAGTCTGGAGCCAGGAGAAATGAATCACTTGGCAGAGATGGAGCTCTGGTTTGGTGACAGGCACTGGCTTGTGAGCAGGTCTCCTGGCAAGACAGGGAACCAGCAGTGCAAAGAAAAACACCTCTGATGGTGGCAGACTCTTGGATAGAGAAGCCAGTGGCTCTTGGGTGGCACGTCCCAGCAGCCAGGAGCCAGTGAGCACGACAGGCTGCAGCGGTGACCTCAGTAGGCAATAGCAGTGTTGCTTCCAAGTTAAATAAAGACAGATATTCCACCCAGTGCCTTCCAACCACCCTTTCTGGAGCCTGTCTATGCTCATTCCTCTGTAGTCATTTAAAAAAGACCCAGGCAGACATGTAGAAAGGTTTCTCTACACCAGCAAACCTGATTTACTTGCTGCTCTGCCCAGGTCTGAGCTCTACTTTCTGCATCATTTAATTCCCCTGGAGCAAGGAGTTAAGTAGAATAAATAAGGAAAATAAGAGCTCTTAAAGCTCAGGGAGCAGAAAGTGGCTGCTTTGCACAAACAACATTTCTTTCTCCTGTCTCCAGCCAGCTTGGGAAGCTTCAGCATCCTTCTCCTTGTCTGCCAAGGTTGCTTGCCTCCAACCAGGTCCATCTCATATTGCCTGGCCACGTGGAAAATACCATGATGTATATCTTTCCTTGGCAATTTTGAGATGCATCAAAGCAGTGAATAATCTTAAGCCTTGAAAACTGGAAATCTTTCTGTGCCTTGTGACACTGCCATGAGTGAAAGAAGGATTGTGACTAAAGCAAAGAGCACTGAGGTCCTGGCCTTGGTGAAAATATTTGCTGGTATTTCCACATGCCACCAAGCGCAGCAGCTTTCTCCAGATGACATTGTATTATCTTCAGCATGAAGAAAAATGCAGCTAATGACAGAGGAACTGGCTGTGTCCTTGTGCAGGGACAGGAACATCCATGGAGCTGGGATGATCATTGTGACTTTGGGAGATGATCTGAATTTAGCAGATAAAAGGTGTTGTACGTGGGGTGGGGAAACTTAAAAACGAAAGAGCTGTGATCCCAGTTACACTGGGAAAACTGGGATTTTGAAATATTTCAGCTAGCTCCAGTTTGGGGGGGGGGGGGGGTGATACTTTTTTTTCCTAAACATTGCTGTTTCAACTGTTGCAATCATTTGAGCCAGCTCAGCTGGAAGCTCTGGCCATTTTTCTGATGTAGACAGGGAACGAGGACATCCAGGCTCCACCACCTTGTGGGGTAGCTGAAATGATCACTTTCCAAATCAGCCAGCAATTACAACACCCAGCACAAGGGACTTTTTATTGCCAGGAGCCGTTTCAGGGACACACATACCACTCATGGTATGCAAGTCACTTCACAGTGGTCTACCCATGGTGGGTGGTGGCACTTGCTCGTGACTCAACTTGCGCCCAGACTCTCACGGGAGCCCCCAGTGAGTGGCCTGGCTGTTACTTTCGTAGTATGTTAAGTAATGGGAATAATTCACCCTCCTCCAGCTGCTCAGCTTGTGACGTGGCTGCCTGCCCAGAGACAACGCTGCTGCTGGGTGAGGAGCTGTTTTGGATGGCGAGCTTTCCAGAGTAAGGCTCGTTATCCTCAGGTGTTTAGGAGACACGTAGAGCACGCTGGAAACTTTAATAAAAGCCACAGTAAATCCTCAGAGAATCTGATTTTATTCCAGGACAAAATCTGGGGCATGGCTTTGGAGAGGAATGGAAAGAATTCCCCCCTTCAGAGGTAAAACTGTGGCTTTTCGTGGTGTCACCCTCTCCTGAGGAGAAACAGCAGCTTTCCACTTGCTGGAGAGGTAGGGGACAGAAGGCACAAGGGTGATGATTTCCTTCACAGACTCATTAATCTGTGTGCATGCTGGAGAGGGATGGTCACCGTGTTGCTTTACAGGCTGTTCATGTAAAATATCATGCTGGTGAATGTAAATCTCCACCCTGGGTGACATCAGGGCTGTCTCTGTAATTACCAGGCAGATATAGCCTGGGCAGGAAGCCCATACGCTCCGCTCTGCCCTGCCTGCTGCTCAGCTCGGGGTTATGATGATCCTCATCCTTCATCCCAGCGCTTGCCAAGTGCACTGGTACTAAAGATGCATTAGGAACAAGCTCACCTTTGGCAAATCATTTTATTTATGGCAGCAGTGTAAGCACCTTTTAACTTTCAGACACAAAACCAGACCAGTTCCCTTTGCCTTACAGCTGGTTGTGTCCTGGTCCTGTTGAAGTCACCAGTAACACCACAGCGAGAGCAGGACGAGGAACAGTCAGCAGATGAGCCAGGTCCCCCAGGACAGGCAACTCCACCAAGCAGTGCAAAAAATGCACTTTCTGATTCATTGGTGATTTTGAAGCTTTGACTGTTCTAGCTAAAGAACGTGGGACAAAAAAAAGAAAGGGGGGGGGAGGGGAATTATGAAAATAGGAATATTTATTTTTGAAAGAATCAAGACACCTAAACATTGAGCTTCCGTGCTACTTGAAATAGAATCAAAGGGCTCTTTCTAACCCAATGTTTCTCAGAAGAAAAAATAAAATAAAATAATTTGACAACCAGCAAAACAGGGCATTTAAAATTTGAAAACACTCAGAAGAAAGTCTGAGTTCAAGAGAGGTTTGTGAAGCATTTCAGTGCTGCAGGGAGGGTTAGTCGGGCTCCTAACGAAAGGAAGCTTGAGCAATGTCCTCACTCACCCATCTGCTTTAACTCCTCTCTCCTCTCTACCTCCTTGACCAACTCCATCCAAACAACCTTTAAAAGGCTAAACGTCCCAAACATCATTAAATTTCTCCAGATTTTGCCAAAAATCAGCAGCTGGGTGGAGCGGAGAGCCCCAGATGAGCCCCCCACCAAGGAAGAGGCAGGCCAGGCTCTGATGTGAAGTCTTCTGCTCGGCAGCAAGCGCTAATCAGCACCAGCCCAGCCCTGGCCTAATCTTCTCCTGTCAAGAGAGGACACAGTGGGAGGAATGTGATGAGTTAGGGGACGAGGAACACGAGCCCACAGGAAACTAGGCTTTATTAGTGGTGCTGTCCACAGAACATCTTGTAACAGAGGAAAAAAAAGAAAGAAAAAAGAAAGCAATGGCTGTGCAAGGCTGCTGCATCCTTCCCCAGGACACTCCCTGCACTGAAGAATGTGCTGCTGGGTGCTGGGGCAGGTGAGGACCAAGGATGCAGCCAGGAGCTGGACTCCTGCACTGGGGCAGGTGCCTCTTTGATCCTCTCTCCAGAGTTGTCCCTCTCCTGCTCCCATGCCCTGGTGCTCTGCGCTTGCTCACGTTCTGCTCTTCTGTTTCTGTTTATTCGTCCTCGATTGTGTCATTGTCTTAACCAGAAGCCTGGAAAGCTTGCTGGCTTGTGTTGCCTTGCCATCTGGCGGCTAGCTGATGATTACAGTAGCAAACAAACCCCAAACGTTTGAAAATAGGCCTGGTGAAAGTTCATTTTTATGAAGAGGATAATGGGATGGGAAAAGGTGGGAGAGAGAAATGCGTCTGAATCCCTGTCTCCTCCCAAGCTGATGAGGAACTGTCACCAGGGCTCTTCAGACAGGGAGCTGTCACCAGGGCTTTCAGTTGAGTAGAGATGCCCAACACTTTTATATCTCAAAATTCCTGATGAACAGGGATGGGGAAACTGAGGCACAGGTTCATTTGCTGCACCTGTGGCAGAGCTAAATGTCCTGATTCCCAGGAAATTGTACAGGGAGGAAAACCAGCCAAGGAAAGGTGGCTTTGAGGGCAAAGAATCTTCTTCCAGGTAGTTTAGGTCTTGACTCTACTGCAGACAGTGGCAGCCACCCTGTTCCTCCTGGAGGGATCACACTTGGCAGAACTGGCCAGTGAAAAATGGATTCTGGCTGAAATGAAGCGATCTTATCTTTGGCCTCTTTTCCTCCCCCTGAGGGGAAAATGGATGACCGCAGCTGCCTGGCTTAGCTTCTATTTCCCTGGGTGGTTACGGGTGGTTGGGCCCTATGAATCAAAGTGTCGCAGCAGGAGCCAGGAAATGGGCAAGGATGGAGAACAGGAGCAGAAACCACTCCACCACAAAGGGTGCAGGTGAGAGAAAGTCCAAAAAAGACCTTACCTGACTTCAGCTGGAGACTCAGGGGTGGTGTTTTGGCAGATCCCCAAGCCCTCAGATTTCCACCTCGCATTTTTTGAGGACATTTTTTGATGACTTTGCCATAAAAGCTGGGGTTTGCAGCTGCCATCTGCTTTATTGCCCTTCTACTTCAGTGGCAATGTGTAAACATGAGCAAGATGAAGGACTTTGCAGAGAGAGAGGTCAGAGACAGTGGTGTGGGGAGGTGTGAATATGTGATGGAGTGGAGAATCCACATGGATTGAGATGGCTCAACAAACAGGAGTTAGGTGACCACTTTCTTCCTTCCTAAAATAAACTCGAGACTGCAGCCACTCCCTGTGTGTCAGACCCACACACAGTTTCTCTGGGAAAGGACTGATGGAGGGAGGATTTACAGGTTTGCTCCATCTTTTCCCAGCAAAAAGCCATGCTTGACACAAGCCAGCTCTCTGCCCTCAGTATCCCTGGCTATCTTCAATATTACACAGTCCTTGTTGCCATAGCATCTGAGCAGAGTTATCTCCACAATGACTTTGTGTAATGGAGCCATGCCATTATCTCTATTTTGCAGATGGGGAACCAAAACACAGAAGAAATGAAGGACAAGCCTGCAAAGTACTGAGACTCTTAAAACTGCACAAAACAAAGCACATCAGTACTGTGTTCCCACTGCCATTTCCTAAGGCCAGGGAGTTTTGTGATTCCCACCAGGACCCGCTTACATCCACAGGTACAGACATTTTTGTTTGCAGTTGACTTGCTGCAAGTCAAGGAGCTGTCTCTGTGGAGCACTTGGTCATCAGCCAAATTAGCAGCTCATCCTCCTCTTTCAGGTCATGGAGCTTCATCAGAGCATCTCTGATCCCAGGAAATGAGTTGAGTTTTCTAGATGAGGTATGTCTGGTCCATGGATTGGAGAAGGCACCAATGGCCAGTTCAATTTTTCCTTTACTTTCTTGTGCCTCATAATTTCTCCCTGTTTCTGATTGTTTCCAATAGGTTTGTTCCCAAAGACAATTCTTGAGAGGTAAAAGCTGTTGTAAATATGTGGGTGCTTCCTGCACACACACCTTAAAGCTGCCTGGATCTTAAGGGTACACAGAGAGGAAGATTAACCCCTCATATTTCCCTGTGTTGGTTGTATCCCTGCTGTATCCCAGCTTCTCAAGGAATGTGCACCAAGGACTCCAAATTTATCATGAAAGAAGGTCTGAATCTTGCACCCAAAGGATGGTTTTATTGACTTCAGGAGATCAACTCATAAATTTACATAACACTTTCCATGCAGGGATCACAAACTCTCTTTATCATTCCCTTCAGACCCAGGCTGCCTCGGGCCCTGAGTCATTATCTGATCCATGGAAGCTGGGATATCTTGGGACCTCAAAGATCAAAAGGAACTTTGGCACGGGTCAGAGAGAAGCGTTCTGGGGTTGCTGGATGTGCTTACTTTGAGCGGGTTTCTCTTCCTGTAGGACTCACCGGGACCTTTGTCACTGTGATTGCTGGAAAGCTTTGCTGCATTAACTGTGGTGATACAGCTAAAGGGACCATCCTCACCCCGTACAGGAACAGTTGTGTAAAAGTGTTTATAGCCATTTATCTCCAGAGTTTTCCTTCACCCTGAGTATTTTAGCAGCACAGGAGTACTCACGTACCCCACAACACCCCTAGCACAGATGGAGCTGCTCCAGCTATGCATTGTAACTGCAATAAAACCACCCCATGAGCACAGTCAGCTGCACCTGTAAAAGGAGATGTTTTGGTCACTATAACCACCCAGCACTGTAATGCTGCTGGCAGAGCTCTGTCAGGCAGGAATCACGCTGCTTCACAGGCATCAGCAGAGCTGTGCTTAGCAAAGCCTGCAGTTAGACCTGACCTCCTCTTGATCAGGGAAGTGAAATAATTTAGTTCTGCTGATGTGAGCAGTAGCTGATATGGACAAGTGACAATATGTCATCTGGTGCTGCTGGGACATGAAATATATAACACTTTCCACACATGCAGGAGAGGGGAGATAGAGATTTCCTAGCATTCCAGTCTGAGCACTGGGTATAAGTGTGTCTACACTGGGATTTTTTGCCAGTTTGGTGATTAAGACATGCCATTAACATGGTAGCTCAGCAGAATTCCTCACATGTGGGCACAGCCTGGAGCCTTTCCCCATGGCTTGAGCAACTTCCCACTGGGTGTCACTCCAGCAAAATTTGGCCTCGGAGTGCCTGGAAGGGAGATGGTCATCCAAGGGCTCTGCTGCGGAAACACCACCTCCCCTGTGGGAATAGTCTGATGTTTAGGAATGGGGCAGGATAACGGGAGCACAGGGGTTTACAAGTGCTTGTTGCACCGGGACCTTCACTGAACTTCCTTCATCAATCTCCATCAATCCTCCCTTTCATACGACCTGATTTGGTCTCTAAAACAGCTCCCTTCCTTTTTTGCCTCCCCTCTCTCGCTGCCCCCCAACGCACACATGCACATTTCCTTTTCCTTAAGCAAACAATTTTCAGATTTAAAAGTGAATTCTCAGTGCAGGCTGGAAAAAGACAATGTGGCCTCGCTCCTTATCTCCTGCTATCTGCTGCTGCTTGTACTCACAACAAGCTGTGAGCCTAGATTGGGTTTACAGTAGATTTCAAGTGTTTATGAGCCACAGGAGGGAGAGAGAGGAGGGGAAATCTGGTCGGTGAGATAAGTCCAGGAAATAGGGCTAGTGACTGGAGCAGAGTCAACAAGCTGAAGCGAGCAACCGGACACCTCTAGAGACCCCAGGATGTGTGTGACTCAGTGTCACGACTTCAGTTCCCGCAGCAAACAGCAGTGCTTAGAGGGGATTCGCTTGTAATTGTTCAGGAGGGGTTCATGCCTGGGATGGAAAAGGGAAACATCTTGATCTCTTTATAGACTTGGAATATTTTCCAATTAGGAGCCCAAATTTAAGCTCCTCAATCCATAGGTAGGCTCCGAAAATAAACGGCTTGATTGTCAAGGATTGCAGAGCACATGCCAGCTTCAACAGCAGCTCCCGGGTCAGTCTATCACACTACAGGGTTTTATAATGTGTTGTGTAAATCTAGAAGCTCTCCAGGGCCTGAAGCATCATCTGGTCTTTGTTCATATGCCACCTAGAGCAATGTGGCTTAGTACCAACAGGACGAGGTAGTAGCTGTTCACATGGCCACTAGGATATTTTTGTAATCACCTTTTGTTCCCATGTGGACAAGGTTTGTGATAGTAACTGGGAAAGTGTGTAGGCTTCGTCTGTAATGTATTTCAAAGACAAAAATATCTGGGCTAGTTATTGCAGAGAATGGGACTTCATGCTGTTCTAGGCAGCTCAAAAAACTGCCCCTAAGCATGGCTGTGGAATGAAAAAGTGAGGCAGTACACTCTTCCTCTGAAAACCCAACTGGAAGAAGTCTTCATGCTCTGAAGGACATTTTGCAAACTGTGTCCTTCAGGAGAGACAGTCTGGTTTTACCTTAAAGTCTGTAATTTATGATGTACCTTTCATATCTTACCTACTGAGTGAGAAAAGACCCTTATGGAGACCATAATGACATTGATTTCTGACAGCCATCAGCTGCAGAAGCCTGGACCACCACAGATTTTGTGCTGGTTTACTTAACTCAGTTAACATAATTCTCATTTATTTGTTTGGTTTTTTGTTTGATCAGGTACAGGTACAGCCTTTCATTTGGATGTAGTTATTTCTGCAGTTAACTTGCTCCAGCATCTTCAGTTTTCCTCTGCTTGTTGCCGCAGTCCTAGCACACATCCAGCTTCAGCAGTGAGCTCCAATACCTCAGGGTTTGTGTGCTCAGGCCATTAGAGATCAACTAATTAGAGATTAACTGCTTCAGGCAGTGCCCCTCATCCAGGCACCTCCTCAAGTGCTCTCCATCATTTGTACAAAGGGAAACAGAGCATTCCTTTCTCCTTCACACAGATTCCTCCTTCACCCACACTTCTTCCCCATGATATCTCCTTCAAATCCCTGTTTCATCCCCTCCACACTTTGCTTGTCCGAGGCAAATCTGCCTTCCTCCCATTTCCTTTCCTTGCATAGGAAATATTATTTTCTTCTTGTCCCAGACAATTTCTTTGGCCCATAAAACACTGGTCAAAATAAAACCTGGTGAACTCAGTACTTTCTGCTGTCTCTATTCTGCTAGGGATGTCCCGGAGGCCCCATCAGCAAACAGGGATATACTCTGACATTGAGCCATTTCATGATACAGCAAATGCTCACAGCAAGCACTTCATAATATCAACCAGAGAGATTTCCCAAATCATCGCTCCTTTCCATCTGGGAATAGTTATTCTCACATAAAGCACCTTTATATCACAAAGGCTGCAGCCTGGCTCAGGAGGAACGGGCACTGAAATGCTTTAATTTGACTGGTACACTCCAAGCTGTCTGCTGATAGTGCGTAGACAAGGCCCGAGGTATAAGAGCTCTTCAAGGGAAAGGTTTTTTTGTGGAAAAGGCTGTAAAACACCATTTTACAGTGTTGTTCTAAATTTCCTTTTTTATTTTATGGTTCATCTAATTCGAAGAGAAACCTTCTCTGCAGAGAAGTGGAATGGGAAACATGCTTCCATGTCAAAACACTTGGAATCGCATCAAGCTCCTGTTTTAGCCATTTATTTTTCTTTAATTCACTTTGGGGTTTGTTTTTTGGTCTTTTCCTTTTCATGCATTCAGCTGTTTATGTTGCCTTTTGGTAGAGCCGACTTCCTTCTCACTCTCTTCCCTCCCGCTCACCTCCTTTACCATCCAACTCAAATACAAGGTGAGATGCTTTCAAGAAACTAACCTCTGGAAATAAATAATTGACATGTTTTCTTGCTTGTTTGAGGTTTTTTTGTGGACACCAGAGCAGATGGAAACCCTTTAGAGCTCCAGATGTGTCTTCACAGGCTGCCTGGTCTCTCCCAAACAGCAGCTACTCGAGGACCTCAAGCCAGAAATGGCTGGAGAAGCTCTAAGGGAGCTGCAGATTTTTGTCAGAATGGTGTAAAAATTCAGGGTTTTGCTTAAAGAAAGCAAAGAAGAAATCCCAGAGTGAGCAGATGCAAAGGGAAAAGGGAAAAGAAGCTGTGGAGCTGGATGGTATGGGGAGGGACAGCAGTGCAGGAGACAAGGACATCCCTCCAATTTTGTATTTCCAAAAAAAGATTTGGATCTTCTCTCCTCCTAGAAGAAATGCTGAATGTAAAATTGATGACGAAAAGCACAGTAACAGCGAATCTGGCAGCGAACTTGGGCTCACTGCTACTTCTCTTTTCTTAAGAGGCACAACTGTGCTGAAGGAAGAGGGTTGCTTTTAATTTCTTTTACTCTTTTCTTCTGTTTTTCTAGTTAGCCTCAGCCGGGCAGGTGTTCATACCCGTGTGTGAAAGCGAAAGAGAGCGGTAGGGGCTTATTTGAAACGATAAATATTGGGATTATTTACTTAAGTAGACATACAGGGAATAAAAAGGTGCAGAAATGGGGGCAAAAGAGGGAGCAAGGCAGAGGGGGGAGCACGGGGGTTTGGGGAGGGATGTGCTGAGAGCCCCCGGCCATCATGGCGCCTGAGGGGAGCAGCGCGGCGGCCATTTCACTGCCCCTGTGCAGAGGTGTGAAGTGCCTCTTGCTTCCCATTGGTCGCCTGTGGCCGTTGTCCCACCCTCAGGGGCAGAACAGCCAATCGCAGGGCGCCGTTCTCCGCTGATTGACAGGGCGGGGTGCGCCTCACGGCACACCCGCCATTTTGTGCGGTGTGGAAGGGGCTGCAGGCCAGCCCCTCATGGCCTCCTTCCCTCTCCCCTCGCCCCTCCGAGGGCTCCCCACAGCACAGACCCCTCTCCCTCAAGGGCTGTGCCTCCCCAGCACGTCTCCTCACCCCTCAGCAAGATTGAAGACCACCCAGGAGCATGAAGAAAAGGAGACCCCGGGCACCGTCCATGGCTGAGGCATTGACCTCCAGCGGCCCTTCCACAAAGGAGGCCTCAGTGTCACCCATCTTCATTTGGGGACCCCGGGGTGGGTGGCAGCCCTGTCACCAGTAACCATGGCTGTTCAGGTAAGTCTCTGCGGGTGCAGCTGTGAGGTGTGGCACGGCTGACAGTCGTTTTGTCACCAAACAGACGTCAAAGGGGCTAAACACAAAAATCTTGATAAAAAAGGTGTTACGGGGACACATCTACAGCAGCGAGGTCCCAGGAGAGCAGAGGCTCCTGGGGATCACTCAGGAGGATCAGAACTTGCATGGCATAAAGTGTTTGCAGTGATTTCTGTCCCGCTTCTGTCACTAAGATGCTCTTGTGGGACGTAAGATCTTATCACCTTGTCCTTAAACTTGTCTTCCCACCCTTTTGTCTGGTAAACTGTATTTAGGTCAGGAAATGTCTTTCATTGTAACATTCATATTCTGCCTAACCTAATCTACAGGAGAATATCTCTAAAGTCGAGTAAGAAAAATGAATTAAAACAAAACACATGAACTGAGAAACACATGAGTCCAGTCACAAACCTAAACTGATTTAACAGGAAAGTTACATGACAACCTATGGGCAGCAAATAATTTCCTCTAATGTTTATAAACAACCTGGAGTGGAAACTCCAATGTTTTGTAAACAGTCATCTCTTTAAAAATAAAAGCAAAATCCGCACTTTTTCTAACTTCACAACACTAGTCAAAATAAATAGTCCAAACAGTAACATGTCCTCAGATCAAACCAGTTCAGCAAAAGGGAAAGATTCTTGTTCCCATTAAGCAGAATTTATAATTCCTGTGACATATATGAACCTTCACCTAACATTCCTCTTTCAAGAATAATATAGAATCTAACAATTAAGGCAATTTCTTTTTCCTATCCCCTCATTCTATCTCTGGAACTAAAACTTTTCTTTTGTTGTGATAATGATTTTATCAATAATTTATGATTATTTATTTTTATATACTAATCACATTCAGCACTAATATTACACCAGGGTGAAACATATTCTCTTTCAAAGGTGTTTTTCGTGGTAGAGAATGATTTAGCAATGATGAGATGTTTTTCCCAAAAATATTTAAAGCAGGTTTGCTGATTTTCAGTGGGATTTATCAACGTGCTTTTAGTTACATTGAAAAATGAAACAGCCTAACTGCACCGAAATGGGTCTTTCTGATTTCTCTGAATGAAACCTTTTTGAGACGATCACTTCAGTTTTCCTTGAAGTAAACATTACAGAAATTTCTTTTCATGTTAAAATTCTGAATTTCCCCTTCTTGTTGACTGGAAATTAAAAGAAATTTGAACAGGTAGGAATTTCCTACAGAATTAATATTTTATTTTCAGCAATATGGTACGATTATGACTAATAATTAAATTCAACTGCTCCTTAGAGTTCCAGTCAGGCACAAGTACCTATTAGATGTTGCTTAAAGATAGCCCAGAGGAAAAAAAAAAAAATAAATTGCAGCCTCAGAGGGGTTCTTATCTCATCCAAAAACTCCCCAGCAGTACACCAGATGAAAAATCAGATGAGCCTCTCTCCATGGTAGTTCTCTGTTTCACCCTTTTTTTTTCTGGAGAGGGAAATTTATGAGGCTATTTTTATGAGAGTTCTTGGACCTATCTGTGAGATATGTCTGTCCTAGCTAAAGCAAGTTCAAAGACACAGTCCCTGCTTTGGGAACAGAAAATGGGGAGGTGTGTCCAAGTCCTTCATGCCTGTGAGATGTTGCCCCTTGGTCACAAGCGTGTCTTCAAGCTCTCTCTCTCCCAAACACACAAATTCAGTTGTTGTGGTGGTTGATTTCACTGGGTTACTGGGACAGAGTCATCACCCCAGGCTTTGGTTGGTCTTCTTGACCATGGGCTCAGGCTACAAATTGCCTTCAAATTTTGGACCAAAACCCTGAAAAGAGAAGAGGGGAAAAACTATTGTTGTCATTATTTTCCCCTAGCATGTGGGAATGATGATGGCCAGTTAAATACCATCACATTTTCCTTCTAGGAAAGAGAAGCTGAAGCACAGAAGTGTGTGTGTGTGTGGTTACATGTCAAGCACTGGAACTCTTTTTGACTTCACATACTTTCCCCTTATTTCTAATTAACATGTTGAGGAATTTTAAAATGTAATAAACATTATTTCTAAACAACCAGCAAGTAAAGCTTGCTTATTTCTGGTTTGATGTAAACATTTATAGCACAGCTCCATCCTTAAACAGTTAATCTTATAGTGACCTATTAAAATAAAATGAATTGTGTTATAATTCATCCTAAAGCAACCTCAGGGTTAGTGTATCAGGTAACTCCTGCTTTTGCAGTCCTCATGACGTTTTTAATCAAATTCAGCTGTAATTGCTGGAGCATACACATGCCTCTTTTAATACCCTGCCTACATTTGGGACTCATATGAGTCTGTTTTCTCTTAACGTATCTAATAAATAGAAAACATGAAAAGAGCACATTTTGCAGGACTCGGAGCTTTTTCCACCGTTTCATTTGTTCTAGCAATTGTCTGACAGGCTCATGAGAATCGAGCACTTGTCAGGTTTCCCCCCCTCCCGCCTTCTCCCTTGGATAAAATTCTTTGTGGGTTTTAAGTCACTGTTTGTGTTGCTAGCACCCTGTTAAAGGGGGCATAGGCACAGGCAAGAGCAGCTGCCCCAGGAACGGACTGGAAACTCTTATGTGTGAAAGGGAGAGATTTCATAGGTATCTTTAAAAAAAAAAAGCAAAAATCAGTGCCAGTGATGGATGTTGAAATGTTGCTTACACACAAGTCACCGAAAGGTTTGTTGATGAAAACTTGAGATGTCGTGTCAGCGTTGGAGCTATTTGTGTAAACAAAACTTCTGTAACTTTCTCTGCTCAGGAGTGTGTAGGGGGTGATTTTTCTTCTTCTTTTTTCTTTTTTTTTTTTTCTTTTTTTTTTGGTGTGTGTGTGTCTCCAATGCTACAGCTGTTTCCAATTTGCCAGCAATTTTCTTTTGGGCTAGTAAAGCTCCCAAAATGACTGCAACTAGCCACATGGGTTTTTCGACTCAACTGTGGGGGTTTGATTACAAGGGGTAGCAAACCTAGCTCAGGATGCAGGGCAAGCATTTCCCCTGAACTTAGAAGTGCTTTACGTCCTAAGCTGGGGCTTTTTTTTGTTAACGCCAACCTTTAAAGTTTATTTCATTGCAGCTTATTAAATGCGTGTGCTCAGTGGTCCCTGTCAGACCTAGGCTGAGATTTTGGGCGCGTTTGCTTAAAAATAAAGGAAACTCCTGGGGAAAACACACGGGGAAGAGATGCAAACGCCTGTTAGCTGCCCCACACCGAAAATAAAAGGAAGAGGGTTTTGTTAACACAATAGTAAGCCCTCGGGGTTCCTCTCCAGCTACGTGTTTTGTGTAATTCACACGTGGAAACGTGAGAAAAGAATGAAAAATGACTTTGAAATGTGATCTGATTCGGTCACTAGTTAGCTGGGTTGTGAGTGTGCAGAAAGAGTTGTTCACATCCCTGCAGGATAATGACAGAATAATGGCATTTTTCACCCAGATGCACGCGATTTTTTCCAAAGCCATTTTAATTTTAAAGCAGATTTTTTTTTTCCCTCGATCCCCTTTCTCTCATACACACCTCACAAGTCCTTCCTCTCGCTTTGATTTTTCCTTCCATCGGAAGTTATCTTCGGAGATCTTCCTCCTAAAAAAAAAAAATCCCTGTCTCTATCTTGCCTAGGACAGCGTTTCTCTTAACACAAACAACAACAACAACAATAATAACAAAGAATCCGAAGAATTTCTATATTAAAAAGTGGCTCTGGCGAGGTCCCTGGTCACTGGGTACAGGTCTGAGTCTGTTTTCCTTGGAAATTGGGAGGAATGCTAAACGCCTCGTCTAACCAGAGAGTAAATTGTGTGCGGAGCTCTAGGCACGGCTCCCAAGTTGCCCTTTCACCCCTTCACTTTATATGTTCCTCTTATTAAGGAGAAAAATGTTTCAATATGTTGGAATTTGGGGTAAAGCCGGGAAGGAGAGAAAGAGAATAGAGAGTGGAAGGACATTTTCCAAATAGTTTTAGTAACCCTTCTGAGGGTTACACTTAAAATTGATGTCGTACTAAAATCCCTGGAAGTTGTTTTGGTTTTTTTTCCCCAGGTTAGCGCAAAATATTATCTGTGAATCGCTCAGAGATGACAATATGCACCAGAAACGTGACTCTCATTGAGGGGAAAAAAACCCTGAATTGTAGTTGTTTGGGGTTTTTTTCCTTCCCCAAATGTGTTACTATTTATTTGATGGGGTATTATTAAATAGCTAAAAGGATCTGGAGGTTTCAGCTTGCAGAGAGAAAGGCTGAATTCTTGATCCCATAGAGAGAATTAGTTTCGAGACGATTTCATCACGCTTTTCCAGCCGTGTACATCTGCAGCGTCGTCTGTAATAGTTCCAGTTCTGCTTCAGGGGGAAATGGGTTAACTATTCTCAAGGTAAAGAGTTAGGAGGAGAAAAAAAAAAAAAAGAAAACTCAAAGTAAGGAACGATGATTTAAAAACGGATATTTGAAACTTCCTCATTTAAAAAGGGGATTTAAAGTAGCACTTGAGCTCCACTCAGCGTCTCTTTTCGGCTTGACTCCTCAGCAATATTTTTTTAAGAAAGTTGTGAAATTCCCCCCCCCCCCTTTTTTTTTTTCTTCTTCTTTAAAGTTACGAGTAGCGCCAGGCGGGCTCATTGAGTGAAGATGTCACATAGCCATGATTAATCTGAGGGAAGAGCTGAAATATTGATAAGGGGGAAAACGGAAATCAAATGAAAAGTAGAGGGCATAGAAGAGAGGGAAAGGAAAGCACGTCCTGGAGCTGCGAGCATTACAGAAGCCCCCTGAGGAAATGCCTGGTTGATGCAGCCTGTCTGGATGGGCTGGGAATTTTAACTTCAGCGCTGCTTTGAATCTAACAAGTTTAATCTCTTCTCTTTTGCAAAACTGCAGCGGCAGGGTAGTAATCCAGAACTGGTGGAGAGTTTGATTTTTTTTATTATTATTTTTTTTTTTGGTCTCAACCTGGATCTTTACAAACTGGTCTGCCACTGGTTGAGGGGAAAGGGTATAAAAGGTGAGTCATTTAAATAATAAGAATAAGCAAGAAGCGAATCTAAAAGTAGTTTTAAGAGGCCCTTTTATGTTGTGAGTGATGCTGGCAGGGCAATACGATGGATAAATAATCCACAGCAGACTTCTTAAGACCGGCTCCAAATATGCAGATGTATTTATTTATATGAAGACGCGTAATTATAAGAGGGAGGTAAGCGGGGGTGTGTGTGGGGGGGAGCGGTAATCAGGGGTAAAGAGGGGAGCAGGGGAAATTTAGATGGGAATCCTTGACCCTAGAAAATTTACTGGCTAAGCAAAAATTACCTTGTCCCTCCACTCTGCTTACCCCCACCCCCCGTTGCAAGTTCAGAAGCAAAAGAAACTGGAATGTGTTAGGAGGGAGGACGACAGGGAAAAAAAAAAAAAAGAATTGTACTTATCAGAAACACATTGGCGATTTTATAATCGGTTGCCCTTCTGTGCCAGCTGGCCGCGTAATAAATGCTTTAAAAATCAATAAAAGAGGAGGGGAGGGGGGGTTACGTGCAGATAATGAACTTTTCTTTTCCAGAGTTGTTGGGCTGTGGGTTTTTTTTTTCTCTTTTTTCTTTCTTTTAAAATTTTATTTAATTTATTAATTCTTTTTTATATCAGCAGACGTTTCAGAGCAAGCCACTGGCGTTGGCTTTAGGGACACAGAGCTGCTTCCCTGGCTGCTTGGCATTGCTGGGGGCGAAGAAGGGGCTTTCACCAGTGGGGTGGCATTTTGGGGTGGCATTTTAGGGTGGCATTTTAGGGTGGCAGATCAGAGAGCAGACAGCTCCAGCGCGGCACGAGCTTCTTCATTAATCAAACGAAGGTTATTTCGTGATTAATCAGCGGTGTCTGGGTTGTATAAGGTCTGGACATAAAGTTAGGACCCCACAGCTTTTCCTGAAAAGCTTGCAAAAAAAAAAAAACCCAACAAAAAACCCCTCAAACCCAGGAGTATTGACCGCTTGTGCGCGACTCTTTGTTTCTCATTCTGTAGTATAATTTTTCTGTAGTAAATTCTGGGTAAAATATTGACTCTTCCCCTCCTACTCCGGGAAAATAGGACCGTCAAGAACAGCAGCACTTAAGAGCTGTACGGTTAGAGGACGAGGGGGCTTGTGCTTCCTAACGATGCACTAATTACCGTAAACTAATCACTTTCTGGCGCTTTCCAAGAGGACTAAAGATCTTGAGAGGACTATGAAGAAAAAAAGTTTATCGGATATTTTAGTGAGCGCAGATTTATTTTCCCACACACTTGACGTTTCTCATGATCGTTGTTAATTTCTGCATCTCTAGTGATGGCTTGGAGGGGGGAGGCAAAAAAAACCCCTAAAACCCGTCCCCAAACCTGTTCATCAGGAGATCATCAAGTCTTAGAAGTACAGAAAAACAGATGCAATGCTTTGATGCATTGAAATAAAACATCACTATGTTTGAATAACGGCACTATCCGAAATGGAAGAGCTGAGATTGACAACCCTGAGGGGGTTTATTGCTATTTGGAATGATACTTCCGTTCGCTATTTTTTTCTTTTAATTATTGTTTAATTATTATTAGTGAGAAAAGTTCTTTAAATCAAGAGAGGCTGGCAGGCTAATGGCTGCGAATGGTTTCAATGAGTCACGAAAGGCAACTGCCCTTCATTTAGCCAAGTGAAACCCTTGGCTACAAGTCAATAGGGTTAACTAGTCTCAACATGAAAACATGAGTATTTCAGCCGGCTTTTAATTGTTGGTTAAGAAATTCAGTTAATCAAATGTCAAACATTTCCCTCTGCTCTGGTCAAAGAGTGAAGAGGTTCTTTTCCTCAAGAGGAAGAGGGGAATCCAAAAGCAAACCCAAACTCATTAATAGAATTAAACCCTGCTTTATGAAGTCTTGTCTTTTAGTTACTGTGGGGGATGTTTTTCTGTGTCCTTTCTTTAAAGGGTACACCAAAATCACTTCTCTTTAAATTTTGTTACTAAACTTACTTTCTACATGTTTCCTTACTTTTCTATATGCATATGTATGATTGGACTATTTTTCTTTATTTCAGGTCACTTTTAGGACCTTTACATATATCTATTAAACAAGTAAGGATGTTTCAGACTGTACCAGACACTTCGTCTTACGTCAAGGTAAGACATGACAGCATCTTTAAACAGGTAATGTCAAAAATCACAATCCTCCAAAATTCACTATCGTTTGTATTGGTTGAAAATTTCATTCCCATTCTCACTGAATTTGGCAGGGAAAATAAAAAAAATCCCTCTACCTTTGGTGGGAGAGGGGTTAGAGTCCCAGGTATCACAGCTATTGTTCTGGAAATATGCAGGGTTAAGGCAAAAGCTGTATCATCAGGGACTAACAACATGTCATGGTGGTTTTGTCTTTTCTAATGCACTGATGCTTGGTTTGGTGGGTTGTGCTCTAACTGGTTTTATAGTGAGGGTGTCCTGAATTACATTGTAGTCGTGGTTTGTTGCTCTGAAACTAATATGATAGTGGTGGTGTGTTACCAATGTTATATCCTAGTGGTTTCTTAAATTGGCTTCCAATTTTCTGATTTCCTAGATACCATTTAGTCCTGAACCAGAGCTAAATTTCATTTAATATCCCACTACTTCTCTGCTGCGCCAACCACTGAATTCAATATGCAAAATGATATGTGAAGTTATGGGGTTTATTTGAAAGGTCCATTTCAAAATGGATTTAGAGGGGAAAAAATATTTAATGAGTTAAACCAAAACATCTCTTTCAGTGACTGAAGAAATGGATTGTCACACCAGGCAATGTGATATAATACTGGGTTTTCTTTCACAGTGTTATTTATGATTTTCCTTGGGCAATACTTCCATACAATTTAGCAGGCAAACTGACTTCAGTTGGCTTTATTGATAATGACTAATGCCAGATACCACTAGATTTTACATTCTAAATACTTGTTTGTATTTTTTTTTTTTAAGTTAAACAATTCAAATCTTGGAGTGTATTTTGCTGGGCCACCTCTGCCTCTTTCTTTTTCACAAGATTAAAACAAATACCAAAGAAAGGTTGGCACAGCCTTGTCCCTTTATAAGTCAATTGAGTACTATATTATATTTGACATCATATAGCTTTTTTTCCACAACAGTTCCCAAGAATGTAAATAAACCAAGCCTGGGACATCTGGGTTACACGTTTAAGGCAAACCCTGCATGCAACAGCACTTAGGGAAAATCTAAAACACAAGCTTCTCTTCTCCCAAGCTGAAGAAACACAGAAGGGTGTTAACTAGAGCTGGGTGGATAATTTGTGATGAATAATTTATTACAGGAATTTAATCTCTTTTTTTTTTTGGTGTGTGTTCCCCCTTTGTCAACAATCCATGTGCCAGTTATGATTTTCATGTTCATAGGCATTATTGGAAATGATTCACTGAATGATTTCTGTACGTAATCCCTAGGCTATGGCTCATTTTGTGGGCATTTTGTTAGGAGTATTAGTGTCTGAAATGCAAGGTTGGTGAGATGACTCCTGGGTTGTGTGGCATTACTTGTATTCCCTGATTGGGTGAACTTGTGCACCTCCCTGGACCAGGTTTCTAGAGCAAATCTGTCCAGGAATGGTCAAGACCAATATTCAGTTGATATACCCCAAAATGACACTCACAGCTCAGAGTTTCAGGGAATGTCAGTGCTTTCATTTTGTTTATTAATTACACTTGTATAGCTTTGGACCAGATTCTGGAAGAACTCTGTGGAAAACAAATGAAATTCAGGTTTCATGAAAACAAATGGACTCAAAGTTCAAGTAAAGAAACATGTCACACAGTCTGGGCCCAGCTTTAACGTTAATTTCTCTTTGGCGTTCCTGTATGTGGGAAATGATCTTAGATGTGTTCTGTTTACCATGAAGAGATGAAGGCCCTTTGACATCCTATATTATGGTATCACTGCCTTTTGTTGTGAGCCTAGATCCAGCTGCCGCTCCCGGTAGTAGCAAAATTCCTTTTGAATTAAGTGGAACCAATATCCAAGCCTAAATAATTTAACATTCCAACAGGATTGAGTGAGTCTGTCCATAACTGTGTCGGGAGAGCCTTCTCATTAAGTACAATCCTGCAGGCAAAGTGCTTGGACAAAGTTCTCTTCACAGAAGTATGTGTTTTATCCACCAGGAAGAACTCCTCAGGCTGGACTTATACCCAGTGTTTCAGCAGAGGAGGGATAACTGACCCGTGTGATGCTGAGCTCTCTTGTCTTTTATTACAACCCTTCATCATCAGCTGCCGGGATTTTGGGCATGGACCTTGTCTTTGGTGTTTTGTCTGTAAAGCTTCATTCACACCAATGTCATTGGGGAAATGACTTGTTCCTGTGCTTAAAAAAAAACCCAACTCAACAGGATTTTGACAGAAGTCTCTTAGGACTGATCCAAAGTCCTCTGAAGACAAAGGAAATATCTGCCATTGACTCTTTAAAGTTTTAAGGTGGCCAGTTCAGTACCAGTGGTGCAAACCAGTACTTGGGTCTCTCATTCAGATCAGTGAGGCTGCTCTTAAATGTAGGAAACAAGCTTAAATTTGGGAGAATCAGATCCTTAAACACAGAGATTAGGTCAATCTCTGGCCCCTCGGAGTTTACTGACAAGTTTCCACTGACTCAAAAGCAACGGAGAGATTCTGATGGTGACTGGAGGTGACATTGACTAATAATCTAGGCAGATAGTTGGGAAACATGGATATGAATCCAAGCCTTGCCAGGATGGGCTTGATGTCCCTGAGCAGGACACTTCCATTCTCTGTTCCTTTATTTCTCCATCTCTTAAAACACAGGTGGAAGTGGTGTGTAAGAACAAGGTGCTGTTCAGGTTTAGACAGCACCTGCCTTCTCTTTCCTGCTTCCCCAAACTGATCTTTGAGGACTTGTCAAGCTGTGGTGAGCAAGAAGTTTGAAAAGCAGGAGGTTGAGTTCCAAAATTCTAATTCTTCTCTTTTCCCAGGTCTTTTTTTATTATTATTTTCTTTCATGTCATTCCTTCCCCAGGAAAAACTTGCTTGTCTTGTGGGAGGGAGAAGTATTTTATTTATTACTTTCATGGGATCTCAATTGATGGTGTGTGCAGTACCCCTATTACACAGCAGAAAAAGCAAGATCAGGATCGATGTCTTCTATAAATCCTTTTCAACAGATGCATTACGTATGTAAGTGTGTGTTTGTGCCTCATCTCTACGTGTTGTAACCAAGAGGGGATTGCTGGCAGGGTGTTCTACAGGAGCTCCCAGGAGGAACAAATTCACTGTCATACCCCTGGGGTACAAAATCATCTCTGATCACCTTCAGGCCACCATGGCTTCCAAAATGCAAAGGGAAGGGTGGGGTTACGTATCTGGAGGAGGAGTATTTCCATTTTAAAATGGTTTTTTGTTTGTTTGTGGTTTTTTTTACAAGGATGGTTGATGTTGAGTCATACTGACAAAGTTCAGCTTCTTGGTGTTGTAACCTTAATTTACATCACAACCACACAGGATCTGTATCTAAAGCACTGTTAAAAGATTCTATATGACCTCCTGAGGACACGACTTTCATTCTTCTCTCTCATACACACTTCTTGTATGGGCCTTAACGTGATAGAAAGGTAGACAATCATAAATAGAATAAAATAATTTTGGTCCTTACTGGTTTATTCTACATAACTGATGAAGTATTTCTATTCCTTATACCATTATGGGACTGACTGATCTGCAAGTACTTAATAATTTACAGTATATCAGAGGGTGCTAATCTCTTCTAAACATGAGTATTTGACTTTAGAGAATGAAACATGTAATATAATTGGGGAATTAAATTTTAAAAGACAGCACTGGAATCCTGACTGTAGGGATATGGAAAGAATTAGGGCTCTAAGCAAAGCAACATGACCTCTGAATACTGAATTTTTAATTATTACCATTGCCACAAGCTACTCCGGGCCACAGCGGTCTCTGCTCCCCTCCTGCACTGCCAATTCATGATTTAATATGTGTGTAAAGGCGGTAGAAGAATCATTTTGGGGGGTGTGTTATTATACCCTTCAGCAACATCCAAATGTCCCTCTCCTCTTCTATCACCCCCTTCCTTCTCACACAAAGCCATTGCTTCTGCTTTTGGTTCCTCAGCTTGTAAACACAGCTCCTTCTCCTCCTCCTCTCCTCTCCTGGAGCCCCTTCTTTTCCAGCTATCAACCATCCCAGCTTGAGGCAGGCCCTGCTGGGTCAAGTCCCTTGTCCTGTGCAGGAGAAGAAGTCCAAGGAGAGGATGGTCATGCTCCCCATCACATAGGAGTGGACATCCAGGTGTCACCCCTGTTTTTCCCCTCCTTCCCTCTGCCACACCTGAGGAGGATATTTAAAATAGTCTCTTGAGGGGGATGTTTTGGGTAATTCCCCAGAAGTTGCTCAGGTGACACTCTGGGACACCTTGGACCTTCCCATAGACCCTGCTTTGAGCAGGCATGAAGATGGACTTTCCTTGGGGAAGGAACCAAGAGTGAGACTTCTGGCTTGAAAAATGGATTTCATGCAGGCATAACGTTTGTGGTACGGTACAAAGGAGCATATTCATGGAGGCAAAATAGTCTGGGTGGCTGGAAACAATATTTGGTTTGTTCTTGCTTTCACTCTGCCTGGAAAGTTTACAGAAGCCCTGAAGAGAGAGGGGTTTTTTTAAGGACAAAACAGTGAGATTTTCTTTGGAGCAGGCTGCTGAGAAACCCTGACACGGACCCGTTATCTTTCCCACTGAACAGTAGCAGCCAGAGGCTGCTCAGGGACAGGTTGCAAGGAAATAATATCCCATTGTTTATTTATTTATTTATTACATACAAAATCTGACGGGGAGATGGAATCAACCAAGGGGAAGGCGCTGCTGAGGGACTTGTCATCCCACAGGTGCTGAGGGATTCAGGGGTGCTGGAAATGTGGCGGAGCGGAGCAGACAGAAACCCTCACCACGCTCTGAGGAACAGCCAGAGAGCCTTAGCCTGGCAGAAAGGGAAAACCAAAGCCTTCATGGACTGATTTTTTCCCTGTTCGGGTAGGACTGTTCTGACTGAGAGCATCCTCTACCGCTTTAGCCCTCTTTTTTTTTTTTTTTTTTCCTTTTTAAAAAAAAAAACCCTGGTATCCGTCAGAATTTCAGTTCCTCCCACCTGCCAGGACCAGGCACCTCCAGAGAAGGTGGGAACTGCAGTAGCTTTGTCGGCTTAGAGCAGGTAGAAGCTGCCGTCAATTCTTACGTCATTCTCACACTTCGTGATGATTAATCTACATATATACCAAATCGTTCGCTTTTTTTTTTCTTTTTTTTTTTCCTTTTATTTTTTGGCCCTCACTTTTTGGGGCAGAAACGCTGCTAAGTCGTTAAACTTTCGCGAAATCGCTGATTAATGCCTTATGACAACTCGATGCTTAAGGATTTAGTTCTTGTTTGCACCTATCTCTCTATTTTAAACAGAAAAACTCCTTTTCTATTTCCCGTTTTCCAGCGAATCCTGACTGAGTTTTTACCCATCCTCAACCCCAGCATTGCCTGGGGAAGGGCTGGCATTGTTTCTCCTCCTCTTTACCTTCAAGATATAGTTTAAATTTAGGTGATGGAGTTGGGAGAAACGGATTTTCTCTCCTGGAAATGCAGAGTGTTGGTGTTATCTAAAATAAACCAGGCTCTCGGGCACAAGGGACAAACTTTTACAGTGACTCCTGCCTTTGACAGCAGCATTCAAGCAGCCAAACCCCCTCCCCAACTCTTGACCTTCTCATGGCTCCATTTTTTCCACATTTTACAGAAAAAAAAAAAAAAAAAAAAAAGCCCATCACCAATATGTTGGATCCAGGGAATTTTGTATTCCAACCTTTCTTATGCTGTCCCTCAGAAAGAGAGAAGGTGTGGAGGGAAAGGGGAGCAAAGAGGGAAGAAAGTGAATGCTAAAGGGGGGAAAAAATGCTTTAAATCTTTCCTGCAAATCTCCAAATATATGAAGTCTGAGGGAACAAATTCAAAGCAGGCACGGACGCCTGAAGAGAAGTTAGAGAGAAATATTCTGTTCCATTCAAGCGCATCAAGGGTCTCGCTGAAGTCTTGTTTGGCTAAGGTCAGACGAGACTGGGTTCTCCAATAAAAATAAATCTCAAATTAATTATGGCCTCAAGCGAGGGGCCAGACGTTTGGAGCTAGTGCACTGCAGTCTGGGTTTTTGGCCTTCAGTATTTTGGGGATTTTTTTTGTGTGTGTGCCTTAGCTTTTCAATAATTGCGGGATGGGGGAGGAAGGGAGGGCGGGGGCTGTTTTATTAGGACATGGAGCTCAAAATAAAACTAAGCAGGACATTGCTTACCCCACTCTTCGCCTCATTACGATGTAGCTTCAAAGCTACTGCATCTTCTCCATACCATTTTTAAGACATTATGTTTTATTCAGTACCGATTAGCAGTGAATAACTTCCCGGCTTCAAGTTCCCAAATCCCATGGGCTGTTCCTGTAGACCAAGAGGTAGGAGGGACCCGATCCTTCAGTTTTAGGGCTGGAAAACTCTACTGATTCCTTTTTATTGCTCTAGCTGAAAACCAGAAGTTTACTCATTTAGTTTAGTTTAGAATTGGGATTCGTTTCTGGGGATTAAATCCCAGGGCTGTAGTTTGGACTTCTTTCTTTTTTTGCTTGTAAGAATTGTGGGTTTAGAAAATAAACAAAACACGTTGGGTTTTTGATTCTGCGACGGTGCCAGAGGAAAACTTTAAACATTCACTGAAATTGGTGGAGATTTTCCTTCTAGTAAAGATTGGAGCAGAATAGAGCCTGGCCTTCTGCAAAGACAGCTCCGGGCAAAGAATGATGGTAAATATTGCAAATATGTTTGCAGAGGATAGTCTAGATAGGAAATTTAATATATACATGTAATATATACACGCAATATACCAGCGCAAGGTATGTGTGTGTGTATATGTATAGCTAGTTAAAAAAAAAATAAATAAAAAAGGAGGACACTTTGTAATGGGTAAATGGGTATTTAGTGGGAAATGAGCCACTTTCTAGTGACAAAGTCAGGGCGTGGCTGCTGGTTTCTAGGGCTCCCAGTTCAAAGTGACAATCCCAAACTGGGGGTAAGAGAGGACGAAATAAGTCAAAATCCTATCCCATCCTCCGAAAATAATGTTTTTTACCGGGGAAGGTTTTCATTACGTTTATTCCTATAGAATAACTAGACGGTTTTAATTAGGAAGTGATGACCGCTAATCCCGCGTGAATTACGGACAGAAAATCCGTATTTTTGAGGTTATGTAGTCCCGCGGAGGGCTGGCATTGAACTCCACCGAGGGGTTAACTCCTTTGATACTGGACGTGAAATGGTCCCGGACCGAATTCCTCCAGCGTGTCCTTACTAACTTCAGTCGGATCACACCAAAACCCGCGTTTTCACCTGCAGGCAGTGTAACCTCTTTTATGAGGACGAAGAGAGGAGATGGGGACATTGCCAAGCGCTTGAGATCAGTATTGAACTAATTAAAAACTTGGGTGGAGAATTTCGTTTCATTCATAAGAGGAGTGAAAAAAAAATAATTAATAATAATTGAGGAATAACCAATTTCTACCAGCCTGTCCCAATGCAAACATTTGAAATCTTCCGTGCTTGCCAAGATCAAATGATTTTCCAGATGTCTGGTGCTAACCACATTAAACAGATCATCATTCCTTTACTGTATATACATATGCAGCTAAAAATTGAGCATCAGATTAAAAGTAGGGGGCATCGATCAGCGCCCTGCCCGGCGATGGCTTTGCTTTCCCCTTCCTTGTCTTTGCTCTTTTCCTCTCAAACAGTTAAATACCCAAAGTCGCTGAACAATCACCTAGGATGATTCAGAGCTTGGCGCACGGAGTTTATGAATATTCCAGCCTTTTCCAAAAAGTTTGAGATAACTTTAAAGGTGGTTTTTTGTTGATTTTTTTCTTTTTTTTTGGGGGGGGGGGATAGGGGGGGAAGATGGAGCAAAGGTTCTATTGTTCTATTATTTGGGAGGAAAACAGCAGATTGTTCGGCTTGTCTGTTATAATGCTTAACATTTTCGCTCATTACCTTATCTCGTGGACTTTTAGCAAATCTTATTTTAGAGCAAACACAAGAAGTGAAGCAGGGAACATCCCTGATGGACCCGATCTAACAAGGGACCCGAACAGGCTGCGTTTCCAGTCATCCTCAGACATGCAAAATAAGCCCCTGGGGGGTCATGGTGCCCGTCTGGCAATAAAATGCAGACTTAGGTTCCTAAAATATCTCTAGGTGGGATGGAGGGGAGGCGGCGGGGTCTGTTTGACATCTTGGCAGCTCTGGGGATCCTCTGCGGATGCCGGGTTTGTTTGTCTCTTCAGCCCGGAGCTGGAGAAAGGGTGTTTTGCAAATGTTGGGCTCCTCTCCCACAAGCTGGGCACGTTTTCAGGTGGTTTCTTCTCAACTCTTCGGTTCTCCCTCACTTCCAACCCCTCCAAGACCTGTTGGTCACGCAGCCTAAACCCAAACTGCTCTGGGAGGTCCTTGGATGATGACAGAGGGTATTTTTTTTTTATTTTTAATTTTTTTTTCTCCCCCTTCCTTTCGCGGTTAAGATCCTCAGCCTGTCCTCTCCCTCACCCCCCACCCCCGTTGTTTTTCGGGGCTGGTAGAGAGTGTTGTCTAGAGAGGAAACCATTTGGGTTTTGAAAGGATGCGTTTCACTCTTCCCTTTAACCTCTTGCTTTTCTGGTTGCTGCAGCAGCCTGCCATGTGGTAAAGCTGAAAGAGGAGTGGAGAAGAGAGTATTTGCGGAGGGCTGGGGGTGGGGGGGAAGTCAGGAAAACAGCAAGAGTAATGAGGAAAGCAAAGGGTTAACCGTGATTTCTTTTAATTGAACTCCAGTTCTTGTGGCCCTAGGCAAGGGGGGACCTGACCCCGCTAGCAGCATCCAGATGTGCTGCTCTCCGGGGACCCCAGCGCAGACCCCTGGGTTGTAAAGCAGACAGAGGGAGGCCGGGGGTGAGGTGAGGTGGGGGGGGGAGAGGGAAGGGGGTCGGATTGTCCCCTCTGCTCACCGCCCCCCCACCCCTCATCATCTCCTCGCCCTCCCCGCTTCACCTCCCGCCTGCAGACGGCCTCTCAATCGCTGGCAAGCAGCAAGGCAAAAACCTCCAGGTCTGGTCACGTTCAGTCCCGTGTCTGCATCTGAACTCCCCCCAAAAAAAAGAAAATTGTGGCTGAATTGATGAGGCTAATTTCAGAGGAGGGGGGGAGAGAGGGAGGGGCAAGGGGGATCTACAGCTCTCTCCAGCCAGCTTCGGTCTTGGAGAAATAAACCCTTAATAAGGCATCTCTGCCTCAGCCGAATAGAAACACTAGTGGCATTATTGCATTTCCCTTTTGGAAGGGGTGGGTGCAGAAATACCTTTGGATATAATTTTGATTTCTCCCCCCACCTCCCACCCCACCACCACCCCCTTCCTCCCCTCCCCGTGATTGGACTAAAGACCAGGGGGGAAACAAAAAGACTGGACACAACTGGCACAGGACAAGGTAATCCTCTCCACCGAGAGATCTGACGTGCAGGAGTGTCCTCCTGCCTTGACACTTTTCTTTCTTGGCTTCACCCTCCTTTTTTATTATTATTTATTTTTATTTTTATTTTTTTTATTCCACCCTCTGCTCTTTTCCTCGGGCTGCAACAGTTTGCAGAAGTGGGGAATAAAGTGTTGCATGATGTGTTCCGCTGTTAGCTGCTTGGTATTTTTGCAAGGGAGGGGTGTGTGGGGGGACACACACAGGCGGGTATTGTCTCTTTTCCTCGGGTCCTTTCAGCTTTTCCCGGAAAAAGGAAAACGCGTTTCTTTTCCCGTTTGAATGCAAGAGAGAATTGCACGTCAGGGGCTCGCCAGGTCTCTAAAATGTAGAGATTTTAAAGGCTGGTGGTTGGGTTTTTGCAGTCCCCATTCTGACATGGCATCTGGGAACGGAAAATTCAGCTGATCTGACAATTCTTGTGATTTTTTTTCTCATTTTTACCGTATAAAGTCTTTTTTTTTTTCTTTTTCTTTTTTTTTCTCTGCTCTCTGTGGGATTTTAACAATTTAGCGAGGAACTTGGACTTTATTTCAGGCTAATAAGAGGAGGTGAAATGGATGGACTTCCATTCACCTCAGGATCTTTGCTTCAGAGCCCCATATCCCAGTTCCCGAGATGACTGGGAATGAAGGGAAGGGGTGAAAGTGGGAAAGAGCCTCCTCTCCCCTCCAGCCCCATTTCCAGCCTGTGTTTAATTGCTGGAGTCATTTGTCTGTCTTGCATTATTGCACTTACCGCTCATTTCTGGCAGGGACTGGACCCTCAGCTCATGCTCCTTGCTGGGAACCGTGAAGGAGAGGGGCTGAAATTTGTTTAAAATACGTTTTAATTTTCTCTCTCTGCCTGCTGCGACCGAATTGTATTTACGGTTTTTCTCCCCTTAATTTTTGCCTGTGACTGGAAAACGCATTAATAAAAAAATCTGTGGGAAGAGACGGAAATTCAGTGAGTCAGGCTAAAGCCGCTCCAGCCAAAAGAGAGAGAAAAAAAATGCAAAAACCCATATTAAACTGAACTGGGGGATGACACACGGCGCTCGGTCTGGGGTGCAAGGCAAGCTCTGCGTTGGACCGGCTGCCTTAGCGACAAACAAGAGCTGACAGAGGTAGCTATTGTTCTGCCTCTTCTTATCTAAATGGAGCAAATATCCTGTATGTAAAATATATATATATTTTCATCGAGAAGGCAGGACCAGCGGAGAGACGAAAGTTTCCTCCTCGAGTGACTTCACTTCCCAAAATTAGCAGAAAAAAACGTTTCATCCGGTTAACTGTCTCTTTTTCGCTCTGCTGCAACAACCAAAGTTAAAAAAAGAGAGAGACAGACAGAGAGCGAGAGGGAGGGAGGGAGGAGGAGAGGGGATCCAGAGAGAAAAGCCAAACCGCTGGAAGGACAGGGGGAAAAGAGGAAAGAAAGAGAAGGATTTAAAAAAAACCCCAACCCAACAAACTTCAGGAGGCTTCGGTTGCAGGCTAAACCGGGTCAATGTGTGGAATATTGCTGGTACCGGCGGGAAGTGATTCTAGATGGACGGCACTATTAAGGTAAGGGGGGCAGGAGGGGCTGGGGGACCCGTCGGTCCGAGGGGTGGGGGCTTTGGGAAGGGGGTCTGGGGTCCGGCTCCGTCTCTCCGCCCAGGAGCGGCTGCTCTCTCCTCTTCCTCCTCCTCTTCCTCCTCTGCCGCAGCGTGTCCTTCTCGGGGGTCTCCCCTTCTCCTCCCCGGTGCTTTTGGGGGGGGGGGTTCGCAGCCGGCAAGGAGCCACTGGTAGCCGGCTTGGCTCGGAGGGCTGCGGCGGAAAGGCAGTGACAGCTCCTGCCCCCGGGGCTCCGAGCTGCCCGGGGCTGGGGAGGCGGGGGAGAGGCCAGAGTGGCTCCGAACTGGCCCCAACTGGGAGCCCCTGGCTCTGATTTCCTCGCCTGGCATTGCTTGAAACGTACTGGTGGTTCTGGTGGTCGTCAGCGCGTTCCCTCCAGCAGTTTTGTGTTGGTTTTTTGTTTTGGGTTTTTTTTGGATGGAGAAAGCAAGAAACGGAGCAATTTTGAAGGAGAAACATCACCCTAAACTTGGGGCGAGGCAGAGGGAAGGGGAAGCAAAGAGTGTGGCAAAAAAACCACGAACATAACCAACCTCTGGTGGCCTTGAGCAACCGAGGACGCTGTTGGGACCCAGAGAGTGGTTCCCCCTCCTTTCCCTCCCATTCAACTGGCTGTTCCTTCAGCCTCTGCAAAGATAAACCAAGCCTTTTCCAAGCCCCTTGAGGTGGCTCCTGCTGTTTCTCAAAGGCTTTGGGGGGGGGGGGGGGTTGGCTTTCTTGGTTTGGGGGGGACCCTTGTGTATTTCTTAACGGGTTCTTCATGAGGGAGCAGTGCACAGTACAGAAGCAACTCAAACAGTAGAGCCTTGAAGCGAGAGACACTGTGGGTGTGTTTGGGTTGGAGGATTTCGAAAGATGCCTATCGCCTGGGTGGGGTGTTGATCTCTTCTTAAAAGTCTTTTTTTTTTTTTTTTTGCTGACCCAGGGAGAAAAAAAAGCTGCAAATTGTCAGGAACTGAAACTTTTGCCCTTAGATTGCAGCTTGTGACAAGTGCGCTGTTTGGAAGGGTCTCAAAAGAAAAGGGAGGGAAAGAGATGGGTGGGAAGAGAAAATGGAAAGAGGAAAGAAAGAGGGAATGGAAGGGTGAATGTCAGAAAGGAGGAGAGAAAGCAGGAGTGTTGAAAGCACAAAATTTGGGAGGTATGGCAGGAATAAGACACGTTTCCTCCACCACCTCCTCAGATCTGTAGCAAAGGTAACCCAGGCCTCATTCAGGATACGTTTAGTGCACCACAACCTCCTTTGATTTGTGGAACCCTAAATATTGTGCAGGGAAAGTGCAGAAATTTCCCATCTGTAAGTTTGCCGCCGTGCACACATGGACTCATTTTCCTGTCCGGGCCGCCAGCTCCCTTCACCATCCCATGCAAGGTGCTGAAGTCTTCCCGTGCCCCACGTAACTCATGGTGCACACTGGGAGCTCCTCCTCTCCCCAGTCACCCCGTGTTGCAGTGTGAATGCTAACCCCTCCGCTTTGGAGATGAGGAACTGCGGCGCTTAGCAGCTAAACCAGCAGTCACGTTGGGGAGGCTGTGGTGAAAGGAGGAACTCAACTGCACCCCAGGTCACTGCCCCGGCTTCTGGACCTGCCCCCTGACTGCTCTGCAGCCTTTCCTTACATTATCCTGCTTCACTTGTCCTCCAGAAATAACTGAGCTGTTTGAGCTAAGAGAGGCGGGATCCAGAGGCACCAGAGTCTCCTCTCAGGTTCACTCACTGAGCAATTCCAGGGTCATCAGCCACCTGCTGCAGGTCCCCGTGTCCTGTTTGCCACCTCCTATAATTTCCCCCTTTTCTGTACCATGCATTTAGATCAGTGCTCTTGTAGTGCCCTCTGGATTATTTGAGGTTTCTTGCAAATTTGCTTATCAGGGAGAAAAAGAATTCTGGATTATCTGAGGTTTCTTACAAATTTTCTTATCGTGGAGAAAAAGAACGGGTTGCCAAGGAATACCAGAGCCACGCATTGAGAGACTTGCTGCAGCTCACCACGAAAAGGAAGGGGTTAGGCCACCTTGCCTAGCCTGTCTCAGGTGAAGGGCAATGGGAGAGGATGTGGCTTGAGATGTTTAAATGTTGTTAATGTGCTGAGCCCTGTGCATAACCTGTGCTTCAGGGTAGGTTTTCTGAATTGCAGGACATAGTAAAGCCAACCTGTAGTGTATCCAGAGGAAAGCAATTTAAAAGCAGTTGTATCCTCAGGTCTCCTCTCCTGTAGGTTGTAGGCATTGATTTCTCTCTAAACTATGCATTCAGGTTGGAAATAATATGTCAGAAAGATGAACATCAGTGATTAGAGAGCAAGAAAAACACAGAAAAAGGCTCTTTCATTATCTAGAGCAAGAACAGGGTGAGGGACCCGATGAAATCTGCGCATGGTTAAGAAGCGCTTCCCTCCGTAAAGTCAGAAACAAACCTGTCTGTGTGGAGGGGAAGTGCTACACAGCGTGGAACAGCTACAGGAGAGGGCTGTGCATTCCAGGTGATTGTCTTCTCCAGCCACTTAAACAATACAGGGGACTGGTTTTTTCAAGTCTGTGCAAAACTATTACACGGACTAATTGTTTTAATTGAGCCAAAGACATTGAACTGCACACTTGGCAGATGTAGAAGGAGTCTGAGTCCAGTCTCCTAGAAAAATCTCTCCCTTCACCCTGCAGTATTTGGCTTGTACTTTCCTCTTAACCTTTTTGTGCCATTCAGAAAGAGTTTTGGTGACAGACTCTCTGACAGTTGGTTTTACCTGCGTGGAATAATTTAACTGCCAACCTGCAGGGTAATTTTGCAGTGAAGAGGTAAATCCACTGTAGCTTTGAGCTGTCCTAAGGGCTCACCATCACGTGCTCCTGGGGAAACGGAGCATGGTCAGAGAATAGATGTGGTCAGGATGGTCCTGAGCTACATTTTCATCCTCTGTGGACATCATGGATAAGTGTGAATTGAAGTTGTTTCCAGAGTTTTTTAGCTCAAAGCTCAAGGAATAGCATGTGTATAAACATATATCATGGGAGCAGCTCAGGACTGTAAATCATCTTTCCCCACCATGCACTGACTCACATCACATATGATATTGCTGAGCCACCGCACCAGGTCTAGAACTCATCTTTATTTCTTCAAAATTAATTATTTTGCAGGGAATTAGATCACTTACTGAGGTGATGGGAGGCAATTTTTGCTGCATTCTTCAGATAATCTGTTTAATATCGGACATGGGAGGTGGACTGGCTGGCTTGAAAAGTGACCTTTAGAGTAATGCTGTAAGGTCTTTGATGGAGAAAGAAGTGCAGCAAATCGTTATCTTTATTAGTTCATTTCCATATTCATTTCATATTCTGTGAGCAACGCTTGCAGAAGACGATTGGGAGCCAGTGAAACTCCTGACAGCTTATGTTTGCACAAATTTTAAATAGTCAATATCATTTTTATTGGATGTCTCCAGATACTTCAAATCGTATCTTTTTTGGGTCAATATCCCACTTTGACTTAATTTACATTGTGTTTGGGGGGTGGGGGTGGTTTTTATTGCCTCAAATTAAATCCAAAATGGGTACATCTAATCTCAGCAAGATGCCCATGCATGGACTTCCTCACAATAACAAATGGTGTGGTTTCAAACTGGTCTAATTGTTTCAGTTCCACTTTGCGTGTAGACAATAATTCAAATAAATACACTTGCCAAAGCCTGACTGTTCATCAAAAAAAAGCACATTTTGTGTAACTGCTGCCTTCATTCTCCATTATTCTTGTGTTCTGGACTTAAGAGCAAGACCATGTGAAGGACATTCAATTTAAATTTCACATTATTCAAGCAAATGACAACCATGCTTGTCTCCTTCCACGAGAAGACAGCTCGTACGCTGGTGTTGCTATAGCAAAGGGTGGGGTAGGGTTTCTCTTGCAATCACTGTTTCTTGTCATTTGTGAGCCGTAGGCGGCCGCCTCTCGTCCTGAAACTTGGCCATCAAGATCTCGAACCAAGAACGTTTCCTTTTTGAGCAAGTCGAAAAACGTCTCATTGAAAAATGCCATTTTTAAATTGCCCTGGCTGTGGCCCTCTGGAGATGGCCTTTCCTAGCAAAAAGGCATTGACTCCTAGGGCAAGAATCTTCATCTCCAGATTGAAAATAAAAAAATAAAATCATAATCACAAAGATGTTTGCTCACTGGAAACTTTCCACGTTGCTGTCCCTCAAAAGCAATTTGGAACAAAATAATCTGAAATTTACAGGGTAGAAAAGATTCTATTCCCTGGTACTCTAGTACCTATTTCAGTTCATATTGCGTAACAGCTTTCTAATATACAACTACAAAAAACTGTTAGAAATGCTTTGTCACTGGGATATTTTTATAATGCTATTTTATTTTATTGTCCCTCTAAGATCTGCACACAAACATGTGCCTTTTGCCTTCCCATGAACTGACCATCACGCCGCAGTGCTGGGTGCTGTTCAGTACCAACTCCCGTTTGCTACGCCAGTAAAACACTGGGAAAATCATTTCAGAGTCAGTAAATTGAATATCTCTGCTGCTCTGTAGAATTGTTCCTGTTCTGAAGGAAGATTAATCCGAAGCAAACCTAATGCACAACAAAACAGCACCAACTGCTTCGATTTTAGGCACTTGGGGTTTCACTCAGAGGCTTTAAAGAGGTGCTGAGAACCTCGTATAGTTTCTTTCTACCACCGTGGATTGTACCCTAACAGGATGTGGTCACTTCAAGTAGTAGCATGCATGTCTTGAGGATTTCATGCTTTTATTTTACTTATTTATCTTAATTTTGTGATACTCCTGCTGTAAGATGGGGGGTGAGGCTCGGCTTCTATCACTCCTCACAGCATTTCTGCTAAAGAGAGTTTGGCTGGAGTTTTGGTGTGTAAACATGGGACTATTCACTGGAGTATTATGAGAAAGGGACAGAAATAAAGAGAAGCAAAGGGTGAGGTTACACCTCAAAGTGAAGTCTTAGATGACATGCTGATAAGGTCAGATATGCTGGGGGGAGGGCATTTATACCAATTTTTGCAGGAAGCAGACTTTATTTTCTTCAGGTCTCTCCTTCCTGATCTTACAGAAGGCTTTCCTCTTGATTTCAGTTCCCATCCTCTCAGAAGGATCAGGCCTAGAGCTTATGGACCCCCAACCTTGTGATGAATGGAGCATCTTCCATTCTTTTTCTCCCAGTAAAACACCAGCGTGTGAGGTTCTTTCACAGCACCCCATCAGCTGTCTTTGAAAAAGGAAAGTTTCCCATTCTGCATGAGTTTACTTGACCACTGCAAGAAAGACCCTATGTCCCATCTTTCTGCAAACATGCACAAGCAGGAAAATTGAAGGAGCCAAGGGAGCCTTAACTTTAGATTCTCAGATATTTGTGGGTTTGCTAAACACCCAATGCTGCAGGAGCACGGTGTTAGTACTAGAGTGGGCATGAATGTGTGCATGGCTTGCCTAGAAAAATGGGTTGAATAACATTAAACTTTGCTCTGCAACTTGGTTTGAAGCCAATTTCCCCCCTCCAAAATGAAATTCCCTTTAGATCCTTTGTTCTGAACTGGAGAGCAGCTCCATTCCCGGTGTCTGTGCCTCTCGTGCTCTCAGGCGCGTGTGAACGTGAGCGCAAAATGCACGTGTAGCACTGGCACGGAAAAGAGCTGCCTGCAGCGCGCTCCTCACTTACACAAAGCCCTGTCACACAGCCACGGCTGATACCCAAGAACACTCTCTGAGTGAACAAATATTTTCTTACAAGGCTGTGAGTGCGTATTTATAGGTGTTTTTGAAAATACAGACTAAAATATCACCGTGCAAATGTGGTTTTCTGCCTCCTTCTGGAAATTATTCACCAAGCCTTTGCTAACCTGTGTGCTGCATCATCACAGACACCCAGGCAGTCAAGGTGCCTCAAGTAACTGCTCACCAACCTAAATTATATGAACAGCAAGGTATGGCACAGGACAATCTACTCTACTGACTTCCAAATATCAAAACTTTCAAAGTATTAATGCACCTACTGCTTCTTTTCTTTCTTCCTCTCATTACCCGGGCCACATCATTACTGATGCGAATCTACAACTGATCTAGAAACTCTGTCTCCTGTAGTAAAGCCACAAACGGTGCCTCCCTCCTCCCCCTCCTCTGCTACCAAAAGCTTTTCCTCTAGCTGTAAGACAGAGACCTAAACAAAAGGGGTGTATGATATTCTGTGCTACCCTTGAAGACATTTAAGTGTGGCCTGATAAAACTTCTGCTTCTCTAGTGACAAATAGCACCAAAGGCAAACCCTGGAAATAGTGACCTGGCAGAGACCATCAGTATTTGATACCAGAGAAGCTTTAATGTATCTAATTCTATTTTCCTTCCATGTTTTGAAGCCAGAGCCCTAAAAATAAGTTTGTAAGTGCATATTTATCTAACTAAGCAGGCAGCTTAATTGTAAAGGTACTGGCAGCCTGTAACTCTCGTTGGATTTGAAGGTAACTGTTCATTCTAAAAACCAGGCTGCTTTCTAGGTGCTTAACAAAATATTTTGATTTGATATGTGAACACATTGATGCACATTTACAAAACTGGCTAAGGGGTGTTGATTATACAACTCACCCTGGAAATAGATGGGAGAAGTAAGGTGACATCTCACAGAGGTCTTGCACAATCTCAGCCTTTCCTTCTTTTTAGCATTGATATGATGCTATAAAGAAAATGATCCTGGCTTTTTGTGTGTAGCAAGCATTCTTTGTTTTCCTGATTTTATTTTTTTTTTCTAAAATACAGTCAGAAATGCAGCTCATTAGAGGCTAAATGGCATGGATATAGCTAAGCTTACTGCTTTATTTGCATGTACCTTGTTCCTGTTCTTCCAGCATAGGTTAAACCAGAGCTCAACTGACCACAAGGCCGTAAAGGAGCAAGAAACAATTTAAAAATATAATGTATATAAACCCTCCCCACCCAGCCTGACAAAGCTGCACACCCAGGAGTTGAACGTTAGCGTGCTGGCCCATGCTTGTCGGTCACGCAGAGGGAGCAAAAATAACATAACGGGCAGGACAGACTTCAATTAGTCATTTGCTGATTTCTCACTCAGCAAAAAAACCCCTCCTGTCCTTCCTAACTAATGCTGGGTTTGATCTGAGGGGAGGAGAGAAATCAGCAACAATATGGGGTTTTAAGTTGGTTGATGAGTGAAAAAAAGAAACTGGAGTAAGGTACGGTGGGGTCAGTGGAAGGTGTGGTGAGTTCGGGAAACCGATTCGTGTACCATGAGAAAATTCTTATTTGGGCGTTTTTTATAGCAGCTTTCTTTTAAAAAAGAAGATAAGGGAAAGATTAGGAGAGGTTCAGATACCCTTTTTACAGCTAAAAGCAGAATTTGGCTCTCTGGTTTCTTCTGAATAACTCTTCTTGTTGTTCCAAGCTTGATTGACTTATAACTGCATCTGAACCAACCTCACATCAGTTCCTTTTTATCAGCCAAAGTGAGACTTCCTGTGCTCCACAGCCTGGTTTCCTGATGTGTTTCCTTTTTCCTTTTAACAGAACAAAGGAAACTGTAACTCCTCCGCTGCTCCTGTTCCAAATCTCCTTGGGACCTCATATAACGTTAGCATCGAATAGTTGCCTTGTTTTTTTTCCTCTTCTGCCCAGCTTGAGTCAGGCTGCCTAGGGTGAGAGTGCCCTCTTCATATCTCCTTGAGTTTTGCATTGCCAACTCTCTCTTGACCAAAGACTCTGGGTGTTATTAGAGGGACGGGGTTTTTAATGTTTTACTGAAGGAAATCATCAGGTGTTGAGATCTCCTCAATTTGCACAGTCTTGTATGGGTGAACTTATCCAGTGTTTGAACTTGGGGCTGGGAATTTGTCTCCTGAAATATGTAGGGCACTGGCAGAAATACTCCCCAAAATCGTTACACACATACAGTACAAACGGCATTGCCCCAGCTCCCACTGGAAATATCAGCCTCATACGTTTTAACAGGAATTATTCTCTTAAACCACCCCACCGAATGGTGATTACTCTCTTCTTACAACTGTTTTTTCCCTTGGCTGTTATGAAGCTGCAGTTCTAGTTCACTCCTGCCAGTCTCATCAGGAATACACTATGGATGTGAAAGTTTCCATGTAAAATCCAAATTTTGCCATGCAGTAAGCAGCCTGTCCCTTGGGAAAGTGCCATTTTCCCCCAGGTCCTGCCCCCCACCCAGCTGACAAGCACACTCCTTTGCTGAGTTGCACCATCCCTTCCTAATCTCAGCGTGTCAGAGCTGATGCTTTTTCTTTGTAAGAATCACAAGTTCTCACTCACTTCAATTACAAGAATCACTTGTCTTCTTGTTCAGCTAGAGGAACGTGATCTCGGATCAGGATTGAGTAGATGCCTCTAAAAGTGCTTCTGAACACAACTGAAAGCAAGCACAGAAGCATGGAGTTACACACTAGCACAGACAGAAGTGCAAACATGGGCCTGATTCTGAGAACTAGACACCAGATATCTGCAAATTCCCACTGTAGTCAGTGCAATTTGTTCCTGCTTATTTATCCATTTATCCAAACCACCAGAGTTCAGAGGGGGAACTGCAAACTGCGCTGTGCATTGGCCATCTGCATATGGAGGCAAAGTGAATTTGCAAGTCCAGCTTCTCCGGAATGCGTAGCTGATATCCAAAGTTCATTTATCCAAACTGCCAAAATTCAGGAATGGCAGAATATGGAACAGCAAAAAAGATGATTGTCTGGGCCTATTTTCTGTATATGCCTTTATGTATGTGGTGTGTAAATTTGAAAGAGATAGGCAGTGGTTAAAACACACTGTAGCAGCAGAGGATTGCTGCACCACATCAGCTAACAAGAAGGCAGAGTGTCCAGGGAGCCCTGCTCACCCAAGCCTAAGGGAGGAGCAGGACCTATGTTACTTTAAGCAAGGAAAAGAATTAACATCATTGCCCTCCTGCAGAGTTGCCTTTCTGCAGGTTTCAGTGTACTGATGCAAAGTTTTCTCATGTAATAACAAAATCCTATGCCTTTACAGTGAAAAAATGTCAATTTTTATCAAGTAACTTTGGATTACCTAGAGAAAGGGATCAGAAAATTATATCCCATCTGTAAAATCCAGGGGAAAATCAAGGAAGTTTCGCCTTTTCTGCTGTGTTCTATTTATGGAACAATTTCTATACAGGATAATTAAATTTCCATAAGAACTCCATTGATTTAATCCTTATTAAATTCAGAGGATTTGTCCATGAGGGGTCGTGTTGCAGATCAGCCTTTAGGACTGACTCCTGATTAGAACCAGAAGTCGTGACTCGTATGATTAATTCCTTGTATTATGGTATTTGTCCCTAGAGGCCCCCACCAAGAGGAAGCACGGCACGTAGGTGGAATAAAAGGCATCATCTAAGCAGGCAAAGCAAAATGAAAAATAAAAACCCAACAAAGAAAGAGGTGAAATGCAGAAAGTAACTGGCCACTCAGCTAGTCACCATCAGAGATTCAGAGTCCTGGTGGCCACTCACACGTCTCTGGTGTTAGAATTGCCCAGGAATTTGTAGCAGAGGGTGGACCTTAAACACCCTCACATGAGTTTTACCACTGATGCACAGAAAAATCACTAGAGTCATAAATTCTTGATACATATACAAGCTCAAACCTCAGATAGATTGCCACTTATAAATTGATCCCCAAAGACTGGAAGTTATTTTGTGTAGGTATTACAGTTCCTGTGAGTGTCTTTGAGGCACTTCAGAGTGGAAGACCTTTGTGGTCCTTCAGAGACAATTTGCTGCAGCAAGAATCATTTATCAGATGATGACACTCCTAACCTGAACTCGCTCTCAAAACTCATGAGACATGTGTAGTAACATCCTTCCTTAATTAGATCTCATATGCACATGGATGCCTTTCCACAGTACAAATATTTATATTTTGGTGATATTTCTAAAAGCCATAAACTAATACAGCTGACTTCATTAGAACCAACCAGGCTTTTAAATAAGCACGCACTGAAGTGATTTGTTAGGCAAGAACTCTCAGCATCATCCTGCAAATATGACCAAAATTGTCTGTAACAGCTCTGCTGTGACAAGAGAAAAAAAGATGATCTTCATGTTAAGTGAGGAACCGACACAGTGAGCAAACCAGAGTGTCTTATCAGGATCTGGGGTGTTTTTAATTGCACATATTTCTTCTGAATCCCCTTTTCTACCAGACAAATGTGCGTGCAAATTTAGTGTGTGCTACATTTTATCCAAATGCTCGTGAATTCCCCTGTGACACAAAGATTATACTTGAAATCCGAGATGTCTCTCGTTAAGCCGAAGGGAAACTGCTACCATTGCGATGGCACGCGGCCCAAACTCCAGCTCCTGGCCGTCCTGCCGCGGACCGAGCGCCTGTGCAGGATCTCACAGGACATTGTTGTTGTGCTGCAAGCTGCCTCCTGCCTTGCAGAGAGTGCAAGAAGGAGCACAGATAAAATCCAGACTGAAAAATGTTACTCCTTACCCGTGCAGAAATTTGACAGAGAAAGGTCTGGACGAGGCTTTGATACCTTCTAGTCCTTCTGAAAAACATCTCTGTCCTTCCCTGGACAATCACCCTGCGTCCTCTGGGTTTGAAGTAGTGTTATATGGAAGGCTGTGTAAAAAAACTAACCCGATATGCATCACCACATGATGCTTTTTTGGTAGGAAAAACCCATTTTTAAATCCGAGCCCCAACAAACTCTGGGACAAATTATTTCTGCAAATCCATATTAAAGATGACACTGACCTCTGGCCTGCTTTGCTGGTTTCTGCAGGCCATCTGAAACTTAATTTTATAGTTATAGGAATCCTTTGCCTTCACAGTGTTCCCAGGACAGCGGGCAAAGGATTTAACAAATGGATAGAGTTCATCCCCCTTAAAAAAAGAAAGCAGTGCACTGAAGTTCAAGCTGGCTTGCAGTGAATCCTCTGGATTTGTACCCCTCTATCTGAGAGCAGATGGGTTCTCGTTCTCACAGAACATGGGGTGGTCATTAATGGGTGGAATAAATTTGCAGTTAGTTCCCTGCTCTTCATTTTTGGTATTCTCATATGTCATCTCTGCTTCAGGAAGGATGTAATTATGGTGGATCGTTAGTGTTAGGAATTATTTGTGCTCCAGTAGTGCCTAGAGACCAGCCTGGTCTCTGTTGTGTTAAGCACCATGTGTAACGAGATTCTTCTTCTGAATTCCTTAGGAGTGAAGACAAGTTAAGGTATTTAACATGAACTCCAGAGTGGAAGCCATTCTTGAGCTCCACTCTCTGCTCTCAGACATGACCATGCTCTATCATTCCTTTCCCAAACTCCTCGAGGTTTCTGTGAGAGGTGGATGGATTTTCTTTCCACCACCACTGCTCTCCACTGGAAAGGACTTTTATAATTCCTCCATTCTGAGGTTTGAATACTTTTTTCTGATTCTGGGCTGACATTTGCTCCTGACTGATTGATACCTGTCTCATGCTGGCACTACCAGCTTAAACAGCCTTTCCCTTCCCTGACATTATGCCCCCAGTGTATTTACAGACCACTGCCATACCTCTCCCTGTCTTTGCTTGGCCAGGATAAATAAAAATCTTCTAATCTCTTTCCTAAACCCCTCTTCTCCCAGTTATTCCCCAGTCCTCAGCTGCACCTGCTCCCGTTTGAATTTGTCTGCTCTCAGCATGAGTCACAGGAGCAGCACACGCTGTTCCCTGTGCTTGGCATTAGCACACACTGGAAGAACCCTCCCTGATGCAATTCTGGGATTGCAATGCTTTTTGGGTTGTTCTTTTTTTTATTATTATTTTTGGTGAGTCAGAAAAATCTGTGAGCAGCAGTTAATTCACTCCAGTCTTTGTCCTCAGCAGTGCCCAACCTGCTTCAGTTAGTTGTTCTGCCACAGGTTTCCTGTATGAGTTCAAGCATTTCACTTCATCTCTCTGTTATCTCAGTGTCTCATCTGCAGAAGTAAGCAAAGGCTTCCTTTCCCCTCTGCCTTGTCTGGTCGATGTGGAGTAGATGCTCTTACAAGGTGGGACTGACTGTGTTTCTATTCATGAGCAGCAGTTACAACCATCTCAGCACAGGCACGTCCTGCAGTGCAACACAAACAAACTCGGTGCTTCTTCCCACTCTCTTCTTTGGAAACATCCAACAACCTTCTACCAGGTCCCTGAGATCCTGATATCTCTAACAAACCTTTGGGTGATGCATTCATTTGTAACGTGGGTTGGTAGCATTGCAGCTGTGACAGACAGGTATGTTCTCCCTTAGATCACAGAGCTGTCCAGAAGGAGTGAGAAGGGTGTGAAGTTCAATAGGTTTTCCAGATTTTTATAGCAGTTGTCCTGGTGAAAGGGTCCAGCAGAGTACGTGCACGAGGCTGTGAGCTGCTCCATTGATTCACACACAGAGCACACGCACGCAGCTGAAATTGCAACTGGGCCTAAATACCAGATGGTTTCTTATATAAGCCAAACTTTTATGTGCTTTAAAAAACAGCAGCCAGTCCACAGTCAGGACCCCACTCTGATTATCTATTTCTTCCATTGATTTCTTACCCTTTCTTTCATATTTTTGCAGCTTCAGGATTGGTTGTTTCAAAACCCGCAGCTGCAGACTTCCAAAAATAAATTAAAAAGAATTAATTAATTAACATAACCCTGAACCACAGAAACCCTCTCTTGTGAGCAGCACTTTTCTCACCACACACTGTTCTCTGCCAGTCTGAAGGAGGTTAGCTGACTTGCCACATGTTTGGAGATGTGTGATGTGGAGTGGAAGGTGCGTCTACACCAGCAGAGAGGTGAAGCATGGATGTCACAAGTCTGTGTAGCAGAAGAATCAGTCTGAGTCCTGGCAGACCATTCTCCCAAACGCTGCTTAAGTCTTGCCTCACCCAGGTCTTGCCTGGGTCATGAGATCAGTGTCACCAGCTATTTGCAGGTCCTAAGGGCTCAGCTCTGCAGGGACAGCCCTTCCTTTTTGAGTTGAACCCCACTGTAGGTAGGTGCACGCTCTTTTCACAGCCTCTCCCACCACACAACAACCACCCTCTGCTTCCCTCACGTTTACATCACTGCCTCAAGGTGTCCCTTTCCAAGCCCTCCTCTACCCAGCACATGCATGTGTTCACAAAAACACGAGTGCTCGTAGACACTCTGTCTTCTCTACCTCTGTGAACTTCTGGTTTTAAATGTATGTGATTTTTTAAACAGAGATTAGCAGACCTGCCATGGTTTTAATTCAGGTAGCAAGCCAAAAAACCACAAGGAATTGAACTGCATGGAATGGACCACACCTGAGTGTGAGGTGTGTCTGCAAACAGTATTTGATCCAGATGGTGTCAGTCAGCACGTGCAGTTCTTATTGATACAAGGCTCAATGAATGTTCCATGTGTAAACAGAGTGCTTTGGAATATCATCAGCTAGAGTAGATGAAAGGATCGTGGTTCTTCTCTTACTCAGTATAAACAGCAGGTTAAACTGGTGGAGTTAAGCAAACTGTTCAAAAATTGATTTATCTATCAATTTTATATATATATATATATATATATATATGTATGTATGTATGTAAATATATGAAAATAGGCATCTTTTACATCTTTGCTGTTCCAGTGACTTCACCCAAACTGACCTGGATTCAAATGAGGGTCAGTGGGGTGAGCAGATCTAAAGGCTTAGCACTGTTGATTTCTGCAGCATTGTACAGATAAAATGCTTCAGAAGTTATTTTGTAGGAAAATCCTTGGCTCTCATCTTTCACTGAACCCAGTTCTGCAGTGGTATGGATTCATGCAGCTCCATACCTGCTTGTGTGCAGGATATTTCACCTGGAACTGAGCAGATGTTGAAGTGGGGTCCCACACCCTGGGGGACTCCTACAAAGGAACTCTGAAAGATAGTTTTGCTGTAAGAGAAGGAAAAAAAAAAGTTGATTTGTGCTTAAAACATGATATTATGATTCAGGATACTTGATTTCCATCCCTGGATCTGCCAGTGAGTTTCTGAACAACCACAGGAAGCCACTGAACTGCCAGGCAGGGCTGATCATTCACTGGTTTTCTGCCTCAGACCTTGGACTTTGGTTTAGAAGCCATCCTCCAGAGTCTGTTCACCCAGCACGAGCACAGGGACAACTTGAGCTTTACTCATCCTGAGTCAGGCAGTGGAGTATTTCACCAGGAACTGTGTCCAAGACGTGGATGTGCTTGGTTATTCACTCTGTTATGACTAACTTAATGGGTTGTATAGATAAGAATACTTCTAGAAAAGAAACATGTTCAAAAACCTGAATTTATCTGTAACAAAGTTTTCTTAGCATCTAAGATCATAATCAGCCATCTATTATTTAGTAAAAAGATAAAGAGGAGAGATCTCTCATCTGGTATCTACTCTGCTCAGCAGATAACAATCACACTCACATGTCCCTTCTTTCGAAAAAGCTAGAGTTTTTTCTGAAGAATTTTGTTCAGTAATTAGAGCAGAAGCCTGCAAGTGGAATCTCCTTGGCTTTATTCCTCTTTCTTACCTTGAGCAAACCGTTAGAACTTTCTGTGCCTTGATTTTCCTAATTGTAAAATAATAATTCTTGTCTGAGGTAAGGCTGAAAAGTGACAAATCTTCACAAAGAGCTTTGTAAGGGCTGGATAAAAAATGCTGTAGGTGCCTAAAGTGTCAATAGAAAATTCTCTCTGAAATAAAGTTCAAAGCAGCTGGATGCAAGGGGGGTTTTGCAACTAGAAAAGGAGAGACACTATTTATAGGGCATAAAATGTTCTAGTCACTTATGAAACACAGAAAAAACAGTAAACAGAAAAAAAAAAAACCCCAGTCTCTGCTCTGCAGCCCATATAACCTAAAACAATTGCATGACCAGAAATCTCATGTGACACACGTTGCATTGAACTCACATCATCCCAGCCCCTCAGCACGAGCAGGAGGGGTGGGAGCTGCTCCCCACCACTGCGTTTCGAGAACGTGGGAAGAGCAGTGGCTGTCCTCTCCTCACTACTGCACACTCTCATGGACACTTCTTCTCATTCCAGCCCTGATAATCAAAGATGCAAAGGTCACCTTAGCTGTGGGTGGCTTTTCCTGAGCAGAAAGGTGTACAACACGTGTGTAAAGCACCAAAAAACCCTTGCTCTGATGATCTGATCGACTGAGTCTGCTGAGCAGCAGCCGAGCAGAGACGTACCAAGGGGGCTCTCACCGGCTGCCTTTCCCCTTGCTGCTTGCTAACCAACTTGCTCTCTCAGCCCTGTTATTGTTTGATTTCAGCCTGCTGAGACAGGTGCAAATCTGCTTCCAGATCACACGTGGGGTACGTGGCAGGCGAATTTCCATGAGAGGCGGCAATAACGAGAAGCAGCTCTTGTCTCTCAATGCTCTATAGAACTGGGAACCTCTTCTGCACGCACCTGACAGTGGCTGCGAGCAGGGGAGCGGCGCTTGCCTTGCTAAGGACAAGTGCTTCCAGCTAGGAAGGGGCCACGCTGGGAGGTTTGCACCATTTTCTTGTCTTAGACAGTCATTTAGCAAGTGGCATTTGTTGTAAGCTGATTCTTAAAAAACAAAGGGGAGAGAAAAAGCAGTTAAAATGAGTTTTGCCTTTTGAGCAGGCTCAGAGCTATCACCCGCTTCATGGGACTCTTAAAAGTGTGGTTGGGTGCGGGGGCGTTGCAGGAGTGGAAACCCTGATCACAGATGTGAACATTTCACTTAGAGAGGCTGGTTCTTTACTCAGCCTAATAAAAAAGATGCACAAGGTGAATAAAAATATGCACAGGGTAAACAAAAAGATGCATAAGGTGACTAAAAAGATGCACAAGGTGATAAAAAAATGCACAAGGTAAACAAAAAGATGCACAAGGTGATAAAAAAATGCACAAGGTGAATAAAAAGATGCAAAAAGTAAATAAAAAAGATGCACAAGGTGAATAAAAAGATGCACAAGATAAGCCAGACAGGCAACCTGAGGCACAGAAGGCCTGGTCTCCTGCTAAAGTCATTAATCTCTTCTGGGCATAATTAGCCTGTTTTAAACAAGTGCTCCTCATCTTTACTTGGTCAAGTGCACACAGGAGGAGCACAGGAGCTGAGAAAGGTACCACAGAGTCCAGGTTTTCTCTCTCTTAGCAGAGTGAGGCAGAGTGGAATGATTTTCCAGAAATATTAGGACATTCAGATGTATTCTTTGCACACAAACAGCTGGAGCTTTGGTTGCTGTAAGGCCATTCTAGGGAAGGTGATGAAGAAAGCCTGGGTTTTGTCTCCTGTAGTTGTAGATGGACAATTCTATTGCAGATTGGATGAGGAACAGAGAGCAGAGGTCTCATCTATCTAAATACAGAGAAAGAAGCAGGTGACTTGAGTAACACAAAGAAACGAGTGAGATGACCCTGCAGAAAGTGAGAGCGAAGCTTCTGCACCCACCCAAACGCTAAGAGGGCAGTGTTAGACCGAAATGCATTTCCTCTTTGCCAAAAAAGCCCTGAGAAGTTCAGTTGACGAGTGTTATCAGGCAGGTGAAAACAGCAAACGAGGCCAGCGCCGTTGTGAGCTGCCTCTGCGTTAATACGCTCATGTCACCAAGCTGGGCTCATAATAAACACTCTGTGTGACAGCAGCACACGTGTCAGAAAGCTTTTGGTTCTGGATACCACATGGCCAGAGGGGCCTGGAGAAATAAGAGTGTGCAAAAGAGAAGCAAGAAACAGGATAGTGTGGGGCCAATCGGTTTCTGTAGGACTGAAAGAGAAAAGCTGGATGACAGGGCAGTGCTGCTGCCAGCTCTTGTGGTATTTGGTTTTCATCTGGAAAGCCTGAATTACGTTCTAATTACCTAAGAATATCATTTAATGAAACTGAGTTTCTTAGGACTGCGGGGATCAGCTCGGAATTATGTAATAAAAAGATTAAAAACCCAGTTATAAGTACAATTAGACTTTAAATAAAGATTATGTGCCATTAAAAGGCCCTTGGTGTGTGTCTGCACGGACACTCCCAGCTGCTCTGAACCAGAGAAGTGTGAAGCGTGACACAGAGGTGTTTGAACTGGGTTTATCACAGAGTGGGAGAGCTGCACGAGCAGGGAAGTGATCAGATGGGATGGCACGACTGGAAAAGAAATCTTAATATGGTGTGCAGTGCAAGTTTGTCCTTGGGGACAGCCCAGCCTAAAGGTTCTAAGACACAAGCCAGTGAGGGGAGGGCGTGGAAGTGATTTGACAGGTAGGTGATGCAGAGGAAGCGGTGTGTGAGCTTGTCATTTTAAATTTAAACCTGGCAAAACCCCAGGAAAGGCCTTTTGGGGAGATAAAGTCAAATAAGTTATTTTGCCCCCCCTCTCCCCTCCCCAGCCCATTCCATTTCTATTATTCCCTCTATCACACACATGATAAAAGGAGGGAGGGGTGACTCATGTTTATTAATTCAGAATGACAATAGGACACCTGGACTAGCACCTGTCAGAAGAGGATGCAAATTAGCCCGGGAAATCTGGTCTTGATCAGTGCCACCATAATGAAACATTAATAGAGCTGATAATGATTGGAACAGCGTTCAGCAGCTCAATTGCATTAATTAATGCGGCGCAGACAGAAATGCAGCCTTGCTCCCCATTCACAGGGGCTTCCTGGTGCTTTTCTGGTGCTGTTTGTTTTTTAAACAGACAAACCCGGGATTTATTATATTTGCAAACAATGGCAACGTGGAGATGCTCCGATTTACTGCAGAGATAGAGAGGGAAGATGTTTGAAAGCTTAAATTAAAGCAGGATTTCCTTCTGTTTTCTCAGAGGAAAAGTTAACATAAGAACTGTCACAGGCTGTAAACGGCCTAAGTGTCATATGATGGATTTCTCTGATTGCTTTTAATCGAGGTTTATAAAGATCATGGGGTGCAAACAAAGAAATGAGCTGAGCGTTCATGAGCCGCTCATGAGTTGAATAAACCTCAGGAGATGTGACTGAGATAAGAAAATAACTGTTCTGACAATGAAGTAATAGCAGGTTCTTTGCTTCCTGAGTTAGACTATTTTTTATCATTATTATTTTAATGTTGGTGTTTTTTTTATTATTCTGTATCTCTCACTGAGATAAACTGCTCTGCAGAGATGGATATGTGCTTGCATAGCTTTTGAGAGTGGGTGGAGGGCTTTTTACCCTACAGAGATATTGGTTCTTATATTATTGATTTCATCTCCCATATATTTTTTTTTCTCTATCAAACTTCAGGCCAAGTGTAGTTGATGGGAATGAATTAGAAAAAGTCTCTTTACAATGTTCAAATCAGCAGAAAGATGGCAAGGCCGAGGCTGGGAATATGCAGGTAATCTTTCCATGAAAATTATTACTTTTTTTTGGATGCCTCCCCAGGAGAAAGGGATAAATAGGAAGTTGTTTCAGTACTCTACCTGAAAATAAAGGAGATGGAAACGATTCTCCAAACACAAAGTGAATCCCAGGGGTGGACTAATCAGAACCCTGGGTTCTGATAAAAGATTTTTGGTGTCATCAATATCTTTGTTAATAGGACCTAAACTACACAGCAGAATTTTTGTCTCAGTGGCGTGTGGACTGCATTTTTCAGGATTTCAGGACTACTGACGTGTGTAGTTTTGGGGTTTTTTTCCTCATGACATCTCACTGTGGATTTGTAAATCTGGTGACACAAATAAGTTTAGGCCAAACATGCCAGTTCCCAGGGTTCCTGTTTGCCCTGCGGGGGGGGGGGGGGAGCCCTTGTGTCAGCTGCAGAGGAGTCCCAGCACACAGCAAACCTTCAAAAAAAAGCCAAGAAAGGTAAAGGGGGGAACTGTGCAAGTTTAGCAGAGAGCATATTGGGTGAAGTGCATGCAAATCTCCAGCTGACACAAGCTGTATCCTCTCCCATGAAAAACTTCATCATAATCTGTGCAGAACATCACTTCAGGATAAACACAATAATGCTATAAATACCCCAGACCATTTCCTGTTGTTCTTACTGCAGCTTGCACAGGGCTTGCGTCTGGGTGAGGGTGTGACTATAATCCACATAGTAACACATACATTAACCTTCTCCTCTCGCTGGTTGTGTGAGGAGCTCGAGCAAAAATGTGCTTTTCTTTCTAAATAATTACATTATTTGTCAGTTAACCTGTGCTTTGTTCCACTGAGGATAACATTCAGCATTAGTAACTCCAGCAATATTCTTTTCTTTATGTAAAGAATTCAGGGCAGCAACTTATAAAACTCTTGTGGTAGTGGTTGGTGATGGTAAACTCTTGTGGTAATGAATTGATGAGTTGACCCAAATATAACGAGGCATGGTCATGTATGTTTCTCATCCCAAGTTATTTCCATTTTTGCACATTCTTAATTCTTACTGTCATACTTAAAAGAAATCAAACCCACCTTTCAGTATGAATTGAGAGGAGCAAGAAGGCAAACTCTTACCTGGATGTTTTATGCTTCATATTGACCCAATTGTATATTTTGTTTAAGTGGATTTGTTATTTTACTAAAGTTACATTTACATCTGCTTGTTAATGACATAAATACAATGAGGAGAAAGCAAACAAGTTGCAGAGGGAGGCCACCCCTGACTTCTAAAGTATGAATGAAGTCTTTAGGCTGAAAGTTCCTGTAGCTATACAATTTTGAACTCAGCAATTTCATTCAAACTGATAATTTTTTAAAACAGTGTTGACAATGTGCTTTTTACTACACAGAACAAAATAAAAGCCTGACTTATGAATACTTGCCAAAGATTAGACTTTCCATCTAAATTAAGCCAAAAACTTAGGGCCACATATAAAAAAGAATGTGGGCTCCTCCTGTTTAAGTCTTGAAAATTTGCCTCCTAAAGTGAAAAATTAACCCAGATTTACATTACCCAGACTTGCTAAGCCTGGATCTGTCTTTTAGGTATGTAGTCAGTTTTAATCAGCTAGTCAATCCCATTTTAATTCAGCCAAAAATTAAAATTCTTCCTTCAGTTCATATGAGAAAAGGGTTAAAGAAGAGAATTTTGCCAAGACAGCACGAGAAGGACAAACTGAGGAAAAACTGCCCCGTTTGTGAAAGGAGCCAGGGCCCAACGCTGATCCCTTTGCTGCTGTCCACGAGCAAAGAAAAGTGCTCTGAAGTGGAGTATTTTCTTAAAAAAAAGATGATTGTGAAACAATTTGCCCATGAATGTGGACAAATGAGGCAGAGTGGCTGTGGGCAGTGGATATGTTTCATGTGAAAGGCAAGGAAGGAAATGGGAATAGCAGGCGAGTATGGGGGGAAAAAAACAACTTGATGAACGAAACAGAGACGGAATGCTCTGTCCCTGCTCCTGCTCAGTGAGATTTTACCTCTATGCAATTTTTATATTAACTCAGCTAAGGCAGAGTGTGGGATTTTCCAAAGCTTTAAATGAGGGATAAAATGTATTTTTGCTTGCCTGATTCATATTTACAACTTTGAAGATATCCCTAAAGAAAACACCTTGCTTAGGTACCACACTATGGCTCAGCATCTAAAGCAGTGTCACGGGAATCCAAGTAATTGGGCTCTGAGCCTGATTTTACTGCAGTTGTGCTCTTTGTCCTTCAGTGAATGACATCTTTCTGTTTTGTTTGATTGCATGTTAAAGAAAAACTGTTCATAGATGGAAAAAGTGGTGTGAAATCTACCCCTAAACGTGACCTTTAGTATGTGAGGTAAAGCAAGGCAATATTTTGCCATGTTTAACAACACCCACCTAACATTTTTCTTTGATGATACTGAAAAAATTGTTTCTCTGGTGATTAACCCCGAGGTCTTCTGACATTCCTAAACAAGTTACGTCTGCTGTGACATGAAGAAGCAGCAGGGGAGACGAGAGCATCTGTAATTACATCAGTGTGAGATATCTATAACACATTTTGCTGTGATCTCCAGAGTCCTTTCCAGCCTGTATACCTGTGACAGGGGAGGTATGAGCCATGCTCCAGGCACGCCACTCTAGGAAAGTGAGACAGACCATTTGGGCACCAAGTGCTGGGAAAGGACAAGCAAAGAGGGAGCTTAAACCATTGTTATTTCGTTTGTTAATCTGCTTCCCCTGCAGTTCATTGTTTTCACGAAGTCAGAGACAGGGTCTGATCTGATCTGTAGCTCTTGGAAGCTAATTGAGACTACCCAACTCTCTTGTGAAAGCAGAAGAGAGTGAGCCACCATCTCTGCTTCCCCACACCTACATTTATCCGTACCATTAACACCTTACCACGTACAAACTTTTTCCCTACCAGCTCTTGTAGGGACATGACTCATATTTCCAGGTAGGCCAATCTATTCTCACACCTGCAGGCAGGGGGTTGGCAACATTAATGTGTATTTTGAATCCCTCATTTGCTGTGTTAACTGCTGCATGCCAGAGTCTCAGTCACTTGGCCTTTTGTGGTTTATTAACAGGTATGTCTGAAGCAAATGCTTTTCTGGTAAGCTTTTATGGTGTAGCCAAATAGTGAGTGGCCATGTCTCCAGTCTGTGAATATTGCAAACAGTCTCTGGGTTTTCTGCCTGTGCTATCTTCTCATTCCTAACCAAAAGGAGTGAGTTTTGGGGAAGAGTTGAATGTTTACAGCTCCAAAGCACAAGAAAAACTCAAATATCTCTCAAAATCTCTTGAAGTGCTGCTGTAACACCACCATCTCCACTTTAGAGCTGTGTGAGTAAGTGTGTGGCATGCTAATACGAGCTCTTTCTTCCTGTGTTCTCTAGGTTGTTCATATGTAGCTCTCATGCAGTGTTTTGCATCTGTTAATTTTGAAATGCTTTACCCAAAAGGTCACTTTCACTATCACCCCCATTTTTTAGCAGCTCTACAAGGTGTTTTGTCACCAAGTCACCCAACAGATCCCAGGTCCCCTAAAGCTACATTGTATACAAGGAGCTGATTTTCTGTCTTACTGTTCATCCTATAAACATCATCTGAAGCAATGTTTCAAATCTTTTTGTTGTCCCTATTGAAGAGAAATTGTTTTCCTCATCATCACAGTCTGACAGGAGCAGACAGGACAGCTAACAAGGAGGCACTGCTAAATTACTGAGCACTGACCAGCAAAATACTGGCTTTAAGAGGATGCTGATGAGGAAAGTGACTGTTAGACCTGCTATGATACACGCTTCTTCCCTTGGATGTTCATATGTTATCTTTCCAAAGCAGTAAGAACCTGTCCCTTATGAGGATCACCATTGTGCCTGGACTCCTGGAGAAGGGAGAATCAGACTCCCCAAGGGTACAGCTCAGGATTGCAAGAGCTGGTCAGCCCAGGATGGGGCTGCAGTTCTTATTTGATCCTTACGTGTGTCTCTTGGAGAGCTCCACTTCCCCCCAGGATAGGAATCTGGCATAATTTTAGTCATCATGATAGCAAAATGCCAAATCTTAAAGATATTGAGGTATCTGTGCAGGCAAATGCAATCAGTCAGAGTTAAGAACTACACAGATTTTCTTAAAATATTTCTAAGCATCTAAATGCTTCTTTAGATGTCTGTATAAAGTCTTAAAAATATCATTACAAGTCTACAGGCTGTAAATGCTTAGATAATGAAATTTCACCACACTCTGTGCCTTTGAGTCGGAGTCATTCATGCATTTAAGTGCACGGGTATGCAAACAGCTACGTGGAAGATTCAGTCACACATCATCCCAAAGATCAGGGCAAAACTTCTCCTGGCTTTGCTGGCATGGTAGCAAGCCTAAGAAGGCTTAATTTCACCCCATCTCCAAAACCTGGAACGAAATTCACTTTGTGTTTGTACCAGGGAAGTATACTAGAAGATTCAAGTTAGATAAGGTCTGACCTTTTTCAACTTAGTGTCTTTTCATGAGAAAAATGCTAATTTTATCCAAACCCTCCCTATTCATTGGAAAGGTTGATTGTTGACAGTTTGCTGAAAGCCCTGCTCGGTGCTTTCTCCAGTTTTCCAGGTTTTGTTTTGAAACTACTCTTCACTTAGAAACATAAGCCAACTGCAATATTTTAACTGAAAAGGTTAAAACCGCAGTGAAACCTTCAGAATATCTGAAACAAAATATTTCAGTTAACTTAAGGTGGACTTCTCTGGATAATCATTTTGACTTTCTGTCCTACATCAGGATTGGAAAATTTCTCACAGCCTCCATAATTTTCTGAGGATTTGAAAATGGTATTTCACCACGTTCTAGCTTTGTCCATCTCTTACCCTGTGACCTTAACACTCATTTTTGCCCCTTATTTTGCACAGAAAACTTTCAGCTTGAATTGAACAAACAAATTTACTGCCTAGATGGCAAAGGAGCCCACATCTCCCAAATATCACTCTAGTCTTGAAACCACAGGGCCATCTTTTCTCTGCTTCCTGTGTGCTTCCTGCTCACTTAAAAGCTGAGGAAATGAGGCATGTTGAGGTGTGAACATTATTAGTGTATTTGTTTGTGTTGTGAAAGAACTAAAACAGCGGAGATACAGACCATGACCAAAGATGGACCAGTGTGCCAATGTGCTCAGAAAAGGGGAAAAAAAACCCAGCAGCCCATTCCTCCAAGGCATTTAGAAGCAAAATGTTGAACAAGCAGTAATATGTTCCTTGCACTGCCCTGTCTGTCTGGATATTTGTGCAGGTATTGCCTGAAACTCTTAGTCAGGGCAAAACATAATGTTGGTGTTGGTTTGGGACCATGCCAAAATATGCCTCAATTTGTTTTCTTTTTTTTTTTAAGCCCTCAGTTTCACTAACAAATCAGAAATGGGTCTTTGAAAGGTGGCTGGTTGTTGGTTTGTTGTTTTTTGGGGGATTTTTTTCTGCAATGCTCCCATTTTCTTCAGAAAGAGCTGAGCAAAGACAAGAGCAGAACCATACCTGGCTTTGAGTCAGCTAAAAACAGTGGTAAAACGTGTACACGCTGACTAGCATAGCTGAAGCCACAGAGATGACACCCAAATTCCTTGGACGAGGGATAACTCCTTCTTTTTAGCTGCTTGAAAAATTCCAGCCAAGCTGATACCTTTTTTTAAAATTTTTTATATATTTTTTTTTTAATTCTCCTAAGAGTTTTAATAGCAAGGTAGCTTGAGTTCTCACTTCTGCCCAGAAATTGTACTTACTTCTCTGTAGGGTGACTGTCTGGTTAGCACAGTCAGAGTTAGGAGAGAGGGGGGGGATATTTTATTAGCCAGTAAAGCTGATTGATTTATTAGAGCAGAAATCTCTTGCTAGCTCCAGCACAGGTTATTCTCCAAATGCAAACTCTATTTCATTTCACACACACAAAATAGCCCAAGTGCCCGTGTTATGAATAGGCCCCTTTGTTACCCTGCGAATCGACAAGACAGACTGTTTAGTTCATGTCTGTACATTAGCAAAGGAGGACGGGGTCTGGGAGACAGATGTGGCCTTTAATTGCATGGAAATATTAGAAGATCGTTAAGCCATTTCTTGACAGGGTTTTCCTCTGACTGAGGGAGTCGAGGGTTGTTTCAGGGAAGGCGCAAGGAGCAGCCTTGTCTTGCCGGCCCCACAAATAGGACCTTGTCCTACTCCCTCACCCCAATGCTAAACAAAACCAGAGGAGATTTAGTCAGAAGCCCCACTTTCCTGCCAGAGCCTGCAGAACTACATCTCAGAAAGAACTGTCTTTAAATTGCATCTGATAAAAGGCTTTTCAACACAGCTCAGGGGACCTGCCCTGTCAGAGATAAGACCAGCCGTATCAGTTCTACTAAAGAACAGGGAGATGTGCCGAGAGGGCCTGCTTCTTATTTATGTGAGCATGATTGGAGTGTAAGAAACTCTTCAGCAAAAGGAAAACATACTGCAGTCATCTCCAACAACATGGCAAAGCCTTGCATGGAAAGGCAGCCCTCCTCTCTGCAGGAAAGCGAGCTTTCTGCTGAGGCCTGGGTTTTATTCTTAGCTTTAGCTACAGTCCACCAAATGACTCTGAGTGTTTGGTTGCTTTGTGTTAGTCCCCATGCTGTAAAATTAATGTAACTACAATCTGTCAGCATGGCACCCCTGAGATACTGGCTGTGAAAGTAGGAGCCTGACAGCTTTGTGTTTCACAGGTCTCAAGCCAGAGCTAGTGATTTTCTTTTTTTTTTTTTAAAAAAAAAGAAGCAAAACCAAACCAAACCATGACATGAATTGCTACAGGTGAGGAATTGTTAAGGGACAGAGTGGATCACGTGGAGGTCTGAGCAAAAGTCCTAGAGATGACAGAAACCTGACAGGATCAGCCCCAAGCTGGCCCTGGGGTGTACAAGTTTTTAGCATCACCTCCAGCAGAGGAATGCAGAGCTGAGCAACCTGCCTAAAACCAGAGCACTGATTCGGTCTCAAGGCTGGGATTTGACTACTGGCAGCCTCAGCTCCCATCCCCATCCTTCCCAATCCCACTCTGAGCCCATGCTCCACTTCTTGCCTGCTTGCCCCACAGCAAAACATCCAAAACGCCCTGCCATGAACTTGTTCCCAGCCTCTGCCTCCCTGGTCTGCTTCACCAGGGCTGAGGGGAGCAGGGAAGGTGAAGTCCCTGGATCACACAGATGTGGAAAACTACCCCTGAGCACAGACTTCTTGGGGTGGCAGTAGCAAGAGGCCTCACTTGTCTAAGCCAGGCTCAGAGCCAGTCTCAGTACCACGCTGATAAAACCACCAGAGTTTCTCTCAATAGATACTGATAAGAGATTTTCAATAATTTTTTGCTCAGCCTCAGGGGAGAATAACTTTTGCCTTTGTCTAACAGTTCTATCCCTGGAATAACACTTGTCACTTCTATGACCTCCTTCTTCCAAGGACATTGGAGCTCTCTACAAAATCCCAGCAATTCTGGGGGCAGGCATCATATGGATAGGGAAACAGACCTGAGGACATTAACACAACTGTAAAGAGCCATTACTGTTTATTTTTACTCTCACATTTTTACTATTCAGTTAGCCAGGAGGCACCATTCACTGGCTGATCCTAGGAGAGGGGGCACCAGAGATGGAGTTAGAGGTACACATTTAATCTGTATGTTTGTCTTCAGCAATAGCTTTGCTATAGCATCAGGCATCAGAAGCCACTCTACTACTGCAGTTTCCTGAAACACTAGTGTTGGTAGGGTAGTCTTGGTGATATTTATTATCACTAGAAAGAATAGCACCTTGTCAACTCCTTTTTGTATTGTGATGTTAACTTTGGGTTCCAGCCCAGGTGCCAGGGTGGGATTTGGATCTGTAACATCTTGTCCAAGGGGTAAGAGTGATGGCTATCCCTGAGTCCTTTCTCTTGCACCCACATTAAAACATCAGTGTTTCTTTGTAAAGAAATGAAAAGCCCCTGGGAACTTCCAGTGGTGTAAACTGGGTTTTCCTGTTCAAATATCTCGATTGAGATTGACAAAGAAAATACCTCAGTGTAATCCTGCCGGGCTGTTTTCCTTGGAATGGCACGGGCAGGCTTGTTCACAAAATCTCTGCTTTTCCTATAGGCGTATGCAGAAACAATCTCGTCACTGGAGCCACAGGGGCTGGGCTCGGTGCACAAGAAAAACACAGATCCATGCCATCCCAGCAGGGTGGCAGCCGTCAGTTCCACTGCCAAGACCAGTTGGGAACTGGATAAGGAGCCAGCAGAAGCTGGATGTTCTGCAGAAGGTATCAATGCACGGCTTTATTAAGCACTCAGCTGGGCAGTGATGGCACCTGTATTTTGCAGCCAGGATCTGTGGGCAGAGGAAATGGAAAACCTGGTCTGGGTATTGTTACTAACTGCTCCTCCTTTGGCTGGCCTCTCTCCTGAGGTTTAAACCTCATATTTTAGAGAGATTCAAGGGACTGTGGCTCCCAACTCCTGCTAAATTTGTGTAACTTCAAGCTCTTCTGAAAATCTCAACCTCAGGACTTGCCCATCCCAGTAAACGCTGGGGTTTTTCTGGCTAAGAGGCAGATAACAGTTTCCCAGCACTCTATCGAGCGTGCACACATGCTTCTTGGGGAAGGAGTAGGTTCCTACGAGTCCTGACCCACCTCCCCCATTTCCTCTTATCTCCTTACTTCATGTAATACACACTTGACAACAAACCTAACTTACCAGCTCTGGGCTGAAACACTGAATTTTTGCTCTGAATATCATGAGCACTCAGACCTTGAGCACAGATTTAATCCAAACGTAGCTCAGGGACTGGGGCCAAACCCAGTGTGCAAATAGACTCGAGCCCTAACGCCTGAAATCTCAAGCCACATCTGGTTTAGGATTCAGCTGCTGGACTGTGTTGGACTTGTATTTGCCCCCTTTGATATAGTGTCCAGACCTCCTGGTACACACTCGAGATGTGGGTGATGGATTATTCCTTTTATTTCCTTTTGGCTGAACTTTTCCATCGCGAAACATTCCCTAGGTAAGAGGCACTGAGAGCTGCTCAGGTCTCCTACCCCTGTTTCAGGGGGAGAAGCACATACTGGGCTCACTCCTGGAGACTCTGCTTTGATTCTTTCATGCTGTTGTTTTTCCTCTAGTCTGGAATAAGTCATCTTGGGCTGCAAGTGCATGTTTTGTTCTCTGCGGATGGAAACATAACAGCACCCGATGAATGTTTCCTGATGGGCTTCCTGCGATTGTGAGGGGAATGGTGTCAGAGAACAAAACAGGATACGATTGCGGTGTTTGTGAATGTGACTGGGACAATGGTATCAAAGTGAAATAAAAAATAATGAATGGGCCTCGGTGTAGCGGTGAGTCAGAGCTCAGGGGAACCTGAAATATTTGTGTCTCTCTAAACTGCCACCTCCCAGATCTTAAATTCCTGGGAGAACACTCTTTTTTTTTTTTTTTCTTTTTTTTCCAATTTCCAATGCATTGGCAGTAGGAACACAAACTGAAAAATCAGATTTTGTAGTTTGCACCTATTCCTTCGTGCTTTTAAGGCTCTGCTTCACATCCTTTTCCAAGGCAGCCTGGTAAAGAGGAGACACACAGATCTGACACATGCTCTGTCACAACAAACCCCTCAGTACTTTTGGGTTTTCATTTTATTATTTTCCTTTCTAGGGTGAATCATTTACATTGAAAAGACTCGATTGCTCTTTGCATGTAGAAAACAAAACCAGCAGGATGGTTATACAGTCTCAGCTTCTGGCATGAGTAAAAATACCACCAAAAAGCTCTCCTTTGAGAGAAATGGTGGCACCACTGCAACGGGCAAATGCAGTTTTAGACAAGTTCAAGTTTTCTTAAACAGAGTGCTTGGTCAGTCTGCAAACTCTTGATGAAAAATTAGCCACTGCAAAGCAGCCTCTGGCACCACATCAAGGAGAGGAGTCGGGCAGTGGGTGCTTCAGGACAAAGCTGAGGTCAGCACTGAATTTCTCCGTAGCAATAGACTGCATTTATTCTTTCAGGATAGTCTGGGTTTGTCAGGAAGCCAAGCTCTGAAACCATCTTGCAGTTTCCCTCCATGTGTCTTCAGCAGAAATAAATAAAAAAACCAAACCCCATAAAAATGCTACAATAATATTTACTGAAGTGTGTATGTTCGCAGTTATATCCATGTGTCTCTGTTTACAAACACATCTGCTCAGTGCAAGTCATTTATTTTACAAGGGTGAGGGAAAAAAAAAGAAGGAAAAGGAAGGTGAAGTGGAGCTGGATAGATTGGGCTGCCCAGCTCTGGCAAGCACTCAGGCAGTGTCACCTTAGTGAGCAGGAGCAATATTGGAGCAGAAGAGCTGTGGGCAGAGATCAGTGGTGATACAAGCACAGTAAACTGGCTGAGGAGGGTGTGTAACACACAGCAAAGGCTGATGGATTGTCTGGGAACATGACATGGCTTAGAAAAGATCTTGAGAGATCATCTTGTCCTTGGTGTGCTGAGTAATTCCTGGAGGCCAGTCCTTTTGTAGTGAAATTAACTGCCAAAAAAATAGAACCTGGCTCACGCCATGCCAATGGCAAAGCTGCCAGCACTCCTGACAGGCTTAACACTGCACCCCCAAGGCTCAGTGCTCACCCTAAATCATCTCAGGTGTCTCAGCTGGCAAGAACTGGGCAGGAATTCTCCTAAAACCTTTCGGGAACAGAGACCAGAAGTTGTGATTTGTCCTTCACCTGCTCACGGGCGAACACCTCAGTCACTGCTCCCAGTGTACCGGTATGGCAGGGTGTGGAGCACCGAGGTGTTAGGAGTGTGTAGGGGATCCCCAGCTTTTCCTTTTCCTTTTCCTTTTCCTTTTCCTTTTCCTTTTCCTTTTCCTTTTCCTTTTCCTTTTCCTTTTCCTTTTCCTTTTCCTTTTCCTTTTCCTTTTCCTTTTCCTTTTCCTTTTCCTTTTTCCTTTGCCTTTTGTCTTTTTCTTTTGTCTTTTTCCTTTTCTTTTTTCTTTTTCCCTTTCCCTTTTCTTTTTTCTTTTTCCCTTTCCCTTTTCTTTTTTCTTTTTCCCTTTCCCTTTTTTTTCTTTTTCCCTTTTTCCTTTTTCTTTTTCCTTTTTTTTCTTTTTCCTTTTTTTTCTTTTTCCTTTTTCCTTTATTTCCTCTCCTGATCCTGTGCTGGGACCTGGAAGTTTCCCATAGTTTTGGGGCTGATGCTCCTAAACCTCCTTATCATCAGCCCTAACACAGCAACTCACCAGGAAGGAGTACTGCGTCCCATTTGGTATTTAGCCTGTTGGAAACAAACCAAAATAGGCTCTGAACTGATTTATGTGAAGTTTTGACTGAGAAAAAAGTCATTGGTCTGGGTCCTATAAATGCGTGCATGAAGTCAAGTGCTCTGTTGAAAAGTACAAAAACATTATTTAATTTTATTTTTTTTCCTTTTTGAGTCAGGTTTTGGGGATCTTGAAATCAAAATAATGAAGTATTCATTTTAGCAGCTATCTTTTACCCCCCTGACATGAAATTTCATGGAAATAGCCACATAAAAATAAAAGAAAAATACACATTTCCTTATAAGAAATTTTGCAAAATCATTTTGCTCCAATTTTAGCTGGCTCAGTTCAGTGTGGTTTTGCTGTTTATGCCTATCTTATTCCTGCTTTGTTTCCCTCTAGCATGAATTAGTAAGTTGTGGTTTCCCATTTATCTGAGTTGTGAAGAAATGATGCTGTATTCTGCGACACTTTGCTGTAGTAGTCTGGGTGGAACGTGAAGGGCAGGCAGCCTGAGCTGCAGAGGAAAGCTCCTGCCGTAATTTATCCAGGTAGTTGATGTGCTTTGTAGCAAGTCTCCAGCGCAGAATTAATGCAGAATAATCAGTGTGGGATGTCATCAAACTAATTAAATGAAAGCCTTCCTTTATACACAAAGAAAGCCTCAAATTTGTAGAATTTTATCTTAAAGTTATGCTGCCTCCTCCTTAATCCTTAGTCCTGCTGCTGCAGCAGGGAAAGCGAGACTGCATCACCCCCATCCCTCCTCCTCAGGGCAGGGCCAGCGCTGCGGCGTGGATTACCAGCTTTAGGGTTGCCACAACCCAGATGCCATCGGCTCAGCTGGAAAACACCGTGAAGGAAACGGTTTGTTTGTCACTGTGCAAGGCTGGAAGGAGAAAGCAGAGGTCTAGAGCTGAGGCAGTGCCAGCTGTCAGCCTGCTCTTTGCCCTACAGGGCTCTGATGGATCCCTGGTGCTGGCTGCAGCCCACAAATCCTTCGCTCTAGAGGAGGCCTGAAATTGACTGTGAAGGGCACAGGATTGGATCGTGGTTGTTACCAATCCAATGCCTATGATTATGATTTTCCAGGGGGAGTTATGTGGAGTCGCTGTACCAATCACATAATATCCTGTAGGGAAGGTGGAATAGCATGAGCAAGCCTCAAGAAAAGCGTGCTGAAAATGCTGCAGAGGTTTGTCTTTTTCTGTTAGGTGTATTGTAAGGACTGGATATTTTAGAGTGTGGGATTGCAGACCAGGCCTTGCTTTGAGTTACCTGACAAATTCCTGTTTGTTTTCAAGTAGCAGCACTGGACGAGGCTCTGTGCCCCACAGAGGTGCACGGATCAGGGCAGGAGAGGACTGAAGGGAGAAAAAAGGCACAAACAGGCAAATGCATCGCTAAAGGCTATGCCAGAGACCAAGGGCAGGGATGAGAATAACACTCTGTCTTCTGATTCAGTGCCCAATCCATCCGAATTTGCTGCCCCGAGATCAACACAGACCCTGTTCCTTTTTAAGCTTTATATTTGACTCATTTTCTTGTAAGTTTGATGGTATCTCTTTTCTACTTGTCTGAGATGTTGGCAGCAGAAATGCTGACTTGTAAAACTGCAATGCCAAAGTGATTTCTATTCAAGGAATAGATCCTCTGTGCTAACCTCAAGCCATGTTGCTTCTGGTACCTCTTATTTTGGTGCTTTACATTGTGCATCTGGGCTTTTCAGATAGTGAGTCTGTGCTGGTAAAATATTTTAGGAGTGATTTTCCTACAGGACTAAGTGACAAAAAAAATATTTTTTTTTTTTCTTTTAAAAGAAAAGAAAAACCTCATCCCTCTAGAGGTGGAAGTAATCTTTCCATGATGGTTCAAGTGCTCGGCATTTTCTTCTAAGTCAGACTTTGTGGAGGAGGATGATGAACCTTTGATCTTTAGCAATGCCTTTTAAATGTGGTTATGGCCAGAAAAGTGAATGTAAAGAGCTCACAGTCAATATTCAGTGAAAACAGACTGCACGCACCTGGGAAGAGCCGGTACTGGGTGATACCTGCGATGAAAGCGCTGACTGTTGTCACCTCACCAACTCTGGTTTTCATGACCTTTCTCCCAGAGCTGAACCCAGGGAACTGAGAACTTCTAGTGAGCTTCCCTTGCCAGTGAACTTTAAACACCTGAACTTTGAGGAGCAAAGCTCCAGAGGTTAGTGAGGACACTGGGATATCCTGGGGCTAGCTCTATAATTAGTGCAGTCATCAATGCAACACCGTGCCAGGGACTGTGAACAGCAGAACATCAAGGTAAATGATGATGATCCACATCACACACCTGCACTGCACAGTTACCCCTAATTTTTACCTCCAGCTTGTTTCTCAGACCTGTTCTGTTCATATGCTGGCTCAAATGTCCTGCTCAATCCATTAACTAAGTGAAAACTTTAACCAAAGCTTATGTGCCACCTCCATCTTGCAGTAAGGAACCAGGAGAACTTGCTCAAAGCTTTGGAGGACTGTCAGCCTTCCCCAGTGTGCTACCTGTGTGACCAGCAGAACAGACTGGTTTATCTGCAGCACACAGGGACAAAATCAAAGTCTACCTCACCCTACTGAAGCACTTGGACCTGGGACCTGAGTCTAGATGGCTCGTCTGAAAAAGGACAAACTACAAATCCCACCTTTTACAATATCAAGTGTTATTAATATCAGCCACACCACCTATTCCTGTCTGAGGGATGCAGAAGGCTGTGCCAGCTCTACACAAAGCTGCTCAGCAGTCATAGCTTTTCATTTCTGGCAGTTCAGCACTGGGCTGCCCTGAGAGCTGGGGCTCTGCGTCACAGTTAACTTGCCTGTCGCCGCACTGCGAGCTGCCGTGGAGGAGCCCTGCCACATTTATGCCAGGAATGTGATTAAAAGCTGGAAAAACTGAAGCTAGCTTATTCCCAGAGGCAATATAGTGTAACGTGTATGCCAGAATAATACACACAAGACCCCTGTCTCAGACTCAGTCTGGCCAACTCCAGGACACAGCTCAGGAGGTAACAGTGTGAGGGAACCCTGGTGAGCTGTGGCCCATCTGGGGAGGTTATGATAGCACCTTTAATGCCTCCACGTGCTCTCCCAGTTGCCCATCACCAAACGCTGAGTAACTCTTGATTCCAGTAGGATAGAAATACCTTCTGGTACTTAATTGAACTGTTGATCTCTCTCCCAGCCAGAACTGAAGCCAAACACTTCCTGAAGAGATTAGTCCTTCAAAACTAAATCTAGCCAAGCAGGGTCTCTGATAGTGAGTAGAAGGAAGGTTGGACATGTTCCCTGTCCAGGTCTTTAACCTGACACTCTGGCAGGACCAGCTGAGATCTCTCTTCCAAGAGAGTTAAACCTGGTCCCAGGAAGTCCTCAGTGCTAGGACGTTATCTGAGTGCTCCCCACACTCTGACCCTGCCAGCTGAAGGCTTACCTGTTGCTTTGCCACCCCTTTGTTTTTCTCTCGAGCCGTAGATGTGCGCACCACGGAGAAGCTGATTGCAGCGGGGTTTGGCATGGTGCCACTCGACTTCCCTCGCATGCAATCAGCAATGCTTGTTTGCTATTTGCATGCACGACCTGGATGCTAAGCAGGTGTTACAAGCCACTATCTCTGCCTCATCTTGCTCTGCGTGTCTTCAGTTCCCCCAGAGCCTTGAATCTGTAGCTTTTGTGGCTGCAACTCACTCAGGGTTGTAGCTCAAATGATTCCTGGTTGAATAACTGCTTGGGCCTGCTATGGTGGCAACCGTCACATTTGAATTTATTTTCCTGACAGAGCTTTAAAGAGGGCAGAGTTTGCAGGCTGTGTGCATTCAAGCAGCAAAATGCAGAGCTACTCGCTGCCGCTGCTGCCTGCTTGTGAGATTATCGTTATCCCCTTAACACCAGTTGCTGCTTGTAGGCAGGGCCCAGCAGCCGCGTTGTCTTTCAAGGAAGATCCTTATCTGAGGAGGCAAGCTTCTCCATCAGATATTTGTATATCAGAGAAAAGTGTGTACTTGCCTGTGTATGTAAAAATAGTTGTACTTGGATGCAGCCCTAGTCCTTTGGGTTGGGTATTTTTCTTTTGGAGGGGACGGGTAACTAGGAAGATCTCTGCTTTCCAATTTTTTTTTCAATCAGAACATTTCTTCAGAAGAAAAATGCCTTTAAGGCAGAAAAAGTATTTTCCCAGATATTGTTTCCCTAAAAAAACACCCCCATTTGTATATGTTTTTAGACTGGAAATCTCCAAAAACAAACATTTCAAAATTTTATCTCATGAATTTGCGGTGGTATTCATGGTTTCTTTGCCTCTGACCAGTAAGACGGCAGTGCTATGCCAAAGCCTGTATGAGCCTGGCATGCTTCATTTAGAAACTGGATCTAGAGAGTCATAAGTGAGTCCAACACCCCAGATATTTGGGGTTCACCTACCACCTCATGCCATAATGGAGGGAACCCCACATTTTTTGTACTGAGAGGAAGCAGAAGATGTGTCATTTAGGAACCCCTGCCTGACATCCTGCGCTCAGTAAAGCAGAGAAGCAGCAAGTCACCATATCCTTACCTCTGATGGAAAGCTTTGCTCTCCTTTAAGAACTGTCATCAGAAGATCTCGTGTTCTTGTCCCTTTCTACATCAGCAAAGTTTATAGCATGGAGATAGTCTCCATCCCTTTACGGAGTTTCTGACACAAGGCTGTGATCACAGAGGATTGCACCACAAGGAAATCCTTCCAAGGGGTACCTTTTACTCTCTGGCTTACTCCATTTAAAACAGAAAAAAAAAAAAAAGAGAGGGGTTATTTTTTGAGAGGTTGTGCATCCACCAAGAAGAAGCTGCTGGGAAGGATGAAGGCAGGCTGAGCTCCTTGCACCATGCAACTTCAGGCAGCGTGGGGTAAAAGCTCTTATTTTTTGCTATTTAAAGCTGTAGCCATCGCAGCTGATCAGCGTGCGAAGTTGCTCACAAAATTTTTATAGCAAATTCTTGAGCAAGACTTGATGCAGATGTTTGGGGGTTCCCCTGAATTCAGGCTTACTCAGGCCTGCTTAGACTCGGGGCTCCTCAGGGTTATTCGGTTTGTTACGTGATCTGGGATCTGAGATCGAAAAGTGCTGATGTTTGTAAATGCAGAGCACTGGCCTGACTCGTTCTCAGTGGGTTAACTTCAAGCTGAGTGCGATTCTCATGTTTACCCAGTAGACTCTAACTACTGACATTTTTTGTGATGATATCATGGGCCTGGTAATATCTGATTTGCACTTAGAGTCTTCATGTGATCAGAGGATTCCAGCAGCTGCACTTTTCTGAGTGTTCACAATTTCTGTTTCCCTCCTCGGTTATGGAAGAATTTGCAAAACCAACCTTAGAAACAGCAACCAGGGGAGGCAGGGGGAGAGCAATAAGTTATTACTTTTAAATGCTCATGATTTGGACTGTGTCCTGTGAATTTTGAGCACACAACCTGGGTTTAGCAACACACCAGCTTTCAAAGCAAAGGCAATGTCTGGATGTTCAGGGTGACCCACTCCTGCATACACATCGATGTTACGTGTCTTTTGAATGCTCAGTCCACAGAGTAGGTGTTGCTGCCTTTGCTTCAGAGGTCTGCTCCATTAATTCACATTAAAATAATGTATGTTTTTAGTTTGGGAGGTTCCTCATTCAGTTTCTGGCTTGCCAGCCATAATGGCAGCTGTGTTATGTGTGGTTAACTTAACTCCATAAAGAACATGCAGACCCTGTCAGATGCACTTTGAATAAGGCAGTGCTATGCCAAAGCCTGTATGAGCCTGGCATGCTTCATTTAGAAAACCCAAGCACATCAAAGCGAGGAAATTGATAGTCAAAACTTTTTGTCAACATTTGAAGTTTCAGCAGGAAAAAAAAAAAAAAAAAAGAGAGAACAATTTCCTGTTTTTAAGCATTTCTAGAAATGCACAGTTTGGTAACTTACCAGTCCTACATTTCCCACAAAATAAACAAAAAGTGTAAAGTAATGCATTTTTTATCCCACCACTAACACCCATAACTCTGACCTGTACTGACTGCTTCTCCTTCACTTGTAACCTCAAAATATAAACACCACACCAAACCCTTTGAGCGAAGATGTACAGACCTTCAAATGACACTCCAGAAGTGTTCTGTGCTACGTAGCTCTCTGGTTGCTTTTGGACCAGCAAGTGCAGGCAGGTGGGCCAGGTAATGATATGAAGTTGCAGCTGAAGTTGCTTACAGCACCCAGCAGCCACCTGTACTGTTTGCAGAAGTCCTGTTAACCTTAACTTAACTTAGTCCCCCAGCCAGAGCGACGCAGCAGCGAGCAGAGCAACCCACCGGTTTTGCATAGGGGTTAATGGACCCCAGAGCATCTGATTCAACCTGCGATCCTGGCAGATGGCAATTTCAGACAGGGCTGGGCAGCTGTGGGGCCCTTGCAGGTGCTCACCAGCTCAAAGAGAGAAGAAGAATGGAGTTACTGGTTTAGTCATGACTCTGAACACTTGTTTTTTGTTGGTTTTTTTCTCCTCAGGAGGCTCTGTCGGTGGTGAGCGACGACCAGTCCCTCTTTGACTCCACGTACGGCGCTGCCACTCACCTCCCCAAGGCAGATATGACAGCCTCAGGGAACCCCGACTATGGCCAGCCCCACAAAATCAACCCTTTGCCCCCTCAGCAGGAGTGGATTAACCAGCCTGTTCGGGTCAATGTAAAAAGGGAATATGACCACATGAATGGATCAAGGTAAGGAAAGACTCTTTCCACATCTCCTGAATTTTGAATAAAAGCAGAGCATGTATCATCCATTTGTGCTCTTGTCCTGCATGTCAACAAACTCAACTCTTTGTGTAGGACCATGTCCTGCTTCCCCTGGAGTTCCTTTGTCACTCATTTTTTAATGCCCTGATGATCTTGCTCTTAGAGTTCTGCGTCTTCCATCTCCACCAGTCTCCATGAATGCTGCACAGGCTGGGACATGAGACTGCCAGGACAGAGTTCATACTGCAAACACTGTCATAAATTCCACATTAAAGGACACATTTCATCACTTAGTTCAGCATCCCACAAACGTGCCGTGGTTCAAGGGGCTTACACCTCTTATACCAGTTTATACCAGAGCAAAGCCAGTTAAAAACACACTAATGGACTGTGTGGGCTTCACTGGAGGACACTTCTCTTTGCATCTGTAGCTAGATTGGTGCTCTGCCACAGCAGAAGCAACCACAGCAAACTGGAGACCTATTTGATGGAGAAGGGAAAAAGAGGAGACTGAGGTCCTTTCTGGCAGTCTATGAGGTATAACAAAACAAAAGTCTTATACCCATGGCTTCTGCATGAGTATATGTGACCACTGGTGAAAAAGAGCATTCAGGAGTAGATGTGAGCAGTGATGTTAACCATGAAAAGGACACTGCTTATGATATATCTTCACCAACTTTTAGCCAAAGAGGTAGGAGGCCTGCCCGCCACCATTTGTAGTCAGAGCTGAGGGAGCTGGGTCATTTCCTTGTTCAATGAGAAATTCAGAGGCTTGTAAGTATTTCATTTTTGCAGCTATTCAAAAATAATTTATTTTTGCAGCTCAGATTGTCCCTTTTAAAAACATTTCAATAAGTCAAAACCTAGGAACAAAAATTGCACTCTCTTGGACAAAAAACTGTAGGTGTAAAATTATTCCAATTATTTCAGTTTTAAATATATACAATGAAGAAAAATGATTTTATTTTTTAGCATTAGGTTTGAGAATTCATATTAATTTTAAATGTGATTTTAATTTCAAAGTCACCAACATCTCTAGCATTTGTACAATGTTAATACAGGAAAGTTAAACAATCGAGGGTGTTTCTGCTCGAGGGTTAGTTTAGGGCTTGTGTAACAGCCCATTTTCCTGGTTTCTGAGAACTTAGCAAAGTGTAGAGTTTGAAACAGAGCACAGCCTTGCACTTTCAGACTGGTATAGTGAGATGATGGTGTTAAAGACTTCAAACAGCAGCATGTTTTTTTTCCTTGTAAGTATACAGTAGATACTGATTTTACTAGAAGATAAAGGCCTTTGCGTCAGTTGGTCTCTGGTGGTGATCATTTGTAGACTGAATTTGATCTTGCCCTGGTTGTACCTTGGTATCATTTCTGGACTTCAGAAGAATAACATGGATTTTTAACTAGTGGTTCTCAGAATTGAGGCTGGAACATGGGAAAATTAGTTATTTCTTTTAAAAAAAGCCCCAAACCAAACAAACCACAACCCCTTTAGATAACACAGGCAAAAGGATAGGTTTTGAAAGTACCGTCAGGTTGGGTTTTTTTGATAGTCACGAGGACTACCTTTGGCTACCAAGATTAGTCTTCTTCAGCCATGCCTAAAATCTTCCAGAGGCCAATGCTGAGTGGGATTGTGGCCGAATGAGCCAGGCTTGTGCATGGTGCTGTGCAGGTTTGACCTCTCCATCCTGCAGAGAGGTGAACCAGCCATGAGAACTGAGGTGGCAGAATCACGTATGGCACAGGCCACACACTCCCGCGACCATGTGAGGAAACCCTTTGTAGCATCACGTCAGTTGCTCACACCCATAGTGTCAGCCCAACACATGGAGAGTGTTTCCTCCCCTTCTGCTACTTGTCTGTCTCACTCTGGCCAATTTTGGAGAGCCAAAGGAGCAAGCAGTCCTGTCACATCTGCTGACCTACCACAGGCAGCACCTATTTGTGCTTTTCAGATCCTGTCAGCACATGTTCTCTGTAGATTCTGTGTGTCTGTGTACTTGTGTGTCCAAAAGTCTGTGTAACGTTCTCATTGTACGCGTACGGCGTGTGCTTGGGAGTGAAACGTGTTGGGCTGTCCTTCCCCTGTGATCCTTCTGTTACAATTTCCTCATCTGCTCTGAAAAAAAAGGGAAATAATACTGCTTTGACAAACTGATTCATTAACAATTGTTAAGTGCTCTGATACCCACAGAGAAAGGCCCTCCAGAAGTGTGTTTATTCTGGGCAAAAAGGAAATCCTTCTTTATGGGCTTGCTCAAGACTACAAGATCCTTAGGCAGAAACTAAGTGCCCTCAGGCTCTAAAAAAGGGGTAACAACTTCCCAACCTGTTAGAAAAAACTGAAAAGACTGTTCTGAGTGTCAGAACTAAGCACTGAAATAGCTTCCAGCCTCTCCTTTTGGTAACTTGGTAGCACAAGAGCTCCAATCCACCTAAGAAGTAAGAACATTCACCTCACTTACCCATCCTCTCCTCCTATTCATGGCTTAACATTTGTATTTCCCCCCCAAGTCCAACACAGTTCATTGTTACGGGTTGGGCCACTCCAGTTGCTTGTTCCTCTGCTCCTCAGCTGCCTGGCAAACTGACACACCATCTCAATACAGATTAACGTGGACTACAGACTGAATAACAAAACCTATTCCCCCCTCCCTCTCTTTCTGCCTCTCTCTTGTTTTTCAAGCACGCTCTCTTAGCGGGTTCCAGCTGCCTCATTAGAGGGAGCAGCCTTTATGCTGTGTTTCACCTGTGCTTGAAGTGTTAGCGCTTTCTGCCTGGCTAAGGAGAGAAGGGTTTATGTACTCTAGGGAGGGATAAAGCTCTAGGGAACCTGACTGTGGAGGGAGCTGGATGGCGGTAAGGGACAGTGTCCAGCTTTTCTTCTTTTTCTTTGCAACCAGAAGGAAGTCTGGTTGCTGTGAAGTGTAGTGTGATGAGTTGGTTTGGTCCTCAGCAGGGTGGGAGGAGGGGTCTTTGAAGTACCTCTCTAAAGCTGTCCCTCCAAGTGCTAAACAAGATGGAAACCCTGACCAGCTTTCTACCCCATATCAGGTTTTCCTGGTTTACTCCCAGATTAGAAATAATTTCTGCATACTAACTGTGTACAGAGGACATTCAGGCAGTGGCAGGGATCTGTGCTTTGGGGGAGAAGATGGGACTTCTGCATTATTGCAAAATTCAGAAGTAGAAATTTTTTGTGCAAGTTTCTAGTGTTATCAGACCTGGATGCAGTATATGGCCTCAAAATCTGTCCTTGCCTTCACAGACAGCTGCTTGCTCAGAACAAAACCCAGGGCTACACTTGTGTTTCACAAGGTAGAAAAAGTAAAATCCTCGTGCTTCTTACACCCCCTGAGGCGCTGGGGAAGGGAAATTGTCTTGTGTTTGTAGCACTGACCTGCTGCACACAAAAAAAAGCAGTCCAGGGGTTTACTGCCAGGTGTTCTGTACACTGCTCACCTCTCTTCGCATCCATTCAGGGGCTGGAAGCTGTGGGTTTTAATCTGCTCTTTGCTGGGTTTGTGTCTTTAGTTTATTTTGTTTATAGCCCATTCAGGGAAAGATCTGTCTCCTACAATGTGCTTGTACTAGGCCTGGATTTCTGTTGGGACCTTCAGATGCTGTTGTGATATAAATACAATCATTTATATTTTTAAAAAAACAAAGTATCTTTCACATTTAAAATTCCAAGGAATAAAGGAAGAGGATTATTTAGAAAAAAAGCTGAGTAAAGTTTAACCCAATTTACAGCCCATTTTAATGAAAGATTTTTCCCTTATATTTTACATGAATTCCAAATGCCAAGAGTGAACCAAACAACAGATGTCCCAAATTTTAAGTGTATTTACTGAGCTACTACGGATCTGCATTTGTATCTAAACTCAGGAGTGACTTTTAAAAGACATTACAAAATTTATATCATCTTCAAATGTGAAAGAACGTCCTAATGTGCTGGATGTTCTGAATATTAGTGTCTAGCTACAATAATGAAGTCAGAGCTTTGAAAATGCTTTGGAGACATTCTCTTGCTTCAGGATATTAAAATAACGTGAAGGTTTAGGGACCCCAGAGCATTTTTATGCCACAATAGTTTTCTCAAAACAAAAGAAAGGGACCATCTAGGATGTCTAGAAGAATAAAAATCCCCTTTAAAGCAGCGTGTGAGCCCTCTAGTGGGATTCACTATGTTGTTCCAGTCCCCAGCCAGAGCAGCAGACTGTGCAATTACCTGCTGGTTGCATTTACCTGGAGGTGAGAAATTCTTTTAGACCCTACTGATCCTCTGTGCTTTCCTCCTGCAGTTGGAGTTTTGTAACCCCTATACCTTTTTCCATCCTTTTTCCAGCTGTCCCGAGACATTCCTGAGAGCAGGATGAGAGGCAGGCTTAAAGTGTAGTTAGATGCAAGTTTTGAGGAGCTGTGATTCTGCCCTGATGGCTCTATTCCCTGCCTGTAAGAGGGAACCACAAGCAGAATGACAGTGTATCTGCTCTTACTTCCTTCACTGAACAACAAAAAACTAAAATCCAATTTCAAGTGTAAAGACTGAGATGACCAAATGGGAACTTAACACCAAAAAGTGGCAAATTTAAAAAGAAAGAAAGATGGGAAGAGAGGAGGAGTGAAAGGATAGGAAGAAAAGGATTGAAAGGAGGAAATATCCCACTGACCACTGCTGAGTCAGGTTCAGAAATCACTGAAATCCCTTATTTTGCTCTTTCCAATGAAAGCCAAAGGTGATTCCTAGACAGAGACCCTGGGACAGTGATTGCTTTATTTCCAGGTATCTGGAACACAGGCTGAAGCTGTACAGAGGATTTATTACTTGATGCCAGGCTAGCTGCTTGTCCATTTTGGACACTCTAACATAAACTTTCCCAAAAACACCAAGCTCTTGGCATCCCCAGAGACTGCTACTAGAGCTGCTGGAACGGAGAGTCTCTGGACAGACAGTGGGAGTGAGTACTGCTTCATATTCCTTGGCCTCTGTCACTGCCACAGTGAATACACTTCAGAGATCTTGTGAGAGCAGCCTATATCCATTTACTTTAGTAGATCTACAATGTTTTTTGGCCAGAACCTGAGCAAGTTCAGCATGTTCAGCCACTTGAAAGTCTGAAGTCTCTGTAAAAAGTCAAGGATTAATCTGGCATCTGAAATCCCCTTGCACAAACTGTTTCAAATAATGAGGAAATCTTTATATAAATCTGAGCCTGCTTGTGGGTAAGGCATGAACTAAGAAAGGAGTTCTTTTCAATGAATACACTATTCATAGCTCACAGCTCCCTGTTCTCATTTGATACTGTAGTTGTTCCCCCACACTGAATTCTCCTTTGTGTTGCCCACAGCTACCTCTACCTTCTGCTGGGATGCTGTTAAATCCCTCATCTTAGGCAGGGGCAGTGCAGTAATGGATGTCCAGGAGCTGCAAAGGTGATTCAGTCTGGTAGTGCTGGCTCATTTCTCAATAAAAGGCTCTGTTTGGATGTGGTAGGAAATGCTGGGACAACAGAGGACATAAAAGTAAGGATCTTCCTGCTTGCTGTCACTAAGGATTTAATGTTATTTTTCTTAAGGATAGTTCAGTCTCCTGCCTGGTTAAGTTTTGGTGATGCTATTCCTAGTTACCTCCATCCTTCTGCTATCAGATTTCCCCTGGGGTTAGCTCTAGCTCCAACCATCCTGAAATCTTCCTCAGAGGGAAGGGAGATGTCTGCACAGCCACACGGACACAACCCTGTCGGGTAGATGGAGCCCATTTTAGTGTCCTGCAGGATTAACAGAGTGGCTTCTCTTCCCACAGTGGTAAATCAGTGGTTGTTCAAGGCACCTCAGTCTCTTAAATTTCCTTTCAGATCTGTTTCTGATACTTGGTTGTCTGTTTTTGGCTGCTGAGACATACAGAGCAAGACAAGAGGATAGGCAGGGTCCTAACTGCCAAACCAAGAGTCTGCAAAGTGAAATATCATCACCAAACCACCGAGGAGATATCTGACAGCCCTGGGGTTATTTTGTGACTTTGCTGTATCGGTCATGTGAATGTGCACAAAACTTAGCAGAGAGAGTAGAGACAGACACGGACTCTGTGGTCTTTTCATGTGTGTGTCATTTCATGCCAGTAGAAACCATTTACACTCTTGGGCAAACAAACTTTTTAGAAGATATTATTATCTGAGGGCCTGGCTATACCCTGTAGTTCTGTAGGAGCATTGGATCTGTAACTATTTTATCACAAATAGCGTGTACCTCAGCTGTGGGGGTGATTTTCCAGGGCAGTTTAACTACAGAGCAGGAGGGTGAGAGCAAACCTCTTAGAAGGACCTCAGGCAGTAGGTGGTTGTGCCAGCACTGCTGGCACCTGGGACATGCTGACCACAGGGAAGGCAAAGAAAATTTTACTGTTGTGTCTGAAAGAGGGAGAACTTCATCCCAAGGGCAGGTGGGAATCCATAAGTGAGGATATATGTGTGGTTGGGTCTGCACCACCAGCTGGGCTGCCCACACCATTTAAAGTCAGCAGCTGGTCTCCAGGCAGGGCAGGCGAGGAGGTCAGTCACCTCCTGGGGGTGGTGAGCACTAAGCCAAAGAGACTCTGACACCTTGAAGCATGGATGCTCTGAACATTTTAACCGAGTCTTCTCAGGACAGCCTGTACCTCAGGACAGAATCAGATCCCTTGTGCTGCTTCAGGGCTTTTTCTCTGCCAGCACTAGCAGCGTTTCACACCTGACACAGAGTATTTCACCAGGAAGTTAGAAATGATGGTGTTCCCTCTGAAAACCCTGGTGTCCCTGCTCAGACTCTCCTCTGACTGCCACGGGGACATTAAACCTTCAGCAGTTTGCCTCTCTGAAGGCAGATTTTGGTTCCCTGCCTGGAAAAACAGTAGGCGAAATAGTAAAACCTTAAATTCGAACATGTGTAAGTTATACATCTTATTTCCATTTTCAAGCAACATTCCCTTAGCAAGACATGAGGAAAAAATTACCATCTGCCTTAGAATATCTCGGTGGAGCATTTATCTCCCAGCCATGATAACTGAATTTCAGTAATTTCTCCCTCCCTCCCCCCATTCAGATTAAGAAACAAATTTGTTTAGTGTCCAAACCTGGAAGCCTTGCCAGCTGAGCTCAGAGGGTGGGATTTGGTGCACTCTCGTAGCTCTTACCCTTCAGTGAACAGTTTCCTCCCAGGCCACTTTGCTTCTGGCAGAGAAGAAGGATGGTTGTGTGATTAAAGCAGTGGACTAAACTGCTTTAATTTAAGGGTGGTGTGACTTATAAGAGCGAGGGCAACACTGCTGCCCTTCCCTGGTATGTTCTTCACGGCTGGGATGTGCTGTGTGCCAGTGACAGGCTGTGGACCGGTATTGTAAGTGACCTCTAGAGTTAAAAGCACGAGTTACTACTGCAACTGGAGAAAAACAAAATCTGTTCTCTCTGTCTGTGGTTTGGAGGCTCATAATTCTCCCAGAGTAGGACAGAGAAAGCCTATTGCTTGCCAAGGGTCTGCATGTAGTCCAGGTCTTAGCACAGTGCCACCTGAGTTGCTAAATGTTCCCTCCTCATCACTCCATCACCTCAGAAGTAAAACTGGGGCCAGAGCCTTTTTCACACAGTTTCTGTGGTCTGAAGTTCTTGACTCACCCTGAAGGCACCTAAGATTTCTAACCCAAGTAGCAGACAAGCCTGGGACTGTTTCACTGTTAAGAACAGACCAGAGCAGTTACCTTCAGCCCTGTAGAAATAAGACTCTTTAGATACCACACTAATATTATTCTCTCATGACTATCCTGTCGCTTTGGGATGGGTATTTGTGTTCTTTGTTAAAGAAATGAAGGGAGGTGTAGCTGTAGTTCTGATTAGCTCTGCAGAAATGCCTTGGGCTGTGGGGTGAGCAGTAGAGCCTTTCTGTCAACTGACAGACTCCACTGTAACAGGAAGATGGTGTGCAGGGTCCTTTTTAACACCATGCAAGAGTGAAACGGTCCAAAAAGGGTTCCTGAGAGCATCAAGCTGTATCTGAAGGATTGCTGAAATATAGCTGAGCGAGGATGAGGGGGAGTGGGGAGTGTAACCAACAGACCTGTGTGATAAGCAGATGCTTTTTATCTGGTTGGTGAATTCTGGTATTTCAGAGGTACGACCTTACAGCTACCATTGCCCTTGTCTGAAGGTTCGCTCTTCTTTGCACCTCCAACTCTCTCCTCCAACTGGTTTCATTATTAGATCCCCTCCATGAGACTTGTGATTCATAGATTACCTTGTGACATCCACGTGACAGGGCAGGGATGGCCTCTCCCACACGTAAAGAAATTCCCCTTCATTTTTTATCTTCGGGATAGTTGCCATTGCCACAACCCCAACCTCCTTCTGCTGCAGCAGGGATGAAAGGTGTGGAATAATGACAAGTCATCTGTTGCCTTCTGCATTTCAGGGAGTCCCCCGTAGACTGCAGTGTGAACAAATGCAACAAACTCGTCGGAGCAGGGACAGAGTCCAACCCAATGAGTTACAGCACCTACATGGATGAGAAGAACGGACCTCCTCCCAACATGACCACCAATGAAAGGAGAGTCATTGTCCCAGCAGGTACCACCACCATCAAACTCTTTGTGTCCTATTTCCTTGCAATGTCTAAAACATCCAACTGAACAGATAAGGCTTGTTTATCCACTCTCTGAGGGATTCTCTTTTTTACAAACCATGTAGAAAATAGCAGAGTTTCTGGCTAGTGGGTATTTCCCATGTCCCAGGAGATGTTCTACCTTGAATCAGAATAAAGTGGATTATTAGTGCTTCTTTTTCTTTTCCTTTTCCTTTTTCTTTTTCTTTTTCTTTTTCTTTTTCTTTTTCTTTTTCTTTTTCTTTTTCTTTTTCTTTTTCTTTTTCTTTTTCTTTTTCTTTTTCTTTTTCTTTTTCTTTTTCTTTTTCTTTTTCTTTTTCTTTTTCTTTTTCTTTTTCTTTTTCTTTTTCTTTTTCTTTTTCTTTTTCTTTTTCTTTTTCTTTTTCTTTTTCTTTTTCTTTTTCTTTTTCCTCTTTTTCTTTTTCTTTTTCCTCTTTTTCTTTTTCTTTTCCTTTCTCTTTTCCTTTCTCTTTTCCTTTCTCTTTTCCTTTCTTTGTTTCTTTCTTTTTTTTTCTCTTTTTCTTTCTTTTTCTTTCTCTTTTTCTTTCTCTTTTTTATTTTTTTTCCTGGAATGAAGTGTTGTTTTGCTGCATTGAATCAAATCCATCTCTCGTCATGTGTTAGAGGAGAATCTGCAGTGCTTCCTGGGACATGCGTGGTATGATCAAAGAACGCAGTTCATAGGCAAGAAAAAGCATGAAGTGGACTCAAATTCTAACTCCCAGGATGCTCAGCAGGATCCAGATGCACTTTCATGTCATATTGATTCAAAATGAGCTATTTTGTTTTCAATTTTTTTATTTTGTTAGAAGTAGAAAACCAGAAAATTATATTTTGCAGGAAGTACATTATCCTTCCAAAAACTGTTACACAGAAACATTCCTGTCCAGTTCTCTGTGTTTGGTATCCACATCTGCTGTCTGAAATTGGCAGGCTGCATTAGATGTGTTTGGATAGTCAAGGATGAGAGCTGCAAGAGAGAGTCAAGGATTTATGTCCCGAAACTCCCAGTGATTTCAAGGGGAGCAGCTTTTCACCCAGTGTTGTGAGGGCTTCACCGAGGGTTGTAGCTGATTTAAGCAGATGAACTGTTGGCAGAAAGAAACGTACTCATGGAATTCAGCTTTGTTTTCTGATCCTGGCTTGACCACGAACAGATGACAATTCCCAAGCATTTGTTTGCTATTTAGGATGAAAAGGAAAAGCTTGAACTGAATGTAGTGAAGGGGAGCCAATAAAAGATTGACAGCAAATCTCAAAGTACCTCTTAAGCCATTGTTGGGATCTGCTTAGAGACACTGGCTGACCTAATTGGTGACAGCATCAGACATGTTTTCAGCATCAACATTGCCTACGAGGTGTTAGCTAACACCAATTAGTCATTATGTTATTAAATATAGTCAAGAGGGAACATTATTCCTGCCCTTCACCGTGCTATTAATGCATATTTAGAAAGACCAAGGGTGGATTAAAGTTTAGCATTGTTTTAGAAACAGGGGAATTGACTTTTAGTCAGGTTTAAAATCTCCTCTTTGAAGAAAAGTGAAATAAAAAGGACCTTTTTTTTCCCTTCATGAGCATCCACAAATCAAAACCTTGAGATATTTGTGAAATAGCAGTGATTTACCAGACTTTGGAAGACAATAATGAACAGCATCCCAGATCTCTGGCTGCAGGATATGAGGCCAAATTCATCCAAGAAAGGCATTTGGAAATTTTAATATAATCCAGAGTGAGGATTTATAGCGCATTAGGGTGAAGATAGGCAAGAATAATGTCACATTAGGCTTGCAATAGTAATAATAATGAACTCCAAGCCATGTTTCAAGAAGGCAATTTTTCAGAGACCATTCAATGTCTTTGGCAGCCCTAAATAGGTTGAACAAATATCTGAAATTCAAAAGTGTTTGTTTAAAAGGAGACCACAAATTAACTGTGCCCTCTAAATGTTGGGTTTTTTAAAAAAAAAAAACCTCAAGACAAATAGCTCTTTTAATTAAAAAAAAAAAAGAAATCCTCTTTTGAATATTTGCATTGTAAAATTTGCAGACTTTTCCCAGTGCTTAGAAAGCAGAATTTCAATTGACTATTGTCAAAATTTAAAGGAAATCCATCTTTCTTTCCCAAAGCAGACTTACAAAGATATGGAGCTGTAAGTTCCATGTTTAAAATTCAACTTGAAGCAGCCTGGTTTTACTAGAAGCTTGGTGAGAAAATGTCACAGTTATAATTTCAGTGTTCCTTGGCCTTACTTCTCCATTTCATGCTGGTTTTCTGGAGCTCGGCTGCCCAGGACTGTAGCAGGTACAGCCACTACCTGACCTTCTGTGTCAAGGGATCCCTGCAGCCCCAGCACCCACAGTTCACAGTCCTGGGCCAAGACATTATTTTATACACTATAAAACGTGTGGCAGAGGCATTTTTTGTCCCCACCCAAAACACAAGCTCCCAGCTGTGTGATGGCAACGTGTTTCTGATCCGTTTTCTCAGCTGCCTCAGGACCTGAAGTGTTTGGGGTTTATCTTAGAGAATGTACCAGCCATGATGGACAGATCAAACATCTCCAAAGTGGAGACTCGACTTCACAGTCCTCTCCAGCTGCAATGGAACACGAATTTGCAGCTTACAGTTTTCAAATGGGATATATGGGGAGAGGCAGCACAGGAAACATCTGAAAATGCAGATATGCTCTGAAAATGACTCTGTGAAAATGGTATCATGGCACAAATTCTTTCTGGGACTTTCTAATCTAATGCTCTTTTTGAAACTCAAAGGATGATTTCTTTTTTTAACTACTGATGCAGCAAAGCATCACCATGGGGTCTGAAACTCCAGCCGGGTTCAATCTCTCTCTTACGTCACCGCCAGCAATAAAGATTCCCCAGCTGGAGCTTTGCTGACAGTTGATAATGATGCATGAGACAGTATAAAATCCACACTGCCCTCCAATAGCTGCCTTGGTTTTTACAGGGCTAGCGGAGGTAGAATTGTGTTCTTGTCAGCGGGGGGAACAAAAATGACTCAGAGATACATGGCAAACTGTTCTGTTGAAGCAATAATATATATTTTTTTTCAGAGTCCCTTTGCTGACCATAAATACCACCATCCTCAGACTTTAAAATGCCATCTGTTGAGGCTTTGTAATGCACTTGTGAAGGATGGTGTGACTTATACAGCTGATGTAATTCCATAGCATTACAGAACCGAAGCTGTGACAAGCATACACTTTCAAAGGGATGAGTTTGCTTTTGGAAATGTTTTTCCAGGGGGAGAAAAGTCACAGTCAAATGTCACTAATACTGTTCCCAAGCATAAGGTATAAGATTCAGGCAGCTGGGAAATAATCAAGAGAACTTACCCTGCCAGAGGGTCAGCGTGATCAGTGTACGTGCCTTGAGCCCTGTTAGAGCACAGGACTTGTTCATCTTGGCAAAATGCATTGGCACCAGTAAATTAAATCCATTTGGTTGTGGAAACAGCAGTCAGTGCTTTGACTGGGCTCCAGTGTGTGTGTGTAGGTTTGAGGCTTGTGTGTATTGTCACCATCCTTTGTGCTTTCCTGCCAGATCCCACCCTATGGACGCAGGAACACGTGCGCCAGTGGCTGGAATGGGCTATAAAGGAATATGGATTAATGGAGATTGACACCACCATCTTCCAGAACATGGATGGCAAGGAGCTCTGCAAAATGAACAAGGATGACTTCCTCCGAACCACCTCCCTCTACAACACAGAAGTTCTGTTGTCTCACCTCAGTTACCTCAGGGAAAGTAAGTATTGCCCTAGCGTGACATGCCCATAGGGTAAGCTGCCATGAGTATTGACCTTCTAGGGCTCTTCTTGCAGGACAAATAAGAGCAAGGAGAAGACAAAAAGAGCAGAGAAGGGCAAGCAGAGAGAGCAAACAAGGAAGGGAGGAATAAAATATGGGTTGGAAAGTTAATTAGAACTTAGATGGAGTTAGTGGTGCTATCAGGGAGGTGAAGAACTGAGCAGGACTCTTAAGAAGATTAGATAGTCTTACAGATAATAAAAACATCTGTGGCTATATGATAAAAATACATAAATTTGCTATGGAGATTAAACCAAACTTTAACTGATGTATCATGGGTAAATTATTCCATAACTTTGCAGTTAGAGGGCTGTGCACTTTCCCCTAAGGCTTCTGGGAAAGACTGCTTCAAAATAGGACCCACAACTGGCCAGAGCTGGAGATTTTCTATGTTCCTGGAGGCCCAGATTTATTGGCAAGAGGAAAAAAAACAAAACAAGAGTGATTCCTTGAATGTGAGTGTGCTGAAGCAAATGGCCTTGTACTCAAAGAACAAGTTTTGGTGAACCTATCACTCTCTGCTCCACAATAGAGTCTGTGGTGGATTCAATTCTCCTTTTTACTGTATTAAGCACCTCAGAGATAAGCTGTGAGCAGTCTTCTGAGCTGCTTCTGGGAAAGCATACTGCAGCAGCCCAAACAGGAGTGGTCACCTTATGGTTATCAAATGCTCTTGAGGCTGGGAGTCTTAGATTCAGACCTTTCTAAGACTTCCTGTGCAACCACAAGCATGTCCAGAGCTTCTGAATGACTCCTCCTCATCTATGAAATGGAGGTTAAAGCATTTCCTCTCTTCACAAAGGTGTGCCAAGGAGAATTATGTTACGATGAGGCCAGAGAACTGGAGCTAAATCCCACATGCTCCAATATTTTTTTGAAACTAAACAATTTTTATTGGTGTGTAATTATTTGAAGACTGAAAAATCAGCGGAAGGTGCCATAAAGCAAAGTGGGAGGGCAGGGAGAGAAAGAAAAATGTATATTTTCTCCACTGGGAAACCAAAATTGTGATATAAAGGCAGCTGAAGATGTCTCCAGCTGGCTGGTGTAATGAAGCAGTAAGACTGCATTGATTTAGGGTGTCTCTTCAAAGCTGTTCAGCGCTGGTCTCTCCCTGCCTCTGCTAAAATCAGTGGGAGTTTTACAGATTACAGTGGGACCCGAGTTAGATCACAGCTGGGTGCCTCTGGAAGCCCCACCTTTCTTTTTGTGTGAGAAGTCAAGCCAAAGAAATGATTCATGACAAATAACCCAATTGTTGGATTTGAACAGTTTTTATCCCTTGCGGCTTCACAATAAAATCATTTCCCATCCAAAATAATTTGCAAATTTCATCCTGTTTCATCAGCAAAGAGCTGCTGGTTCACAGAACATTTCAGGATGATTGCAGACACAGAACAGCTTTCTGACCAGGGTTTGCATCTAGAATTCCACACTTGCACAGGAAATCGTAAGGCAGTTTTGTGAAGCCAGCGTTGCTTTGGCCAAACCTGCTGACTGTGGCTGGGCAAATCAGACGCTTTGTAACCGGAAATGTTTTTCAATTCCCACAAGATAAATAATCGAGTGAGACACTTGAACTGTCTCATTGATAAGACTTGAGAATTGACAGAAAGAGATGAAGAAGGAGTTGTATGTTTTCTGAATCAAAGAAGCAGGCTGAATTTGAAAAGGTTGGCAGAAGAGTTGAATTCTTTTGCTGCTTTAGCTCCAGACAGCATCTCCAGTGATAGTCTCAAGGGTTAGGGATCCCATTTCTTGGGGTGCTCAAAGAGAATATCAGAGGAATTCTGTTCTTGCTCTCATGACATAAACCCAAGGAACCTGGATTTAATTGCCACCTTTACCATTTGCTGCTGTCCATTTGTTCAGGAGCAAATTCCTGATTGATCCTACCTGACTTCAGATACCTGAAGCCCCTGACTTAGAAATCTGGTCACACTGGTCTCTGTTTGTAGAAAAGAAGAAACAGGGCACATTGAAATTCAGGCTAGTAGTCCCCTAGTTCACACACTGCCTTTAAATGCCTGAAATTAGGAGGAATAAAGCTTTGTCTCAGTTCCTGAGGACTTGAGTTTTACTTTCTGTAGAATGGAGCTAGCAATCCTGCCTTCTTGTTGGTCTTATCTGCTGAGATGGCAAATCTGTGGAACAGGGATTGTCTCTCCTGTCTCTCAAGACCCAGCACAACGGAGCCCTAACACAGTTATAACATTTGAGTGCTGCTGCAACACATGCTCAGCTAAATAATAATCATAAAAATATCATGTTCTGCCAAAGGAATGCCTACAGTGATTTCTGTGCTGTTAAGCCAGGGCAAAACCCGAGCAGCTCTGGTGGATTCAGACAAATCAGTCCAATCTGACGTGGATGCATACGAAAGGAGAATTCAATCCCAGTCCCTCCCCAGCTTCTATGATTATAAATTTCTCTCTCTCTTCACCCCTTGGGCTGTTCTAAGACGTCATGTGAGTGGTGTCCTTATTAAAGCAGGCTCCTGTCTGAGTGGAGGTCGGGCAGCCTCTGAAGAGCATTCCTTTCCGTGCAGCTGTTCCCAGCGCTGCCTAACGACAGTCTGGTTCCTGGAGTGCGGGTTAACTCCCTCACGGAGTAACGCCTCGAAAGGAGCTTATTGTTTTTCCAGACTGATTTCCAGCGGATGTTAGTGCTGAGCCTCTGAGCTCAGTGCCACGGGGAGATGGTCTTTTTTTTCCTGACTTTTCCCCTTTCGTAAGGTTGGTTGTTTCCGAGACATCCAGCTCTGTGCTTGCTTAGGATGGAGAATACATGATGGCAACAGAACACGGGAGAACTTTGGGGAATTACAGGTCTCTAGGCTGGAGTCCAGGCTGGGCTATAGAGCCCAGTCTCTCTCTTGAAAGGTGTTTGTCCTCTCAGGATTTTAAGCTGGATATGTGATGACTAGTGAATCTTAAACTTTGCTGTTTGTTTTCCAAGAAACAAAGCTGATCTGACCTTTCTGAGCCTGTTTGCTAGCCAGGCAGGGAGTCCCCCTGAAAATTACCTTCCTTTAGAAGGTTTTCAACATTTTAGACTCCTTAAACTGCCTATGAAGTACGTTATTTTGGCACATCTGAGTCCAGATTGAAAAAAAATAAACCAGTAACATCTGCAAGACCTCAACAAAAGCTCAATCTTACTTTTGGAGATAGAAGGTTCAGGTGAGCTATTTAATGGAGTCATGACTAAACCAAAGTCATATCACAGCACCTTGAGTCTTCAGGCAAAACTTAGGTCTGGATCAGGGTTGTGCAGTTGTTTCCTGTTTCCTCTTGAAGCACTCAGGAATTCAGATGTCTCTGATCTTTAGGAGATTTCAGACTTGCAGAACCCAGTTCTGCAGTGCACCTCTACCCTTTGGAGTCCTTCAAAACACTCCCCAGTAGTTTTTCCAGGGAACTTACTGTCCTCTTCCCCCAAACAATTTCTTTAAGGGTTTCTTCCAGTTTCCTCTCCAAAATTGTGTAGCCATGCTTTTTGACCTTTTCTTCTCGCTTATCCCCCTGCACCTTCAGACTCCAGACTGACTGACTGCTGTGCTGGTATCTTTTTCAAACACACTCTGCCTGGTGAATCTTCTCCAGTCAGCCAGTGGGCAGTGGGAAGGGAGGTTTGAATGTTTTCATGCTATGTTTGGGATGAACATCAAATGAAGCCTGAGCTGTCACCTTTTGCCCTTCTCCTCACTAGTGATGGGAGGTCGCTTGTGCGTGGTGTGTACAAACGAAAAGAGCCTTGAAGGGGAAAGAATGAGACCGTGGTGAGAAGCAGAGACAGAAAACTCTTTTCTGATTTCAAGCTGTATATTAATGCCAAACAAAACTGTACAGCTAAATGCAGTAGAACCCCGATTCTACCAGGAGATGTGGAGGGAAGGCCACATGGCCTCCAGAAGGTCAGGGTAAAAAAAGACTTCCAGGTTAAATAGACTTCAAGATTGTGAAACCAGGATGTTCCTGCGTCTCAGAAGGATGAGCTGCCCTGTGAAATGACGGCTTTATAGGGAAAAAAACTCCCCTGCTCTGTTTTTCAGTCTTTTTCCATCTTCCTCTTTAATTAATGCAAGGGAAATAAAAGAAGGAAAAGGTAGAGGGAACCATAAGCTAACATGTTGTATATTAATTATAGGAGAATAACTCTGTACTTTACTAATAGTACCAGTGCTTCCAGAAAGAGCTGATTTAATCTAAGCTGTCACTGACCCAGTGAGGGGTAGGGGGAATCAGAACAAAACGAAAATTCACCGCAGCCAAAGTTTTGCCCAAGAACAAGTAAGGGAGGGAGCAGCCTGGCCTCTGTCTGTCTGTCTGCTTCTCTCTGTCCTGATCTGTGTCTCTGGCTTTCTCTCTTTTCCTCCTTCATTGAAAACCCTTAATAGGAAACACATTTCCTTTTCTGTGGTGTTCCCACCAGAAACCTCAGACTGTCGGGCAAAGGTGAGAACTTTTAGCAATTAAACTGGGGGAGGCGCCGTCCCTTCCCACTGGCTTGGGCTGCATTTTTTAGCTTAAAGTAGCTATAGGTTGATCATACAGGCTTGTTCAGTGCTATTCATCACCCCACCCCCACCTCCTCAGCCATTGTAACCAGGCATTTGCAGCCTATTTAGTCATAGAAAACCTTGTTTCTGAATTCCCCAGCACTTCCCTGTCTGGGGCAAGCCAGGCTGGGCATTGCACTCAGGATCTACTCCAAATAACCTGAAAAGGAGAAAGTGGTGGACAGGAGTTTCCCCACAGGTATTCAAAAAAGAAATGCCAAAGCCAGAAACCATCTGATGAAAACTTGAATTAGGTGGACAAAGCTGTTGCAATCCCTCCTCCAGCAGCAGCAGCAGACTAGCCAATCTCTCTTAATGTTTGAGACAATCACTTTGGCTATCTGCAGCTTTCACAGTCAAGGTGCCCCTGGGATCCCTTTGAACTCTTTCTCCCCTAGTTTACCACGTTATCCATCCTGATCTTTTGAAACATCCCCTGGCTTGTAGCATCTGGTAGCATCCATCCTGCACTCCCTATGAGCAGGTTTTGTTTTCTAACACCTTCTACCTCTGTGTACATGCTGGCTTGTGCACGTCTTTGGCTTTGTTTGCATTTGAGGAAGAAAAGAAATCCATAGGAACACAAGGCTAATAAGATCCAGCACCTGCAATGGCTATTACTTCTGGCAGTGAATTGCCTAATCCTCAGCTCTCACAGGAAAGTGAGACATACTGTGAATACTACTGAGGGGCAAGTGAGGTCAGTGTTATTTGGGATCATGTGGATTAGAGGAATGTGGAGACTGCACAGCTTAGTCACGAGATCCTAATCAGTTAGTGTCATAGTACCTGCAAAAGAGGTGTTCTCAGCTGTGCCACAGAGCCTGGGGGTGCTCAGGGACAGAGATCTACACTGTTTGCTGTGTGCTGCTTAGGATTGATCAGTGAGACAGAATCTCATTGAATAGAGGGATGAGTAGATCTGAAAGCAGAAAGTGTCTGTAAGAGCACTTCTTGTCTAGGGCAGGACCACTGCCCTGCTCTAGTTGACATCACCAGTCCCTGCAAAGGGCTCTCTGCCTTGTTTAGAATGTCACCTCCTGCCGCCGTGGAAACTTTAGCTGTAGGAAAGGTGAGCCTAGAAGATTATGTAGGTTAAACACATCTAACTAGACAACCATGAAATGTGTATTACATGCTGGCTTCCACGAGCTCATGGGGCCTCTTCCTCCATTTCCAGAGGGGTTTTGCAGGAGAATCAAAGTAAAATGCTTCAAAAGGAACATTTCCACCGTAGACTGCAAAACAAAGACCCTTCTAATGAGTTCTTTTTTGTGTGCCTCTCCAGTAGTTTTGTTTCAAGTGGGATTGGATGGAAAGGCCGCTCTGAACCAAGAAAGCTACTTTCAAACTCCACAAAGTATGGGAGATGCTGGAACATCAGTGAGATTTTTGCAGCTGTTGGCCCAAAACCAAGCATGTGACACTCTAAAAATGTTCAAGTCCTGACAGTGCAATTAATGCCAGTTCTACTGGATGTTCCTCAAACAGGAGATTTCTCTATCACAGCTGTAGAGAGAAAAGCTTCCTCCTTATCCTGTAACATAATCTGTGCCACAGCAATTTCTGCAGGCTCTGCTGTGATGGATCTTGTACCTGTACAAACGTACTATACAGCCTCACCCTTTTATATCAGTTTTCAACCAAGGCACCCAGTGAAGGAGGCAAATGTCTTTATTTTGATTTGCAAGTGGAGAAACAGTTGCATATGAGTACCAATTTAATTTCCACCATAGAAAATGTGTGCCCAAGTGTCTGAAAAATCTGATCTTTACATCCCAGTGAGAGCATTTTCCTACCTGCCTGCATGGTTCCCCGCTGGCAGAGTGTGTTCAAACTGCAATAACTCCTTTTCTTTTCTGTATAGGTAGCTCACTGCTGGTCTACAACACGCCATCCCACACAGAAGCTTCCTCACGTCTTGCCACCAAAGAAGGTCAGTCTTTTGCAGTATCAGTGTCCTGGCTTCCTGTGCTCTCACAATGTTTTTGATTAGGTTAAAACCAGATCTTTTCTATAATATCCTTGGCAGGAAAATGTAGGGATCTGCTATGCATGCACAGCATGGATAAAATAGGATAATTCATAATTTGCAGCCCTATCCATGCTGAAAATCACATCTCTGCTTCTCCAGCCAACACTGTGGCAAAAAAAAAGCTATATCTGTCCTTTTGACACTCAGTATTACTGAGCTGATGAACTGATGGCATATTTTCTGTTCTTAATGTGAAACAGTTCGAAATCTCAGATATATAGCGAGGACTGAAACACTGTTTCTCTCTGAGTGAGTTCACAGTTGAAAGGATAACATTTTCTCACAATAAATTCCATTATTGAATAAAGGCCACTCAAATCTTCCAAAAGAACTCATGAATCTGTCAGCTAGTTTCAACCAGCAAGGGAGACCAAGTGTATCTTTTTGACACTTTCATTTTGGAACATTTTTATTTTCTTTTTCAAATAATCCCAAATTTTTTAATCTGTTAGAAGTTCTGATCATGTAGATGGAGTTTAGAAACCTTGTAGTTTAAACATTAGTAATACACTTGGGGCATCTTCAGGCTTTTGAGTTGTTTGCATATCCTTCACTCAGGTTTTTTAGGTTGTCCTCTGCAGCTACAGTCCTGTTCCTTATTTTTAATGAAAACCTGGATTCTCTGACATGATCAAATTTTTAAAGTCCAGAAGGGACTGGGAGCCTTGAGTTTGGTCATCCCTTCCCTCTGTGTATGTGCAGGAACATTGGTTTTGTTCACTGAATTGTGTTCAGCTCCTCTCTTTGAAAAGCTTTTGGGAAAAGTGTGAAAGCTCATGTCTGCCATCTGAGATAACCACCTAGTGCTCTCCTGCAGAGGCAGCTTCCTTACCTCATATAGAAACAGGTCCATGCTTTTCAGGAGAACCTGGCTTAATCCTGAGCCACAAGTTTGCATTTCAAAGAACAGTGGGGAAAGGCAGAAAGTCTTTTATTTAAGCAGCTGGAGGGGGAGAGACAAAACTCCCCCCATTTCACTGAAAGGCTACAGCAAAGTGAGATCACACATTCAACAAGCTTCTGCATGGTGTGTCTGGCTGCTTCATTGACTAGCACTATTCTTAGAGCCAACACTTCTTTCTCCTTGCACCACGTGGCATTTCAGCTCCAACATCTGTCTTGGACCCTGGACACAAAATTAGAGCTGGTTTTGACAGCAGCTTCTTTTTGTCCAGCATATAACTATCCACTTGAGCTGTCTCTTCCCTGGCACGCTGTTCTCTCTTTCTGAGACAGGCATTAGTTGATAAAGCATGGTACAGTACAGAGACAAAGCCATTCAGGCTTTTCTGTGACTAGTTTGATGCTAACAGTCATGTATTTAAAATTAATAAAAGCTAGGCTTGCTCCTATTTGAATAAAGCAGACACACAGGCACTTATTCCTCCACAGTTTCCCCCATAAACACACAGGCACATCCAAGACTGCTTTTTCTGTCTCAAGCCAGGTGGTTGCTAAAAATAAAGGGAAGAAAGCTGCAATATTTTTATTAAAGAGAAATGTTCTGTGTAAAATCGCAGTCCTCTAAATTCTTTATACCCTTTAACTTTGTGAGTTGGGCCTCGAGTCACTCAGGCAGAAATAAATTAAAGGGAAAAAATGTTCCTCTCCCTCCATTTTTACTGCCCTCCAGTGTGTTTCTTTAATGCAGCTGACAGAATTTTGCATTTGATTTCTGTCAGCTAGGCATTTTTAACTTTACATGATACTTTCATCATGTGTCAATAAAGGACTAAACACACCCCTGGGGCAGCCAAATAAAAATTAAGAACCAGCACAGCAATGTTGAAATCCCATCTATTCCTCTTCCATTTCTTCCTCCAATGCATAAATTTTCTCTGCATTCATTTGATGCCTGAACACTGTTCTAGGATAAACCCACCCACTTCAACCTACTCTCACTGATTCATGTTCCAAATACTATTTGTGAGATAAGATGACACGATAAGAGACACGTGAACATGACAGGCTGGCTGATAAGGAATTGGAGGAGCAGAGTGAAGTGTCTTGTCCAATATCACAGAAGAAACTTGTGATGTGTTTAAAACTGGACTTGGAATTCCTCAGCCTCGGTCTAGTCTGTTAGGCAACAAGGTTTTCCTTGCTTCCTTTTAAGGCTTTTTTAATGGACTGGCTTCAAGATGGTGATATTCTTTTGGAACACGAGTTTCAGGTTAAAAATAATTATTTTTTAGAAGTATTTTCTTGTCTCCTTAACTTCTCAAAAGATGAAACTTTTTTCTTTATGTTAAAACATCTTGAATCTACCAATCCTGTAAATATTTCTTTTCTCTATGCCTGTGAATAAAAACAGACAAATTTTTCTAATCCCCTTCCCTTGAGGATTCAAAAGCAGGAGGAGGTGATGAAATAGCACAATATATTTTAGAGACAGGAAAACCAGGCTGTTTTCTTCACACCTCCTGTAATTTTTCTTGCACATTCTCTAAGATCACATAACTAATGCAAATAACCTGCTTGTGCAAATTCCAGGGAGAAATGCATGGGTTTTGCATCCACATTATGCATTATTATTATAAAGCATATAATACATTATACAATGTATTCCATCCACATACTGTAAAAACAACCAACATGGCAAAAAAAGCTGCAGCTGCAACACAGATACAGACGTCTCAGATCCAGCATATGGTTCCACTATCTTCCTAACTTGTGACAGACGTAGCAGGGCATGCTCTGGAGCCAAGGCAAGGACGGTGACACCCAGGAGCACAGGGCATCACTTGACCCACACCGGCGAGGCCAGCGCTGCTGTCACAGGACTGGGTTTCATGCTGTGACTGGAGACAAAATGGCCTTGGCTGGTTGCAGCTGCAGTTTACTCCCTTTCCCCCTTCTATTTTCTTCCTCTCTCACTTCTCTTCTGCAATAGCTTTCCATAGAGAAGAACCTGTAGCATTGCTTTAGGAGAGTTAAACTTTCATCACAGGAGCCTACTGCAGGCTAGAGAGCTGGGGCACAAAGCATGTGTGCATTTTGTTCTCAGATCAGACAGGTAGAAACCTCGTCGCATTCAAAGGACTTGTTGCCTGAGCTTCTTTGCTTCCCAGCCTCATAAACACTCAAAAGTATGGTATTTAGCGTCATTGGTACAAATTGTCTTCAGCTGCCTTTGAGAAATAAATTGCTCTAATGAAAATCACCAGTATTTTTTGGCCAGAGAACGATTTTCTGGAAAATGAAACGAGGTTGTTCTCCTTGCTGAATGGAAAGATTTGTGTCCGAGTCCCAGCGCTCCACTGGAGTGATGCTCTGTTTCATTTTCCGTGACTGAAGCAATTACTGACCTACTGTAGGTACTGGAGACATGGGAGAAGAATCTGAGACCATATTATCTGCCCAAATCCATGGAGGTTTTAAATTGCTCGCCTTCAGAATGGTGTCATTTAAGTAGGTTTCCATAGGGAAATGGAAAATATATTCACATACAACAACATTTGGGAGGCCAGAGGGCTGTCCCTCCTATGGTTGTGAGCATTCTGGCCTCAATCCAACACATTTTTAGAGTCCATGCTTACTTTAAAACGTTGAGGTCTGCATAACTCACGTGTTTCATACATAATACACAAACCTGAACGCTGTGCAGGATCTGAACTCGAGCAGGATAACGCTGGCAGTTTCCAAAGAGGCGGAATAACGACGTGTCGATGTGTGAAATTACATGTGTCTAAACAGACGTGTGGTAGAGTCTGGTGTGGTCTGTGTGGTGCTCTGTAGTATGTGCTGACACACAGTGAGGTGGGTATTTATGCAGTGAGGTGGCAGAGCAGGATGGAGGAAGGTTCAGCTGATAAAAGCTACACCCACATGTCACACAGGATTTAGTGGAGAGGTTTTGCTTCCAGATTGTAGGTTATGTATAATCTTGATTAAAAGACTGGATTCAGCACAAGTCTTTATCCTCCAGCACTGTCCTCTGCATCCTTCAGGCTCAGCTCATTTAGAACAGTGATAAACCAGCCCAAAGTCTCCCAAATCCAACCTAAATTCAAGCAGAACTCAAGAAAAACTGATGTGTGACCTGCATTTTCAAAGAGGGAAGAAATCTGTGTGTGAATAAATGAACATGGATGTAGGAGATGAATTTTACAGCTGTAGGCTGTGGTTATCCCATGTTTATGTTTGCATTACAGACGTGTTTGTGTGAACAATAAGGGTGTTTGGGTAGAAGGTGGGTTTGCTTGTATGTCTTGTTCAATTGGTGGCAAATTTTAGAAGAGGAACAAATCAGTGAGCTCTGAAACTCACCCAGCGTGCTTCCCCATGGGTTTGTACCCACGTTCTGAGCCCCTAAAGAAGAGTTTCCTCATGTTGGAGCGTTAATAAGATCTCTGTCATGCAAATTCCCTGGTACCTAACAAAATATGAGCCTGTGCAGCTGCTTTTCTTACTGTCAGGGCTATAATCTCTCTGCTCTTTCCCCAGCAGTTTCCTTGAAACTGGTAGAAACTCTTTTAAACTCACCTCTCCCTCTTGTCAAATTTGGTAACGATTTTAGATGACAGGTTCAAAAATCTGGGGGGACCGGACAGAGAGAGAGGGGCAAAGAGACCACAGGCAGCGTGGGGGCATCAGCACAGTTCCCACAAGAAAATAGTCTCAAATTCCTGCCTAAAATTCTTCTCTGGAAAAGGCCATTTTTCAGGTCTAAAAGGTTGTCATGTGAAAAATATTGACCAGTTTCAGTAAATTCTCTTTCAAGTGCGTTAGCAAAGCCCCCTGTTCACAGCAAAGGTTACAAACCCTCCAGTCTCAGCCACGTCAGAGAAAAAGCAGTTGTAGCTTTATGCCCTCTTAATTGTCTGTACATGCAAAAACATTTGTCTGTGATATTTGTGTGCCTGGTGATGAAATATCCCATTTTTAGCTCCACAGCAGAAAAAAGGGGAGGCTTTTTTAGTGCTTCTTTTATTTCAACTGTGTGACCAGCCCCAGGATTTATGATTTCAAGAGAGACAGTAGCTAGCACTCTTGGATTTTTCTTTTTTCTTTCTTTCTTTCTTTTTTTTTTTTTAATTGTTTTCCTTTGAAATTCCAGAGTTAGTGTTTTGTCTGCTTTTTCCCTGACCCTCTTCAGAGGCAGGCGTGTGTTTTTTCACCAGAAAAACTGGAAACAAAGAATCGTTGTCTTTAAGCTGTAGCAGGCAGGAAACCCAACTCACAAGGGATCACCCTGAGCCAGCGCTGTCCCAGAGTAGACTCCAGTTCTCTGAATTCAACCTGACAGCTTGTCTGGAGCACTTTCTAAGTAACCATTATCCTTCCTTTTCTCCCAGCAAAAGAGCTATTATTTTTTTGCCTAGGGTGCACTGCAAGCAATGTTATTACACATGTTGGGGGTGGGGGGGGAGTTACAGGTTTAGTGGGGTACAATCCCTCCTGTGAAAAGTTCTTGGAAGCTCTTTGGCTGTTTCCTAAGACAAGAGTAAATTATTTCCTTGATAATGAGTGAAATGAGTAAATGCTGGAAAAATGATTGCTGCCACGGCTGTGCATGTGTGTCTTCCCATGGCTGTGCACGTGTGTCTTCCCATGGCTGTGCACGTGTGTCTTCCCATGGCCCTGCATGTGTATCTTCCCATGGCCGTGCATGTGTGTCTTCCCATGGCTTGTGCATGTGTGTCTTCCCATGGCTGTGCACGTGTGTCTTCCCATGGCCCTGCACGTGTGTCTTCCCATGGCTTGTGCATGTGTGTCTTCCCACGGCCATGCATGTGTGTCTTCCCATGGCTTGTGCATGTGTGTCTTCCCATGGCCGTGCATGTGTGTCTTCCCATGGCCATGCATGTGTGTCTTCCCATGGCCCTGCACGTGTGTCTTCCCATGGCCGTGCACGTGTGTCTTCCCATGGCTTGTGCATGTGTGTCTTCCTATGGCTGTGCATGTGTGTCTTCCCATGGCTGTGCACGTGTGTCTTCCCATGGCTGTGCACGTGTGTCTTCCCATGGCCCTGCATGTGTGTCTTCCCATGGCTGTGCACGTGTGTCTTCCCATGGCTGTGCACGTGTGTCTTCCCATGGCTTGTGCATGTGTGTCTTCCTATGGCTGTGCATGTGTGTCTTCCCATGGCTGTGCATGTGTGTCTTCCCATGGCCCTGCATGTGTGTCTTCCCATGGCTGTGCATGTGTGTCTTCCCATGGCCCTGCACGTGTGTCTTCCCATGGCTGTGCATGTGTGTCTTCCCATGGCTGTGCATGTGTGTCTTCCCATGGCTGTGCATGTGTGTCTTCCCATGGCCCTGCATGTGTGTCTTCCCACAGCTGTGCATGTGTGTCTTCCCATGGCTGTGCATGTGTGTCTTCCCATGGCTGTGCATGTGTGTCTTCCCACGGCCGTGCATGTGTGTCTTCCCTTCCCCTTTTTCTCTTCTTGCTGCTTCTAGCTTGGTTTTTTCTCTGTGTGTTTCTTTTTTTCTTCACTTCTGCATTGTGTCCTTTTCAATCAGCGCACGGGAACTGTTTGGTTTTAGCTCCCTGCGTGCTCCCGTGCCTGCGCAGCGCTGTTGGCGCGTTGGTGCACGCTGGTCTGTGTGTTTTGGATGGGTGTGTGCATACGTCTGCTCAGAAACCCGCCTTGCACTTGTGTGTCTGTGTCTGTGCTCAGTAGCCTGCCTGGCTGCGTGTGGCTGCTCGTGGCTGCGGCGCCGCGTAGCTCAGGAACGTGGATGTTCACTGGGAAGCGATTGCTTTTCCAAGCTGACTCTGGGAGGGATTCTTAGGACACACAACTTCAGTCTTCATGCACTGTGCATTGGGATTTCTGCTGCTGATATTAAAAAAAGCAACAGCAACAACAACAACAGCAGCAAAAAATCTCATTGCTTCCTCCTTTTCTTCACAATGTGTCTCTGTGAGCGCTGCAGAGGGTAGCTCAGACGCGAATCAGGAAGTTCCGCCGCTGCACGGCTCTGGGATGTGTTTTTCCAGCCGCACTCGCACAACTGGGGGCTGTCGCCTACGGCTCAGCGCAAACAGCGAGGGAGTGACTCCAAAGTTTGGAGGCCAGAGTTCTCCTCCGAGCTGGGGAGCAGAGCTCCAGGCTATAGAGCTGCCGTGCGTAGGAGCTCCTCCACGTCACCCTGCCAGGCTAAGTCTGATGAGAGAGAGGGATCACAGATCTCAGGCTGGAGTGACCTGCTTCAGAAGGGACTACACTACACACGCCCCTGTCTGTGCAAGCTGAACGAGTCCCCTTGGAAAATCCTGAATCCTAGCTCTGTCCATGCACTATATTAAGCTCCAGATCCTGTTGGAAATTACTGGGCTTCAGCCACAGTCCTTTAATCCAACCCTGGATCTAGACTAGGAGTCAAATCAGGAATGTTTGATGGCTCTGATCTGTATTTCCATAAGGGCAGCAATGCATAACCAGGCTTCCAGCTACTTTCAGAGATTCCCCAAGTTAAACCTGTTCTTCACATCCACGCTCTGCAACAGATTTCTTACTTAAATCCAGCAGTCAGTCCCTTCTCGCTTGGTTTCAGTTGAGCCAGTGTTGTTCCAAGTCTGGACTTTCGTCACTGTGTCCGTTTCTTATTTGTAAAGAGATTAATAAAAATTTAGAGGTATTTGATAATATTTTTTCAAATTGTGAAATAATCAAATAGTCTGATAATGTAGAATAGAAGTTATTTTGAAATTATTTTGCACTCAGATAGTTGCTTCCTCTTAGTGGAGAGACTTAGAATTACTTAATTCCCCATACGATCCCTGTACTGATGATTCTTTAGCGCAAGGAGAAGGACACTGGGTCTTGAGGCAGAAATAAATGAGTTTAGTGCTTGAAGGCCCTGGGAAGTCCTGTGTAAGCACGAGCACAGTCATAGTAACACTGGCCGTGACATATGGCTAATTGTTTTAATTAGCAGAAATAGGAAATTGAGAAGTAATTCATCGCAAAACAAACGATACCGTGGGTGAGATTTCGAGGCCTCGGTGCGCGCAGCTACGGCACGCGTGTAACTGGGTGTGTGTCACAGGGCTACACGTTAAGGGAAGCCCATTGGTGACTTGTGTGAACTGCCTCTTGGAGCTGTTTGAGCAGCCCAGAGGACTCCTCCTACTCGGCTTTCTGCTCCTGTGCCACCATCTCCGCCACACCCTGTCACACCTCCTGCAGACAGGAACAGCATCCAGAGCCTTCACAGCTTTGTGCTGAGGAAAACTCTGTCTAAGCAACTCTCCAGCTGCTGACGCTGGAAGGTTTTGCACTGTGTATATTGAACATTCAGTGCGTATCCTTGGAGCCAGAGTGGGCTTGGGAAGGACCTTTACAGACTCTACAACCTTTATGTTTGCTGCCATCGTTTAAAACAACGTGTCTAATGTTTCTAGGACGAGTTGGAGGTGTTTTTGGCTTCCTTGCCCCTCCAGAAACCCACAGTCTAGGTTTCTTCTCTCCAACTGGCTTTAAACACAACCCCACCTCTTCAATGTGATCTCCAGGAGGTTAAATGACGGGAGTGTGAGGGCTGGATGCTCAGCAGCTTGGCAGGCCTTGCTTACATGTTTGGTTTGAAGCAGGAGTGTTTTTTGTTCCCATGTGCCTACGTTGGGACCTTTCCAAGATACCAGAATAGTGCCACCACACACAACCTCACTCTGGGAGGAAAAGCAGTGAGGTCCTATGCTCTCCTTTCTCACTCTCCCTATAAAGTAGTTGCTGCAAAATAGACCCCAAGTGACCACTTAGAGTAATCACAAGTCTGGATCCCCTAGGACACCTGGTTCTGCTTTCCCCATTTAGAGAAGCTAATTTAAATTCCAGTCACCAAGCCTGAATCCTTTCTTCCTACTGAAGCAGAGGGACTCATTGCAAAAACCAAACTGTGTTCTACATGGAGAATCTTGTGGATCCCACAACCCGCTTCAAATCTGCAGCCTTCTCCTTTCCCTTCCCTCGATTTGCTTCACTGAAATCTCTATGGCCAAGCCCTGTCTGACAATACAGTGCTCACTAACCAAATTAGTGTATTCAGGAGCAGTTCTTTCTGTATTTCAGGTTTGGGGGGTTTTCCATCATGTGAACTGGGGTCATTTGACCTTTTTTTTTATAAAGCACCCCAAGATGTTGTGGTGAGGAATCCAACAGACGATGGGTAAATGACTACAGTCAATACTGTTTTTATTCATCTCAACCAACAAGGCTGCCAGTGTGTTTAAAGGGAAACAGAGGCAGTGTTAGCAAGAGGTCAGATAATTCACTGAAACTTGGGACATTTGCCTTTATTTTCTTCCTGGCTCTGCCCCCATGACTTAGGACAAGCCACTTTCCATCCTTTGGCTTCCTGATCTCCTTGGAGGCATCAGCTCCCTTAGGCAGAGACTGGTGGGTTCTTTCATTTGCTGCTATGCTGGGGAACCCAGATGTCCCCACATGTTTGGTGCACATGTGTTTCCCCAGACATCTTAGAATGCATTGGGTTGGAAGGGACCTTCAAAGGTCACCTAGTCCAAAGGTCATCTTCTGACTCCATCTCTTGTCTCAGGGAATGAAAACTTCCTGGGAGGTTTGAAGCCACGCAGAGCTCTGTGACAGGGCTCCTGGCAAGGGCCGTGTGATGGGGGATGGCACTAACTCAGGGAGAGCTCAGGGTTTGGACACTCTGCCTTACGTGGGGTGTTACATTTCAGGGCACCGTTCAGTTGGGACGTGCAGTCCCATGGCTGTTGTGTTAACCCAGGCGTGACACTGCCCACGAGTCTGACAGAAGGAGCTAATGTTCAGACCAGTCACTCTGCACCTTGACAGTGAACTCCAGCAGTTCATCAAACAGACAGTGCCTGGCTGGAAAGGAGCTGCCGCTGCTGCCAGTGGTGCCGTGAATGCGAGAAATACGCCGTGCTATTCCTTCCCAGCTTCGCTTGTAATTAGGGGCACTGTGCCAGCATAGATGGCATGTCAAATAAGATTCTCCTCGAGTGGCTATAAAATATTTAGTCTATGAATGACCCAGCTCCACTGTATCTCTCCTAGAACAAAAAGGCCTGAAAAATGAGGATATTACAGACCCGGTTCCCATTGTTCTCCTGGAAAACCTTATCAAGGCTGGGAGCACAAAACTCTGCCTGAATCTGCTTCCACTGAAAAAGCTTCTCTGGAGAGGGCAGGATGAAGGGGCTGTCAGCGCTCACCCAGCAGCTCAGGAAGCACAGGGACTGTGAGCCTATTGTTCAGTTAAAAACCCTCCTCTTGCTTCTCCCTTCCATCCCAAGCTCTCAGATTTATAAAACACCATTTGTAATTTTTTTTTTTATAATTTTAAGGAACTTTTTAAAGCTTATCAGAGAGGGTTTGCTCTCTAATACATCATATCTTAAACACATATTCCCTAAAGGCTTGTTCACTGGCCTGCATTCAAGCTGAAAGGACTGTGAGGCATCTGGAATGGTCTTTGCTGTGGTGTGGAAATGTGCTTGGGGATTTTAAGCCCAGTTTCCTAGGGAAATGGGTCTGTGCTTGCCTGTCCATCTGCTCCCAGCAATATTTGAGCCTATTACTCTGTTTAGACTAAAAATGATCCAGAGGTATGGGGAACAGCCGTTCCCCTCCTCCATGTCCCACAGTCTCAACCAGGGGATCCCTGGGACACACTCCTCAGTTTCTTCCCCACATCAAGTCCTTCCTTTGTTGCACCAGCCAGTCTGACAAGAAGAAACCTCAGAGGTTTGGATAGTTGAGTTCATCTCTTGAACTTTACAGGACAGCTGCCTAATGCCCAGTCTTGATCTCACCTATTTTGCCATATTCTAAGCTTTTCCTCAGCTTTCTGCACAGCCTCGCAGGCTGTTTCACTGCTGCCTGAGTTCTGATTTACATCTAACTCCAGAGGAATCAATAGGCTTCGAAAGAAGAGCTGCACAGCAGAGGATGAGAACTTCCAAATGGCACAGAGGGTGGCCAGGTAGGAGCTGAGGGAGATTTGAGGTGAGAAAGTATAGACCAAGGTTAGAAAGAATCCAGAGACCAATGCCACGTGGTCTGTTCCACACGGGCTGATTTCTGGGAAAGCCACTTTGTGTGGAAAAGGCAGCTAAAGCCTGAGGAAAGTGGGTTTATGCATGTAAATAAATAAAATGATATTTAACCTTCTTCCCAGGTGCCCTGTGAGTGTGAATGTTTGCAAAGCTGTGAGATCCTTAGTTGAAAGGTGCTGTGAAAGTGCAAAGCATTATTAATATCCTTTACCTTACTCATAATAGAGTATGCATTCATTCTGGGGAATTTCTGGACATAAACCAGACAGCTGCAGAATGACATTTCTTGAAAGCATCTATGATTTATTTTCTGCTCTTTAATTCCATTTTGTATTGAGCACACATTTGTCATAGGACTGTTGTTCCACTGGGCCTTTTAAGTCTAAAGCAGACCTGGGGACCTGATCCTTCGCTGGTATAAATTAGTCCCTCACTTCACCGTAGCTATTTGCTGATTTACACCAGAAGAGAACTTTAGTCCAAGCCTTTTAATTGACTTTCCATAACGCAGCAAGTTTTGGTGTAAAATCCAAGTGGTTTTAATGATAGATAAGACTCTCCCTGTAACTAACTGTCTGGCTGGAGTTCTGTAGGATCTCTTCGAGCCACTGGGCGTCAGGTCCTGGGAACGATACTGTTTTTGCAGAAACTTGAGTCTCTGGATAGGTTCCCTGGCTCTGCCTTTTCCATTTTGTCTTAAACACATTCAGCTTTAGAGTCTGGGCCTGGCAGCCGGGAGGGCTGGTGTGGTTCTTCTTTCACGTTGCACGGATTTTTGTGAAAACAAAACAAAAATAGCTTAGTGGATTTGAACTTTTTTTTTTCTTTCTTTTTTTTTTTTTGAAAGGGAGAGAAAGAGTTGGAAACTTGCACACGTTATTTCAATAGCAATGCCTGGAGGGATAACTATCATATTTAACTCTTCTTGCCATTGCAAAGTCACACTCAGAGCTAAATCTCATCCTAACACGAGTCTGGCTGCCTCTATATGTGCCCACACTTTACTCCATAATCCATACTATAGAACCAAAAATGTACACTCCAACAAAACCCCATTCAGAGAGGTATGGAATAATTTTAACCAGGTTTAGCCAAATTTATCTGGAAAACCAAGCCTTGACCCTGTAAAGCCCAAGCAGCCCATAGCCATACACGCCTGGTCAGCACATCTGATTGTCATAGTGGCACTTATTGATTAAAAACCCATTTTACACTGCTTTTGTGGCACTGTGAGCAGAGCAGGCTCCTCCTCTGTGACCAAGTTTCTCCATCTGGAGGAGGAGAAGGAGGAGGAGGAAGAGGAGGAGGAGGATGATCTTCTACCCAGATGATGGCCCATTTATTTACTCAAAACATACTGATGAATCTGAATCAACCAACCCATTTGTAGCAGTTGATTCACTTTGACCCAAAAGAATCAGAGAAAATTGGACATTTTTAATGAGTTCTGCTGCCTTTTGGAAAGGCATATTTTTCCCCAATTTGAAAAGATTTTTTTCTATTGGAAAATTAATTGCTACCTTTCTTTTTAACAAGATCACCATTTAAGTGGCACTTTAATTAAAATTACATAATGGCAAAACTGCTTCTGATTGAGCTAACCAAATTAGTGTCTCGATCAGTGGAAATTTCTGAGGTTTTGCCTTTCTCTCTCAATGCACAACTCTTACTTCATTTTTTTTTTTTTCTTTTCTCCAAAATATTTCCCAAAACATTGCTCTAATAGCTGTAGTTGTAATGCTTCTGAAGGGTATCCCAGGGGAAAAATGAAAGTCAGAGCCTGGCTGCAAGGAGGACATGGGAAAAGCCAGTGGTTCCTTCAGACCTCAGCTCTGCTCTCCTGATTTCAGTGGCTGATAGAGCAGCAGCCCAAACTCTGGCTGAGCTCAGATGAATTTCAGATTTGCACAACAAGTTTCCAGCGTGGAAAATGCCACCCATGCAAACAGCAGCTTATTTACAACAATGCCAGCTGCTGAGGACTGAGCCTGGGGATAATGTTCTCCAGCAGCACCAGGATGTGAACCAGTTTCCAGCCTTGTCTCTCCCTGTCCAGCCCTGGGAGCAGGGACAGGGCTCCCTTCTGGGGACAGGCTGCCACCTCCCTCTTTCAGAGATGTCCCATTGCACTCTTTGTACTCAGCTGAAACCCTAGCAGTTTGTTTTTCAGTCTGATCTATTTGCAGTGGGGTTTGTGGTTTCTAGTAAAAAAGGAAAAAAAAACCCAACAAATAACTAAAATAAAAATAAAAACAGGCAGATTACATGAGCTCTGTTTTCCCCTCATTCTTCTCTTCCCTCCTCCTCTTTCTCTCCCTCTCCTCCCCTCCCCTTCCCTCTCTCGTCCCTTCTCTGTTTTCCTGTTCATGCCAATAACTCAAAGGCTGTAATTTCGAAGCTGCAGCGGCTTTCCCAGCTCCGGGAGGAATGTGCAAGTGCCTGGGACGTGTCCGCAGGGAGCTGCACAGCCCCGCTGCGGCACAACGGGGCACGAGGCAGTGCTCGCTCCTTTCCAGCGGCATGCTCACCGGGGTATTTTGAATTTCACTTGAGAGGATGCTTTCTCCCCTTTTTCCTCCTCCTTAAAATAGCTTCCTTATTGTCCCTGTCAAGTCCTCAGCCTCCTTGGGTTTTAAAGTCACCATTTATTTTCTGTGAAATACCAAAAAGGTTCATCTCATCCTCCTTTGCCACCTTCTGTCATCTTGGGATAGGAGAAAGGGGGTCTTCTTTTGGAGGTGTCAGACTCAAGTATTGCCCAAACAACTAATCCCAACTGCTTTATTTACAGCCTCTTGCCTTTCTGAGAGGCCCAAGAGAGCACAGGAAAGGAAAAATAATAGATATAATACCAAGCCAGTTGGGATCAAGATACAAAGTTAGATTCTTGCAAGTTTTTTTGTGGGAAGAGTTGATTTCAACCCCTCTGTGCCTGTTGTTTTTTGTCATTAGATCTCTCCTGTGAGGCAGTCAGAACAGGATGGGGCAGTAATATGAATTCTGGCAGAAGTTGTGGCAATGGGCATCACAAATTCTGCAATGGAAGGTCAAAATGAGACTGTGGGAGAAGACAAGCACAGCTGCCTTGTGTTATGAGCATCAGAAGGGAGGAAGATTTGGGGATAGTCAGATAAGAGCTAGAAATATGTTATTAAAAGAAATAGGAATTGACACAAATACTTCTATTCTTGGATCATGTGTTGGAGATGATGGCACAAACCTCTTAATAATTTCAGCATTTGATTAAGGGGCCAGGAGCAGATCCTCTGTGCAAACACAGACTCCATGTTAACCACCTGCCTGTAGTCCAGTGCAATTATTTTTAGGGGTAGATATAAAGAGCTTGGGTGGATTCTGGGCATTTCTTCCTACTTTTCAGAATTAAAGGTTCTACACAAAGTCTAGCAGGCAGGTAGGGACCCTACTGCAAGAGCTCTACTCACACAACTGTTCTTGTTTCTTACTGGTTTTAGATGTCTTTGAATTCAGAGTTCACTCTGGATGAGATCTCCTTAAAAACATCACTTCCCTGTTCCTAAAAATTGTGTTTAGCTACTAAAACCAGCTGATCCTGAGCCACACTCCCAGTGCTGGGACATATCCCTGTGCAGAGGTGCAAGAGGAGCACATTAACTCTCCACAAATTACTACTGGGTGCAAATAACTGGCAGAACCCAGCTGCCAGATTTTCCTTCCTTTGCTTTGCAGCACACGGAGCTCCGCGTGCTCTAAACGTGAAGGTTATTCTTTGAGTTATGGTTTTCTGTGATGAGAAATGATATGAAGAGAAGGAACAGATGTTAATGTCAAAGTGGTTTATAGCAATGGCTGTGATATTTTCAACAAAATGTTTGATTTGATAAAGCCAGAATTTTTTGGATAAGGAAGTTGCTTTAAAAAAAGAATTCTTATTTTCGAAAAATATTGAACAAAGTTCCAACATGGAAGAAGGTCAGAATTTATAAATTTTTTTAAATTCAATTTTCTATTCAAAACATGGATGTAAGCTAGAATGGAAGTTAAGTTGCAATAAAAGATGGGAAATTAATAAAATATTTACATATTTTTTTTTCTTGCCTCATGTGCATATTTTCATTTTACAGTGAATTTTTTAATTTCTAGTGAAATCTCTGAATTTTATAAGTGCAATTTCTAAACTATCAGGTGTTAGGATTAGCAAGCTTTTCCCATCCTGTCACTGTTATTCCTGTTCATTGTATCTTGCCTTGTTCTCTGTTGGTTCCTCCTCTTGGGTTCTAGTCCATATGAGATCTTTCTCTCTCTTTACAGGCCCTCCTGTTGCAGGGACGCAAACTGTGAACAAAACAACAGAACAGCAACGGCCCCAGCCAGGTAACTGCTGATTTGATCCCCACTGAGTTTGTTAAATCATTCAATTTGTATTAAACTGGGTGAATAAATGTGTCAAGCAGCACCAACTGTGGGCACAGGACAGACAGGCAGAGCCTGACAGGGGAGTCTCAGAATAAGGTGACTAACGGTGACAGAGCGGTGACAGCAACTGTTCCCAGCGGTTTCTGTGTGACTGCACTGTCCTTCCCCACTCAAAAGACACGTCCTTGTTCCAGCCCAGCCACGGGCAGTGCCCAGCAGCAGCCGCCTCTCCTTTGGAGCATCGTGACGTGCCGTGTAATAGGTCACGAAGGAGCTCAGGGGCACAGAGCTGCTGCAGCCATGGAGGGTCTGCTCGTTACCTCTGCCCCTCTGCTGCAGCGGTGTTCGGTGGAAGGGTCTCCAAACAGAAACAGCAAGGCTTCCCCTGCGTCACAGACAGCCAAATCAGAAACGCAAACCCTGTTGGGCAGCGAGCTGTAGTGTTTCCTGCTAGTTTCCCAAGGGGCCTTTGAAAAGTCAAATACCACCTCCTCTGCTTTGCACAGCTGCTTTCTTTCTTTCTTTCTTTCTTTCTTTCTTTCTTTCTTTCTTTCTTTCTTTCTTTCTTTCTTTCTTTCTTTCTTTCTTTCTTTCTTTCTTTCTTTCTTTCTTTCTTTCTTTCTTTCTTTCTTTCTTTCTTTCTTTCTTTCTTTCTTTCTTTCTTTCTTTCTTTCTTTCTTTCTTTCTTTCTTTCTTTCTTTCTTTCTTTCTTTCTTTCTTTTTCAGGGTTTGGTTCTTTTGGCATTGGTTCAATCCACGAGCAAATGCTATAGATCCAAAGTACCAAAACCAGTGAGAAGCAAAGGAGAGGGTAGAGATTAGGGCTGAGGAGGCCCCACAAAAAGGGAAGAAAATTAATTCCTAATAAATGCATTGTGGGGGTTTCAAGAAACACTCAGTCTCATTGGAGCCAGTGACAAAACTCCTGTTACTCCCATTTGTCTAACACTCCCCTTGCTTCGGTAAGGGAGAGCTGGGTGAACATTTCATTGACCTCAGAGGGAAGCAAGCAAGACTGCTAACAAGTGAATTTCGAAATCTCTTCTGCTGTCCCACTCTTTTTATTAGGAGAAATATATATACTCCTGATTTTTTACTGCTCTGCTGTCCCACACTTCTTTTTTCACATTTCATGTTTTCTAGTTGACATGTAAGTGTAGGGTATGTCCAAAGAGATTCTGATCTTTGAAAGCAGGCAAGTCTGAAGCCAATGCCAGAACCACTGTGCCGTTTTGAATTCCAGAAGTAATTGGTGGTTGTTTGCTAAAAAAGAAATAAGGAACACATCCAGTCTGGTCCAGGCCCTAGGAGAAGCAGCAGGATGAGTAAAGAAAGAAAGAAAGTGAAAATTCAAACTGGTTTCTAGAATGAACAATATTGAATTCTTGTTTCTTTTTGATGAAACATTTTTTAAAATAAATTTTGTTGTTGGTTTTGTTTTGTTTTGTTTTTAGATCCCTATCAAATCCTGGGGCCCACTAGTAGCCGTCTTGCCAATCCAGGTGAGTTTATCTTTAGATTTCAGACCACTGTTCTCAAAGGGGTTAGTTTTCCTTCTGATCCACTGCTCCAGTCTGTTGTCCCCTGCCACTGATCTCAGCAGCCGTGCTCTGACAAGTGCTTTTGCACAAATCCTTACAGAAAAGTGGTGCAAGTGGGGCAACATCACCTTTGTCAGGACAAAATCACCATCCTGAATGTTCTTACCAAAACCAGCACTCCCTAAAAAGAGCTTTATAGGGGACTTAACCCCTGGTCTCTCAGATTCACAGTACAGGTTAGTTTTTCACTGTCTGCTATGGACTAGCACAACAGAAGACACAAAACCTCTCCAAAAGTCACGGTGTAGTGACTGTCCCTAGCAGGGCATCTGCAGAAAACCATCCCTGACTTTGAGGAATAAGACCTGCAGAAAATCTTACTTGAATTAAGCAAACTTTTATTCATTCAATTCTTGTAAGGAAATACCCTCATAAGGCTCTTTACTTTTAGTATAACCACACCGAATAAAACTAGGAGTCATCTAGTGTGGGGAAGAAATAATCTTATGTAACTCAGATCAACACCAGCTGGAAAGAAAACTGTAGGTATCCAAAACAATATCCGTGGTAAACAGTAAGCAATTAAGAACTGAAAGATTCTGTGTCAACCATTCAGTGCAAAAATGTGCAGAACAGCATGCTCAGGGAAAAAACACTGTTTATGAATAGCCCGAAGATTTTAAGGCCAAAGGCAACCATTATGAAATCTAATCTGACCTCAAGCTCACGAGCAGAACAAAGGGCTGACTAACTTGTTTGCTGGGAACAGTTTATCCATTCCTACGTAAGACTTTCTAAGGCTTGAAGGAGCAGTTCCCAGTAAAGATCGAGATAGTCCTTCTGTTTCCTGCCATTGTCTTTGCTTTTCAGCAGGAAACACAATGTCATTTCCTTTCCTCTTTGGCTTGCTTCTCTCAGGGAGCGGGCAGATCCAACTGTGGCAGTTCCTCCTTGAGCTGCTGTCGGACAGCTCCAACGCCAGCTGCATCACGTGGGAGGGGACCAACGGGGAATTCAAGATGACGGACCCTGATGAAGTGGCACGGCGCTGGGGAGAGCGCAAAAGCAAGCCCAACATGAATTACGACAAGCTGAGCCGAGCCCTGCGATACTACTATGATAAGAACATTATGACCAAAGTGCATGGCAAAAGGTATGCCTACAAATTTGACTTCCATGGCATTGCCCAGGCTCTTCAGCCTCACCCCACCGAATCCTCAATGTACAAGTATCCATCAGATCTCTCCTACATGCCCTCTTACCATGCCCATCAGCAGAAGGTGAACTTTGTACCCCCACACCCTTCTTCTATGCCTGTCACATCATCCAGTTTCTTTGGAGCAGCCTCACCTTATTGGACCTCCCCTGCAGGAAGCATTTATCCAAACCCCAACGTCCCTCGCCATCCCAACGCCCATGTATCACCACACTTGGGCAGCTATTACTAGATGCCTTCATCTTCAAGTGGCCTTTACCAGTCTGGTTGGACTTTTTTCTTTACTTCTGGGATTTTTATGGTTTTTTGGGGGACCCTTCATGGATACTTGTGGCCTTTCTGGGGAAGAATTAAAACTGGATATTGGTTATTTCTGGATCAAACCTTTTACTTTTGTAACTTTGCCTCTTGTGTCTTGAACTGAGAGATGGATGCTTCTTTGGGCCAGTACTCTGCATTTTCTTTGGTTTTTAAAGCTTATGTCCTCTGTAGGAGCTGACTATGAAGATTGTTCACCATTACCTGGATTGATGATTAGCTTTTTGATCAGAGAAATTTTTAAGGAGGATCCAAAGGCTTTTGACGAGACATAGATCCAACTGTGGGTCGTAGGAAAAGATGAGTACATGGGGTTTTTTCTCGCTGTGGAGAGGTTAGGTAATTTGACCATTAAGTGGAGGACATTGGGCTGCAGGGGACCACAACTGGAATCTTAGCTTTAAGGCAAATGAGAGGATTTTCACCCAACTGGAAATTAAATATATATATATATATATTCATATATATATATGTACATGTATATTTTAAGAAGTAAAGGGCATTGAAGGAACTTTTCTAGAGTATACAACTTCATTAGACTGTGTATTAACTCCAGAAACATCAGAAACCAGAACAAAAAGTAACCTAATGTCAAGCACAGACATTCCTTGAAAGCAAAAGTGAAGTAAAAGAAATGACAGCAGGCCCCCGAGCTCTGCCAGAGCCCAGGGGATCGCTAAACGCTCCCGATTCGCGAACGCTGTGCGTTTGTCAGACCGTCATCCAAAGGGTCAACAAATCAGAAGGCAAATTACTGTATAAATTATGCAGAGTTATTTTTCCCTATATCTCACAGGTTTAAAAGAAAGATTAAATAAAACGAGTTGACCTCGGTCACAAATGCAGGTTTGTTTTTTACTATCAGCTCAGTTGTTTGTGGGTTGTTTTTGGGTTTGTTTTGGTTTTTTTAATGTAATTTGTACATCTTTTCAATCTGTACATTTGGGCTGTAGCTTTGTACTTTTTGCTAAAAAAAAAAATTAACAAATAAGACATGAGTAATGTATCTGTTGGAAATAGCCTTGGTCCTGCAATTGGATCGATAATTGAACCCCAAAGGAGCCAGAAACCTTCCAGATTTCCCTGGGTTTGTCTAGAGTAGAGTTTTTTTCTTGTATTAAGCTGTCACAGTCATCTGCAAATGAACTCCACTTAGCTGACATGTTTGCATTGAGGCTGATTGAAAACATGCACCAGCATTTTAAAGCAACTATTGAAACATTTTCTGGTTGTTTTTTCACCAAAATCTTGAACTTTGGAAAGATCTTTACCACTTCATAGAGAAAAATTATCAACTACTTCTCATAACATCTTTTTGCAAACTTTCACCAGGGGTTTCTCATTTAAATTTTAAACATCCAACAATTCTCCACCATCTCTAATTTTGCACATGTTAATTTGATGATCCACAACTGGTGGTTTGGTGTCATAAACAGAAGGGTAAACCACAGACATTTGTGTTTTAGAGCAGATGTCTATAGAGGGGGGTGAGTCTTAACATGTACAACCCATTAGCTAACTTGTATTAACTGGCAACTAATTAACAGGATCACAAATATCTAGTCTAGACATAACCTCTGGGACTGGTGGGTGTCACATTTGGTCCATGTGCATCCGATTGCAGGATGAGAGCTTGAAACCAGAACGTTACAGTCTGCTCATAACTTTAAAACAGAAGCACTGATGCCATTATTTAACAAAATGGAAAAAAAAAATAAATAAGATCAAGCTAATCAAGTTTAGGTCTTAGTGCTTTTGGGATGTTTATAAGTAACATTACTGCAATAATCGCAAAAAAAATAAGTATGAAGAAATTACCCATGGAAATGAGGCTTTTGCTACTATATATATGCAACGTACTTTTTGGATATTAAAATATATATAATATTGCAAGTAATATTGGTGTTTTTTTAAAAATGTATTAAGTGTTACAATGAAACTGTTGTATGAAGATGATGATGTAAAAAAATGTGACAAAATAAATGGCAGTTTTCTTCTCTAAGGCATCATATTGTCCCACTCTCTCCCTCCCCTCTCATACCTGCAGATAAAGCATGAACTTTGCCTCTAAATTTAGCTAAAAAGGAAAACAAAGCAGGTCCATAGTGGTGACAATCATAGTCCTTATCACTAGAAAACAATATCGACCTCTTATTCCAGAAAATCTGTATCTCTGGAGCCGGCATGTATTTAATTTAGTTTATTGAAGTGTTTAAATCAGAAACTTGGGCTCCATCTTTTATCCATGGAGAGAGAGAGAGAGAGAGAGAGAGAAAGTGGTAGAGCAGCCAAAGCTGAAGGAGGTGAAGTGTCCCACATGAGGACAGTGGCAGACCCCAGCTGATGGGGTCACAGCACCGTGCCGAGTGCCGGGACACGCAGCCTCCCTGCCAGAGCTGTGACTGACCTAATAGACATCTCCCTCTGTTTGCTCTTTAGGGTACTGAATAAATCAATTCTTCACTGTGAGGGTGGTCAGACCCTGGCCCAGGTTGCCCAAGGAAGCTGTGGCTGCTCCTCCCTGGAAGTGTTCAAGGCCAGGTTGGATGAGGCTTTGAGCAACCTGGTCTAGTGGAAGGTGTCCCTGCTGCTGGCAGGGGGGTTGGGACTGGGTGAGCTTTAAGGTCCCTTCCAACCCAAACCAGTCTGTGATTCCATGATTAATGTATATATGCAATGCTATATGTCTCACCAGCCTGCACGTTTCTCACCTATTCCCCAAAGCCCAGGGGAAAAGCCAGTGCTCCAAAGCATTCCTGAGGTGGAGTGAGAGGCTGCAAAAACAAGCACTGCCAAGGAATCTTCTGCTTGTGGATAAAGGTCAGGCAAAGGCACTTCCTGTATTTCTGCAGACGCACGGTGGTCCTGAGAGATAGCTTGATCCTTCTGCTGATTTGAGAAACCTTTAGAAATACACAAGTGCACAAGTACACCATTTCCTTCCTCCACACACAGCCCTTTGTTGCTAAGTTGCCTGGTACAATAGCTTTCACCGGCTTGATTAGCGAGCCTGGGCTTTGAACATGAGCGATGTTAGCGTGTTCAGCCACCACAGAGCTGTTCCCTTTGTGTCCTCAAACCATCGTTGCTCAATTTAGTCATAAGAGTAGAGTGGTTTTTTGCTTATCTCTATTGTTTTTCACTTTAGGGCAATCTAGATTCCTTCTGGCTATGCATCATCAATAGAAATATCAAGTCTTTTCTTTTAATACAGCCTGCCTACCTGGTTGCCAGTAATAGGAAAATCTGAAGACTGAGATGGCAAAAAAATATCTGAAGGTTATCAGAGTGTGAGGGTGTCTTTGACAGCAAAATTTGGCCAGCAGGATCCTTGGTGAAAAAAAAAAAAGGCTTTTGAAAACAACCAACGATTTCAAAAATATCTGTTTCTGGCTGTCCAACTGGCAACATCTTAAAGGAGCCCAGACTGAGGTGGAAAGTGATCAGCAGCATCCACAGCTCAGGTTCTTTCCATCTCTTTTCATCCTCCTCTTCAGGATATTTGCTGATATTCATCTTTGTTAATATTTGCTAAGATTTCATGTTAGACTTTAGAGTGTGCTGCCCACTGCAGGTTCCATTCCCATGGAATATGAGATCTTGGAGTAAGGAGATCTCACACCAGTGTGCCAGACAGCCTCAAACTGGTGGGGCACTTCCCAGGCACCTTTTAGCATTTTCATAAGACCTTAAATAGTTTATTCATGTTCCTCAGGTAAAGAACAAGTAATAACAAACAGATTGGAGCAGCCCCATTTTACCCTCTGATATCAGCCTGACTTTGCCATGTTGGAAGTTCTAGGGGTGATAAGAGGGGGATCTCCCTTCCCAACCCAACTTTCTGGGACACACTGAGAGAAAATAAACATGGAATTTGACAGTATTAATGCTACTTTTTGCTTTTCCCAGGAGGACAAGGCAGATGGAATTCAAGTATTTCAGGCTTAAATCAGAAAGTTTATCAAGCAGATGGTTGGGATCACGTGGTTGTGAGCTGTGAGTCAACAGGGAGAGCAGAAAATCTTCTCTGCATCGAAGTTCAGAATTCAAACCTCACCAGGCAGCCCTGCTCCCAGTGAAACCAGTGGTAACTTAGCTTCTAGTGATCTAATATTCACCCAATATTTCTGTTCTACTCCCCAAGCTCAAACACTGAATGGGATCTAGCTAAATAAACTGAACTAGAATTAGCTTTACATTTCACCTTCTGTAAATAGATGGTGGATTAAGTAGATTTGGTGATGGCTTTGCAGTCTCTGAGCTCCAGCTCCTTTCCTGGGATCTTTGTGACTGTTTCTATTTGAGATGTACCTGCTTTGGTGTCTACATATCAAAGAAACAGAGAACAAGAAGGTATTCTTACTGCTTAATTACAGACATCAAGTTTAGAACCTGCTTTTAACTATATTTTGAAAGGTTTTTATCCTCACTAAATCACTGCTTAGAGTCTAGAAGATGGAGCTCCCAGCAGAAGCACTTGTTAGGTGCTCTAAGTTAGGAGATGCCAAATCTTTCCAGTGTCAAGCATCTGAGACTACTCCTATCTATATTCCACGTATGCCAGAACCCATCCTCTCTATACATGAGTGGCTCACTGCTTTTATATACTTATAAATACTGAATTTCCAAACAACTGTCAATTTCTAACCTGCACTTCACACTACTGCAAGGGAAAGGGATGTCCCCATCCTAAGACCTTCCCGTTAGCAAAGAGAAGGAAGTTTTTCTCATACTACCGCCCAACAAGCATATTCCAGTCCCAACGAGACGTTAACCACGTGGGAAATTTGCCATAATTTCTGTCAGTGTGAATATTTGATGTGAAGCTGGACTTACCTGGCAATATTTCATGTTCATGACTGTGCCTGAAGCTGTGTATGAAAAGCACCGATGAGCCCAGCTGCTGTTTTCTGCTCCTACTGTCAGAAGAAAAGAGCCCTTGGTCTGTGAATTCCAGGTTACAGGAGCCAGCTTCACTTTATTATCCTATTACAATAACAGATTTATTTTTTTTCAGGCTGCTTTGCTGGGTTGATACAGTATTTTTAATGACCTCTGTGAAATTAGTGTTAGACTTCAGCCTGCTCCCTGCCAAAGTAGGTTCTCCCACATCAGACTGAGTGTTGCTGCATTTGGTGTTAATTAGAGCTGGAGTCCAGCGACACACCAGGGGCTGTGGGTTACAGATTCACTTCAAAGACCCTATTTGTGTGCTTTTGCACAATACCAAGCATAATGTAGATATTGCTATTTTCATCTGTAAAAGCAGAACTTGTTGCAAGTAAATCTCAGACTTTTCTCTCGTATTAGAAAAGAATTAAGAGACCTTGACTAAAGTCATACAAAGAATGACGTGTAACACATAATTTAGCTGCTGTGTTCTGATTTGTTTTCATCTACAGAGGTAGAAATCCCTGCACATAAAGCTCAGATTCTTCTATCACATCAGAAGAGAATCAGACATCTTGGGCAAAATTTAGCTTCAGGCTCCAAGACTAGCAGATTATAATTTTTATATTTATAACTAAAAAGAAATTCAAGTAAGAAGGAAAAGCAGCTTTGGGGCCACCACAGCAATGTCCCTCATCGAGCCAGCACCTGGGCAGGGGGCAATGGACACAGTGGGAGCAGGTGTGTCAGTGATGGGCAGGGGGTTTGCAGCTGGGCAACCAGTATAAATAGCTGCAGCAAATGGGGAGGAAGGTTTTTTGGGGGGCAGGAGCAGGTTTTTTTGGAGGAGAGGACTTAGCTGCTTCTTATCTAGGAGAAAGCATAAAAAAGATGAAGATTTGTGTTTCTTATTTTGAGTTGTAGTTGGAGAAGGAGGAAGGACCCAGGGGCTCTGGCTGTTTGATGCTACAACGAGTTCAACACAAGAGTTTGCTTCTTCCTTTCCAGGAACTGCTGCAAACTTGTTATTTGCTTTGGCTTTTCGTTAACTTTCTGTCTCCTGGAGCTGGAAAGTTTCATGTTGGATCTACTTTACCTTCCCTGCTGCTGCAAAACCCTGTGCACAAGCCAAAGGAGTCTCCTCTGCTACTGGTGTGTGCTGACACCTCGCACATGGGGACAAAGAGCAACTCCAGCCCTTGGAGAGCACGAGGTTGGTTTTCCAGGTGTCTCTGTGTGGTTGCTGGAGGAGGTTGTGCTGGTACATCATGTGTGGGGACAAAGAGCAACTCCAGCCCTTGGAGAGCATGAGGTTGGAGCACCCTTAACCCTCCAATTCTGTCACCTATTCCCTGGTGGGGAGAAGCAAGGAAAAGGGTGGATTTCAAGTAGCAAACAGGGCATTTTCTATTTAATTTGTATTTTAATAATTAAATATAAACCCCACCTGCCCACCTTTTTTTTCCCCCCCTTCAAAGTACTTTGATACAAATCATTAATTTAAGGAAATTCTGATAGCCTATTTTTCTGAGAAATAAAAGAAAATAATAATAATAATCTAATGGCCTTTTCCAACCCAATTATTTTATGATTCTATGAAATTTGGGGTTGGGGTCTGAGGGAGAGGAGGGAGCGGTGCTCGCTGCGGCCACCGGGGGGCGCCACAGGGCGGCGGCGGCTGCTGCGCGCGTGGCGGAGGGGGCAGCTGCTGCTGCGCGTGGCTGAGGGCGCGCGGCTGAGGCGGCAGCTGCTGCGCGTGGCTGAGGGTGCTGCTGCGCTCGCGCGCGGCTGAGGCTGAGGGCTCTCGCGCCAGCCGTTAACGGTCGCCTCCCCTCAGAGCGCAGCCAACCGCCCTCTCTGAGGCGTCGTCCGTCCCCCTCTCTCCCTGCCCCCCGGTGAGTAGGTAAAACAGCCCCGAACCGTCCCCCCGCACACCATGAGAGGGTGACTGGTCCAGTCTGGGAGCCTCTGTGTCACCCGTGGTTGTCCCGCAGCCCGGTGGGTTGTGCGCGGTGTGAGGTGCGCTGAGTTTGGCAGGTCTCAGGTGCCTGAAGTTGTGTGTGTGCTGGAGGAGCTGGTGAAGGGCAGAGTCTGCCTGAGGCTGGGGATGTGTGGACACCTGGCCAGGCTGTGGGCTGAGGGTCTGTCCTCTGTGTTCTGGAAGAGTAGCCCTGTAGGGATTAATGCGCAAAGGACCCTTTGGTGGCCGTTGCGAAGCTCCTGGCACAGGAGCTCAACTCATCGTCATTTGGACTTCTCGATGCTGTCAAGTGCTGTAATGGTTTTACAAACACTGCTCCAGTGGCAATGAATCATTTGTGTGAATTTCTGTAGGCTCTGTAATGTACCAGGAATGCTCCCAAATCAGAGGGGGGCTTCAGCTGAACAGATGCTTTTGGGCACTGGTGCAAAATTAACATGGAGCTAGAACCAAAAGCTTGCCCACGGTGGCCTGTGGTGTTGGTTTTTTTTAACAGCTGGGGAAACTGGGGGTTGTTTGAAGTCACAGATGGAATACAGGTCTCCTCAGACCCAGCCTTGCTCGTTGTAACCCACCTCACCCCTGCAGACTCTGTTAAGGGTGCTTTAGATGCCACTGCAGACGTGATCTTTACAGCCCCCAACCCTCCACTTACACATCACCTCTGAATTCACTGCAGTGAATTAAGTCTCCCAAACACTTCTGTGAAGTGGCTAAATATATCCAGCTAGCGGAGATCCTGCCAAAAACAAGTCACTAACTGCATTAAACTTCGTGTAATAAAATAAGGAACAGTCCCCATAAATTCTGGCTCTGCGCTTTTCAAGATTGCCATGGTTCCCCCGTTCCCGGAGTTGAGGGCTGCTGGCTGCGGGGCGACGGGAGCTGCTGTGCGGTTGGTCTGGAGGTAAGGGCTGCCATCCAGCGGCAACAGGACAGAAGACACTTAGGGGATCGCTCGCATCCCTCTGACATCACCCCTGCGTGGTCTCTAGCATCTCTAGCCTGCCTCTCTGATGGGTTGTCGTGACAGAACAATGAGGTAACTTCCTCTCTGCAGAGTTTACTTGGGATGCGGTCGCCCAGGAGAGCAAGGGCTTCCATACTTTTTGTGCATGCAAACTGAGCTGCAAAGTGTGATTGCCTCATTTCCAGCCTCCCCTTGCTTGTCTGCCTCCCTGGAGCAGGGAGAATTTATGCCTGTCTTGTGCAGCAGTGAGTTTGTGCAAGTCATAAGCTTCCCCAGGCAGATGGATCCACCACAGGAATGTCAGCTTGGCCTCAGAAAACATATTGTGTGTTCTAGCAGCTGTGGAGAGAGGACTTTAGCTTTCCTTGCTCTTGTTCCAGTGACATCATCACAGGTTTATATGTGATTTAGGGCTGGTGATGGTGTTGTCATAGAGGCTACAGCAAGAAGCTGCACAGATTCACCAGCAGGTTGAGGAACTTGCTCAGTTTCCCCCATCCCTACTGTAGCAGGGGCTCTGCTCACATCCCTTGTGTTGTGCTGTGGTTTCTCCCAGCTTGTGTGAGGAACAGGAACTGGGCCCACACCATGACAGTTCAAGGCAGGAGTGAATGAAGGGGGCAAAATAAAAGGGAAGGGGAAATAAAGGCTCTTCCCAGCTGAATTCGCATGGGTCTAACCACATTGGTTTGCTGCCCGGGGAGAGGAAAGAGGATATGACACCTCAGCTGCTCTCGCTTGTGTCGGGGCTCTGCACGCTGCTGACTTGTTTATGGATGAGTAGTTTTGTTTACAAGGAAGCGTGTACATGCAGAAGTGAGCTAGTTAGCAGTGGTCTGCCACATTCCAACAATGCAAATCAGTGTGAGTACCTAAAGAGTTTGCCAGGGTTTGTTTTTTCATTATTATTATTATTTAGGGATCTCTTTTCACCAGTTACTACCAAAGAGTGTGTGGAGACAGCTAACTAGCACATGTCAGTTTACTAAAAGCAGTTATTTTGATTCATGGCCCTTTCTCTGGCAGTCAGCAGGATGCCTTATTCATTTGCCAGCAGGAGGGTAAATCTATTTCAAAATGATTGAAATATTATGCACAGCTTGAATGAATGTTTAAAATAAATACAGTAGAAGAAACATGTTGTTTGTGAAATGAGAAGATAAATTAAGTTTAGTGCAGACACATTATTCCCAAGCCTAGCTGCTTGACTAACGCTTTGACAGCTAAATCCTTTAGGCTTTAATCCAGCATTAAGAACATGGTCTGGTTTCTTCCCCTGAAGAAACAGGACTTTCTCTTCAGTCCCTTGCTTTGTCTTGACTAGGTTGTTGGCCTCCACAGTATGTTCCACTTTGTGGAAAGGACTAATTGTTGCTGTGACAGTATGGCAGCCTGCAGACTGGGTGGACAGGGAGAGAGGGAGAAGAGAAGCATAAGTGCTGTGGAGATGTGAAAATTAAAGTGTCATGGGTAAAGAAACCAGTCTTTGTTTTCCAGTATCGGGTCTGTGGTTCCTTCCAGCCACTTCTGCTCAGCAAGATTAAATTTATTTTCATCCTCTTAACTGAACTTTCTTTTAATGGCAGTAGGGGTGACAGCCCCCAAAATAGACTTCCTATGGAGTTTGTCCTGAGTGGCACTGTGCACGGCGTGTCTTCTGATAACCCTTTTTCCCTACCCTGGGCCTTTATCTCTCTGGTGACAAACAGCCCTCCCTGGACAGAAAGAGGAAATTCCACTCATTGTTCTCCTGCTGCTGGGCTCTGACTACAGCCTCTATCTCCTGCTCGGTGCACCGCTGGCAGCGGGGACTGGCAGGCGTTTCCTGAAGTGACAATCAGCAGGAGGGTTTCATTTCTGGATTCCCATTTAGGTCACAGTATGATCCCCCTCCAACTAAGCTTGATAGCTCAGCCATGGCCCTGGCAACTTGGGATATGTCCTCTCATACCTTCTCTGTTTGTGCAGTAGGCAGTCCCTGTGCTGGAACACCAAAACACGCAGGAGAATACATTCCCCCTTCCTGTGCTGTAGGCAGCACAGTTACACCTCTTGAGGCAGGTGTGACTGTTAGAACAGACTGAGCAACAGGTAATCATCCTTGCAGTGAGATCAAGTCTCTTCTGTTTGGGTTCTGGTAGTGCTTAATACTTCCAGATAACACCTCCTCACACTTGGGCAGTAGGGACATAGGCTAAGAGGTTAAAAAAGCTCTCATGAACTTAGAGGTGTAGGATTTTGAGATGGCTTTCCAAGCCTGAAAGCGCTTTTTTGCAGCTTCTTCAGGGACAGTTTAAACTTTGGAGGATGTGCACCTCCTCTTGGGCAGGCACTGGAGTGGTGTCTGATTTATTTTTTTCTCTAGCACTAACATCCCAAACCAACTTTAAAGAAAATAGGAACCTTTCACTGCAGAGCTGGGTTGGACCTTTTACGTGGATTTCCTATTGACTTGGGGTTTTTTGTACAGCAAAGACTGTCTTTCTGCTCTCCTAAGGACATCTTGGTGCATCTCTTCTCCCAGGGTAGGGGTATAACTTGTAACAGCTAATGGTTGCAGGGGCCCAGATGTTGTGGCGATTGGAACTGGAAAAACACTTTTACAGTTGACAATGTTGTTTTGCAAGGTTGCAAAAACAGTGCACTTGAACTGCTGGGCAATATCTGTGAAGGACCCTGAAGGCTTCGCTGGTGGTTCTAGCATTTCAGTTCTAGCCATAGTGCAGCCATTTTGAGTCATTCTGATGGGTGATGAGTGCAGACCTTTCCAACTGAAGAAGGGTTTTAACAGTGGTGGATTGAAAAGAGGAAAGATGGAGACGGTTCAGAATTGCCTTTTAAAGTGCTTTAGTGATGTAATTGTTCTTAACATTGTTCTTTGTACAGCTTAAATACTTTAGGTCCTGTGTTATAGATGGCAAATCGGAGATACATACTACAGTGATTTGTTCTGAACCAGCAAAAACTGAGACCCAAACACTCTTGGTTCCCAGAGTCTGATTTCCATACTCACTTGAAGTTCATTTGCAAAATATTTTTTTGTCATCATTTGACCTGCTTAATTCTCCCCTTCTTTTAAAACCCCTCGGTCCAGCAGCTTTTAAAAAGATACTTCCATTTTACCACAACGTTGAGAATAGATGAGCTGAATTACATCACTGGGAAGAGTTCCCAAAAAACCTCTATCTGTCTTAAGCTGCCCCTTGAACTCAGCAAAAGAACTAGCTGGGGAGGGGGGGAAGTCTTGGGGGAAGTAGAAATTCACCAAAAAGTTATTGAGGCTTCATACTGCATTTGAAAATTAAATGTCAAAAATCACACCCGGAAAATGTTCACCACTAGTTAGCTACCACCGAGCAGAACTTGTTTCCTGTAGGGATGCACATTTTGCTGTGGTGAGATGAATCATTTGGAACTAAATCTGAAGCCCACTGTTGGTGGGAGGCTCCTATGCTGTGTTTTTGTTGTTACAAGACCTTAATGCTTCAAAGGAAAAGATAATCTCTGTTTGCATTGTGGGTTTTTCTGAAGTATAAATCCAGAGCTGGGAATTTAATCTCTCCTCCCAGTGGATTGCTCTTCTGCCAGGTGTAAAGAAATCGATGTGTTCTTCACCTCCCTGCTGTGGCTCACCTTCTTTCTGGACAGTTGTCTTTAGATGTTTCCTAATTTCACAGTTAGACAGCTCCTGGGGAAGTGGAGAGAAGAGTATCTGAAGGGTGAGACAGTTGTGAATAAGCTGCAAAATTCCTCTTCCCCCACAGCAGGTCTCCAATTGTTTTTGGCTTTTTGTATGGTTGGGTTTTTTTACTTTTCATTTCCATTTGGCTACTTTTCCCTGAAAGGAATCAAAGGCTTTCAGAGGAGAGAAGTTGTATTTTACAGAGTTTTAGATGCAGCAGGATGGCCCAAGCTTTGTCTTCACCAACTTCCTAAGCATGTACCATCCCTTAGTGCTCCATCTCTGTAGATGTACCAGCCTCCAAGAAGGAGCTGTTTCAAAATGTTCAAAAGTGCTCAAGTGTTCCAGAGCCAGAGAATGTGCTTTCATAGGGGACCTGGGCAACCAGAAACACTTATTTTTAAGGTTTTGGCTCCTAAATCCCTTGAATTTCTTTAGCTTTGCCTTCTGTCTCCTCTTTTCATGTTCTTTCCAACAACTGTGTCTCTTTTAACATGACCTAAAGTTTCTCTCCCTCTCTTCAGGCTTTTTAACAGACTTGCATGCCTCTGGGAACTTAAGTGAGTTGGACATTCCAACATAGCAGCTTCATAAAATGTCCTATAGGTATAAAAATATAAATTCTATGAAATATATAGTGTAGTTAAATAGTGTTCTGGAGATCACTGGTATTCTGATCCTCTTTGATTCGAGGCTTTTGAGAAGATAAATGATGTTTTGGAGTAAAAAGAAACCTGTGTTTCTTTTTTGTTTTACTAAGTTATTAATCCTCTCAATTATGAAAAAAGATTGTCCCATGAATATCTGGAACTACATTTGTGTGTCACTGGATTCACTAACTTCGGACAAGACAAAACCAGGGTTGTCATAACCTTTCTTCTCTTTGGCTTTAGCTTCTTTCTCATTGTAGAGACAGAAGGCACAGTGAGGAGTCTCCACAGCCACTGTCTTGCTAAAGTTCTGGAAGTCTACTCTGTATTTCCCTTCTTTGGTCTTGGACACAATGGGAGCAAAGCGATAACCCCAGAGCACCTCTTCTGGGATGTAGGATGTCCTCACTTGACAGGTAGCACTAGTGGCTTCAACAGTGCCATCTAGAAACACCACCAGTTCAAAATCTTGCTGCAGAATGGTTTCTGCTGCCATGTGGAAGAACGGGCTGTTCTTATCTATGATATGATAAATAGTTAATGGGGAAATGAAGAAGAGATTCTCATTGCCAGCATCAACTACAAATTCTATGTTGACCTGGTCCAAAATGATTGTTTCTCCTTCTGGAGTGATGGTGGTCTTCAAAAGCTTTCCATAGATGTGGCTGCCGATCAGCAGACTCTTCCTGAGGTTTGCCACCCGAATGAGGAGGCAGAGCTTCCCACCCCGCTTGCTGATGACAGCGTTCTTGCTGAAGGTGATGGTCTTGGCCCGGTTTTTGGACCTCGATATCTTGGCCAAGATAGCACCACACATAAAGGAATTGATGATTACCCCCAAGATAGACTGGAAGATGAGCAGGAAAATGGCAGTGGCGCATTGTTCTGTGACACATCTGAAGCCATAGCCGATGGTTACCTGGGTCTCCAAGGAGAACAGGAAAGCTGAAGTCAGGCCGTTGATATTCTCAACACAGGGGGTGTGATTTATGGAAGGGTTGAATTCTGGAAGATCTTTGTGTATGTATGCCACAACATACCAGAGGAGACCAAACAGAAACCAGCTGCCCAAGAATGCTGAAATGAATATAGTCATTTTGTATCTCCATCTGAGGTCCAGGATGGTTGTCCAGATATCAATCAAAAAGACAAACCTCGACTGCTCGACGTTGCCAAACTCTATGTTGCACCTTCCATCTTTAGAGACAAGCCTTGCTTTTCGGCGGCTGCGTTCTCTGATGTGGCTGTTAAAGCGCTTCCGGAGGTAGTTGAGCATTCCCACTGCTGATAGTGTTCTGGAGAGTAAGAAATGATAGACATTATCCATAATGCAGGTTTCACTTATACCTGCAGGCGAGAAGTACATTCTGCCAAAGTCTCAAGACACTTGTTTAGGAAAAAGTTCTGTAATTTGCATATTTTCCCTCAGCTGGTAGGGAAAAGTTCCAGTGAGTATATGAGGAAGCTAACAGTTTCTTGCCTAAGGAGCATTCCAGCAAAAAATAATCATTTTGGCTTGCTCAGTAAACTTTGGATCAGTCAACTGTTAACATTGTCCTCTGCGTAGTTGAGTCAGTGGAGGCATAGAGAAGCAGGTAAGTTCATTGTGGACATACGTTAGGAAAACTGGTGGCAAGTGGCTGGGTTTTGAGGAGAACTTTCTGCCTTTTTGGAGATGAAGTGGGGCCTGTCTATGCAAATATACTAGGAGACCCTGGATGTGATGTGGGTAGTGAATTTAGGAAGAAATTAGAGTAGAAGCAGAAGGCGTAATTAAGCCAGATATGCAGTTATTTTTAGCATAGTTACAGGTTGGGTTTGTAGGTGTGAATTTCAAACTCTGAAATCACAAAAGTGTCTCAAATAGGACTCTTAGGTGAGAATAAAAGAAAAAAATACATTTCAACAGCAAGAGAATTTGGGTGTTTATTCACCACAAAGCTAATGCTAAGACTAAAGGATCAGATTCAGAAATCCATTCTTAAAGTGTAGCTCTGAGTCCCTGTTAATTTTGTCCTTTATGGTTGGCTATGTTAACAAGAGACCCAGGAAATGAGTCATTGATGGAGAAAATACCACAGATGTGTTCAGACTGGAATTTGGATTAACCCACATTTGGAAAATGCCTTGAAGTTATTCAGATATGCAGGTGGACAGAGAGGTTGATCCACTGTAGAGTTAGAGCTTGCCTGCTATGTTCATAGACAGATCTAGGGTCCAGTTGTGACCCTCAACTTAGGAATGTTCTTAGAAATAATTGTTTTCAGAGTTGATCACCCTTTGAGCATAAAATGTGTTTTGTTGCCAGAGGATGTGTTGGATTAGTGCACAGTGCTAACCCACCCTGAAAGCCTACCCTTATGTGCCTATTTATTTAGCCTTTGTTAAACAAAATTGTTCCCATGTAGCCAAATTTAATTGTGTACTGTAATCATATTTCTTGAGGGCAAAATGCTTTCAGCTTAAAAACAACTGAAATAAATTAAGAACTTGGGGGGGAAAATGTTCTCACTGCAGACTCACTCAAAGGATGTTCTGAGTTTACTTCTCTAAGGACATGGTGTCCCCGGCCATACAGAGACCTCAGTGTTTTGGGGACCTGCAGCTGCTAGGGATGAAGTTTTCTTTAGAAGGACCTGGACTTGAAGAGTGCATCTCGGATCAGGAGATGCTGGGAGCTTTGTAGTCTTTGTTACTGTTATTTACTTCTGCATTATCCTTTTCAACAGAAGGTGACACTAGAACAACCCTTAGAAGTTATTTTCTTTAGAGGCAAGCTAAGGATTCTACAACACTTACCTGAAGCCCTGGGCCATGTCACCGTCTCACCCAGCCTTCCTTTTTGGCTGGGAGCAAAATACTTAGGCTCAAATTGTTGTCAAATGGACTGCTTGAATTGTGCTTGATTTCAAGGGGTAATAATGTGCTGAAATATCTGTGGCAAGAGTTGTTTAGCTCCCTTAAACCTTCATTTCATCTATCCAAAATGGGGATAATCCATAGGCATGTAGTGGATTCGATATATTGAAGCAAGTTATTTAGTATGAAATTTGTCTCATTTAACTTCAGCCATTTATATATTAGATAATTGCCCGTGCCTGTTGTACAGCAGACGCCAAATTGACAGTAAAGGAAGCATATGCACCTTCTGAAGGTCCATGTGTCACCACAATTGTTCTATGAAGGAATGAACTGCTGTTTGGCAAAGACTTTCCTTTCCTCTGTAGGCATCTAGATTAATTTAGTGAAGCTGCATAATGTTCTAGTTGGCTAAAACAGAAATTCTTCCATTAGACATGGTTATAGGGGCCAGAGAAAAAACTTCAGATATAATAATCAGTAGCAAAGGGAAAATATTAAATTATCAATGATGGAGTCTAAGTACAAATTAATTCCATTTTCTAAAGCCAGAAGCAAATTCTATTATTTAATGTCCTTGTTTGTATCAACAGCCCTGAGAATTGTTTGTCTCGTACAGTTGCCTTCTTTCTGCACTTAGACTGAAATCACCTTTCTCCTCTGCTCATTGAAATTAGAATGAAAATAATGAAGGTCACTTTTGTTGTAATGTAGCTTTTCGCTGTTTTAAACTTTTGCTGTTGAATTCATTGGTTACGAATGTAACTGACAGAAGTTAAACTTTAAGCACGTATATGAGGAAGGAGGGGAATGAGGTCACTTTCTAAACATTCCTCAACTTTACTTTCCTGACACACTTTTAATACGTTCATGTTAATGCATAGAGTGAGCAAAAGTAAAATATTCCTCTGCCACACACCATTCTCGGAAGTTTTCCAGTATCTAACTTCTAGCACCCCTATTTATTGTGCACAAACGTGCAGTTTCAGCTCTCATTGGCATTAACTTTACCAGTCTTTTCCTGCCTCTTGAAACCTTCCGTGGCTTCTTCAGAGGCTGTTTTACAAGCCCTGCTGAAGCTACCCCCAGGTAGATCAAAGAGGCAGAAGAATTACACCCTTCAGGCAGGAGGACAGAACAATCCTCGCTTCAACAAATCTGTCTTGCTCCAACACACAACTGAAGTGTGTTGCTTCAGCAGAAGAAAAGCTCCCTCCTGTACAAGCACAGTGCAAGTATATCAGACTGTCTAGAGGAGACAATATAAACCAAGTTACAGAATACAGCTAATAAAGTCCTTGCCGTTTCAGTCAGCAAAGGTAACCCAGCTACGTCTCAGCTAACACTTACCAGGATACATTTCCTGTTGGGCCCAAACAAACCCAGTGTTGTTCTGTCTTGCAGGGGCAATTCCTCGTTGCAGAAGCCAGCAAAGCTGGTGTTGCCCCCAGGCATGGCAACATTTAGAGAAAGTGCACGGCACTGCCTGGATTCTTATCTAACGGGGCACTTACCTCTAAAACTACTTGGTGAGTAAAGATGACATGTCAAGGTTAGCTATGAAAACAAGGAGTGTCCACTTCCCTGTTCCAGTCTTGTATTTCAGTGATCACTAAAGTAAACAGAGCCTTCCAGATTTTCATTCTCAGATTCCTGATCTTTCCTAATTCTTGTCAGTTTCTCTACCCAGAACATTTTACAAATGCCCAGAAAAGTGCATTTCTACCTTTTCCTTTCTCTGCATTCCTACAAGCAGGTAACAACAGTCATTAGAGTTCCTCATTGCTACGTACCAGCTGGAGTTCCTCTGCTCACCCAGAAATGTAACTGAGTGGTTCTCTTTGCTCTTACTTGCTTTCAGTTGTTTTGTTTGGAAAAATTTTGAATGTAAGGGATAATGACTAGGCGCTTTAATTGTTCTTTGGCAAGTCCTTTGTGCAACGCTGTGTGGGAAGCACATTAATCCAGGGAAGTGGCTTTAATCTCAGCCACGTGCAGCACTTGAGGAGATCAGTGAGTGAAGGAAGGGGAAGGTGTTTAACGTTTGAGGGCTTGACAAGAACAAAATTCTATCACCTGCTGTTTCACTGAAGTTCTGCTATCTGTGGCTTCACACATATTCCTTCCCTTGCAGCAATGGGTGTATGAGCAAAGCTGGCAGAACCGAATCATTAGAGGGAGACAGCATAAATGAAAAGCAGCTCAGTGAGCCCACAGCTTTTGTTAGAAATACGTTTTTGTTAGGGATTCAGATGAAGTTCTAAGAAGCTTAGGTGGAAGAAAGGGGGATACAGAGTTAAAGGATTGTTTTTCTCAGTCCTGTTCAGGTCTTTTCAAAACTTGGATCTTCTTTCAGTCCTTTCTGTGTTTTTCTTTTTGTTGAACTTTCTCTGAACAAAGTATGTGAAATATTCAATTCCTAATGCCTTAAAAATCCTTTTTTATTAGAAAAGCAAATTATAACACTTAGTCTCATGGTATATTATCTGCTGTCTGCTTTACTACTGAGACCTTTGGTTAGTATAGCTCATTTGCTCTTCACTAGCTGCCCTGGGTAGAGCAGGAATGTGCCTGTTGTGATGGGATGACACTTGCAGCTTCCTATCTCCCTGCCTTGCTGCTTATATCTAAATTATATCAGAATCAAGGACTACCAGAGAGAGCTGGCCCTCTATTGAATCAATTATAAGTATAGCAAGAACATAAGCTCACCTAAAGCAGCCAGTTAGTCAGCCCTAGGGGCATGTCTGAAAAGAACCTGATTTACACCATCCTCTATGCCCACTTTATCTTTCTGATGTTAGCAAAGGGACCAGACCCACTGGTACTGAGACAGGAGAGCTTTCTTCTTGGAGCTGGCAGTGTGGTCATTAAGTATTTATTCCTGATAGCAGATCTGAGTGCTGAATGCAGTGGCTGTGCCTCCAAGGTGTTGCTGAAATGCCAGTTCCATGTGGGAAATAGGATCCTTCAGTCTGGCTTAGCATGCTAATCCAGGAGTCTTGTCACAGCTCCAGTCCAAGTGACTACATTTTGCCCATCTAAAGTCCCACTGGAATGTCCAGTGGATACACCAAAGGATCTTATCCCCTGCCTTGCCCTCTCTCCTGCTAAGTAGAATTACTGTAAGATGCTAGAGCTGCCCTTTTCCACTGCAATAATGGCCTTTTTCAGCAGGAGAGGAGGAAGTGGTACCTGCTGGCTTGTGGGTTGTGTGTTAGTTCATAATATCTGCTGTAAATGAAATATCTTTAGAATAGCTGTCTTTCATCTGAGGTTACTGTAAACACACCGGTGTGATCTGCCCAGCTTTAGGCCATTTAGGCAATTCAGTGCAGCATTTAGTACCTAACGAAGAAGTCCTCTTAAGTGCCTTTCCCATTTAGATAGAGGGGAGGTTCCATCCTTCCAGCTTTTAAACTGGGTGAACCAGGATTGACCCAGCCACTCCAACAGTGACGTAACAAGGTCATGTACTATCCCCTCCCTTGCTTCCTCCACATCCTGATTTATAAGGGAAGGAAATATGTATGCTCCGACATATATGGGATGTGTGGACTCTACAGGAGCCACTGGTCACTTAAGGGACTAAGTCACTTCAGGAAAACTGCTGCAATACTTTGCCAGCCTATAGCAGGGGTTTTCCAACCCTCTGCCTTAAAACTGGATTTTCTCATTGCACTTTGTGTATGTTTTGTAGAGTTTGCTACCTGATGTGATCTGCTGCTGAGCAGCCCGAGTGTGGAGTGCACCTTGAATTTGTGCTTCTGATAAAGCTTCTGTGATAACTAACAGTAGCTGATTTGCATCCAGCAATGTTGCTCACACTGTGCCACGTGAAAAGATAGGCTGCAGTTTCCCCTCAGCACGCTGACTTGAAATAATTCATTCATGAGAACACAAGCAAATGCATAAATGAACAAACAGGCCCTGCAGCAGTGGAGACTCAAGCAAATCGTGTTTCCTGAAAGCTCAGGAGTGTTTGGAGTCCTCAAAAGTTAAAACATTTACTTCAGGTGTATATATAAAGGATTTACAGCAATAAAACAATTCCTGTAATTGTTAGCAATTAATAATATTGTAACTAGTGCTGCACACAAAATTAATCCATAACTGCTTTTACTGGGAGAGAGCCTAAAGAATTCAGCTGGGAGAGCGAATGCCATGTCTCATGGAAGGAAACACTGCTAAGGTTTTGGTGAATTTACAGAAGTAGCACTTCATCCTCCCCTGTGTGCCATGGAGGCGAGAAGCCAGCCCTGGCCCACAGTCACTCCCTTTCTGCCACTTACTAGAGACATGGCACTTGTAAAATAGCTCTGTCTAGACAAAAACATTTGCCAGCACTCTCCAGCAATGATCACTTCAGAGGGACTAAAGAAAACTTAATTATTTGATATTTTTGCAGAGCCAGACTAATTCCATGGCTAGACTGTATCTCCCATAGCACCTTCTACCGTGACAGAGAATTCCCATGCAGCAGATGATCCACTTCACCTTCAGAGTGTGTCATGAGATGTGCAGTCATGCTGGGTATCTTGCCTCTGGAGAACAGAGGACTGGGAGCTAAGCTGGCTTTACTGTACAGCAGGATTTCCCAACAGAACTATTTCTATTTTCAGACAATTAGGTTTCCATTGAAAATACTAAATTTTCAACAGGAAGTGGCATTCTGGGAGAAATTATTTCTGAAGCAAATGATATTTTGGGGGATTTTTCTTTGCTAAAAAAAAAATAATTCTCATTGCTGTGGACTTGTGTGTGATGTGTTGTTGTGGTTACAAGAGAAAAAAATTATGGATTTAACTCACCAACAGTACTATGCTAGTTTTGTATTCCTCTTGAAGATCATTAATTTTGATTTACTGACAAGTCTTGAGGATAAAATATTTTACTTTTTGTTGAAACTTTAGATAAAGGAGAAAGGCAAGTTTTGCCTAGTCACTTTTCCTCTCTGTTGCTAAGAAAAAGGCATCACACTCACAATGTGTGGGAAAGGCAGACTGTAATAAGTTCTCACCTGGGTGACTGAGAACAGAAGCTGTCTATAACCAGAGAACTATACTGCAGTAAGATGTGGGCTGGGAGGCAGCACTGCATAAACACCAACCATAAAAGTCACAGGGAAAATGGACAGCATCATGTGAGCCAATTTGTGTTCTCTCATTTTGTTGTTCTTTGCTGAAGTATGTAAGGGGCTCAATCATTAACTCACAATTTGTTTCTGCAGATTGGCAATGTCAAGTCTCAGTCACCGGCGCGGTGTGCCAAAAGGGCTTTCTGCAGCAGCCCGGAAGGCGGAGAGGCAGCTGACTGGGGCATCAGTGACACAGCCAGAAGACAGCCAGTACCTGAGGCAAAACCACCTGTGAACACTCTGACAGTTCTGGCCCTGCTTTGGCACCTAATCTCAAGGTACTCAGCATTACCTTGTCATATAAAAGCTTCTGTTCACATACACTCTCTCTTTCCAAAGTGTCAGTCAATTTAAACTGATAGTGGCTTCATACCACCCCGAAAAGGACCCAGCTCTGAGTGTGGGGAGGATTGCCGACAGAAAACATTTAGCACTGTTGCAGCAGCTTTCAGTGTGGTTGGAAAAAGGTTTATGCTTACTCAATGCACATGCAAAACATGAGGTTGCTCTCTCTGTGCTCTGCACAGTGCTAAAGGAATGAAATCAGGAAAGCAAATGGCGCTGTGATATAAAGACTTCTCACAGTAGTTCACATCACAGGGAATAGCAAATTCCAGCTCCAGAGGAGAGATGCAGGAAGAGAATGCTCAGAGCAGACTACAACAGCCTTGCTAGCCCTGCTGTGTGGTCATACACTGCACATTCAGGCAGCCTTAGGGGCAGGATTTGATGTATTATTTGTCAGGTCTGTAATACTCCCTCTGTGTGCACCTGAGGAAGGTGAAGGAAAGGTAAGTGACCACCTCACTTGGATGATACTGCAGCAAGAAGAGTTCCTGTGCTTTCTGCTACTTTGTTTTTCTACTATAGACTGTACATAGCTTGTCAGTGCTCCAACCAGATGTTTGTAACTTCTGGTATGAAATGCACACTGCAGTAGCATTGCTCTGCTGCAGTCTTTCACCTGCTTCTAGCACCAGGGTAAAGCGAGTAGTGGGTGGTTATCTGAGTCAGCAGTGTGGGAATATTTTCATGTAGTCCTAAGAGCACTCTCCTATTGTGGTCCTCACCTTCAGCTAGACTGTAAGTTCACTATCCCAGTCTTCCATGGTTATCAAGGTGACTTTGATTTTTAAACTGGCAAAACCCCACTGTGCTGTGCTGGTTTGGTGCCGATAAACCAACCACAGCAGCATAGGTAGGACTATCATGTTGGTCTTGATAAGCCAGATTCAAATCCCTGCTTTGCCAGGTTCCCACTGGGAACCCCAGGGCTGAGTAGGGTTGTGAGAGAAAAGAATTGGAGTTGTACCAGATGACATGATAGATGGTAGCTGCGTTCTACAGCTTCACCTGAAATGGTTAAGGATGTGAAGAGGAGAGTGTTGGATTCGTTGGTCTGAAAACAGGTAGCTGTTGAGCTCTAGTCCTGTGTGGTCTCAGACTGTTTCCATTGCTTTCTAACTCAAGTTCCCTGTCTGCAAATGAAATAAGAATAATTCTGCCACTTTACATGTGACTGCAAGGCTGGTTTAATGTTGATTATGGTTTTTCATGACGTAGAGTGTAATTTTATTACAAAGCAACTTTTGGGCTGCCCTTAAGTACTGCTTATTACTTGGCACTTCTCACCCCCCCTTACTGTAATAACTAGTGCTCTTATCAGTTAATCCCACATACATAGTTCATAGAGGTCTTTTCTCCTATTAGTTCTTCTGCTACTTTTCTGTCTGGTCACTAGTTTTGTTAGTTGCTTTGGTTTTGTCATCGTTTTGCAATCTAGTTGTCCTTGTTTCTTGAATTTCTGTACTGAGGATTGTAGTTTCTCTGAGGAATATTAACAGACTGTTTTCTTCATGAGCATGTGTTTGGTTCCTCTGAATGACTGTCCTGTCTGTCATTCAGAAGTTTTCCAGCAGATGTGTTGGAAGGAGTATCAGTCCAGATTTGCTCTCTGTTAATAAGCATTTTGGACTTGTTTCCTTGAATTTGCTTTACCTCAGAAGTACAAAGAACCACCCTAATGGCTGTAATCAGTCAGATGGGCTACAGTTAATAACAGGGAATGGGAGCATCTGAGAGGGAGAATGTAGCCTCTAAATTCTTACTGTACATCTAAAAACCCAAAGAAACTGATAATGAAACCACAGAATTGTTAAAAATTGAAAGGATCCATTGCATTCCTGAACAGATGCATGCTTCCTTGTACCTTTTGGGATAATATAGGCTCTCCCCTATAGGAGGTCCTTTATGTATCTGTCCATCTGACACACTGAGCTTATACTGACATCATCTGCTACCTCTTGATCTTCCATGCTCCTTTTTCTGCTCACTGGGCCTGCAAGTCTGGCATATAGCAGCTGCAAGGTGGACTGGCACGTGCTGGCTGATGCTGCATGCTTAATCTCTGAGGTTCAACAATAACAGTATCAGGCACCAGTAGTTTGGAAGAGTTCATCATACAGTGCTCCGATCACAAGTGCTGGCAGCACTGCAGACTTTGACTGACACATTTTGTGCTACCTCTGCTTCCTGAAGCGTGATTTCCATGATGTTCAACCCAGCTGTCTAGATACATCTTGTCCCACTACAGTCTCATCTCAATAGTTTCCTTCCCTCAGCTCTTCTTGGCCGCTGCCTCATGACATGGGTAACAGCGGCTGTTCCAGCCTTTGGTAGGGTTGTGTAGCCCAGTCTGCAGCCCCTGCCATGGCTTTTAAAGTCAGTTTGTGGTCCCAAGACACAGGTTAGGAAAAAAGCCTGACTTCAGAGTTACCCAGCTGAAGTCAGAGATATTAAAGGCATTTGGTGCTCTTTCATACAAGGTCTGATGAAGATTTTTTCCATCTGAATTGGAGTCTGCTTGTGCCTAGTAGATTGGTTAAAATGTTCCTGTGATTTATTACAACTGAATGCCATGAAAACTAAACAAATTTCAGGAGCAAATCTGAGGACTGAATCTCAGTAGGTGGCTATTTGCCTAATGTCCTACTTTTTTCCCCATCTCCTGCAGGAAGCAAATAGCTTTTAGTTACACAAGTACCTGATTATTCCCCAGAATACTAAAACTTCAAATTGCCCTTTTTAAGGGTAATTTCTGCTTTCAGGGGCATGCACAGTGCCCTTTGATGGTATTAAGAAATGCCAGCTGCAAATCAAAAGACAAGACCAGTGTCTACTCTCCCTGGAGTATGCAGTATTTCACCAGAAGAGCTTTTTCTATTCCAATCCTTCAGTTACTTTTGTGTTCCTAATTATTTATATAAGTGTAATTGACTTGCAAGACATTCTTGGCTTTCAGTATGCATTGAGTGAATTATTGACCCATCACATGGGTCATTGATGTGAAGAGATGTATGAATAAACTGGCTGCGAAATAGCTACTTTGCATTCTTAATAGGAAATGTAAGCCATTAATAACTTTGGTGCTTGATGCACTCGGAGCCTGCACAATTTTAGTTTGACATGCATATGGCTGAGTTCATCCTCAGTGTAATTTGAAATTCATTGGGCATGGACTTCATCTCCTTATGCTACTTTAAAATCTCTCCTGTGTTGAGATGTGATATGCTAATTCCAGAGTTTATGGCTGACTTGAGATGTTACATTTGAAAAATCAAATCCAATTAAATCAACTTATTACCAAGGTCAGAGACTAATATTCAGCCCATTCTGTTCCTTGCTATTTCACAGCAAAGAGTAAACTTTGTGAGCATATTGTATCTCAACCCATAAACTAATGTGCCGTAATAAGAAGGCTTCTGGCTGCAGAACCTGAGATGTACAGTTGAGTGCTAAAGCATTCCTTGGAGAGTCCAAATATCTGAGCTCAGTTCCTGGCTTTTCACATTTTTTGTGTACGGTGGGACGAGTGTTCCCCCATTTGGGTCCATTTCCCCATCTACTCGGAAGATGGAAGTGAAACTAGAGTGTAGTGTGGATAAATCCAATGATTGTAAAAAGCTTTGAGACACCTTGAATGTGTTGCTGTGGACTGGCAACACAGCATCAGATTGCTATGGTCAGAATTTTAATGGAGCTCAGATTTTAGGAGAATATAAATGAGAGATGCCCAATTGCTATCTTGGCAGAAACTTATTTATTATCTAAGAAGAAAATCTTCTGCGTGCATAGTATCTTAATATTCTTATCAAGGAATGAAACAGAGGGGAATATACTATGGCTTTTTGAAATGGACAAATATTAAACCAATTTGCAGATACTTTTTCAAATGAAAGTCTTTAGATTTATTCCGAGTTCCCACACTGTGCAGGTCTTTGTATTTAAATTACACTATCACCAAGTGCCAGGTGGCTCTTTCTGCCTCTTATTGTTCAGCATCTAATGCATTTCCTGCAGGAGGTCCTTATGTTCCAGACAAAACCAGACAGAAAAGTGAGAAGAATACTGAATTCTTAGATACCTTTTACAAGTAGCCTACCATCTCATTTCCAGTGGAAAATATCCTTTAACCTGCACAGGCATCTTACATCTTTCCCATTCATTCAGGAGCTTCAGTCTTGTTGGAATTTTCCATGGTGTTGATTCATTCCCCCAACCTGAGGGAACTTATGAAGTGCCCGCTTTAGGAGCTCAGGTGCCTCAGAGTTCCTCTCAGTCATCAGAAACTGGCATCTCAAGGTGAATTGCTGCCATCCAATTATTCCTCTCAAACCTACCTGTATCTTCAGCTACTCATGCAGCTCTAGGTACCAAGACTTTAGAGTGAAGTTTCTGCTTAAGTGCCTAATTTGAACCTGGGACTAAATTACTTCCAAAAGTGAGGCTCTTACCTCAGTTATTGACGAGCTTTTAAAAATCGTGCATTGGTTGCAGTAGTTCATGCAGAATTCAATTGTGTAGCAGACCTTGGGATGTCATTTGAGATTCTCAGAGTCCTACTGGGACTCTGAGTGGTGTAAAACCCCTGAAGGATTTACTCTCACCTCACTTTACCCCTCAAAATGTTAGAAAAGCCCAGGCAGTTAATTTAAGAGAGACACTAGAGTGTATATGAGGACTAGAGGAGCTGTTCTTCATGGCATCTCATCTCACCTGCCAGGTTGTGTGAGCAATCTAGGTGACAAGATGAGACACAACCTCCACATTTTAGATTAATAAAGGAAGTGAGATTAACTTCCTTGTATTCTTTTGATACTGGCAAACATTTGCATACAGAGTGGCCATTCAGATGGCAGTAGCTGTATCCTGTGATGCAAATGTCGCTTGTATAACTGCTTGGTTTTCCTGTTTGGGACAGAAATTCTTAGGGCTTCAAACAATATCTTGCTGTTTATTACCTGTTTCATGGTTACTCTGTCTACATTTCTCCCTACAGCACAGAAGGTAGTGGAGAGAGTTTATTAAAATAAGAGCCAATTTAAATTAGTTTTCATGTATCATGGAATACTGCAGAGAAAGCATGCTCACATGTCAAAACTCTGTCATTAATCAATAAATTAATGAAACCATCTTACCTCTATGAGCACTCAGTATGGAGTGTGCAAACTCATCAGCCACTCACAGCCTGAATGTAACCCAAGTTACCTGTTCTGTAGAAAAGACTTGTGAAGATACTCAGGGTGGGCTAATGAATCTTAACTATAAAGCTTCTTTTCTCTGGTGTGCAGGTTAAACTACAGTCCTGTGGCACAGTCAAGAAATAGAGCCTCAGGGAATATAGTGCCCTTGTCTTGTGGTGGATTATGCTGCCGGGGGAGTAGACAACTGGCACTTTGATAGCAACTTGGCTCGGAAGGTAAATCGACATTCCTGTGTCAAACTCCCCTCGTTCCCACTGTAGTCCAGAGACTTAAGGATGCACCTTAGTTATCGAGTGTTAAGGTGATAACAGTTGAAACCCAAGAGTAGCTTTGAGGTGCAGGATGCTCTGAGCTCTGTGGCTGGAAAGTGCTTTCACCATGACCGCCCCCTTCAAGAACCAACCAGCTACCCCAGAATATCATTGCTTACCAGCTATAGGGGTGAGTCCACAGACCTTCTGCCAAGAAACGTGAATTCCCAGGGCTTCTCTCTGTTACATTTCTCCTAAAACAGTCAAGAATAAACAACAGATCTGCATGGAGCTGGAAACCAGCAAGAAACTCAATGAGAGGAAATGAGAGCAAAATGACATGAGAGCAAGAAACTCAATGAGAAAGAGAGCCTCTTTCTACCACCTGTCTCCCCACCTCCCAACCCCCCGTCTCCTTCGCACCCAAATACAAATCCATGATTAAGACTCGGTGCCCTTTGTCCTCATCCTTCCCCATTCCACACTTTGCTCCCAATAAATAGGGCTGTGTTTCCAAGTCCTCACACACTCCCCCCCAGTTGCTTGCTGTCTGCTTTTCAACTTGAAAGCCCAGCCCAAGAGTCCCATGCCTTCTGCTCATCCATCCACCTCACCCATGTGCTTTGTACCACCTTGTCCAGCTCCTCTGTCCTCAACCAGGAGCACCATAAAGCAAGGGCAGGATCCAGCAGCCCAAACTGTGCTGGTACGAACAACAGCAAACTATGTCTAATCAGATGTGTCTGCAGGTGCCCAGGCTCTTATGCAAAGGCATCTCTAAGGCTGTGCATTATGGAAGGAGAGTGTTTGCTGCTGCTGACACTGCCCAGCACAAGGCAGTTATTTGGAAGTTTGTGTAATGCACGTGCCACTGCTCAGAAGCCTCTGGTGTGATTAGGTATTAGCTGAAAGGATCAGTCCCTGTGCACTGCTGTATCTGCATTAAAACTGAGCTAGTCAATCCCTGTAGCATGCATGTATAATGCTTGTTAACACTTAGCTGATGACCAAAACTCTTCTGCACTACACCTTATTGGACTTTTTTTAGCAGAATTAAAGAAAATAGTGGCAGTTATTAGATAAGCACCTATGGAAAAGGCTGTGGTATAGGAAATAGAGACAATCAGTACAGAAGGGGCACCTGTTACATCCTGATCATTCAAACCATTACTTTGTTATTTTTGCAATTTGATTCTATAATGGAGATTTTCCCCCTCTTGTGCACTGAAGTTGCATCATGCAGAAAATTGGTTTGTTTAAGTAAGAACTTTTATGGTGTCTTTCATCAGATGTTCTCAGAGAACATTACTAATAATTCATTAAAGGGGCACTGTCAGCTGGAACACTTTTAATTACCATTTTCTGACAAGTCAACCCTTAAGTGGTATGCCCTGATTTTTAAATTTATTACTAACATATATGCAGATTTTTCTTTTTCCCTGCTGATGTTTATACGAGTTGAGAAAAGTAATTGGCTGTGAGATTAAGGAAGTGAACCATGCACTACATGTTGTCATACCCAAAATGGAAGATAATTTAAGGGTGGTTGCTTTTTTTTAACAGAAGTTTTGAAAAACTCGTTACTGTAGCCTCTGAGCACCTCAGTGCATCTGAATATAGGGAACTTCTGCTAGGTGAACCTTAGTGCTGTGAAACTGAAACACACTGAAGTTAAGGTATAGCTGTGAAAATCGTTAGCTGCTACTTGTGAACTGTCTGGGTGTACATCCTTATCCTTCACTGTGAGGTGGAGGCAGGCTGGCTGGTGGAACAGTACCAGGTTAAAACAGTGCTGGCAGTTACCACCCGACAGCTAACGTGCTGTGAGCTTGTATCAGCTTATCCCACCCTAGTTTGTTTGCAGACCCATACTCTAAGGCCCTTCTAGCCCTATGTCACAGCCAGAAATACCACTCAGAGTTCCCAGAGTAGTGCCTGAACTGACATCTTCTGAGATGGCTACAGGAGATGCAGAGATTTTCTTTGACAACGTTTTCTTAAGCCTCAGTGGCCTATTTTATGGGAGCAGAGCAGAAACTGAAGCAGAGAACTATCAAGAGGGTAGCCCAGGGAAAGGTAAGCCAGTGAATAAGTGGACTAGAATCCAGACATCCTGAGGCACAGAAAAGGACTCTCCGATTCCCTTGCTGTAGTCATTAGGTGACAGTTTTGAGCAAGGGTCCATCCATCTGGAAATATTGTGGATTTTCTCATCACATATCAACAAAACAGTATGGCACCTAGCCTCTTACCTTGTGTCTTAAGCAGCAAAGGTGACTGCAGAAGGGAGGCAGGAGAAAAAGCCGCTCAGCTTTGTGTCCCCTGGACCATGCAATTTCCACAGTACTTTGGTCCAACAGCTTCTGTACCAAAGGAAGAGAGCCCAAGGCCGCCTTTGGCTTTTATGTGTGGCTGTGTTAGCTCAGACTGGTTGCCAGCTCATCTATATGCAATGGCTCATTAACGTTGTGGCTCGGTTTATTGTATGTGAAAGGCAGAGGAATGGCTGCTGGGTGGATAAAAAACACAGCAGAAGGGTGGAGCTGCCAAAGCAAGGGGAATTAGTCCACTGTTACCTGAAGAAGCTGGCATTACTGTGACCAACATCTGAGTCTCCTGCTCCATCACACAAGTGCAAGCACAACAGAAGTTTCTTGACTGCTTGTGGGGATCAGGCCTTTTCTTTGCATGGGCAGTGTGGTTTTGGACAGAACCAGATGTGTCTTGACACCTCCCTTATTCTGCAGAGCTCTTTGCACTTTGATTTGCAGTCTGTGCTGTATTAGATGTGTGCACCCTTGCCCGAATCCCTGCTTAGACTTTCCTTCCTAGATTTGAATGGAAACCTAGAGTCCATCTGAACTCTGCAGAGACCTGGAGGAGTTGTCTTATTGCTGCAAAGTTGCTGCTACCTTCTCAGAGCTCAAGGCCACGTGCATCTCTTGTATTTCTGTCCTTTGGTAGAGTGGCTTTGCATTCTGTTGAAAAGGGATCGAGTGATGTATGCCTGGAACCATCCCACTTACCTGTAGGCACATAGAAATTAAATGTCTAATCAAGCTAATTCTCCTGGTTTCCTTTCGACTCTGGAAGGCATTTCTTCTTGCTCTGAGATGGGCACCTAAGAATGTGTTGCCTTCTAAAGGTGCCCATTGTTCTCCATCAGCAGGGAGAGGACTTTAGATGGCTGGAGCAGTTTATATCCCTATATTGTGGCAGTCTGCTGTAAATAAATGAGTTCTACCTTCAGTCTGGAGGCTGACCTTCCCTTGATTTTACAGCAATAAGAATCCAGTGTTTGAAGCCACCTACCAGAGATGGGTAGAAGACATCCTGCAGGCAGGATCGTTAGAGGAGTCTTAGAGGAGGTTGGCAATGGGATTTGTATGTTTAAAAAAGTTATTTAACACTTGGGCAGAGGCAGATCTGTTCACACAGTTGAAACCAACAGGAGCCTTGTGACTTGGTAACACAAGGGTTTGCCTCAGTGTTCTGCAGACAAAAAGCATCGATGGAAGGATTTAAGCTCTGTTATTAGCCAACCCATTGTTTTAATAGCTCTGTCATTAATATTTGCTAATACTCAAGCAGCACCTTTCATCTCCAAAGCATGCTAATCCATCTGTTACACCTCTTAACATTCCTGTGAGGCAGGTATTGCTGGGAGTGATACCAACACATAAAGGCTTTTATAGCACCAGGAACTATGGAATTGCTCTAGATACTTTTACCAGGAGCTAATTGACGTGGTGTACTCTGAAATAATCTGGTTATTTTTATACTGTATATACAGTACATGCAGGCATCCTGTCCTTTTCACCTATTGGCAGTTCAGGATGGCACAAATTAATGTTCTTGCATGACGCAACATACTGCAGATTGTTTAACATCATTTTTCAAAGCAGCAAGCTAGTTCTCCTGCAATGAAACTCAATGGGATTTTTTTCCCCACTAGCTTCAAAGAGCATAGTTGAGCCCTTAAAGGGATTTACTTCTCTTAAATATTATCCTCAAAACTGAGAAATTAAAAGCAAATGAGCTTTCTTCCCTTTTCCTCTAAGACATGTCAAAAGAATATTATAAAAAGAATAGCTTTCCACAGCTTTCAGAAACTCCCCAAGTGAATTTCAATCGCAGGTTTTTAGGAAAAAGTGTAATTAACAACTTTATGCACTCTGAAGCTAGAAAATTCTTTCTATATTTGGCATGAAGAAAGCAGAGCAGGAGGAGGGGAGTAAGTGACCTAGATTTCCACAAGTGACAAATGGCTCCCAGGTGCTCTGCCCGAGACCCCTTAAATGGCAGAGATTCCCACACAGTACACTGCAAAATGACTTAATTTTATTGTCTCTCATGTTGGATGTTCAAAATCACCCAAGACACTCTTGGAAAGCTGGGCTATTGTTTGTTAAACTGATTATTTTATTCACCTAGGGGAATATTTCCAAAAATGCATCCATAACCAACCAATTCAATCCCATTTTCAGAAGTGACCTCAGTGTGCCAGCAGCTCTCCTGATTCCCACCAATCTCCCCTTTTCTGAGCTTGTTCCATTGTGTTCCTGGAAATGTATGCTTTGAGAACATCTCCCATACAGAAGAAATGGAGAGAACAAGGTGTGACTGAGCTAACATTTTCAGAATGCCCTTTCCTATATTTGCAATTTTTTCTTGTTTTTCAGTGTTCTGTTTTCCACAATAAAGGCAACATTTTCTATAAAAAGCCAGTCCTCTATGAAAAGCCTATTTGCTTAATAGCAGTTTTTCTGTATAAATGTTGATAATCTCTGTTTTGTCAAAGGAAAAAAGATTTAATGCCTGTATCTTTTGGAATGATTATTTATAGAAGAGGAGGTCTCCCTGCGATGTTATCAGAGATGCATATTTTAAGTATAGCAGGCAAGACGGTACTGCAGGCAGTTGTTTATTCATTAACCTCAGTGTAGCTAGGCTGGCAGCCTCCCAGTACTTATTTACTTTGTGCTCACCATGGGAAGGGATTTGAAATCCACTGCAATTTTATTCTGAGTCCCAGGAGAGATGATTCTGTCCTCCCAGTTACGTCTCATTTTGTAGGAGTAAAATGCTGAGCACGTTACAGATTGTAGTGTAGCAATGACTATAGCAGTAACAGGGGGCTGAATGTATGTGTGTACAGATGTGATTCATTCCCAAAAGTTTCTTTTCAGTGAACAAGCACCATCAGAGCCGAGAGAGAAATCTGAGAACTGGGGTTTTGCTCCTTTTAGCAGGGAGGGTCACCGACACCCTCCCTTAAACAAATAGCCATGTGTGCCAGCATGCAGATAAGCTTGAAGAAAGTGTAAATCTCTGGGACAGCAAGTGTCTGAAAGGAAGAACAGTGTAATAGATGAAGCTGATTATATCCCTCATCCCTTCCAGCACCTCCAAACATTGCTACTAATGAAAATAAAAGGTTCCTAATCACTTCAGCCTTCCTTATTCTTAGATGGCAGGTAGTTGAAGCCCTTGGCCTCCTCTGCTTACTGTAATGACAAAATTTAAATGCATAGGCTATTTAAATTCAAGAACAAAGCTGGCTGTAGTGCTGGCTTGGCAATGCATGTGGAAATCCAGAAAGGCAGAGACCTGTTATTTAACTCCTTGAAGTCATAGGCAGTACTTGAACAGCAACACAGGCCTTGTATTATCTGCCCTCTTCTTTACAGAGCAGTGCAGGTGGGCTTGGGAGTGGGGAAAACAGTTCTCATTACTTCATAGCATGAGAGAGAAACTTGGCTGCCCACCGATAAATTGCTTTGTGTCTTTTAAACACATTCACCCACTTAATTTTTCTGTGACTTTCCAGAAAGCCCAGAGAATTGGTGACAAGAATTTAGCACTGTCTTTTAAGTTGTTATGCTCAGATAGCATAGCTGCAATAAAGATTTCCTGAAACAGAGTGGCCTAGAATCCCCTCCAGTCCCCTGGCAAGCCCAGAGGTAGTGTGCCTCTGCTGATAATGCCACATGGGGAAAGGGGGGTTTATGCAACTCTGTTCATGGAGGAAATGATGCCAACTCCTCACTGGAAGGAGTAAAGCTCATTACTTGTAATTCAGCTGCTTGGCAGAGGAGGTTAGTGCCAGAGAAGTCCTTACTTCCCCTGAAAATGTAGGGCATGGGTGGACTGCAACAAAGGCACTTCTTTCCTTCCTGGTTTGTAGTAAGCTGGGTGTTTAGCACAAGGCTGTTGAGCTGCTGGAGAGCAAACCTGCTCCAGCAAAGATCTGCAGGTACTTGGGCTGCGTGCTCTCTTTACAGAAGCACATTTACTAATGGTCACACAGAAACCCCAGGCCTTGCTTTTGAAGGTCAAAACATTAGAAATAGCCATGTAAAGAATATTTTACAGACGAGTGGACCCAGCAAAATGAGTCACTTGGGAGGGCAGTAAGAACAGGCTTGATAGCAGCGAGCTGTTACCACGTTTGGCAATAGAAAGCAGCCTGGAGCACCAGCTAGAGCCTGCTAGCTTTGCATGAGCAATGCCAACTGTCAGTGGGGTCTCTTCATGTATGGAAGGCTTAATAGGCAAGCTGGAGAAACCATGGTCTGTGAGAAGCACAGCTCTTGCTGGACTGTTCCTAGTCGATTTGTGGACAAGTTACTCTGGGTAATACACAGCTGCCTTCAAGAGGTGCCTCTAAGCTGGCTTTAGAGCCTCTATAGTGCTTAAATAGGAAGTAGGACTTTAGCCACCTGAAGAAGGTTGGCTCCTTATCTCTCTTGACCTAATAATGCCCTAACAGATTCTATGAGTAGGCCAGGCAACGGAGGTCAGTCCTTCCTTTCACAATGTGTCTGTATGCTGGAGTCTTTGTGCTGAAGTTTTCCCTTTACAATGTGTTTTTGTCATGTCTAGTTCCTCAGAGCCTTGAAGAAGCCATAAGGTGCTTTCTGAAGAGGAGCTTGATTTATGCCCAGGCAGGTACTTTCATCTCTTGTAGCAAGATTTTCTGTAGGTCTTATATGGAATCCTCATATATGGGTCAAGTACTTAAAAATGGCACGTATCATTTTCATGAAAAAGCTATAGGGAAAGGCCGTATTTCAGTAAAGCTTCTGCTTCATGCTTAACCTTTTGTACTTTCTTGCGAGTAGGATGCATGGTTAAATGATGTGTGAGGTGTGTAGCTCTACCCCTGAGAAGGGTCAGGAAGGTAAAAGCCAGTGCGGCTGCCCACCACCCTCTACTGGTCTGAGCAGGGATTGCTGGAGGCAATGCTGGCTCTGCGGGGGGTGGGAAAATAAACCTCTGAAAACGATGAAAGAAGGGGTGGGGGGAAAGGTGAAGCTTTTGGCAGAAAGCACTTCTGTTAGCATTTTCACACCATCCATGCCTGAGTACCACACAGCTCCATCTTCCTTTTTAAATTGGGGCCAGTGTTGTCAATAAGAAAAAAAAAAATCAGTCAACCTTTTCTATATGCCAAAATCATTTTGCACAGCAAACAGGTGAAATCAGAGAGGCTGAACTTTTTGTCCAGCTGTGGTTGTTTATCTGATTTTTTTTTAGGGATGGAGTGGGCACAGAGAGGAGTGTAGTTGTGAGTTGAAACCAGGGTGACAGTAGCACTACATGTCTGTTGGCTTTAGTAACTTTATCGCAGATTTAACATAGTTCAGATGAGAACAACATCTGGTCTAGGTACATGAGGGAATTTTCTTGGCATTGGCTCAGAGTGCTGAATAAGTCCCTGATAAATCCCCCACAGCAATGATTGCAGCCTTTCTGGCAATTCAGTTTGGATAACTGTTGTATGACAAGGTGTATGCAAGCTGTCAGCACAAATGGATCCATCCTCCGTGAACGGGACGGGACTGAATCTGCAAGTTCCGGTGGTATCGTTAGTGCGGAAACACCACAGCCCAGGGCTTTAAATGCTGAGATGACATAACCCAGCCATCTTGCTAGAAAATGTTATGACATAGCAAAGCCTGGGGAACTGACAGAAGCCTCACCAGAACAAAGACCATGTCCATATGGCATCATATGTCTTGGGCAAACTTATTTTTACGCTTTTTGACACGTCTACAACTCTGGTGTTATGCCTCATTTACAGCGGAACATTCTGGGAAATCTAGTCAGTAATTCCTCATGTCTGCTCTTACAGCAGAGCAGTGTGACTCGCAGAGTCTGAGTTACTTCTGTGCTTGTATTGCATGCTGAGAAAGTTTTATAATGCCCTGAGATTGCACCCATCTCCTTAATCTTGGGCTCAGATATATCAAACAGTGGATTAATTTCCTGACTAACAGAAAAGTAAAGTAAATTTCATCCATTTGGGTGAAGCATCTTGTACCATTTTAGCACTAGGCACATCTGGAATTTTGAGTTGGTGCATCGAGTTGCAAAGGAATAAGCCTCAGGCAAATCCAGCCAGAAAGGGAAGCTTCACTGAATGGCTGCAGGGTAAATCCAGCAGTTTTGCTGCACCTTTAGTGAGCTGTTGCTGCACGAGTGACAGCGTGTAAGGGAGCTCTCCAGTGAGCACGGCGGTGCAACTGCATTTGGCATACTTCCAGAGAGGTTTGAAGATTGCAGAGGACCCAGTTTGGCTCTCAGCAGCGCAGTCTCTATCTCAGGACTGCCTGAAAGGTCCTTGTTGCTGATCTGCATCATGGTTTTGTGTGGTTGTAAAGGTGGTCACAGCAAAACTCATCTATTTGTTCTTCAGGAGGATGGGAAATCTTTTAAGGAAGGAGGGTCTCCAAATTAAGGTTTCCCCAAGAGTCACTCTGCAGTTTGTGCTCCAGGCATGACAGCCCACTTAGAGACTGCACAAAGGGACAGGGCCTGGCAGGACTGAGCAGCAGGTGTCTGCATCCCTCATTTTCTGGGCAATTCACATCCCATAGGCTGTAGCCTCACCCACCCTAGGCACACCAGTGTGCTTCCTAAGCATGTCCCATCACACACCAGTCTGCTACTGGAGCGACAGGAGTTGTTGGAGCAGGCAGCAGCAGCAGGCTGCAGTCTGAGAGATGAGTATTTTTAGAGATGGCTGCAGAGCCTTGCTGTCACAGGAGCGGTGCACCACGGCATGGCAGTCCCACAGCCAATGCTTCATCCTCGATTTAATGTGGATATGCAGTGATAACGAGCGGTGGGGAACCTCTCTTCCCATCTCCTGGCAGACTGGGGAATAGGGGAAGGCAGGAACAGAGGGACCCAAGTCAAAGAGTTTTAGCACATTTTGTCCTTAGTGCTTTAGCCAGTCACTGCCTGCAGTTTTATATTTATGAACCTGTGTCAGGGGATTGCTTGATAGGCCTTTAGTTTCCTTCGGTTTTACTCTGACCAGGCCTCTCTGGGGACAGTAAGAACATTCTCAGTGTTATTGAATGTCATCTCTGTGCAAGGCGAACAGAGGAAAAAAATTCTGATAATAACTATGAAATATATGGGGGGTGGTAGGCTTTCTGGCTGATGATTTTTTTTATTATTTTTTTTTCCCCTCCAATTAGAGTTTCAAGGTCAGCTGGCTCCATAGATACAAATATGCCAAGAACAAAATGTACAGATGCGCCAGGAGTCAGGGACACAGACGTGCTGGCACTGTCAACAGACCTGGATCATGTCCAGGATTGTCAGGCACCGAGCACACGAGTGTGTTCATAAAAAGACACTTTATTACAGTGATATCAGGATTTATCTTTTCTCTCTGTTGCATCATTAAACATGAGTTATTCACATATTTGTGGAAAAGCCTAGATTCAGCACAATCTCCAAATTTTATTTGGAGGATGGGGAAAGGTTTTATTCATCCTACAGCAGTATCTGAGCACATAAGAGACAGTGTGGTTCCCTGAATTCATGGCTGGAGTAGAAACCAGAAGATTGGTTCTTTTCCTGCTCCGCTGCTGATTTACTGTGTAAACACAGAAAAATCTTTTACTGTAGCTGTTGCGAGTTCCCATGAACCCTCTCCTTTCCCTCTTAGATATGTTTCCTTTTGTCAGTTATTTGCTTGAACTAAATATCAACCAGTCAGGCAAAAGCTGGAAATATCTTCATCTAGCAGTTTTTGGCAGACTTAAAATATTAATGCATTTTATAGTGTACTTATTTTTCGTAACCATCAGTTGTTGCTACCAAGGCAGGGAATTCCTTATAAATATTGAATGCTGCTGCAGGGTCTGGAAAAAAAATTTCTAGAAATAGATCTCTTCAGCTCCCAAATGACAGAAAAACTGCTGAAAATCTTCCTAATGTTAGCAAATTATGTGGAAATGTGAGAGCTCAGGAGTTAACTGTTACTGGGATTTCCTAATAAACAGTCATAGTTCTTGAATTTAACTGGTCCCTGCAGATTGCTTACTGGACACAGACACTTTGGGCAAGAATGGAACAGCTGGTTTTGTTCTTAAAGACTCCCTAGAAGTTGTTGTAGCAAGTTGCGTCTCAGAAATTGGCTGGAAGGTCCGTTGCACCTAAAAGAGTAAAACTTCATTGCAGAGGTGATACACTGCCCAGCTGAAGTGCTGGAGTTTGGACAAAGCAAAAACTTCCTCTGGTAGAGTACTCCCAGCCTTGCAGGGGAAAAGAGTGTGCAGACAGGGTCTGCTGGAGTCATGTGTGGTCAGCAATCACGTTACAGTAGCAGGAGTTAATATTTTAGCTCTTTTAGGGACCCTTCCACTACCCTTCTCACACCAAAAGGATCCCAGTACAAGCTACAGTTCAGTCTTTTACTAAAACTCAGAGCCATGTATATTGTGAATTTAAAATGGGGTTTGAAGATTTTTCCCTGTTAGATCTCTAGTTCTAGCCTAGGTTAACCATGAGTGAAGCTTGAATTCCCTAGGGATGTCAGTCACATCCTAAGGGACAAGGCTCTGAGCTCCACCAGAGCTGACACTAATGGAAATAGAGAAGCCAAGGGTTAATTGCCCGGATATTACCAGCTAATCTATCACGGATCCTGCTGGTTAGGATCTGACAGACCCCTTCCGGCTCCGGAGCTGCTCTGCCCAGTCACCTGAGCACACTTGGGGTCTAGTGAAAGGGCAGCACTGGGGAAAGGCTGTCCTTACAGTACCTGCTTGTGGCTGAATAGAGGCCTTTTGTCCCCAGGGCTCTAGTCTGGTGCCAGGCGCACACACATGAGATTAAACAGTGGTAAAAACACTTCATTAGAGTCAGTGGGGGTCACTTTTTCTGCAGCCAAAGTAGAGCTGAAAAGAATCCTGAAGTGAACTTGGAGCAGTGACGTACGAGACCTGCTATAACAAATGCTGAGTTGCTTTTAATTCCTGAGAGTGGATTGCAAATAGTATTAAAATAGGCCAGTTAGATAAACTAGACCTGCTGATGTGCATTGCCTAAGATCTTTCTTTGGGGTATTATTTTTGCCCCATAGATTGTTCTTTCTGCTAAGTAAGCACAGAATACACTAGAAATTACTGGTTTATGTTGCACTGACTGTGATGTTCAGTGGATGGTTGTTTCCCAGAGGGTGACAATCCAGGAGTTCAAGTGTGCCATGCTGGGCTTTGGCTGAGCTCCTACTGGTGCCCAAAAGCAAAACTTAGTCCATTACACTCTTATGCAAAGACATTTGTGGAATCCCTTGGAATCAACAAAATACCTTGGTAGGTTCCTTATAGTGAAATGAAGGAGTTGGTGGCTCTGCCTCTTGTCCATCTCTTCCCATTGCTGGGAAAGCTCAAGCTGGAGGTGAAGGGGCTGCTTACTGCCGAGTTTGGGAAGCAGGCTGTCCCTTCCTGGGTACGTCCCGTGTGCGCCCATCCCTCTGCGAAGGGAAGGCTGTGCCTTCTCAGGAGGGAAGGTAATGCAGTAGGATTCCCACCTGAAAGAACCAAGGCATTTGCTTTTATCAGAAATCTTTTTGAATTCTGACAGCCTAGCAAGGAAACTGTTTTCATAAATTTGCCATTATTAGCACTGTGCTACTTCTGCTTTTTTTGTTGTTGCTGTCGTTTCTGAGCTCACAGGCAGAGAACAGCCAGGCAGTTTATTCACAGAAGAGATGTCCCACGTGTGTGAGTTCACACCCACACGAACAGCGCCCCTCACCAGTGTTTTCTATCCCTGCAGCTACCATGGGCCTCAGTGGAAAGTTTAGTCTCTGGATGCCCTTCAGCCTTAGGTTCTGGTACTGTACCTGCGAAACAAGGGCTTAATTAGTGTTAATTATAACAGGAGTTCACTAGGAACAGGACTAACACACTTGCGGGCAATGCAGAAGTTAAAGATAGCGAGGACTCGGGCTGTGTGTTGGCTGGCACAAACCAGGAGCGGCCCTTTCCCTGGGTTAGCGTTAGCTCTCATTATCATATCAAAGGAAATGGCAAGCAGACTCCTCCACACAGCTCCACAGGAGCGGGGGAGTTTGGGTTTACTGCAGAAACTTTTCCTTCCCCTTGTCTGCCTCTGTTCCTACTTCCCAAGTTTTATTTTGAATTTGGGGGTTGAATAAGCCCCGAAACACAAAAGGAAGCCGAGACAGAGTGGGTGACTGTCACATCTAGACTCAGAGCTTCATGTGAAAGCTCAGCTCCCATTCACTCAGTGCAGCAGGGAAGAGCGGAGGAGGACGAGACAATCTGTTTCCAGCACTGGCTCTTACAACTCTGTTTTCTTCTAGTGGGATGGCAGGTTAATGGTTGACAAACGGGAAGAGACACCTCTCGTTCTAGAAATCAAATTGCACAACAAATTAAAATGCTCCCTGAAGGTGCTGTTGCTCCCTCTCCTCTCAATAAATGCAAAGCTGAAGACAGCCTCCGCTGATTTCAGAGCAAGCTGCAGATTCTGTCACTGGTGCTCAGATTGAAGTCTGTCCCTTTGGGTAATAAATGTCATGGGCCAGTCTGTGCTCATTAGCATGGGTGGCTCATTTATTTGCAGTGAAACCTCAGGGAAATGGAGCTTACTCCCCATTTGGTCCATGAAAGCTTAAAAATTGGACTGCCCTGCTGCATTCTATAGGAACCAGCAAAAATTCAAACTGTTTGTTTTATGAAAGCTTTTTCTATACTTTCTGTCCTCAGGGAGCTATTTAGTTCTACCAAAATGAGATTAAAGTTTGTTCTTCCACATCTTGTTGTTCTGTTTGCAAATCCAGCAGCTAAGCATATCACAGTTGCCATAATTTCACCCCTGTAAATAGCTGTGTACCTGCTTTGAACAGTGAAGCACAGCTGTTGGAGCTTGCAAGTGCCCCCAGGAAAACCAGGATGTTGCACTGAGGTGAAGTTTGTATCTACGCACTGCTGGAATTAGATCATCCATCCCATTCTAGCATAAGGGTCTAATTTAGATTCTCTCTGATGCTACCTGTCTCTCTGCATCAGTTAGAAAGGAAATAGCTCGGCTGTTTAGACTCAGACCAGCACACCCTAAATGGCATTGCCTGTGGTGAATCCCATCCCAAACACTGAGAGCTCCGAAAAGCAATCCCTCTGCATTTCCTTGTTTACATACTAGCCCGAGGGTATACCCAACCTGTGCTGCCATTTTGTGTTAAATCTGCCCTTCTGCAGCAACATCTTGAACATGTTTCAAACTTGTGAGGCTGTTGATAACGTCTTAACTACCTTAGCAAGGGCACGTTGATGGCACTGACTCACTGAGGTGTTGTTTCCAGCTGAAAAACTATTTTCAGCTCTGGCTTGCCTTTAACCAGGAAAAACTGGAAGATGTCTATTGAAATCATACATGAAACAGTGTACTAGTTTGCAATGTAGGACTAAGGAAGCCAAGGTCTGCCAAGACATATGGACCTATACAAAAGGTCCTACCTCTCTGATGATTAAATAAAGAGCTCCTAAAAGGCCTTTAACGTTGATTGAAGTACCTGCCTCTCAAGTGCCCTCTTTGCTGTGGCCTTTGCTGTGATTTGTAGCGTCTAGTCCATCAGGTCCTGTGACAGACAGTGACCACAGTGCACAAATGCACTGAGGGGGTGTGCTGGGTGGCATCTGCAGATCGGAGCTGCACTCCCCTCTCCTCTGAGCTGACATCTGGACAGGGGTGTGAGCACAGCACTGTGTCATCGCATAAGGTACTGACAGCTGTGGCAAAGAGTGTCAAAATTGTATGCCTGCTCTTGAACTGACAAATCTCGTTAGGGGACAGGTCTGTTCTAAATAATACAAGTGAGATATTGGGGAAACAGGGCTTTCTGCAGCCTCCCAGATTAGTGGGTGCTGTGCAAATCCAGACTTTGCTCTAAACCCTCACTGTGCCCCACTCTTTGTCAGTGTTTGTAGGGAAATCGCTGGAGGGACATGATGCCAGCAGATGGCAGTGCCTGTTAGCAGAGTTTCACTCATGGCAGGAGAAACAGGAGTCTGCTCAGAAGACAAAGACCTTTTTATTGACATTGTATGAAGCACAGTGGTGTTTGTCACCTGTGAGCAACGCAGTGGTGCAGCTCAAGGTGGGCAAACAGTCAGCACAGCAATGAGCCCACTCGTCTGCACGCCTGGGAGACGCCTGGTCACACAGAGGCTGTTGGATAAGTGTGTGTGGGAGGTGGGAAGGAAAGCTTCTCCTGATGTTGACCATGTCACACTTGCTTTGTAGACTTGCACAGACTCTGTTCCTTTAGGGCTGCTGGCTGCACAGCTTTTCCTAGCACAAAAATTAATTCTAAATCTTATTAAAAGAGATTAAATGAAAGAAGAAGCAGAGCTGATGCCTTTATGAAGGTGACACTGTCCTTAGTGCTGGTGAAGCAGCATCCAGGGACTTAACCTGCTCTGAAAGCCAATGTAGTGACTTTAGGGGGGATTCACTTCCATGCTGTATGAATTACTCTTTAGTGCTTTTAAAGTAAGTGTGAATGCTTATTAAAAAAACAAACCAACAAACAACAACAAAAAACCCCCCAAACAAACCTGTTAATGTCCTCCCCAAATAGCACTTTTATAACGATACTTTGTGTATCATAGACTTTTTCCTAAAAGGTCTAATAAATATTGCTGAAAAGAGAATTCCTAACAGTTATGAGCATGCAAAACAGGAGCCAGACTGGCTAGTCTGATCTCATTGCCCTTACTAGTGTGAAGTGGGAAATATAAACTAACAATAAGTGGAAAAAAGCAAAATTACATCTGAAAAACTAATTTTTAGTGTCCCAAGTCCTTGATCTGGCTCCAGATTCCTATCCCATCTGGCCAGATCCAACCTTCACTTACAGACCAGAGAACAAGAATGCTGCTAAGAGTGCTATGTGTGTAGAGATGTGTGCCCTTCACCCAGTCCCCTGTGCAATATGACTATTACTGGTTAGAGTGGTTATTTCACTTTCTTTAGCATGTCTGTCTTTGAAATTTTCCAGTCTAGCCTCCATAATGTATCCTAGGTTTAAGATGGTTAGGAATCAGATTTTCTGATCTACGGGAAGTTCCCTGAGTTCAATTTTTTCCCTGTTCTAAAACAAGAATGCAAATGTCCAGACAGTAAAATAAAAATGTCATTCTAATGCTGATATATTTCATTAGCCATAGTGTAGCTTCTAAAAACATAAAATAAAAAAAAAATGAAAGTCATTCAAAGCAAAACATGGAAAAAATAGCTTTTGTATTCCAGCAATACTGACACATTCCTGTACAGGGCTTTGCTTTTGGCAAGTTCTCTTTTCCCCACCAGAAAATCTTCTGCGAAAGCACTTCTGGTGGGCTGTGATGCGAGTGGTCCTGAAACAGAGAATGAGGAAGGAGAGGGGGACAGGATCAGGGGACCTGGGCAACAAAGCCTGAGGGTAACCCATAGTCACCAGGCAGATCTATCTCATATATGCAGCTGCCTGACATTTGCTTTTCAGCAGAGGAAATATTTTACTAAGCTAGGGAGACAGTGTGGCATTATCACTGATTAAAAAAAAAAAAGAAAAAAGAGGAAGACAAAAAATACAGCAAACCACTGAAGAGCTTTGAGAGCGTTCCCTGGGACTAGCTGGATCACAGGCAAACAACACAACTCAGTCAGCAAACACCATTTCAGCAGCCTGATTGTTGACAGGCAAGGGAAGAGCGCCAGAGGAATCGTGCTCGCCCTCCTCCTCACTTTCCCCAATTCCTCGGTCCAGCCTGGAGGAGAGTTCCACAGTGCCAGTGAACACGTACACGTGTGCTCCCTGTTAGATGTGCAGCTCTGCATTCTCCCGGTCCTTTTTTAGGAGCTGCTTTGTGATTGTGTGATTTTAAAACAAGAACACAGCCTCCACCCCCTCAAAAAAATAAAAGAAAGCCCATCCCGCAACCCAGGAAAGGAGAGCCCAGGCATGGGGAGAGCCGGGGAGCAGGCGCGGGGGGAGGAATAAGCGCACAGCACTGGGGGAACTGGCAGGAAGGGCAAAGACGGTGTGGTGACAGGGGAGCGCAGTGCCTCGCCTTTTCTCCAGGCACCGTGTCTGCCTCTTCCCCCTCCCCAGCCAGCCCTTTCTGTGCAAAGCAGCGGTTTAAACCCCTCCCCTCTCTGCTTTCACTCCCGCCACCTTTCCCTTTGCTGCTCATTCAGAACAGATGATGCTCCCCATCGCATGCCGTCTCCTCCTCTCCCTCCCCTCTGCCCCAGCCCTTTAAAAAGCTTTATACCACCAGGAATTCATTTGTAAAGGAGAGGGCAGGAACAAGGGAAGGCAGGCATTTGAGAGGCAAAAGTAGCACTGCAGCAGTGGAGGGTGAGGGTTTGGAGCACCCCGTGTTGGCTCTGACAGAGCAAGGGAAATCAGGGATATCTAGGGACGGGAGTGTGTGCATTGAAATCCTCAGTGCCACATCGATGTTTTCTAATGACAGGGAGAGGCAAGAAGGAAGGAGACAGCCCAGGGATCCGAAGACGACCCCAGCTCTCTGGTGATGGCATGGATCGGACACTTTTCCAGCAGCTGTTTTACCTGCCTCTCAGTCCTGTCACCGTCCAGTGTTCCTGAAGTGCCAAGGCACACGACTGATGCAGAGCCACTCTTAGCAAGTAAGTTACTTGGTTTTGTTTGGCTTTCCAGTTTACCTTTTTTTTTTTTCTCTGATTGCAAAGGATCAAGAGCCCAGAAGGCAGGAGGACAGGCAGTTGAGGTATGAGGTCAGCTGAACACCAGGTTTCTATGCCCAAACCTGCCAGGGTGCAAGCTAGAGGCGTGCTGTGGTCTAACTCACCAGCTGCTAGGAAACTCTTTGGGAAGCTGGGGATTAGATGTTGATCTTGGGCAAAAGCACTGTCAGATGTGGTAAAAGTGTTTTGTAGGAAAAGGCTTTAAAAATGACGAACTGCTCAGATACCAGATCAGTGGAATCACTGGAATACAGTGGGCAGGAGGAGCAGCTCTGAAATGCATGGAGTGACTCCATAATCCTCACCTAGAGTCAAAGATTAAGCTCTTTTATCGTTAGGATACTTACTAGTCATCTTAGGGTTTAAAGAGCCCTTGCAGTGTAGTCTCCAGACAATGAAGTGGCATGTTCAGCCCTTGGAGGGGACAGGCAATTCAATGCATTGGGAATCCCTAGGGGTGATGATGGTTCTAGGAGGTCAAAGTCTGACTAATTTTTTACTGATGCCCTGCTGCATTGGTCAAAAAGGTGCCCAGAGTCCTCCTTATTATATCAGCACATGCTGGTTGGGAGAAACATACTAACTTTTATTTATACAGTGTGTCTTTCATTTGGTTTTGACCTGAGAGTTTCAGGAACCAGTTGAGAATTGGCAGAATCTGTCCTTGTCCTAAAACACTTACCATCTGACTTTAGGGGATTCTGTAATCAAGCAGGTCCTTCCTTCTGCATGCTTTTACTTTTAAGTAGACAACTACCTTGGATTTATAGTAGAGTAGCTCAGAGGGAAACAAAACTGGCTTCTCTTGCTAGTAGCAGAAGAAACAGAAGTGTCTTATCAGGACAAAAATGTCTCTTTGCATTGGTTGAAAGATAATGGTCAAATTTTCAATGACGCCATAAGGTCCCACTAAAAATAGTCTGGGGTAAAAGGACAGAGACAGAGAGGCTGCAGAGTGCCTCAGGCAGAGTCACTTCCTTGGAGGTGGAAGGATCCAATTGGCTTATTTTCAGGCTTTATTTATTGATAAAGAAAATATCATTTGACGGTTCAAAATTAACTAAAACACCTAGAAGCATAATATTGTGATTGCATCAGCTTCTTTAATTCACTGAAGGATCAGGTAATTGAGTGGAAGTTGCATGGTTCTATCTTCCCATCCGCCCTATGCATTTGAACTGTGGTTTATCAAGTAGAAGATACCCCTCTATGTTGTGGAAACTCTGTGTTCTCCTGTCCTTGCTCTACAACAAATTGTTATAGCCTGTACACTGGGGTCGTTGTGATGTCTCATAATGTCTCATAATTTCTAGTTTTCATCTTTTTCCTGGAGGGGAAAAAAAAACAAACAACCAACCCACCCCAGTCTCTGTTCTTATTACAATTTAGTTTCTCTACTTTTTTCTGCATTGATCTGAAGTCATTATATTTAACAGAACTGCAAACTTGTGTTATGTATGGGATTTTTTTATACTTTAATTCATAGTTGAGGGGAAAAGGTCTATTTGAAACTTGTAGCTACTTGAGTGAACAGAAACATTATTTCTTGGCATTAGAAATAATCTTGCTAGATTATTCACGCTGATAGGTCAGGCTGTGTAGACTTTTCAGAGTACTTTAGACACACTTGAAGCAGATAGGGGCTGTAGTCACTGCTGCTGGGCTGGTGGAAGGAAAGAGTGGTGCAGTGATTACAGGCACTCGTGTAGGATTTTGGAAACTCTAGGTTTATTTCCTTGCCCTGCCACAGACTCCCAGTGTGAGTGTGGAAGAAGCAAGAGTCTTTGTGACTTGCTTCCCTGTCTTGAAATACGGGAACAGAGCGCTTCCTTGTTCCACAGATCTTAATAAATAAAATTTTAAAGCTTGTGATACCTGTGTTGAACACTAAAACACTTGGATACTCTGGAAATGGGGGCCCACATTGCTACCTCACAACTGACAAAGAAAGAGCTCAGGGATATTAGAGCTGTGATTATCCAGCAGTGCTGGGGAGAAGGCTGGAGTAGGAGGTAATTAGCAGGTAAAAGTGAAGTGCAAATGTCCATAAGCTCTGTCTTTCTTTGTGTCACATTAACTTCCTACCAGAGAGATTTTCTTACAAGGTATTTTCTTTTGAAAGACTGAACACCTCTGTTTCGGTATTTCTGAGCCTAATGAACTCTAAGCAGACAGGCACTGTCATCAGCCCAGCTCTGTAATGAATATAAAGTCATCCTGCTCCTTCAGGAGCTGCCTAGTTAATCATCAGTCACCCGTTTTTGTGTGCTGGTGGGTGGGTGTCTCCTCTGGCCCAGAGGAGCTCCATTGTACAATCATGCCTGTCAGCATGTTAGAAAAGCAGCGCTGCAATGTAATGAAAACTCAGAGAGGAAATGAGAGGCATCGTCCTACTTCAGTGCTGAGTGAGATTACACTTTGAAAAGCAATTATTTGGCTGAGGGAGCTTTTGAGCCACATGTTTATTAGTGAAGTACCACAGGTCTCCCTTCTTTTGCAGCTTCCTTAAATGTTTTGCCCTGGTTTTGAGTACCATGACTCTTTTGCATCATTCCTTCCACCTGTGTATCTCCAAGCACTTTCCAAAGAGGCAGCCACCACCATCTAAGTCAGGAAAGTGAAAGATGACATGATTTGCACAACATCTACCTGCTTTTCTCTTTCTGGCATGCACATGCATGCCTTGAAAGGTAACCTTGTGTTGGTATTGTTGACTGTTCAGTCTCAGTAAATAAAAGCATAGTGGGAAAGATGCCTTTCTCAGGAAACCAAAGCCCCACCTGTCAGTCAGCACCTATCTAACAGCCACTTATCTTCAGATTGTCCAAGACACCTTTCCTAATATTCCTTCTTCCTCCATCTTTCCGCTAGCACTCAGTGTTCTGCCATCAGTGCTTTCATTCTTTTTGGGTGCTACCTTTTTAATTTGCTCCATTCCTCTACCAACTTTCCTGTGTTGCTAGTGTCTGACAATTAAGAGTTTCATTCCCTTGCAGCAGTGTAACCCAAAGGAGGATATATGCCCCTGAGGAATCTGGGGACAGTAACCTAGGCTCTGTTTTATGTGATGCAGCAAAAGAACCAGGTGAAGTTCTTTAGTAATGATCTGGTTTGTATTTACTGATTGTTTATTGAATAGTACAGCACTCTTTGTCTGGGAAAAGAGACGAGGGAATTAACTAGAATCCTGATTTGGGAAAGTAGCGGGGAGTACTGAAGAACCATTGCTCATTTATTCTCATACTGCAAGGAAACTTGGGCATCGGATTCAAAACAAATTTTTAAGAAGTATTTTTTACACAAACAAACGTGATAACAAATTAATGTCTCCAAACTCCTCCTGCCTGCCAGTTTAGACCTCTCCAGAACCAAATCCTATCCTCACTGAAACTTCCATTTACTTAAGCGAGACCAGCGATTATTTAAATTTTAAAAGTCGGCACGGGCAGCAAGGGACAAAGGTTTCTTGCAGACTTTTCTTGGTTTACCTTCTGCAATGCCTTCAGCAAATTTCTGTCTTGAAGACTTGGAGCCATCAGGAGGTACATCAGCTCTGTCAGGCAGGGCTTGTAGACAGCTCTGTAAACAATGCCTCCTGAAGACACTTAACTAACCCCAGCTTGACTCTCCTTCTGCAAATCTAAGAGCCCTAAATGTCACCGCCTGCCCGAGTCTGTCGTCTGGGCAAAAGCTGAGCAACAGCAAGCCTGATAAAAAGCCTCTTTGCGAGGTTGATAATACACTGACTCACATCTCCTTTTGCAGTAGCCTGTCCAAAAGGAAAGCAGTTTTGTACAAAAGTGACATTTTTATTATCCTGCCCTCGTTTCACCAAAGATGGTAAATGCCAATGAAACAGGACGGCGCGTGCGACTGTAAGAGGCAATTCCATCTCACAGACCTCTCTGCTGGAGGGAGCAGTGATTTACAAACTGCAGTCTAAACCTCTGTGAGATGCTTGCACGTAATCACCATTATCTGGAAAAGATGTGTATGCTTGATAACAGCAGCAGTGTGTTACACGGTGAAGGAGTTCACCAAATCCTCACATGGGTCCAGTGCGCCTTTCATACTGTCTGTCAGTTGTGCTAGAGTTTCCCAGAGCAGTTACCATAATAAAGTCATGTTAACAAATTCCCTGGAAGATTCTTGTGCCTAGAATCTCACAGACCATTCATAACCATATCACAAATTTCACAGCTGGGGATTAAGGGAAAAGCAGTGGTTTACTCAGAATTAGAAAAAAAGCACCCACTGAAGTAATTTGGAACAGAAAGCTGGCCAGTCTTCAGGCATCCAAACCTGTGCTCAAACTGCTAACCAATATTATTCCTTTTTCAAGAACCTAATGCAAAGACTCATCTGCTTAATTATTTTCAATAACCACCTACTGAGGTTATGCTTAGACTACGATGGGAGAGTTTAAGATTAAATATTAGGAGAAATTGTAATGGTACTGAAGCTGTCAGTAAAGTTCATATACAGCAGGAATTCTTCAGCTTTAATGGGCCCCTTGTAAGGTGTTCCTGGAGGTTTCCTGAAAGATTTCACTTGACCTATTGTTAAAGATCAGTAGCATTAGAAGAGTGATGTTGCCAGTCCCTTGAGTGTCTTAGTGAAAGCAGGTTTCCCTGTGCTTTCATTAATGGGCAGTCCCTCTAGCCTGCTTCACCAGGGTGATATTTCTAGGGATTTAGGCTTTTTGATTGTTTTTATTCTATTCTGTTCTTTTTAATATGTTTCAAGATCCTTTTGGTCTCTTTGATATGAATGTAAAATATGAAACCTTACACTATAGATGAATGTCTTGAAATGGATTATTCTCTTACACAGTGTAAGTGAAACTCAGCTTCAAATATAACTTTCATAACAAAATAATCTTTGGAACAATTCCTTTTAAATAGAAAACATGCAACACTTGCCTGTTTTTACATTTTTATGCATAAATTGTTCACAAGCTTTTTGCTTCAAATGGAGTAATTTTAAACTAATCAAAAAAATGCAACAAAGATCAAAAGTAATATAAGAAACAGGCAAAGAGTTTTTTCTCTGTGCCAGATGCTCTTTAAGTCAGTGGATGGGATGCTTCTGTCCCTATTAAAGAATAAAAAAAAGAACGTGTGTGCTTGTTCTGACTCGCACTGGGCAAGTGCTTTGCTGTGAGGTGAGAGTCAGTGGGCACCCTCAGAACCTGACAGCATCCAGCAGACGCTTTGCACGTGTGTAAATAGACACACACCCTGAAGCAGCAGAGAGCCAGACCAATGGGCCAGGAGATTGGAATTTGCAACAAGTAGTAGAAAATGGCTGAAGATAGATCTAAATACACCGTGAGCCAGCTCTCAGGAGTCCTGCTTTCAGAAGTGAAAGAAACAAAGGTAGGGATCAATATTCTGCCAAAATCCTTGGCGTTGCTGTTTGAGGAAGGGAACAGTGCAGTGCTGGGGTTATCTGTCCCATGTCCAGGCTGACATGCAGTGGGAGTAGCAAACCTGATTCCCCCTGATTTATCATCCCAGCCTCATTAATCCCTATTATTTACCCCTTCCTGTGGCTGCACTGGCTCAGCCCTGGCCCAAACCCTTCAAAGCAGGCACATTTGCCAGAGTGAAGAAGCTTTGGGACTGTGCTGTGGACAGATGGCTGGGCTCCCTAGTGAACAGAGCCAGCGGGTATGGTTCCAGCAACAGGCTCTGGCTGCTTCGTTGCAGTAATGATTGATGGTGACTTATACAAGGGCTAAGAGTAATTCTTTGCTGTTAACCAGACTTGGCTACAGCAGAATGGAAGTGGAAATTTGTTGCTTCATTTATTCATCCTGCCTCTGCTTCCTTCCCGCCCACCCTTTGTGCTTTTTAATACCAAAAAGATGAAGCTACTTTGCTCAGTCTTAAAATTGTCTTTCCCAAGATACTCTTAATTGTATCTCTACACCTTTTCTCATTCACAGATGCATAAGAAGATTAAAGATAGAGGGAGCAGTAATAGATTTAGTTAGGTTTTAATAGGATTTGCAGAGGACAATGCAGAGAATGAACGCCATGGAGAATATTGCTACTCTATCTTTGATATCCCCAAGGCTTCTTAGGTAGTCTTTCACAGAGATTTTGTCTGTGCCCTGCATTCAGAGTCCAGACTCTCATTTTTCAATAAAACATGTATGGGATTTTTTTTGAAAGGAATATCTAATAATCTCGGTAAGCAGGATGCTACATTATAACCTGCAAAAATCATTGCAGCTATCATTTTGTGTTATTTGTTTGTATCTTGTTAAGCACAGTTTTGCATGTCAACAGTGGGCTTTTTAACAGCTGTCTGTTACATTTTTTAAAGTGTCTGGTGTTTTTGTCTAATATCAGATGAAGTGAAGGGCTGGGTTCTGGTATATCTGATTAACAGGAGACCTGGATTCGTCACACTTTCAGACACATAATTCAAGATGCTAAATTAAAAGCTTATTTCACATTTGGAACCCAGGTTACCTGAATAATTTGTGGAGGGGGTGGGTACTTCCAGAAGGTGATTCAGCACACCTGAAATCTGAATTATCCCTGGAGGTGCTTTTCTCTGCTGACTGTAAGGGAAACCTTCATGCATAATTTAGACTTATGTGGGATTTAGGTAGGCAGTGGTGCTCAGCATTTTCTATTAAGTTCTAAGGTTTCTTTTGGTATGCACCCAAAACCTGAGGCACCAAAAAATTCCAGTCCCTCTTGAAAATATATGTTGATGTATCTTTACTTTGCTCCTAGTTGTGATCTCAAGCAAATTTTTGGGTGTAAAAAAATCTGAGGACAAAAAAAAAAACCAAACCCAAAAGCCCCAAAAAAACATAACAAGGTTTACCTGTTTCATGATTCCTAGACCGTGCTCATCACCACACTTTCAGAGGTTCCAGCAGTGCAGTAGGCACAGTGACTGGCAGCTGGCTCGTGCTTGAAGAGGCTGTGTTTTATGGACCAGGATTTGACATCCAGTTCAGTGCAGCATTCTATTTAACAAGTGGCTGTTGTGAGAGAAGTGCTGAAGCCTTTCAGAGTGTTTCCCAAAACGATACTAGGAGGAAAGGCATGGCCCTAGCGAAGAGCTCTCCTCGTGTAGAATCAGCCTGTATCCAGTTTGTCAGTGGAACACTAATATCTGCAATATTTGTTGTCCTGGTCTGTTGTAACGGTTCAGACGGTAAAATTAAATTACTTTTGTCTCAGCTCTTTTTTTCCTCCTATTTAAACTTTATTTCCTTGTTCTTCCACAGCCCAGCCATGGCCGGAGATTCTAGGATCTTCATGAGCCAGGACATGGATATCGGAGTCACATCCAGAGAGCCTAAAAAGATTCCCAAACAGGCTCGGGATGATGTCCCCATTGCCACGGACCGAACGCGCCTCATATCAGCGGAAGGTAAGAAGCCACGCCAGCGTTACATGGAGAAGAGCGGCAAGTGCAACGTGCACCATGGAAACGTCCAAGAAACTTACCGATACCTCAGTGACCTCTTCACTACCCTGGTGGACCTCAAGTGGCGTTTTAATCTTCTTGTCTTCACTATGGTCTATACCATCACCTGGTTGTTTTTTGGGTTCATATGGTGGCTCATTGCCTATATACGAGGAGACCTGGACCACCTCGAAGATGAGAACTGGATCCCCTGTGTTGAAAACCTCAGTGGATTTGTTTCTGCGTTTCTGTTTTCTATCGAGACTGAGACAACGATTGGGTATGGCTATAGGGTGATAACGGAGAAGTGTCCGGAGGGCATTGTACTGCTCCTGATCCAGGCTATCCTGGGCTCCATTGTCAACGCCTTCATGGTGGGGTGCATGTTTGTCAAGATCAGCCAACCAAAGAAGAGGGCTGAAACCCTCATGTTTTCCAACAATGCAGTGATTTCCATGAGGGATGAGAAGCTTTGTCTCATGTTCCGGGTTGGAGACCTCCGCAATTCCCACATTGTCGAGGCCTCCATTAGAGCCAAATTGATTAAGTCCAAACAGACCAAAGAAGGAGAGTTCATCCCCTTGAACCAAACGGACATCAACGTGGGATTTGACACTGGAGACGACAGATTGTTCCTGGTGTCACCTCTTATCATCTCACATGAAATCAATGAGAAAAGCCCCTTCTGGGAGATGTCCCGCACCCAGCTGGAGAAGGAAGAGTTTGAAATCGTGGTCATCCTGGAAGGAATGGTGGAAGCAACAGGTAAGGACTTGTCAAAAATCAGAGGGGGAGAGGGGGAAAAGGGAGGGCAATTTGGCATTGGAATTTTACTGTCAATGTCACCTGAACTCGTGAGAACTTGTTGTGATCTATCCTTCTCCAGTGACCGATTCAGGTGGGATATTGTGGACTGAGAGCTAGCAATTAAGACAGGTCCTTTAGCTCATGTTGTCGTGTTTCACACTCTCTTTGTAAGTCCAGGATTCGGACAAAGGGGTTAGATGAGAAGCTATCCATAATCACTTAGAACTGATCCACAGGAAAAAAGGAACGGGCTAAAAGAATTCATGAGGTCTCTTGTGGTCCTGTTTTCTGTGATCAGAATTCATGGCGTGAATCTTTTTCAATTTCTCCTCTATATTAAAAATTGGCTGTAACTGGGCTATTTTAGGTATTGCTGTGGTGTTACTTTTTAATGGAGGCTATGAAGGAAGTGCCTGAGTGTTACTATATCCCATAAAACAGCATGTGCTGAGATGGAATGACTGAGTGACTTGCACGTGATGCAGGACATCCACTTCCAAAAGGAGCTCAAAGAGGAGAAATACAGAAACTGCTTTTGTGACTCTTGGAAGCCAGCAGCTGTTTAACAGCATAAAACAGTGCTGTGCAATGGGTAGATGAGGAGACATCCTCAGCTGATTCTGTTTCCTCCTGTGGGTGTATTTGAGGCAGGTGATGAAAGAAGCCTGTGTCTGTATATAATAAATGTGGAAAAGTTGTGTCCCTCAGCTTTCCAAAGTGTAGAGAAGGGAGGTGGCAGTGTGCCTCTCTGCCCAGGGAGTGGATGGCCCCGAGGGTCTCCAGGCTCCTTTCCACAGGTGGGATGCAGCGTATCTCCTAGGGAGGAGGAGGCTTTTCCTCTGGAGTCTCACCTAAAAGACATGGCACCATGGGGTCATTTTACCACTCACAGTTAGTTCACTTATTCTAGGCTTTGAGCAGGAGCTGGCAGGCTCTGACTGCCGTGCTTGTGGCACAGCAAGTGTGTGTAAGCACCTTGAGATGCTGACACTCCCTTCAGGCAGGCTCTCAGAAGTCTGGGCTTGGCAGCATGCCTTGGTGGAACCAGGGCCTTCAAGGGGAATGGGGCTACAGGCAGCACTGAGGAGAGAATTGCTATCTTGAGATGTCGAAAATAGAAACAGCCAGAGATGCAAAAAAAAGCTTTTATAAGTAGCTTTGCTCTTTGGTGTTTAAGGATTTTAGTTATGAGGCGGCACTGTGAACCCAAGGGTTTTTTGTTGGTGATATTTGGGGTTTTTTCCATCTTGATGAGGCACGGATTCTCTCTGAAACACTAATGCTTTTTGTCTTGATATGAGTACTCAGTGGTATCAGCACCCTGTCTCACAGCCTGTAGCCCTTGTCTGCTATTAATATTGTCCTCTTCTTGAGATTTGTCCTCATTAGTCTCCTAGCAGCCAGGTGTAGGGGAAATACTCTCTCGAATCCTTGCCTCCCAGACCTTCACTCTTGGAGAGCTCTCTGGAGAGTTAATTCAGTTTCCCAGTGTCTGCCTGTAGTCATTAGGTGGATAGCAGGAGCTGACTTTTCCAAACAGAGCTAATGGGAGGTTATGTCTAGGTTACACTGTACCTAGGTTGGAGTACTGCATTGTACAAGTGGAATTCATCTGGCTTTACTAGGCAAATATTCTTTCCCAGCAGAACATTGTGGCAAAAGAAGGGGGTGGGTGGAAAAGACTATCAAAGGCAAAGATTTGTAATGGAAGCTTATTTTGTCACCTAAACATTTACTAGATACTAGAACCTCCTAATCTGAGCATGGAGTGCAGTTCCTTGTTTGTCCAAAGCCTCTTTCCTCATCACCCAGTGACACTATCAAATTCTGTTTGAACAGCTAGTGCACTGCCTTCCTCTTATGAAAGCTCAGCCTCTGCTAGATATGTGTGAGAGGAAGTCATTATCAAGAACAACCTCAAAATTAAAAGCATGGCACAGGAATAATATTGCTTTACAAATGGGCTCCTCTCCCAGAGGGATTGTACAGGCCAGTGGGTAATGATATTAAGGAGCATACATCTGGGGAAATGAATTATTCTGGTCTCAGAAGACAGGCTGTGAAATTCCAAAACTGGAGCTCAAAGAGCCAGTTTGCTTTGAACTTAGAGCAGAGATGGTGCCGTTATCTGGTTCAGAGGCTGAGATGCTTTTCTGAATGACATATGGTAACTGGGGGGTGTGATACTTTGCCACAGTGAGTGGCTTGCAGCACAGTGTTTGTGCTTTCCTGCTTTGTAATATTGATAAAGCAGTTTGAGGGATATCGATCCCTACCTCCATACATTAAAATTGGCTCCAGACAAATCCTTTCGGTTCTTTCCTTCCTGTCATATTGTTCAAGCACCGTCTGCTTTCAGAAGTTGTGTAATTTACTTGCAGCGTGACTTCTGTTGAATTCTGACACTTACAGCCTCGGCAGATTCAGGGCAGTATCAAAATGCAGCAGACCACTGGTTCCCTTTGTAAATTGAGGAGCCACCACCGCAGTGTTCAGAGGCGCCACTGCTCAGCACACACAGCTCTGCTCCTGGTGCACAGAGCCAGGCGAGACCTGCGTGCTGCCTCAGCGCTGGCCCAGCTCTGCGCTTGCTGTCAGGGGTAAAAATTAGTGGAAACTTATTCCAAAAGCAAATCATACCATGAACACACCCTGCACTGGTGAGGAAAAGGCAGCACTAGTTTTTCACAAGGTATTTTGAAAGCAGGTCACAATGGTGATTGTCAGCGTACAAATGACTGAAGAAATTTCAGTTTAATGCCTTGACTAAAAGCGTGAGTATTTCTCACTGAAATATTTGGGGCAGCAATTCTGTAACTATTTCCAATAGCTTAAACCAACCACATGGTTATTATAAACGTCTCCTCTCAAACAAGTAGCTCTTCTTGCTGACATTTAAGTTTAACTCTGATCCAGCAGAAGTCAATAGTTTCAAATGAAAAGCGTAGAATAAATTCTGAAGAGTTGAAACTTCAAATCATTGGTTTATTTACAAAAGGAAACATTGTGGTTTAAAACAATGTTTTTGTTTTCAAGTTGACTTCAGTTTCCTAAACACTTCGAGTTGGTTGTTTTTTTAACAAAATGAAACATTGTGTTTTAAAACCATGTTTTTGTTTTCAAGTTGACTTGAATTTTTAAGGGGATAAATAATAACACACTGAAGAATAGCAACACACAAACTTACCAGCCAGTCGAAAGTGTAATGTTTTTATTTTCCTGAAAAAGAAAAGAAACATTGTGTTGATCTAGTGAGAGCTTCCCAGAGACCCACAGCTCTGGCACTAACGAACCCAGGCAGGCAGCTGCGGCAGGAAGCCCGCTGACAGCGATCTTTCCAGTCAATACTGAGTGTGATTGAGGCACCGTGACTGCACGAGCGGTTCAGAAATGCCAGAGGGAGACTGAGTTTCTGGGCAGGTCTGTTGTGATCACTGCTCAGTGAAATGACCACAGTAAAGACAAAATCAATAGAGATGACAAGTGTTCTGACTTCCAGTGCTGCTTCGTGGGCGTCTTGAAAGCAGCAGCATCGCTCACAGCGCCTGCTTAATGAATTGGTCACAGAGATTACTTTAGGGAATTAATTCTCTTTTGCCTTATCTGAAAGGGACACTTGTCAAAATCAGCTAGCCCAAATTTGACCTGCAATAAAAAGGAAGAAAGTGAAGGTAGAAAATCTGTTTGCAAAGTGAATACATTTGTGCTTTGACTTCCTTTCTGCTCCCCACAGTGGCAACAAAAAATTAGAGCCATCCTGTTGACAGAATAGGGCTAGGCTGCTGCTGGCCAAACCTCTTGCCCTTACCCTCCTGATCCTGAACCAGGCTGCTGGCACGTAGAAGAGCGGTGGAGGTTCAGCCCTCTCTGCCACGTGCATGCAGAGTCCACTGAGCTATGGAGAAAAATCTGGCTGATTTGACTAGAGAACACTGGAGAGGCCAAGATTTTTCTCTTTCTTTCTGTTCTGTAAGCCTGATGACGCAGTCTGCAGATCCTACAAGACTTTCTGGCAGATAATTTGAAGAGGCTGTCTTCTCTTCCAACTTCACCCTTCCGCTGCTATTTACTGACAATTAACCACAACCTGATTTATCAGTAGCTGTCCTGCAAACCTCATTCTCTGTCTGCAGTGTCCGGCGGTGCTGTTGTCTGGGCATAGAGACAGCAGTGCTTGTTACCTCACTCTTTTTTCATTACCTCTTTTTCCCACCACCATTAAAGAAGCCACAAGAGACAGTCCAGATGCCTGATTAGTCTAGTCACTAAATGAAATTTTAGTAAACTCTGAGGAAAGGATAGGCACATACATTTCTGGCTTAGAGTCTGCGTGATAAAATGTGGTTTAATGATGAGAAGTAATTTACCTCATCCTGCCCCTGGGAGAGTGTAAGCAAACAGCAGCTTTTTGCACCTCAATTTATCCCCCTTTACAGAGTACATAGTGGCATTTCCTCACTGTAAGTATAGGACAAAAAGAAGTAGCCACAGCATAAGATATCTTGAAATTACTACTGATTTTCATGGGAGAACAAAGGAAGGGTGCAATTACCAAATGGAGTTTTTCTGCGTTCATCATCTGGTTTGCGTTGTCGTGTTGGTTTGTTTTGCATTTTGCATATAAATAAGTTTTCTGCAAGAAGGACCTTGCAGAACTGTTACAGAAACTGCTTATATAATTACAAGGAAGACAGAGACATCTCAAGTCTTTCTTTTCACGAGCTGAATTGTCCTCCAGAGGTGGCTGTTGGCAGGCTAGTCATCCTAGGTGCCTCTGAAGTCACTGTGAATACCTTTGTGAGGGGCCTGAAGTTACACGGTGCGAGCTTGGTGCTCAGGTTCTGCCTGGTAGAGACATGGCGGTTGAATCCAACATCTTTAAATCATAAGGTCCTTTTTTAATTTTTTTTGTTATTTTTTCCCCCTCCCATTTCTAGTGCCTATGAGCTTTTGCATGCCTGGAGAGCATTCAGATAAATTAAAATCCTATTACCCTCCTCTGGCATAAAAATCAAAGTGAATCAAGCCCAGACATGTCCTCCTCTAAAGGAGACAAGCACAAATAAGTGGAGGACCATGCTCCTACCTTCTAATATTCCTTTTAAAGTTGGAGGAATATTGACTTTTTTGGTGGTTACAGTGTTCTTTGGTCTAATTAACGCAAAGAGACTAATAAATTTTATAACTATCCAAATGCTGATGCTAATCTACAGACAAGTATTGCTTAATTAGAGTGATAGAACTTGAAATTTGCATAACTACTTCCTTGCCATCCTAACTCACAGCAGTCTGTCACTGTACCTCTGAGTCCATCAGTTCTCTGTACTTCTGTAGTGTAGAGGGAGGGCAGCTGAAGGAGTGGGGTGGGGATTATGCAGCTTTACGTGCATCCAGTATAAGGGAAAAAGTCACCCTGCATACAATAGTGTATGAAAACAAGGACAGAGAAGTGAAATCACTTCCAGCAGCGTCTGTCTGAACTGCAGAGAGAGCCTAGCAAACATGGCTAACACACAGTCAGCAGCCACATGACATTTTGCCAGCAGATAATCACTAAGCTCTGTGGCATTTAAATGAGGAGAGTTAATTTTAGGCTGATGAAAAATGTTGTCTTGACAGCCCCAGGGGCTGGGATATCTCTACCCACTGAGAAAGTCCAGGCCGTGTAGCAGTACTGAAAGATTCAACTACGCTGCTGTTGTGATCACACTGAAGCCTGTGGCAGTTTCTTGGGTTGGTGGATCATGCTTTGTGGTCTTCTTGCCCTTGCCCTCCCCTCAAACTGCCAGCAAAGGTACTGGCAACGACAGCGTGTTTGACAAAAATAAGCATCCTCAACATTTGGAGAGAGACTGCTGGTTCATCTCTGGATAACCAAGCAGCTGCAAATGCAGCGAGATTCGGCCTGTGATAATGAAGTTTGATTTTAACTGGTAACCTGAGGGGATACAAGACCTGGAAATCAGGAGCAATCACCACTTTTCCCAGCAGCGTGGCAGAGCCAGACGCGCGTCTGCTCCAGTTGCATAATCAGTGGCACTGCAAGCACTGAAACGTTGGGAAATCTGCAACTCCCATTGAGCACACTGCAGAAAAAACAGGCTCCTCACCGAGCCGAGAACTGCTCTTTGTCAGCACGTCTTAACGTTCCTTTGTCTTTGATAACCTGTCAGCTGCTTGATCCCACCTGATTTTGATGACAGAAAAGTGCTTTATTGGTAGAGTTTTCTGACACCTCTTTTGCACGCCTGTCTTTCCTGAGCCACTGGCTGTTCTCAGATGTAATGAAACACCTGGTTTAATACACATACCAATATATTTTGCATCTTTTCATCTGCTGGAAACCAGAAACAAGCATTTAGGAAGGTATCTTTGGCTGCCTTAAACAGGAATATGCACCAACTTCGTTATTGATCCTGTGATGTCGTGACTCCAGCCAAGAGACAAAAAAATCCACTTCTTAGGGTTCTGCTATAATGAAATTAATGTTAAAACTCTATGAAATATTTATTGCAGAACTTGAAACCAGGAGACAGTCCTCTGGTCTCCAGCTTTCTAAAAAACCTGGAACTGGTTCCAGCTTTATTGAAAATGTGCTGCATCTGCTTATAACTTTTTACAAACATTTTTCTGGTTTCAATTAAAATTGAGTTTTGTTTGCAACTGAAAGCTAAGCTGCTGAATTAAAAGATGAGAAAGCTGTAACTAAAACTTGAAAGCTGAAGATTTCATAAATCATTTCACATTTTTCACAATTGACAGATCGTACAAATTTATATTAAACATACTTTTTCATTTTTAAACCAGATTGTTTAGGAGAAAATTAAACTTCTAATGGTCTTACTATCCAGAAAATATGATACACTTGAAAAAGAAAAATCTCTGTGACTTTATTTTTAAATAAGTTTTGAAGCACATCTACTCAGGCTGACAAAGGGGAAGTGAGGATTTTCTTATGGCATGAAGCTTATTGAAATGAAATGCCGAAATCACCAAATACCACTTCTCTACATCCATACCAAATATCTGTGCCACTGAAACCCAAAATGTCTGGTTGTATACTTTGTACTTTAAGACAAGGATTCACAGACTTTATCAGGGCCAATCCTATGCTTATTTTTGCAAGAAATGCTGTGAGTTTGAGATCTCCCTCAATTTCTTGTGCTCTCCTAAATGTCAGCGCTTCAAGGGTTGTGCAAGACAGTGCCAGTGCGCTGAAGGAGAGCAGCAGTGGCAGAGCTGGTGTGGTTCTCGGTGGGTACGAGCACACGACAGAACGATGCCCTGCACCCAGGACGTCCCATGGGCTGGGATAAGCAGGACTTGTGAAATGAAACCGCTGGTTTTTGCAGAGAGCCCACAGCCATGGGTGGAAGATCCCAGTCCAGCGAGTTACTGCACCCCAGTGCAAGCTGGAACTTAGATATGCAGAGCACAGAGGGCACAGTGCACTTTGTATGCAAGTGGAAAGTGGCTGCATCCATGTGCTTTTAATAAAAGTGAGGTTTATTGTTTCCACACCTCTTCTGTCATCTCTTTGCAGTTACAGAGGCAATAATTAGCTGGGGACATTACAGATGCATTAATTAACCAGGCTGGAGAGCACAGGGCAGCCTGCAAAGCAGGCACTTAATGGAATTTGAAGCAAAGACAATGCTGTTGTTTACTGAGTAATGTAGGAGTTGCCAAGCAGTATGTCCCCACGCAATTAAAACACCACTGCACATGTGCTAAAAAAGAATATTTGAATGGGATTATGGAGCAATTACAAGTTGTCTTATTGTGCTGGCTCCGTGTACCCCTGGGGTTACAGAAAGCAGCTACTGCGGGGAGCTGGCAGTGTGCAGTGTTTGGTTGCTGAAAGCTTTGTATTGTTCCTTCCTTAATTGAATACTTACAGCAGGAGATAACTATGATTGTGTCTCTGGAGTTCAAGTTCACTGTCAGGTACTCCCCCCAGGGAAGGAGCTATTTCAAGGCTCTGATTACAAGGCAGAAGTTCCCTTAAGGTGCCTCAGGCCCCCACACTTAGCAAGGACACCCTATCTTGGCCTTGGGGACAGCTCCATGGTACCTTTATGCAGCAGTTGGAAGGCCACGACAAGAATCAGCTAGTTCATTCACAGGACCTAATCCTGTGAGCCAGAGTGGTCTCTTTGCTGGGCTTTGAAAGTGCTCAGAGCTTGGAGGAGGCACTCAAGGCCTTTTTCTGTTTCAAAACCAGCTCAGTCTAGCAAAAAAGGGGCTATTTGATTTTAACTCCTTACCATACATGCACATGCTGCTGGTTGTCCAGCATTCTGGCATCCCAGCGTGAGACAGCCTCAGAAAATGTGCTTAGCCCTGCAGCCCTGCATTACTGACCCTCAAAGCAGCCAGTAATAAAAGCCCTTGCCCAGGGAGGTCAGCGGTGTGATCGGTGTCAGCGACACAGCTCGCCCGAGAAAAACTGCAGCAGGACTCAGAAATTAGTGCCACTCTGACAGAGTCCTTAAAAAAAAGTCTCTAAAAAAAACCCTCCTCTCTAGTATGTAGTGAAGTGCTTTGTCTGTGTGATTTTTACAAATAGATTTTAGCATTTTCCTCCAGGATCACAGTCATTGTGATTTCTTTCCTGCAAAATGTCTGGTATCAACAGCACAACTTTCCCTGCAAACCTTTAGCATCTTTAGCCAATGGTTTTTGCCATCATCCTCTCAAACTGCAGAGCTATCTGTGTCCTCTTCCCATGGAATCTGACACATTTCACAGGCTGCCCATCATCAGAGAAAGTTTAGATCTCGCCTGAGTGAAGGGTTTTTTTCTGGCCTGGGTGTCCCAGCTCAAGGAGTGCTCTGTGTGCCGAGCTGCTCTCTGCTAGCTGGTACGAGGGAGTGAAGATCAACCAGTCTGCACCTCGTGGGCTGAGGAGTCCAGGGCACGGGGTGCTGCCCAGTGTAGTGTCACCTGAAGCACATGCTCAGCAGCGGTCTCCAGGCTGTTTTTCACTAGTAAAGCAGAGGCTGATAGTTTCCTGAAAAGAGGCTGTACCTTAACAGAGCCTTTCCTTAAGGCAAAAGCACTTGGGGGATTTTCATAGCAGCCTCTGCATTTCCTGGTTCCTTCCGGTGCAGGAAGCAGGCACGCTGGAACACTGTGACTAACGCTGTACTTGTTGTTCCTGCCCAGAATCAAATACTCCTGCAGATCTTCTTGGGGGGGGAAAATTGGCTTTTCAGTCTCTGGAACAGAATTGGAAATTTCTCAAACTGTTGCATGTGTCACTGTCCCTTTTTTTTCCCCTTTCAAGAACCAAAAGCAGCTATATAATCCTGGCCTGATAGGTTTGAGCTAGGGAAAGCAGTAAGAGAGCAAGAGTAAGTAAAGCTTTCCAGAGAACTTGCTTGTGTGGATGTCTTTTAATGGACTGTAGCAATTGTGAGAAGAAAATGCTCATCTTTTCACAAAGCTGCCCTTTTTTTCTTCTTTTAAGGAAAGGATTTTTCTGATTACTTCAAGATTTCAGTCACTTAGTTGAGCTCACAACTAAGAGCATATTGAGAATACACAACATGCTCTTCCCTGAAGCATCTGACACTGATGTTTTTCCCCATATGCATTGCTTTAGATTTCTGGTTGTGTATTTTGGGCTGCAGGAGTCAGAGGTGGAGCTGTGGCCCTTCTCCACCTTTCAGGCTGCACCACTTGGTGTCTCAGCCGAAGTGCAGGAGGGAGTTGCTGACACTTCTGTAGATGGAGAGGGATGGGGTCAGACACAGTGGTTCACTCTACTTCAGGGCTGTGTGGGTCAGGATCTGAGGTGCACTGGGGAGGGTTGGATGTTGCTCTAGCGTGATCCACCAGAAGTGCTGTTAGTATCAGCCAGCAAGCACCACGTCAACAGAGCAGTGTGAGGACAGAAAGAAGCTGCTTAGTGGTACCAGACTTCAAACCCATAAGCACAAGGGTCAGGAAACAGTGTGAAGATGCGGCGATGAAGCCTTTTTCCTTTGAGTGCTCAGCTATTTCATGATAGAGGCTTTTGTGAGGATTATTAAGCAAAGACCTCAGGTATGGAGATAACATGAAAGTGCTTTTAAGTGAAATAAGTGGTTGGGTGAGCATGTAAGGAAGCTTTGCATTTAACATCCCTCTGTTTCTACCCAGGGATGACTTGCCAGGCTCGCAGCTCCTACATGGACACTGAGGTGCTGTGGGGACATCGCTTCACTCCTGTCCTCACCCTGGAGAAGGATTTTTATGAAGTCGACTATAACAGCTTCCACAGCACCTACGAGACCAACACTCCGGTGTGCTGTGCCAAAGAGCTGGCCGAGTCTCGCCGCGAGGGCCAGCTCCTTGGCCACCTCTCCAGTGCCACCCTCCTGAGCGGAGGCAGAGAAGCAGAGACAACAAAAGAGGAAGAAGAAGAAGAGGAGGAAGAAGGGAGGGAGCCAGCAGGATTGAATGGAGCCAATGGGACAGCAGGAGAGGTGAAAGAAGATCTACCTGTATAACACCTGAACTGCTGGACAGTAGAGACCCACGTACACCTACTGGGAGGCTGTGGCATGGCGAGTCAGGAACTGACTGGGAGTCAGAGAGCTGAGATTTCTCTCCAGATCTCTGCTGCCTGCTGCTTGATCCTGGCGAGTCCCTGCACAGCACTGTGCCTCAGTTTCCCTCCCTTTTTATCTGTACAGTGACATTCTGAGCTATGCACTCGTTTGCAAAGCATTTTGATCTCTATGGACAAGGCTCACTATGATCACTGTTAAAACTGAAATTCCCACCACTGGTTGTTTCAAAAGATGTTCATTGGGCGCTCAGAACTCTTCCCCCTCCAGAGGGTGTTTAAAAAGTAAAAGTCTAGAATGTCGATCTCAGTAAGAAGAATGTGGTTTCATACCTGCACTTAATTTGTGAGTCAATGTATTGTAGACATTGTTACTGCTAAATTAAAAGAGGAAAAAAAAACCCAAACCTCTCTAGTATGTAGTGAAGTGCTTTGTCTGTGTGATTTTTACAAATAGTTTTTAGCATTTTCCTCCAGGATCACAGTCACTGCGATTTCTTTCCTGCAAAATGTCTGGTATCAACAGCACAACTTTCCCTGCAAACCTTCAGCATGTTTAGCCAATGGTTTTTGCCATCATCCTCTCAAACTGCAGTGCTGTCTGTGTCCTCTTCCCATGGAATCTGACACATTTCACAGGCTACCCATCATCAGAGAAAGTTTAGATCTTGCCTTAGTGAAGGGGTTGTTTTCTGGCCTGGGTGTCCCAGTTTCCATTCCAGCTGATGATTTAAAACAAAGTAAGTAGCCATCTGGGAGTTCAAAATGTTCTGGCATTTCAGAGTCCCTGGAGTAGGCAGACTGGGTAAGCAACACTTTGCAAAATTCTCTGCTCTTCTGTAAAGTACTTATTGAAAATAAAGGTTACCCCACAAAATTTGGTGGAAAAAAATAAGATACCTGCAGAATTACTTCTTTATCAAAATGGAATGAAGAATATATAGTATACAAGTGTTATTTTCCATATAGTAAGGACTGTAAGTATATCTATGAAATAAATATACATTGTAGTAGGGGTGGATTAAGCCACACACTAAGAATCTTAAATATGGTTTTGCCTCTTGATATTAATACAAAGACAAGATAAACTGGAAACAGAAAGCCACAGTCTTACTGACATGTAAACAAAGAGGAGAATACTATCTATAGGCATCAGACATGATGTTTAATTAGAGACCTAAGGTTATAATGTAGATAAAAGAAATTTGTATTTCTTTCAGAGAGGGGTGAAAAACTGAACATGACATGACTTTGCTCTACTTAATACCATGTTATGAGCCAGCAGGCAGCTCGGCCTCCAGGATACAGGAATTACCATTATGTTATACAGTAGGTTCGGAGTGAAAGTAACTTCATTTGAAATGCTCATCAGTTCCAGAAAGCATCTTGCAGACTTGGAGAGAGAAGTATTTTTCAAAAAGGTCTCATTTTAGTTGTTATGGTCAGCTTCCTTTTTCCATACTTAGCCATAAAAAGAGAAGAAAACAAGGAGAAAAATGGGAGTGGTTTCTTAGAAGGGTTTGTTCTTTTTCCAAGACCCTCAGTTCTCACCCTACCTCTGCAAAAATAATGTGTCAAAATTGTTTTTCAGAATTTTTTTGTTCTGTAGCTGAAGTGAACTCTTAATGTAGGGGATAGTAATGGCAAGTGAAATTGTAACAGCTCTGTGCAAGGCAGAGGCAATTTCAGCCCCTCTGAGAGGTGTTATATAAGCTCTACCCAACGAGCTGACTTGTCCAGCTCAATTCAACACGAGAGAGGGCTTGTTTGGAGGCGGAGAGCTTGGAAAATGGCACTAGATTGCCTCTGCGCCTTTCTCCTTCGTGGCTGTCGGTCTCCAGAGAGAAGCTAGCCATCATCACATCCCCAAAAAGGTATTTCCTCTGCTTATTGCCCTCCAGATTTCATCAGACAACACCGCTCTTTGCTAATACTGTCAAGTCTGAGCAACCATATATCCTACGTGGTCAGAGCTTTTGTTGTTGCATGTCAGGTATTGCTGGAAGAATAATTGCTGGCTGGTGTGCAGTGGACTATTTCCATGTTTGAAATTTGCAACTACTGTCCAAGTATCTCGTTGAACTGATGCTTCAAACAGTGCCAGCGCGTGAGCAGTAGCAGAAGAACTTTCTGTAGACCAGGAGAAGCATCCTCCTGTGTTTTGAATAAGCTGAGCAGGTCTGGAGGAGGATATCCTCCAGAGCTGAGTGCACCTTGCATTTGATAGAGAAACAGTGGGGAACATGTTTTCAAGTTGCGTAGCATGGCAATCAGTTATATAGGTTTTGGTAATGCAATCAAGTTTTACCCTTCCCAAAGCATTCCAGGCAGGCCCCAGGACTGCCCTGTCTTCTTCTTTTCCTGACATGTATGCTGAAGAGAGATTTAATTTAGTGAGTGTACTGAACTTTTCTGAAAGGAAGAGAGAGAGCCCCTTCCAGAATTGTCAGCTCTGAACATGATATCAGTTTCCCTGCCATTCTGGAAGTGTGTGCAGGACAATAAACCATGAGAATAAAAGCATAACAGACCCACTCTTTGCTGTAATGAACATTTAAATACAAGTTTTCATCTCTTATGTGAGTTGAAATAGCTCGCATAGATATGTCCACCCACACAAATATCCAATATATACTATACACTCATCAGCTTCTGCTTTCGAAAATACTAATACTCCACAAGAAACATTTATAACCTGTAAACACACTATTCATGCACAAATACCATTCACATTTATATAATGGACCCAGTAAACAAGCTAAAAATACATATTCAAAACATTGAATAATTACATCTGCTTTATAAATGTATCACTGATAAGCCAAATTCACAACAGGATCCATCCCCAGTAGCCTCCCCGTGGGTAAGTGTGTGTACATGAAATAGCTCGCTCTCCTGCCACGCCTGACAGTGGCTCTCAGAAGCTCACCCGTTGGTGTGTGTATGCCACAAAGACACCCCCACACAAACCTGCCTACCTGAACCCTGCATTTTAAAACACCACTGAGGACTGTAGCGTTCATCCCAAGCCCAGGTGCCATCGTACAGGTATCCCTCCACGTTGTCTTTCCGGCAGGCAAACCCACCTCTTGGAGTGATTTGCCAACACCATAGAGCTAAACCCCACGTGGCACGACACAAACACATCGGGTCACCCTCAGCAGGGCAGTCATGGAAGGAATTTAACTTCAGGAGTGTGTTTCTGTTCTGCAGTCACCAATGAGACTTTTTGAGCAAACAAATCTACGTTTCTTGTTCTTTATTTTTCTCCTTGTGACAGGACAGTTGGGAAACACCTTTCTAATGCAGGATTGTTAATGAATGAGCTGTGAAGGGAGGCAGGAAAGGAGAACTGCTTACAGCAAAGGCTTTGTCATTCTGCTGGATTTTGTTTGGGTGTTGGAGTGGGAGGGAGCCCTGCAAGCCAAGTCATTTTGTGGTATCAGTTGCTTTCCCAGGCCTGGCTTTTTAACTGTTCTTGTGCAGTGGCACGAGCGCTCATGTATGGCCAAGCTGACCTGCATCCTCTTTCCTCTTGTATGAGTTTCCTCACTTATGCTTATTAAGACTATTCATTTTGACTAAAGGAGGTTTCTTAGACTGATCTGAGGGTATGTAGAGATGGAAAAACCAGCTCTTTCTTTAGTAGTTGGCTCCAGGGGTTAATCAACGTTACTGTTAAAAATGTACCTTTTCATTTTAATTTGCCTGACTTTAACTTTCTCTCATTTCAAGACTGGTCACTCATTTCTTAGGCTTGAATTTACCCCCTCATTGTTTTCTCTCACTTGTTATTATGAATATATTTCCATCAGAAATAGTGGGTCATGAAGCTGAGATAAGAGAGAATGTTATTTATGTGCAAGTAATTAATACCCCCGATAAGCTCCGCGCGTTGCCAGCCATATCTGCTGCAATATACGCGAGGCATATTGCCAGATCGTGTTAAGCAGCAGTTTGGTGGATGATGGAGAGGATGCTTCATTAAGTTACAGGGAAACTACGCAAGCTTTGCACAAAAGTGGCAGCAGTTTGCATTTCAAGGCTAGTGAAACAAGTCTGATTCTGATAGTTTAACTGACACTGATCAGGAGTTTATTTCCAGCGGTGCAGAGTCATTTAGACTGGTGCAAGGAGCAGGACAATCTAGCAGTTATTTTATTCTATGAAGAAATCAAGTCCAAGTTCTGATCTCATTTAGGGAGATAGTTCTCTTTCAGGTAACTGGGAAATGTGGAGCCCAGGGGTCCTTCTGCCTTGCCACCATCTAACAGAGCCAAACTCAGCCCCTAAGTACTAGCAGTTGTGCTTTCAGGGAATGGAGGGGAGGGTTGCATTGTCAGGCTGTATTGTGCATAAGAAAATGCTTACAAAGGTGGCTTGTTGAACAGCAGGTGCTGGTGGAATCACTTCTGCTAAAGAGTAAAGCCTAATTCTGCAGTTCTGCTGGAGGAAGTTTGTTCTTGGCCTTACAGGACTTTGCCAAAGAGGGTGGAGAGAGCTCAGTGCCTCCCGAATGAAGCCATGGTGGGTCTGTTCAGAGCCATAGCAGGAGGGATGGTGAGGTGGTTCTAGCTCATGAGGTCCCATCATTACCCAGTGCATGTGGAGTGGCTGTTGGATTTAACTGAGTCTAATTTAATACCAAATAGGGCAAATTATTTAAGGAAGGGTGATTCAAAATTGAAAGGCTCTATTCTTTCAAGCCTCATCTTGTAATTGAAATATTCATAAAGCTCCTCATTCAGCATAAGGCCATTGCAGGAATATTTTAGGGATTTTGTGCTTTTTTGAGGTTACAATGTGCAAATTCAGCAACACTAGCCTGCATTTTCTGTGTGCAAATGCATAATTTTGACCTGTCACTCTTTCAGTATCTTTTCCTTTAAGGGGCTTTTCATCAGATTGAAAGGAGCTGTGTTTTTATAGTACGCACAGACAGCAGCTATGGGTTGGGCTGAGAAACCACTAGACTCGTTGTCTGGTCAATGAAGGTTTTTTGGAGCTATATCAAAAAATCCTATTCTTGAAATAGATTTTTTTTTATTTTATTTTACCATGATCCTCAAATCCTGCATGGATTTAGACCTCACAAACTAAATGCAAAGGTTCAGAAAAAATTCCATGAGTCTGTGTTTCTGTCCCATAGAGGAAGCAAATGCTTTCCCCTTTCTTACCTTCGTTACCCAAATACCCAGGAGTGCATCCATGCCCTTGTGTGCAGCTAACTAAGCAGTGAAACTGAAATGTCTATTCCCATTGCCTAAAAGTGAAAGAAATGCACTACAGGAAATCACAGAACAGCCTGTCAGAGAAAATACCTGGTGGGAGTCAGGATGACAACTAGAACCCTCCATGTTTGTGCAGATTTATCACTGAATGGGAAGAGAAATTCACAGTACCAGGAAAATTAATGACGGTAAAAGCTATTCAGAATTCATACCCCCCCCGTTTGTTCCGGGTTGCTCTATCATGTGTCCATCATTTTTATGCCAAACAAATGAGCAGTACAATCACTACTGAATTCACGCCCCATCTGCCTCCCTCGCATACGGGAGCAGAGCTCAGCTGTTTCTTTTCCTCCCAGAATAGAAAGAGGAGAGACAGATGCCAGGTGCAGGCAGAGAGAGTCACTGCCTGATGGACCCTTGAAGGAAGGCCATGAGGGGTTTGTCCTTCCCAGAACGAAACCTCTCTCCTCTGCCAAGAGTAAAGAGACAGACTGCGCGGCTGAAACAGGAGAGGGAGTGGGACCAGGACCCCAGGTCCTGTGGGGCTGTTGGAACAACTCTCCAAGTACCTTTCAATAGCAAAGATATTTTTTTCACATTTAATTTCCCCGTGTCAGGTTTTATTGAATCATAGCTGTCTTGCTGCCCTGTGCTTCCCCTGCCTGTTTTTTCTACCCATCTGCTCCAGCCTTCTCACAGTGAGACTGCAAGCTCCTGGTTGCCTCTGTGGTGTCTGCAGGGCGGCTAACGCAGCGGGGCCCAGTCCTGCACTACACATCATAGACCATCATAATAGTGAAGTGAATACATCAGCAGTCCTAGCTGGTGCAAATGAACAGCTAGCCCAGAACAGTGCTCCATTATCCCCAACGCTGAGGAAGGCAGCGTAATTGATGGCTGAGGCAGCGGGCTGCGTGACTCAGAGAACTCGCGCTTTATCCCTGACTCCCACTGACCCCCTGTACAACTCTGTGCAAATCAGTGCTTACACATGTTGCTTTTGTTTGTCGTCTCTGTTCAGGCTCCAGTTCAGGAAGGCCCATCAGCATGTCCTGAATTTTAAGCTGGTTGATTTTTTGAGTTGGGGCTTTCTAATTGCAATTTCCTTGGGGCAGGAGCTATTTCTTATTCTGGGTTCGTGCAACAAACACTGTCACAGGGCAACATATGGCCCTTAAAAGAAGTGTAGGTCGTCTTCCCTGTGATTCCACTCTGATCAGCGTGGTCACCGATGTGGATAAGAACCAGGCTTGTCCAGGGAAAACTGTGGCCAGAGAGCAGGGGAGCAAATTGGAGGGGAAACTCAAAACAGGAGAGAGAGAAGCTGAATATCAGACCATGCAGTCATGTGAACTCTAAGACGGGACATTTCTGGGCTTCAAAACCTTTTACATGGATAAGGTGGGGTTTGTGAACCAGATCCTCAGGAAAACCAGCAGTTTCCACGGGGCAGCCTGACAGAGGTGGGAATTGCTCTTCACCCCGCAGCTGAGCTGTGTCCCTGCACAGCACAGTCCGTACAAGGAGTGTGATCAGCTTCTGCCTTGTTTTGATGGCTGATGTGGGGTGTGTGTAGTGTTCAGAGCAAGGACAGCTTCTGTACCTGGAATAGTAATTGTTCCATTTACATAAAACATATTCATTAAATTGCCTGAGCAGTTGTACTCTTCTGATGAGCTTTCTGCCTCCCTAGATCTTGTCTGTTTCAGGCTTTATTTATAGGCTCCCCTGACCTTTTCATTACTCAGAGTCTCTTATGGATCCTGTCCTCTGTATGTTACCACATCAGTTTTTCTTGTCCTGTTTGACATTTAATTTTTATTAACCCGAATGTAGATGAAGCTGTTTTTCTTTGTTTTCTACACTGTGTTCTTCTCCTGCTCTCTAGGCAATAGAAACTGTCAGTCCAGAAACACGAGGGAGAGTTTTCTTTCTTGACATTCTGAGATTTTCCAGCAGGACATGGAAAACTAAAGCTGGGTTTTAAGGTTAATAATGTCTCCTTGAGCTGATGGGAATTATAGAGTGGGTACATGAAAATAAGCCTCAATGCTGACCTGCAGAGCAGGGTCTAAGTGTGCTCTTTAATATCTTGTGGCACACCAGAAGGTATCCACAGGTCACTGGAAACCCCTTCTGGGTTTTCCAGAAGTGGGAGCACATGGTTAGCTTTTGGGTATGATGGAGAGACACGTGCTGAAGTTTTCCATCTGTATTTAACATGTTTGTCACACCCTTTGATGAAGAATCTCTTGCTTTTACTTGTTTAACTGAAAAATCACATTAACTCAAACAGTTTAAGCAGAAAAGCAAGTAAAGGGACTACTCACAATGACATCCAAAGCAGTCAGGAATATTTGTGAGAGACAGATGAAGAAACACTTCCATCAGCTCCTCTTTATTTCCGAGGTTCCTACCAATTAACAGAAGCTTGCTTTCACTCTTGGATCATGTGTTGTCTCCTGTACTTTCCTGGCTAATTAACAAATCCTTGCCTCAAAAAGATGAAATTCTCTCCATCTTTTTGGTGACTCATTGTGCATGTTTCACTGTGAAATGTCTTACATTGGATTTACAGTCTATATTAATCCTTTTACAAGCATGTTTATACAAATGTTTATTGAAAATAGATCTATAGCTCATTTTTGACACTAATGGATGGTGGACAAGCAGAAGCCAATGCCAAATCTCACTCAAATGAAATACTTGAATTCTGTTCACTAGAGCAGCTACATTTCCAAATGCCAAGAGAAAGCATCTCAAAGAAAAAGTTTCCTATGTGACTATTGATATATTCTATATTCCAAAATAATGGAATATTTCACATTCCTTTTAGATTAAAAGTTGAAAGCAGATCTCTGAATTTCTCGTGGGACAGTGGTATTATTTACTGAGCAATAGTATTGTCCTACTGTGTACGAGGGGATGTCAGATGTCTGGAAGAATTAGTGGATATTCAAGGGGTACTGCTTTGCAGTGATCTTCAGCTGATAGCTGTGTTCATTCCTATACATTTAAGTAAAGCTTAGATTTGCTCATTTTTCATAAGCCTTCCTTAGAAGGGATGAAAACAATCAGGCTGTGCTTTTATAGCCTGAATTTGAAATTGAAATCAGCCGTTTAGGTGCCATTTCAGTTGTAAAGTAGCCCTTAGTTCTGATGGTGGGAACAGCGATTCCAATTATGTTTAATTTGTATTCACAAGGCTTGGTTAGACGAAGGATTAAGGATTCTTAGTTTCTCATAATATTTCTATAGTGTGCAGGGCTTTTCAACACCGGCACTAAATTAGTTCTTGGAATCAGTTGTTCTCTATATTAACATAATATATCCCACACGTAGTAAAACAAACTGTTTGGCCTTTCAAATGAGAGGACCCCAATCTTAATAAATATTGAATTATAAAATCCCTGTATAGGGAATACAAGCTCATTCTTTTCTTTTTTCACCAGCTGTGAACTGCTCCATGTGATGTATGGTACAAACTCTCCAGGAAAGAGGAGCAAATTGAAAACACTGCCCCTGTGGGCTCCCTTATTAGACTTGAAGTGACTGTGAAATTCACAGGACACAGCTCATTAAAACAAGGCTGGCAATCTGTGACCTCTTGAGTAGGAAGATAAGATCCATGCTGAAAAACAGGCTGTTGCTTTGATTGTGGGGTAACTCAGCTACCGAGGAGAAAAATTGGTATAGCTGCTTATTAACCCTCTCGTTACCAGAGCACATTGATCCTTGTGAAATGCAGCTTCAGGAGAATGGGTGAGCAGCGGCCAGGTTGCTCAGGTCCAGTTAAAAATGAAGTGACGAGACCCCTGAAGAGCTGTTGTCATTTCCCACCACAGCTCCCGCTCTCTGAGGGGTGTTGTGCCTCTTGGACACATTGATGATCTGGTCTGCAATGCTTCAGGTAATGAAAATCTGTGGCAGGGTGTATCACCCAGGAAAGTGGGAATTCAGCACACTGCAGGGCCGTGAGCTGGATAGTTGTTGCTTTAATTACTGGGATGTTTCAGTGGTATTAGAGGAGATGGTCTCACACTTGCAGTGGACTACCTGACCTGGGCAAGTGTGGCAAGAGGAGAGTTTTGCTGCTATCCCGGGCTGTCCCATGAAATATCAATCTCCTCGGAGCACTGGTGTTGAATTCTGTCCTTTTGGTAACTGAGCTTTAAACACACTGTGCTTTGTATGCATAAATCTTAAACTGCAGGGGGAAATGTCCCAGCTATTGTAAATCAGCTATTTTAGTAGTTAGATTCAATCCCTAAAGTGATCATCGAATTCTAGTCTGCCATTTTCTCAAGTGAATAAACCTGCATCTTAATTCTGTGCCTGTCAAAGATTAAATAATGCAACATCAGCTTTTAACATGATTGATCCAAACAAAGAGCATGAAAAATGTAGCCTGGTTGGAAACATTCAATGAAAGAATACATTTCAGAGAGGGTTCCCCCTATCACTGCTGATGTGAGACAGCTGAATTGTGGGAAAAGAAAAAATGAGATGAGAACACTTAAGTTGATGTCTCTCTGCATGAGGGAGAGTGGAAGCTGAATACAAAATGGGCTTAATAATTATGAGTGAAATTCATGCTTTAGTGAACTAGGAAAAACTGTTCTGATGCCTTGTGAAAATCAAGTTCTCTTGAGGCATGCCAAATTGGATTTCAGTCAGGCACAGATCAAAACTTTGGCCTCACTCTCCATGGTACAGGAAAGAGCTACCAACCCTTGTTTTTGACATGGGGGGACTGGTAACTTTCCCTTCAACTTGTAACTTTCCCATAGGAAGGATGGCAAGTAGGAATTCAGGAAACTGTGTCTTTGTAAGTGTCTCATGCCTTTTGTGCCAGTCTTACTCTTCTTTTCAGGGAGAGTGAGGGATGTAGAGATGAAGTAGGGATGTCTGAGTTGCAGTAACAATAAGGAAAGCACTTTATGATGTTAAACTTTATGCTGTTATGGTAGTTGTCCATCATCTGCCTGCAAGTATCCTGTAGTCTCTGAGCTACTGGGTTTTTATTTGTTTTTCATTTGAAAATAGGTTCTAAATTAATCCTGTTATAATTCTGATATAAAGAAGCAGCCTTTTCCTGATCCAAATTAACCCAATGATTCAGTTCTTACCTAGTCCATGGATTGTTACAGGGATGAAATGACAATTTTTGTAAAATGATGGTAAAACAGAGGCCTGCATAATTTATATTATATTCTTGTATCAGTAATTTTTAGCAAGTGAACTTAATTTTACTGTATGTAATCTTGTGTGCTGGGAGGCCCCTAGCTTGGCAATGCTGAAAAAGAGAGGTCTTTCTGAATATTCACTCTGCACAAAGCTAGATAGGTAGGTAGATAGATAGATAGAAAGAGGGAGAAAAAACCAAAGAAAGGAAGAAAGCCAGGAAAGTACAGTTTTATTTTTAGGAAGTGTTTATTCTTAGCAGGAGTAGGTCACAGCCAGGCTGGACCCAGCAAAGCATTTGTACACAATGTTCTGATATGCAGGTGTCCAGATACCCTTCAAGAGCCCAACGTGCAGGGTACAGGTTGGCCAACCCTCCAGTAGCTTGGTTCATCCCAGGAAGTGTCTCATTTCTTTTGCACCTGTGCTATTAATAACTGAGGTGGCAGGGATCATTCTTTAAAGTCAAATTATATTTGGCATATACATTTATTTCCATCTCAATTCAAGTTGTGGTTCTCTTTCTTTAAATAGTGCACGTTCCAAAGATGAAGTAGGAAGTTACTGGAAAAACTCTAAACTGATACCAAGGGGATTCATATTTCTCACCTAATTGTCACTGGGATGGATGCTTTGGGAATATTTCCAAGACTACACTCGGTTAGTAGTCACACTTTGAACACATCTCACTGAAGTCACAGCAGCTGGTGAAGGGTGGGAGTGAGGTTATGTCCTGCATGCAATGCTGAAGACTCTGGGATGAGCTGACACAGCCTGGCCCCCCGTGCTCCTGGGCATTACACAGTGAATCTTCAGCACATCTGGCAATGCAGGAAAGTTTGTTCAGTAATTAAATTACTAGTTTGGGACTGTGAGCCTTAAACTCCCTCAGGTGGTTGGTGGACACATGGAACCCCTTGCTGGAAGGTTATGCTCCCACTTTCCATTGTTGGAAAATTGCAGGAAAATTACAGCTTGGATGAAATGAGCCCAAAAGATACAGACCCTTGCTGAGAGGATGCTCTTGTACAGCTTTAACTCCAAACTCTTTGCAAAGAGAGATGGAGAAACCGGACAGCGATTGTGGAGGAGTGAAGATGCACTCCCTTGACCCTTTTCTCTCCTGTCCCCCCTCCAGAGCTGTAAGTGCTGACAGCAGCTCTGGTTCTATTTGTTTTCCCCCTTCCTATCAGAGCACATGGCTGTCCAAAGGAGGAATCCTTTCACGCCTATCTGCAAGGTCCTTGAGAGGTGTTAAGAGTAAACTAGGTGTGAACAACGCATGAAGTGGGCACACACATGGAAGCTGAGGTGTGAGAGTATTTGCTCAGTAAAAATAGAATGAGGCTGTTGGCAGAGAGAGGTGTCTCTAACAGATAAACCCAGCAGTGATTGGCAGGAGTCGGGTTTTTGTTTGATTAATGCTTCAGTCTGAGTTTCTTGACCTTATGAGGAAGGAGAGAGTTTGGCAGGACAGGCGAGTTTGTCATTTGTTCTTTACCACTGGAAGGAACGCACCTCTGCTGATTCTCTGCAGAACAACCAAGACCAGTTTTAAACCCTTGCTCATCACACAATGTGCTTAATTGGACTAGAGAATAAATGAGGGATTGCCAGCTACTAGTGATCCTATGAAAAATCAGGAGCTCTATTCCAGTTTGATTTTGGTGGGCGTTATTGTGAAGGAGGTGCAGCTCTTTTGTCCTTAACATCCATCCAGACATCTTTGATCATCCTCTGGCACTGGAAAGCTTGTCTGTGTGCTTGGTTTTAGAATGAATGTTCTTCTCAGGTGGAATATTTATAAATCAAGGGAGGGTTTTTTTGACTAAACAATAAATTGCAGTATGAGTTTGACATGAACATCCCTCATGTATAACTGCCATACTCCAGATTGCAATGCTGCCTTCAATCCACAGATCTCATGCATTCCCATCCCGTAGAGATCAGCATATTACAAGCAGAAAGCGATTTGCCAGACAAGTCAGCGTTCCTCTCTGCATTATTATATGATATATGGCACATCTGATGGGAAGCTTGTTTTGCAACACAAACAAAGAGTATTAGACTAGCAGATCTGATATTGCAAAGATAGATATCTCCTTTGGATTTCAACTATTTGGCTTGCTGTTTATTTTGCTGTCTCACTCAACCAGCTGCTATGCAAGCTTTAACCTTTCTTCTTTGCTGCCAGAAAAGCTAAAGCAGAAAATGGAATTACAAGTATCAACAGTTACAGACTGTCTCATGTAGACACACATAGCAATCTACATAGCAGTGGGCAACCAAAGATGGGAAGGGACAGGAAAATTGAGCCAAACACTGGGGTTGTTGAAATCAACGGGATTTTTGCCACTGGCTTGAGTGGGTTTCAGATTCAGCCTGATGGGAGCAAACACTGTGAATGAAATTTCAGACACTCCATGGCTATAGATGCACTTGCTTTTAAAAGCATTAATAGTGCACCTAAATTTAGAGCGCTGCACTTCTGTTTCATTAAGAATTCTACTTTAGTTCCAGATAGACTCCACAGAATCTGTCCCCAAAAAAGACCCACGTGCCGTTCTGCTGCTGCACAGCATAGCAGGAGCTGGTATTTTTAAAATGGCCTCATCTAACCCACAGCTGCTCAGAACTTGGGGTCTTTTCCACCTTCATTCTCATTCTTGGAACTTGAACTTCTGCTACCCTCTCTACTTTATATGTCATGGGGCAAACGCTGCTCAGCTGAAACCACTAAAAAGAAAGATGATTTTAGCCTGAAGCAGAATTATGAAGCCTTGTATGGATGTCTATGCAGAAAAGAAACACATGGTGGTTTGCAAACATTACTTAGGTTTCAATTTCCCTTCTCTGTCGTCTTTGAGCCAGCAGTTAGATGCATTCACGTGTTTCTCATAGATGGGGAAGCTGAGACGCAAAGATACTGGAAATCAGAGTCTTCAAATGAAGAATAGTGCTAAGAACTCAAAACACACATCCTACCCCTTCTCTAGGGGCTGAGCATCTGACTTGAGATGCTCTCAAGTGTCCTTCCTGTGGATCATACGCTGCACGAGAGCCAGCAGTTCAACATTAGGAAAGACAGATCCTAGAGTCACAGCGGGGACCTCGGCCCAAACCTTAGAAATCATGGAAACAGCAAAGTGTGTCACCCTAGGGCTCGCACTAGGGAGAAGCAAGATGCTTTAAATCACAATACATTATACTTTTTGAAAGCATTCTAGTAATTTACAGTCTTAATGCCTCCTTTTGCCCTTTTTTTTGTGAAAGTGTGGACCTATCTAAACACCTAGCAATTTTTTTAGCACTTTATTCTTGTAAAAGGCTGAGGTTTTATGTCACTTGAGTAGATGGACTTGAAATCCCTGGTTTGCATCTTGATATTTTTTCTTCTGGCCTCATTTGTTAAAGGCGAGTAGCATTGTTAGACCAGAGGCGCTTTTGTCATCTCTTGGGAGATGGTGCATGTGACTTTCTGTTTTCCATGGAAACTGGAGGAGGAAATAGTTAAGGGAAAGCTCCCCAGCTCTGCAGTGTGAGACAGTAGGTTAAGAGCTTTTGAGGGGAAAAAACAAGTAAGCAAGAGCACCGTTCTCAGAAGCAGACAAGGACAGTGTTCTCCAAACCTTCTGCCAGAGCATGTTCCTGGGTCACTCAGTTTCACCACCTACTCTCCAGAGCCTCGTACTGGTGCTGCGGGCTGCTTGGACCTTTCTCACACTCAGGCTGAAAATCCTTGCCCAAGGAGCTCTGACTAACCTTGGAAGATGATTTGGTCTAAAGCTCCATCCATCTGGAGTACTCAGAGACACCTCTGTACCTCCCCATTTTAAAGGTTATTAATTCCAGGACTGTTTGGAGCCCAGGCCATCTCCATTTAATCCGAGATTCCCACAAAATCTGGGCCTTCCCTTGCTGTGGACACCAGCTGCCTGGTGCAGCTTGGCAGTGTGAGCCGTGACCCACCAAGCCGTTGGTGCTTGGGGCTGAAAAGCAGCAGAGAGGCCGCAGGCCTGTGTGGCAGCCAGGAAGATGCCACTTATAACTAACACAGTACCGCTTGGTAGCAGATAAGTGTCCACTTGTGATGTTTGTTGGGAAACATTTTCATACATATGGACCTTGGCCCTCTTGTGTCTCGGGTTCTCCTTTGCTATGAAATGGGATATCTCCCTCTCGACTGTTCCATGACCTTACTGATGTTAAAATGTTCATTCTCATAAGAGAAGCGTGGATGGAGCTTTATTATTGGTTAAGATTTCTCCTCGTGTATCTGGACTGTGGAGAAAAATCTCCCTGCTGCTCTCCCTTGGTATTTTTTCACAGCCAGTCACATCCCCTCATCTCGACAGCTTTTCCTTGGGGAACTACCATCGTCTGTTTTTTCCCTGGCAGGCCATGCAGGAAAGAAGGGCTAGGATTTCTCAGCAGAGCAAAGCACTGGAAGGCACGCAAACACCCAGAGATTAAATGCCTCTCCCCCCACCTGGATTCCCAAGTAGCTTGCAGAGCCTCAGCACGCTGTTTCTGGAACACAAGTGTGCCTGGAAAGAACCCATCTGAGTATTATACAGCACAGGGTATATTTTTAAGTCTTTTTTTCTTCCTTTTGTCCCCCTTTTCAAGGTCTTTCTCTCTTTGATTTATGGATTTGGAGACCATCTTTAATTATCCCCCTTGAACAGCTGCCTGAAGCAACGCTCGCTAGGAGTTAGACAGATGCAGTGTGCAGCCCCCCTGGGTTTTGCATAGCAACATGCTGTGTGGAATGACCATTAATACACAGTGTGAAGGGCACCGTTTCCTCTCGCCGTGCTATTTGGGGGATGAACATGTTCAGATCTGCGTGTGCACGCACCCAGACTCCATCGTGCACGCGCGCGTGTGCACGTTTTCTCTCTGCTCCATAGCCAGTGCACCAGAGTGACTGTTACAAGGGCCACATTAGACACAAAATCTTCCAGTGAGGGAAATCGCTCTGGATGTGATGCCTAAAGGCATTTTCAGTGCTGGGAAATAAGAGCTCACTTATTTCCTTTAAAATTTGTGCTCAAAGATGAACAGCAATGATGAAAATTTATCACAGTGCACATTCACACTTGGTACTGTTTTGCAAGCACCCTGAAGTCCAGTTTGAGTCTGGGCACTCAGCTTTCCCCATCTGAAGCTGCTTTGTAAGGCTCTGATTGTCTCACAGTCAAAGGAGGGATTGCCACGTCTGTGTGTGAGGCCATCCAGCTAGCTCAGGCTCTGAGGTGGTGCAGCAGCACGTACTTCCATCTCACTCAAGATCCCAGATGAACGTCTGATCAGTCCACACCAGAGCACAAGCTGCCATAGCTTCACACCAGTAGCAGCCCCTCCATCTTTACAAGCAGGATTAGAGCTCCCAGATGTTTACACACATTGCAGGTTAACCTCTTGCTCAAGGGTTGATAGAGCCAACGTCTGCGTCACCATCCTAATGCAACATCTTCTGAGAGGCAGCTCTTTGGGCTGAAAGCACTGACTTGTGCAGGCCTTCTCTTCCCTGTTGACTGTAGGGATCATCTTCTACTGTGCATGGTAGGATGCAAAATTGGAGCTTCTTCCATCTATGAGTAAATCCTATTTCAGCTCCCTTAAATCATTCCATACAAAAAAGCTCGCAACCACTTTCCCTTGGAAGCAGGGAGATGGTTGTTAAAGCCTCAGGAAACCCCTTTGATGTGGGACAGAGAACTGGGAGAGCTGGTAATGAGGTGCTGGGGGAACTTCAATCACCAGTGAGGGAGACCAGCTCTTCTGAAGCTGACAGAACAGCACATTGCAAGGACTATCACGTTGTCAGCTCTACACCAACAGAGCAAAGGGGCAAGGAAATGGCTGTTTAAAATCTTACAGACTTTAGTGCTTTAGGGACATGGCTCTGAGCAATGTTCTGGACTTGTAAATTTATAGAAACACTTTTTGGTCAGCAAATGAGGGAGCAAGAGTGTTCAATTAGCAGACCATACTCTTATGTCCACCTGACTCTGATGCTGATATACTGTGGGACTCCACGGAGTCACTTTCTCCCTGTCTTGCAGCCCGTTTAAATTGTAAATTCTTTGGGGCAGGAGCTCTGTCCTTCTCTGCTTGCACAGCTCAAAATAGAAAGGGATTGCAGTCTTGGGTGGAGTGTATTGATATCACGGTTATAAATACAATGCTAATGACAGAACACTGCTAAAATGGCTTTGTGCCCAACCACATTAAGTAAGGACTTTAATTTAAGCTAAAGAAGTAACGAACCAGTAGATTGCAGATAGAGATCATGTCCAGGTCCTGCTTATTAACATTCAGCTCTACCTCCCTTGTGTTGTCAGTCCCAGGCCACCTCTGTGGCTATCACTGCAAGGATTTACCTGGCAATGCTGCTGTGGGGATCTGCTCTGATCTGTTTTACAGCTGCAGAGAAGCAGGGGCAGCCAGCACTTGTCCCCCTGAACGTGTCACCCGTTGCAGTTTGAGAACTGGTGCATTAGCCATTTCCTGATATTTAACCTGACCTTTCCCATCTCTCATCTCCCATAAATGTTCTTACTGCAGTTTGTTTCCGGGGCCAAGGGGTACAGTAAAGTATCCTGCCATTTGCAAATCTCCTAGTCTGGAGGCAACGTGACCTCGCTGTCCCTGCACGAGCTTGTCAGAGGAATTCTGTTAGGTATGTGATGGTGAATGCTTTACTTAACGTCTCCTAGCATCCATCTAGACAAAAAAACTTCCCCTGATAGTGACAACCTTCTGCAGAGCTACCATGAGAATAGAACCAGGCTAAAAACTGTCCCCAAGCCAAACTGCTCCTTGGCAAAGCTCTGCCGGAATCACAACAGGCAGGAGCAGCGTCCTCTGCTGAATAAGGCAGAGAGACAGAGCTGAGGTTTGACCTGGGATAAGCCTTGAAAGTCTGACTGTAAATCAGAAACATAGACGATGTGCCAGACAGATGTTTTGGTCTTTTCCTACCTGCAGTACTGCTGGTGACTCAAAAGCACTGTCAGGAACATTGCCTTCTGCAAGTGTGGACGCTGGGGAGGATGACAAAGAAATTATATTTGTGTGGCTGGGGCTGCTACTCAATAAATTAAGAGGAGACTCTGGCTTCTCATTAGAAAGTACCCTTTTACCTCTTTATTCTTTTTTTTTAATGAAACAATTTCTTCCTGAAAGAGAAGAGAATTGGCTTTTTCCTAAGTGGACATTGTCATGAAAAAATAATTTCCAAGTGTTCATTACATTGTTGAACAAGAACTTGAAAGTGAAATATGCTTGTTTCCTCCCCTGGCATTCTGCAAAAGGGAAAAATAGGAGAAAAAGAGAGAAAACATGAATACTCAACACATATTTTTGTGGACAAACAGAAAACATGTAAAATCTCACTCATTTTTAGTGGCTAGTGATTAAGATTTAAGTATTTTAATATGTTCTCAGAAACCACACTGAATTATTTGTGGTGGATTTCAGGTCTAGCCCCCAACAGCACCGACTGACCAGTAAGAGTCAAGGAGGAGCAGTGTTCACAGGTGGACCTTGTTACCCTTCCTAAGCACTCAGGAGGACTCTTTCAAGCTTTTGATTGCTGCTGGGAGAGGCACAGAGGAAGGTGTAGGGGTAGTTGAATTATTTTTTTGGTGATTTTCTCTGATGAAAAGTATGGGTTCAGTTTGATTTTGCTCTGGGAAGAAAGTAGTTTTTGTTTTGCTGGAGTTCTGTGGTGATTAAGTTTGATGATGCACATGGTGTGCTTCTCGTTGGCTTCTCTGCTGCTCAGCATGCTGCTTTGAGCTTTCTGTGTTAGTGAGGGAGAGCTTAGTGCTGCCTTCCACCTCGCTTCCTTGAGGAAAAACAGCAGCAGCCATGGAGGAGAAGGGAGGTAAGGGAATCTGGAAGGAATTTGCACGCTGCTCTCATTTTGGTGTGCAGAAAGAAATCTGGTTTCTTTCTGAGGTCTTAAGCTTAAGCTTTCTGAGGTCTTACACCTCAAGAGGAGGTACAATTAGTTTGTTTTTAGGGTACTCAGTGATGTTGCCCTTCTTGAGGAAAGGTTTGTCTGTGGTGCAGGTAACCAGTAGTTTCTGCACTTTAAGTGGTTGGTTGAAATTGCTCATTGTTTCAGAGTCTGGTTGTGCTACCTGTTGTTAGTGTTGAGTGATTTCTGCATTAGCACCAGGCAATGATCAAATGCATGTTGGGTCTTTGTTAACAGATGCTTTTTGCTTTGCTGAATGATCCCTGTGCCTTGCATTGAAATATGTAGGAGTCTAAATCAGTTATGTTCTGCTCTGTGCTTGTGGTTCTTGCTAACAATAGTGACTTGCTGGACCAAAAGCCCCTTTTGCCCCTTCCTCTTCTTTAATAAACTGCATATTCTTTGGAGTAGGTGCTGGTCACAGCATGCAGCTGTAATATGACCTGTATCTAAGTATTTCATCTGTAAAGAGGGAGAAACTGCAGCACACAGCAGACAGATAATGCAATTAAAGTTTCAGTACAAGTCTTTAGAGGAACTCTTTTCTCTGAGTCTGAAAGCTTTCTGTCAGTCCTATGCTCCCCTTACAAAGCTCTGACCTCTTCCTCAGCTGCTGACCAGGGCACCTGAAAAAAAAAAATTACTTATTGGCTGTGCAGGTGCTGCAGCAATCAGTAGGTGCCTGGGCCAGAGAGCTGATGAGGTGTGGGTTTGTCATGTGAACACCTGACTTTAACAGGCTGTGGTTAAAGCTGCCAAGTGGTACTGTGGAGCATGGAGTTCCTCTTGTCCCATGCTCAGTCTTGCCTCTGGCTTCTCAGGTATTTCCAGGCCTCAAAATTCTCATTGCTGACCAGATTTCTCCAGACTTACCATCTACATTTTTTTCCCTTGGGGAATTGAACCCATCTATCTCCCTAGTTTCCATTGCTCATCTTGCCTAAATTCCCCACAGCCTCAGTCTCTGCTCTGACTCTCGCTGTGGCTCCTGCTGGAGTTTGCTCCGTGCCCCGTTTCCTTCTCCTTGACTCTGCTCAGGTATTTTCCCTTCCCTCCTTTCCTCTGCAGCTCCTCATCAAATCCTGTTATTCCTAGCATCCCACCCCCAACTGCTCCTCCTGTTTTCCCTTTGGGGTGTCTCTTTCCCTTTGCCTCTGCTCAGATCTATGCTATGGGGAGATTGCGGAAGCGAGGGTGCTCACTGCTACCCTCTCGAGGGTTTTGCTCGCTGGAGGAGGAAGGGGTGTTGCACTGCTGCTCTCAAAGGGAGGAATTTGATGCTCTTTTGGAAGCTAGTGAATGCTTAAAGGCAAATCCTCCTTTAGGATGTGTTTCTTTGTAAGGGTGCAGCAGACAAGTAGACATGTCTGTGTGCAAATGAGAAGCTGGTGGCTGTTGTTTCATTGCCCAAGAGGTGTGATTGATTGTGGCTGAGGCTTTGTTAGGGAACCCTGTTGTACTTTCAGGATGGGCTAGGCAATATTTTCTGTTTCTCCAGTTAAGTTTTTATGGAAGCCTCGTTCTGTTTAATGTAGCTGTAGTTGAGTTATAAATTAATAATCCCTGCTGCTGGGACTGCTGTGTAGCAAGATGGCTTTCCCGAATGTGTGTGTAAATAATTCATGCTATTAAATTAGTTGTGTTCCCTGTCCACAGCTCGTTTACCTGCTGTGACTACAAATATTCCTCTCTACAGTTAGAGCAGGTGTCAGAATATGCCAAGCGTGAGAGGTTCGTGTCTATCAGAAGGAGCCTTCACCTCTTGTTAAATGGATCAGAAACTCTTTTGACAGAGGGTACCAGAAAAGTCTGGTTTGTTAAACATGACACTCTTTACAGGAAAATACCTGCTTAGGCAAAATTTTCACCTTGGGTTTTCAGATCATAGGAAGGTTCAGGTTGTGTGAGATGGACTTTCCTTGTGAACCACAGTTCTGTGTCTTTTTCAAGCTCCCTGTCTCTTTTTAGAGCTTTGCTGGAATGATTTCGGTGCTCTGTGCCTAGGTTTCCCTACCTGTAAAACAGGAACAATAGGAATTCTTCCCTCCTTCACATGCAAATTCTGTGGGTTTCCCCATGTACTATTTTTATTAAAATTCCCTCTGTGTTTCTTTGCAAAGCAGCCACCACAGAAATAGCAAACAGACCATTTCAGTCTCAAGTTTGAGTTGGCTACGCAGGCATCAGCCACCCTGTGCTGCAGCAAAGAGAGTGTGCTAATGACACCAGTGCTCCAGGGCTCAGGTGAAAAGGGTGCAAAGGAAAATAGGGAAGAAAATAACCTTGAGTCTAAAAGCTGTTTTTCAGGGTTGTAGCACACAGTCTCTGAAATGGTTGCATCTTTTTGGCACTACCTGATGTTCCTCAGAGCTTTGATGATGCTGTATTGCTTCTTTATTAGCAAACTATTTGAGATCACACTAGTAATGGTTTTGCTGGTCTAATGCTATCAATTCTTATTTGTTTTTCCTCAGCCTCACTGCTGCTCTTGTCTGCGTGTGATCATCTGGGGAAGACTGCTGAACTATCTTCCATCTTCTCCCTGCATACCAGAAACTTGATCATCTAACAGTGAGTAATATTTATATTTATATATCATATTTATACATTGTACATAAGCTGCAAAATTGTATTATTGTCAAGTTACCATCATATTACCTAGAAACATCTTTAAAATTTTGGTTTAGCTTTATGTATTTTATATATTTTTTTATTGGTGAGAAATGTGAAATGTTTTTTCTGTAGAAAATACCTTTATACTGGACTCAAATATATGTGGAAAAGGTGTTATTCCTTGCAGTTCTGCTGAGGTCTCTTTAGGAGACACCCCAAGCAAGGATGTCTGTATCAATAACAAGTACTATTGGTCTGGGACTGATTTATCCACTGGAAAGGCTTCTGAAGGAGCAAAGCAGCATATTGGGAATCACTGACGGGAGATGTAACGGTTTCTGCTGATGTTTATTGGGACTTGAGACAAATGTTTGCGGTGAAAGGAAAAGAAGAAAGCAGTGATGTTGTTGCGTGAGCTGGAGAAAATGAGATAGGTGTTGGTAACTCTGAGATAACTTCGAGCTCTTAAGCTTTGTTTTGTGGGAAGTTTCATTGCTGTCTCGGTTAAAAGTCGGATTTCTGTCGGTCTGGGAAGATCGCTCCTAGATATTGACGGAACTGGTGACGTTGTGATTGTAAGTTGGGCACTGATCTCGCTTCACTTTCCTAGCAATTGATCTGTTTGTTCTGGTGAAGCTTTATTCTGGGATTTACAAATGGTGCCTCACAATTGTCTGCCCTGCCCTGCAAATGTGTCTGTGTAAACTGGAACCGCAGAGCAGCGGCCACTGCAGGTGGCAAGGGCTGCGCTGGTCTGCCCCAGTCCCAGTTAGTCATAGCAAGGAGATGGTTTATCATATCTCCTTTTAAAGGTGCTGCAAACAAGCTGAGGAATGCTTGGGGGGTTTGTTTGTTTGTTTGGGGTTTTTCTGAGACACTGCAGACAGACATAATTAATTTCTCAAGCACATGGTCCCTCCCTTGCTCTGACTGGGGGATTGTTGTGTTGCTTTGGTTTTGGCGCTGTGTTTTTGGAGGCTTCCCCTAGCTATCGTTTTAGAACTCTGGATAATGCTCTTTCCACAAAATGTGCGGTATAATGGAACATGAAGTATTACCCTCTTCCCTAACCTGTTTAAAGGACTTAATTAACATTGAATTTTACTGAGCAAGTCAGGATTGGAGACACACCATAAGAGAGAAATATAATCTAATAGGAATGAATACACCTCTCTGGAGCAGTCAAGCTATGAGATTAAAAAAATGTGGTTTAGAACAGACAAATGAACTGATGCATTGGGGAAGGAGATGATCACACTCTTCTGCTCCCTCCCTCCCTCAAAAAAAAAAAAGAAAAGAGTTAAAATTCCTCCCACAACTTGAAATGTTATGGCAATATTCAAATGTCATAACCAGTGTGTATCTTTTGCAAAGATTAAAAGGAATAATAAAGTGAAAGGTGATGGAAGTAGATGGATGATGCAGTGGGGCCGTGTGGAGGGGAAGAGTCATTTGGGATTGAGATGAATGTAACCCTAAAATATATTGATCAAATGTATGAATGCATCTCGGTATCCTGTGGGCTGTGGGAGTTCCCAGACTGTTTGCCTTGAAATGGAAGCAATTTAATCTTTAAAAATAATAATGAAAGAGCAAACTGTAAATGAGACCTTCTGGCAGACTGACGGGGCTGCAGTCCCAGAGGTAGACACACATGCTAGGATGACAAATGAGGTCATTAAAGTAAATAGTGTAAATTGAGTTTTGGCAGCGGGTAGGAATCCTTATTATGATGGAGGGCATTAATATGGGCAGAAAAAAAGGGGGTGGAAGAATTCACTGGTGACAAGCTTATCTGGGGCAGAGAAGCAGGGTAATCTTGTAGCAGTTCCTGCTATCTACTTCATGGCAAGGCAACGAGCCCATTTAATTTAGCAGGGACTTCAGTAGGGCATGTTTCAGAAGTGTATTAAAGATTATAAAGTGTCACCTCACTAAACAGCATCCAGGATGCTACTGAACTTAAGTCTGGGATGTTCTTCACTCATTTGGTTTGTTCTGTGACTACTGTTGTGCACAATGCTGCTTTGCATACAGATTTCCTGTTTTTTTGAGGGGTTTTTTTAGAGTTTCTTATTATAAGTGTTTGAAATTTGAGCTCTGGAATTCCTCTTGATGGTTTTTGAGTGTGGGAATTGCAAAACCTAGTGTTAAAGGGCTGTGGTAGTTGACTGGCCAGTAGGGAGCTCTGGATCTCTAAACTGGGTCTTCTGATGTGCTCCAGATGTTGGTGACAGACAATGTGACTGCCTTGCTCAGCACAAGAGCTTCTAACAGGTAGTTGTCACGGGTCTTAAGCTCATGGTGACTTTTTAAAGCTCCTGGACCTTCCCATAGTTGTGGTGAGAATTAGTGAGCAGTTCCATACACAGCACTGGGGTTTTTCCTTGATCAATTGATACTGAAATAAAGCATTACTCTTGTAGGAGCTGATGGAGCTTGTGAGTTAGGGCATGGGTATCTTGAGCCCTGAGTGTTACTGTCCTCTGCTACTGGCCTTTTATGGCCTTGGGGACATCTGTGTCTCAGTTTCCCCACCTCCATAATGGATCCAGTAGTACTGTACCTGTGTAAAGGCACCTTACAAGGTGTTCCTAATTCTATAGAAGTTCATGTGCCTCTATTAATGCACTAGTTCCATATTTCCAGTTCTCTAAAGTTCACTTTCTGTGCTCATCCTAACCCAAGGATAAATTACTTGTGAAATGCAGTTTACAGTTGTGAAACAGAGGTTTGAGCTCCATGCTGTCTGCTGTCCAAGTCTGTCCTACAGCTGGGTTTTTCTATGTGCTCCTAAAACTTCCAGCAGGGATGAGAGCATGTTGGGGCTGGGCTGTGTATGAACCTGCTTGGAAGTGATGCTTTGTGTCCTGGGAGTAAGGCAAGGCACAAAGGTGGAACTCAGGCAAGAGTCACCAGCACGTTGTGAGAAGGACACGCAGGAGAGGACAGAGCCGTGCTGGTTACCAAACACACAGCTTGGGATCTCTCGTGCCCTAGCACTGATCTGAGGGTGAATCCCACTGGTGACCTGACTGTGCAAACAGATTCTCTGGTGTTTAGTGTTGGCTGGTGTTGAAGGACAAAATCCCACAGCGTGAATCTGGGCAGTAATGACAATGGAAGCTAACAGCTATTCATCCCACCCTGCACTAGCAGAGAGGGCTGCTGTGCATTGAAACTGACTTTTCTCATTTGGCTTGCAGAGGAAGATGTTCCTTTAAAGGTGTATTTGTCTCTCACCTCTCCAAAAGCAGCTCTTAAAAAAAAAAATAATCCAACCCAGAAATTTGCTTCCTTTGCCCAGGAAATGCAGTTTTCTGTTGGAGCCATCGTCACATGGTAATGCTGGTTTGCATGGAGCGTTAAAAGGAATGAGCACTAAAGCTGAGAACTGCACTGCAGTTGTGGGAAGGAGGGAAGTTGAAGGCTTAAAGACAGTTCAAGGCATTTGCATTGACAAACACTGCTGGGCTTGGACTTGATAATTTCAAAAAGTACCTTTCACACCAGCTTCTCTTCTGACTGCAGCAGGATGAAGTAATGCTTTAGAGGGTTTTGTTACATGTAATGTGAAGAACTGCTGTAGTATAGATGGGCGATGAGCAGGGAAATGGGATGTGAAGGAGCTGAAGTAGCACTTAAAATCCTGAGAGTCCAGGCAGGCAGGAGGGAGCTGGACCAGGCTGTTGTTGAAGCTCTAAAAGCAGAATTCACTTGAGGGCTGTGGAAGGACTGGCGATGCAGCTGGACCAGTGTCTGCTGCTCGTGTAGGACACGTGTCCAGAGAAATTTGGCATTTGATGTGCAGGAAGGAAAGCTGTGCAGCATCATGTCACATGGAGCAGGCTGTGGACTCATTTCAGGTCTCTCATCACAGAGCTCGTTGCTATTATGAAGTGACAGTGAGCAAGGAGCTTGTCTCCTGCCAGTCTGTGTGTGTTGCATTTCAGCAGACCAGGGTACGACTGCTGCACAGCGTCGGCCCGTGTGTGGTTAAACACCGGCTGAGGCAAAGCCTAGCAAGCTGCAAAGTTGTTTTGCTCCTTCAGAACAACAAACATTTACAGTAGGTGTGGTTCTCCTCCCATTTCCCCAGTGCCAGCCCAGTTTGGATGCTTGGAGACCCCAGAGCGTGCTTGGGATTCTCCCTTTTGTAACCTGGAGAGCGATCTGCCTGGTAGGCTTTGTGTTGGGCTGCCCGTGTGCCTGTCCCGGTGCAGGGCAGGATGGGATCTTTCCAGACTATTCTGGCATCAGCAATTATGTCAGTCCCAGCTGATTTCCCTAATTACTGCCTTACAACCGTTCACCTTTGCGTGCCTGGCCAGTCGGGCTCCCACGTGTGCGCACAGATGTGATGAGCAGCCTTAGCGTGCCAGTCCGCTGGGTGCTGCTTCACCCCTTTTCTTCCTGTAAAAACTCTGATGTCAGGCACTGGCAGCTTGTTCTGACAAAGCCCAGGGAAGCATGAAGCATAGTTGTTGAAGTTTGATGGCTAATTTGCTTAGTTCTTGCCTCCTTTTAATTACTGCAGACTGCAAGTCTGCTCTGCTTCTCCGGGAGTGGCTAAACACAACCTGAACTCGAATCAGAGGGCAAGAAATGCTTCTTGAAAATGGAGATAGGAGAAAAGTGCTAATTCGTGTATCCCTGGGGAGAGGGGCCTGAGGCTGAGAGCAAAGAGGTTGTGGTGGGGCTCAGCACTTTGCTGGGGATTCTATTGACCCTGACAGGGCTTTTTGTTACACTGGGCCAAAAAATCCCAGCTACACGTAGCGTGTCAGGTCCTGACACTGGGAAAAGGCTGCACGGCGTGACTGTGTGAAATGGGGGTGATTTTGGAACAGAAGTGTGATGGGTGGGTGCATTGGTGATCAGAGCTCTGGTCATAACAAGTGGGAAGCTGAGCAGAAATTAAAGATCTGTCCCCAGCTGTGTGCATCTGAAGTTGTCCCCGTGCTCTGCAGGTTTAGGAGGAATTCAAGGTCTTGCTTAATGCTGTTATTAGTTAGAACATCTAAATGCTGGGAAAATGTTCCTAGAATAATATTAAAATATCTTTTTTTTTTTCTTTTTTTCCAAGAAATGTTCAAAACTTTTTTAGCAAATACTAGAGAAAAACATTTATTGGAAGAAAGGGAGGGACACACATGTTTGACTCTGAAAATGGGACTTCAAACACCTCCCCCTGCTTCCCATGAAAAACCTGAAGCTGTGCTTAGTCAGTTCCAGACCAAAAATGTGGTTCCAGTGACACAAATCCCTAACAACAAATGTTGCTTGAATAATAGATTGACTTGCTTATGAGTGCTTTCCCCAAGCAAACTTGGAGATCAATAACTAATTATTTGCAGGAATAATCTTGCAAATTTCCCATCATAAATGTATTCAAGAAAACTGTAAGTTGCTCCAACCCATTTGTGACCAGAAAGATGTAAAACTAATTATTCTTTTAGCTCAGATACTAAAAGGCACTTTTTTTTCCCTGCTTGTATTTGATGGAATAGCTGTATTTAACCCATGGCCTTGTTTATGCTGGGAAAAAACTCATCTTTTAACTAAATCTGTTCAAAACTTGAACTAGTTCATTAACTGTAGGTTTCTAGTGTAGGTTCAAACTTAATTGCTGTTTATAAACCGATTGCATCTGTAGTAAGGCTGAAAGACAGCAACCTCCAAAGGAGCCGTTCTGGGAGCGGGGGAGCAGTGAAGCTCAGCTTCTTGTGGTTTTCTGCTCCAAGGCAGGGTCCCTAAAGCTTCAGAAAATTCCCCTCCTGTGAAAGGTTTTCAGGCAGTAGAGGTGCTACTGGGCTTTCTCTCCCTCTGCCCGGCTGCTATTTCCACAAAGCTGGGCAGAACTTAATTATTTTGGGGGTTTCTGTCCTCCAAAATTATGCCCTCCAAATAACAACTGGATCTGGTTTTCTAATAAAACTTGACTGCTGTTTTGGGGGGTTTTTTGGGGTTTTTTTTTTGGTTTTTTGCCAGTGTACAGGGGAATACACTGAAGTGTAGAACTTGTTAACTGCTAATGTTTCTAGGAGGTGTGGTTTTTTCTTTTAGAGGAAATGCATCTGTCTTGAATATTTATGTGTTCATAGTTGTTATTTTACCAAATAAAAATTAGCTCAAAGAGGCAAAAAAAATCAGATACCCTGATCAAAATCACGTGTCCTGATCAGTTTCTGTCTCAGCAGCCAAGGTGCTGCTTGTCTTATCTTGATGAAATTCCCTCCACAATGTCTCTTTCCAGCTCAATGAATTGCTTTGTAGCACATTGAATATTTGCTGTTGCCGCTGCAATAGCCTTGTGCTGAGAACAGCCCTGGTGGAACAAGCTGCTGTGTGGCACGACGGGGCTGTGGGAGTCTGCGAGGGGAAAGAGATACGCCAATAACACAATTCCTGTGGCTCAGCCTCCTGTCAGGCACTTTCTCCCCAGGGTTTTTTTATTTTGCTCATTGTCAGCAGCTTTCTCTAGAGAAACTAAATCCTTCCTTCCCTCCTCCTTCTTCCCTGGCCTTCTGTTAAATAATCTGTCTGCACAGCCAAGCCAGAAATGGCTCTCGTAGAAAAATGGGCTGAAAGCCCACGTGTTGCCTGGTCACTAACTCAGAGTAGCAAATCCAGAGCAATTATTTAACCAGCTCAGCTCTGCTGTGGCTGCCGTTCACCTCCAAGGACCGAGGCTGATCACTGACACTTCATCACAGAAGGAGCTGAAATTGTTCCCCAACTTGCCTGGTCCCACTGTTGATGCTGATCTGTAGTGGCTGCCTCCAAATCACCTACTGGAGCTAGCCCGAGGAGGCTGTGCCGTAGTTTTGCTTCAAGCTTGTTTAAACAGGGATACTTGGGTGAAAATTAGTCCAAATTAACTAACAGCATGAATGTAAATTGGATTACTTAAACTACACTGGCCTACAGCACAGCTGCTCTTATTCAGAATAAAAGTGGCCTTAATTTGTTTACTTCAACGCTAAATTCAATGAAGCCTGTTTCTAATTCTGGACAAATGTGTCCACATGGGGGTTTAATCCAGTTTACCTATGCAAATCTTATTCAGATTAACTGCCCTGATTATCCATATGCCAACAAGTCTCTGCAGAGCAGGGTATTCCAGAGAATATGGACATTTGATGTGTGCAAATCGCTGATCATCAGTGTGTGAGCTTACACCGTGCTTGCACCGGGGCTCATCTCCCTGTCTGACCTTGTGCTTTGTGCCAAGCTTGCTATCCGTGGCAGGAAGGAAAGTCAGCTTCTTGAAGATGACCCTGTGTCCCCTTAAGACCTAGCACAGACCCACGTCTGTGCTCTCCTGTCTTGGTGTCTTTGCCCAAGAGCACCAATTTGCTTGTCTAGAAAAGCTGAAGAAGGGAAGGAAATAAACACAATTTGTATAAGTACAGGGAAAACAAAATGCTGCTGGTATTGGTGTCACTTTTGTATTAATAAGTCTTTGATAAATCCCCCCCCCCCCTTTTTTTTTAACCAGTCTAAATATACTCCTTCAACTTGGCAGTGTGTTGCAGTTGTGATAATGAAAGTGTAGTGGCATGTGTGTGCCACAGCTCCTGCCCTTTCCTCCTTGGGCTGGCAGCAGCTCTGCAGTTGTCTTGGGAAAGACTAGAGGGCATATATAGATTGAGATGTAAGAAGGCTAGTCATGACTTCTACCTTCTGAAAGGCCACAGCCTGGAAATTATCTCAATTTCAGTGGAACCAAGTCTATTATGGAAATGTCATGTCCTTGAGCCCGTGAGAGCAGTAGAATACAAAAGCAAAACAAGAATGGCACAAAATTTAAACAGAAAAAAGCTAATTTGGAACTGATCAAAGTATTTATTAATCCCCAAGTCTGTGGAACTCCCTGCTAGAAGTAATTATGGAGCTAAAGGAGGCACTCTGCATGCATTGAATTTATGTGGTGTGATAGTGTCTTAGCTGCGAGAGGACCCTGTTGTTGTTTGTGTTGTACCTTTGATGTAGTGAAAGCTCTAAGCTGATACTAAAAGCAGAATCTGTAGCACAAGCTTGAGTAAATGCCTTCCTCCTGATGGACTGATAGTGGAGAAGGTCATCTTTCTGCTGTCTTACCCTGAGACCTGTGCTTTAAACAGTGTTTTTTGGAGGTAGCTCTGAAAATGAGTCCTGTTTGGGTTTTGGGGAATGCTGTGATGGAACTCCTTGCTGCAAGCTTTAGCTGGTGGTAAGAAGAATCTGGTCTGCATTTAGGTGTCTGTTAGTGATGTTCAGTTCACCACTGTGCATGTTTTGTGTTCTTATGGAGCATGTTTAACTGACACGAGAAGTTTTATCCCTGTGTAGCAGACTGGCTGGACCAGAGTCATTCCCTGTTGTGCCAGTGGAGGGAACTTTATCTTTGAGTGTCCCTGTGTCTGTGAATTTTAAGAAAAAGCCAATGTGCTGCAGAAAAGGAATCCACCTGGGTTGGGTTTTTTTATTGTTTTTGTTGTGAAAAGGGTGAAAGAAGGAGACATGGCAGATGTTTAGTGGGATAGAGTGGCAAGGACCTGCACAGGGCTCTGTGGTGTTATCCACCCAGTCTCTCTTGACTTCTAAGCTTCTGTTTTCTGAAGTCAGGCTTTGAGCTGCAACAGTTCCTTGCTGAAATCCTCCAGAAGGTGCTTGTTGCATTCCTACCCCCGGGAGAGCTGCGGCTGGAGCCAGCGCTCAGTTACTCAGGCAACCCTGCGGACAGCCTGGTCTGTCGGGAGCAGTGCCAGCGGAGCAAGGGGAGGGTGAGCTTGTGCACGTCATGATGGGTTCACAGTCGTGTCGAGCCTTTGTCAGCCCTGAGACAGATGTGTGACGCTTTGTCCTGTCCCTGTGAGGTGCCTGAATTGTTCAATTGGGGCAACAAAGCTGCCCAGTTGTGGTGCCAAGCAGGAAGGCAGGGTGGGCTGGTGTATGCATCCTGCCGTTCTCCTGCTCTCTCTCCCTCTCCTGTTTTGGAGACTGAATAAATTAGATTATTTTTTTAATACAGCTGCTGCCTGCATGATGGTGAGATAGCCAATTACTCTGTCTGCATCAGATAGTCGAGGCTGGGTTAGTCAGCAGGGCCCTAGAAGGAAAGGGGGTAGAAATGTAGTTCCCTTAATCTCCTTTGTCCTAGAAGCAAGCCACAGCTCATCCACTCTGTGGCCTTAAAGGCAGTGTAGAATTAGCTTAGAAGACAGCTGAAAGATTTATTGCTGCTTAGAGAAGCTTGGAAGAAATGTCCTTTTCTTGCAGTTTTTCCTTGAAGTTTCAGTAGTGGATTGATAAATCACCGCACATGTAATGCACAGGGCACTTATTTCATCCCAGCTCGCTTTCAGAAGGCTGTTCATGACTTGCAATGAGACAGGGTAAAAGAGCCAGAGCAGAGGTCATGGCAGGGGGACTGGGTGGGATTTGATGTGGCCAGAGCAGCTGGGGCAAAGGAAACCTAAGAGGCTACAGAAAGATAATGTCAGTTATTTTCTTCTTCTCTCCTATCCCTTTCCACAAGGACACTGAGTTGCCTGGCGCTGTTGTATCCTGGGAAATATCCACAATGGATTTCCCTTCACAGAAAACATTTACCACTGACTCCATCCTTGAAAGAGCAGAGCAGAAAATGTAATTGAACCAGCAAGTCATGAAGAGCTTGGGCTAGAGGGTAGAGCAGAAAGACTTGGGACACAGGACTCCTGAGCTGGTTTCCAGTATGGCTGCTGCCTGGTTGGTGGCCCTGGGCCAAATAACTCTTGTGAAGAACTTGCTCATTTGCAGAAGGGAAGAGTGTTGTCTCATCTGTTGATTATGGTTCAGAGAAAACACTTCAGTGATTGTTTAAATGGAAAATGTGTTGTGTACACGGGAGAGGATTCCCAGCTGTCATGTGAAAGAGCAAACAGGCTCCTGCATAGCCCTTGTCATTAGCAGGTTTTTGTTATCTCCCTCTTACCTGCTGGCACCTCAATTGTGAACTGCAAAGTGAGCAGCTGAAGTAGCTCAGCAGCTGGTTTTAAATGTGTTGGGTTTTTTATTGGTGTGTGTTTGGTGGTTTTGTTTATTTGGTTTTTTGGGGGTTTTTTTAAGTAAAACCTGTGCTATCCCACTGGAAAATGACAGAAAAAATAAGCCTGTGTATTACAAACAGGGCAACATTTTGATTTGGAGTGGAAAATTTGGTAATTTCAGGGGAAGCTCTTCTGTCCCATCTCGCTGATTCCTTGCTTTCAGCTTTTTTTTTTTTTTCCTCTTCCTTTGTTCTTTAAGAAAAAATCAGGACTTTATGTTGACAAGTTTTTTGTGGAAAAGCCTAGGTTGAGAAATGTTAATTTTCCTGGCTAGAGAGAAAAAGAACCTCTTCAGAGTTAATTGCTTTGACATTTTTATTCCTCAAGTGCTGATACAATTGTAGAGTTCAGGATGCTTCAGCGTGCATGTCCTGGGAGTGGACAAAAGCAAACCTCCAAAATAGGAAAGGCTGGGCCTGCATCTGTCACAGCTCACTCCAGTCTCCATCCTGCTCCTCTGCCTGCTAAAACAAACAAGAAATAGGTCTGCTTCATATTTCCAGCTAGCAATAGAGGCTCAGCTTCTCAAAATTGATGAGCTGTTTAATTACCTTTGGAGATACCCCCTTATTTCTTCATGCCATCTGAGCAGAGCTCATGTTCAGCCCCCTGCATCAGGAATAAATCACGAGGTTAGTTTGAAGCCAGGAATACCAAATCAGTCGCTCGAGGCGTGGTACCCCGGGGGCCACTGATGCCTTGAGTCGTAGCTGTGAGTCCTGTTGTTGCACCCAGCTTGCCTCTTGACCACTGGTGAGCTCACTGAGCTTGGCCTCTGTTCTATCCCCAGTACAATGACTCCCAGGGGTGAGGCTGGATCATCTCTAGAGGGCACTGCCCACCTCAGGGGTGCTGGAGGGCTCCTTCCAGCCACGACTGGTACCTGCTCTGCAAACCTCCAGTTCAACCAGTGAGACTTGGCAGGACTGCTTCACCCTGTGCAGGGCACCTGCCAGGCTTGCCCAGGGGCACACACTGAGGTTAAAGCACTGGCCTGACTCTCTCTTGGCACTAAGGCTTCACCTGAGCTTGGCTGTTCTCCAGCTTTGTGTGTAAATGTGTGCAGCTCGGGTCTGACCTTTTTGAAAGGTGCAGGCCTTCATCCCCAGCTCTAGATCTGAGTGATACACCCAAAACCCCACAATATCTGTAGGGGAAAGGAGAATCTAATCCTAATTCCTTGTTTTCTTTCTTCTCCTTCATGATGAAGGCTTTAAATGAGGCTTTGACAGAGCCTCTTTCCTGGTGGTATTGTTTTGGGTAGGTGCAAATCAACAGAACTTCCTTCTAATTTGGCCAGTTCGAGTTTTAAGCTTCTCACTGAAACTCCAACCAGGCATGTCTGCTCCCTTCTTTCCCTTACCACTACTCCATTATTCATCCTCCAGGAGATGAGATAAAAGAAAGCCAGAACAAGGACACTTAGGCTGCTCTATCTGAGGGTGGGAGCAGAGCCATGCTCTGTGGAAAAATGCTAATGTGTGTGCAGAAGCAGAGAGCAGAGGTTGCATCTATAATACAAACCCACAAAAGAAGCGTAGTAAGGTTACAAAGTGATGTGCTTAAAAGCTAGGAATTGCCAGAAGAGAGATTTCTGGTGAATTTCAATTTGCACCTTTGTAAATATGCATTATGATGGCCTTTAACTGTGCACTCACATTCTCCTTTCCCAGAGCTCCCAACCTGTCCTGCTTGGTGTGCAGAATGGATCATATTTGCTTGTTCAGCCTCTATTTAATAACTTTTCTTCTGTGATGTTGTGTCTGTCCATGTGTTGCTTACTCCAGTCCTGCTCTGGAAGAAGGAATGATTAACTTCAGGCTTCATGGGCTTTTATGGCGTCGATTGCTGTTGTACCCATGTGCTTCACAAACAGTAAATAACCCCTCCTGCTCTTCAGAAGGAGCATTTCCCCTTTTTGCTGATGGCCTCTCTGTCCCTCAAAACATACAAGTGAAAATTGCTCGGTTCAGTTGCATTTTGGATGTCGAGGATCTGATCTACACGTCTTTAATACCTCGGTCCCTGGAGAGATTTAAAAGACACGTAGATGAGGTGCTGAGGGACATGGCTTAGTGGTGGACTTGTCAGTGTTGGGTTTTTAGTTGGACTTGGTGATCTTAAAGGTCTTTTCCAACCAAAATGATTCTCTGATTCTATAATGTGATTGAGTTCAGAGCTTCAGCCCTTCGGGTCTTCAAAGCACGGCCCTTGCAGCCCCGGGTGGAAATTCCAAGTGCTCAGCGGTTCTGCAGACCAGACCCCACCGCAGAGTCTCCTGTCAGGCACCCAAAAAATGCATCTGAACAACGTCTGAGTGCTTTCTCCCTGCCTGCTGCTCAAAGGAGTGGTGGTTTGAGGCCATGCCCAGCTCTTGTGGGAGCTGGCTTGGCAGCTGGGATCAGTGTGGGGAGACCTCTGCCTCCCGTCCAGGCAGCAGAGCTCACTGCTGAGCGGAGATGCTGACCACTGTGCTCATCCCGAGGCTTAAAATAATCCCTGGGGTGGAAGGGAAAACTCTGTGGATTGGGGCTTTTGTTAAAGTGTTGTGGTTTTGCTTTTGAAGTTGTGTTGCTGGTTGAGGGAAATATTTTCCACTTTATGAAGCAGTCTGTCTTTAGCACTGCTTTCTTTCCCCAAAGTGTCTTTCACACGGGAGGAAGTTCAGACCAGCTTCTCCTTCTCTTGCTCTGTCGCAGAAATGGGGGAGTGCTCGGGTGCGTGTTGATGCACCTCCTGCACCCAATGTCCTACTCAGCACGTGTTTGTGGGGAAGTTGTTGAGTTCTGCATTATTAGCAACAAAACTCCACTTTCTCTATGTTGGTGAAACTTTAACAGCCAGCACAGTGTCGGATTTATGTTTGTGGTGGGATGCATTCCCATATTTTTCTTGTGCAACCATCCCTCCTCCACATCCCTGTCTTTGCAGTAGATGATGAGACAGATCATGTTCCAGTTCCCATCCTTTTGGGGCTAGATAAGGGTGAAAGGCTTGCAGAGCTTGAATTGGATTCAGAAAAAAGGAAACCAAAGGTGTGAAACAAAAAAAAAAAATCCTTTAAGCGAGGTGATTAAGATCCCCCTCAAAAAACCACCTAGAGGAAGTGTGAAGAAAAATAAAAGATGCTCATAAAGTAACTGAAACCTGTGAAAGGCGAGCGCTGAGAGCAGGCAGAGGGGCAAGGCAGATGTCTTCCCATCCTCAGAAGCAAGCCCTGGTCTGTGTGTGCTTCTGCTGGCTGCCTGCCTGGCTGAAAAGCTGGCCCTGTCTGGCACTTTTTTTTTAATTCTTATGTTTGAATTTATAACTTGAAGTGCAGCAGAATGAGGTTCTCCTGGAATATTACTGTTGATGAGATTGTCTGCCCTAGAGGGTGTGTTGATTTGAGGAGGGGAGACTTGATTTTTCCTTGCATGTCCCTTGTGATCCTGCTGTATCATCCTTCTTATTGCACTCGGTCCCGAGTTTCTGCTTTGCTGCTGCATTTCTGTGGACCCATTTTCTATGAGTTACGTTTGACACTTGTGGGTCAGGAGCAGTTTCTCCTCAGATGTATCCCGAGGACATCTCACTGGGATTTTCTGTGTGGTGGAAGGGTGGAGAGGAAATGGGGCTGTGCATCCTGCAGCGGTGCAGAGCACAGAGAGGAGCCATGGAAGCCCTCCCAGCCACCTCCTCCGCTGGGGTGACACAGATCACCCACCCTTCCTCTCTGGGCACGTGCCAGGTGACTTGTTCTCATTGAAGCTGTCCAGGTCTCTGGTCTTCAAATGTTCACACAGTTTGAATAAAGCATAAAGTTCCAGCACTTGCTAGAGTCAAATATTCTTCTCCAGCATCTTAGATCTTTAAAAAATTGATTAATACATTTTCACTTGAAAACCTTTCCCTTGCCCTTTGTGCAACCTGTTTCCCCTTTCGAAGCTGTCAGGCTTTCTGCAAGCCTTGTATCTTTCTAAATATACAATTGCCCCTGGGGTTAACTGCCCTTTGGTACCAGGATCTCATTCTTTCCTGGTGCCTTTGATATTTCGAAGGGCAGCTTCTTGTTGCAGCCCTCACTGACTATATCTGGCTGCAATTAATAAATTCAGCCAAGCTGTAAGAGGATGCTGTGCTTCTGGCCAGGTTCACCTTTCTCTTCTCCTTGTCCCCTCTTAATCAGACTGGTGAAGTTTTCTCTGTGATTCTGAGGAGGCACTGGGGGGTATAACTGGGAATGTGCTGGGCCCACTGCAATGGCAGTGTCCATACATACAGCTTGGGAAGATCTTCTCCTCTGCGAGTGGAGGTGGCCTCTCCCCTGCTCTGGGACCTGCAGAACAGAAGGGAACTGGGATGTGGCACTGTGAAAGTGTCTGGCATAAATGCCAGGGCATTAGGTGGTAAAGCAGGAGTTTCTTGTGTGATTCTGCTGCTCTGTGGGCTTCTCTTGCCTCAAGTTGTGGACAACTCTTGTCCCTTGGTAGTACAGTGACCTCCTTGGACTAGGAGCTGAAGCTGCAGTGATGCTGGCAGAGGCCTGAGAACTTTGAGCACTTGCAGGGAGGGGAAACCACAGTGGGAGAGGTAAAGAAAAGCCAGATTGGATGCCAGCTCTGTGAAGAGTCTGAAGGACGCCTGTGTTGGGCAGAGAGATCTTTCCAGGGAGGGGATAAGGCAGATAAGAGAAGCCTGTCTTGACTGCCAGTCTGAATCATAAAGTGCAGACATAATGTCTGAAGTCAAGGGTGTCTGTCTGGAGGCTGGTGATTTACTTTGGCCCACTGGGGCAAGGAGGGCTCAGGGGCTCTGAACTTTAAGGATCAAGATGCTCATGACAGAGTGGAGGCAATTTTAATTTCACTGTGCATTGCATCAAGCCTTCCCCTTCTTGCTACAGGACGGCCCGTTCTTTATTTAATGGATGCTTTCTTCAGGTTGCATCTTCACTTTGTGCTCTGTAGAATTAATGATTTGAGAGCTGGGGTGGGAGATGTGGTGAGGTCACACCCTAGGATAGAACAGTGACAGCAGCAGAACTGCAGCGATACCGTGTGCTCCTCAGCAGTGCTGGAACCTGCAGCCCCCCCTTTTCCTTCAGGACACCCCACCCCTCCCAAATAGCTTTAGGTAGAACTGTGTTTCTGAGCCCTCTTCCTCCCTGACTGCTCCAGCTGTGGAGATCCAGTGGCAACTGCATTGCCTGTAGCAGGACAGGAGATGGGTAAACTGCAGCTGGGTGAGAAGATGGGGCTGGCTGATAGCAGGGAAAGTTGGATTGTTTGGGCTTGTAGTGAGACCCCAAGAGCCAAAGTTCTAACTTGGAAGAAGAGCTGTGTTTCAGGCTGAAGAACCTCGTTTTAAATGGTCCCCCTTGGTGCTGTGCCCCTGAATTGACCCGAGGGCTTTAATCCACTGGACAGAGGGGACACAAAGAACCCTTCAGGAAAGAGACAAGTGATTGCAGAGGGGTGGGTGGTGTTGCCACAGTTCCTGATGCAGAGCTGGCTCAAAGCTTTGGCACAGAGAAACCTCGGGGGCAGGACCCTGCCCTCTCTGTCCTTCCCCCAGGAGGTGTGGGAAGCAGCAGTGAGAGGGGGCTGGCCAGCGCTGGAGCAGGGACCCTGCTCCTGCTGTCCCCGGGGGGATGGCGGGGGCAGAGATGCTGCTCCCCATCCGTTTTGGTGTTGCCACTGGCCCCCACATCACAATGTTCCCTCAGAAGTGGCCAGCCTGGCTTTCCCGGTCTGTGACCCCGGCAGTGGGCAGGATGCTTTGCCATCTGTGGTGTTTGAGGTGATGGCAGGCTGTTCTTGCACCAACACTGCTTTTTGCACCAGGAATGCTAATCCAGGGGATTTGTGTGACCTCCCTTTGTCCCTCCTTGATTCTCCTGCTCCTCTGCCAAGCTTCTGTCAAGTCCTGCTGGAGAGGGGCACCAGAAGCCTCCCCATTAGCCTGCAGGTCCCTTCATGGGGGCAGAGAGACATCAGCTGTCCTGCTGCCCTGCTTGGACCCAGGGGGAAGGAGTCTGCCTGGAGCAGATGCTCAGCTTCTGATTTTTAATGTGAAGGTGAGAAGCCAAATCCTGGCGTCTGCCCAGTTCTGTGCTGGGAAATGAGGGTCAACAAAGCACCCTGTGCGCTGCCCTCGCTGTGCGAGTGGCTGAAAACTCTTGTGTTTGCATAAATATTGCTCTGACAGATCCTGGACTTGGTGCTTGTGGCTGGGGGGTCTTCTAGGTGTGGAGTCTGATAATTAATCTTAGCAGGGCATCCTCACTGATTGGAGGGACTGAGCAGCATTGTATCTTCCCACCTTTGCCAGTATCAGGTGCCACTTCTGGAGGACGATTCTGGTGTTGAAACAAAGGTATTGTAGAGTTCCTCTCGGGGTGGAGTCCTTCAGCAGCTGAGAGCTGCTCTGAAAAGCAGCAGTGATCTGCCTAGCTCTGCAGCTTGCTGTTCAGTTTGGATGCTTCAGCGTTAGTGACAAGTCGAGCTTCTCAGCTGGGTGCTCTGCAGGTACCTACGGGCTGGTGTGGCTGTAGGGAGACAAGCAGAGCTCCTTAGGGGACTGTGAGCATGCTCAGGAGCACCGAGAGCTCAAGGCAGCTTCTTAAAAATGAAAAACTATTTTAAAAATTCGTCCTTAGATATCGGGAGTTGGAAACCTGAAACGACTAGAATGGAACATAATCATTTTTAAATGGTCTAAAAAGTTGGCTTTTAGAGGCAAATGTGGTTGAACAGCGCTACCTGGTGGGAGCACTTCTTCAGAAAAATCGGTTTTAATGCCGAGTTTGCCTGGGCCTTAGACACTGAAGTTTCAATCTGTCCTTCTCCCCCTCCCCAGCCTGCTCTGTATGTGAATGAGCCACGGGGGTGCTACTGGGGACAGGCTGTCAGAGAAGAAATATGGGCGTGCAGCTGAGAAATGCTCTTCTTGCTGCTGGTACTTGCAGAGTCCTTTGGATGTGTGATGAACACCCAGCAGGGAGGTGGTGTATCAGCTTTTGGGGGGATGCTCCTTGAGGCAGCAGGATTGGGTCTCTGCTGTTCCCTTACCTACCAAACCCGAGCCTTTTGGGGTAAACTTAATCATTGCCAGTTGTCCTTTTGACTCGTAATGTGCTGTGCAGAATTGAGCTGCCACAAACACTTCAGATGTGAATTTGTCTAGTGGACTTGAGATTTTTGTCAGCTAAGCCATCCCAGTTGTATCCTGCACTGAAATGCAGCAGGGTGCTGGGCTGCCCGGCAGCCTGGGTGAGGTGCTGGTCCTGGCCTGCCTGTGCTGCTCTGGAACAGCAGGAATTCCTGGTGCCAAGGGGATGCTTGCTGTGCTGGTGGGACCTTCCTTACAAGGACATGGGTGTTTAGCTGGAGAGGCTGAATGGTGCCAATAAGTAGGTCTGGATTGTGAAGTGAGGATTTGGGAGCAGGTGAGGCGAGAGATCTAAGATGAGCCTGAATAGCCAGCAGCCCCTCTGTGCTCACGCGAAAGGCTCTGGGCCTGACGGATGGGTGGCAGATTGTGCTCCACAGGCTTGGCTGGCATGGAGAGTGGGGCTGGCCTGTCCTCCAAGGAGAGGACTGTTAGGTTGGTTTTATTGCTGGCAGCAGTTCTGAAGAGTATAACATTTACTGGTTGAAAAGACTGCTAAAATTACCTATGAAATTAGCTTCCTTGAATCATCTTTTTGCTATTAATTAACTACGAACAATATGACTGTGGTGCCTTGAATCCCTCCTGGCCAGCTCCAAGGGCCAAGGTGGCCTGTGCCATCTGTTAGTCCCAACTTCATCTGCCCTGTGCCTTCTGTGCAAGCGCCAAGCTCTTTCTCCTTGCGCTGCCACGCTGGGTGAGAAGAAAGGGAGACTAAAAAAGCCCAGGCTGGTTTATTTTTTGTTAGGAAGCAGCCGTGGCCGCAGGTGTAACTGAAGAGAGGGCTTATTTATGGCGAGCAATTTGGCAGTAGCCTTGGCACATGAATACAAAGTCACCTCCTCCTTTGACTTTAGAGATACCTGCCAGCATCCCCCCAGAGCAGGGCTCTAAACTGGCTTTTCCTGTGTGTGGTGGTGTTTTGTTGTTGTTTTTTTTTAATATACCATTAATTAATGAGGCAGAGGCAAAAATACACACAGACACAACGGAATAGCTTTTAACCTGGCTTGATTAATGCTGTCAAGTTGTACATCTGAGTGTGAGCTCAGTGGGACCGTTGCTTTTGTTTAATACCACAAGACATCTCAGTCTGGATTGTTGCATTACAGTACAAATAAAAAACAGAAACAAAACCACATCTGCATCATACAAGGTGAGAAGAATATGAGAATTCTAAATATTTACAGAGAAGGGCAAGTGGGGAAACCACAAAAAATATTTACATAAAAATACATGAGCTTTTCGGCATATACATTTTACACCAGTTCACAAAAAAAGACACTATATAAATTAAAGTGAAGGGAACTCCAAAGGTAACCCAAGACTTTCTGGGATGTTTCTCTCATGCGGCTCAAGGGAAAGAAAAATCAAGTTTTCTACAGCAGGAAATGAACTGCAAAACAACCCTTTTCTCCCCCCCTCCCTCCCTCCCTCCCCCCAACTGGACGAGGCAAGACTCTGCACACAAAGGTAGGACGTTGTACGGCTGTTCCAGCCAGACCCTGCCTTCCAACACCGGGTAGCTGCAGCACGAGGCTCTGGGGAAAAGAGTTGCATGCCCAAGCCGCCTTGAACAAAAGCAAATAAACCCATTTCTCACCCAGATCTCCTAACACAGACCACAGCAGTCGACGCCCTGTCAGCGTGCTGCTGAACGGCAGAGTACACGTCAGGTCCTGTCCCCTCCTGGGGTTCCAGAGGAACAGGATGTTTGCAAGTTGGTTTTTGAGTAGCAACTACCGCTGTGCAATCCTCACTGACCCCCCTTCACATGATGAGCGTAAAACGAGGCTCTCGGGAAAGGCATAGGCACAAAGTCGTGGGTGTGTTGTCATCTATGCACACAGATTTCACCTGGTAAGACTCAAAACCATCAGAAATTAACGCTTTACTTAAGACTTCACAGGGGCTGGGTCCTCGTTACTCGGTTACCGAACATCTGCACCCCCTCTGTGCCAAGGAAGGTCTCCTGTGGGCGCGTGTCCCACTCCCAAGCGGAGGTGGAAATCCAGAGCTGGAGTACGCTGCTGGACCCCAGCTCCTGCACGCACCAGGAAAACACTCGGCTGAAAACTTAGGAAGGGGCAATTTAAGATGCAGACAGCTTGTGGGAAGTGTCATTTTGCTGGAGATGAGGTTAGGCAATAAATTACTCACTCTGAGCAGAACTGGACTTGCGCTAGAGTATTATTCACCCTGCTGTCCCCTCGCTGTCTCCCGTTTCTCTACTAGGACGCTAAAAACTGAACTACCAAGTTACCTCCAGATCACCCACCTTACTGAGACATCTGGTGTGACCTGCCCCCCTCGCTCTGCTGTACAATGTCCTTTTTAACCTCAGCTATGACTTTTGGAAAGATGCAGCTGGATGTTTTGACTTATGGTGAATCAATTAATGAGGATGTAAAAGGGTTTCTGAGGACCACGGGATTAACCACAGTGCAAGAGCAGAACTGCATAGTTCACTATATGGCTTTGCGTGCGGGGTGACTGCTGAACTGGACTAGATGTTTTAAGCCGTGGGCAGTAGCAACACCAAAAGAAAGGTGCTCATCTGTGGTGTTATCTGGGAAAAGCTGGTGCCTTCACCTCGCTTTTTATTTTTTATTATTTTTTTTTATACCTGTGGCTCAACACTGGTGTACAGAAGTTAGCTTGGGCTCTCTGAGAGCTTCCAGCCCTGAAGCAGGGGCTGACGCGGCTGCGTGCAGAGGGATCTGAGGACACTGGGTATTAAGTTTTCTGCTCTTGTGTCTTTTTTTAATGGAGACCTTCTCGTTCTCGAGGGGAAGGCTGTTTGTAGCAGCCACGTGTGCACTTCTAGGAGCTCGCTCTTTGTGTTTCCCATGGGATGAGGGTGCTCAGCACCTGGCACTTCGTACAACGCAGTGAGCTGAAGAGCCCAGGTTCAGGCAGGAGCAGCACAGGACTGTAAGGAACAGAAGTTGTCCAGGGATGGCACTTGATCTCTAGAGGGAGACAGTGGCTTTGAGCAGGAGAATCCAGAGAGGTGTTTAATTAGTGGGAGCTGGGCTCAGCCCCCTCGCAGCAGGATAGTCCTGGTTAAGGTAAGGCCCAAGCAGAGGTGAGGGGAGTTGCTGCGGGGGGCAGGAGTGGGGGGTTAAGGCTTTCGTGGAGAGAGAGGTCTGACCTACAGCTCTCATTACCTGAATCCCAAATAGCCTGAACCAAACACGTTGTCCCTGCTTCAAGTGGAGACCTCGGCAGGTAACTGGCAGCTGTGGGGGGACTGGGCTACAGTGGTGGAGGACTGGTACCAGTCCTAACACAACACACACCTCTACTGAGAGAACACAGCTTAAACTGGACTCCCCGGCGAGCTCGCACCGAGGGGTCCGGGCCTTTCCCAGGGAGTTAGCTCGCCATGCAGACAGCGTGGCCCACAGCCTGGCTCACCTAATGGCCCCTTTTTATACAATTCTATTTTTTGTTGTTAGTTTTCCTTAAAAGAAAACATTACAAAAAGCATTCCCTCACAAAAAAACCCAACCCTTCTACCTGGTAATTAATCACAAGGGGACTGCAGTAACCTGGATCACAGTGCTTCTTTTTATCTTTTTTTTTTCCTTTTGACTGCCAGATTTATTTCTGTAACATGTAAGAACAACTCTTCTAAACAAAACGCTTAAACCACAACAAAATAGGACCATAAGGCAGTGTCACCAAAACGGCCCCAGACAGGGCTACAAGATTAAAAGAAGCAAACAGCTAAAGGCTAGTTAGCTACTAGAAGCAGGTTTTCCATATGATTTAAAAGCCCCAAAATAACCCTGAAACTTTTGTTCACAAAACCATCTCGGTTCCCTTTAACTTTCACAGCTGTGTGCTAACTGCAGGACCTCCAGGCTTTTCATAAAACATTGAGAGATTCAAAATGGGTAGAGAAATCATCATCAGTGAACACTTGAAAACTCCTAAATCTCAAGTATTGCTTGCAAGCCCTGTCTAGTGAAACGGGTGTGCTTTGGGAGGTGGGGTTGCAGCGAGTCCTGGGAAGCCGCAGAGGCTGCCCAGCTTTTACAATACAGCAAGCTCTGAAATGCCAAGAACAAGGTCTGTGGTAAAAGAGAGAGCACTGGCCTTCAGTCCCTGCTGCTGGCTGGATACTGGTGGGAGCTACGCTCGCGGTACGGGAGGCGCTACTACTGCACAGCACACAGCACCCAACTGCTCTCTGTGCCACGACTCACAGGGATCCCCCTGCCAACACACAACTGAAAGGTTACAGAAAGCCACGTCCTGGAGACCTTCCCTTAAGGTCAACAGGAGCATTCCCTGATCTGAGAGCTGCAGGATCTGGCCCAGGGCAAATAGCTGGTCATGCAGGTAACTTGGCACTTACACAGTCACTCCCAGCTGGTAAGTTGGGCTCCAATTTACAAGCTGGACATAACGCTATAGATATTTTTATTTTATTAATTATTATTTTTTTTAATAGTATTTTTTCTTTGTAGAGAGCTGATACTGTCTGGCCAGCCACAACATGGTATTAAATCACCTGGACTTGCAGATAGCCTAGCAGTACAGAGGAGCTGGCATGAAATGGGTGTGCTGTTCCCAACTGTGTGTGTATGATTTGGTGTATTTCTGTGGGGTTTTTTTCTCTTTTGATATGAGAAATGCAAACCTGCCCTACTTGGCTTCCATAGCTGGCCTCTGCTTACAACAGAGAAATGTAAAGTAATTGGATTTCTTGTAGTCAGAAACAGCTTGTTAAGGAAGCCATTTAAAAAGCATGTTCTGTTCTGAACTTGCTTCAGAGCCCATTCTTCAGGCTTGAAGTCAAAGCAGGTTCCTGCCCGCTTCAAAGCAACTGCCGTGGATCCACCACAACTAAGCATTAATTTCCAAGGGAGAGGCAGGACCTTGGCATTTTTCAAGAAGAAAATACTGGGAATTCTTTCCCCCTTGCCCAGCTTTTAGCCCACTCCTGCTGCGCAACCTCAGAGGGGACAGAGCGGCGGGTGGGTCTTCCAAGGCGTGTCACGGAGCCCGTCTTGGAAGCGAGCAGGGGGAAGGGACACGGAGTACACACAGGGACCACAGGGAGAACTGCTGCATGCACAGTCCATCATGCACAGGACCATGGAGGCGTGGTGAGGAAGCGGCGGTGGTAACTGCCAATGTCAAATCTGGGGAAGGAAAATCTCCTTCCCCCCTGCTGCCCCAACAGCATCTCTTTCAGCTCTGCCCGGCCTCTCTGGCAACATCTGTGTGCCAAGAGCCTGCCCTATCGTTCCAGTTGTCTCAAAACTACATGAAAAAGCTCTAGCTCTACTACATAAAAACAGTGAGTGGTGGGCGGGTAGGGGTGGGGCAGAAGGTGGGTTTGCTTTGCTCATGGGGCAGGGTTGGGTTGGTTGTTGGTTGGGTTGTTTTGTTTTTTTTTCTTCCATCACTGAAAAAATAAAACAGTCCACTGTCCAGCAGAGGCTGCTTAGACTCTATCCCTCCTTTCCCCCACACCAGCTCACTCAACATGGACCTCTGTTTCAGGCCTCTGCAAACACAGCTCCGTCGGGAGGAAGGCTCCCTGGCCAAGGGCCGTGGCATAAGTTCTACTGTGCACATGGGTAAAACTGGGGGGCACAAACCCCCCTCCTCCAGCATAGCCCCCTCTTTGGTGCTGAGGCATGGTATGGTAATCCTCCAAATTATCATACTGGGACACCACAGTCATCGTGCTTTGGCGTTTCCCGAGGGTTTGGTATGGGTAGAGGAGGGCAGAGTCCCTCTCCGTGCTTTCGGGGTGCTGCATTCTGAGGCTGTGGCTCCGTTCGGGCTTGGGGGGTGGTGCCATGGGGGAGGCGGCGTGCTCCTCGTCTTTGTAGCAGTCTCTGGAGTGTTTCTCCATGGATGGGGTCGGCCTGGCTCGAGACCTCTCCAAATCCGGCCTGTCCTCTGCCAACCTCACCTCCTTGTGGTTCAGTCTCAGGGGCTCCTGGCTCGCCGGGATGTACTTCCCGCCCGGGTGCTGGTACGCGATGGGCTCGGAGGGCTCTGGGCCACCTTTGGGCCTGTAGTCGGGGTACGGGGGCCCGTTTTTGGGCTCGGAAGGCTGCCTATGGCTCGCTTCCTGCTGCAAGTGCGTCCGGTGCTCGTTTGCGTTGCAGCCCGGCTCGTGCAGCTTCCTGTTGCGGATGCTGCTCTGCTTCTGGGGAAGGGACGGCTTCTCCGACGGCCCGTTCCCGTAGGCGCCGTGGTAGTGGGCTCTGTCCAGCTCTGGCTCAGGGTGCTGCAGGTAGTAACGGTCGTCCCCCTCGGGCGTAGCCGCTTTGGCCGGGTACCTCCCCTCCTTCCCTTCCGCCACAGTGAGGAGGCCAGTTTTCCCAGGATCTGATTTGCTGCGCAAATGAATCACGTCCAGTCCTCCCAGTTCCTCCTGCAGCAGCGGGGCCACGTTATCGTACTGGGACATCACCGGCCCTTTCACCTTCTGGCGCGTGCGGCTCTCCCGGCGGATAGACTGCATGCGGTACTTGTCCATGTCCTCGAGGTCCCACGACATGTACATGTGCTTGATGTCGGGGGCGGGAGGCACGTCTCTGCTGATGAAGCTGTGCTCTTTGCCTGCCAGGTGGCCGATGAGGCCACCCCGAGGGTAGGCAGACAAGCTGGGGTAGCGGTAGAGGCCTTTGCTTTGCAGCCGGGAAGCGTACGACGCAAAGTCGCGGCTGGGCAGGGGGTGGAAAGGCCTGACCCGCACAGTGCTGTAGGGATCCAGGTCGTAAAAGCTGCCGTCAGCAGTGGTGTAGTAAGAGGATCCAGAGGAGCTGGAGTAAGGACTGTACCGGTAATGAACCCGCCCGTTCTCAAAGTAAGGCTGCAGCTGAGTGACGTGGTAGTCGGAGTGGGGCTGGTATGGCTTGTACTGATAGAGCGGCCGCGGGCAGTACACCGGCTCGTCGTCCGGAGGCACCTCGGTCCGTGAGATGGGGACGGAGCGGATAGCGGAGGCGGCAGCAGGGGTGGGCACGTGCAGCGACTGCACCCTTCGGATGGTGGGGTAGGGCGGAGCCTCCTCGGCGTAGCTGGCGTTACGCAGGCCCGTGGGGCTCACGGAGGACACAAACTCTGTCCGGCTGCGCGGCTTGGAGTGGAGAGCCGGGGCGCTCTTGCCTTGGTTCGTGTAGGTGTTGTAGCGAGCGCTCGCGGATGTGGGTGTCTCCGAGCGAGGCGGGTAGGCTTGGTGCTGCTCAGGCTTGCTGTGGTAGGAGACGTGAGGAGGAACGCTCTCGGGCCGGTACTGATGGATGGAAGCCTGCTTGTGGTGCAGGTAGCTGTCTGGCCCAGAGGGCTCGGGGATGCTCTCCGGTTTGGGATGTGGCACGTACACGGACTGCAGGGAAGCGTGCTTGGGTGGGGGAGGAGGGGGTGGTGGCGGCAGCAGGGCTTCCTCCACAGAGGAGGCCAGCATGGAGGAAGACAGGAAGGCGTGATAATTGGAGTTGTTGATGGTGTCCGTGTTGTTCGAGTGCATGGCGGCAGCAATTTTGCTCTCCAGCGTTCTCACAGGCGGGACAGGGGGTGTAAAGCTGTACGAGGGGTGAGTAGGGACGGACTCGGACCGCAGGTGCAGCGGGGGAGCCCTCGAGGTCTCCCGAGGCTTCTCCAAATGGCTCTGGTGGCCCGTGGGCACAGAAGAGGAGCAGCGGGTGGTAGAACTGGTTTCTGGGACAAAAACAGGAGCAGGCTCTGGTGGCTTTTCAGGTGCAGTTGTGCCCCATACCTATAGGGAAGAAACCAGTAGAAGTTAGAGGTGAGCATCTCCCTCCCACAAGCTGTAGTTAAAACATCACAGATGTTTGAACAGAGTAGTTCGATATAAGGTTGTTTTTTCTGTGCCTGGTTTCTGTTTGCTGTGGAGAGCCAGTGCTGCTCGCTGTAGGACAGGAGATGTCGAGGTTCACAGCACCAGCAGTGCTGGGAGATTCCAGGGCCCCAGCGGCTGGTGAGGATCCCCTCTGCAAATATCAGAGCCGAGAGAGGGAGGAGGTGGCTGTCTCTATAGCAACAGGTTAAAACTTTTACAGCGGTGGCCACAGCGTTGTGTTAGGTGGTCTGCTAATGAATGTCCCTGTCTTAATGAAAATGTACCTGGATGTAAACCCCCCGCGCCCTGGCGAGCAGCTCAGGTAGTGTAACAGAGCGGAAATCCCTCCCTGAAATGTGGCTGTGGCGCTTAAGCCAGGCTGCAGGCGCGCGTGCTTCACGGGCAGCAGGCACTCTGGGCTTCTGAGTGAACGCTTCCATCTCTAACTCCCACCAGCAATGTGAGCTGCCTTATTAAAGAGGGTGTTGGAAGAGGATAGCGTCAGCCTCAGTGAAGAGAGGACACAAAATTCTTCCTTGTTCCTGAGCACTGCTAAACTAGCGTTCCCTGATCAGCCACCCCAGCGGATACTTGTTTCCTCAAAGCCCAGGCGAGCAGGTCTATCGGGACGCTCCCTCGGGAAATTCTGCGCTGCTGGCCTGCAAGGCTGAGCCGTACAGACCTAACTCCCAGTTACAGATCAGCCGTGTGCAGACCCTGGGGGCACGGCCACGTACCTGACTGGAACCACTCGACGCTTTGGCGGAGGCCGCTGGCACTTGTCCCATTGCTGCCTGGTGATCCTGCCTCTGCGGCGGGGCGGGCTGGCTGGCCGCGAGCGTGCGCGGTGCAGCCGTAACGGCGACGTCTGCCTGAGCCGTGGCTGCGGCCGCTGGCCCGCGGTGAGGCTCGGGTGCTGGTGTCTGGATGGTTGTTAAATACGGCACTGAAGCCGGGGGGCTTTTCTCCCCGGCGGTTAGGACAGGAGGAGACTGAAGTTTGTCATCAGCTGTGCAGACAGGAACGTGGTGCTTGTCCCCAGACATGCATGCGCGGAGGTGGGGCTTATCTACAGACAGGTCTGTTGTGGGGGGCTCCCAGTCAGGCAGTGCACCCGGAGTAGGGTGGGCTGTGTGCTCCCAGTCCCCAGGATGGGATGGAGAGTGATCTTTGTCCCCGGCTTTACCAGGATGGAAGCTGGACTGCTCCTGCTCTGCATCTCTGCTACCAGACAGGTCCCCAGGCATGCCAGTGTGGAGAGGTGGGGGGTCCCGGTTCCCAGGTGCACCTGGTGGGTGGTTCTGCTCCCCAGGTGTGCTGCTGCTACCTTGGAAATCCTGCTCTACTGGTGCACCAGTCTGGAAGTGAAGTCGGTTCTCGGGCAGACCGGTATACAGGTGGAGCTTGTCTGGAGCACCAGCAGAGAGATGGAGCTTTTCTAGAGCTGTGCCAGCTTCAGTCTCTCCATAATCTGTGCTTTCAGAATGAGCATCTCCTGGCCTTTTCTGAGACTGAGCGGACGCTTGCTGTGCGGACTCGGCTAACGCTAGGGCTAGCATGCGCGCTGCGTTTTTCGGAGGAGGAGGAGGGATAAGAGACACAGAACTGACGGGAACAGGATCCTGGGGGGAGTCGAGGGCAACTGCTCCTAATGGGGGGAAAATTGAGAGAGAGAGTGATTTTATGTTACCCAATAAGGAGAGTGACCTCACCTTAATGACTATTATAAAAAAATAGATGCTTTCCATACTTTCACAGTGGCAGTTCCTTCTGATGTGAAACTATCTTCTGTCTCACATGCAAACGCTGCTCAACAGCACAGCAGTTCATCACAAAAAGGAAAAAAAAACACAAGAGATTGTCTAAAGGCTCCTCTTGCATTTCTAGAGAGGTAGGAAGTAGGTAGCAGAGAATGAGATACCCTTACACAATTTTGATCATAAGGTTTTAGGTGAAAAGGTCCCTTCTTCAAGTGTTGGCAGATTTGTAATTTAAAAAAGAGAAGTCTCAGATGGTCTATTGGCTGGAATGATTTAGAAGGGCATGCTATAGATTTTCACATATGACAGGATGGGGGTGGAAAAAAAGTGGCATACAAAGTATTATGGAAAATTATCAGAGATTTGTGTGATGTAGGGAGAAGGCAGAGGTTAAGACCTTACTGATCTGCACAGCCCTGCGAGACACTTGTGATCAGAACTGACGGGCACTCCCCTCTCCTAAAAGGCACGCAGAGAAGGACGTTTCTGAGAGCAGGTCCCCTTTGGAACTTAAAGAAAGAATGGAGGAAAATGCACTGTACCTGGCTGTATGTGTCCAGTGGGTACAGTCTTATTCTGACTGCCCGACATTGGTCTCTCCCCTTCTTCTGGCAACTCAGGTTTGCCAGCAGCCACTAGCTGGGCATGCGGCAGCTCTTGGTGGGCTCCTTCCCCTGCTCCTGTTTCACTGCTTTTCAGGGGCAAGGACATCTGGGTTGGGGACCTGTTTGTGATTTCAGTGATGCCAATGCCTTTGCTCCAGCTGGCAGCAGAGCAGTTTCTGGATGTGATGGGCACTCCTGCGATCGCTTCTGACAGGCGGCTGGGCAGTGCGAAGGAGACGGGTTCTGGTGTAGTCAGTGGTGGAGATTTGATGGGCTTTCTCCCCATCTTGGGTGAGAAGGCGTGGGGCTTGCAGGCCTTCTCTTCAGTGGGGCTCAGGTCCAGAGTAAAGAAAGGACTCATCTTCTCTTGGAAAGGGGAGACTGGCTCAGAGCTCGTGGCACTGCCTGGTGTCTGGGACTGGCTGCCTGATTCTAAATCCTTCTTTAGTAGACTTGGCTTCTCCTTATTTAAGCCGACCGACTCCAGCAGGGAGGTGCTGCTGTCCAGGCACTCGGACTCTGCTTGGGGCGGGCTGCACTGAAAAGACATGGGGTCAAAATCCAGGCTCGCGACTCCAATGTCCGGTGGGCTCAGGTCAACGTCTTCGGCAGAGCGAGGAGAAATGAGGGCAGGAACGTGGATGAGCCCCTCATCCCCGTCGCTGTCGTTGTCATGGGGAAGGTTGTCGTAAGAGTTGCAGCGATTCATGTTTCCCAGGAGCTCTCCGTTGAAGGAAGCGGACAACGCGTCACTACTGGACCTAGGTCTTCTGGGCCGAAACAGTTTTGATTCCCCTGGGAATGAGGAGATACACAGGGGTTAGGGTCAAAATCTTCCTGTGCAGGGGGCGAGGGTTGGGTGTTGTTTGCACAGCAGGCTTAGGGCAGCGTGCAAGGTGCTGCTCACCCGGGGAACTCCAAACACAAAAGTAACGGAGTTAGCAAGGAACTGTTTATTATGTTTGCTCAAACTCTGTTGTCAACAGCAGTTGTCAGGTCTGATTTAGGCTGAAACTATGCTGTGTGCCAAAGTAAAACTAGTTTAACTGTGCTGTAGATCTAGGCCTTCTCAGAAAGCTTTTTCCTTCCTGATGCTTTTTCCACCTTAGGATAGAACGGGAAGGTGGTAAGGAATGAATGTAAGCGGCACCGGCTATAGAAAAGCAAAGGGTTTGCCTTTTTTTTACCTTAGAAGGAAAACAAAGGCATGAAGAGCATTTCTCTGTGACACCCATCTGTGTTGGGCAGCTGTCAGCTGCTTCATTAATTAGCAAGTCCAGCTTTTACTGGAGGGGGTGGAAGAATCTGTCTTGTGCAATAAGTGCAGCCAGTGATGTCACACTGCCGTGTTTAATCCACACTCATTAGAAGCGCGGGTACGATTTCTGTCTTACCATCAACAGCGTGCAGAGAGGTCAGAGATTCCTCGCTTTTAGCTGAGCGGAGAGTCCCGCTGTCTCCTCGTCCACCTGGGGAAATGCAACCCAGACAGTGAAAAGCCCAGTTAATAAAAGTGGTTTATATTTGGCTACGTATCGGTGGCAGGAAAAACACAAACGCGTTTCCAGCACCAGTACCACTGCCCTGAGAGTAACAGTTGTGCTTTTTTGTTCTGGGGTTGGGGTTTTTTTGGTTCTGTTTTTACTCCAAAGCCCTTAAAAAAACCCCAACCCTTTACCCTGGTTCAATGGTTGCTTTGCTGTCTAAGCTGTACTCCTGTTTTGTGCAGGAGACTGGCCTGCAGAGATCCCTTTCAACCCGTGATCCTCTATCACTGGGCAAGAGGCAATTACAAGAGTGAATCCATTTCTGACACTCATTTCACAGACCAAAATGGTAACTGCTGCAGGTGACAGGTTGGGACACAACTCCCCACATCATCCTGCTACAAACTGTCTGGATGTACCTGTGCTAATTGGTTGGCTCTGCCAGCAAACAAACCCTTTAAAAATGGGGAAGAAAGTAACATTTACACAAGTTGATGAGCACTAAACAAGTACGACTGCAGTGCTCAAAGGAGACAGTCTTTAAGGGCATTTGTTTAATGTGTTTATTACATTGAAGACTCTGAGGGTTAGAATTTGAAAATGGCACCAGGGAGAAGACAGGATAAAAGTCTTCACTGGCCCATATTTAGGGATTTGTGGTGTGTTTTACTGCAAAAACTTATTGTTGCTAATTTTAAGTTTGGACAGAGACAGTAAACTACATGTGGGAAGGGCTGAGAATTCAGTCTACGCACACTGGATGTGGCTACAAAAGGCTGCTGGATGCCTTCCCCAGTTACACTGGTACAGCTTTTGGGGTGAATGTGCTTGCGGAGAAGTGCCGTTACCCACTTTAATTGTGTGCAGCAAAGGGAGCCAGAACTGTGTTCTTATTGCATGTCTTAATTCAGAAGGAATTATTCTGAGAGTTACTACAGCAGTGCCTGCACAATGCTTTCAAAAGCTCCTCTGTGCCAAGCTGCAGAGGTGTGTGCTGTAGCAGGTCTGGCTCTCCAGCTAACGCCAGATCCATTTAGGAAAAGCAGCAGCTAACGGAAGGTGTTATGTGTGGTCTGAACGCTAGAAGGAGATAAAAGCACACTGTAAAGATGAATTCTGCATTGGTGAAACCCCAGTTGTTTGGGAGCTGGATTTGCACCCTTACCTGCCAGGGCTATGGCTTTCATTTCCGAGGGCTCGCTGGGATTGCGCTGCAGTTTGCGTTTGGACACGGATGATGATTTTCCCAGGTTGAAGAAGGAACGCCAACTGCCGACTGGTGATTTCTTCATCTTGCTGGGAGGTCTTTTTCTAGAGCGAGAGAACAGAGCAAACTGTTGGAGGAGGAAGCTGCTCTTAGTTCCTGCTACTGGTTGGTTGGTACGAGCACTATCTGGTTTCTGCTGAAACAAAGCTTAGAAATTTGGTTGCTTTTAAATAGCTGAGGAAGTTTTCATTCTTATAGCTCAGCTCCCAAGTCTTGCTGGGTAAATTCCACCCAACTATGGGAAGCAGGTGCAGTACTTGTACAGTGCAGCAGCTCAGGGATGGCTGTTACTTAGCTGGCAGATGCACCAGTTCTCTGAGGAGAGAGGAGCCACAGAAGGTATTCAAACACATCTCACTCGTGCTGTAAAATCACATTCGCCTCTTCCCACTGCCATACTTAATTTCCAGTGTCATCAAGTCTGTCCAACTGCTTCACTTTGAGGGGAACTTGGATTTGTTACAGGCACTTAGTCCTGAAATCTGGAACACCCCCATGTTTCCAGGTGTTTGCCCTGTTTATGTTTCTGTGCACATGACCAGTACAGGCACCTGCACACACTGTACACAACGTGGCTCTGTACGCTGAGCGATAGCCCCGTTAGAAGGAGGCAGTGGTGCAGAAGTTGTCTGGTGGATTTGGTTTAGCCATGTAATTGATGTGAGCTGAATCCTGGCTACAATACTTTATGTACAACTAGTGCAGTCAGTTTTTGCTGTAATCAAAAAAACCCAGTTCTGACACATGCTGGGAAGGAAACTTGTCTTTACCTTTCTGATGGGAAGTCGATGACCGTGTGGAATTTCCCCTGTAGAGCGGCAGGGCCTTCTCCCACCTCTATGTATTTGCTGTCTGCCACGATGGGAGAGTTGATCTGGGCTTGTGTCCGTGCCTGCGCCTCCTCCAGCGTGAGCAGCTTTGTGGAGGGAGAGGAGACCAACAGGGACTTGGGCCGTGACAGAGAACTGTGCCCTGCAAGGGAACACCACGGGCAAGAGGGAGAATCAGCAAACAGCAGTGCAGAGATCAAAGCGCCGGGTCTGTGTGCTTCTACTGCTTTGTTATTCCAGGTGCTGACAGACATGGTCAAAAATAACAGTTTTGTCAGAGGTTTAGGACAAAAAAATTTCTTGTAATTGAGAGCAGCTTAGTTTATTAAAAAAAAAAGCAGGTAGGCTAAAAACCTTCACTGACATCCCGTAAAGAAAGTGATGGTCTGGGTGCAACAGGAAATGCCGTGTGTGACTGAGGCTGCTACAAACTAATGTGCAGATGGACACAGTCACACAGACTCGAGCTCTGTGTCTTGCCCTTGGCCTTTGTGCAGCTTGTGCTTGTTTTTGGAGATGAACATGTACGGTTTTGTAGAAGTAGCTGATGTTGCCTCCTGCTGCCAGGATCTGTCAAGTCAGCTTGCAGTGGAGGAGCTGCTGTAAGAGCAGCTGTCTTTTGTTTGCCATTGCTTAGTATTTGTGCAAATATCTGTGCAAATCTAGTTATTCTCATGTGAATTAAGGGGTGTGGTGAAGGAAGGGTGAAGGGGGAAGGTCATCATGTTAACATCCTGGTTGGTTCCATTCCTGCCAGTACCTGTTCAGCATCGCAGCTCTTGTGTAAAGTGTGCACAATCCAGTGAGTGTGTGTCAGCTCTAAGTGCTGTCCCAGGTGAAGTTTGGCTTCCAGCTGTCTTTGCAATAGCCTTACCTGGAATGGCTTATTCCCACACTTGGGAACACCGCTTCCACCTCTTACAGGCAGCTAGAGACAAGAAACCAAAGTGCTCAAAACCAGAGGCTCTTGGAAGCCCTGAAGAGGATGGACGCTGCCTTGCTGTAGCACTATCCTCCTGCACTTTAGCTGATGTGAAACAGCCTGACCCTTCTCCCCGCCAGTTTTGTGTCAGAGCACGCTGAATGCGAATGACCAAGTCATTAAACAATTAGCTGCATTTACATGGCCTGTTCTAAGCCTGGATAATCATTTGGCTCAGACTCTTAGCGTGCTTATCTTCCCCTGGCAGAGCTCAGCCTGCTGTGGGCTGTTACTGTTCAGCCAAGCTAACCCCTGGCTCCTATTGACTTAAAATTGCCTTCCAGGAGGAACAAAAGCTGGACTTAGAGCAACTCTGCTCTCCTAGTTAGAGGCAGGGCTTGTTTACACGTGGGGAGCACCAAATCTGCTGGAAAACAGCTCGGTGTACTGCAGGGGGGCTGAGTGCACCCCTCGTAGGAAGGGCAGGTTACCAGAGCAGATGGTGCACACTCAATGCTGCTTACGAGCACTAACAGCTTGTGGTGCCTGTGCTTGTTATCTAACACACAGAGTAAACTTTCTTCCTGGTGCAACTCTGCTTGCTTTCAAGGGAACAGGGATATACTTGGGGCCTTAGAAGCTACTCAATGGAAGCTGTAGGTTCTGAGGCTGAATGATGTTTCAGGTGCTCCAGGATTGTGCACAGATGTGCTGCAGTTCATTCCTCATCCTGAAGCCAGAGATAAGCAACACAAGTGGAGAAGTGGGTGCCAAGTGAAGGACCAATGCAGACTGAGCCATGTGGCTGGACAGCCCTGCTAATTAACCCACGGGCAGAGGAGAGAACCAGCACAACAGATGCAAAAATATTCCCTGTTAAGAGCAGGACTAAGTTTCTTGGTGTCAACATCACAGAGAGCTTTCTTTAAATCAGTTAATTTCTATGTTTGCTCTAAGGTGCTGCTAAGGGCAGACAGGTGATGTGTTGTGTTGTACCACAAGACAGCTCAGATGGATAAGCGTGCCAGAGCATCCATGATGACGGTTTTAAAAAGAGGAAAAAAAGTTAAAAGATTCCTTACAATTTCTCAGTGCTAGGACAGAAAAGTGGCAGCCAAACATCAAGATGTGCACTTCTGTAGAGCACCCTTGGCTTCCAAGAAAGGCACTGACAGCAATTGCTAAAGCCAGGCTGTATGTAGCACGTTCTAACATCATAACCCTGGAAATCTGTCCTCTCAGTGACAGTAGAAACACATTTTAAGTGTCCCAGCGCGGCTCAGACACTCATTAGGTGTCCGCTACCTTTTCTGGTCAGGGTACAGCTGGTGGAGGGAGACACACAGACACACCTGCTCCATCTCGTATCACTGAGCTGAGCTTGGAGCTGAAGAGGACGTCCACGTGGTTCAAGATGAATTCCACGACTACCGACTGGATTCGCACCTCCATGAAGGCGGCCGTTCCGCTGAAGCAGGCCGACTCTATCTGCTTGGATCTGAGGGAAGAGGGGATCAAAGCAATGACAAGCCAGGAGCCAGCAGATCAGGGCAGACGCGCTCCTTTCAGGTGAGGCTTCGGCACGCGTCGAGCCGCTGTGCCTGGCTGCTCAGGCAGACAAGGCTTTAGGGGCAATTAAGAGATTAGATCTCATCCAAGTGTGACACAAATGATCATACTGACTCTAGTGACTTTTATCCAGATAGGATATAAATAAATATTTATTGAGTATATATATAAAAAATATTTAAAATTATTTATTGGATATATTTTAAAATATAAAAATAAATATTTATTGGATATAAATATATAAATTATACCTCGTTCAGGTTCAAGTCTTACTGAAATGGGAAGAGGAACGCTTGGTCTAGAAGGAAAAGGAGTGTGTGGCAGGTCCGGATCGAGGTAAACAGACCGCACACACCAAGTGGGGAGTTCTTTGTTGACTGATTTCCAGACACAGTAAATGGCAGCAGTTTAATGCAGTGGCTTTGTACAGAGCTCACCGTGGCCTTCTAATGCGATTTTCCCTCTCGCAGGGAATGCTTCCAACTGCTCCTGCTCAGCAAGGACCCCAATGTTCACAAAAGCAAACTCAAACGAGATCGTTTGACTGCTTCTGGGTGAATTGCCAGAGAGGAGAAAAGAGCTGACCCTCATTAACTGCACACAGGGGAATCTGACTCAGATTTCCCAGGTTGGTAACAAGAGCGGTCCAGAAATCAACACAACAGAGGCCAGGGAGATTTTTTTTTTTCTTTTAAAGCAAAATTTCTGAATAACACCATTAATTTTAAACTGCCTTATTACACACATTCAAAACAAATTTTAGGGGACAGATTTATCCAAGATCATCTCCTTAAGCCTGAATTTTTGCAGCCATAGCTGTCAAATTAGACTCTGGAGAGTTCTGCAATGGGAAATCATTGATGCCTCTGAACAAATTTCACATCACAGGTTCAGGCGCTCGCCAGCTGCTCTCCAGCCCTTGCCGAGAATGATTTCCCATTAGAAATTTTACAGGAGCACTGGATGGAAGAAAAGATCTTTCTCAACTGCTGAAAGGCAAACAGGTAACTTTTTTAGAAATATAAAACTTTTCTTGTACTGAAATGGGGAAGAAGAAAGAAGAGTACCTGAGGAGGTTTGGAGCCCAGACGATGGCCAAGTTCTTAGTGTGCATGTTTGTGATGGAGCAGTAATCAGCCAGACGAGCCAAGTGTCTCATTAGGAACTCCAGTGTCCTGGAAAAGAGGAGACAGGCAAAGGTTCAGCACCAATGAGCAAAGCCAGCCTGCAATTTACACAACAAACCCCAGGTCATTATTTTCTTTGGGTTTGACAGCTCAGAAAAAAATAACTTTTAAAAAGTTGTACTTGAGAAATGTTGTCTTTAGCAAATAATTACACCAGGGTGGGGTGAGGGAAGGTTCCTGATGTCCAAGGGCTGGAGGGGGACAGGAATGACCCACATGCCACCAGCACAGCAGATGTAGATCCATCACCTGGCTGCTGTAACCCTGTGTAACAGAACCGTGCCCCTTGCACTGCAGTGCCTGCTCTGTAGGGCTGGGCAAGGATGGGGTAAGTGGGGGAGTATTTATTTGGATACTCCAGGATTCTGAAAAGCAGCAAAATGTATCTGAGCTCTACTTATGGAATTATTGGCTGCAGGTTTCTTACAGGTCTATAAGGCAGATCCAAGGTTCAATGTCCCAGGCTTCTGTTCACATTAAAAAAATAAAGTTGTTTTTATATCAAACATTCCTGCTAACACCCAGGAGGAGGAGGGAGCACAAGGGGGTAATAAAACCGCTGATCTCCCCTCCTCAGGGCGCTGGCCCAGGCTCCTGTCTGTCTCACTGTGTGTTCTTTTCCTCTGGGGGAGGTGGGGGCTTCGGTGCTCAAAATTCCAGGTGGCCAAGGCCAAAGCCAAAGGGACATCTCCAGCACCCAGGCTGGGCACCTGCACGGGCCTTCTCATCGCAGGGCAGCAGAAAATAAAGTGTTTATTTCCTTTTGTCCCCTCTCTGGTCAAACCTCAACCCCCCACAGGCATCACGGTCTGAGTGACACGGTTGCTATCCCTGTAAAATCAGTCATTTTAGGAAATTAAAACAAAACGCAGGAGATTAAGGGGGCAGGGCCTTGAAAAGCACCTTCTCAAAAATAAACTAAATAAAATATTACAGTTAGTTAATTACAAAGTACCAGCTATCACACCAATTAGTTATTTAGATAGCAACCAGCACACACTTATAAATTGTTAGTTAGCCATTATAATTAAGACTAATAATGGTATAAGTTATTGATATTCAAATAATAGAATTAGTTATTTATACCACTCAGGTGCAGCATCATAATTGTCCAGATTTCACCGTAGAGTACAATAATTAATATTTAAATATATTAACAAATTGTTATAAATAGTTATCAATACCTAAATAACTCTCTTCACACAGTACAACTGGCCACTCAGTACAGAATCACAACTCATTCTCAAATACATTATAATAATAACCTGTCATGCTAATTGGTGATTATAATAATGTATTATATTAATCTATGGTCATCATAACTGACTAGCCAATGACCAGAAAGTGATATGGCAATTAACAACTATCATAAAGTGTTATAATTAGATATTAATAGTCGAATACACTAGAAACAGTCACCTAAACCACTCAGGACACAACTCGTCCAGCTGAGTACACTAGTTATTGATAGTTAAAGAACTTTCAGTATACATTGTAATTAGCTATGTATACCAATTACAATACATAATTGGTCAAAACTACTTGTATTAATTATTAACCAATTATAATACTGTATGTTAATAATATTTAAATAATTATTAACATACAGTATTATAATTGGTTATTAATACCAATCAATTACCATACTTTTCATTCCAATGCCTATTTACCATACCCTGCCATAATTTTTAATACTAAAGAGCATTGATGTGGTGTTATACTTAGTTAAGACTCATTACCATATATCAATAATTAGCATGAATATATTATTGTAAGTGGTGGTTTTTAAGCACTGTATTATAATTTTTTGTTCTACTAGAGCATTGTTATAATTTGCTATAATTGTTGTTATTATTGCTGGGGGGAAATTGGAGACAAAATGCACTTGACCACATTAAACTGAAGGCCTGAACCAATTTTTTTGTCCAAGTTTCCTTTTTTTCAGTTGTGGTTCCCAGAGCTGGTACTGTGCCCCCGCCAGTGAAAATAAAATAAATCTCCTTAGTGGCATCAGTCGGCCACTTCTGTACTGACCTCCTGCACAGAGTTTCCAAGGAAGGCAAATAAGACCATACAAACTATATAATGTTTGGTAATGAGCTAATTAATTAAAATATAAATCAACTTCCTATATATTAAAATGGTTTATGGCTGCAGAGGCACAGAGCAGCTATCTGGAGAGGGAGAACCAGAATGGCATCAGGTCCCCCAGCAATAATAAAGCACCGGGCGGCACGCAGAGCAGAGGCTGCACTGACCTGTAGTGGGGAGGGGGCAGCTGCTGGATGACATCGTGGATCTTCACCAGCCGTTCTTCATCTGTAGCAGCAGAAACAGCGTCCTGGAACAAGGCAGGAAGGGATTCAGCTGCAAATAAGAGCAGTTACCTGCCACAGCATCTCGACCCGCGTGGCTGATGTGCTGTTCTTCAGGGCAGCACAGAGTGGTGTCGGGCCGGTCCTTGTGGAGACGGGCGCTGCTGCTCGCTCTGAAAACCCCAACGTAAGCAGGAGGTGTGTGGCAGGCAGGCTCAGCTCGCTGCTGGCTCCTGTGCAGGAGTTCTCTGTTCACCCTGTGCAGACGAAGTCACGCTGAAATGGAAGGGGAAAGGCACTGCCCCGTACTCACCGAGAACTTCTCGTAGAGTTGATAGGTCAGCAGAGGGTTCGGGAGTTCGCGGAAGTAGAGTTTGCAGAGGGAGCCCACACAGTGAATGTCCTGGATGTAAATGTCCTTTGTCAGGTCAGGAATCTGCTCCGAGTCAAACTCGTGGCTGGAAAGGAGAACAGAAAAATGAGCATGTTGCAAGGACTCTGATAGAATAATCAAAATTGGATTATATAGAAGAGTTGGGTTCAATTGAGAAGTAGAAAACTGGAAAGCATAATGTGTAAATTCAGATTGTTAGTTTTAAACCAGGTAATCACAGAAACCTCACCAAGAAGAGACTGCAAAGTCCCAGGCCTGGTCTACTCATTAAGTTAGTACTGGAGTTAAGAACAACGTATCATCTCCAGCATAGAACTTCAGAAATCAAAATTAATTCCCTTAGTGTTCACAGCAGCACTAAGACTCTTTGTGTTACTGATCACTGGGATGTGACAAAAGATGACATTATTTTTCTTCTAATAAGTGATTTTCAGTTAGTTTTACAACTGACTGATTGGCTAGTCTGCAATCCCTTCTCCTACAACAGGGCTTTTCACAAAGTCTCCAAGAAAACGTCTTCCAAGACCAACAGTCTGAACATTTAACAGTCTGAACACTGAATCCGAGACAACCGGAGTATTTAACGGCAAGGGCTGTAACTGGGAGCTGCGAACACAAGCTGCTGTCCCCTTGCTTTTCCAAAGGCCTGGAAATTGCAGTGATAAAGCAATTCCCACCAGCAGTGCCCTCGGCAGTGCTGCACATGGAAACCAGCTGTGCAGCAGTTCCCTGGGGACACGCCTCTGCTGCAGGGTGGGGAGAGCCAGGAACCACATGAAGAAAATCCCAAAGCATTCCCTTGGTTTTTAGAGAGGGAAAAAACCCAAATCACAAACTTTTATGGAATAAAAGCTGAGCTGAGAAGGCCAAGGGCTGGCTCACACTTAGAGTACGAGCATGGAAAGTGCTGTTTCAGATTAGCCCGGGCCAGCACGGTGAGCACACGGCTGCTCTAAGCTGGAGCTCTGTTTCCTACAAGGGTCTTTCAGCCATGAACCAAAACTCCTTAAGCACCGGCGTGGGGAGTCAGCCTGTCTACACAACCACAGCAACAGCAGGGCTTGGTGGCAACAACCCTGGCTTCTCCCCCTGCCGAGGGAAGCCATGGACACACCACGAGACTGGGGGCAGAAGTGGCCTCTGCTTCTTCAGACCAGAGGGTGAACACTCCACCCCCGTTCCTCGTCCCTAAGTCAGCACAGAGGAGCAAACACAGGTCTCTGCCACAGTCCTCAGCGTTCAGTATATAACACTCCCACACGCACGTTCTGACTCACCACTTACTCATATCTGGGAGAGAAACTTATTTCCTGCGCTTGGCTCCAGAGAAGAAGAGAGATCTCGGAGCAGGGAGCAACACCAACCCGCCCCACACAGATACCCTCAGCCTCTGGCCAGATCCTGCCCTTCTCCAGTACTGCTGGTACTCCAGTAAATCTCACGCCGTGTCAGAGACCCGCCCCTGCAGAAGCAGAAGATGAAGAAAGGGAAGCTCTACATTCAGCCTCTTTTCTCTCTCTGCACTGGCCATTTCGAGAACACTACATGTTATTTCTTCTGCCCCCAAAGGAAGATTTTGTTAGGAGAATACAACTTCACAGTTTCTCAGAAAAAGCCACATCCCCCGCTCTGCCCACCAGCCAAATAAAGGCGGCTGCTGAAGAGCCAGCCTCTGTCCTGGAGTACATCTCCCATGTGGAACACAGCCTCTCACTTTCTCTCCAAGCAAAAAGCTCTTTAAATCCAAGGAGATTCAATTCTTCTGCATGAAACTCGACAACAGTGACTCATTTATAAGGACACTGCAGCTCTAGCTTTGCAGTAAGCCCAAAGATCTGTTTATATAGCTGGAAACTACGGCGATGCAACGTGTCCGACGTTAATCAAACACTTATGAAAATCTGAAGTGATTTAGATGAACAACAAGGACAGTGCCTGCAGGTTCTGCCATGTACTCCCTTCCTTTTGTCTCTGGAACATCTCAGAAAATGGAAAAATAAGCTGTCGCTGCATTCTCTCCCTTATACCAGGGAATGATGCCATTGCACGTCTTAGAAAACCATTTTTAAAGAAGTTTTGGAAAAGAGCAAAGGAGAAAATGGTCCTGGCAACACAAAGGGTAAAAACTGGACTAGGGCAGCGACTGGAAAGGTGGTTCAGCACGAGTCAACAACGGGGAATTAAAGGAAGAACAAACCCTGTGCTCAGCCAGGGCTGCCGTGGGCCACAGCTACCGTCAGAGCCTTTGGAGCCCGCATAGCAAAGCCTCAGGAGGAGGTTTTTAAAACGGAGCCTGCTGTGATGAGAACAGGATGAAGCCGAACCAGAACAAGCCCATCCACAGCAGGGTTTGTGCAGTACCGGTACCGGCTCAAACCCATCCCCTGCACTTGGGGAGAGCTGGCACAAAAAGGATTTCTGCTTCGTATCACAGCAAATACCCCTGTGGTGCCTCTGCGAGGCCGTGGCCCAGGATCAGCACTGGAATCGGTCACATCCCGCTAAGTTCTCTCAGTCCCTTCACAACAGACAAATGCAAACCAAACTACAGAGGAAAATCAGCCTCACCAAGGGATAAAGACCACTGAACTGCGATGGGAACAGCTCCTCACGGGGGAGGACACACACCCAGCCTTTCCCCGCGCAGCGTGGCAATGCCACCCACAGAGAGCTACGCAAGCATTCCCTGCACGTGACCAATGCATCGCTAACACGAGTCCCAAGCAGCGAGGAAAGAGATCAGCTGCTCAATGAAAGGTGACAGCACAGTGACACCACGATCCCAGAGCCTTCCAATACTCTATCCTGAAGGAAAACTTCCCGCCAAGTGAATCCTACTGAACAACCTGCTGTCACTCCAAAAGGGTGACAAACCCAACGGGCCATCCACGGAGCAACGTGCGCGTCGGCGCTGCTGGGAGGCTCAGCCCCGCGCGCGGGCTCCCCCGGGCACAGCCGCTGACCCCGTCCCGCGCAGACCCCCTCTGCCATCGCAGCGCCCTTACCGCAGCTTCTGGATGTTGGAGGCGATCCCGGACAGGCGGTATATCCCATCCACGATGCCATGCTTCTCGATGAACTCAGTGCAGCTCTTGAGGACCTGGGGGACTAAGAACAAGTGGTGTTGGTTAGTGGAGGATGTTATTAAAGTCCTAGTTCAGGTTGTGGTCTTGTTAGATGCCAGAAACCAAGCCCAGCTGGGCTACTGCTTTAGGTCTTCCCTAGAGGTGAAAGGCTGTAAGAAATTTAACCTTAGGAGTTAGTGTGGAAACTGGTCAGAGGTGGTTTTTGCTTTAAAGAAATGCCAGGATATGAATCAGGTTGAAAAAAGTCAATTCTGGTCAAGCAGAGACAGCGCAGGTCCCATCGCAACTCTCACAAGAACTGTGGCGTTAAAAAGAGCTGTGAAATTGAGGAAATACCCTCTTTGGCCAAAGACTTCCCTTGTTTTCAAATCTGTACAGGATTTATCTGTCCTGCTTGGTTTAAGCAAATACAAACATCAAGGAGATGCTGCTTTGTGCAGCAGGAGAGTTTTTACAACTGATAATTTCATCCCCAGTGTCTACCGGAGCGTGCCTGGATTTAGATAGCGACCGTGTACCGCTCACAGGAACTGCAGGCAGAGCAGGGCACGACAGGATGGAAAAAATAAACCCAGAGGACATCATTAGGTGCCAGGTTAACATTCAAGGCACTTCACCAACCGATTCCTCCCAGCTGACTTCTCAGCCTCATGCAGCATCCACTGCCGGAGCTGTCTGTCCATCCTCGTCAGCTTAAGGAGGAGCAAATTATTTATAAAAAGGAGATAAAACTGCCCTGGACACAGAAGGAAAATTAGGATTGAGCTCCTGTGAGCAAGTCTTCAAGGAACAAGCTCAGATCCTTGTGGATTCCTCTGCAAGACACCTTTCTGCTACAGCTCCTATGATGATCTCGATTTATCCTTACATTAGACGTCAGGTTTGATCAATTTGCCACGTGACACAGATTCTGAACAGCTCATGTGGCAAATCCCCTTGCACCAAGCAGCAGATGCCATCTGCCAGTCAGTTCTCCCAAGTCCTCTGAACTCAGATGCTCTGTTCTTCCCCCTCCCCACCCGCTTCACCGCTTTTTTTTCCAGCTTGCAGCAGACACTGCCCAGCTCGAGAAAAGACTCATTTCAAATAGTTCCCTGGAAATCTGCAGGTGCATCCTGGGCTGAGGGCACTGGAGCACAGGACAGAACAAACCCTCTGCCTCTGGCAGTCACGCAGGCTCAGCTCTGCTACATCAGGTCCTGGACCTGCGATACCCAAAGACACCAAGAGACCAAAACTGAGCCAGTCCAGCTCTACTGTTATGTTAGGAGGCATTTACAGCATCTCACGCTGTTTTCCAATGCAAGGTGCAGACTTTGGGGCAAGCAGAGCCCTTGTACCTCAAGCAATGGCATAGAAAGAGCCTTGGAAACCAGATCCTGCTTTTTTTGGGAAAGAAAAACAACCGAGGTGATCACCTTCTGCACCTTGTAGGTGCAATGGAAATTCAACTTCCACTAATGCAGCCAGAAGACGTTTGAAGAAGGAAACCTCAGCACCCACTGTCAGCCTTGTGAGCTCAGAGTGGCACAGCTGCCGGCATTAGGAATCAACCAGACACACATTTAGGCACCTGAGCCGGGATAAGCAACAACTTCTCACCAACCTGGAGAGCAGGTCGGTAAAACGGGCGCCAGTCACCCACCACCCGTAAGCTGCGGGGCTGAGAGCAGAGCAGGCTGAGCAGGTGGCCCTCAATGCCAACAGCGGGTCAAAAAACGTTTTTGCAGGACAACACTTACCCCTTAACACAGAAAGATTCAACACCTCTTGAAGAATAAAACTTTTAAGGCTTTAAGTAAGTGCACAGGGATGGAGCTGAATCATACTCAAGCAGTCACCAAAACCAGCTGTAACAGGTTCTGTGTTGCACTACAGCGTCAGGAGACAACTGAGACCCAGGCAGAAGACAGGCAGACACAACTGGGGGTTTCTTTTCTTCTGTGAGGAAAGAGAGACCCTGGACTGCACGACTCCCTAGACTCATGCTCATTTTGGTTCCACTGGGAGCCAAGCAAGACCATGTGAGATGTCCACATGTGTCTCTCTCCCACCACCACCCACTACAAAAGGTGGGAGGTCACAAATCTCATCAGCGAACTGGGTGAGGACACTGGGCTCAGCACCGCATCGGCGGCATCTCCTGCCAACTGCCCAACTGTACGAGTCACAAAGGAGCGGGTGAAGGAGTTCACCCAAGTTCTAAAGTGACAAGATCTGCTCGGCTGCAAAATCCCAAAGATTTCACTGGAATCTCAAGAGGGGTCACCTTGAAAGTAGCAGCATCCGTTGAAATCAGTAAATGAGGAAACCAGTAAATGAGGAAATCAATAAAAAAGGAAATCAATAAATGAGGAAATCAATAAATGAGGAAATCAATCACTAGCACGTTCCCCGCCTGCCCAATTCCCGCCCGGGAGGCTGGCGGCGCTGCGCGGGTGATGCGCACAGGGACAGCACCTCCTGCTCCTCGCACAGCAGGACCCCATGGGGACACCCGTCTGCGCTGCCCAGTGCAAGGCCTGTGCCAAGGGAGCGGGCTCTGTGTGTTTCCAAGGCCTTTCTCCTCCTGGGGCTGATCGAGCTGTGCAGACAGCACGGTACGAGAGGTGTTTACCTGCCAGCTCAGCTGTCACAACCTGTGGTGACAATGGGAAACAGGTCACGGGAGAATGGGGTGGGGGGAAGGTGAGGGACACAGCACCAACAATGCACTTGTGTTTGTCATGGAAGATCTTGGGCACAGTTAGAATAATTAATATACACTGAAAAAAATTCCAGCAGCCTTGTTCCATGCATTTCCCAACCTGGTTACCAGGACGATCTGTTCTTTAAGCTAAATATAGCGTGCCAGCACCACCACAGCTATTCTGGGGGAATTCTGCCTGGTTGGGGGAGTGACTGGAATGCAAGTAGGGCTGTAGGACTTCAAGTCCCTTTGCTGGAATGGTGACTTGATTATTCGACAAAGACGACCCCTGACAATTACAGGTGTCCTTAACCTCCCTGTCCCCTCTGAATCCCAAGCCCTTCAGCTGAGTATACATTTGTATGTATGGACATATGCACGTGTGGAGGGAACAGCGCCTGCTGCCACCAGAACGAAACAGCAGGATGACAGCAAAAGCTAAGACTCAATTTTGCAGACGTGAAGTGTGCCAAGACCACCAGCTACAGTGGCTTCTGACACCACCTTGTGACTTTTTCAGGTTCCCATCTCTGCTGATGGCACAAATCCCTCCCCTGTGCAGAGCTGAACCTCTCAGCACGCGGTTTCTGACAGCCAGCGCCAGCAGGCCGCTCTGGGAAGGACACAAGGACAACCAAGCACATGGGATGTTCCTCCAGCACACGGGATGTTCCTCCAGCACACGGGATGTTCCTCCAGCCCCACCAATCCTCTGCCCAGGAAACCTCTGCGCCCAGAGCCGGTGCCTGGGTTTACTGAACCCGGCACAGAGCCCTTCCCGGTTCCGTGCTCCCAGGTAACAGAACTGAACTAACACTGTCGGGTTTAGTCCTTCCCTGAGCAACACGGGCTCCAAGCATGGCCTCTGTCTGCAATGAGGTCACTGCAGCCCAGCTAAAACCCACTGGCAGGGGCTACATCTGGACAGCCACCCCTCTGGGGGGATCTCCGCACCCTACACGTCTCCCATTCCAAAATGAATCCCCCTCCCTCAATCCCCGACTCAAGTAACAGGGAGTTCCAGGAAACAAAGGCTGGAAACGTGGATGTGTCAACAAAGGAGCCTTTAGCAGATTTCATCACCACAGCAGCTCCAGGAATTTTTTCAGCTCATTCCTGAGCATCTCTCAGCCGGTTTGAAAGGTTTATTGCATCTCTTAGGGCTCGTTAACCGGTTAATTCTTTGCCATTAAGAGGAAGCAGAGATTTTATGGTTTGCATTCTGAGGAACATTTTGATTCATCTTGAAATCAGGCACGTTTCCTTTCCTACCATCTAGGTTTCCATTTTTCCTTTTTAATCTTTTGTAACATTCCCTCCCTGTGTTTTGGGAGGCTTGCTTTATTTTTATTTATATATGGCTTTATTATTTTCTTTGCACATTACTGGAATCAGAACTATTTGTTCAGCCTAGGGAATGAGGCCTCCCATCAAGCTCCCCTCCAGCAACCTCGTTCTCACACTATTGCAGCAATAAGGTGAAGTGCTGCGCCAGCCAGGCCTCTGGCTGGGTAATGGACCATGCAGGGGCTCAGCTGAATCCCACACGCAGCCAGCAAGCACGAGCAGCCAAACCTGCAGCCCGGCTGGAGCGGGGGCAATGACACAAACTGTCCTGAGCGCCACTCTGCACCGGCCAAACAGAGGCCATCACCGCGGGTAGGGTCATAATTACACTTGGGAAGCATCTGAAATAAACAGACCTGAGCGAAGGAATAAAACAGAAGGTTACAGGTGACCTTTAGAGCCACGAGAATATGGATTTAAACTTTACACTTAGCAGACAGAGTTCAGGTGGAGGCAGCTCACCCTTAGCTGCACACGCAGCGAGGAAGGACGGGTGTGTGCGGGGGACAGAGCGCACCGAGAACACCCAGAGCGATACAAAGGTGACACCATGGGGTGCCCCTTCCTTGGGGTTCTGCGGCTGAGTGGACTCTGACGACTTCTCGACACCTGAAATGAGCTCAGTGAATCCTGCCTCCTTTTAACACATGGTTATGGAAACACCTAACAATGCACAACCTCACCTGAAGAAATACAGTTGCTTTTACCCCAAATTATTCTTCCTTATTTTAGCTCAATTTTGCAACAATCTGTCCAAGTCTTTCTTAAAAAAATATCACAGAAAAGCCCCCCAAAAACCCCACAAACAAACCAACCCCACAGTAAAATCCTGTAATAATTCAGACTGTAACTTCTTCTAGGAACCTCAATTCAAATAACTCATTTCTGAAGGTCTGTCCACCTGACAGTGAAAGCCAGACAGAAGGTGCAAACCAGCCTGGGACAGCGGTTAAAGATTTCCTTTTGATTGCTCCCTGCCACCCAGCGAGTCACCTGCATGTGTCATTTTATAAGGACACAGAACCACCACCCCCTGCACATCCATTAAAAAAAACCAACCAAACAAACAAACCAAACTTGAAAAGATTCTCTTCTAAGGACTTTGGTCTCACTCCTAAACCCTGTTTGAATCACCAGGAGTAAGGCAGACGAACAAGCCCCATCACACAACAAACTGCCTTCGAGAGATTCTCTCTTCCCAGTTTCCAGCAAGTGACCCACGTTAAAATTATTCACGCTGCCGGTGAGCAGAGTCCGAGGCCACCAGCACAAGCTGCACTACTTCCTGGTAACGTGCAACCCTCGTATGTGCAGCGTGACTTCTGCACTTGGGAAAGTGCAGTAATGGAAGCGGGGCCATAAACCATGAGTCAGCTCCCAGTCCCAGTGCCCCTTTGTGGAACCGGCCTCTGGCACCAGACTCTGCTTTTCAAGATGGGATTTTTTATGGCAGCTGACCCAGAACCGTGTAAAAACAAAGTGCAAAGTTCAAGCCTGAGCAGCATCAACCCCCCTGTGTTGCATCAGGCTCAGAAGGTCGATCACCACGGGTTTTTTAAGTCCCGTGAGATCAGCAGCGTTCTCAACGCGGTGGGTATGTCTACACTACGGTGTCTTTGCTCTTGAGGAACCTCAAGTGGTTCCTTACTGTGCTTGTATCAAAGACTGGAGCCTTTGTACATCCACCTCCCAGGCTGCATCCACCAAATTCTCTGGGGTTGGCTTTAACACAAAACCAACACCATATCGATGGATATGGGATAAAGACACGAGGAATGCATTCAGGTTTGGTTGGTGTGCTCGTGTTTGCTGTTCAGATCAATTACACTTACTACAAGAGGTTGAGAGGGGAAAAGTATCCACCTGGCTAAGAGTGGAGGAGGGATGAGAGCACACCCAATTCCTGTACGCACTGCAACACTTCTTCTCATGTTTGTTCCCACTACAGCTGTAGTGCTTCGAAATGCAAATTAATTTTCGAGTCCCTGCTGTCCTCTGGGTCACTCAGGCATAAGGAATTTCTCTTCCCACAGCTGCCAGCAGGGTAAAAAAGAAGGGGAGAAAGAAACTGTCTCTTTTCTGAACTGCAAAAGCTGGTGCTGCCTGCTCAGCGCTCCCTTTCTGCCAGTACTTCCCCCAAACAGGGAATTCTCTGCGGGGACCCCATGTTCCTCTTTGTAACGCTGACCCCGAACCCAATAGTCTCGAGTTCCAGCAATTCAGAGGGCAGATGGTAAAGCAATAACTGTGCCTGTTATGTTTGGAAATTTGCCCAAAATAGCTCAAAACTATTGGCCTTTAAAAGTATCAAGTTGTGTTCCACGAGTTTGAGTAGCAGAGAATCACCTGCAGGAACCGGGATGTTCTCTGCTCCTTTGCCCAGGCGGTGGGACTGTGGTGACAGGAGGTTGTGCGAGCAGAGGCACCCGTTACCAGATCAGAACAAACACTCAGGCTCCCAAAGCACATAGGATTTTCAGGATTTACAGAACTGCTCCCATGAATTCAGTACCTTTTGCTTTCCAAAACGCCTGACATGTTTGGGTTTGTGAAATTATGCAAATCCAACTTAAAACCAAATTAAATATAGGGGGTGCATACAGGTAAGTTCACTGATTTCCTACAGACATTCACAAGGCTACTCTGGATCCAGCATGCCAACCTGTGTTAACACTGGAATAAAAAATATTATTTAATGTTTATATCATGTTCTTATTCTTCCAAGTACTTCACACGTATTAGAAACTTGCCCCGTGGCACCTTGGGGGCAGATACGGACTATCAGTTTCATTTTACAAGCGTGGAGATGGAAGGGGAGATACCAAACGAGTTCCCCAAGGCCATGAAAGGTGTGTTTGCACCTGGCTCCCAGCTCCCCGGCCAGAACTCTGACTAGAACTGAGGTCATTGATTGCTCAAGTCCTTTAGAGATGGATTTTGATAAAAAAAAATTACTATAAATTGTGAAATACTGAAAGAAAACTGGTTGTGGCATGTCTGAGGCGGACGAGTTTCAGTTTCTCCTCAACTTCCTGGAAAAAAAGGATGGCCAAGTGAAATCATGGCCAGCAGGAAGGGAACAGCAACACTGCCTGTGAGCTCAAAGGCTGTCACATCACAACAGCCCCACTGAATTGCTGCCCCAGTTGTAAACACATTTACAGCCGTTTGTTCCCCCATTTACACACTGTTTCTTCTCCACATAACACAAACCAAGTGGGAAATGATAAAGGGTGGTAAGAAACAGTCACACAAGAAACATCTTCGCAGAAAAGAGAAACACAAACAAATCCTTCACACGCGGGTTTATGTCCTAATCACCAACTCCTTCAGGCTTACAAATGCTTAAAGCCAGAGACAGAATGAGAGCAGGTTGCCAGGTACGAACCTGCTCAGAGGTCTCGAACTTTTTAGTTCCCATTCAGACTTGCCAGCTTGGATACTACTCTGAAAATACCTATCGAAAGGCCAGAAACTCCCGAGGGTTCATTGGCAGAACAACGACCTCTTACATAAACCTCCAGCCTCACCCACAGCCAGAGTTCTGCTCAGCCCGCTGTCACCGCTGCGGCCAGTTCCATCCCTTGGCTCACACACAGACACAGACACACACAGGCACAGACACACACACAGGCACAGACACACACACACACAGGCACAGACACAGGCACACACAGACACAGGCACACACAGACACACACACACAGGCACAGACACACACACACACACAGACACACACACAGACACAGGCACACACAGACACAGGCACACAGACACACACACACACGCACAGACACAGACACAGGCACACACAGACACAGGCACACACAGACACAGGCACACAGACACACACACACGCACAGACACTCACACACACAGACACTCACACACACAGACACTCACACACACAGACACAGACACAGGCACACACAGACACAGGCACACACAGACACAGGCACACACAGACACAGGCACACACAGACACACACACAGACACACAGACACAGGCACACACAGACACGCACACACACAGACACGCACACACACAGACACGCACACAGACACTCACACACACAGACACACACACAGACACACACACACAGACACAGACACAGGCACACACAGACACAGGCACACACAGACACAGGCACACACAGACACACACACAGACACACACACAGACACACAGACACAGGCACACACAGACACGCACACACACAGACACTCACACAGACACTCACACACACAGACACAGACACAGGCACACACAGACACAGGCACACACAGACACACACACAGACACACAGACACAGGCACACACAGACACACACACAGACACTCACAGACAGACACAGACACAGGCACGCACAGACACAGGCACACACAGACACACACACAGACACACACACAGACACAGACACAGGCACACACAGACATGCACACACACAGACACTCACACAGACACTCACACACACAGACACTCACACACACAGACACAGACACAGGCACACACAGACACAGGCACACACAGACACACACACAGACACACAGACACAGGCACACACAGACACACACACACACACACAGACACACGCACAGACACACAGACACACACACAGACACAGGCACACACAGACACAGGCACACACAGACACACACACAGACACACACAGACACACGCACGCACAGACACACGCACAGACACACAGACACACGCATAGACACACAGACACGCACAGACACACGCACAGACAGACACACACACACACACAGGCACACACACACACACACACACAGACACACACACACGGACACACACACACGGACACACACACACGGACGCACACACACGGACGCACACACACAGACACGCACACACACAGACACTCACACAGACACTCACACACACAGACACACACACAGACACTCACACACACAGACACTCACACACACAGACACACACACACACAGACACACACACACGGACACACACACACGGACGCACACACACACGGACGCACACACACACGGACGCACACACACATGGACGCACACACACGGACGCACACACACAGACACACACACACGGACACACGCACACGGACACACACACACGGACACACACACACGGACGCACACACACGGACGCACACACACACGGACGCACACACACATGGACGCACACACACATGGACGCACACACACAGACACACACACACAGACACACACAGACACACACACACAGACACACACACGCACAGACACACGCATAGACACACAGACACACGCACAGACACACGCACAGACACACGCACAGACACACGCACACAGGCACACACACACGGACGCACACACACGGACGCACACACACGGACGCACACACACGGACGCACACACACGGACGCACACACCCCCTGCCTTTTCCACGCAGCATTTCAATGAACCTTTGCAGCAGAACGAGCAGTTCTTGCCCACACAAACCCGCTGCTGTGGCTGCCAGCGTTCAAGTCCTAACAATTCCGGGCGGACCTGGGAGCTGCACTCCAGGGCTGCGGCACCGCCACCGAGCTACCGGGGCTGCAGGGAAAGCCTGAGGGTCTGTTTCTGCTGGAAGCTCTGCAAATGCTCCAAAACCTTGGAGCAAAGCAGTCCCCTACCAAGGACATCACGAGCAGGGATTTCACCTGGGCATCCAGAACGTAAATGGGAAGTTCTTGGCATTCAAGGGCTGCCTGGTGTTTAGAGTTAAAAATGGTATTTAAAGAAAGGATGGGGAAAAAGCAACAATTTTGTAAATATTTGTAACTTTCTACTTTTCACCTTTCAGTTTGCTTCACTTCTTGTGCGTTATGGTCAATTTAATTCTCTAGCAGTAAGAGAGCAGAAACTGGCTAAATTTACCCTCTAAGAGTTAAAACACAAAGAAAAACTATAATTAATAAATATGTAAGACTCAGCTGTCCTGAATTCCAAATCAAGGCTTCCTTCACAGATGGCAGAGATCCAAAGCCAGACAGACTTTTAGTCGAATGACAATTATTAGCCAGTAAAAGGGACTCCTCACATGAACACGAGGAACCAGAGAGATGAGGTGCAGATTACCAAGCTCACGCTTGAGCTAAGGGGAACCAGATTTTAACAGAACCCTGCCAAGACGCTGCCCGAGATCCCATTCCCTGTGTTTCCCTGTTCTTGGTACACTCAAATCTGCAATAAATCAGCATCAAAGGCAACAACATCACCCATCTGCAGCCAGGGGATCGCTCAGAGGGCAGGATAACCCCAGAGGACCCCCAACAAGCTGCGATGCCACCAGAATCCCACGGCGCTGTGAAGGAGCTGAGCTGAGGAGCGTAAAAGCCAGCACAAGAGAAGAAACCTTCCCCTGCAGTCAGTTGTTGCCAGTGCCCAGGACACAACAGGATCAAGATCCCGTTATCTGCTGTCGTTTGATCTCACACACAGGTTTGCAAAGTCTCCGCTTTCAGTTTATTTTTTCTTTAATCCTACCCAACCTGTCCAAAATCAATGCTAATACATTTGAGGAGCTGGGAAGAACGGAAGGACAGACAGCAAGAGCGAGGTGCGTTAGGAAGCTCTGTCTGTCGGTGGCACTTCCCTCCTCAGCAAGAGCAGCAATGCCTGCTGACCACACATCGCTGGTACTTTCTAGTGCAAACCCGAGGTCCAGATCCTTCAGTCTGGGAAACTGGCTGACTAAAAACGAGTGCCACTTTCTGAATGCATCTTTTCCAGCTATGGAGGCTGAGGATCTATCAATGCAACAAATGCAGAAAGAGGCACCAGAAACACCATTTGCTTTTATCCTACCAGGTCCTCTGTTAACAGAGCTCACTGTTCCGTAGGGATTACACCTCGTGGGATGAACACCTGATCCCACCATTTCAGGGTACACCAGGGTGAGCCTGCGCTCCACTCTGACCACCCAGGGAGAAATCATCACCTTTCTCACACGCCAGGCAACAGGAATGTTTTCAGCACAGAAGAAGAACCACCAGCATTTTATATCCCATCCTCTGTTGTCCAAACTTTTCCAGCACATTATTCCCAGCAGCGTTTCAATCTCGAGTACATTGTCATGCTGCAATGCAGCATTTAACCAGCTCCCACACCTGACACACACATCCTCTGCAAGAACAATTCCTTCTAATGGAGGTCGAATTGAATTGAAGTTCTATTTTATTTTCTTTGAGAGAAAAAAAAAAAAATGAGAAAGAAAAAAGTCTCTGTCCCTACAGAGGGAACAAGGCCTCATCACGAGTCGGGGATTACGCTGAATTTGCTGCATCTTGCAGCTCCATAAAACCAATGAGCACAGCCAGTGTCAACAGCACCAAACCAACTGGGAACATCTCTCAGGGCGATTAAGAAACAGCTACTCCCTACTGAGCTTGATCTGCTTCCAAATGATGCTTCACTGGCAGGAGAAGGATTCAAAACCCAGAAGAAGCCAACAAATGAATAACACGCTAAAATTACATGGGGATGGGCCTCTTCAGGCAGGCGCCACCGGGAGCCTAGAGCCGACTGGAGAGGTATTGTGCAAACCAACAGACTTGAAGGGAGCATCACCACAAGCTTTGCTAGATTTAGACCCAACAGAGAAGTCAAAAATCCCTCACATCAAAACTGGTTTTACCCCTACAAGTAGCAGCCCGTAATTCAGCGCTGACACGTGACAGAGGGACAGAGAGGACAGACGGCTGTCGCTGCTTCACCGCAAGCGACACAGCACACCGACGTAGGCGCCAGCCCAGAGACCAGGAGCGCTGCGGCTCCCAATTCCCCTCTCCCAAAGCAGCTTAGAACACCATGATTTTGAAAAACAATCCTGTGATCTGCCCATGACTCAGATCCTCATCTAAGGAACCAGACAACGACGCTCCCTTCCTTCCCCTCACGGCTGCCTTGTCCCGCAGGGCCTTTGGGGGGACTGTTTCACACCACGCAGAGGTAGAACTCCTACCACAGAAGGGCCCCATCGTTGTTTGCAGAGCTCAAAGTGCAGCACAATACAAACTGGAATTAAAAATAAACCAACCAAACTCAAAACGTTGCCTGCCTACAGTTGCCAGCCCAGCAATCACTGCAATCCCCAACATGAATCACCAGGCACACAGAAAGATTTTTAAGGTGCAGAACTCGCCCCTACTGCTGTTATGGTAAAAACCTTCCCTCCCTCCCTCCCTCCCTCCTCATACCTGCTTGCAGTGACCCACACACATCAATTTAAAAAAATGACAAACCACATCCTCATCAGAAATGAAAGGGCAGTAGCAACACCAGCCTGCTTGCTCCACTCGCCCCATCTCACCCAGACACCTCCCCTCCATACAGACACATTACAGCCTGACGTTGAGCAGACACAGGTTCTGTCACGCCGGCCAGAGAGGAACCTTTCAGGAGACAGAACATCCTGCCTCAGCACAAGACAAGCTCCAAAACTCAGGTCAACCAAGACGAAAGCTTTGCTAGTCCTCGCCTTCCTGCTGTGCCTCGCGTGGCAGTTCATCCTCCTTTGGAAGGAGGTGCAGTGGATGCTGAGTGATTACTTGCTGAGCCCACAGAAAAACAACACACTGCAGCAGGTAGAACATTTCCTCTGTGTTTGTCAATTCCCCTCTGGGCATGCAGGCAGCAATACACCCTTTAGCTAAGCACCCAGAGCCAGCTGCCTCAACACCCTGTTTAGTCAAAAACCACGAGACCTATTTCGTTTTGACCTTCCTCATCCCTTTTACTCCCTCTGTCTGCTCCTCTCTCACCATTTCCTATCTGAAACAAGCCAAGTTTCAGATGGTCATGACTGCAAAACTGGGATTGTTTGTGTTGTTTCACAGTGAATTTTTGAGAATTCAGGCTTCGTCAGCTTCCCAGAGCTGATCATTAATAAAATTCTTAACTCCAGTTTGGTTCAATATTGGGTCTCTGAGGAGCACAGGAACGCCTCGCCACTCATTTCAAACACTCTGTCCTTTTCTCCTTCAGTCCTGCTAAATCTTTTTGGGTATTGGACAGCAACCCATCAAAAAGTAGCATTAACCCAATGAATCTATGAATGTGTTGGGTTCTTGTTTGTTTTTCTCTTGTAATCCTGCAGCATTACCAGCAAGTACCATGCACAGACTTCAGCTACACTACTCTGTGCTCATATAAACATACTCGTTGATGTTCTGGCTATGAGGTGAAGGAGCAGGGCTGCATCTTTGCCCTCTCTAATTCAGCTTAAGGTCTCCTGTGACATCCCAGGCCCCTTTCAGCAGATCAGCACTGCAGTTGGCTCCAAGACTGAGGAGTGTTAAAGCTTCAGAATGAGGGAATCTTAAAATGCTGTGCATGCACACAGCTTGATTCACAGGAACCCAGAAACGTCTCCACAAAACCAATCCTGGGGATTATGTCACTTGGAATACAGGTCAGAGAGCTGAATCACACAGAAAAAACACAACCCTGCTGTGTGAAATGGAGACATGCCCCTGTTAGCAACATTCTAATTGGATCTGCCTCACTCCAGGGAGTTAGGAAAGAGTTATTAAACCCAGGGTGAAAGCAACTGGTAACTTCTCCAATGAAGAGACCTCATTAGCAGGGCTCAGTCACAGCCTCCCCGTCACACGTGAGGGGAGAGGAGTGTCCAGAACAAGTGGTGAGCTCCTAGAGACTGCCCCACAGGAGCCTCCAGTGGAGGTACAACAGTTTGGGTCAGCTCAGATGTGTCTTTTATTGCTAAATAAAGTGCGCACCCCTCAAAGCCAGGGGAAGAAGTCAGCGCAGAGGGCAGGGAAAGCTTTAATGTTTGTTGACTTGTGCCTAACTAAAATGGACAGGAGGAGGGCAGGGGATAAAAGAGAACTCTCTCTTTCCCATTAATGAGCTCACTCTGCTGGCACGTCTCCTGCCCTCCAAGATTGCTCCCACAGCATGAATATAAAACCAGCTCCATAGCTGCCCGCCAGTGTAAATCACCTACTCCTGATGCAGTTCTTACATGGGTTACTGTCTGTTGCTGTCTCCAAACCAGCCAGTTTCTGGCTCTCTGATGCTTTTCAAGTCCCAGCAATAAAGATCTCTACTGGTTCCAATTAACAAGCCAATGAGCTTTGCCACAGTCCTGATTCCATAAGAACAAACTCGTATTATTCACCAGCTGGTAATAAAACACTTCACGTCAGGCAGGGGGTGCACATTGCCGTTGCCCGCTGAATCAGCTGGAGAAACTGCACAGAAGCTCCCACCCTTGACCAGCCCTTTTCCCAAAAGCACTCGCACCAACAAGGACCCTGAAGCACCACTGGAAACACGTTTAACGGAGAAACTCCTTTCCTACCCCTCACCTCACTTCACTGGGGAGATGTCAGTGAACAGCTCTGGCACAAGAGCCCCTACTGCAAAACCTACACAAATACGGAGCAGACGGACACGCTGGCACAGCCAGGCAGCGGTGCTGCCCCCGTCACTGGTGTCCTGACGGCTCTAACTCCTGGGCACCGGCTGCAGCCCGCGGCTGCTCCACGATGCTCTTCTAAATAACCCTCAGCGTGGGACATTTATGGGAAGGACCTTGGCTAGTGAACTGTGAACGCACCAGAGTCCCCTGCTAGTCAGCAATGCAGGTCCCTCCCCGATTTCACAGCTCGGGTCAGAGATGTCACAGTGAGAGGGTTGGAAAGAGCACGTGAAATCAAAGCTCACCCGAGGAAGAGTAGTAACAACTGTGGAATTGCTTCTTGGAATGCAGAGCTCTTCTCTGCTCCCTCCCTGGACTGCTGATGGCAGGGCAAAAGGGACTGAGAAGAGCCACAGAAAACTCAACATAAACTTAGAGACTGAGAACACATTTTCAGTAGTTCCATCCATCTTCCCATCGAGCCACAACACTTGCTGTTCATTAGCACCAGCCTCAATTTCTCTTCAGCCATCGATTTGTGTTACACGTTTCTCCACTAGTACCAACGAGCCCTTTGCTAGATCCCATCACCCCGAAATAAGATTCCCAGCAGAGGAAGGGCTCAAGAATGGATTGTTTCTCACCATCATGGCCAGAGTTGAGGAGATGCTCTCCCAGGTCGCAGCCGAACACCCGTTCCTTCAGGATCCCCCGCTGTTTCAGTTTCTGTTTCGTTGGGCGCGACTTCATGAATGTACGAAGGAAGGTGATGAGCTTGCCGTGTTTTTTCGACACTGCAAAACAAAACAAAAAACCAAAACCATTTTAGATTTGGCTCAGGCAAGGCCAAGCCCAACACATTCTACAGAGCACACACAACTGTCCTAACAGCAACATCAATGATTTACAGAAACAGATTTTCCAAGGTCCGACACTAAACAGAGACTTGGCTTTTGTTCTAATGCTTGGCTAGTGCAGAAATACCATGAGACAGCTGTAATGGAGGAATTTAACCCAAAGACACATTTATCTGGGAAGCAGGTTCAGGTGGGAGTGGACTACAGGACTGCCAGGGTGTGCTGGCGGATGGGCAGTACCTGAGAGCTCCCATTTCCATCTCGGCTGAGCTACCCCAGCCAGCATCCCCACGTCCAGCGACAAGCGCGCTGGGTTATCTACAGGCACAAAGAAATGCTTTGTTACTGGCTCTCATTCTCAGTCTCAGGCACCTCCAGAACAAACGAATGACTAATAATATCTGAGGTTGCAGGACGTTTAGTTCTCAGACTGCCCTTCCAGCACACCTGCAATTCCAAGGAACCTATGGAGACACAGCCCATGCCAGGGCATTATGAGCTCCCCGAATCTTCCCAAGCCTTTGCAGGATAAAAGCATCACTGTCCTTGCTTTATTTAAATAGAAAACTAAAGCAGCTGATGTGAAGAGATGCAGTTTATGCCCTCCAGAAAAAACACAAGAGATGAGAACACAGCTCAGGAGCCATCCCTCCAACCCTCCTGCTGTTTCTTTACATGACATCATTGGGCCCTCTGTTACAACCCATCATCCACAGCTGAAGGACATGGAGAGCGACACAGGGCAGAAGTGGGTGACACAAATATCGGGAGGAGAGGCTGAGCCCAGCTCTGAATGGGGAGCAGAACAATGCCCTTGAATGTCAACTTTTCTTCCTGAGGCCCCACTCTGAAAGCAAAAGGGCTCTGGCCTCCCTAACAAAAGTGCCATTGTACACATGATTTAAAAGCAGTTTAACTTCAACAGAAGAGCTCTATTGAAAAGAACAAATCACTAGGTATAAAAGGCTGTGCTTTGTGAGGAAGCCTTTACAGCTCCAGGAAGTTGTAAAGGCTCCTGCATCACCGCAAGGCAACACCAACCATCCCTCTCCCCTGCTCCTGCCTCAGATCCCAGAGAGAAAAGACAACCGTGTATTTAACCAGGTATTTCACCTGCATTAAACCTGTAAGTCCTGCCATCAAATTTCAGCAGAGAAACACAGTTTCAAACAAAAAAGAAAAGCAAGGCAGACCCCTGGTGACAAAGGAGCATCTCTCCAGTGTCACTGCTGCTCCCTAACGCGTACAGCGTGAAATTCTGTGAGCGGCTTTGGGAGGTGGGACTCAGCAAAAGGAAGATTTATGCTTCATACAGGCAGACAGGAGATTCTTCAACCAGACAACGTGAAAAACTGTGCCCCAAGAACGAGGTTACACCACGCTACACCCTTTCTATTTCAGCAGCTACTGGTGCAGCCCCTCTATTTATAATAAACCTGATTCCAATGACCTTAACATATTTCTATCTGTGTGAGTAGAGTTGTTCTTTTGGATAAAATCCCTTTTAGCAGAGTGACACTACACTGATCTACAGCAGCCAAATACCTGAAATCCTAAAATCTCCAACAAACCCTGTGCCTGCATTCTCCATGATCAAACCCAAAGCATTTAACACAACGCGGGAGCGTTGAGCGTGACAAACTGTGGCTACGGGGGCTTTAATTAAAGGGATGTTTCCAGTTTGACGGGGTTTTGTAATTACACACAATAAATGAACAGATTGCTCTGTCATGCCAAACAAAGTTAGGATAGATTTGGTTGTATCCATCATCACAAGTAAAGCAACAGCTCATTCATCATGTCCTATCAGCCCCCTCCAGGACACTGACAGTCTCATCCTGACTGTGTGGAATTTCCAAGGGTTAGCACCCTGCGGCTCCTGGGACAGCGCTACTGGAGGTGACAAACCTCAGACAGATGCTTTTACAACAGGCAAAGAAACAGACAAATAAAGCAATTACTAATACAGATGTATTAATTTGAATAATTTAACAGGCTCTGGTTATAGTTCTTCATGAAGTATCTTGCTTCACTTAATAACAAATGAGCCCCTTGGATAAAGGATTTAAAATGGAGAAAAGCCCACCCAATTCCAGTACTGCACAATTTCTACTCATGCTGGTGACCAGGTCAGCAAGTGACCTTTGGTGTCACCTCAGGCATTAAAAACAAACAAACAAACAAACAAAAAGGTGCAATGGATACACTTCCAGGATGCAAGGATGTAATTTGTTTGGCATTGAGACACGGTTACATCACTAACCACAAAGGGGACCCGAGTTTTTAAACACAATCAATCTGTTCTGCCTTTAAGCCACTCAGTACAGGTTAAAATAATTGTCTTGTTTTCTGCATCATTGAGTCACTCCTACAAACACACTCAATGCTCCCAGACACTGGCAGGGCAATGCCCCAGCAGGTGAAGGAACCAGAAATCCACTCAATGGCCCCTGAAACCCTTGCAGGGTTCCTTGGTTAAACAGTTTCCCGCACGGCTCCTCTCTCAATCCCTGCCTGCTCTGTCAGAGAGCTTCTGAGCCTAAACCCAGTTTTATACCTACGCAAGAATGATTCACTGGTGGGAGTCAGGCTTCTCCTGGGCGGAGAAGAGAAGGAAAACAGTGAGAAAATCCAAGCAGTCATCTCTTTGCTGACAGGTTGTAAAAAAGAACAAAAAAGCAAGTAGGTGTCTGATAAGGAAAAGCTATGCTTGTAAGCTGGGAGAGCTCGGGAGGCTGTCAGGTGTGCTGGTTTTCTGCCAACAGCAGTAAAAGGTGGAATATTTCTATCCTGTTTCCAAGTCCTCTGGCATCGTTTGACCCTCAAAGCAGCAATGCACCCTAAAAGAGATTTAATTGCTGATGCATTTTGGTTTAGATGTAGCTAGCACAGGAGTACCAGTTTCTGGTAAGCACCATTGCCAAGGATGGTACCAAGAATCCTGCAGAATAAATGTTTTTTGCTCCAAAACCCTGGTCTCAAAAACTTTGACTGTCCCCCTGGTGACAGCACCAGCAAGCAGAGCTCTCCAAAGTTTGGTCCTGTGCTCCTACACTCATTTGCCCGTCTTGAAAAAACCCAGAACTAGTGAATGGCACGGAAATGATGGAATCAAGGCACAGGGTTCAGGCCAGAAACAAATTGTTACAAACTAAGGAGATGTGAATAAACTAATTAGCCCTTTTCTACCTTTTATCTTCCCATCAATATAGTGGGGATATAGCATGAACCTGAGCCATTCACAGTTTGTGCCTCCAGGTGAGGTGGTCAGGTTGGGAAATGACACAGAAATAAAGTCAGACAATAAAGCAGCAGTACTACCAGACAATTCTGCAGGGTTGCTACAGCCAGAGATGCTGCTGAGTTACCAACTGAAAGGCAAACTAAACAAAACCCCTAAACATTTATCCAAATTGCTTTCCACCTCAGATTTAACCTCTATAAAACAAATTGTTTACCAAGAAATGGAGGCTTTCCTAGAAGGAGCAGGAGCTAATTGTCCCCAGAAAGGCAGGTTTGGCTAAATATCCTGGCCTGGGCAAGCAGAGACAAATTCTCCATCGAGCGTAGTGAGAGTGGCTAAAAAAAACCCCAATCAAAATCCAAAGGCAAAAAAACCCCAAACAAAATCCAAAGGCAAAAAAAAACCCAATCAAAATAAAAAAGAAAAAAACCCACCTGAGGCTGGAGTATTTGTGAAGTTTTGCTGGCACAAATGTGTCAATTAGGAGTGAGAAAAAAATCTCACACCCTTAGCTGACACAACTACGCTGGCCAAAGCCTTCATAGGGTGGGAAGGGAGGGCAGAACAAGGAATACTCGTGCCAGGGAGTTTATTGTGGTTTTGGGAGCCTGCCATCCGCTGCACCTCCCGAGGAACATTTATCAATCAAACCGCGCCGCTGCTGCCATACCACCGAGCTTTTGTAGCACGAGTGAGGCCCGAAATTCCCCCGGCGTTGATAAAAACCATTAAATAACAATTACTTCATTAAAAGCAGGGCTTGCTCAGCCCGATGCTGCAGACTGGAAGGGCACTCCAGGATATACTTTAGGCAGCTTGTTTACTGAGAAACGTGTCTGATTCAAAGCAGTTTCATGGCTCTTGCTCAGCACAATGTGCTTTTGCCGAGTTACTTCAGGAACCCACTTGAAAGCTCATGGGGAGCTCTTAGGAAACGCTGAGGACTTGTGTGTCTTCTCCAACCTGCTGCCCTCACGTGCCACCGCGGCTCTCCTGTTGTGTTATTAACAATAACCTGCCAAGTTTGATGCTTTTAGAGCAGAAGAGGAGTTGTGGCAGTCCCAGCGAGGGGGCGGTGGAGCAAAGGGCAGGAAATGGGTCCTTCTAACGCTGAGCAACCTGCCAAAGCCACCACGCTGCAGACCTGCACCCTCAGCCTGCTGAAAGCAGCTGAGTTCGCTCCCCGAGCGGCAGCTTCTCATCCCTCCTCTGCCCGTAGGGATTTGACAGGGATGCAGTTAGGCTGGGTTAGAACCCAGTCCAACATCAGGTGTCTCAGCTCAAACTGCCCAAGTTATCACGTCTGGGCCATAAAATTCTTCCTAAGACCACATCTACAATATACTATTTAATTCCAATTGCCCAAAGTGTTGGCAACAAAGCGAAAGGTCGGCTGGAAGAGAGCACTGGCTCCTGGCTCCTTGGTTTTGAACCACAGTGACCCAACAGCAGAGTCTATTAATGAGCACACACAGCCTCTGATTTTGTGCACACATTTTCCTTCCCTTTTCAGTAAGAAACACCCCATGATGCAAAGGCTCTGAGAACAAAACACAACTATCATCAACACATTGAGACCCCTGCAGCCCCTGGACAGCATCTCCCATCTTACACATCAAAGACCAGGGGAAACAACCAACAGAAAAGCGAATGGAGCAGGTTCAAGCCTTGCCCTTTCAGGTGCTTGCTCAGCAGACGTCCAGGCGTACGGTGACCCAGCGAGAAATTCTGAGCGGGATAAGGGCAGTCCCCTGGAGAACACCCTCACACACCCATTGCTTGTCCCCCTGCAGCCCCATCACGCTTTGGCCAAGGGAAAACAAGCTCATGTGAAATAAAATAAAGAACATCTGCTTTATCTCCTGCTGCTCTCACTACTGTTTTGGTTTTGAACTCACACCTGGACAAAATCCTCTTCACAGGACGTGTTTTCCAATACAGGGTTAGTAAACTTTAAGAGAGAGAATCCTGGAGGGTGTCCGCTGACCCCATTCCCAGCACAGGCCAGCGTGTTTGTTTCTCTTGTTATTAACAGGGATTTACAGGCTACAGAACCCAGCTGTCCCCTGCTGCGAGCAGAGCGTGGTGATAAGGTCAGAAGCGAGAACACGTGTGGCTGCAGAGTTTAAAATAAACAAACAAGCTGCAACATCCAGTCATCAAATCAAAGATGGAAAAAGGTGGGAATGTGGTAAGAAAAGCCCAGCTAGGTATTACAAAACGAAAGCAAAATCCACCCTCTCTGAAAAGAGATTTACAGCAAGTGAAGCTAAATTTTTTCCAGGCTATTAGTCCCTCAAGACCCATTCTCGTCCAAAATTAATCCCTGCTGCAGGGAGAGAAGGAGCAGCAGCAGGCTCTTGTGAAGGAAGAGCAGCACCAGGAATCAGGAGATGAGAACCAGGTTTGGTTTTGCCACATATTTCCTCAGCTCCTGCTTCTGCCAACACTCAGGAACAGATTAAACTGGGGGAGTGGACTGAGTTCAACTGGTTCCCTACACAGCACCAGTTATCTCAGCCCCTCCTTAAAAGCTCAGTAAATATTTTTAATATCCATCCCTTCACACTTAGAAAGACGTGCTCGGTGGAGCCACATCTTACTGAAGGGAAACTATACAAAGCCAAGAACTGAGTCACATCTCCTGGTTCTCTGTCATGTTCCTTAGCAACAAGACATTTTACTCCCATCCTCCTGCCACAGCAGATTCTATTTTGGAAGCTAATTTATACAGCCCTAAAAACCCAACCAGAAGCTGGAACCACGCACCACCAAGCACCCTCCTTCAGTCCTTGAAAAGGCCGCTGGTTTTGAAGAAGGACCAACCAACACCACATCAATAATTGCACTCATCTCTACACTGGGCTCCCTCGTTGGTCAGAAAGATTTTTCAGAGAGAGATTTTAAAATTCCATAGCTGAAAGAGTTTAAAAATATCCTTCTATCTCCAATAATCTTCATCAATGTGTACTTACTGATCTGCTCTATAAAGAGAAGAAAAATAAAGTAAAAAATGCTGCATGCTTTTCGATGCTGCAGCATTTCTCCTGTGCCAGGCTGACAGCAGTTAAGGCTGGCCTCTGTGTTATAAGAAGTCATGAAATGATTAATTTCAGTGTCATTAGATAAAAACCATTTAAATCAACTATGGTGACAAGAACCAGCCAAGAATAAGCACACATTTCCCGCCATCACAAGAGAGTAAAGTAGGTCATTAAAAGCGAAGTCGCTGTTCTTATTTACAATGTTCAGTAACAAGGAAGCCCCACGTGCATCTGCCCAGGCTTCTGGAGCCATCCTTTGGGCAGTGTCTGGAAGCAATAACCTCAACAAAACTAGAGCTCTAGTCCTTGCCAACCTCAGCCTTTGGCTCACGTTGGAGTATTGGCTCATTTTGGTTCATGTAGGAACATCTGGCATCAGAGATCAACCAGCTTGGCAACTCACTGGGTGCATTTTCATGCCCAGATTATACAAGCAGCTCTGTCAGCTTTTGCTGCATTTGGGTCTAATTAGTTCTCTTCCAGAGAAGACAGGAAATTCAAAAGCTAACAGCACATCTAACCAGCAGCACTGACTGCTTTCAACATTACTTATTTAACTAAAATCACACCTTTGTAATGATATGCACGAGGTTTATCTGCAGGTTGGACTGTCTGGAGAAGGCTTGTTTATGTCAATATGAAGAACCAGGAACTATTTACAATGGAAAAACTCTTTTATGCTCTTCATTGCTAAATTCTGCCAAATTTGTTGAGTATTTATAATGGGATAAGAATGACAACTGCAAGGTTAGCTAGATGCAGAAGCATGTCACCTACATACAGATAGGAAAGCTTGATAGCCAGAAATCTGTGATATTTTCCAGGTTAAAGAGATGTCTGATCTTTCCAGAGACATAAGGGAGCACTGAGATAATGCAACCTGACCTCCTGAACAAACAGACCGCGGGACATCTCTGAATCAGCTCCCCCGAGGGAAGCAGGCAGGGTTAGGAGATATCAATCACTTGGCTGAAGGCTAACTGAGAAGGGAGAGGGGTTTCAAAGGTACCAGGGCAGACAAGGTCAGTCTGTTCATTCTATTAACATGTTTGAATTGAATCTGGAAAGAAACCGCAGCGCTGGCTAACGCAGTCACAGTGGGAATGCAGCAGGGATGGCGTTTGCTGGGTAACACAGGGGCCTCGAGGACCTGCAACTAGAGGTGAGGAAATTATAATACCTGGGGCTGCAGTTCAAAGGAAACAAGTTATCAGAGGCCAAAACCAGAAAACAAGAGGGACTTCAAAAGAAAATGGCAGAGATGAGGGCATTTAGCACTCAAGGCAGCAGTGTCAGCAGCTCAGGTGACATGAAAGAAGTCACCAGGCCAGCAGCAGGACTGGGAAACAAGGGGAGCAAACTGGGAAACGTAGAGCTAGGAGAGAACTAACAACAGACACGCCTGCAACATCACTGTTTCTCTTCCATTCTTAGTGCATTTTGCTAAACCTCTGTGTGTTCCAGCCGAGTTCAGTGCCCTCCTTTGGCTCATCTCGCTCACCTTCGACATCAATGATCCTCTTGAAAACAACGTTCTGTCTCAGGTACCTCCATCACATCAGACCTGTCTGTCAGGGAGATGGTGTCAGTCCTTCACCCATGTTCACCTGGGGATACCGTGATCATCTGATCTTGCATACCCCAGCACACAGCACACCAGAATCTACTGCAGCCTTCACGTAACACTGAATTTGCATGAGAAAGAACGCGATACTGTAACCTGAATATACCTCTAATAATTATGCAAAACCCAGAGTTTGAGAAGAAACTCCATTTTAGAACAACCCCAGAGATGATGCACTGTGTCCCATGGAAGGGGTTACTGGTTAAGGGATTTCTTATCTTGAACCTCGAGTGGTGCAGCAGCATGAAGGACAACCAAGTAAGCAGCAACATCAGCAACCAGGTAAGCATCAACATCAACCAGGTAACTGTGTGTCAGATACTCTCCAGATAACTTGCAAATGAGGAAGGGAGAGGAGAACCATCAAGAGCCAAGAGGCCACCTACCCCATTAGGTGACACCAGAGCAGGTTCAACTGTACCTCAGCCATCTCTGCCAGAACTTTCTCCAACTGAGCAGTCTCCAGTGATGATAATGCCACTCATTCTCTGCTGGTGATCACTTGAGCTGCTAGCTATCCTTACAGATGGAGTTTCTCAAGGGCTGACCTCAACCTCCCATTAATTAATACAACCTAAGCCAAGTGTTTATTGTCCTGTCTACAGCAGCCATGGCTTCAGAGAAGTCAAGAATGGACTGATCTCATATTTACTTGAAGGCAAACTGCCTTTGCCCTCCTTATTCAAGCACCAGCTGTATGCTGCGTGCAGCATCCCTCCTCGATTAAAAGGCTTCAGAACAGCCCACACGGAGGTGCTGAGCCCACACGGAGGTGCGGCGCGGCTGCCCGAGCCTCACCCGCCCTTCTGGCCACTCCTGCTCCCAATGGCAGCGGCGCTGCAGGAGCTTTTTCCAAAACCTTGACAGTAACCCAAGCCAACCCTGAATAACATCAAGCACTTCGGACCCATGCACGCAGCCCAGAGCTTTCACCAGTCATCCAAACACAAATCACGTTCCAGCCCACTCCTGCCGTCAGCCAAACCAGGGTAACCGGAGTGACTGCGGCAGTCCAGTCACTCCAGTTTCCCGCGGCAGCACGCTCCAGCTTGGGTGGTGGGAGGAGGCAAGCAATGAAAAAACAAAGATCTGACATGAATCAACAAACAACAAAAGTTGAATAATGAGGAGTTTGGCAGATGGAGCCCAATCCTGCAGCGAGAGGGTGTTTGCTCTTACGTAAGGCCTTGGGAAGACGCTGGGAAGGAACCTTTTTATTCCATCAGGAAGGGACACGAGCAATCCATCCGGAACAAGGAGGAGATTCAGGTCAAAGCACACTATCCCCCTTTTCTTAAATCCCACCCCACAGCCGTTACTTTAATCCTCAGCGTTCAGACTCTTCTGAAGTACGTGGTACTCCCAGTATGACCAGTGACATTGCTGCTGCTCTCACAATCTCTTCAGGAAATGGAGATGGAGATGCCCATCTCCACCTTCACCAGCCAGCAGCCGCTGTTCACAACCCACACCAGTTACTTTCAAATCACAGTGACCTGCTCTTCCAAGACTGATAATCGTTCTGGTTCTTTTTCTGTTTACAACCCAGACTTTCTAAATTGCTTATACTGTAGCTATCAACACCTGCATTAAACCCTGAGATGAATTTGCCTTTAGAAGCAAAATTCCCACTCACCTGGAGTGGAAAGAATATTAAAAGACAATGGACATGAGTCTCATGCACATTACAGTCACTTCAGAATAGCTCTGAAGAGGATGAAAATGACGTTGTCCCATCCACTGTCCTCACACAGCTGAAGAAGTGTAAAAAAGCTTTACCGAAAACAAAAATCAGGCAAAATACACTTGGGGATTTGCAGCGAACTCAATCTGCTCTCTAAGACTTCGGAATGCAGATGATACTGTATTGTTTTGCCTGCTTTATTCTTTTCTTTTATCTTACCAGTCCAGAGCTTTGATTTCAAATGAGACTCTTTTATCATGCCTGTGTGGTGCCCGGAACAAAGGAGGTCAGGGAAGAGTGGAAAGGGAAGGCCTCCTGTCTTCTCTGTCATAAATAATAAGATCCTGCAGGGCACTTAGTCCTTAAAACAGACTATGGCTTCTAGGAGGTTTTCTGAACAAATATGAACAGACGAGCCATGGCTACTTGCAAAGTGTCTACTATGATCACAGTAACTCCTCTCCCTGGGAATATTTCTTTTTCAGAGTGTGCACTCACTGCCCCGGGGCTCCAGCAAACAAAGAACTCGCATTTTTAAACAGGAAGCCCTCTCCTCCTGCACAATAGCATCACTAATATTAAAGCTTAGGAATGCATCCTATGTCCTCGAGTGCCAGGCTGGGGAGGGAGGGAAAACAACAAGATAAAGTGATATGCAAAAATCTATTGAAATTCAAATTCTAGACATTCCCATCTGTCAGCTGCCTCTTTGGGAGCGAGGTATAACTCTGAGCAGGATGCACTGATCTCACATCTCTGCAGCCCCAAGGACCCTGTGGGCGCACTTGACTGCGCCGGAGGGGACCCCGCAAGCTGAAATTCCTTCTCCCCGGGGGATTTGGGTGGGAACGCTCACACAAATCATTCCAGACATGAAAGCAGCTCCCTGAACAGCTCTGGTTTGCTACACACCCATGACCCTAGACTAAGTCCAATAAAAGAGTTTACAACTATGGACTTAGGGAGTAGAAAGGTGCAATAGAAAACTCAAGTCAGAGATTAGTAAAAGAGGAACAGAAGTAAAACAATTAGCAAGGAGCGAGAGGGAAAAATGCAACTTTAATCAGCTTTCAGTTGAGAAGAGAAGCCAAGCACCAAGCCAGGCAACCTGCCCCAGGGCACAGATCCCTGAGGATCTCCTCTCCCAGCAGAAACAAACAGACGCACAACCAGCAGCCAGGGTGTCAGACGAGCGAGCGGCACTGGAAATTATTGAGTAACAGGTATTTTTCCATCTGGCTAAAAACATGATCCCATCGATCTGGTTAAAAACATGATCCCAGGCAACTCTTCCGCAGCAGAAGTCACTGGAGAGCCTCGGATGCAGGGTCCCTGTGTCAGATCAGTTCTATTCCATGCACAGGACCCCTCCCAGCACAGCCTGGCACCACTGTCCCCAACTAGGGGGGTCTCAACTCCAGTTACGTGCCAACCTGCCTCTCTCCCAACACAACATTGCCAGAAAAGAAAAAATCTTCATTCAAAGCCATTAATTCTCCAAAATTAAAAAGCTGGCAAGTTACTAAGCAACAAGTGGGCGCAGAAACCTAAAAATACTCGGCGAGGCTTATATAAGAACGACGCTAATGCGAGGGGGGGAATAAAAAAGCAGAGATGTTTCTTACCTCCCCCTCCTCCCGGCTGGGCAGCAGAGCCCTCCGCGGCTGTCCCCGACCTGTCCCCACGGCGGGAGCCCGGGGTGCGTGGCCCAGCCCGGTGCGGTGCAGCGCGGCTCTGGGAGGTGCGGAGGGGACACACCGCCTCTGCGGCTCCCGCAGGCCCCTCCCCGGCGGAACCAGCCCCGCCGGCCCGGCTCCACCTCCCGCAGGTGCCTCCTTCCCCCGCCGCTGTGCCCGGTGGCAGCGTGTCCCCTCCCCGCCCGGGATGCTCCGCTGGAGCCGGCAGCAGCCAGCGGGTCCGCGGTGCCACCTGCCCGGGGAAGGGATGGTTCCGCCCCCCGCTCCGCCGAGCCCCGCCGCAGCTGCGACCGCAATCCGGCTGAGGGTTGGCGGCTGCGGGGACACCGCTGGCCCCTGCCCTGCCCCCGGCCCCTGCCCGGACCCTGTGTCCCCTGGCAGAGCCGTGTGTCCCCTGCCTGGACCCTGTGTGTCCCCTGCCCAAAACCTGTGTCCCCTGTCTGGGCTGTGTGTCCCCTGCCCAAAACCTGTGTCCCCTGGCAGAGCCGTGTGTCCCCTGCCCAAAACCTGTGTCCCCTGGCAGAGCCGTGTGTCCCCTGCCCAAAACCTGTGTCCCCTGGCAGAGCCATGTGTCCCCTGCCCAGAGCCACATCCCAATCCCTCACTCTTCGACCCCAGCTGGGCAATAGCCCTCGGTCTGGTCATAGCTCAGAAGGGGAGGGGAAGCCAAACAGCCGGGTCTGGGGAGTCTCAGACCTCTGGCCTCTCTCAACATGACCTCTCCACAACCTCTGTTCTCAGGATGGACCCATCCTCTGGTGAGGACCTGCAGGAAAACACACGGGCACAAAGAGCAGGGCCAGGAGAGCTCCACTCAAATTTCTCTGCAGCTTTCTCACTCGTTGCATGGTGCTGAGCTGCACCTTCACACCCCAAAACTGCAGAGGAACAGTGCAGGGGAGGCCCAAGCCCAACTTCATCAAGGCTGCAGGGGGGTCTGTGCCGTCATTTCAGCGCCGGTCTCTCACTGCAAATCCTCAAGTCCTTGCTGAAAGATTGTCCCAGCAGGTCCAAACTGAAGGGAGAGATGCTGAGCACACTCCAACCCTTCCACAGAAGCACTGGGCCCGGGCTGGGCCACGCACACGTGAGCTGGTCTGTCCCTGAGCTCTGGGGACAGCAGAGACACTGCACGGAGCGTGTCCGTTCTGTTAATCTAATTACAGCGATAAAGAAATGAGTCCCCCTCCCGCTCTGAGTGGCTGTCAGCCAGAGCACTTTGTGCCCATAACTGATCAGATCACTGAAAACAAACTCAATTAAAAAATTCTCTCTGAGTTCTGCTATTTAAAAACAAAGCAAAACCACATGGATCACTTTACAGTGACCAAACCCCACCTGAATCAGCGCACACGCCACACTCCGGAGCAGCAAACACAACACGCCGTAACTGGACTTCACCACCAGCGATGGCATCCCCGCTCAGCCACACCAAGGGACAAAAGCCAACAAGGTCACTGGGCTCGGGAAACTTCAGCCAAGCTCTTCCAGCCTTTCTCTAGCGCCAGTGAACGGTGTTACCTGCATTTATGGGACGCTTGAGGAATAAATATCGCTGCTGTTCTGTTTAACCACGCTGACCCCAAGCTCCTCGGTTCGTGCCAGGCTGCAGCGCAGTGCATCAATCTCAGTAATCGCTGTCACACACTTTAAAATGTGGGCTTGCTAGATAAGTTGGACAACCTCAGGGTCAGGAGGATTAAAGAGGAATCTGCTTCTATTTATGCAAACATCTTGGTCACCAGGAGGTAAAACTCATTTCTGTTGGTGTTCAGTTTCTCCTCAAGCAAATGTGTTATTTTCAAAATTGTTTGCTGACTCATCTCTCCAAATAAATGCTTGTTCTCCAGCTACTTATTATACTTGGTATTTATTACTGGAATTGTTTTGCTTGGACAACGATCACACTATCACATTACTTTTATCCTTAGCAGCCAAGCGTGACTCCTAAAGCCGGTTTTATAGGTGCTTATGTACAATTCTGAACACAAAACCTTCCTGACACCAACTCGCCATTCCAGGATTGTTCTTCCTATCGAACCCACTGATCAAAGTTGGTAAAATCCCAACCACAGACGTGATGCTACTCCAAATTTACATGCAAAATGCACCTCTAGCTATTCAAAATAGCACAACAGTACAGAGGACTGCTGAGCAGTAACGCTGACGGCTACCCAAAACTGACAGGATGTCTTACCCGGTGCCCACCTCCACCTGCGCTTTGTCTCCTGCACAGGAAAATCCTCAGTGCTTGCTACAAAACACCTTTCTTTTAGGAATGAAACTGGAGCACGCAGGGATGTGGCTGTTCTGCACCTGGAAAGGAGCAGTTCCCATCAGCACACGGACAGAACCCCTCTGGCTCTGCAGCTTACGGGCTCTGCCCTCCCCAGGGATCTTTGCCCCCCCTACACTGCACGTACCGGGATGGGATGCCCCTCACTTCTGAGTGTTCTGTTGAAAAGAACAACCTTCACATGTGGGTCTCATCTTCTGCTCCTCATTTCTGTCTTTTAAACACAGCTAACGAGCCCAGGCATTCGAAATCACAGACAAAAAGGCTCCAAAGTGGCTTGTCACAAACTCAAGCCTTAAAGCATTCTGAAGTTTAAACTTATCCTCCAAAAGTCAGTTCAGACAGAAGTACTGGGAAGGCAGAGTAACCTAAAAAATGTTATTAATGTACCCCGTAGCTTCTTCCACTTTCTGGTTTTGCAAATTTAACCACTGAAGGAAGCTTCAAGCCATTATTAGAAGTTAGGCAGCCAGTATTTGTCAGTGCTGCTTCTTACTCAGCTAGATTTATCCTGCAATCAAATACTCTCAAAACACACAAAAAAAGAACTTCTCAAATAATTTAAAAAAAACAATTTTTTTTTAATAAAAAGGATTTAGGGGAGAAACTAGGGTTATGGATGAAAGCAGAGTGGGAGATTAAAAAAAAACAACCCAAGAGAACAGCACTCCATGCAACAGACTGCCAGGAGATAACCTCAAAATGATTTAGATTTGAGTCACAGAGCTCACAGAAACCAGGTTTGACACGAAGGTCTCTCGTGTCACAGAGTACCTGGAAAATCCTGTGGTGACTTGCTCTTTTGGTGGCAGTAGCCATTGTCTGCCATGGCTGTCCCTGTTTGCAAGAAAAATACTCCGAATATTCCATTGACAAAAGTAAAACCCCAGTTAGGAATGGTGTAACACAGAGCCAGGCAGGTCACAGAGGACTTGCACTTGCCTTTCCTCTAGCAAAAGCAAGTTCCCATGAGAACAAGTCAAAGAATTTGGTGCAACCTTCCCACTGCAGTTACAGGATTAAAACCTGAAGAAGAAGAATAACCGCAGCACTGACACAAGCTCTGAAATGAAATCCAGCAGATGAAACTTCAGATCAGCAAAATCTCCTGAATTAATCACAGGCACCAGGTTCTAATTGGAGATTTGAGATCCGCACCGGCATGATCCTTGGTAAATCCGTATGCCAAGGCAAGAAGAGATCAGAGCTCTGTGCTATCATCTAAGGTTAAAGCTGCCTGAAGATATTCCCAAGCCACAACTTGGCTCCCACACTAGTTTACAGAATTATTCAGGAGGAAAGAAGAGGAAAAGCAGAGCAGGATGAACTACCTTTCCCCATTATTTCTAAGCTCTTAGCATAACCACAGAGTTTTGCTCAAGCCAACTATTATTAGAGTTAAATCCCATTTTGACAGAGCTTGTTGAGAAAGGAAAAAAATATCTAGTTTAAAAATAACAAAACTCCTCAACCTGAAGAAGTGGTGAGCAGGCAGTGAGAAAGCAGCACAGAACATGGGAAAAGAAAGCTGTCCTTATTAATAGCACATTGGTGCCTCCAACACCCCTGCACTCAGCCAAGTTTTACCCCTTTACTTCACAAGTAATCATCCTATTTTGGTGGATTCAACCTCTCAAAAAAAAGGTTAAGCATGCCAGCCTCAAACACCAGGAATGCTTCAGCAACAGAAACACTGAACATCTCATTCCTACCCACACAACACACAGATCTACCTAACCATTTTGGAACTGATGTGTACAGGCTGTGCACAGATCCATACACCACGCTTCTTCCTTTTCTTTCCCAACTAAAATTGCTCAGGAAGCGTTGCCAAGACTTGCCACAAAATTACCTGTCAAAATTCGGGAAGCCTCAAGCTCCTGTCTAATGGGTTCAACTTCCTTAGAAAGCCTCAGAGGCTGCGAGTGACCACACACAAGGAAGAAATTGCACTACAGGGAAGACAGAAATTAATCTTTCTCTTCGTCCTACCTGTGTTCCTGGCATTTCCTTGTGACTTCAGGAGACCGGAGGCTGATTTCCACTGCCGGAATTACACCAGTAGTGCCTCCCAGTGGAGATGCAGGACATGCCGATGGAAGATGTTTCTCAACTGGCAGGGAGCTCTGCTACTCCCTTGAAAAGGGCTCTTCTGCCAGGACAGCTGTGCCTACACCCCCACAGAGAGTTCTGGGTGGCTTTGGTGGGGTTTTTATTATACTGGCAGATTAGCTGTGTCCGCTCTGGGTTTGATCTTTTTCGTACTTACAGCAGATGGAGCAATGCCAGGAAAAAGATGAGTGCAAATCTGGTCTGAGGCTGGAGACAGAGCCTCATTCCCTGATGCCCTGCACCTGTGCCGTGACTGATATTGCACAAAGAGGCCAAGAGGTCACCGGAGCAGTCACCTTCTTCACTCACTGTGCACCTGGGCACACGCAGGGCACAGGCAATGCTCATGTGCAGTAACTTACCCCTGTCAGCTACTTGCTTTGCACACCTGATGCTTGCTTCTGAAATTACAAAGGCTCCTCTTCTTGGGGGTTGGGAGGGAGAAGACAAGCAGGTCTTGTACAGATTAGGAAACCCTCTTTTTACTTCAGTAAAAAAAACAAACAAACAAACAAAAAACCCAACTCTTTCTTTTTACTTCAGTTAAAAAAGAAAAAAAAAAAAGAAATAAATGAGACAGCTAAAACCCTGTATTCTTCTCCTCATGCCAGGTCCCTAAAGCATGAAGATGCCTTTTTTGTTTAGTCCAGATTTCTCCTGGTTTTATCCCCAAACTATGGGGATAAATCTCCTGCCCTGCCAAGCTTCCCTGGACCTGTCAGACACAGCAGTATTCCCCAAATCCCCTCTCTTCTACCGGGAAAACTCCAAGCTCTCAAATCCAGGCTTCTTGAAGAAAATGTCAACCAATTTACTCACAAATACCTGATAACCATCAAGAAGTGTTTCCATAGCACCTAGGAAATGTTACAAAAATATCTTATTTGTTCAGACTGCAAATATTGCATCAACTACAAACATTACCTAAAACTCCACAGTCTGTGGGTAAGAAACACAACCACGGGTGCTTAAGAATACTGCCAAAATGCACGCTTGGTCCTTACTGCTACTGTCAGAAAAGATCTGCATGCTAAAGGATTAAAGGATTAAGAAGGAAGAAAAAAAAATACATTGACTTCCTAAGGCTATTTGTCCTTAGCAACTTACTTGAAATATCTGAAATTCTTGCTCGTCTTTCACTTATGAACTAGCCAAGATTTATAGATTTTATTTATGTGGACAGGAAAAGTATTTCAGATTTGCCACTGAAGGCTAAATTCAAAACCAAGTTACATATAAAAATGTGTTCTCTTAGTCAGATATTCACTGCAGCATGCAGAAAAAATATCTGATACTTTTTAATGTTGAGAACTTTTTTTAAGCTCCATGTAAATCCAATATTTGCCCCTGTTTGGAAAAGGACCCTCAATGCTGCTGTTCATGGGCATCTGTGTGTACCTGCAACTCTCTGGCAGCTTCCCAAACTGATAAATGCTGGGATGCTCATCACATGTACTGATGCCCAATGAACACAGAATCTGTAATTTCAGAGTTTCTGTCAGTATCTCTCTAGGGAGCTGTTCTCTCAAACTCATCCTTTCCGGCAGAATCACAGATTTTCTGGTGTGACTTTCCTAGGAGACCAGCTGAATTCTGTATATAGCAGCATTTCCACAGATCAGCCCACAGTTTTTGTCCCTTTCTATTTCTGCCAAAAAATGGGAAGGGGAAAAAAAAGAAGGAAGAATCACTTGAAACAAGAGAGGGAAAGCAAAGAGAAAGGAAGACTCCAAGGAAATGGAAAACAGGAAACCACTGCTGCACTTTTGATCTGTACTTCAATTCTGTACATGAATTTAAAGACCTCAAAAGCCTAACCACTGCAATAGCAAGTCTTACAGCTGTGCACAGTCCTGGGCAGTCAACACAATAAATCACTTTCTCCCAAAAACAGGTAATTACTGGAACAATTCAGATTAAATAAGCACTTTATCAGAATCCACTGCACTGAAAGCCAGCGCTGATTTCAAGAATTATGGAAGACGGTTTGGCATTGCTAACAGAACCAAGATGCAAACTACCAACAAAATAACACTGCTAAAAAAGGTATTTTTTTAAAGGAAGCATACAACACTTATTACAGGAGTAAAATAAAGCCTAGTTAAAAAATAAATCTGCCTTCAAGTCACTGAATTGCACCAACATTAGCCTCCTTAATAAACCAAAACACACTGCCAGTGGTGTGGACGCTGACTGGCTGTATTTATTGGCATCAGTTCAACATCAAATAGCCATTAACCTATTCATTAGACCCAAAGAATAGATTGGGATGATCTACAGGAAAGAAACAGTTACTCTGCAAATTCATCCCAACCTCAGTACAAAGGGACTGGGTGAAACAGGGGGATGCAAGAAGACAACATGTTGGCTGAACACTTTGCAGGAAATATGACAAGTTGCCTGCCCTACTGCAAAGCCCTGGTCGAGCCTGCTGGAAAGCAAAACTTACACGGTTTGCTACTCAATCTCTCCCAAAATTCCACTTACACTTTCTCTCAAAGCACTTAGGAGATCCAGGAAAACAAAAATCCAGATATGATTTAATGAAACAAAAGAAATTTGAAATGTCTGTTGTCAAAAACCTCTCAATAACTGACGGGCAGATTGTTTAAGTACATGCAATGTCTCAGAGACACATCTCAGTTCCCTCATTCCACTGCAACGCTTTAATTTTACTTAATGTTAGTTCTGCAAAGCTATAGCGACGTTGTCATGACAATGACAACACAACACAGTTGTTTTCTGCTATCACTGTGCAACTGGGCACACATTGGGGTCATTTTTGTTGCCATAAAACTCTAGTATTTAACCACATTGCTTTTTTCTCTGATTCGAGCGAGTTTTTTTCCTCCAGAACACGGTCAAATAGGGTTTGGCATGCTCTTTGGATAGATCTTTCTGATGCACAAATTGAAAGCCTGAGAAAAGAACACCACTTCATATTTATAAATTCAGCAGTTGAGGAGAAAAAAAACCCAAAAAGCATCTATTTTATGATACACAGACTAATAGCCACGTAGCCACTGGTACTGCAGAGCAGTCCCACTGCAAGACCCAGTACTCTTCAGATTTCACTGGCAGAAAATTGGCTTTTCTAGCCATCAGATATTAAAACAAACAAACAAGAATAATAAACTATTTCAGCTACATCTAGCTTCTGTAACCAAACCCAGGGTGTTAGTAAATGGTTATTGCTATCACATACAGTATTAGACTTGGTTAGGACACCGAGAGACTGATTGTACGGAATGGGCTCTACCTGAGCTCAGCTGGGACTGGTTCAGAGCCTCTGTAACACAGGCAGAACCTGGCTTTACACTATCCATCTCCAAATCTGCATGTAATTAAGGTCAGGGAGGGAAGAGGGAAGAGGGCAGAGGGACAGAGAGAAGGCAAGAGAGAGAGGACAAAGTTAAATTAAAATAGCTCCTGGAACAAACTGCAGGAGACTAACAATTTAATCTGTAGAGACAGTAATTAGAGAAACAGTGCTAGAGAAATTCAGATTTCAGTGTTGGGCATACTAAGGTGTTCTAGACCTGAAGTACTCTTAACTAGCAATGTCTATGTGCAAAAAGAAGTCTGAGTGCAGTGATATGCCAAGCTCATGGGATAATAGTAAAAAAGATAAAGTGAGGTTAAATAAGCTGAGTAAACATCCAGATCCCAAGAAAACTTGAGCTGCTGAGGATCGAGGTGGATGCTACTGGTACCTGAACAACTGGGCTTAAAGCTGGCCGAGGTGTGACCACAGTGTATGCAGTCTAATTCTCAGTTCCAGTGGAAACACACATAAAGGCACATATCACCATAACCACTGTAAAAAGAGTTTTAAACAGTGATAGAAAATAGACCTCGATTTAGGCTGGCAAACACTAGTGGAAGAATCAGTGATTTTAAACACAGCTGCCACTTGCACCACAGTGGTCGTTGGTATGGTTGGGAGAATAAAGATTGAGAGCTCATTTTCAGAGGCACTCTATCCCACTTTCAAAAACATATTTCAGCCCATGCCTCCCTGTGCAGATCTCAGCTCATTTTATCTGGGGAAGCTGAAAGCCAAAAAAGAACTTCAGTGTCTAAAAACTGCTTCATGAGCCCAGAAAGTAACTTCCCTCTACCACCAGCAAAGTCTAAACAGGAGCTCAAAGCTTCCACACTTAAAAATACATAAAATCTCTTCCTAAATTACCAGCAATGGCAGAAGTGCAACCATGATCTTTGGTACACTGAAATATTCTGAACAAGACCTAGCAGTGCAGACCACAGAGGAGTGCTCAGGCATGTGAGGGATGGGGCACATGATCTCCCTGGTGCTGCTCTGCGCGCGGCAATAGCCAAGTTTCGAGTCTCTGTTGCAATTACATGACTCACAAAGGGACATGGCTGTCAAAAGAAATTAATTTCACATGAAAAACAAGCAGAACCACTAATAAGCCTTATACCTTTGAGCAGAAATATTATAGCTGCCCCAGTCTAGAACTCTTCCTTCTCACAACAAGCTTAAAAAGGAGAGTGACTGACCACTAACCTTCCAGGTTGCATTAAGCAACAGAAACCTGGCCATTCTTCCTCTTCACGCTAAAAAGGGCAAAAAGCCTTTATTATCTGGAGTTAACTGCTACTGAACCTCAGCAGGAATGGCTCTTGGATTCAAGGAACTCGACTATGAAAGAGGAAAAAAAATAAGGAAAATCTTTTCTCCAAACCTGCACGTCCAAAGGAAACTCCTCAGATCTCACGAGCATTTACTCTTCTGCCTCGTCCCAAACTTCTTGGCAGGTTACTTATTAATCAATGGATACTGACAGTCATAGCAATAAATTTTGCCCTCATTCTTAAAATCTCTACCCCAGTTTAAATGTTCCCTGGCTCTCGTTGTTGGTTTGGGTACGTGCAGTGGAAGAAGCCTCACCACATGCACTCTCCATGCTCATATGTGAACTACAAACCCTGTTCTCCCCTTCCTCTCCCAAGTCCCTCCCTTTCTGTCCGAAAAGCATTTGATAACGTTGGCATAAGCTGAGGAAGGTGCTCAGAAAGTTGAGTCTTCACACCAGAAACAACAAGTTTGCTGTCAAATAACATTCTTCTCCTGGAGGAAGGATTGTGGAGAGGAACCACACACCCGTTGCCCACGTTACAAGGGTTTCAGTGCACAGTCTCTATGCCAACAGGCTGGAAGTGTGTATGTGCATGGGGAAAGCATATATATATGTATATATATATATATATGTATTATAGATTTTGTTATATATCTACCCATGGCATTTGCATATCCAGTTTGATTTATAAACTCCAACCAACATCCCAGGGGGGTGATACGTGTAAATGAGACCTTTACTGTAAAAAATGTTAAATCTATGGCAACAGCCTCCGGTTTTCCCGGCGCTGGGTTATTGCTGCGAGGTTAGATTAGCACTAGCAGGATCTAGAAAAGAGCATGGCAACGTGGAGCAGGATGCTCTGGGTAGGTAGGGCATTCCCTCACAGGCTGGCACTTTCACTGTGGGCGCTGTGACATGCTAAGCACAAATGACATTTTCTGATCTTTACAAAGAGAAGGAATCTTTGCGTCTGAAGATTTTCCAGTCCTCAGAAACTTTCCGAGCGTGTTTAATTCCTCTCCGTCACCCATTTTTAACGTCTCTTTCTTTCTTTCAAACTGACATTTGGATTTGGTTGCCTGGCACTTAATTTCTTTCAGTTTTGGTTTTATTGATTCAAAATGATTCTATCATCTCCAACAGAAGAGTCAGGATCAGTTTCTTCGTTTCCCTGCTGTACTGGTTTATGTCCAAAGAGCTTTTAAAAAGGTTTGTTAGACTACAGGTTTGTTTTGTTTTCCCTGAATATCCTTCAAAGCATCAGTGCTCCTGACTTACATGTATGGAAAAAGAAGAAATAAAAAGAAGAGACACACAGAGAGGCAGGGAGAGAAAGAGTGAAAGAAGAAAAAAGGAATAAATGAAAACGTACAAGGGGGGAAGTAGCTCCAGGACGCTGGACGGGCTCCGTGGGCAGGGGAGACTGGGAAAGTATAATTTAAAAAAGGAAAAACAAGACACAAACAAAAAAAAAAAGTTGGTTAAAACATGCACCCATTGAAAATGGGTTAATTTCATATACAGCTCAGCTAGGCTATACAAAATAGGACCACAGACCCAATCCTTCAAGCTGTTTGGTGCTTTATTCCTTGAACACTTTGGAAATTCAATAGGATCCAAGAATTCCCCACCCAGTGTGTCCCAGCTCAAAAAAAACCTCAACATTTTGCATATTTGAACTTTTAGCACAAGGCCCATCCCTGCTGAGCAACACAGATTTGTTTGCATTACTTCCAGTGTCTGCTAAGCATGTGTTTATGGTTAAGCCCATGTTTAAGTACTTTGTTGAGTCAGAAACAGGGCTGGAAGATGTAACATTTCTGTATATAAATGGACAATGCCAACCACTGGCAAAGAAAACAAATCACACATTTGTCAAGTTACATTTTGCGTAATTCGGTTCCTTACACGGCTTTTTTCCCTCCATTTCTGGTGGAGCTAAAGCTGACAACCGCTTTATCTTATTTTTCATTCTGTGCAAAAAGAGTAACAAAGCTGTCTCAGAGCTGTGCTTTCTTACTGACCAAAGGTGTTCTCCTTGAAAATCCCTAATTGCAGAGAAGGCAGAGACTGTGCTCGTGCTGCCCTGGCCCCAAGTGTTAGCTTTTTTTTTGGATATACATGAAAAAAACCACAATTCAGGAAATGACTTCCCCACAGATCAGACCAGCTCCAGTCTGGGGTTTAACCAGGTTGGTGGCTTTCAAAGCCTGGGAGAAATATCTGCAGCACATTTCAAAGAGCTGTGCAAGGCTCCTAAGAAGCAGCCTTTACACTCACGTTGTTGAGCTTTCACCCTGAAATCTCTGTCCACTGCCTGAGCTGTGCTGGAGCTAGAGAACGTGACTGCTTGAAGGATTGGTCCTTAGGTCTGTCAAACTGCAAGCACATTTCTGGCTTCTGCATCAACAACTCCAGTTGGTGGCCCTGAGCGTGTTAGTGGGCTTATTCCCTGTCTGCTTCCACGCTGGAAATGGATACCTATGTCTTGGCTCAATAACATTTTCATTTAATTGAGCTTTAATGAGACAGTTGCATGTTGAACAGCAAATAACTGCTTTGGTTACATAAGATTAACGAGACTGGTACTAATTACATACATTTTATCTTTCCATATTTTCTTTATAAAAACACTAATGAAGACATTATGCACTCAGCAGTGTCAATGGCTTTTCAAGCCAGGCGTATGCAGAATCTGAGTTCTATTTGCACAAGAATTCTTCCAAATTTCTATTTTTAAGAAACCCCACATTCTTTTTTGCCCAGCATCCAGCCTGTTTCAAACCAGACACAAACTCTTCTGAGTCTGTTCTGATTGCAATACCTCTAACACAATGAATGTGACTCCCTTTGCATTTTTGCAGCTAAAATTAATTCAGTCAGTGCTTCAGGAGGTCAGAATAGAGTCTGTTGCCTGACCCAGACCTAAATTTCAATCCTCCTGAAGTTCAGTGGATTATTTGAATTTGGCATGTCAACCCAGATTAGTCTATTATTTATGTTTTAAAAAAAGGTATTTATTTACAACAGCTTGTAATACTAACAAGTACCTTTTAATGTGTCCTTATTTGCATAGCATAAGAGTGCATTTATCTGTTAAATCTAAATTAAATGAATGGATGAGACAGGAATTTCAAAAATCCTCCATAAAATTGGGCAGAGCTGCTGGGGTTATTCATTTGTTTGTCCTAAGTGGGACTGAGGAACTGGGGAGAATGATTTTACACAGGGAAACATTACCTTCATATCCCCCATTTCTTCCCTTAAGCTCTAACTGCCCCACTGCAAACTGCACCTTTATTCTTTGTTTCCCCACTGAAAGCAGATGCTCCCCAGCAGCAACCTTGTTTGGAGACTTTCATACAAATTATCATGCCAAGGCACACACTGCAGTAAAGATCTGGTACACAGCAAGATGTTAAAGACAACACAAATTACATGTATGAGGTGAGACGTGACATGTGACTTGAAATACTGTTAAACTACAAATATCCAGAATTATGAGAAAGAAACACACACACACTGTTCCCAGAAAAGACCAACCAGAGATGGACAGAAGTGAATGAGAAGAATAAACACAGCCACAATCTACAGGCAATTCCCAAATGTTCACTTAGAAGGAAAAAAACAAAACAGCTATTCACTTTTTTTCTTCTAAGAAGCACAATGAATATTTAAAAGATTCGCTTCTTACCAGATATCTGAAATTCAAATGTAACCTTTATCCTGTATCTCTTTTAAAATCTTTATAAATACAAGCTGATTCCATCTATTTCCATACTGAAATTCAGATAAATTGCCATTAAATGGTATGAGCTAAGAAATATTAGATATCAGGTCAATATAATAATTTAGGCTAAGAAGTTATCGTTATTGACTCTGAATGAGAATACAGGAAGAATTTAGAGAAAAGGAAAGTGCTCAAGAGCCCACACGACCTTCCTGGATCTTTACAGGGGTTTTGACATAGACACAAACAGTCAGGATATCTGTTTGCCTCTCACGTGAAAAAAAAAGGCATTTTCTTACAGCACTGAACATGAAAAAAAATGGGGGCATGGACTGAATCCAATACTGCAGGGAAAATACAACTCAACAGGTGACAGATTCCGAGAGCTCCTGAGCACCCTTCCTCCTTCTATGACTCGCTCGTGTGTCCCCAGTTTGAAAAGGGAAAATGTTACACAATTTTGTTTAATTTTCAGGTGCCAGTTTGCAGGCACGCAGGCTCTGCAAGCACACCCACCCCAGCAGGATTTGACAATCCAAACTTCATTGTCTAATGTATTGCAGAGGTGACTCAAGGCAAACCCAATATTCTTTCTCATTACTTTGAATTTTCAGAACTGAATAAAAGGGACAGTTTTCCTGCATGCTCCATTTTCTCTCATTCCTCTCAGGCAGTGGCTGCATTAGCACTGGTGTAAGCATGTACAGGCAAAGCAAATCTCCCTTCTAAAGGCAGAGTTTGCACTCAAATTCAACCTTCCTCTCCCATTCCCTGTGTTTCATTTTCATTTGAACTTCAGACATTATTTGCACTGCATTATAGACCTTTGCAGTATTTTATGGCTCTATTAAAATGCTGTCCCCACCACTTCTGCAAATCAAACCCTCTAATTATAAATAATAATAAAAATGCAGGGCAGGAAGTTCTCTGCTTCCCATCTGCTTTCCATTAGATGGCTCAGCCCAGCCAAATCTACAGACAATTAAACAACACAAGGAGTTCTATGTTTGTAAATTCCTTCATGGCAAAGAGTTTTATGCCGCAGATACAAAATGTCCTAGATGCTCTACACATCATATTTTGATTAAAGAAAATAAAGTTTGCATGTTGATAAGTATGTCTTATCAAGCCCAAATCTAAAACTTCACATTCATTCTAGATTAAATACCCTGCTGATGCTGAGTAAGGACAAAAACTCCAAGTGGTTCCTTTTAGAAAAGTCTCTGTTCCTTGGGAAGAGCCAATCTGATGTTTCAAGTAGAAAAGGGTAAAGGGAGAAAAATAATTGCTGTGGATATTTAAGTGTATGAGGAACACCCTCTATGTTTAAGCCACAGCTTAGAATAAATGCATGGAACATGGGTGAGGAAAATGCCAGCTCTTCTGCATTATCCCAGCAATGCAATTCCCAGCAAGGCTCTGGAGGAGCCACCTGGAAGGATGCGATCCCACATGTCACAGCAGTGCTATTTAAGCCACTCAGGGGACTCCAGCAACTCCCTTCTGCCCCCGTGCCACCTTCCTGGACTGTGCTGACACGGCACTCAGCTTGTGCAGCTGTGTGGAAACCCAGCCCAGGAAACTAAAACCCCTCCTCTGTATTTCACACAATTTTCCTCCAGGCAGATACGATTCCTCGAGATCTCCAACATCACACTCAAGATGCTTTAACTATGGAAGCCTCCTCCCTGACTCCTTCTAGCTTCCTTCAAGTCACAACTTCTGCAGCAATTGAGGAGGAGTCTTCCAGACTCCTGCCTCCACCATGCAAGTACTGTCACTTCCCAAGGTGGAAAAAATAGAAAGCATAATGCTACCAAAAAAAAAAAAGGTATCATAAATTCTGTGTGCAAAGGAAGGGCAGGGAAGGATTACAGCAACAGCTGCAGCACTCGCTGGAGCAATCCTCACATCTGAAGGCTCATTAGTGTTCTTCTCGAGTTGTCTTTTGCCTTTAATTGTACCCACAGAACAACTATCAGGGAAGGTCAACAGGGACAGCCTCATGACTTGGCAATGCCTTTCAACTTATTACTTTTAATAGGACTTAGGCTTTTGCTATTAACTTTGCAACACATATTTCCCAGGATTGAAAGAGGAATTCCACCCCCGAGTGTGCTGTTAAAGCCAAATAGAATCTATTAATCCATGCTGCTTCATTATCTCTTATTAAAGCACAGCAAGAAACTACTCACTAGCAGCTCATGGCATTTAATTGCCTGAGCCATATTTAATAATAAACACTTGCTTATGATTGTATCTATCATATAGACACAATGGCCTGTGTTTAGATTTAAAGCTGCTCTTGTCTACATGCCTTAGCTGATATTGTAGAGAGAAGTGCCTGATCACAGTATTTAGAGATCAACTTCAAACAACAAAAGGCAGACACTGGATTTATGGAATAACCACCTGCTGCAGCCCTTTGAATCGTTAGTGATCCCCAGGACACAGATCCTGGTGAGCACATTTGTGTGCTCCCAGGAGTAACAAAGGCTGGAGATAGCAGTGGCTGGGAAAACAAGTCCCCTAACCTGTCAGTCCTTGAAGCACGCAGATTAATGCAGCACCGACAGCTCAGGGTGTTCTGACTTTTTACCACTGAAGCCAAAGTTCCAAGCTCTAACACAAGATCTGATAAAATGCATTTCCCTCAGTAAAAGTCAAACTTTCCAATCACATCTATTTGTTTTAAACTATCAAGTCAGCAATCTTATAAGATAAGGAACATCATTAAAATAAAGAAAATAGATGAAAAGAACTCCAGTTAACCAGCTCTCCAACTCAACTTGCTGGTTGCATAATATTTTAAGAAAGATCAGCAATTTCAAACTGCTTTCTCTTGATAGAAAAGATATAGAGATATATCTTTGTATACATTAATATATATGTTTTTTTAAAATATCAGATGAATAAAACAAAAGCTTCACCACCAGTAAATTCAGCACAGACCTCAGTTATGCCAGCACATCTAACTGCAATCACTTCCAGTGGATACTGAGATGGCAGTAGAATCAGATCCAAGATGTCATTTTCTATTTATTTTTCCTTTCATCAGCAGAGTTCAGTATTAATTTGCCTGTATCTCATACAATACAAAACTGTCCAGAAGGCAGCAGGAAGTAGACAGGGTCATGTACCCAGAGTAGAAGCCATTAGGATACCAAGTTCTGTTCCATCTGACTTTCTCCATCAATCCCCAAAGAGAAAGAAGCTTCCAGTACCTAATTAATCTATTCCATCTAAGTCAGCATGAACATTTTTGGGTCGCCTGTATGTTCTGGATGACAAAAACACACAACACTCTCTGGACACCAAGAACTGAGATGTTGCATGGAATCACTAGTCAACACATTGCTGAAGGAATCTTAAGTTCTTTCAAGCTTAAATTCTTTCCAATCATGCAGGAGATGGACATTGACACGAGCTTACACAACACCGCAGATGAAAAGACACTCAACAGTGGCAACGGTTCAGAGAGAGGGAATGTGTGGATGAGCAGCACACAGAAAGGATAACATGGTATCTATAAAGAATGATCAATACACAGAGTATAACATGATATGTATAAAGGAGATACTAAACATGGAACATCAAAAAAAATAACTGCATTTGATTTCACTGCCTGATAAAACAATACACATACCTGGTTTTGGCACAGAGTTGGTCACGGACTGAGGAACTTTGTCGTTAATCAGTTCAACACACTCGCTAGGGAAAAATCCAACCTGTAGTAAAAACAGAGAGAGAGGCAGAATATTGAATGGAGTGCTTTTAAGAGCTGAACTGTTAAACCAGCAGTTGTTAAACATTTTCCTCAAACTCTGCGTGCCTGATGCTCCATAACATTACCCAACATAAAATGACCAGCTTAAGAGTAATAATTTTTCAAAATGATGCAGCTAAAAATTCTACAAACCAAATAATTAGCTCTGTAAAATATGGTTATAAGTCTGTTTTCTAAGCTTGGTCCACAGGACAGAGATCTTCAACTTGCAACAAAGAGGGGAGAGGACAAGTGTGGCACGCACCCTCAAATCTCAAGTGGAACTCAAGAGAGACACAAAGATTTTAGCTGGGTTTCCTGCACCTGGCTCATGTATGTAACGTGAAATTTAGTGAAGAGAGCAAGATGTTTCAGCTCTCACCACCTCAGTGACCTGTACTCCAAACTCAATGACACTTGACCTTTTTTTCACTGTCAAAATATTATATTGACAAGCACTTTGGTATTTTAGTCCTTTCGAAAACTGAAATCAAACATGGGTCAATGTATTTGCATGTCTGTACAGTCCCATGCCTCTTCTCGGATGGTAAGTGAGGAGAAGACATTTTGAATGCACAAAGCTCTCTGCTGTGTCCCAGCCTTCCTGTGTGCACTCATCTCATGAGCGTGGGTAAGAACTGGTACTCCTGAAGCACTGAAATGAAGAGTGTTTAAAGATCTTGCTAAAAACGTTCAGTGTGGTTCTAGTTGAATTGAATTCAGTTCAAACTTAGAGCTGAGAACAGGTTTAATAAAATATAAAGTGAGTTCTACATTTGTAAGGAAGAACCCAGTAATTTGACTAGAAATGAACATGAGTATTTTTAGAAGAAACAGCATGATGTAGCAAAAAAAAAATCTCTAACAAGAGCCAGAATTCCTGGTGTGTACCCTCGTCATCTGCTTCTGAACATGGACAAGCCAGTGCAACCACTGTGCCTCAGTTTCCCCATCAGCAAAGGACAACAGAGAATCGTGCCACAACAACCACTACTGAAAACTGATTTGAGAGAGCAGCTGACAAACATACTGCAAAAGCTGTTTAACTGTTAGGATTTATCTGTGTATCTGCTCATCAAGCTGAAACAGAAAGAATATTCCAGAAAGAAACCCCAGTGGCAAGAATCTCCTTAGCAAATATTTGAAGATGCTTCAAAAGCAACGACCCACCCTGGGCTACCACAGAGCGGTGCTGTGCAAAAGAACTGCGCCAGCATCACCGACAATGAAGACATCTCCAAGCAGCCAGTTCCCAGCCAGGTCCTGGGACTGATTACTTTGAAATGTTAATTTGCAGCGTTCCTGCACTGACCTTTAACAGAGCCTTTCTCCCTGCACCCCCTCTCAATTCAGAAATGCTGGAGATTGTCTAAAGCAGCCTAAGGGTTAAAGATGAGAGGATGGGGAGGATCTTCAAGTTCTGCTTCAATAAGACAGGCCAGCCTGCAGAAATTCACATGCCACTCAAAGGGCTCCGTATCTGGGGAGAAGTGAAATTATTTCCCTCACACTATTTAAGGATTCAGGCTAAGATGTGAACAGAGAGGAATTTTACACTTCCCAGCATCCCGACCTTCTCTCCACTTCACAGTGTCTTCCTTCTTACTCTCATCCCAGGTGAAAGTCAGGCCAGGCCACGCCAGACCAGAGCCTCTGGCAACTTTTATCCTTAGTCTATTGTGATATCTCTATTTCCAGACATTTTTTCTCTTCTATCCCACCTCCTCACCCAACACAGCTTCTGTACTGTGACATGTAATTCAAGCACCACCACCCTTCTGAGACACCTCGTCTGAGCCAGAAGCAGGATTTCCTGCCCCGTGTCCGGCATGTGATTTGGACAGCTGAAGGCATCAAGTCACTTCACGCAGCCACAGTTTGGTCAAGTGCTGCAACAATACACGGCAGAGAGCCAGAGGATGGGCCCCAAGCTCATCTAAACAGAAGAACTTGGGCCAGGACTGCTGCCAGCCACGTTAGCACATCTCTGAAATGCATCGGAGCCACAAGGCAGGCAGCACTGCGAGTCTGGCAAACAGTCCCTTCTCTATTTATTCATCTTGCACAATTCTCTTTTGTCTCCAAGGAAAAAAAAAGAAATCACTCTTTCCTACTCCAAGTTGATTTTCACCCATAAACCTCCAAGCCATTTAGTAGCAGTGTCATGCATGGTGTGCCCAGGTAAACACTCCAGACTTTGACACTATTCTGAATTCCCTAAGGGAAGCAACAGTTAATAGTCATTCCAGATGACTTCTCCTTCCCACACCCCCAAAATCCAGCAAGATAACATCTTGTCCAAGCAAGAGGACAAACTCTAACCCATTACACTTAATGTTACAGACTCGGAATATGCTTTTTGTTAAGCCTATGACAGCATGGGAACAGAACTATGAGGCACAGACCTTGCTCCTCTGATCAGTGGTTCCCTGCCACTGAGACTGGCCTGTGTGTGCATCACGCTCCTGCTCGAGTGACTCACTGAACTGCAGAACCCATCCAGAACCCAAGATAATGCATAGCTTCACCCAGCCACGCACTCAGCTGAGCGTGCCAGGGTTGTGAGGAGATGATATCCTGGGGTTATATGATGTGGTGGTGATCTTTGTGCAGTTGATAGACACAAAGATGTTGTCTAGAAACACAAGAAAAGCAGCACAAGTACCAGCATCGCCCACAGGGGCCCTTCGTCAGGCAGCTCAGCGATGCTGCTTTGCCAGGAGATGTTGGGAAACAGCTGATTGGTACCTACATAAAAGTAGTAGTACTTAAACAAAATACATGATATGGTTTTTAAATACTTTCCTATAGCTAAGAGTCTCTCTTGGACATTTCCTGTGCCAGAGATGCAGGAGATAAGTTTTAAGTTTAAAATGTACATATTCAGTGAAAGTCTCAGCCCCATCACACAAACAATGCATTTGGGGGACTCCACAGCTGAAGTGATGTAGTTTCTTTCATCTTCAATCCTCCTAAAACCAACCCAGAATCCCACAGTGTAATCAAAAGCTCGTTTGTCTTTGATTGTTAATAGAATGTGTCTCCTATTTCTGGATGCACTACACAATGCTAAACATGAATTAAGAAATGACAGAAGACTCAAGATTATATGGCACTGCTTCTAGATATCTCAGAATCTTTCCCAAATAAAACACTATCTCTGTTTTCAATGTCTCATTTTTTTGCCATGCTCACAACCAATAATTCTAATGGACTTATAAGGGAAAGAGAATTTTCACTTGTGCTAGTGTTGACAAGCTCTCTGATGTCAACTTACTGGTAACAGTGCTGATGGCTTTTTTTTTAAATTTTTTTCATTTATTCTGACTTTTATTGTAAAATCCCCAAGAGATCATCTTTAGGGTCATAACCTACAACTTGTGCCTCGTTCCCACCCACTTAAAAGATGCTGCTGGAAAGGTTTCCATGATTTTGTATAAATAAATTAGTTTAGTCCAAGAATTAATCTCAACAGATGTAGCAAGGCCCTGTTAGAGCTCAAGCCAGGATTAAAGGATTTGGCAACATATGAAAATTAATAGCAAGGACAGTATGTGTTTAAATAAATACCAGGTCATCTAAAGGTTAAAAAAATCACTACACACCTTAACCAAAGGAGGAAAGCACAGGCTACTGTTGTATGCAAACATTTCTGCAGCAGCTACTACATCATTTTTTCACTTCTCTGCCAGTGTCTGCTAAAACTGGAAGATACATGAGGCTTTCGAGGGGAAAAGTCAAAGTAACAGTAATAATTTTCAGTGTAGGAGGAGGGAATTTAAACAAATGAGAAAGCAGTAGCAACATAAATGGCAAAGGCAACGTGGTTTGAGACATTCGGACCGTGGTTCGAGGGAGCTCGTGGCACATCAGTTCAGACGCGACTTTGCCCCGTCTGTTACTGCAGTTGGCACGGCTCTGCAAGGGGCAGTGGCCATCTGGCTGAGAAATGACGTCACTGGTGACACGTCCACCGGGCCCTTGCACGTCGCCTGCTTTGCAGGTGACATCATTCACCAAGCAGATGGCTGCTCCTCGCAGCCAGTTCCCAAATCAACACAGGTGAACCAGAAATCAAAATTTGGCATCTCATTTAAGAACTGGTGTTTCCAAAGTGACTTTCTTTAAAGAGGGGAGGTTTAGATCAGATATTAGGAAGAATTCTTCACTGTGAGGGTGGTCAGACCCTGGCCCAGGTTGCCCAGAGAAGCTGTGGCTGCTCCTCCCTGGAAGTGTTCTCGGCCAGGTTGGATGAGGCTTTGAGCAACCTGGTCTAGTGGAAGGTGTCCCTGCTGATGGCAGGGGGTTGGGACTGGATGAGCTTTAAGGTCCCTTCCAACCCAAACCAGTCTGGGATTCTGTTGACCCTAGCCACAAAAATGTGCTCTGCCTTCCCAGGCCATTTGCACTAACTGGTACCCTATGTTGACATCACATACATGTCATTTATGACAAAATGAGGCACAAGGCAAAAAAAACCCCCAAAAACCCAACCAACCCCATGCTCTCAACTAACAGTCTGTTTTACTCTTGACCAACCCAAGACTGAACATCCCCCTTTTTGGGAAACACATTCAGTCTTAAAGCTTGTGTTCAGGTTCAGCACAGAACATGGTTTGAAAGCAAGAGCCTGCAGCTTCACAACCAGTTCCAGCTCCAGGTAAGCACAGGTTGATACCAAAAAAGTCCAACCCACCTCTGGTTACACACACCCTGTGCATTGTTTTGTGTCACCTCTAGCAGCTGTGCAGGTTGTGAAGTAGTGAAATAATGAAACTATGCCCAAAAGACACAACTATTCGGAACATCAAAAGGTAGTTATGCATCAAAAGAAGGGCCTATCCCCAGTGATTCAGATGTCTGAAATGGAGTTACTGATTGAAAAGACAAAGCATGAAGAAAAAGGAGAGGAGAACAAAGAGGGCTGGAAGGCTGTTGATGTGGAGGTGGCTGTAATTTAGGTAACAATCTTACAATGAAAGCAGTGACTCACTAAGGACATTTGAAAAGAAAAAAGCTTAAGGAAAAATGTCTTTAAAATCATTTTACTTTAAGCAGAGAAAATTATAAGCAGCCCAGTGGGTTGTTTTGTTTTGCAGAGGATTAAGTGTCTTTCAATGCAGTCATTAGATCAGGTATTGAGAGAAAGGCACCCGCAACTGTAACACAGAAATCTCAAGGGTAAGAAAAATGGTGATTCATTCCCGAAGGATAGCTCTGGCTGGCAAGGAATAAACTCACTTCCATGCTGAATCAAAGCTGCAGTTCAAATTGAACACACTCACAGATTTGTACTTCTGCTGATGCCTGGAGACCTGCCTCTTGTTCCTTTGTACAACATGGAGAAACCCCCTGTTCTAATGCACAGAGGAATGAACTTCTGCCCAGATGTACACAACCACAGCTGGTCTAAATGCACAAAACCAGCTAAGTCCTGAAGTCCAGGAGTAATTTTTCCCATGTTCGGTGAAACCTTGCTCTCCTCCTATCCAGACATCATTTAGAATATAAGCTGGGGTCGGTTTGATAAAACCTTTTACTCCTTTCTTAGCACAAACCAAAAACCTGAGAAGTAACATGAACAAACTGCCCAAACATTTGTTCTTTGGATCTCCTCCTTTTATCTCAGAACCACAGCTATCTGGCTGATTTATTTTATTAATTAAAATGACTGGATCAACAGATTGCTATCATGTTTACAGCGACTATTGCTCCTAAATGGGAACAGAATTGCCTGCCTATGATAAATGTTTTAAAGGCTGCACAGCTTCATCAGTTCTTACACGTATTACTGTAACACTTTTCACCTACACACTCTTTTTAAGTATTTATCAAGTATGTTACTGAACTGTAACACATCTCTAGGTCTGGTGTACCAACACCAGAGAGAAATTTCCTTTCTCTGAATTCTTTTCTCACTACAGCTGTTAGTATGGTCAAAAAAACTCCATTACAACAGGAAATGTACCTTTTCTGTACACTCACAGCTTATGGGCCTTAAAGTTGAAACAGAGGTTAAAAACCCCTCTCCCTCTTTGTACAACACTAGAATCTGCACCTCTTGGTAGCTGATGGTGTTTCACAGAAATGAAAAGCTCTGATAAGTACATTTCAAAGAAATGACAAAACCTGTCAATTCACAGGAAAAATGCACCTCTGTGCAAATCAGACCCACGGTGGTGTGAAGAGACATGTTCATGCAGTAGTAACTGAGTTAGCACAGCTTATGAAACTACTGCCCGCCACTGCCATACAGCTGTTGAAGAACCACCTCTGAGCTAACCAGCTTTCCTCTGCAGTCAGCAGGAGCAGAAAGCATCCAGATGGTCTGTTACCCTATCTCAGCTGACAGGCAGCAACTTCTTCAAACACACTAACTTCACTTTCAGCATTTGTGCAAACATCCTGAGAGCTCCTGAAACATATGATGGTTGTTGCATTTCCAACAGCGTGGTTCAGTGGCTGTGATCTGGTTCATATTGTCAAAGACTCTTGCTTATCATTTAAGATGTAAGATTATTCCACCCCTAATTTTCTGTTAAGCAAAAATATGGTGCTGTGTTACTGCAGCTGTTTGGATCTGTTGTGTCAGTACACTGACTGTGCACGGATACAGACAAAGCTCTTCTCAAGCTGTTTGCTCATCAACAGGCCTTTATGCTGGGAATGCACAATAGGGTTGCTCTGATCTGGGAGACAGAAGGCAGAAACAAACTGCAAGAGAGCTCCCTTGCTTCTTGGGTCTTTAATCACCAGTGATGCTCTTCGTATCTAGTCACAATTTCAGCCAGCCTGATGGCAAGGTGGAGTGAAGAATGGAATCTACACCCTGCACGGGGACACCACACTTGTAATCAATCAGCTCTGTGCAAAGTGTCCGCACGCACAAAGTTGTTTTGTTTTGTTTTATTGATTCACTTGGAAGTTAGATGTGGCTTAGCCTGATCATCCCAAGTAGTACTGAAGTATTTAATTTTTGATAGCACAGCAAATACAGCTTTAGGGTTTCTAAGATCAGAACAAAAGTCCTGCAAAGACATAATAACATTGTTCCAAACTAGAGGAACAACAGTCGAGTTTGTTCAAGAAATATCATTATCTTAACTCTAGAAACAAATGCCATTTCAAAGCAGGTCCATGCTGCTCTGATTTTACAAGTGAGATATTATCTGAACTCCCACATCTGATATCAAGCCAACAAAAGCTGTATCTCACATGCTCTGGCTAATCAGACAGAAATGTAACCGTGTCACTAACACTCCATTCAGATGGGATTTGTAGTGTTTGGAGATCCAATTGCACACAGCCCTGGTATTAATGACAGCAGAACCACAATCTGGATCTGGCACAGAAAGGTCTGTCAGGGAAAATCTGAGGTGCTTTGAAGAAGACTTTCCAGGCCAAAATATACAAGTGTCTGGTCAATTATGACCCTCTCCAGAGCAAACTCATAATCCACCTACTCAGAGACGGCAACTGCAGTATGAAAATCCCTCCTACTTGAAAGGAGCTGAAACGTGACACACTACTGTGTGAGGAGGTAGGAAGTCAGTTACTCCAACCTTCAGTAGCTTTTGGGTTTTGTTTCATAAACAGAGACTTTTAAAAATTTAATTTCCTAATGAGAAAATCCAAGCTAGGGAATAACATGTCTTTTGGAAGGGAAGTGCCATTTCAACACACAAGTTTTGGTACCTAATTCCAGGTATGTTCAGGATCTTTTGAAAATTCAGTCCAAGTCTCTCTGCTACAGCATTTACAGAGACAGTAACACTAACACTACCCCATCATTGGAGACATGAAAGCACACATTACTTGGGTGGCTTGTCCAAGTCAGTGGCAGTGTCTTATCAACTGGCTTTCTCTGAATCCTCTATGTTCTGCCTGATCTGGTTTCAGCCAGTGGAAGGAATGGGATGATTTGAATAACAGTGTCAGCTGCCTTGGAGACAGTGCAACATAAGCTTCCACTACCATCAGGCCAGCTGTCGATCAAAGGGTCACAGCTACCCCTAACTCCTAATAACTTCGCGTGAAGACCACGTGTCTGCTCGATCCCAAGCCCAGAGAGGAAGGGGAAGTTCTGTGGCACCAACACAGGGACGCTCTGCTTATATCCATGAGTAACCCTGTGCAGACACAGCAGCTCTATCAACACACTGCTGACTTTCCTGCCTTTATTTCAGTTGCACTATCAAGTCTGCTACTTGTGCCTACCTGAAATCCATGTTTGCCTCTCCACCACGTGGTCAGCTCCTTTGGTGGCATATCGATAACAGACACTATGTCTCCCACCTGCAAAAGATTGACAACATCAATCACAGCTTGCAGTGTGGCTAGGAGGAAAGCACAATTCAAATCACTGCATTCTTCAGCACTGCAAAAAAACCTGCACAACGGCACCCAGGCCAACCTGGAGACATCTGCCTGTGTAAAATCAAACTGTGAGGTAGAAGAGTTACTGCATTATGCAACATACAGCTGTTCATAAGCAAACAATTCTCAAAAGCAGCAGGCTTTCTGCCAAAGGCTACAGCAGCGCTCTGATTAAGCTGCAGACATAAGTAAGCAGTGATAGGATGAGACACTTTGCAAAATATTCTCAAGTAGCTGAACTAATTTTTAATGCATATGTGTGTATATAGGCATCGACATATGTTGTCATCTTTCCTTTCACAGCAGACAGTTAAGAGCTCCCTTTCTAGTGCACAAACTGACCAAGACACCCTTTTCTTAATTAGGAAATGAACAGCAGAGAGATGGTTTGGTGTTACAGCAACAGGAAGGAAAACGACCAAGGAGATCAAACAGGTTTTCTGAAAATTTGCTCATTCACATAAAAACCACCCCAATACTGCAATAGTTCAAAAGGAAATCAGTATAATCAATACAAAACCTGGCTGGGTGGGAATCAAAATCTATGTGGCCTTTATTATAAAAAGTGAGATGGGCCAGAACCTAAATAAATACTGCAGCTAACTACAGCAAAAATTGTTACCAGTAATGCACAACTTTTACCAATGTTTTACAGGGATGAATGTAAAAGTGCTTTACAAAGAAGATAACACATCCCCGTTTTTCAGACACGGGGAAGTGAAGTGATTTCCTCAAGGGAACAGCAAACCAACAGCACAGCAAATTTCCATTAAGGAAACTGCTGTCACCACAGCCAGCAGAGGAGCCAGGTATTTTCCCAAGGACTGGTGAGCAAATGCCAGTCAGCTCCCTTTGCAATTTGCCTGGGAGAAATTAACAATAGCCTGAGCGTGGAGATGGTTTGGGTTAGGGAACAGAATGCAGCGTTATAAAACAACTGATCGCACCCCACTTCTCTCTGCCAAGGCGTACACTCGGAAAGCCGCGTGTGCCTTGGTCTCCCCGCCTGTATGCTGTGCCCCTTAACAACTCACTGGGCTGCACAACGGTTGCAAGGCCAAGTGATCCTGCTGGCAGAGCTGCAGGATTTACAAGCAGGGAGTGCCATCCTAGTGCTTTTATTAGTCCTGGGACGCTGACAAACAGCCTCTGTCCTCTACTGAATGCATGTGAACTTGGGAGATGCCATACCCGCGTCCTTCTGATCAGCATGGTTCTTTGGTGTACGCTAATAACTGCCTCCACTTTGAATCTGAACAAAACCCTGGCAGCACTGGACTATCACGATTATTTTTACTTCCTGTGCTGCATGCTAAGAATGTGATCACAAAAACTCCTTCGGGCTCTAACTGCTTTCCTTTACACTTTTTTGTATAAGGCTGTGAATACTCCATTGATAGTACCACTGCACATAAACAATCAGAGCACAAAATGCTGCTTTCTGGGTAGAAAAAACAAGAGCCAGACACCCAAAGACTTCCAGGGCCTGATCTTCCACATCTGTGCTTTCAGAACAGTATTAGATTATTATCTACCCTTTAAGTACCAATTCTTTGACAATCTGGTTCTTTAATTTTCATGGGAGTAGAAGCTCTTAAAAATTATTTTAGACAGAGATTTGCTAACAGGAACACAGGTTGTGTAAACTGCCCAACGAATAATTAAATTGGCACGTGTCCACATACACACATATGTGTAGAGTCTTCCTGAACAGACTTTTAATCCACTGTACAGTGCAAACTATGCAGGGTTTGCTGCTGCTCAGATACCAGGCTAGAGCACTTGGCAGTATCTGCTTAATCAGAAGATACTAACGCCAAGTAAAGCTAGATTTTAAAGATGACTGAACCCCTCACTTTATCCAACCCAATGCAAATCTAATATTTAATTGAATCTTCTAAGCTTCACCTCACAAAACATTCTGAAAGTGTCTGAATATTTCCCTGATGCACACACACACACACACACACAGAGGTTACACTCTTCTGTATATGACAACAAGGAATGTAAGCTCCTTTAATTATTTACCTCAAAGGACAGCTCGTCTGCTGCCTGAGCAATGTATCGCTTAATAACATGGGCAGCAGCGATAGCAGGAACGTTAATGGATGATTCCTCGTGGACTAGCAGGTGATTCCCCTTGTTATCAATCTGAAAGAAAGAGCACAGAAGGCTGTGAGGCAGCTGAGGACAAGTGAGGAGGCATTTTATTGGTGCTCATACATGGCAGAGACTTCAAGCTGATTCACAGAGACAGCACAGCTTGGGGGCCCCCTGAGGAGAGCAGCACGGAGAGACAGCGTAGGGCACAGCGCACACAGAGAGGAGGAAGAACAATTCATCAAGCCTGTTTCAGAAGGTCGTATGTCCCCTTCCACACAGCTCATGAGAAAAATGCTGCATTTGTGCATCTTTGTGTACAAACAGTAACATGACAGCGAATGTTTACACCTCCCTTTAACATCAAATCATATTGTTTTTCCTGAAGTACTTGAAATGGCAATATAAAAATGACTAAATAATTCTCTGGAAAGTGGAATTAATGCTCAAGAAGAGGCACTGAGGTAAGGAGGAAATGCTGTCAAACCAAAAACCAGTGTCACTTCTAACTTTCCCCCACCTTTTTACTTCTTCTTTTAAGAAAACATGGCTCCCACCCCTGGCTAAAATCATCAGCCTACTTTCAAAATTCCTAGATTGTTGTGCTCAAGTAAAATTTGGTGAGATTCACAGTGACTCAGAAAGGTTACCCTGTATTGCATGGGCAATAGGCTTGCTGTAATCTCTAGGTCCAACGCGTTGCTGTAAATTCTACAGTTTCATTTTTCTCTGTAACTTTCTTCCCCTCTTTGTGCTGGAAAGGTTTCTGAGATTTTTCTCATCCCACAGGATTTCAGGGTGAGGAGCGTCTCAGTGGGGAAAACTGCAGGAAAATTCACTCAATCCTTATTACAACCATTTAAAAATGAATTGCAACAGCCTACTATTAGTTGTTTCTATTCCTGGTGTGCAGCAATATCATCAGGCAGTGGAAAGACACACATATCTCTACCCGGACTCATCAGCAAGAGCACTGCTGACACAGACAGGTGGCCTTGGTCACTTTAGCCCCATTCTTTCCTACACACTGGTTGCCCAAAAAGGTTTATTGTTTAAGATGGTAGAAGACTATTAACAGAGAAACCAAAGCTGCAGCTGCAATTCACAATATACAAACAGTGCCCCTGCAAGCACAAGGCAGGCTCTGTTGAGCAGTTGAACCAACAGTGATGGCAGACAGGAGCTGATAATATTTATTGTTTCTGTAGCTATCGCCAGGAAAAAGAAGAAGAAAAAAAAAAGAAAAAGAAAGAGGGCAGATAAACACCATAACTGAGACAGCTCCAATAGTTTTAGAAACTTGCTGCACTTGCAGTATTGCCTGGCCAAAAAGGAGCATAAGAATGGACGTGCTTTCTGCAAGCTATTACTCAGACTTTAGCTGTGAACCCAACTTTCCCAGCTGGTCCATTGACCCAATCTCTGCTTCACTAGAATCACCACCTCCTTTTATTTTGTGAATATCAGCAGAATGGTATGTCTTTGGGTGACAACATTCAAGCAAGAGGGGAAAAAAAGCTCCTATATTCTTAACACTGGATCTGATTCTGTTTGTTCTACCTTTTGTGGCCACCTACATGCCTGCAGCAGGGGAATAAAGCTGTTAGGACAGCATTTCACTGACACCAATAGGTCTGGAAGGATTATGCCTCTTTCCAGAAAGGCAGGAGAACACATTTGTGACTTGCTCTGCTGCTAAGGTCAGGAAATAAAGAACAGTCTGAGCTTCACACTATACCTCCATCCATGTGAGAGCAGGCCCACAGTTTATCTTGTTGCCTGCGATGGCTGAGAGACGTGACAGGTAAGCCATCAGCATCTGGGTGACAAGCTAGAATAGAAGAAGAAGAAACAGAGATACAGTATTGCTGTTAATACACCATAGTTTGGAGAGATTTCTTCAGACTTAGACCATAAATTATCCATTGCCACAGGCAAGTGTTATAGTAATTTATTCCCTTGTGCAAGGAAATTTGTCATTTGGAGGAGGACAGCAAACTACACGCAGTGTTACAACGATTACACAAAAAATGTGTAAAGAAGCAGCTGCCTGTGAAAGCAATGCTGTTATTTTTATAAGATATGCAGATTTTCATAATTTCCCTTGTCAAGACACCTTAAATCTAAAGCCCTCGTCTCATCATGAATTTCACACACAAACAAATAATGTGTATGATGGCCATCAAACACATCTGAGACCCATTTAGTGAAACAAAACGCTGGCTGCCATTTCCACCCACTTGCAAACCCCTAAGAATGTGGTAACTCGGAATGACCCCTTGGAGAAAGAGTAATATTTCAAATAGTACAAGAGGGGTTTAAAAATACACTCAGCAATGTCCCTTCTATAATAGTAAACTTGCTTTTATTAAGGAGAAGCTAGTGAGGTCTTTCCAAAGCTTCACAGCGACAATGTTATAAAGCAGTATTGTAAGCCCAGAGTCTGGAGACTGTTTAAAACATTGTTCTCCTCAAACATCTGTTCAGACGTGGTCAATTCAAAATAAAAAATATAGTACAAGACACCAGACAGCTGCAGAATTGCATTTCACAAGCAGTAGAGCGGTTCTACATCTCTACATCTTCCATGCTTACAGATACAACACAGATTTTCAGGCTCATGCTATAAAGCACAGATTAAATCAGTTGTACAAATAAAGATTTAAGAGATAGCAACACCTGAAATGTAATTTAAAAAAATAAACCCAGGAATTAATTATCCAGAATATTGCTGCTTGTGCTGAATTTAAGAGACTAGAAACTTTATATTCTCTTCAGAAATAGCCTGTGTTAAGCCAAAGCAACGAATCAATCAGATTCTCTGATGAGCAATGGGGCTGCACTATCAGCTTCCTATATTTGATGGCAAAAGCCCTGTAGCCTTCAGCAGGGCACTGATTTCAGCCATTGTGGGCTGTTCTGAAGCAATCAATCCTCACTCGCTCAGCACTGAAAAAACAGATTCTGGCTTAGAGATCCTGGATGGATTCTGCTTTCAGTGGCCTCAATTCCTCATTTCCCTTTTCAGCCACACATCTTGTGGGCAGGCAACATGAGCTTCCTGACACAGCATGTCAAGATTTTTTCCATCCTTGTGCTTGATGGTAGGGGGCAAACACACAACTAGAGGTCCCAGAGATAAGTGACCTGTGAAATGAAGCAATGGGCACTGTCCATCACCATCACAGCCGCTCCTCCCGCAGACAGACTGAGGCCCAACAGTTTTGTCACGCTCTACTGGCTTAAATAACCTCTGTGGCCACACGTTTCATTGCCTCCCTCGCCACATCTTCTGATACGATGCAGTCCAGATGCACCTGCTACTTTCCAGAAGACTATTTTGGAATTGAATAAATCTCCAAATTATCAACAGCCAGGAAGCCAAAGGAATTCCAGTTCCCCATATTCCAGGTGAAGGCAAAGTCAAGAAATGAAAAATACTTCTTATTCATTTAGGAAAAAAAAAGTTCTTTAAGCTTTTTAAAGACAATTTAAATAATGCATTAATGTAAATGCTCTTTAAAAACCAGCTTCAGTATATATATTCAGTATATATATATATTTTCAGTGTATAAATATGTGTAGCATTCCAAATGGAATTGCACATGCAGTGCTGCAGCCCTAGAACAGCATGATTTCCTAGGAATGATAAGTTGCTAATATTAGGTTAGGAAATATTCACATTATTGAAAAAGTTTTCAAAGACATAACAAAATTCTTATCTAAGGTAGTAACAGGACAGCTTCTTTCCTAACACCCTCCATAACCATTCCACATTTATCAGCACATTAACTCATATAAACTTGCAGGGCATTTCTCTTTAGATAATTGAAATTAACGGTAGGAAACAGACAATGATCTTGTTACTACTCATCAAGATTCCAAATCTAACCCAGTCTGCACTAAAACTACTTTGTACACACATGGAAATATCTTCCAACCCTGGCTGCTGACTGTGCTTTAAGTGTTTACAGGGCTGATAATTTACCTCGGGACTGTCCTTCAGGGCATCGGAGCGGGGCAGCTCGGCGAGCTGGGAGAAGCGCCGGTCATAGATACACAGGTGAAGATGCTTATCGAGGACTCGGAAATCCTCATAACTCCGCTTCACGATCCAGCTCCTCCCCTGCAGAAACAGGAAAGAGAATCACACTTTTATAAGCTCCTCACCAATTCAAGTTAGATGAAGAAAACTGAAATTTCTGCAGAAGGAGCAGACAGATCTGTCCATCTTTTTTCTCAAAGCATTGGAAAGTGACGGAAGTGGCTTAGTAGTATTTTTATGTTTTAATTTACAGCCAGCCATTCATGCTCAAACCAGCTGTTAGTGTTCCTGTCTTAATTATTTAACTGTGGGTTTGGATGTGGCCTGGCTTTGAACATCCACCTGTTTGACAAAGATTTTGTAGCATTTTCATACACAAGGTGCCTTTGCACAAATGCAAATGACAAAGTGGTTGTATAAATAGCGTGAAATTAGCTTCTACACAGATAGAAGAATGTACAGTCAGGGATCTGAAGGCAGAATTGAAGCTTCCAAAATGTCTATCAGATGCCCCAGGCAAATCTTCAGCTGAATTACAAAAACCCCAATCTGTGATGAATAACACTAGCTGAGGATTTACTCCTGAACCAATATCATTTCCCCAGTTAAAATACTGACAACGCACATCCTGCTGCAGGGGACAAGGAAGGGACCATGGCAGCACAGCCTCATTTGCTTTGGAAAGCTTTTAATAGCTAATGGCTACTTCTAAATGCTTCCTGGGATATTATCATCAATAAAAAATGTTGCAATAATGCAGCAGTTTACAGGTCAAAGCACTTTATGAACACTCGTTAATCCTCTCAACACTCTCACGTAGCCCATAAAATGAGACTGTTCCTGTTTTATAGATGTGGACACTGACCATGGACCTCCACAAAGCTTCCCCACCTCCTATTTCAAGTACAAAGCGCTCCTTCAGTCTTTCTTTCCTAAAATCATCACCATGGCCATATTTAAAAAGACAAAAAAAAAAATCTCTATCAGCATTACACGCTCTGCTTCCCACTCCTCATGCCAGTATCTCCTTAGAGAAAGGAGAACAACAACAAAGCATGCAACAGATGTTAGCCACGCTGGACAAGCCCAGGTGCTCCTACAGCACAGCAGTGCCAGCACTGTAAGGGCTCAAAGGAGATGGCAGAGAAGGGAATTGGATTGCTCCAGGTTACAGAGCCACTCAAAGGCAAGGCCAAGGATTAGAATTGACAAAGGGATGCCTGGCAACCAGCACAGAAAGCAGGGGAATGTGTGGTGTAAGAGGGGATGCGGCACCGCTCCAGTTTTCAGTGGGAAGGGAGCTGCAGGGCGTGATCCCGGATCCGTGGTGCTACACCTGTGGAGTTCCGGACCCAGTGCCCTCTTCACCTGGGCTACCAAAAAGCGTGGCCTACTCTGCCCTCCCAGCCACAATTCTGCTATATTCACTTGTTTATCAGGAAAGGTATAAGCATCACGTCTATTAATAGCCAAAGCTTCCAAGGCAACTGTAAATGTCAAACCCATAATCAAGCATACCAGCTACTTTCTGTCAAATTTATTTAAGCCAACACCAGACTGTGCTCCGTGCCCATCAACTCTGCCCTCATATCACAAGAAATCACCCGTATGTATCACAGGCTGTAGTACCTACACAGGACACAAATGATTTGTAATATCCATAAGTTCTCTCATTTTGCTTTCCACCTAAAGGACAAAAACAAAACCAGGAGTGAAGTCTAATTATCTTCTAAAAGATGACAGCCTTTCTGATTTCTCCATCTTCTGCAATTAAATTGGTTCTTTCTCTCTTGATAAGTTGCCAGTGTGACCTTCAGCTGAGCAAGGTTTAGTCACCAACGTAAGAAATAACAGACTGAGAAATCACTGCAATGCTTTATTTGCTTTTCCATACAGCACTGCACGCTACCCATGCCAAGAACAAACCTATTTGTCGAATGATCGTGATTCTCTCATTAACTCCAGGATAGATGGATGTTAAATGCCAGACTCGCAGCCTCTTTCTCTCATGAATTAAGACAGCAAGAGTTAAATTCACAAGACAGGAATAGTTGGGGTCAGCAGTGTGCAGGGCGTGCAGGAACACACTACACAGACAGCGTTCCCCTTGCTTCTGAGGAAACCCATTCTACACGACCGCAGTAAGGAGGCTACTGATAACCAGCGAGGAGGTTAATTAACGAGCAGGGACAGCTTACCTCACGGCAGCGGTGGCATTTCTGGCCCCACCATCTCTCTGGGAGGTTCTGCCTCCGCTGCACGACAAGGGATGGAGCGAGCAGCGAGCCGGCACGGTCCGAGCGTGGTGCAGGAAGGTAACCCAGACCCAGGGCTCTCGTACCTTCAAACTGCAGCCGTTCAGCAGCTGCTAAGCAACCAGCCCAGCCATCCCCGCAGCAAAGCTCCCTAAGAGGGCTGGCACACGTGCCCCAAGGCCAGAACCGCTGTCACCAGCCCTAGGTAAGTCAGCCCAGCGCCTGCAATCACAGCCCTGGATTTCAGGATGGCAGGATACCTGGGGGAACAGGGCTGCCCAGTCTGCAGTCACGTTCAGAATGACCGTGCACACCATGTGTTAGCGCAGAACACCATTTCAGGAGCAATAATACAAGTTTCCACCCAGCAGAAAGTTATTCCAACACCCTAAATGTGAACATTTCCTAATATCCTACAGATTTAAGTCTGCCATAATTAAATTTTACAAGTCTATATGCTTTAGGTTGCTCTAAAAGTTCTATTAAGCAAAGTTTTTGCAAATCTGGAGCCTGAGTGACAAATTTTTAAGCAAAATAAGACAGCTATATTTAGAAGGGGTGCAGTTAATGTTTACAGGAAGGAATCACTGCAGCAATCTAGGAAGGAACTGGACAATATTTAGTGCTTCCCCCCTCATATCTCCAGAACAAATCACAAGAAAGTAAAGTCTAAATTCTCTCAGCTAGACATCCAGAGTTGCACAGCCAAAGCAGCAGAAACAAGTGACCTCATTCAATATCAAAATACTACAATGTTTCACTAAATCAATATAAAAATTGTACATCTTGCTCCCATTTCCTGCAAATTCTAAAGTGCCAGAAGGGTTTTGTGAGAGAGTTCTTTTTTTAATTTAGACAGTTAGTAAAATAGTAGAAACAAGTAAGTGACTGTTAAGTTGGTCTCATGTTGTCAACTGTGTTTTATAGCAAAGCTAAACACTACTTGTGCTTCAGGCACACAATATCCACAAGGCAAAAATGCCTTCTTCACATTTTAATGATTTCCATAAATCATTCCTCAAATCAATTTTTGATCACTCTCTAATTTTGCAACTCAATAATTACTTTTCTACTATTTAATTACTGATGGTCCTGATTTGGAGAAGCACATGCCTAAATCCCATTAATTCCAACAGGACATAAGCACAGAGGTGAAGTTAAGCGCAGTCAAGTGCTTTCCTAGATTCAGACCTTCAATTACAAACCTGAGTATGATAAATGTCATAAAGATAAGGAACCAAGTCTCAAAAGAAGGTTTCAATAATGCCATAAAATAGTTTCACAATCTTTAAAAGGAAAAATTAACCACTGACTTGAAAAAAAAACCCAAAAACAACCCTCTTACAGAAAATAGAAGTATTATTTGGACTTTAATTTCACAGAAATATTCACAATGAAAAGCATCATGACAATTACAGAATTTCTCAGAAAATGGAAAATCTGGGTTCATTCCTACTCTTATAACAGTTTGACCTGTTCTCCCTCACTCTTGCATGCTGTGTAGGATTAAATGTGTGATGAAAGACTGGTGAGATGTCAGCACACTGCTCAGAGCTTCTTATTTTTTTTCTGATTATCAAAGCAAGAAGAAATGTCATGCTAAAAAAATGATCAGAGATAACTGAACTGATGATTTAATTTCCACTGAGACAGAGATTTGAACCTTCCATTAGTAAAACCATTACACACAGATCATAAAAACCTACCCAGGCTTCACATCCCATGAGACAAGATTCAGAGGGACAAGGATTCAGAACCCCAGCTCCACGAGCAATATTTTTAGTTCTACTGGTCAAAGGGCCTAAGGAGGATGATGACAAGCAGCCAGGAGAAGTTTACACGCTCCCTCAAGCACAGCTCATTTGGTGACACTTCCCTGTTCCCCTTCTTCCCAGTTGAGCTCAGTGATGGTTTCTTTTATTTAGTAATACATTGCTTATTCCAGCACTGCTTGGTTACTGGGAAAAGCAAATTTAAAACAAGAGTATTTTAAAACACCCTTCATATTTTCATTCCCATAGTTAAAAAACCCCATCTTTGCTCTATCATCTCTTAAACTCTTCAACTGACCATACAAAAAATAAATCTCATTTCTAGGAGGGGCTCCCAGAGCACAAGGCCAGCTCCATACAGGAATATTTTTTATTTTTTGTGGACTTAACTGTTTTCACTTGGGAGCTGGCAAGAAGCAATTCCTCCTCTGCTGTGTATGAGAGGCATCGGGCTAACACAAAAGAAGTTCAGCTGGTGTCAATATTCATGACACAATCTATTTACAAAACAGATATGATCAAGTTTTATAATGAAGATGTACAGATCTCCTCACTATGTAAGAAAAAGTCTCTGTTTCCAGCTGAATCTGTGCAGATAGGATTCCCTTTGGTCCAACAATGCTTCCTCGAGCCAGACAGGGTGCTGCTGAGTTCCAGCACACAGAGCTTTCCTGTCCCACGGTCTGAGCATGTTTTCTCTGCGGTACCAAAGATTTATTTCTTTTAAGACAGGGATAGACCTTTCTTTTCTGGTTCAAATGCTTATTTCCTGAGAGAAATCACACGGGTGCTCTCACAAACCTTACCAGTCCACATGGAGATCGAGACCAGAAAACGAGATGAAAGTATATGGCAAAAGTCACTTCAGTTTGACCCTCCAGTAAGAAAACCCCAGGTATTAAATAGCTGGAAAAATGCAGTATCCAGCAGCAGAGTTTAACTCTGCCATGTGGGTTCTGTGTTATTCCAGCCTGATCCTCCAGCCCTTTTCCTATTACAGGTCACACTGGAAAATGGTTGAGAAATTTAGTCAAAACAGAAACCAAGGCTGATAAAATCCATCACTTAAGAGTTTACCCAGGAAGTGTTTTAGTATATTTATGTGGTGAATCCTTATTAGCCTTATTCCGCAGAAGAAATTAATCTCTTTCCGCATTAATTATCAGTTTATTATCAATTAATTGCAATCAGCAGGGAAAAAAAAAAAAAGGAGAGATATTTTAATGGAAACTACTGCAGCTTTTCTCCTGTAAAAATTAATACTTCCTTGCGCTCCCTGATTCCAATTAGAGATAGGAACACTAAAAAACCACATGTGGGAACACGAGGCTGCTCAAGACCTGGCCTGAACGACAGCAGCATTAGCCCTGCTTGCTCTGATTGATTTGGAAACTCACCACCACCAGGTGTATTTGGCTTTTTGGGTGCTAAGCTGAAATAAGCCAGCACCTTCCAGTGGTTTCTCTGTCACCTGGAAGAGCAGCTTTGCCAGAAGCATCCAGACAGCAGGTAAAGGCTTGGCTGGGGCTCTGGTGGCAATGGGTGTTGTAGAGGCACAGAGAAGCAAGGGCCCGCTGAGAAGAGCCGACACGAACACAGCACGTGTCCGGCATTTGAAATCCCAAGGACCAGTTCTCCTCCCACAAAGAAGCTGATTTCTGAAGGGCAGGCTGGCAGCCAGCTCATGGCCTTGAAGCAGGATTTACAACTCTCACCATGTGAATGAAACTCCCTGCTCTCCTGACATGTTGTAATTTAAACAATTCAATAGCAATCATCTCTTTAGTAAAATTACATCGTCAGAGCACCAGGTCACAGAGGGACACAGGGGTGAAGGGGAGGGTGGCCACAGCATGGGCACTGCTTTTCTACACATCTGAGAATTAAAGTAATAACCCAACATGAGCTTCAAGCCACAAAGGAAATACTTCAAAGCCACTAACAGACCAACTGCTAAGTAAGGGGAACTACAATTCTATTATCCTACAGGTAGCAAGGCACTGAGTAAATGCAGGTATGTATTTACTAATTACTACATGGGCACTGCACACACCTAAACACAACACCCTCCTTACCCCGCGCCCTAAATGTGCTGTAATCTGCTCAGCACTTAACCACAGAGAAGAAACAATATTTCATCAAAGTAAGTAAACACCACTATCCTTTTTAAAACACACCAAACAAAACACCCCTTTGAAAGTGACTTGCCTGAGGTTAGTGAAACAAAACAAAACAAGAACTTTCCAAATGACTTGCCTGAGGTTCGCTACCACAACAGTGGCTTAGGCAGATACAGATCTCAGTTTTCTTAAGTCTCATTTCTTGGACACATCACTGAAGCAAACAGCTGATTTTTTTTTAAGTGACCAAAGTGCATAGGCATGTTTTTGTTAAAGCTAATTGCCAGGAAGAAAAGATTTTGTAGGTCCAAAACCAAGAAACTTTGCTTGAAAAAGCCCCCTACAACCCCAGTATGAAACTTACCACATCCTTTACAAAATAACAGCGACTTAGAAGCACAGAAATAATTAAAACCCATGGTGTGACCTGCTGCTGCTTCCATTACAAGCCCATTTACATTGACACCACAGAATGAAGCAAAAAATGTTAATAATGTTTGGAAAAGGTCACTCAGGTGATAAGAAATGTCCTGCCATGCCTGTATTGTGACTTCAAGAGTGGCACTCGGAGATGCTCATTCTGGGGGGCACATATGAGCTTGGGGGCTCCTTCAGCCCCTTCCCCTCTCATCCTCTCCCCAGATGTATCAGAGGGAACCTCCCTGCCTGCTCCTGCTCCTTTGGGTAGGGTTATAGAGATAAAATATATTACTATTTCAAGGAAAAAAGGGATGTTAAAGATGTAGCTGACCAAAAGTCAGAAGAAAGGGTGGAAGGAAGAAACATTATTTAGAAAGCACAAGAAACAGAAGCGGCTTTGGAGAAGTTTTTTTAGCAGAGCTGGAGCCAAAATGGGAAAATAGCTGCTTTTTTGGCAGCTGCAGGCATCAGTTTTAAGAAGAAACATTGAAAAGCAGTGCCAAGACCCAGGAGATGAAATATTTAAGACAGGACATCTTTAATATCTAATATCCCTAATGGGGTCTTTTAAAAAGGTAAACCATGACGTTTGAAATGAGTATTTTAAAACCACAGATCAGTTAAAAACCACATCAGTAGTGTAAGTCTTGCTCCATGAGTTGGGATCCCGGTGTTCACTGAACCAGGTCAGTTTATCACGGGTTACACAACACAGAGTGCACAAGAAACACTTGTTTGATGGTTTGGAACGAACTTGGGGCTCAAACCTGCTCTGCAACTCTAGGAAAGATTTAAGGAACAAGCTCAATCAGGTTCCTCCTGAGAATTCTGTCACCAGTTCCTCTACAACAAAAATTCACTTTAATTTAACATCCAGTCAGTTATAAATCCAGCTGGGTAAAGCATCTCTAATTATTGAGGCAGACAATGGCATTTAACACTGCAGTGTCTTTATTACCAAAACAACTTAACTACTAATTTTCTTTAGAATATGGGTTTAACTAAACGAGGTGCACTCAGTGTAACTGGGAGGACGGAACTTTGAAAACCTTCTGAACGGCCTCTTTTGCCACTTTTCTCAGTGACAGTAAATTTTTGCTACGAACAATGTAAACAACCCATCTTTGATTTACTGCTAAAGCACCTTTACACACATGCTGTGTATTTTCATGTGGTTTCTGCACCCTCAAAGTGCCTAGTTTTAAAATATTCTTTACTAACCTGCTTGTTCTTCATTTTATCTCCAATGAACCTGTTGTTGGAAGCAGGGATGCTCTTCCAAGGCCTATGAGCTTTATCTACATGCAAGTCACTCAGGTCTGAGGCACCACAACTGCTTTTATTTTGGATGTGAACCGAGCCCAGCTCTTGAAGAAGTTGTAAAACAAGGGAAATTGCAGACAAACTGCTCCTCTGCAGTGCATTTACACTTGCTTAGGTATGAGGCAGGATTCAATGCCTCAACAGAATAAAGCCAACTGTCCTCTTCAATTTGTGGCCAGGCCCAGCCTTGTCTACAAAGCACCACATCACAACCAGAAGCCCTGCCAAAATTCATCACTTGCAGAAAGAAACCATAATCGCTATCCTGTCCTCTTAGATTTCAACAGTGATTTTCACTTTTGCTTCAGAGCAAAGTAGAATACAATTTGGATACCAGAAGATTGATCTCTCTAATTCAGAGCTTGCTTTCTGAAGGCAAAATGCCCAAAGGACACGACATTAACCATGTAATTGTACAAGCTTCTGATGCTTAAAAAAACTTTCAGAGCAGCACATTCATCTGATATTGCATTTTATTCTGAGAAATAATTTTCCCTCTTGCTCATCATCCCTTCCTAGAGCATCAGTCCTGACCATTCACTTCAGCTGGTGGGTTTCCATCACAGAAAACCATCTGAGGAGCACCCAAAAGCAGCAGTTCCAGGCATCACTCACTGTTCCCTCCAACAAATCCCTGCACAGCAGCTCAGTCCCATGCAAGTCTGATGAACTGGGTGGCTGCTTGTGGTGATCACTTTTGGATACTCAATTTCCCCAGTAAAAACTACCCTCAAATAAATCCACCAGCCCATTTCTTCACCAGAGTTTGGAGTTGAAGGCATTAACTCAGAGCACAGCAAGCCTTTATCTTTGATAAACCAGAGGGACAGCTGGAAATGCACCTCAGTTTGCACCTGCTGAAGGGATGTGCTTTGGCACAAGCAGATCCATGACAGCATTCCTCTCAATACATAAGTCATTCCATTCAAAATCCATGCACAGCCAGAACCCTGTTATTGCACCTCAGGCATCCAGAATCAAGAACAAGAAAGGACCATGCTGACCCCGTTTCCTTCACGATATATATTTAAATAGAGAAAAAAAATCAGAGCACCATGAATGGAGAAATTCAATACCAAAGTCTAAGAGCTCCTCATGAGTACTTTCTCATCTCTTGTTACCAGTGGATAAATTTACACACCAGAGTACTGAATCTGCTCTGTGTCTGGGAATGGAGTGAAGGACAAGTCCCATCAGCTGGGCAGTGAAACCCCAGAGCCCCACAGATGCCACTGTAGGTCAGTGCAACGCTGCTCCTGGATTCATCACATCCTCAAGACAACAGTGAACTCCTGCATTTCCATCCCACAGTCCCACAAACACACTGCAAATGGCCCAACTCTTGGAAGTCTTCCTGCTGGTGCACCTCCTAGATCCCAGTGCAGACCTCCTGCCTGACTATATGCTTCAGAATAAAAGGAAGCAAAGACAGCAGGACAAAAATCCTCTTTCAGTCCATTGTTACATGTCTAATTAACAATCCCCGAGCTGCACAGAGATCCCACGATAAACAGAGGGCATGATGCTTTTACAGAAGGAAAAGGACACAGCACACCACAGTGTTAATCCTGTCTGATGTTGAGTCCTGCCCTACCCAAATCAGCGTTCTGCGGCAAAACTCCAAGAAAGTCGAGTCACATCCTTGTCCTTAATGATTATTATCCTAATTAATGAATGAATTTAGCCTTTAGTATTATCATAACAGAGTAATAGACGTTAATTATGCAGTTCTTCAAGGCTTCTAATGCAACCCCATACCTTCTCTCTCCCCTGCAGATGCAAGTTTACTTCCAAAAAGCCCAAGTTTTTCAAGGCCTTGGCAGCACTTTGGCATCGCCTGAGCTTTGAACTTGGCCCAAAAGCACTTTTCAGGCTGCTTGCCAGCTTCATACATTCTTTGTAAATCCACATTACTATTGTCACTTCATTTTTATTTATTGCTCTGGAGAGCAGAAGGCCTGTAGTGTATGACCTCAGACCAACCACTCCAGCACAGAACATCAAGTGATGGATTAGCATTGTGGAAACAGGGATTTCGGTTGCTTTCTTTTGGCTAATGTAAAACAGGCCTCCTCACTCGAGAAATGCTTAGGAGACAGGTTTCAACATCTGTGAACATCTGGAAGGACAAGCTGAAAAGTATTCAATCCATAAAGGCCTATGGTCAGGTTTGAAGAAGCTTTGGGAGACTGACAAATAAATACCCAGCATCACAGCGGGGATCTCCAAGCACCCGCAGACGTGTGAGGTACCTAACGCACGGGCAGGGTCGTGGAAGTTACATTTCTCCAGGTGTTTTGTCACTGTTATCTTCAGGCAAGTGGCTCCAAGTGTCAGGAAACAAGCCAAGGGGGAAAGGCCAAGACAGTGACCAGCATATGAATGCATTTTAAACCAGAGTAACTTTCCTGAGTCCTTCTGAGCAGACAAAGCTTTAGGACATACTGAGGGTCCCCATACACAGTTTGGAAAAAGCAATTAGCACCCTATTCAATCAGAGCCTGCCCCTGAATTCAGTGTATGCTCATCTTACACCTGCTCAGGTCAGCTGCACCACCACTGAGGTACCCCACCTCCCCTGGGGTGCACTGGCTTCTCATCCTTGGCAGGACTCATCCAGCAGCTGCACGCACTAGACCTCAGGTGGAAGAAGGGGCTGAGAATTCAGAGGTAGTGGTAGGACACAGGCAGAATGTGAAACTTCCCCTGATCTTACTACTTAATCAAAGGACACAGTCACTGCTTTTGTTTAGCAAAATCTTCTCCAAACAACAAAGGCAGAAAATTCTATATTAAGACAGGAGAAGCAGGTTAAGACATATTCTGAAACCAGATTTTGCATTGGGTTGGATCCAGGTTGGATGCTCCACACAGATCTATCCCAGTAACAGAGATGAGACCAGCTTTTTTCTGTTTTTTTAATATATGTATATAAAACACACACAAGTACATACATAGGTGAGAGAATTTGTCCTTTAGAGTAATCTCTGTAGCTTTTCACAGAAGGAATGTTCATAGCACTCACTCAGTAACTGTTCTCTAGGTGTTTGAGCTTCAATCACGCCAGAAGAAACTATTAAAATATTAAAGAACAAAAGAGACAAAAGCAATCCTTTCAGACAAAACAAAAAACAACCATACAAAAGATTTTTTAATGTTTGACTCAAAAATCCTACTGCAAGCACTTTGTGGCTTTTAGCATGGACTATCCCAGGCAGAGAGAACCAGTAAACCATACTTTAGACGTTACTAGTCTGAGTAAGACATTTGCTCCTGTGAAAACAAACTCCACTCTCCCCTCCCCACAAACCACCCGGGATGGGGACTCCTGTCTGCTCTTCCTACTCGGATCCCATTTTCTCCGGGCATTCTCTCTGCTGCCCTTGGAGCACTTATTATTGCCACCACGCTCCCAGGCATGGAACGCTGGATGGAGTTGCCTTCGGAGTTTTGCAAAGACAGTTCCTCTAACAGAAGACACCGAGCTTGAGTCTCCTGCAAGGCAGAGCTGGGAGATACAAGTGTCATCTATTTGCGTAAATGCCTTCATCTACTTCATCAGAGACCTTATTCTGTCAATCCAAACGAGCACAGCGCAGACAGCAACAAAAACCAGGAACAGGGCAAGGTACTGTGCATCCTGCACAGCACAGCCACGTGGCTGCGCTTCCTGCCAGTGTGGGGTCTGCAGATACGAGCAGAAAAATGGAGAAAACCCATGTTTGGGCCACGAGAGCTTCCTGCTCTGAGAGCAGCCTCAGGAATCTACCCAGGCTGCAGCAGAGAGTGAGTCACTTTGCAGGACATCGGCACTATCCCCAGAAGAGCAGGAAATGGAGAAGGTAGGGTGGCTCGGTTGGGAGATCACAACAGTCAGTCTGTGTTCAAGGGTCTGTCAGGAGATCCAGTCCTAAGGTTTTTTTTAACATCACTCACACTCACACAGTCTGTCATTTCTGGTTTCTAGTGCCTGTCGTTTCTTTTTCAACAATCTACCTGTGATAGTGAAAATGAACTATAAAAACCCCAAGAGATGAGCAGACTTTAAGGCCTCCCTTAGAACTTGAACATTTTCATAGCTGGTCTCTTGTTCTCTCCTCACCACTCAAAATTTCACAGAAATGATGTCTGTAGTGTGGAAATACTGCAAATCTCACACTGGAATTCATATTGCATTTTTCATTTTTTTACAAATAAAAGCTTTGGTTAACCATTCTCATAAGAATAAATATGTATGCGGGTAGTTGCTGCTGTAATGTCACTCAAACAAATCCAAACAGCATAAAAAGGCACATTTTCAGCAAAACACGCTGGATGGATTAGCCTATTTCAACCTTTTTGCAGGATCTCACTTTTGCTGTTTTATTCTCAACACACACACCAGCCCTTTACAAATGTGTTACAGACCTTGTAAATTCTTTGCTTACCCCCATGGAACTTAGCAAGGATTGCAAACACTGTCAATGGGCCTTCAGAGCCTACAGGTACAGCAGAAACTCATACAGGTCCCACACACGCACAAAAAAAGTCCCTAAAATTCTTCAGAGACATCTTTCCTATCAAAAACGCACGTGGCACACTGTCTGCACTCTGGGAACCTCAAAACATTATCACTTTTCTCAAAAATTGCTCCTCAGATTTCAAGCATTTATAGATTGTTTAAAAATCTTCTTCCCATCCATCCACCCCTCCCTCTCTCCCTTCTTTTATCACTGAAAAGAATTTTTATACATTTATTTTAATAATAGCAATCTTTCAACAGCAGTAACTGCACAAGTTCTGAAAGTAATCTTCTAGAAATGAGTGAAAGTTAAACACTGCAATCTTACTTGGAAAAAAGGAAAATCCACTTACATTGCTCTAAAAAACCAAACTCATCATCAGCTCTTTCCCATAACATTTTAAACCCTACCTTTGTCATTTGCCAGTTTTCATGTTCACCAAAAGAAGAATCCTATCTTTCCATTTTTTCAGAAACACTTGGAACAGCTCTCTCTATATTCCCACTTCTTCTTAAGAGCTAATAAACTGGATTAATTTTTTTAAGTCTCTAAGTAGAAGAAAAGCTGAATAGAGGCTTTAAAAAAACCCCTCTGAACCTCACACAAAGGTTACATTTCACAAGCTGACTTGCAGCAGAAATGTGTCAAAAATACAATTCCAAACCCCATTTTTTTTTCAAACCTTATCTGGGAAGGTTTTGCAAAATAAGCATCAAACAATAATTCTCTTTACACCACTAAAATTATACTTACAGATGGGAAAGAGCGGGATAGAATTTCCTTAGTGTAAATGTCAAACTGTAGCCTGCCAAACACAGCTAAGACTGAGCTGAATGTTTTAAAAGTCTCATGTTCAAAGGTTTGGTTTGTTGTCTGCTACAGAGTGAAATGACAAAATAAATGTCTTTTTATGGACCACACAACACCCAGATTGTATCTGTGCAGCCCAAACTGGGCAAGGCACAGCAGTATAATGCATCCAACCCCCAAACTAGGTTTTTAAGCCTGTTTCTTTAAGATCTGTAATCTGAAATTACCAGGATGGCCAAACGCCCCTGCTTTTCACCATACTGTTTTAACTAAAAATCACAAACATCTTAAAGCTTTTAAATTTATATGGCTTTAGCTTTAATTAACAGACTTTGTTTTCTCTGTGTCCATCTGAGAAACCAAGACTCTTCCAAGCCGCTGCAGCAGGCTGAACACCAGCACTGGCAGCTTACCCAAAAGGCAAGCAAAGTAAAAATTGTTTTACAGGCTTTTTTCCCTCACTCCTTCAATACTTTTGGCCTGATACAGACACGTCCTGCCAAAATCTCTCCCCACTGCACTATCATTCCATGAGCTATTTCACACCTCCCTTTCAGTTCTAAGGTGGAGCCAAACCCATGCAGACACCGCTGGTATCCAACGCGTGACAGAGTGGAATCTTTCCCTGGACATTAGGAGAGGCCACGAGGTGTCAGGGGTGAAGGAGCTCCACGGTGGAAATGATGCTCAGCTGTGCAGCTCCTTCCATGCCTTTCTGTTCATTGAATCCAGATGCCACAAGCTTCTCAGCTTTGTAAGTATTTGAGAGGCAGGGACATGGACTAACATGCAAGAAGTGAATCACAGACTTGGGCTGGGGAGAAATTCTAGTCAGCCAGAGGGATTACTTAAAAAATATATTTTAAAAATGAAAAGGTGACTGATTCTGCACCCATCCTTTAAAATAACGAGGCCAACTCCCAGTGCTTTCATTTTAGTTTAGCAACACTGAAAAAGAAGGTAACAAAACTTCTCAGCAGCTGGGCATAGTTCACAGCCTCTGGATCTAGTGGACAGCAACTCAGTTAAGTCTTGCTGTAGCATCTTAGTTAGCTGAGGCACAGAATTCACCACAGTGTCCCACACAAATCAAACTGCTGCACTGTATTCTCAGAAACATCCCTGCAAAGCACCTGAGAGTCTGACAGGAGTGTCAGACAAGCTGCTGGACAGCAGGGCTCACTTCCATCACTGCACCATCAATGCCTTGTGTGCTATGCACTGGCAATTTGCTGCTCCTGGGCCTTTCAGGACACAATTATACCTGAAGGTGTCCCATGAATCTTTGGAGATGTCAGTAAGGTAGGTAGAAAGATCACAAGTGGTATGCTTCAGGGTCAGAGAAAACCTCTTCTATAAAATATTGTCATTTCTACAGGCCCACCTGAAATAGTCAGGAAAGAACACAAGGTCCAGTTCTGCATGAAGGGCTGCAAATGCAGTCCCAAATGTGAGGACTCAAAACGTAGCAAAATTCTGATTTCCTTAAGTCCACTGAAACACCTCACACTCAGTCACTGCACTGGGACACAGACACACATCCACCACTGAACTCTGCAGTGCTGCTTGTTAGCTTGGACTGCTTTTCTGAAAAATGGTGATTTTGTATGAAACTGGCTACAGCTGGGTTAGAACAGCACTACAAAATGCCTAAGCACAGGCAATTCTAAAAGCTGCCCACTTTCAGCCTCTCTTCCCTTTCCCAAGAGCACTATTTATAAGCACATGTCCACACACACGTGTTTGTGTGCATTTGCACTGTCAGAGGAATTACCCTGTGTGATTCTGTCACACCAACTACCCTGCTACAGCTCAGCCTGTGCCGAGCTCCACCTCCACACCAGAGCAGGGTGCTTTGCTCCTCGGCTCTCTCCCAAAACCCTACACACACCAGTGTGCACATGGAGTTAGGGCAGGAGAGCAAGTACACTGCAAACTCACAACCTGGCTGTGTGTGTCAGTGTCACTATGCTGGTACAACCCAACAGCAAATACTTCCCTACCCCACACAATTCCAATCGAGGCACCCCGGTTGTGCCTGTTCTGTACACTTCTTTTTAGTGCCTGAGAAATGTCAGCAGAATCGTGTAAAGAGCTCTGAAAAGAGAGACAGACACCACAGCAATTCCCATTCTTGTTCAGTATAAATGGATAAGATGGATGCTCAAGCTTAGCTATGCTAAGCCCAGAAAAATGACCAACCACAGACATTAACTCTCCCCTGAATTTGTCAATGTAACACGTCTCCCACAAACGATAATTTCATTCAATATATTAAAATACAATAATTATGATGAAGCATTTTACAAAGTCACTCTCCTCACATTAGCAGATGGGGAATCTGTGGTACAAAGCAGCAGATTTATCTGCCCAAAAGCATTTTGATACCACAGTAGCAGAGGCAGTGAAAGAATTTCATACCAGATGTCTGGAGACGTAACTGGGAACAGATCAAGAATCCCCATCTCCTGGCTGTCAGCAGCACGCCTTGATCAACACAAACACTGGCCGGCGTCCTCCCCCACGTAATTCCTCTGTTTAGATCTCTGGTGTGTCCGTGTGTCAGTGCACACTGCCCCCCAACTGACAGACATACGTACGCAGAACCAAAGCACGCACGCTTGTGGCTCCAGGCTCATCACCGTGCAGCTCTGCACAAACTGCAGTGAGGATTATTTGCTCCTTCTTCTCCCCTCAATGTTCCTTTTCTTTTTTCTTTTCTTGAAGCTAGCAGTACCACAGACAGCATCCTTTTGAGGACTGAGCCAGTGAACAAGTGGAAACAACCCCACATGCCGCAGTGTCGTATCAAAATCTTACGAGGCTGTGTTTGGCAAACAGAATGAAACACAGTTTGTGAAACGAGGTGGGGGCAGAAAACACAGCATTTACCTGACAAGAGATCTGCACCAGGTAGACCAGTTCCTTGGATTCACAGCCGTTTCTCGTTACTTCATTCTGTTCCTCTGGGAGCGAAAGCTACACCGAGGGAGCAGGGAGGGGGTGGAGAAAAGAGAGAAAGCCCAGGTCAGTGAACAGGGATAAACCAGGCATGTAATAATGCATGAAGCACAGCATTCCCATCAACTTGCTCCAAGACATGCTGACTCTCAGGGAATCAGGGAAGTGCTTGTCTGTCTGGAGTTGTCAGATAAAAAATATTCAGCGTTCAAGGCTTACACAGCCCCTTGAATGCCATTGGATTTTGACATCTCACCTGACAGTTTAAAAATAAAAATACAGTTCAGAAATCAAACAATCACAAGCAGGCAAACTGTTCAATCCAGGGGCTAAACCTCTAGCTTAGAAGTCTGCAAAATTAATTGTTTACTGAAAATACCTCTATAAATATTCATGTATCAGATAACAGTGATCTCCCCCCCCGACCCAAATTTTATTCATTTCTTATTTTATATGTTCAGGCAGACATTAGATAATAAAACATATCTCCTAATTTCAGTGTTGTCAAAGCAATTTACCACAACAGAGAGTTTTATGGCTCCATTCATCACATAGAGAGTCAATAAATACAACATCAGGATGTGTTTTTTCAGAGCACTGAGGAGAGATTTAACCGTGTCATTCCTGTCCACGTCCCAAGCACTGTCACTAGTCCTGCTGCTCCCATGAGTCTTGACAGCCTCCACTGAAAATGGCTTACATTTAATGATCTTTAAAAACAGGAGTTAAAACTGATCATAAGCAGTTCAGACTGTTTGCAAAGCAGATTAAAGCCTGAAATGTCTTTCAAAAAGCTGCTTTGTAAATGAAAGAGAGATCCTTATCCAGTGCAGAGCCCCAGCAAGAGAAAATCATTAAACCCTCCCTTAAAAACATCCAAGAGCAGGAGACGAGCTGAAGAAGTAATCAGGATCTCATGGTATCAAAAGTAACAGTTTTACTTTCATATCTTAAAAGACAAAATTAAGTCATGTATCTTGCTCAAATACAATTTTGCCAAAACGAGCAGTGCTTGCTGGCCAAGACTTTACTGATCATATATCTACAGGCAGCATCAGCTTAAAAATGCTTCTAGTTCATGTGGTCTTCCCACAGCCTGGGAAAAAGCAGCTCCTCTCTAGTAAGCTGGTAGATAAAGACAGCAGTTCCAGGAGTCTCCTGCAGAGGATAATTTATTGGCAATTCCTCTTGTAGAGATAAACAGCAACAAAATAAACAGGGGGATAAGCAAGTTATGACACGGCACATTCAGAAGCTCGGTAGCTTTACAGAGTACAACGCTGTGCGTGTGCATTTATTTCTCTTCCACAACAGGGGTTAACAAGAACAAAACAAACTCTCTCATCTCTCCTCTCCAAAGTGGCTTTGGAAGATCCCTTTTGCTCTCCCTCCAAGAATAATCCTCACACTGAATTCTGGCAGATCTGTGCTTGGAGCAAAGCAGCAGGCGTTCTAAAGACTCATTTGTTTGTCTGGAGCGCCACAATTTCAAGCCTACTGTGAACCTGCCTGGAAGGCACACGGGACCTGCCACGTTCCCTGCACAGAGATCCAAAACAAAGGGCTGGCGACTGCAGAGAGGACTTTATTTAGAGCAGAAGCAGCTTTTCAGTGTTTCACTTGACTGTGTGACCACAGGCAGAAAAAGAACAAAAAAATACAACTTTGGAGATTCAGACATTTTTATGTTAGATATGCTCTCCTTATAAACAACCAAAGCTTTTAAAAATCATTTCAAGGAAAAGCACTATATTCATCTGTTGCCAAGACTAGGATTGTTGGCTACTAATTAAATTAAAGTGCCAAATCCTGACCAGGTAAGAGCTGGCTTTGCTTTGCAAGGTCAGTGGGGCTGTGTCTGTTTCTCCTCACTGTGCCTCTGACCCCCCGATGTCAAAGCAAGCTCGTTTAGATAGCTTTGGCTTCAATTTCCTTGTTTGCCAAGTGATGTTAACTCCATCACCCAGCTCTCCTGAAGAAAGGCTCATGTGTGCAAAGCTCACATAGCCTACATTTGATTTGTCTGTGAAACTCACTGATTCCAACTCCTGCTCCATAAAGCCACGAGCGCTTGTTCTTGATCTCGCTCGCACACACGTATCTCAGCACGTGAGTAACGCAGAGCCGCTGGCGGAGAGCCGGCACGCAGGGCAGCACATACTTACAGAAAAGCTACAAGAGCTTTGGCAAACCTATTCTGTGTGTTTGATAACTAACACCATGAACTTGCCTTGCTTCCAATGACATAACTCATTCTGCACAGTGCTGGTTATCTAAAGCTTAAAATCTTGTGGCAAAAAAAATATTAAAAAACAAAAAAGAGAGGAAAACAGAAAATAAGTAAATAAAAAAATCCCTTCCCCTCAATAGAATTAGAGTTAAGATTAGAATTTAATGGGGAAGGCATTAAATAACTGGATGATAATTAACTAGAGAATTAAAACTATAGGCCAGGGAAATATACTTGGTTCCTTCTCCCTGTTTCCAGGGATAAGGAGCAGAATTATTCCTCCCAAACTCCAGATCTGTCTGTACCACCATGCTTTAAGTAAACCAGTCCACCAAGAAACCACCTCATGTCAGAGGTCTGAAGCCTACACTGACCTGGGACACACCCAGGGCAGACCACTCTAGAAAGCAGCAAAAGCTTGTGGAATAACTCTGAGGCACTCTTGGAGTCGATGCCAATATTCCACACAGCATCTCCTAAGCTCTTCTCTAAATTGGATGGGGAGCCAGCAGAGACACCGTTCATTCATTGCTCTATCTGCACACTGGTGACTGGCTCCTGGAAAAAGTTTTTAGTGTCACTGTGAGCACAGACTCAAGACAATATTAAGCCACAGGGTGCAATTACTAGTTTTTCCAGCAAAATGTAAGCACAACTACACATATCCATTACTGAGCCTGAGCCATCAGATACATTTCTGGCATCTCACACCAAGATGCTGACAGAAACATGCCCCTGAGCAGCAGGTGCATCCACCGAAGCGTTCCTGAACACGTGGTCCTGCCCATGACTTGGTTTGGCCTGGATGGGTGAAGTGCACCACGTGCATTATCGCCATCAAAGCTGCTGTGAAGCCCGGGACAGGCTGCGCCCATCTGTGCGCAATGTAATGCAACTGCACGTTCTGACCGGGGGGAAATGCATTTCACTGCCAATCAAATAATTAGGTATATAAAAGAGTACAGCTGCTTTCTACATATTAAGAGAAACTGCAATGCTTCCTAATATTAAAATTATTAGAAGTTTGCTATTAAGCATGAGCAACACAAGCCCCATTGGCAGACCTGCCCCGTTCACTCTATGCCGTGACCCTACACAGCCGGCTGGCAGCGCCCGGCACAGCGCTCCAGGCAGGAGGAGGAGGTCACGGGAGATTCCAGCTCCTCAGCTGGGGATGTGCTGGGGCAGAGGACCAGGAACCGCTCTCATGGACAAGTGTAACCTTCAGCAGGTTTCATCTCAAACTTAGCACACATCTGTAGAATCACAAGGAGGGAAGAGATGGCAAGAATGCTGAAGAGTCTTAGGCCAGGAGTTTTGAGTCAGTGGAAAGGCTGATGCTTTTCCTGGCAGAGGACGTGTCATTGTTCCAAGGAAACCTGGTAATCTTTTTACGTTTTCCGAGCTGGAATTTAAGGTTAACTCCCTGGCGAAGGCCGCCAGACACATGCAACTGAAATCTCTGCCGCTCACACTAAGCCATCAGCAAAAGCTCACTAAGTTTCCAAACCACTATTAAATCTGATCATTTTTTCTGACTGTATTAGGAATGGACTTTTTTTTAATTATTATTTCTCAACCACCACACTCCTAACGTCTCCTTGATGTCTGTCCTCTCGTTAATTTACGATGTTTGTGCAATTTAGCAAAACAGACGAGGGAAAAACCACAGGACAAATGCCACCTTTATGCATCACTTTGGAATGTATGTATTGGGTGAAAAGTATGTCTGATGGCCGAGAGCAAGAAATATGAGGCTAATTTTCCTGTGAAATATTGCTATGTTTTATTTTAAAAAAGAAAAAAAATAATTCTAGAGCCCAAATATCCTTGGGACAAATCCTGAAGAAATTAAAATCCTTAACACCGATTCAAACGCAGAGATGCAGACTCATTATAAGAAAAAGCTTTTATTGCCTCTCTCAGCTCCAGCCTCCTACCAGACAATACCTTCCCTATCTCCCAAATTACCCTGGCAATTCAAACACCACATCTTCATTCAGCCGAGTCCATTACTTACATCAGTCTGTCTTGTAACGGGGCACCTTCAGGACCTGTTTTTCTGATATATTGGAAGCTGGCATTTTATTCTATTTGAAATTTTAGGTTGGTAAATCTTTTTACACAGGGAAATATTCTGTAAGTAATTACTCAGACAGCATAAATGTATTATCTGGCCTTTTTTCCCTCTCTCCAGATTTATCTTGCTAAATGTACTAATTATACTCCCACACCATTTCCCATCTTCTCCTGCTTTCTCCTTTTCATACTCAACTGTGGCTTCAGAGCAGGAAAAGAACATTTCCAACAGAGTGGCTTCTTTACCCAAGCACAAATATCCTGAAGTAATGATGAAAGTAAAGACAAGAAAGATGTTTAAAGAATATTTTTGCCTCTGAAACTCCATTTCTTCACTGCTATTTGAAATCATCCCTTTGAAATCTCAAAAGCAGTACCCAAGAGCAGCAAGAAATATCAAACAAAGCTCAACAAGACAAAAAAAGACCAAAAGAAAACGCATCTCCTGTCACAGCACACAGATCACTCCTCCAGGCCAAGCACTCGCTGCAGGTCGGAGCTGCCCGGAGCGCGGTGCCTTCGACGCCATCTCCAGCGAATCCATCAAACACCGCGGGCCTGCCGCACCCCGTCACCAGCGCCGGGTGACAGACGAGCGAGCAAAGCTGTCCCAGGGCAGCTCAGTTTTCAGGTCAGTGTTGTAAAGTGTGATACAACTGCGTGGAAGCATCGTGTAGGTTAATTTTGGCCACCTAAGGTTGCTAATATTGGCACTGAAGTTCACTGTGTAGTTTAACTTTGCATTTGGATGTTGAAATTAAACTCAAACACACCCCTGCAGTAAAAAGGCCAAATGTTCCCATGAAGATATCCCGGTTTTAACCCATGGATTAAGCAGAGGACAACAGAACACATGTAAGGAGAACATGAGCAATAGAGGTGAAATTAAATGCTGGCTTAAATTCTCTTCCTAGCAGACACAAGTTCACATCAAATCACAGGTGTGAAACCTCAGAAGGCCGAATTTTCTGCAAGTACAAGCACTAAGTAAATTTTAAAGGTTGTGGGATGTGTATTTTGCCTGAAGCTACTTTGGGAACTATTTTAAGCTTGCAAGTCACATGAGATAATTTTTTCCTATGGAAGCATGATTATTCAGCAACCAGCATCCCTTCAACTGAGCTTCACCTTCAAGACTAATAAATCCTACCATAAATACGCACAGCTAGAGAAAAGGGCAGATAGAAACATCACAACAGGATCCTTGAGGTGCTTTAATCACACTGCATGCAATAACAGTTCCATATGTGCCTTATGTGCACAAGAACAGGTCTCCTTTGGGTTATTTTATTATTTTGTTTTTAATATAATGGGAAAGACTCCCCTGCAAATACAGCAGCTTCTGACCTCGTGTTCTTCCAGTTTACCACAGCGATGGCGCAGGACAGTTCCACACTGAGTATTAGAGGTGGTTAATTAGACAAAGGGTAAAAGATAAGACATGTTAAGGAATATCAATCAACTAAGCCAGCAATACAAAATAAAGGTGAAACCAGGTAAAATGCGAGAGGAGATGGAAGGCAATTCCTCATGATTTCTACCCTCTCCAATGTGACATGCCGTTCTGGAGAGGTGGATCCTCCCCACGCTGCTATCCGTGCTAACCTGCTGTGTAACGCTGCTCTCGGACACCAGGCACAGCAGGACCCAGCTCCTGCCTCTCTGAAGGTGAAATCAGGAGGAACTTTGACAGAGTGGGACTCCTACTGCAGTCAGAAATGCACAACTTGCAAAGATCTCACTTTCAATCCCTGATTCCAGGTTGAGCTGCCAATGCAGGCAGCTTATGCTTACTCTGATGGAGTTGGTTTGTTTTAATTCTTAAGCCAAGTATATTTGATGCCTAAGCTTGTTGAGACATAAAATCTCAGGGTTGTATCACAGATACTTCTCCCAGATTTTCCTGTATTAAGTTGCAAATGCTTTCTCATGTGCTCTCACCCTTTTATTTCCTCTAAATGTCTAAGAAGGTCAATCTTCATAAGCAATGAAATATTCATAAAAACTTCTTAGATGCAGCCATTAGGGACTCCATTAAGCAAAATCAACTTCTTAGGGTCTGAAAACAGAATGTTTTCGTGAAGTTAAAATAGCTGATGTTATTAAAAACAAACTAACGAACACGCTCTCTGTGCAGCTGCACGCAGAGCAGTGCCTCGGGCACTCGATGATTGGCAAAGAGGACACAATATCCTGAAACGCTCCATAAGCTGAATTTGCCACCTGTGGGTTTTCTGGATGGAATTTAGCAGGTTTGTCTTTTGTCTTTAAATCTCTGTATGAACTGATCGTTAGGAAACTTCCTCACTCGAGGCATTCCAGGCTACAGAAATAATGGCCATGAGATAAATGAGACCCAAACCATCGTTAGTGAGAGAACTTTTTAGGTTAAAGCCACTAGGCTGAAAAGTGCTTTTCACTTTAGTGGGGTGAAAACTGGATTTTCTGGCTCCTTTGTATGAAGCAGAATCTATCTCACTTGGAATGAAATGTGGGAAAACGTGGGAGAAATACAGAGCTACTACCGGATTTGCTTCACAGATTTCTTTCCTGCGTGGTTTTTTGCTTCCATGATCTCATTTTTCTTCTCTTTCTCTCATGGGAGAAACTTCCAGTCTCTGAGGTTTCAGAAGACAACAATGAGACATGACGCTAGGCAGTGGCTCTCAGACAAATGTTTACCATGGACACGGGTGGCTGCAGTTCTGCCAGACACACGAGGGGGTAAAAAGTCCCTGCGTTCAGTAACTGTGACCACAGCTGGGGAATCACTGCCAGGGTGTATCTCAGAGTATGTTTGGGGGCAAGCAACTGTGTTCCTTCTCCACACTCATTCTCGAGAGAGCTTATTAGGCCATACCCAACACCACGCTAACCAGGCTGCAGGGCTACAGCAGCCCTGAGGCACAGGACTCAATGTCCACGGGCTCTGCTGCATAGAGACGTGCTTCAGGGATTAAAAACTAGAAGATTAATGAACAGAATCTGTTCCTGACTCCATCTATTACTTCTGGCCACCAAGAGACATGCCATGGAATAAAAGACAAAGGAAAAAGATGGTTTTGCTAGCACACCTATGATGGAATCAATACCACAGCCATTCCCAAGAAAGCTCGTCGGGTAAGTGCCCAGCCTCAGGGACACGAACGTATCTGGTTTCAGTAAACACAGAGCCTCTATTGTGGCGTGTTGGTGATTAAACGATTGTTTTGCTGTTCAGACAAAACAGACACTCTCACAGGCACACGAGGACGTGTGATGTCTTGCTCCACAGCCTCAGTATTTCCATGTCCCTGTCCAAGCACACTGGGCCAACCTTGCAGGAGGAAAGCGATGATCAGTGCGTTGCCCGTAGCCCACGTGTGGCTTGCTGTACACATGGGAGGGCTCACAAGGAAGGGAAGGGAAGCAGTGAGTGTAGCACAGGCAAAAGGAAATGGAAATCATCTTCAGATACACAAGTTATCTCTTCCCAATTCATTTGCCATAAGACAAGATCGCCCAAATGAAACATTCCTTAATAAAATCAACTGCAAGGATGTGTTAAATGATTCCACATAATTATAAACACTGGAGAAATTCCAGGCACAGATACCTCCAGGTACAATGAACCAGGCTCCAAGCAGAGTGGTTTGATTTGGTTTTGAGGTAAGAGGCTGAACACATATTTTAGTGTCTTCCTTACAGAAAGTGCCTTTTAGAGTGCATCATGCAAACAGCATTTCTGGACCAGGCTGATGATTCTGAACTTCTTGTTCTGTTTCAAACTTCTCAGATTTGACTCTTACTAAGCTGCACAGTACTTGTTAGGAGTCTGTCCCCAAGATCTCCAGTGCATATGGAGTTGTTCCCTATGAATTCCTAGCTTTTCAAATGTGAATGATAAAAAAGAAAGAAACAAACAAAAAACCTGGCTACTCACAGACGCGTGTTGTAAGGAACCAGTGTAAGAAAAGAGCCACAAGTCAAACAAATAGATTCCAAATAATTAATTTAAATCTCATAGCTGCTGAATTTTGTGTGAGAAGCAGTGCCACGCAAACTGTGTAGTATTTTGAAAGCAGTTAGTCCAAACAGTCCTCCTTACTCTACTCTGACTGCTCACCCAAACATAAACACATAAATAAAACACAAAGCTCTCGGTTTCTGTGACTTACAGCAAATAGTAAGCTCAGATTTTTGAGTACCACAAGTACTGTATCACCAGCTCTTACTTGTCAGACTAACCAAAAACTCAAACGAAAGGTGTCACTCAGCCTGACACAACTAACAGAGGAAAAAAATAGAAGTATGTTAAGAGATTCCCTTTATTCACATATGCAAATCTGAGCGTGAGGGATAAAAGGCTTATTGGGCCATATGAAAAGCAATGAGCAAAGATAGGCAGGAAATAGGAAGTGGTTTAAGTCCAAACTCTCCTACACAAAAGACAAGGAGAGCTGAGCCAGCACAAAGGGAGAAGTTACAACACATCCTAAAAGCTTACAGTGACGATTTCCAAATGAAGGAGCAATGGGAATTGTCATAATTATTTTGCAATGGTCTTGTAGATGCTTTGCATCTATCTGTACTACTTATTGAGAGCTGGGAACAGCACTAAGCTGCCTGTGGCAGGAATTTCAGAGGTAGGCACATGAATAAAGTCATTCCTAGAAAGCCTAGATGCTGATTTTGTCTGGTTAATAATTTACTGGCTATGAATGAGAAAATGCATGTCATCTTGTAACACTTATCTGTCTGCTGTATATTTTTTCTATGGTTCCTGTCAGCGTGGCATCTAAGATGAGTATTATGTGTCCTTGCAGCTGATTAAACATTTATCCAAATCTATGTTTCACATACATACACATCTGCATCAAAAAGAAACACGTAATAAAGGTTTACAAATTGATCCAGATAAAAGTTCAGAGTCAATGTGCACTCTCTTTATCAATAGACAGTACTTTATATTCATCAAAGGGTTATTTTTAAAGAAAGATGCATGAAAGATCAAAGAGGAGGAAATAAATTATAAAAACTACTCATTTTGAAAAGAAACCTTTGCTAAGCCTACCCTCACAGCAAAGGAAGTGTTCTAGGCATTATTAGCAACAGTTTGGAACCCATCTAGCACCATAAAATGCAATCCACTCCTTTTTTTACTGGCCCCTCCTTTCTCTAGTTAGTAGAAGACACACTAGAAGTTTAAAAAGGTGTGTCTGAACAGCCATTCACTTCAGCTGAGGTAGGAAACCACTACTGGGGTGTTCCCCAGCTCCACTCCCCGTTAATTCCTTATACCTCATTAATATGGCTTTCAGACTGATGTCCTCAGTGCAAAAAGAAAAAAAAAAAAACCTCTTTCAAAAGGCCACAGGTTAATCTCTGGAAGGAGAGGCACAGTTTGCATTATCCTGAGCTTTAAAATCTGTAATGCAAGACAGTCTCCACAAAAATGCAATAAACTGCCCCTTTAAACTACATTCTGTAGGAAAACACTGCCTGTGAAATTGTAATCTGATTCATTCTTTATTGTCATTTGGTGCCATCCTTAAGGCACCCTTCCAGTTGTTTTTATGTGAGCATTATTAGTATTAAATTGTGCAAGGAAACAAAAAGGTCCTTACATCAAGGAGAGAGGATCTCTGAAAGGCTGTGTACTACTTACCCTTGCCACAAGAATCTATTCTGGCCATGGATGGGACCCCCTAGCCAAGGCCTAACAGCTCCAGGTCTCTCCGTAGCTTCCCAGCAGCTAATTGAAAAAACCTTGCAGGCATCAGCTCCGAAGCGCAGGAACTCCAGGCTAGAAAATCAAATGAAACTCCCCACACTCGGTTCGCTCGCTCTCCTCTCTTCCTGGTGCCGCTGCTGCTTCTTCAGAGGAGCGTGCCTATGAATAGCATTGAAGATCTGCCTCCACAGCCCTGTTAGCCGCTTCCACACTGCCCATTTCATGCTCAATTTGCACTGTAGAGAAATCAGTGGTGTTCCTTTCTCTCCCGCTCGCTCTCTCATTGGAAAGGTCCCACAAGACAAGCCGTGGAGTTTAACAAGAGCCAAGAGAAACAGAGCGGGAGGGAATGCATGCAGGGATTGTGTTCAGGCGCGGCGTACGAGGCTGCTGCTACAGCTCAAACAAAAAATGACAGCAAACTGCCATCACATGCCTGAAACCCAGCACAGTTTAGAGCAAGCTGATTCCTCATCGTTCTTTCTTTCCTCTGGTATCAAACTGTTCAGAGCTAAAGCTCCATGAAATTCCTCTCCAGTCCCTGGTGCTGTGCAAGCTGCAAATCAATGCAGGATGTGTGCCCTAATGCCTAGGTACAAGGGTTCTCTGTTCACTGTACAAATTCCCTAAAGAAAACAAGTATTTAAATGATGAAAAGTTTGCTGTCAAAATCTTCCCTCTGCAGCTAACAGCCTGAATACGTTAGCTCGTCCAAGGGGTCCGTGCTACGACCATAGGATGAATGATACTTTGGTATCTACAAAATCTAATTTTACAGGTCATTATTCACTGGCAGGATTTTATCAATCAGCACCTGAGCACAGATAACCACTAACAAGGAGCTCACCCTTTCCCCTCAGCTCAACGTTTGGGGTTCAATTTGAAGCGTGCACGGTGATTTAACCATTCAGAGGACTATTAGTTCTAACAAATACCACACCACGTGATACTGCTACTGGAATTTCACGGTCCAGAATATCAAGGTCTAATCATTTCTATGCAGAAAGAGGCATTTTGCAAATTACTGACCATGTAAGTGGTTCTAATTATAGCCAGTCTACCTGTGCCTGGCACTGATGGTGCCGTTGAAGGGAGGGAACACAATTAGCGCTCTCTCCTCTCATCTGTGTTTCTGAACTCACAGCTTAAACTGGAAATCTTAACATCTGACAACATTTATTACAATGTTTGGCCAAAGAACTCCCTGTTCAAATTCTAGTTTAACTTTGCAGTCCAATTCAGGGAAACTGTAGGACACATAAGACAGAGTTCAGACAGTTCTCAGAAGCTGCAGGTTACTGCCAGTGCCTTCATCTTTCAAGAGCCAATAAGAGTTTTTACCCTGAATATGTCAGAAGTCTGTCTTGTATTTAATTTCTTATTATTTTACTCTAGATGGTTGCCTGTCTGAAGTGTCTGCTTTGCTTGGGACACTACAGTCATCTCAGAGATGGGCTGCCCAGCACAAAAACAACAGCAAATTGTCACATAAGCACCTAGTGGTGTTAGCATGGTGGCTAGTTCCACTAACATCACACATCAGGAACTTCCCACAAGTTCACATTTCAAGTCTAACTGCAGAATGCAGATTTTAAGCAAAGTCTCTTCTTGCACACTTTTCAAAGTTAATTCTCTATCAAGGATGCAGTGAGGTGGCAGAGAACTATGCTCATTCCAGTCCTGATACCCACCCTGCCACCCATTCTCTTGGCCACACTGACAACGAACTTCAGCCTCTTTTACACGCTCATTTCTCCATATCCATGGTAGTGTCACACACCCATCTGTGAGGCCACATCACACGTGACTGTGAAGATCAGTTTTCATTTCTCACACGTGTACAATCTACAGCATAGTACAGGAACATGCACTTTTAAAGCCTTCTTCATCAGCTGATAGTGATTTCCCCCCTTTATCTTTCTTCTTTGGGCTCTGAAAATACCCTAGAGAATTTGTACTGCTCAATGCAAGCTGTTTGAAAAACCTGAAAATTAAAAAGAAACTCAGTTTCTTCCTCCCACCCACTCCAAAAACTCTCTTTCTCACAAACTTTGGAAAATTCCTTTCCACTAAAGTGTCTTCTTAACTGTTACACTGAAAGACTTATCAGAAGGTGCCACTGGTTGCTCTATTTTCAGCCATGACAGGCTGGCAAAATTTGCTTCTTGTACACCTAAGTAAATGAGACCACAGGGGGCTGTAATGGCACGAAGAAAACAAACATCAGGGAATGAAGGAAGTCGCTGCCTTTAAATTATGCAGCCTAAGCCATCTCCAAACAGCCTCATTTTGTGCAAAACAGGGTAGCAATCAGTAAGCAGCAGCCTTCCAAGTCCTGCCCTCTCTTTCCCACCCCTCAGCCCATCTGAAAGGCGATTCCCAGTTCCCTCTTGCACCCGGTCTTCTCTGATAAAATTAGAGAGCAAATCCTGACACGGAATTGGTGCCACCAATGATGTGCAGACATCACAGAATACAGAAAGTGACAATGAAGGAAATCTCTTCTGAGGACAGAAGCATATTTGCTAAGAGAAAGAGTACCCTGAAATGAGCTGTCAAAGGCAAGAGAGGGATGCCTGAATGCTGGTCTGTGCCACAGATGTACCTGTATTTTGCTAACTCGTTGCATGCATTATTGCTAAGCACGTGGAGCTGAAAAGGATCTCAGCAGTGCAGGACAAGCCTGATTATAAATTTTGCTCCCTCTGTTAAATTAGTAATGCTACTTGCTCACAGTATTCCTACCAGATAGCTAATTTCCTTCTAAGAAACATCAGCAAATAACCAAAAAAACCCCTCTTATTCCCTCAACTGACAAATCACGTTTTAACTGGCCACACTTTTGACTGTTTTTCTAAATTGACTTTATTAAATGAAATCATTGCTCGAATCCTTACAAGCACAACATCCCGTTCTCGTTCTGCAAGTAGGTAAGAAGGCTCTTAAAGGCAGGCTGCATCTGATGCCTCCTTTTATAAGCAGTGTTTCGAAAAAGGGTTAAACACACCTCACTGCCAGAAGAAACGGTGCTTTTAAGAAAATGACTTTTTTTTCTTTTTCCTGCACATCTCCAATCAGAGAAATATTCCCCTGCTGTCACAGACACAATCTCTACGCTTGGCACCAGGCAAGTGTAAATCTACTTTCTGGTGAGCACAGCAGCTAACGTGCTTTACAATCCATTGTCTTCATTGTGAAGTTCTCTAGACAAATTAAGGCAAAAGTTTCTTTGAACCTGCCTCAACTCTTTCCTGGAGAAATCATCTTCCTCATTCCAACAGATCCAATCCCAAGCAACACCGGCAAACTCTACAAGTTTCCCAGGAACCCAAATCAAATGGCTCTGCTGAACAATGGAGAGAATTAGCCAGCAGTGACATCATATGTTTTGCCAGAGACAAAACTCTTCATAGTATCTACAGCACAATCAACATCAGGTGTTTGTTTTCCCCCTCACCCCACTGAGCTGAATTAAACAGTTAACTAGGAAAAAAAAAATCTCTCTGGCTGCAAACCAAACTTTGCTTCCGACATAAATTCCCATAAAATTGCAATGCCTACCATTTCAGAACTAGCAGCCAAAAAGAAAAACCCAGTCTGTCTCCAAAGGAAACCACCTTTAGTCACTGGTTAATTGACCCTGGTGAACAGAACAGCAGACATTTGGAAACAGGCACTTTGATACACAAAGCACACATGCCCGCTCTTGTGTGCCATGCGTTACACCACAGGCTATGCTTAAAAAGGGAAAAGTAAATATCTTCCACGTTACTGTTCAAAGCAGAGCTAATTCAGTGTAATGATGGGTTTCCATAGCCACATTTGGTATTTCTGAAATACAGTAACTTCAGGCTCTGATAGGATTCTGGCATGGCTGGTACTCTTTTTTTCTTTTTAATGCTACTGCCCTTCCACCTCTCTGCAGAGCAGCACATTTCCCAAAGTTCCCAGCCAAACGTGAAGCATTTCAAATTCTCTGAATGGCTGAGGTTTAATCTGTTGTTGTTGTTTGGGTCTGTGTTGATTAACACATGTAAATAAAGGCATCTGGTGTTACCTCTCTCTATTTCCATTTCACACCCTATTAAAGTCTGATTTCACAATTAATTGAAACCAAAACGAGATTATTCAGAAATGAATCCTCTCTGGCAGCCTTTGTCATGCTGAGGTCTAGCAACTACCTGGGGAGACACAGCCCCTCTCCTGGCAGTACTTAGAATTAAACATTCTGGATATCACACAATGATACACAAATGGTGTTGGAAAAGGAAGCAAGTCTGTAACCAAATCAATTCTGTTTCTTATTTACCAGAACAAGAGAAGGACGGCTCCTCCTGTCCTACGGTCAGGAAAAGCTATATTCTTCCATGGGCAGAACTTAAAGAGACAGCTAAGAGATCAAAGTACAAATTAAGAAAGACACTGAGCAACGAATTATAATGTTTCTCCTGCACCAAATCTATTCAACAACAGGTCCAAAGAACAGCAAAGTCAGATTCAAACAGCCTCAGGTTTGGTAAGGTCAGGGGTCTGAGCTCAGCATGGATTCACAACGGTATTTCACAAACCATGAAAGCACAAGGGTAACACCAAACTAAACCCTCACCAAGCACTGCATGTGCTCTAAACCCCAGACATTAATTTCTGACATAGACACAAATGATACAAAATCAGGACATGACCAGAAACACCCCTCAGGCTGGGCAAATTATCACTGTTTCTCCTGCCCTTTTCCGCTCCCCAGCCCATCCTCACTCCAAAAAAACCCAAGCAATAGTAAGGATGAAATTTTTGAAAACTGGAAGTTCATGATGCTAAGATTTTATTACAACCATCTCCACCAAAAGATGCAGCTGTATGGAGCAGCCAAGAATTAGAGACCACTGCTGTCATGAATTTCCAGAGTAGGAGAAGCCTGAGAGCCCTCTGCACACTAGATGGCATTGCACTACAAATTATCGCAGGGATTAGGCAAAGATTCTGGTTCTTGAGGAAAAAACCACCAACAAAATTATCTTCCTGCTCATGTAGTCTGGTTCCTTAAGGCTCAGCACAGCTGTGTGAATATTTATTTACAGTGTCAAAACAATGGAGATGGCTCTGTAAAGAGGAACCAGCCACTTGGTAGCTTCAGGAAAAAACAAAGAGGCCGTTAAATTAAAGGACTTGGGTTCTTTCTTTATTTATTTAAAAGTGGCTTTGCCACAAAACAAAGTGTCCTTTCTTTCACTGTCTGCCACTGGACAAAACAAGACACTTATTTTGGCTGGTGCCAATCAGCGTGCACGACTGCACCGTTCCCTATTTCTCTGGCTGGCCCATTCAGGAACTGCTGACACAGAAAAGCTACCGGAATGGGCCAAGAATGAGATTGCTTTACAGTTCTCATCCCTGTTTTTAAACTGGCTGGTTTAATATGCTGGCAACATATGTTAAGGATATAAACCACCTAGAACCTATAATATGTTATTGTTGAAGCTTATTCAGAAATGCATCCATCCATAGACAAAAAAAAACCAAGCTAGAGAATATATATTTTTTTACAGCTATAAGGTATATAGACACTTTTTATCTTCCTGCATACGGCATTTCACAAAACTGCTGACTTTCAAGGAAAGTGCATTAAAATCACTGAGTTAGTTATGACTGCCTTTTCTTTTCTGAGCTTCAAAATCCATTAAATTCTGTGGGAGGTCAGTGACAGTTTTAGTCATAGTCTACTTTTCCATTTGCTGGAAACAAGCATACTATTCCTCTGAGAGAACTGAAAATTGATACAGTCCTGTCATTCCAGGCTATTAGTTTCTTACTCACTTGCTTCTTCTGTTTTCTTCTCCACTAAATCAATATTAACTGTTTTTTCCACACTGATAAGAATCAAAAGATGCTGGAAAAAAATGCCTTATGCACCTGAAATATCAGCAGGAGTTCCAGGGGAGGAGAAAGAACAACAAAAAAGCCCCAGAAAAAAATAATTTTGATGGAGGGAAGAGTATTGTGGCAATGAGAAGCTGTGTTTAAGGTAGTCATTGACCCTCTCTCACTGTCACATTTTCTAAGCACATTTTTACTCAGAACATTTCTTATTTTGCATTTACAGAGCAGCAGTAACAAGGAACCAAGCTCCTAGAACCGAATAATGCACACAAGGGAAAAACAAACATACCGTGAAGAGCCTTGAAGGCAGTAGCCTGGTTGAACCATATTTGGAGGTGCAGGACACGAATAAATCTGAAATCTCATCAGGAACTGCATCTCCTGGCTTTTATCTGAGCAACTCTGCTGGCATGCAGCCCCAACCTCTACCGCTTTTAACAAGCAGGACTCGTTGCTCAGCAAGGAAGGGAGGTTAGAGGACACCAAACCAGTAATTCCATAGGTTCAGGAGAGTATTTCAGCTTATCCTGGCATGTTCCTGCAGTCTGATTTCAAACCAGTCAGTTACCTTCCAGGAGCACTGGAAATCCTGACCTTTACTCCATGTTCCCCATTTTCACCCCTCTGTCACCAAAGTGGGATCCATATTCTTCAAGTTTCTGCTGCAGGTGTACAGCTCCCTTCTAGGCTGGGATGAAGAGAATAAGCTCGGTAAGATGACAAACTCTACCTTTGCAAATTATGAAGTAGACTCCATAAATGCTAATAAACAATGCTGACTCCATTTGCACAAGTATATCCTTCGTGGCAGGTCTGGTGTGCAGGGTCTTCAAAAGCTTTATACAACAGGAGATGAATGAATCTGCCAGCATTCAGTAGCTAAGCAGCCACCATTAAAACTTCTCTAAAAGCTTCAGAAGCAGACGGCGAGCAAAAGCAAACAAGCTTTGCTCATCATGGATGTGCAAACCACATCTTTCTGAGCAAGAATCTGCAGGACTAGGCTCAAGACAGAAAGCAGTGAGGGAGAGAAATCAGTGTTACTACAACCACATCTGAGAACTCCTTCCCCAGGAAAAGTATTATTTATTATCTGGCTAAATACCAACCTCTCTTGCTGACAAGAGGAGCAGCAAATGAAGGAAAATAATCTCCCCTTGGTTGGCAGGAGGAAGTGATAAAAGCTGAGGGGAAGCTTACTCCATTTCCTCCCATGACCCCAGAAGTGGGAAAGATCAACAACCACTCATCTTCACAAATCAGGCTGCGTGAACCCCAGCGCTTTTGGCATTTGGCTATGCCTACAGCCCCAGTTTTACATCAGGGATGGGCTGTGACTAAACTGACCACTGACTGCACTTTAACACAACCCAGACACAGCACAGAGCTATTGGGCTGCAGCACTTTCCAGTCAAGCCTGTGACCTTCAGTTATGTCCTGATTATTTGACAAACCTCAGCTAGGGGGAAGGAAGGTGCACATGCATGAGAAAGAATGTTTTAAAATGCCACATCTCAAACCTGTGGGCCCTCCCACATCCTATTTTTTAAGCAAAGAACATGAAAGTCCGTGTTCCACAGCTGGGTTCAGAGGCACAGCACAAAACTGACATATGTTTGATATCACCATATTTTTATACAAAAACGTGAGCAAGTGCTAAAGCATGGAACAGACTAGATGGGAGCATTTCCCCTCAACTACTCTCTTCTGGGAAGCAGAGGCTGGAAAATGAGCAGAAGAGGCACACAGACAAACTGATTTTCTAAAAAGAAAGTTTTTCCAGGAGTAAAAACAAAAACTTCTCTCTTAGCCAGATGTTGCATAAAAACTTCATCCAGACTAAAAATATCTGGCTTTTAACACAAAACTCCAAGGGGATATCACGATGCTTGTGTTCATTGCACAAACACATGCAATAAACATCTCATCTTCTGTATTCTTACAGCTCCAGCTACTTTCTTCCCACGTCATGATTCACCAGCAAGTATGCTGGGGACATGCTGTGCCCTGTACAACTTCTCAAGCATCACCAACTGCTTTTCCTTTGAACAAAGGGGTGTCCCAAACAGGCTTTGGGCAATGTACAGCTCACACTAGTGTACAGAATTCAAAATACACCTGTCAAATAACTGAACAGTTGTAATAGGTCTAAGGTCTAAATATTTTCTATATACTGAAAAACATTTACTATACACCACAGGTGCTTACTTGCTCTGAAAAGTAAATATTGCCCAAATTCAAGAGAAACATTTATAACAGTTGCAGAATGAGCATCAATCCGTTAAGAGTAGGGACTGTAAAAGTCCCCCCTCCCCACTCACATACCATGTTTTTATATGAGATTTTACATGATGCTATAATTATACAGCTCCATAACACAATTAGACCTTGTGTAGGAAGGACTGAGTGTGTTTATGATGAAAACATTTAATGACATTTAGAGGAGTTAAATGATTTGAAGAAATTATCCTCAAGCCATGAAGGAAGTTTTCCAGAATACAATCATGTGGTTATGTTCGTGCCCATTAGCACACGTACAGCAATTACGATAATGCTGTGTAATAACTGGGGCTGGGGGCACTGAAGAGGAGGAAGACAAAGGACAGAGACAGATCATGGTAAACTTCCAGGACCAATTCTGAGCATTATAACAGGATTAATAACGTTATCATTAATATTAGCATTCTTCCTACCAAAACAGAGATGCTAAAACCTTGACAGAGGTCCACATGGGTCAGAGAAGTAGATATCGTTATTCCAGCAACACACTCCCTAGGCCTAAATGAGTGGGTTGCTTTAGTTTTATCTCAATCAAATTAATGAGGAAAATCTCTTAAGAGACTGAAAATTAGATGTTTCATCTAAGGTCTCCATAACCCATACTCAGGAACTGCCTAATGGTTGATGTATAAGGTTCCAGCCTCAATAATTCTGCTGAAAGGCACTACTCAGCAAACACGACGCCGCTATAATGCAGCCATTAAGAATGAAATAGTTGACACCACTGTCACCAATTTTCCATTCTGAAAATAAATGAGTTGGAAAAAAAGACTGAAATAATCATGTTGAAATCTTATGTCTTAAGCAATTATGTGAGAAACTCAAATCTCTTTAAACAAACAAGTTTCTTCACTCCTGTTGTTAAAGGCTTCAAGATACATGTACATTTAAAGGTTTGCAAAGAAAAATCCCTAATGAAAAGTGAAACTTCTTTTGAAATTCCCACAAATTTTAGTCTCATTCTATAATACAGGGATATTATTTCTTACAGACATGATCTTAGAAACACTGGAGCTGTTGTCCTGGAAAAATCAAACTTATTACATTGCACTAAAAAGCATTCCATGCTCCTGAATATTGACCTCAACTTTATGACTAAGAAAAAACAAAGGGAAATGGAGTTTTTTAGAGCTTTTCTGGGCTTTGTCAGTGACAAGATGCTAAAGATGAATTCCTGCTACATTCTGACTAGAAGTGAAGCTCTTAGTTCACTAAATAACTACGCAGTACCAACTGAAAAATGGCATGTGATCCTACAAACAGAGACCACAGCATGAAGCACAACAGCAGAGTGAGCAACCCAACCTTCACCATTTCGTGTCACTCGAGGCCACGAGCACTGCATTAACACTGGCTTTTTCCAGTGGTTAGATGTAGATGTATTGCAAATTGGACACAGAAAGGCCAACTGGAAATTACAAAACTGCATTTTCCAGAACTCTAATACATCCAGGAATAACCCCACTACTCGCCTGCCCCAGATTAGTTATGTGATGTGGCAAAAGCCGCGGTATATCATGTGTATTTCCAAAATCCCAGGGAAGGAAGAAAAATGCTTTGGCAGATAAAAGAATGCGGCTTCTGTATGCTGTCTCAGTGAAGAGCAGCAAGAATACTAAAGCAAAATGCCTTAAATTCATGGTATTAAATAAATTATCTTGGAAAGGCTTAATAAATAGGATTTTTTTTTATTTTTGTGAAATAGTTCATAAATCATGTCTTGTTGTTTTGATCCATGTATCAAAACCTTAAATGGCTGTCTCCAGAGGATGGACTTCAGGAGTTAAAAATAAAGGCATAAAGGGTCAGGGTTAGATCTGAAACTCTGTTTCCATTTTCAATTTAGAAAACTGTGCCTAAGATGCCAGAGGCAGGACATAAAATAGCAAACGATCTGAAAGGAATATTTTAACCTTTAATTTCCCAGATGACAGATCAGGGAAGGTGAGTTTTGGGTCACACTGGAAACAGATCCACACCCCACTGGAACGGCAGAGCTGGGCTTTTGGTTTTGCATTTAAACAATTAATTGTATTCTATAAAGAAAATGGGTTTGGTAGAACCCTGCCACTGTGTAACGCGCTCTTTGGAAGCTCATAAGCAACTTGTTCCTTTGACATATTTGTTCTCCACAGAGAGGCACAAACCTCAGTCCAAATTTCTGCAGATTTCAAGGGAAAAGGAGCCTTTATGATTCAACTGTCACTGATGCTTAAAATACAACCAGGAGGAAAAGAATAATAACACAAACCAATGTGATGCAGCGCCCTGGTCACCCCGGACTGGCACTGCTGTCAGCGGGGTGTGTCACAGCAATGAGCGTGACTCAGTTCCTCCCTGGGCAGGTGAAACCATGCTCATTAACTCCAGCTAAATGGGCAAGACCTGAAGTCAGGAGACAAGCGATTAGTGGTGACAATGACAAATTGGGGCCGTCACACAGGAAAGCACTACTCCACATGAGAGCAAAAAGCAGAACACTACCAGAAAAGGTCCCCAAGCAGCTCCACGTTATGGACAAATCAAAAATGTAAATAATTATTTTGCTTTCTTATACTGGTATTTCAATCAAGGGGTTTTTTTACTAATAATTTACTAGTTTCTAAAACAAAACAATGACTCACCAACAATTCTGTGTAGAATAAACCTTCCTCCAGAGCAAGCACTGATGCAGTAACTTGTCTAAATGAGCCCACGTGAGATGTAAAATGCTACAGGCCTTTCCATAACTCACGCTGTCTGCAGCTGCCAAAACGAGCGCGTTCAAATGTGAATGAACTTCTGTTGGTGGCACACTGGAGTAGGCACACACAGCGTAGGTACCTCCCAGCAGAGGGCCTAGGTGAAACTCATGCTGTAGTCTGTGCTTTCTCAATTCAAGGGCATGTTCTGGTAGCACTAAGATTTAGTATTATTGCTATCATTGCAGACACAGTCTGTTTTACAGAGGCTGGTTTATCCTTAAGATGATCATAGCAACTTGCAAGGCACGTGCACCTATAATCCTAACAGAAAACACAACACATTATCCACCTCTTAATTGCTTTTCAATGGGAAAATTAAAAAATCATCTATATGATACACAACAAAGAATTATAAGAGTACATGGATATTTTTGTTGTTAAAAATCCAAATCTTCCCTCTCTCCTTGTTTATCTTAAAATCTAACAGAAAACTGGAACTTTATTTTCTGGACTGTCTTAAGAGTCAATGAATGGCCCAAATTCCTCATCTTTATGCTATCAGACGGGCACGAAAAGTTAAAGCCCGTTGCGAGAGGAAAGCAGCAGCCCAGGCCAACAGCTTCACTGTGCCCTCTGATTCAGCACCAACGCTAACCGGCTCCAAGAAGATCTCCTGCTTACTTTGAACTCCACTTAGTTTAAAGTAGGTAGAAAGTGAGGGGTACAGGGAGGCTTAAAAGAGTTCAGAGACATGCTGGGACCATATACCAGGGGAAATAAAAACCAACACAGCTTGTCTGAGCTGTGTTCAAAGTGCACATCACAGCTCGAGCGTTACTGCTAAAATGCCTTAATAATTCAAAATGCCCACGCCAGCTTAAGAGCTCACTTCTCCTAAAAGAGTTTCCCAACTCAGTGTAGCTTTTATTTAGTTTTAAAACAAATGACAAGGCCTGACACTAAATCAAAGTCTGAGCCACAAGAGAAGGTGCATGAAGGGGACTCTGAATCAGGCTCTGATGCTTCTCCAGTCTCACACCTTCACTGCACCTAAATAATCCTGCGTTTCCCTCCCCTCAGCGAGGCAGCACCCTCATCCTGATACGGCACTTCCCTTCCTTTCACACAAACCCTTTCTACCCTAAGGCTCCAGCTCCCAGTGAGCTCCCTGCTACACCTATAATTACTGCAGGACTAAGCAGATAAAGAATTATTAAATAATTTACCAGCATTTCAAAGTAAATTCCTGGACTCACACTGTAAAAATAACAGAAGTTGTTTTGGTTTTTTGAATTACTTCAAGCTGCTAAATGGGAACGCAGTCCAAAACCAGTTATTTTAAAGCCTGAATGTTTTGACATGTCATACTTGCAATAAATCAGGTTAACACTCAACCACCATAAAGATCAATTATACAGCTGCACTGAATTTCAAGGTAAATTCAAAGAATTTTTGTTAGTATCTAAACATAAATTGGCAGGACCAGACAATATCACCTACCCAAAAAGTGAAATTTTCTAGCAGGCAATGTGTTTTATAACCATATTTATAAGCTTCAGCAGTCTTCCAATAGAACAGAATTAATTTTAAGGCAGATTCAAGGATCCTGGATGTATATAAAGTATATGGTACTATGTATTTTTATTTACAACTTGTCATAATACTGGATTAAGCAACAGTCTTCCCTCTAAATGATGACTGACATAATTCTGAGTGTGATGGTGGCAAAAGCTCACTCTGTACTTAAGAGATGCCACCTCTGACTGCAACTCACAAACCAATCCCTGGTTGCCCAGAAAAACATTTGATGGGGCTTCAAACATATGTATGCAGACCTAAACAAGCTTCCCCTCCTCCTGGGAAATAAAATATTTGAAAGGAAGACATTTAGGATGGTGGGAGGGGAGGTCTTGCACCTTAAAAATATACCCCAGAGCAAGTAATTGAGTTTTTATGAACGTTTCTTTCATTCATACAGTAGAGGGATGGAAAGAACTGCTGCATAGAAGCAAAGTTTGTTCAGTTAGTTTCAAGAGAGATAAAAGAAGTTACAATTTAGGAGAGGGAGTCTTGAAGAGGCAGTGAGACCATCACATGCCTTTATTTTAAAAAACCACAACCATATGTCCACATGACATACAATGGAAGCATTCAATTTTCTACTGCTTTACCAGGAAAATATCAACCTGAATTTGCAGGTTCTGTGGACAAAATGGCCAGAAACAAAGAGTCAGAGGAAATAAGTAATTGATATCTTTGGAATCCTCAGTGGAGATCAAAGAGCTTTCTGGTATGGATTCCCAGGAGAGCTGAAGGTCAGAGCCTTGCCTGCAGGACGTGGAAGCAGAAGCCTCCATCTTCTGCTCACCCAGCACAGCAAGGGATAAAATAACAAAACCATCAAAGTCTACAAACATGCTCAAATGCCTTCTGGACACTGTAATACTACGTGTGGGTGAGAATATGTGCCTGTGTGTATCCTCCCCTTTGAAACTAAAAATCTGTCTGAATCCAGACCTTAGGAAAGTTTAGATTCACAGGAAATCTTCTGCACAAATCTCTGCTGCAAGTAAAACAAACAACAAAGCTTGGGTCTCAGCTCAGCAGATCTGGAAATGTCCTCTCTGATACACGTCCAGCGTTGAGAATCCCCTCACAGCACAGCAAACGCTCTCACATGTGCTATCTAAATACCATTAGCTCAAGCGCCTTCCTCTGCATTTCCTTGCCTCGCAGGGGGGATTATCACAGTACAAGTGCAGTGACAAGCTTCTTCCTGAGTGCTCAGAGAAAACTCTTCCTTGATTTTATAATGAGAGAACAATCTTGAGCTCATCACACCACATACCCTTCAGTGAGATGATGTTACTGACTGAAGCAGATGGGAAAGCAGCATTGATTTGCAAAGACTGGGAACTACCTGCAAACCAGATCACACAGCCACCACAAGTCAATGGTCTCTGTGGGTTTGCAGGACACAGAATATACCTGGGAACACAGATGGAGCATATCTGGTCTGCTCAAACCAACACACCTTAACTAGCAAGAGATCTCAAAGCCAAGACAGTCAGGAACACAAATTTTGCAAGATCAGGTTATATCCAACCTGTACTTCTTTACCAGGAAATGAGAGCAAACATTTATAACTACAGGACAAAGGTACACACACGCCTTTGGAAAGCTAAGCTAATGAATGAACACTTTAAAATCTTGTAGCCTAACTTGCTGCCCCTGAGCTGCCAACTCTGTCATCAAACCTCCAAATTCTGGCACATAAGCACAAACCAAACAAACTACCCTTTTTGTAAGCAGGTACAGTAAACACAAAATGTAAATGTTCCCAGTGATGTTTGGTTTAACAGCTAATACATCCACTGACATGACAAACCTCCACCGGAGAATAAAAACACACGCCTGCTTCTGTAAATCTCAGCGATCACATCAACGTGAAGTTTGCTAGTTATTAAAATCACACCAGCTTGGCACGCTTGCAGATCTATGAGTAACAATATTATGCTGCATTTTAACACCATTCCTGTGAACAGTATAGCTTACTATATACAAAAACATAAGGGTTTTAATCCTCTCTCAAACTGTGAAACACTAGTGAAATAGGGATTATTTTTCTGGAGCACGTGGATTCTTTTCAAATTTTTAATATATTTTAATTACACATATAATATATCTTTCTGTTTTTTCCAAGTCATTAAACCTCAGGGAAGAAACATTTTCCAACACAACTCTGTTCCAGTTACTAATTAAAAGAATTTTTATACATTTCTGTGACACGCTGCTAAAGATGATTTATGACGGTGGCAAACAGCAGGAGGTCAATGCCAAAGTTAACAGCTGGGCTTATTACAGTCATTTTTAAGATTTACTCATGCCATCAAAAAGCCACTATGCACCAGAGTAAAAACCCACAAACAAGTTTGCTGTATTTTCAATGTTAAATGCAGGGGAAATAAAAATAAGCTGGAGGAAGGCAACATTTTCAGGTCCCCAGTTGCAAAGAAGAGCAGAGTATGCACAGAGCTCCCTGAAACTGTGTTGTCCCACCAACACTCAGCACATGACCAAGAGAAGATACCTTTCTCAAGATACTGAAGTCTGAGGAAGTGCTCATCCAAATTTGCACAGTGATATATGTTATATTGGTAAGTCAGAGAAGAAACACACAAAGCAGGGAATACTCAAAATCCTTTCGTAAACAGCATCCCCCATTTGCCATTTTGCCCTGGGCACAGAAGTTCTGTTCACAGGTGACACACACCGAGTGGAGAAATGATTGGACCTATAAAAACTCATCAAAACATCCAAAGGCAAAAGGAGAAGGAAAAAAAAAAAATACCTGTTCAATTGAATCAACAGGTAAAATCTCATTTGCTTTTAACAATTATTTGTGGGTTATAGACCATCCTTCCATTTATGCACCCAGCTTACAAGAGAGAACATACACAGAATCTGACAGAAAGCTCATCTAGACAAATACTAACAGAAAAACCCCTCCTCCTACGACAGGCAGTTCAGTCACCAGCCAGTTGAGTAGTGTCAGACAAATTACCTTTTACTTTATAAAAAAAAGATAAACAGATTTATAAATTATTGATTCCAGTAAGTGTCAGTCAAGGGGAGGAAGGCAAGAGGGGAGCACATAACACGCTTTAAGAATGAATTAGCAGCTAAAGCCACAAGGGAACATCAGCAATTCCCCCTTTTCCTTCGGAGGATCGCAAACACCTTCAGCGAAACGATGACCACGGGGGCAGCAGAAGGACCTGCTTAGCCTGGAAATGACATCCTGCCAGTTTATTGAGCAGGCTTGAATAACTGGCAGACAATTTCCATGAATCCTGCCCAATAAAGCTGGATCACTAATAGGGCTGTAAGCTTTCTCTACAGCAACTACAACTGTCACACAAGCAGTAAATGCACGAGCAGCGATAGTAAAGTTTCATGGAGAGCCAGCCTCCATACTCGGAGTTACTCTTCCACTACACAACCCACGCTGGATTTCTTCCCGTTTCACTGGAAGAAAACCAAACAAGCTGGAATTTCACAGGTGTGATCTTGTTCCAGGGAAGAATTTTTCTAAGGAGTTAGTGGCAAGTTGGATGCAAGACCAGGAAACAGAAGAATCCAAAAACTGAGGTGAACTTACTCGAATATTTTCCTAACTTTTTTTGGCATCAAGAAGTTTGGCCTAGAGATTCCAAATCTTAAAAAACTGTTGATCTTGGCAGGAGAGGCTGCCAGTTTTCAGAGAGCTGTGGCTGGAATCATTAAGTTAATAGAAACAGTTTCCACCTACACTATGAACAGAGTTGGTTTCATATACCCACGTCCTTAAAGCAGCCCTTGCACCATCTCCCTCTACCACTTTAGAAAGAAACCGTACGGAAAAGATGGGGAGTGGGAGGGGAAGCCCTTGGTTTAAAGAAGGGGAACACAACACATTGGAATATGGCAAAGTCATTTTGGGGGGAGATTAACAGCATCCAGAGATGAAAGGCTAATAAGGAGCACCACTTTGTATACAGTATGGGCATGCATGTCATAAACTCTCATATATTCATAAAGACAACAAAAAACAGCAAAACTGTCTTTCATAGCATCAACACAGAGCAAAATTCAGGCCAGATTTTGTGATTTTTACTATTTCTGTCTATCTTCCAAAAGGGATTGGGGTGAGGGGATTGCTGTTTCATGTTTTGCTTTTTAAATTATTTCTTTTTTCTTTTTAATCACTTTGCAAATGGCTGGAACAAATGAAGACATTACAGCCTGCAGCTGCTCATGACTGCCAAGATACTAGAAGCTGTCATGCCCACAGAACCGAGGGAGCGAACAAGCCCTCCTACACCGAAGGCAGTGAGCAGGCTTAGGTTAAAATCACTGATGGAAGGAGATTGGAGCTAAGCTGTCTGACTTCACACAGACACAGATCAGGAAGCACTCCTCCATCTCCGTTGTTTCTAGCTGATCTATGTAGACAACTGCTTTTAGCTACAGTAGAAACACCTTAAACTACTGCAGCTAACTCCAGAGGAGGGCACCTGGTCCAGCTTTCCTAGCTTTCATTTCCTTTGCAGTCCATCTCAGGAAAAAAAATTACCGTACAATTAACACAGACACCTCCACAACCACACTTCCCCTCTGCACCCCCTTCCCCAGAGTATTATTAAATAAAAGAAAAAAGGCAAACCAAAAGAAGATGACCCCGAAAAGTATCTTCTCAGCAGGCTTTGCTGACAAAAGGTACAAGAAGAACTGAACCGCTCTTCACAACGCTTCTAACTCTTAAAACAGGACAGGAAAATACAATTACAGAGGCAAACCACAGCCACTATTGAAATGCAGCCCATGGTCTTGACTGGGAGGCTGCAGCTTGCCAAAGGCATTCCAACAGCAAACAATAGTGCGAGCTCCCGACAGGAATTCCTGGCAGCTGGTGTCTCCGCAGGCGGAAGTGCTTCTGGTTCAAATACTTCCTTTACCACTGATAACGCGCTCCGACCACTCGCCATGCCAAGGGCTTAAGAGATAAGGAGAGGATCTTCCATGCACCCTCATCCAATCCTGCTCTGACAGCCGTTTATTTTTAGAAGGTGGCTACATGAATGCAAACACAGAGAGACAGAGACTGTGCTGTTTGAAGGGGTAAATCTGTGTCAAATGCAAGATTGCTGCAGTGATACAGATGGACATTACAGCACTTTCTCTCCTTTAGCAGTGGGTCTTTCAGGGAGCAAAGAATATTATCTGGGAAGTGCAGAGCTGATCAGATCTTCATATTCCATTACTAAAACCTACTCAACTAAAGATAATTTCTTAATTCTTTCAAATGAAGAACAAAGTCTTTATTTCTGGCAGGAAGTAGAGGTATGTATGGAATAGCTAATCACTGTTTCCCCTGTTCATATTAATGGCATAGAGCACTAACTAAAGTCAAACCACATTTGCACCATGTTAGGGGAGGAACATTCTACTTTGTATAACTTCGCAACATAGGGGTTTTGTTGACGTAGTGGAATTCCTGTGCATTAACAAGCCCTAAAGCTCACTACAAGACAGTAAGTGACACAACTGCCACACCAAGACACTCAAATGACACGTGAAGGAGTTAACTTGAACAGCTCGACAGCTAACTGAACACTAAGATGCCCTGTATAGCAACAATCCTGTCAGAACAGGATTGGATGACGCTATTAAGACTCATAAACTTTGATCCAGTGTTAGATTAAAATAAATTTATTATGCAGAACCTGGCTCTTCATTGTAAAATTTAAAATCAATGATGTAGCCTTAAAAAAAAAATAAATGCAGTAAAAAAATGTAAGGTATTTCAGCAAAATACCAGCGAGTTTCTGGCACTGACGCAACCTGTAAAGCCCAGCCTGTAATTACAGCTTTGACATCAACTACCTTTGCCTGGTAAACCAGCAATTTCCTGCTGATGCAACGTGTGTCTTGCTGGCCAGGCACAGATAACACTAAAATACATACACTGTTGAAAGCAGTATAGCAGAATTTGTCTGAAGAGAAAAGCATCCCAAAACGCACCTGGTTATGTTAACATGGAGCTAGGATTAGAAGAAAACAAATCTTTTTTAATACATCTCCGAAAGTTAATTTAAAACAATCTCATGAGGTGAAATGCCAAGATATTAATACAAATTGCACCATGAGACCATATTATAAGTGACATAAACGTTACAAAACAATCTGAAATTTGGCCAGGCTGTTAATAGACAGCATTACACAATTCCTGACGCAGCCAGATAATACTGCATTTCTACTATGCAAATTTTTAACAGTGAATAGATTTTGAAAGGAGTTTACACCCACTACCCCTCAAAGGCAACTTGGTAATTCACTATTAGGTGCCAAGCTGTCATTTACAAGTCACTTCAGCCTACTGCTATTCTCTAGTCTACCTTGTCAGCACAAAGGAGCCACCAAAAAAACCACTTGATTAAAATGTATGAGCCCTAGAGGAACCTATTTTTAAGTCTGTAAACTAATACTGCTGTAGTATTAATAGCTTTCCTTTATTTTACCATTAATACTGGTCTTCTACTAAGGAAATACTGCAATGCTTTACCCTTTTGTATTTGAGAAGCAAAGCTCTGTTCTTAAGATATTTTTATGCATATAAAGAAGTCATTACACCATAGGTATCTATCAGAAATCTTGCTTAGAAAAAGGAAGGGACAAGAGGCACAGAGCTGGTACTTAGGGCCTGATTCACCTTATTTAAGCGCATGTTTTGCTTTAGGTACATGAATATTAAGTGTGTATGGTATTTCAGAGGTAGCAGTGCTGGAAACAGAGAATTTACCCCCCCAACACACTTTTCTGACAGTGCCTCCCCCGCTGCCATCGCCCACCGCTCTCCTCCTGGCTTCACAACACAGACACGGGGAGAGAAAACAGCTCAGAGGCCTGGCGTGGCTGGATACCCAATATTACTTTTTTTTTCCCTGGGCAGTTGGTGTTCTGCTAGTGCCAGAGGGCACAACCCAGAGGAGAAGTGAGCAGGAGCATGGGAAGCTGTAGATGCAGCAATGACACCATAAAAATGAGTGCTAGACAGCACCAGCTCCTGCTTGTGGCAACTTCCCACCAGAACATGCTTCAGGTTTGTCAGCAGAACTACAGGAAGAAAATCTTCAAAGAATATATTATCTGCTTTTGCTTCTCCCTCTCATAAACACAAAAATCTCAGCATATCAACCCTACAAGTATGCCCTGCCATCCTTAAAACATTCCAAGAAATGCTTAAACCCACAAAAGAATGAAATTATTTGTCTTCACAGTGCTTTAAATACTAGTGCTGTGCAAAGGCTGTGCTCTCTCCAGCTTGCACATTGTGCTGAGTATCTCTGAACGATGGGAAGGAAAACTCAAGAGGACTGCACAATGCAAAAAACATCTGTACGTACACAGCAACCTGCTCAGCACCTACTGCAACACAAAACTTCTCTCCAAAATGACTGAAAAATTAGTGATGTCAAAACAGAAAATTACCAGGAGACTAAAAACAGGGACATAGATTAGTCACACTATTGCTATACACAGAAACCGAAAATGAAGAGAGCTTTGCTTCAGAAGAGTGAGGACTGCTCCTGTTTGTGTCAGCAGCCCATCTTCCAGAGACCTCGTTAGGCACTGGGCTCTGCACTGGTGTCCTCTCAAGCCCACTTTGTTGTCTCACTTGCTCTGCTTTTGTGCCTCTGTGTGTCTGCCAACGCACACACATCCCCTGCTCGGTGGAACAGACCCACTTAGAGCCAGCAAGTGTGAATAATAGCAGAGACGAGCCCTGAATAGGACCCAAGCTCCTTCTCAGTCAGAATTTTACAGAGACAGGAAAAAACGGATGCATAATTCTGCTTGCAAAACTGTCAAGTACGGAAACATGAAAGGCTGTAAATAATTCACTCTATATTACAGGAAATGTTTTACAAATGAAAAGGTTGTAACCTCTTTTTCGCTACAAGGCTGGCAGATGCTGGAGGCATTCCTGCTTCTCTAAGCGCAGAACAAAATGTTCCCTGTTTATGAGACACGAGCAGTGATTCTTGGTTCTCAGCCCTCCCCGATACTGCTCAATGAAAAATGCTCCTGCCTCTATTTCTGAGGGATGGCTCACAAAGGACTGAAGCCTGCACACTTCTAGAAACGCAGCTCAGGCTGACTAGTAATTTCTTGTGTTCTGATAACACAGCTGCTGCAACGCACAATGCAGAGCTGAGATAACATGAAGAGAATGGCTAAATTTGAATTATTTATATTTACATAAATACATTCATGTAATTGTTTAAAGATACACACACATAAACTAAAAATATGCATGCAGTTATTACAGATGACTCAATGACAAATGTTTGATGCAGTCTTAAAACAGTGACATCAGTCAAATGCAGTGGAAATAAAATCATCTCCAGCCTCAAAGGGGTGGTCACATGGCTGAGTACAAATTCCGGCCCAGTACACAGAAGCAATTCCAAATGAAGAGACTCTACTGCTTTAATTTCTTATCACTAAACATTTTTGCAACAAACTAAACAAACCTTAGTGGAGGTCTCTCTACAGCCTCCCCCACCAGGTTAGTTGGCAGCCAAACACAATGAAGTTTTGTATAGAAAAGAAAGCTGAAACTCACCTGTATGTTGCCAAAGTCCACGTTTTCATAATGGAAATGTGCACATTCAGCCATCTTCGGGAAATGACCCTTTGTAAAGGATAACCTGAAGCACATCAAAAGCACACTGTAAGATAGATGCAAATCACTGAAACACTGCTCAGCACCAACAACTGTTACAAAGTGCAGTTACTGCTATAAATAATGATGACTTTCTCATCCTAAAGCCAAGGGAACAGAGGGATTTGTTGATGTGATGCACCGAAACAGTGGAGAAAGGAATTGAGTGAGAAAGGAAAACTAAATTGCAAAGTAGCTTTTATCATTGCATCCCTAAAGATTTGTGTGGCATTTCAGCAACACCAAAGCCCACAGCTTTAGGAAACGGTGCAGGGAGAAGCCGCTCTACCTTCACAAATGCATTTCTGCAGTGCAAATAAAACAGCCTTACACGAGACACGTAGGAAAGTAGAACTTTACCTGTGAAAGGCATCACAGCCCATCAGTCCCGGGGTGATGTATCTGAGGGTGCAGAACAAACGCTATTTATCCTTTGCCTTTTTAAAATTCAAAAGTGAGGCATCATTATTCCCAAGTGTCTCCAGTGACAATGATGGCTGACGGGGAGATCCTCTGGCTCTGCAACATGCTCTTGCTTCTGCTGAAGCTATTATAGACTCCTATAGATATTTCTGGTGGTGAGCCAATGAGATTGTCATTATCTAGCTCTCTCTTCCCACGGGAATACAAGTGGGAAGTGAGATGCAGCATCTGGCTGCTCAGCACTAGAACAAAGAGCCATTTCCCTTAAAGCATCAGAGCACTACAGAGAGGTGATCTGAACGCACAGATCAATCCATACTGGGGAGTTCTGGTCCTCATGTCAGCATTCTTAGCAAAGACAAGTCAAATAATATTGATTACTCCTGATCCCCTTTGCGGGTTAGAGGGTTGAAACCTTAGCTGCAAGCATAACAACTTGGTTTCATTCTCCGGGAGAGAATGAGAGAGAGAGAGTGTAAGCTCACATTAAAAAAAACCTGGGAGATCAGAGAAGAAAAAATTACCCCTAAAGACAAAAAATTGTGCAAAACTCATTCAAATGAAGAGGTACAGAGCAGAATGAAAAAAAAAAAAAAAAAAAGAGATAAAATATCAAATAAAAAATGTGTCTAGGCCACCCACTTGTCCGGGTTTAGCTTCCCAGAGCATGAGCAGATGGGAGAAGGATCTCATTTATACATTGCTTGGGCTTCTCTTTTTAGTGTTTTTTATATTTTTTATTTTTTAAATTAATCAGTTCCAGGAAGAAATTACAAAAACCTAAAAATACAGAAACAGTGAGGTTCAAAATTCTAATAAGCTTTGCTTCTATGGCCAGACACAGGTGAGAGAGCCAACAAAACCTCTCATGCCTCTAGTTTTAGACTACATTAGCCATGATTTACTTTGTTTTGCATGGATTTTGGTTGCTCAGATGAAGACACTATCAAAAATTGTTGCCAAATGCCCTCGCTATATTGCAGCACAATAGCTAAAACCCAAGATACCAAAACTAAAAGCCCAGCAAAGACAGGAAAATCAAAGAACACTGCTCTTACTTTTTTACATTCTTCACCTTCATACTCGCTGTGCTGCCACAGGTGCGCAGCGGCAGCTCCCCCGGAATGTCAGGGATATCTGCACCTCTGGCCTGCAAAAGAGAAGATAAAAAGCAGGGGATTAAAGTTTGAATGCATGCTATGGACAACCGCCTGCTACGCAGCAGCACGTGTGTTCTTACACGTATGTACACACACAGCTCTCATCTCCTATGTGCTACAAGTTGTATTTCTGCCTTTTTACCAAGGAAACCTGAACCTCAGGATTATGACAAGTATTTGATTCTCTCTTCTGAATCATGCTACAGAGCCTTGCTAATTCTTAATAATAACTGGGAGATCCAGCAGTTTTTCAATACTACTTCTGGTCTCTAAAGAGGAGATTTCCAGAGGTAGGAGTCTAATATCCATTCCTAAATTCTATACTTGGACTCCTCATTAAGCACCTGATTTTCCAAACATCTGTGCACTTCTATTCAGGCAGAGGCACCAGAAGCTGGATAGCTCAAACAGTGGAAAAGGAAGTTAATGACAGAGCTGCTTATATGTGGGAGGCTGGCTTTTAAAAAAGATGTTTGAAGCTATTGGTATAAGTGCATGAGCATATTAAAATTCCATAATCACTAAAATTTATTAACTTTAGTGAGGCCAAAACTCCAAACTCCCTCTTTTTTATTTGTTCTGTCATGCTTTCCCATCCTCTCCCTCCTCCAGCTGCTTTTTCATAAGCTGTGAGCTCTGCTGGGGTAGCATTCACCAGCACAAGGGACTCTCCAGCACTCAGTACCATGTGTTTCTCTTGCTGTGCTGTACCAGGCCGTAAGCCCTGGAGGAATGAGGAGTTTTAGGTGAGGCTTTATGAAGGGAGCAGTGATCAAACAGGAAGATCAGCACGGCCTTCACAGAGCAGAAGGAGAAAAACATGGTCCGTGCTGCTGGCCAGAGACAGCTCATTAGTGATGTGGGTGAGACCAGCTGAATGAGCTTTTTTCTGCTTTATACAGTGTGCTACAAAACTTGAATAACATCCAAAATTCACTAATGCTCAAGCAAGAGGAAGAGATGCACCTCAGTATTCCCTCTCTTACAGGCCTGGAACAAAAAAATGTTCTATTAAATTAATTTTAACCATGACAGGAGTAAAGAGACGAGTTCCCTGATCCAGATCAGTCCCAGTGCTTCTAAGCTGGTCCATCAAAAGTCCCAAAGAAGTTGTAAATGAGAGAATATAGCTGTAGACCACAATGTAAAATTTGGAAACAACTTGGTCCTCCCACCAAAACTTCAGAGTTGGACAATTACAATTCAAGCTAGCAACCCACACACGGGGCGAACAATGGGGGAATCTTTCTTCTCCCCCTCCCTGAAGCTCTCATTTTAGCTTGACACAGGTCACATTTACATGTGCTTCACCACATCAGAAAGAGCTGCAGTAAAGCAGTCAAAACCACTCACCATGCCTGTATTCATTAACCAACAGGAACAGAGCTAGAGGGAGTGAATCACCTCATTCAGCTCCAGACGTGCACGAGCTGCGCGGCTACAACTGCCTTATCTACCCGTGGCTGCTTTTAGAGTCACCAGAGATAAACAGGCACTTTGGGTCCAGTTCACCCACTTCAGATAACTAGTTCAGGACAAAAGCAACCATGTCAGAGGGGTATCTCTTTCTCCCTTGCTGTAGGGAATCCAGGATGACCCTGGCTCAGATGCAGACACACACCATAGTCAGCTGTATTCATCCAACTAACATCACTGCGGCTTGAGCAGAGCACGTTCTCTGCAGCCAGAGCAATTCCTGTCATCTGCAGCACTGCTCTTGGAAAAGGAATGCTGCAGCCACTATGAGTGAGCTCCTCGCCTTCAACATTACTGAATAAAATTGAAACCAGGACACTTGCTCTCCCAGTTGCCCCTTCCACAGCCCGAACCATAAGCAATGCTTTCACTCTGTTGTCCCACAGCTGTGCAGGACACGCACATCCACTCACCAAACTAAAACTAGGACAATATTTATATCCTTAAATAAACCCATCCTTGCCTGACTGACTGTTACTAAGCACACAAGTACTAGAGTTTGTAATTGGACACTTGAGAGTCTCATTGGGAATTTTAACGTTAAGAGGATCACCAATTTAATAAACCTTACAGGTCTTTTACATAAGAAAATAACTAATTACACTAATAAATGTGCCGTTCCTGTAAGCTGCTTTTAGGCAAGGCTGGATGCGCTTGCCTTAATTTTCTAAGGAACAGAATTTCTGTAGGAAGAAAAATAATTTTTCTTCTCCATTGGCAGTAGAAGCTGATGGGATATAAAAATGGATAAACAAATCTGACAGAAAAATGTGGGCTTCAAGCCAGTTTGCAGCAGTGGGCAGAGACTACCTTGGATCTGACTCAAAGTAGCGTAGGCAAAACTCACACCTCCAGGAGACATAAATGCCAGCATTTCTCTTTGAAAAAGTGTATTATCCTCTTCCTCACAGTTGAGTTACGTCCAAATCGTGCTAGAAGGAGCTATCTGCCTCTCCCAACTCCAACAGCAAGCATCCATTTAAATGGACTACAGTGAGATGCAATGCAGTAATCAACTTTGGCTGCTTTTCCAAATAGATCTGAGCTCTTTGGACTCTGCTGCAGAACAAGGATGTCTCATAAGTCTCACAACTGAGGAAAAAAGGACAGAATGGTGATCTTGTGCAAGCTAAATTCTTCAGTACGAGGTACCAACACAAGAAAAAAAAATGGTGAATAGATAGGTAAGCAAACAAGAAACTCAGTGCGATTTTAGAAACCATATTACTCAAAAATAAACTGAAACTGCTTTCCATTTAAACCAAAGATACATAGCTACAGAGAAGCACACTTTATTCACCACTAGTTTGTACCTGTTTTAATCCAAAACCCAGCATGCAAAGTGTCACCCTAGATTACCCTCCTTTCAAAACACAAACAAAACACTCCAAATGAGATTTGTCATCTTTTGTGCTTTGTGTCACAGTAATTTAATTTTAAAAATCATTTTGAAACAGTTGAATAATTTACATCTGAAAATTAGCTAGCTAGCATCACCAGTTGCTTCTCACTTCCTTATTTTCTATGCATTGCTGTTCTGTGGAAACATAGTAATTGCATAGCAGATCTGTTCATGCAAATTATTTATTCCAATTTTCACAGCTTAATGTCACTGCTCGATCAATCTGCTTTGGTCTGAAACTCAGTAAACAAATTAGGACTCAATTTAGAATGCAGTCTATTGACTTTATCAGGATCCTCTTGCATTTCCATTGAAGCTTTAGATTAACACCAGTCTCCTCCTGCATTTGTATTAGTAGCAGTTGGGATAATATTTGAGAACTTTGGTATTTTATGAGAGACACCTCCATGGATTGCGAGGCAGGCAGACCCCACGGCAACGCTTGCTCTAAGCAGTGTTGGGAGAACACCTGCTTACAGATATGATTTGGAAAACTTCACTTTTGTGCTGTCCAGCACACAAAACCTTAGTCATAATTAATTTATATCTAATGATTCCACTGCATAATATGCAATAATTTTCTCCTAAAAAGTCTTATTGCATTTATCAGAAAACATGTCACTCCTTCTCCCTCACATCCAGAAACGTAACACGACTTGAAAACACAGGGAAACTGAAGAAAACAGTCCAGCCAACACGACGTGATGGTTTCCACCGTGGTATCCTCCACAGGGGGACATATGGAACCAATGCAAAACCCCAACCTCCTCCTACAGACTTACACTGGGATGCACAAGAAGAGAAGGAACTGTGAAATCCCACCAAGCTCCAGTAATGCCATAACTGGTAAACTGGTTTTCCACAATGCTACTCTAAAACCCCTGAGCAGATACCACACACAGGAACGGACACAACGCAAGACTTGGCAGGTCAGCATGTACCCAGGCTGCTGAATTCAAGTGGGTTTTCTGAAGGTGGAAATTTACTCTTAACCCACAGTTAACACAAAGCAAGAGTAACTATTGTCTAAGTCACATTTATGCATCTTCCTGCCATCAGTCTTTCACCAAGACCAGTTTGGAGGGACCAGATTGCTCTGGATTCGTTCAGCACATCGGCTCGTTTCTAAAACTGGCAGAGCTGATGCGAAATGCTAGTTGGTTTCCATGGCAGTCTTTCCTTTACATCATCTTCATTTCCCCTCGATTTTCGTGGAGGAGAAAAAAAAAAAAAAAAAAAAAGAGGACACCAACAAACTCCCCAGAGCTTTCCAAAACAACAAAGCTTTGGTAGAGTTTTACTTCTTCACTGAAGAACAGCAGGAAGCAGAAATGTTGTTTCAGTAAAAGTCATTACTCTGTGGTGAGTAATCACCTACTGAACTTGAGCGAGAGGATGAACTGGAGTGGCCAGTCTACACAGTTCGATATCTGAAGTGGGTGTTTATGCACAAGGACATCAACATCTCGAGTACCAACCAGCTACACAAAGCTGGCTTGGCAGCAAACTCTTTGCAGAGCTTACTTTGCAACGTTAAAAAGAAAGTGTCCTACAAAAATCCCTTGGTGTCTATGAGGTAAAAGATGATGCTCCATTAGCACCGTCCTGCTTTTCCCAATTACTGCTCAAGAGTCAGCCTGAAGCACAATGGAAGAAGAAATCTGGTTCATCTCAGCTCCATACTCCACAGCCACTAAAATACTCCAGGGAAAGCAAGCTCTCTCCACTCTCACTTTATATATTGTAACAACTGTCCTGGTTCTCCACAATAAATAAAACAACAAAGCAACAGAAAAATGCTTGCACTAAACTGGAAGCCACCATGTCTGAGCTACTACAAATGACTCCAAACGAAAGGCTCCAATTCTGCAGCGTTTATCAGCCCAAGCACCAGCCCTGAAAGGACTAAAATCTACCTGAGCACAGGAGGGCCAGGACTGGGGCTCTTTTCTGAATAGAAGAAATGTATGAAAATTGATGAAGATACAACAGTGGTGATATGATGGAAATGCAAGTATTTCTCAAGTTCTTCACATTATCACTTTCCTTTGATTCATTTAGTGGATGCCAATGAGTTCCTAAGTATTTCCATTCAGGATATTTGTGTCCCTTCAACACATTTCAGCTGCATTTTTCAAAGCTGCTTAAGATACTTGGACACATTTAAAATGAAGAAGCAACTGCATTTGTTTTACCCAGCTCTGATAATCTCAGCTTCAACAACAATATCTGCTCATTATACTGTGGCAGCTTTACCTGAGAAGTAAAAAAATAAAAAATACTCCCCCTCCAGCTCTGTTTCCCAGTTGAACACTTCAGAATGAATACCCATGCCGTTCACGGTCTGATCAGCAGAGCGCAGCACTGGCACATTTAATAACCACCCAGAGCGCATGCAAAGCTGCACAGCAAGGACAAGCTCCTCTTCCCATACCCAAGAGCCTCGTGTACCCATCTGTATTTGCAAAAGTCGGCTACACGCCCTCACCCAGACAGCAGTAAGGCAGCAGATAAGTTTTACTTTTGAGAGTGCAAGGGTTTAGCACACTCTGATGACAGCAATGCAAGCCACTGTGTGCACAGAAACAGCTTTGAGATCCAACACAAAGGCAGAAAGACGTTTTTCAGAATGAGAAACGGTTGAACCTTTTAAATTGTCTATTTGTTTAAAATTTAATTCATCGCTTAGGTCCTTACCTAGTGTAAATTTCTTTATCCCTATTGCACAGAGAAAAGAAAAATAATTTCTGATGTGCCAAAGGACAGCTGTAAGACTGCCTGGCTTGTGTGCAGGCACAGCTCAAGGCCAGAACGGCTGGAGTCATTAGAAGTAGCACTGGCTTTTTAATTTAGCTCTCAGTTTGGGGACTGTGGAATGTGAGGGAACAGTTACCCAGTCTGACATGCTTTTAAAATCTCATGGGAAATGGGAAATGTAATAGAGGTAAGCCAGTGAAAAAATGGCAAGTGCTTCCAGTAGGGAAACTCTGAATACTGGCTGTGGCTGTTCTTAAGCCCATGTCTAAGAAATCTGTGTTCAATAAAGAAGATACCTCCACATGCATCATTTTTTCTGAGTTTAGGACTTAATTCCATTTTCCACACTCCCTGTCAATGCTGAATTGTTCTAACCAGTACATATTGCATGGCACGGTTAACAGTGAATTCTTCTCTTTCAAAAGACCACACAGGATGCGTTTTTTTCTACTCCCAGCTCTTCCCCTCCAAAGGGGGGAAAAAATAAGGAAAAAAAAAAAAAAACAAACCAACTTTTAAGCATTGCCATGAGCTGGTAAATTAAGGGAAACCTCTCATTCCTGAGACTCAGTATCATAGAGGAGTTAGTCCAGGGATCCATGGTTTAAAAGATCAGCCTGGAAAGAACAAATTCTTAACTATTCATCTACTGTGTTTCCAAATAAAGTTTAGCTCACAGATAGGTGGGTAAAACCATCTGCAGCTCACATGTAAAACAATTACCCTGGTAAGTGGAAGACAAAAATGGAGGCACTGAGAGAAAAGGAACGGTTAGCTACTGAGGACAAGGTCAGCATGATAACTACCTGAGAGCTGTAGGCTGGGGTTTGCCATTGCTGCAGTGAAGCAGCAGTGAGATGGCCTCAGCCCCACTCCCCCAGGTCTCAGGCAGGGAGCTGCAGCAGGACAGTGCATCGCCTCACACAACAGCGAGGGAAAGGACTGGCTTTAAGAACAGAAATCCCACATACAATGCGCGTGGGAAAGGCAGCCAGGGTTTGAGTCCTCATTCTGTACAGCCTACAAAATAAATTCTAGAAAAAAAGCCTCAGAAAACAGAACACCCAATGAGCACAATACTTGTGCTCCAGTTCCTTGTTCTCTTAAAAAAGAAAAAATAAAAGACCCCCCAAAATCCCAGACCCCATTTGATGCACAGTTTCTACACTCTGTTGTTTCACAGGGGGAGAAGGGGGTCCTAATCACGGCTTAGTTATAAAAGGACAAGTGGAGCTTTGGGTTGTTACAGTAAAAAGCAATTTCTCATCACACAAAAAACTACAGAGATTAATTCAATCTGAAACTAGCAAATACCCCTCTGGTAAGTCCCCTGGCCTTATTCAGTGATTATGCAAATAACAATGTTATGTTATAGGTATAAATCAGCTTAGAAACTGAAGAAGTTTTCCAATGCAGTAGAAAAGCAGCCTGACATTTAGCCCCAATATCTGAGTCAGTAAAATTAACATGAATTTATATTTATGTGTGTGAAGGCAACTCGGACTCAGCTTTTTGTTGATAAACAGAGCTGTTTCCAATGGCATAAAATACAAAGCTGGCATATGATACACTCATTTTCCAAACCCTTATAATAACACAGTAATGTGAAGAATGTGTCTCCTTGTAACATACAATTTCTACCATAAGCTGTCCGTAAACTTCTGAACAACAGAACAAAAGAGTCAGTTCATTAACTTTGTGCAAGGGGAAAGCTTGGCCTGGGATCACACACCCTGTTCTGGCTGAGCCTCCAGCTGCTGGTCACGAAAACTGGGCAGGATTCCTCAAATCTGCCTTCCTGACCAACTGTCCAAAAACAATGTTCAGCCTCAACGAGCCAGTGCTGGGTTAGGAAAGATGACACAGATATTTATGTTGGCAAATCTGAGGTGGCAGTGCTCTCCAGCAAGGATCTGGCGTCACTCAGGTGAGGTCAGAACAGGACACCTGACACACGCTGCAAGAGCTGCAGAAAGGTTTCCATGCTACTGGTCAGCACAACCAGGAAGGTGAATGATGACCTCTTCCTCACATCACCAAGAACATGAACTCTGCAGAAGCAGATGCTGAGACTCTTTGTCCTCCAAGAATGTTCCCTTGCACTCATAACATTTTTACATAAAATCAAGTGATTTTTTTTTTTTTTTGCGCTAAAGGTCAACACTTACGGAAAAAAAAAATAAGATTGAGACACAGAAACAAAAACACCCGAACAGAGAAAAAACCATAACAAATGAAGAAGCCATTGCTACACATTCCTGCAACTGTAACACACCAGACTATCCTGATTAAGAAACCAAGAGCAATCAGCCACATACAAATACAGGAGAAAATGCTGTGCCACAATGCAACAATCAACAGCTACAACTTTGGATTCTGCAACCATACCAAAGAGCATCTTCAGATGTTGCCAAGCTGAAAATACTTGCTTGCAGTATAAGCCACAGAGCAAATGAGAACACACAGACTCTAAAACTTCTTTTACACTCTGAAACAGAAGGCACACGAGGAGCAGCAGTAGCCTGAGGGCATAGTTTCATGATAGCCTGAGCTTGAAGAAGTAAAGCCAAACTCCCAACCCAAATCCTTCAGCCCCAGGCTACTCTCTCTCCTACTTCCTCTCATTGCAGCTGCAACTGTTTTAGTGGCTACAGCAAAACTCCCTGAAACAATCCAGATTAAAAAGAAAGAGGAAAGCTGAACTTCTTTTGGCGGATTATTTTTAAATTAGATTAGCTCAGTGACTCACTTCCCAACTCTTCACCCCAGAATCTCTCTCACCACAACTTTCCTGAGATCATTCTCTGTAGCATGGCAGGTGGGAAGTTTCTTAAAGCAGATTTCTGCAGTGGAGAAGCTGGGTGTACTTTTGAATCCACAGAAGACCACATCCAGTCCCACGTGGATAACATGGAGTTGAGAAACTTGCCGGTGTTATAGAGAACAGTGGTGATTTTCAGCCTGAAACCAACTCTGATGTCTCCTCACAGGAGATCACACACACTCACATAACCATGTCACAGCCACAAGCCTTTGGATCCTACACTAGTTGAGGAAAATTATCTAAATGAGGCAGACTACAACTGCAAAAACCACAGGGTTTGCAGTCAGAATCACCTGTGCCCTAGCAACCAGGGCATTTGATCAGATCCTAACGAACAGCACACAGACCTACACTGGCACAGCAGTGACCGCAGCAATGTAGCCAGGCAGAACTTTATGGGATGATTTAAATTTAAAAAAAAATCAGGCTAACGATTACCAACATTTCCAGGGAATAATTCCTCACCTTATAATTAAGAAGGTTGAATCATGGCAAAAAAATTAATGCCTGCGACCTTCAGCAAGACAATATATACTCTGACAGGTTTTGTTTGTCTCTTGGGGTTATCTTGGGGGTGGGGAATGGAAGGGGATAGACGAGCAATCTACTGACAACACTTCAAAAACTGTTTCATCTTTTGTGTGTGTTGTAATTAAGAAGCAATGAATACTGATTAAAAAACCCCAACCACTTATAAATAAGAAACTCCTTTCCTTTCTTGGATGTTCCATCTTATTTTTAAGCAGTTGGGACTAGGAAAAGTGATTGACAGATAAACTAATGCTTACTTTTATCTCCCAAACAAGTACATTTCAAACAAATGTGGCATTTCTTACATTATGACAACAAAACATGTAAAAAGAGATCATGTCTGGAATAGGGTGGGAGGAAAAAGAGGCAGAGGGTTGTGACAACATAATCCAGCCTTGGGAGCTCATCTCACACTGCCGCTCAGAATTCACAATGAATAACCTGGACTAATTACAACAGCATGACCAACACCAACCACCAGCACAGCACCACCGTGCTGTCACCAACAGTCTGAGCCCAATCAAATCGAAAATGGGTGATAACTATCAAAGATACTGGGCTCTGAAACTGTCTGAAACTGAACCCAAAATTCTATAACCTGAAACCCAAGAGATTCAGACTGGTCATTCACAGACTAAGCAACTGCTGCACAGCTGCTATTCACACCACGTACGCCACTGAGCCCAGTGGTTTATTCACAGTATTAGGCATTGCACTCCAGTACCAGCTTTATCTTTTTAACTGTCATTATCCCCTACAACCATAGAAGAAGAAATACTGGTGCTGCCATTTAAATACATGACCCAAACGTTTCAGGTAGCAAGACTGATGTGTATGGGATTCACTTTGAAATAGGTAAGATATGTAGAATGCAAAATCAGGGTGCATTAAAACTGGTGAACAACAAACTTTACTGATCCAGGCTTAGCAAATTCTAAACAATTCCTTCTTTGACAAACATTGCATATACATAGATTTTAAAACAGAAATTTAGAAAATGTAATTTTTTCCTCCTTGATCAACACTGTACAGCAAGAGTACATACACTGTAAAGAAAGTAAATGTAAGTAGAAACAATTGCTTCTATAGCATCGCCAATGAAAATTAAATGATTGCTATAAATTAATACTTACTGCCAAAAATACAGTATCCATTCTGGTTTAATTGAACTCATTTAATTGGCAAACTCAAACACAGCCAATGTGCCAATTAAGTGATTGTCTCAATTTTCAAAGATTCTCAGGGACAAGCTTCGTGCTGGGAGTTAGCCTGTGAAATAAAAATGACTCTCTAACCAAGAGGGAGAGGGAGCAAAAGAACCATACACAATATAATACCTTGCCAAAGCTCAACGAGGGAAAAAACACTCGATTCATGCAGCAATAACAAGGAAAACAAGTTGTGTGAACTGAAAATTAAATATCGGTTACTGGTGCAATGCCAGACCAGAACTGTTTTGACCAAAATATTATTACAGCCCGATGGCTGCTTGGTGTGCCGTGTGGATCATTTGTCTCGTCCCCACACCTGTATTGTCCACACAATCCAAAATCCCATTTCTCTCCCATCCTTATCTTGGCTGTTAGCGGTGCCCTGTGACCTGTCTGCTACTCAAAGCAGCAGCGACTCACGTGAAAACGCTGCCGAGCGCTGGACAGAGCAGACGGTGCTGCAGTTACTGCCAGATTAACACAGGAGCTTTACTGAGCCAGGCAAGTCGAAAGCTTGAGAGCCTTCAGCAGCACAAACCACCCCTCCAAACTTCAAGGTAACATTTTCCATAGCATTTAAGAAATGCCATGACTCGTAAAGCCTTAGAGCCAGAAGCTAGAGCAGGTAGGTGAAGAAATATCTACAGCCCAGTCCCAGGGAACTGTCCAAGTCATTCAGAAAAACAACAGAAAAAACAGAATTTCAGCTTCCTACCCACCAAAACTTGGTCAGGACTGACACACTTAGAAACATGCCTGATGTTTTTTGAATTAAAAACCAACCAACCAAAAATAATTCAAAAAGAAGCCCTATGTACTCCCATTTTTTGCATCTATTCTTGCAGAAGCCACAATCAAGATCCGAGGCAGCACTAGACTGAGTGCTTCACAAAGAAAGAGAAACAAATCCTGCGCTGAGGAGAGTGAAATCTTTCTTTAAACCTTTACAATTCACTAAACTCTACACACTTTTATAAATTGTATTTAAAAATAGTTTTCTCCTCACTCATGTCCCAGATTTAATAGAGTGATATATTGAGGTCTCATTAAAAAGCTTTTATTACCTTCACAAGCCGTGGTACGTTACCTTATCTAGTATCCGACGCTGAAAATACTACAGAATCCATCTGACCTGATATAAGAACTAAGATTATTCCAGGGACTTCACAGGACAGGGTCTAACCTCTGTGCCTTTCTAAAACATTTGGAGGTTTGTATTTTTCCTAAGAAAATTCTACCAGCATAAGCCAAAAAAATTATGTGTATCAACTGCCAACTACTTGTCTTCTTGTTCACTTCTGCATTTGGCAAATTCAAGGATTCACAATAGTTCCCATCAGTAATTTAGAGGTTCCTGTATCACACCTCTCCTAGGTAACCTGGTTATCAACCAGTAACACCTGGGGATACTACAGCTCTCATCTCAATAACCTCATTATGGACAATCATACTTGGAGATCCTAAAAGCTACTGTTCAGAAGTGCACCAGGGTGGGAAAGGCTGAGTTCCTCAAGGTGAAGAACTCTTGGTCACCTCCAGCCATGATCTACTCATTAATTAATCCCTGCAGCCATTCACTGTAGGTTGTAACAGGTATCAGGATCATCAACCTGTATTCTTTTGCTCTGGGCACTATGGAAAAAATCTCCTAGTAAATAAACCTACCACAGCTTTAGGGATTCATATTTTAAAAGTTTCCAGAGCAGGAAGAAGAAGCAGAGACTGCAGAAAAACAGACATTTTCAGAAACACACACACATATATGTGTGCATATATATATATACACACACACAAAAGAAATCCCATTTCTAGCTTTGGAGTGAGTATATTCACTTTATGTCTAGTGCCTGTCAGGTTAACGCAGCTTCAGGTGGCATATTTCTGTGACAGTACAATTTTGACAAGGTGCATAACTAAAGATTTTTATATTGATCTCACTGTTGTAATCCTGCTTCCCCACAAAATTTAGGAAGTGGAAGAAAAAAGCAACAGGGACAGAGTGAGTGCCTGTGAGCACACTGGTCTGCTGGGAGGAGAGGCTGTTAGCACACTGCTTTTAAAAACTGCAACTTACTGAACTCAAAGAGGTGCTGAGAGCAAGTCAGATGGTCAATACTGTAAGGTAAACATAATAATAAGTTCAAATACCAATTTATGCTAAAGTTAATGACAGGCTAGGGACAGCTGTTTTGTAGGCTTGTATGAGAATCATTATATAAAGGCTCTCTTTTGCAACTTCATTTTTGTACCACAGAAATAGAGCACTCTCCAGGACCTTGCAAGGAAAATACACTCCTCTCCTTTAAAATAACATTACTATCTCAGAGAAATCTTAGAATATCCATATACTGCATTATTACTTGTCTCAAATACAGCTTTTCATCCCTACAACTCAGAAGTGTTCTACAAAGAAAGTCAATACCATCAACTGCATTTTCCAAACTGGAGCAGAGAAAGAAAAAAAGCAGCGTGTGTGAAGGTTACCCAGCAGGGCAGCAGCGCAGTGGGAATAGGAGGCCGAGACACCGAGAAAAATGGTATATCTAATATCACCAAATGCTAAAAATACAGAACATGAGTCAGGGGAGGAATACAAAATATAGCAGTCCTTGAGGACTACTCCAGCAGCTGTCTTATTATCTAACCCCTGCAAAGTCTGTCCATCTACTGCTGCATCTCATTCAGCCTGGTTCTCAAAATCTACAGCACAGGATTTCGTAACTACTATGAAGTTTCAAGAAGCACCAGAATTTCCCAAACAAACCAGGTCTGCAACACAAAATCCCTCGCCTTTCTGCTAAACCACAAACAAAACACAAGTAGTTGTAAAAAGTAGGTGAAAGTAAAAATAATATACATTAAAAAGATAGTGGAAGTAGTACCAAACAAAGGATGCAAGCTACTCGGGTACCCAGAATCAACTGGCAATGACAGAAACGTTAAAAATAGGGTTCCTGCCCTACCTTATATTTACAGTCCAGGAGGACACTCAACATCCACACACTTAAAAAGATCTTTAGTTTATTTCTTGTTGAGAAAAAGCTCTGGAAACAAAGCACTTATATAAATTAATAATAAGCACTTTGCAATATATTGTGGATAAAAGAGGGGAGGGAGAGTAGGGACGACTTGAATATGTTCATCTAACTGTGAACGCGTAAATCGCCTTTTCCCAAAGTACAAAACCATGTACAAAGCAGAGTTCAAGAGACAAGTGAATAAGCACCACCGGTCTGTGGGCTGTGTCAGAATTTCCCAAGCTCTCCTTACTGTTGCTGGTCTCAGCATTTGCTCACCTGGCAGAACGTGAAATTCATTTCAAGTGACAAAGCCTCGCACCCGGTTGGGTCTGCCACGGGAAGCAACAGAGAGAAGAAAACAAGACAGCTCTGTCCAATTTCCCCACGCCCCTGCAGCCTCCATTCCTCAGAGGTTGAAATAGCAACACCAAAACCTGAAATCTGCAACTTAAACAACTACTAACCAGAAATTAAATGTATTATGCCACTATGAGAAACTCACACACAGTGCAAGGAGCACGCTCCGGGAAAAGGCTAAACCAGAGGCTGCTGAAATTGCAGAGTGAGGGAAAGGAGCAAGGAAAAAAATCTCAAGGCTTAAAACGATCAGGAAAAAGACAGAATATAGTAGATACACTGGTTAAACAGCAAACAGAAAGTGACAGTGTTGAACACTGTCCTGTAAATATTTACATCTTGTAAATATTACCTGCTGACTGGACATAGGGCAGAGGTTGAAAGTGGAAATTTGATTCACTCAACACAGTAAACAGGAGCAAATGAGGTGTTTCTACCCATTTACAAGGTATTCAGAGGACCATGAGGTCAGAAGAATGCTGTAAGCACAAATCCAAGCCATTATAAATACAGGTTCAGGAGCTTTATGTGTAACCCTGTGCTTCATTGTACCAAATCACTGTGCACCAAATCTTGTATGTGAATTTTCTGGTTTATCACCCTCTAAATCTCTTTCTTACATCCACCTGGACTGCTCAGTTTTTATATTGCTGGCACAGAGCTGTGCAAGAGAACATGTCTAAAAAGTGAATTAATAGCACAGATAGAACATTATGCATAGGTATAGGCTGTGGTATAGAGCTGAGCACTGAACAATGTCCATGAGCACAACAGCCTTGATGAGAACAGGGAAAGTATCAAGCCAGAACAGGTGAACCTTTCCTTCATTGTAAATCAACAATGGAAAACAAAACAAAACAAACCAAAACAAATGAGGTATGCCAGCTAACTTGTGTTACAGGTGGAGATGCTGAATGACAGCCTGACGTTCCTGAGACACACCTGGAGGTTACAGACAGCTCGGTGGCACACAGTGATTTACACAGGACTCCTGGCTCCAGGGTGTTAAGAAGCACCGTGCGCTGGGAGCGTGCACTGCCTCACACTGATTGTAACAGACAGTGCCCTCAAACAGGCAGCACCAGCAAGAACTACTGGCCAAGGTGGAGAGAAGGAAAAAAAATACCCACATATGAGAAAAAACCATACTTAGGTAGTGACTACTGCAAAAAGTCAGAATTATCCGTGCATAAGCAAGGAGACAAGCAGGGTGATAAGCACAGAAAATAGCAGCAGACAAAAACACTGGTGAAGCCTAAGTTTGGGGTTGGTTTCTTTGGCTTGAAAATAAAGTTTGGAACAAAATATTGTCATTGCATTATATGGGTTTGATGATGCTTTTAAAGAATAAAACACAGTAGTTACTTTTGTTCCCCTGTTTAAAATTAAAACAAATACCTGGCTTGTAGGGAGTTTATCACCTACATGTTTTCTGAACGTTGTGTCAAGAACAGCTAATCCAAAATATTTCACATGACCCAGACAGATATTGACGGTGCTTTAAACTGTGCTGTCCTGGAATACTCAGACCTTCCCCCCGTCCAAGGTCTGTTGCAGATGGCAATTTCCTTTTCAGCTTACTACGCTAATGAGGCAATTTAGAAAATCTGAAAATAGCAAGATACAACTTCCAGACACTCCTACATGGACACAAGGCAGGTCCAGCTTCTGTGAGGTGCGATAACTTCACAAAACCACCTAATCAGATTGCCCTGTTTGGCTGCTAATAACATAACATCTGACCTTCCAAGCTCAGCAAATGCTAGAGGGAGCTGGGGAAGTCAAACTGCAGGTACTTTACTCACTCATTTAAAAAGAAAACAAATAAATCAAGGTAACACAGCTGTCTGTGCCCCACTGCCCACGTGTATTGCCTTCTGTAAGCCTGAGAACAGCACCTTTGTGGCTGCTTTTCTGCAATTCTGTTTCCCCAGATGCTAGGTTAGCTTTCAGGCTGAGGTTTTATTTCTATTGACTCAGCCAGCATTTTGCTAAAATCTTATTCTTCCACAATGCTGCATGCTTCAAAGAGCATGTTTTTACAAGAAGTTCCCTTCATGCTCAAAATCTTGCTGAAAAAAGAGGTTAATGCAGACTGAAAATCATTGTGACATTATAGACCTTTTAATTGGTTACTAGACCTGCTTTGGGGCACATATTAATAGGGCAGAAGCATAATGCATGCTCCTTCTCTCCTTTGACAAACTGCCAGAGGAAGGGAAGTATTTTGGTCTTGTGGAAAGTCCTATGCAATCCATTTGAAAACCTGAAACTCAGGGAATATAAATCAATGTGTAACTAAAATATGAGAGTAAATTGTTCAGAACCAAGAATAATGCACGTAGAAAATGCAACAGGGTGTCTTACCATAGCGCTGAGAGTCTCCTCCCAGTCTGGCCTCTCTCTGGGATGGATGCTTCTCTGAAGCTCTGGCACAAAGTCATCTTCTTCTGTATGTACAGAGGACTTCATCATTCTGGAAAGGAGGACAGAGAGGTTTGATACTCAGTGACCATTTCTAGGTAATCTTGCATACAGTCTGTTATGGTGCTGAGTTATGTGGCTCATATAACAACATAAATGCTTTCATAAATCCAGAAATCTAACAGACTTCCAAGTTTTTCTTACTTCCTCATTATACAAGCAGGACAAGAGAGCAAATCCAACGGAAAGAAATCTGCACTTCCTAACCAATCAATGGATAATATTGTTTAATCCCTGCACAATTTGCAAGTTTTAAAACACAGAAAAATGCAGAGGAGTAATTTTCAGTCCATTTCATATTAATTCCTTCTATTGCCCAGGCAAACAACATTAGCTTTATAAGAAGAAACACATTTGATTCCTTAGTTGTGTCACTGCATGTTTTGCCTCAGACAGAGATAGGAGTTCCCATATCTCAGCCTGAATTCCCATCCCAAGGCTGAGCCACCAGCTCTCACAGTTCTCGCTGAGCCTATCTGAAGGATGAGCACCTTCCACCGCCCCAACTCTGCAGGGATGCGCTCAAATCAGTCTCATTTTTATCAAGGTAAACTTTTCTTCAGATAAGGAGCCATCTTTCAAATACCCTAAGAAGTCTATTTCAAGCCTGCACAGAGATCAAAGGCTCAAAAATCAAAATTTAAAAAGTATTCCTGAAAGCTTCTCAGCCCATGTTTACGAGAGCTGTGCCAGAGAGCTGTTGTACACTGCACGTGCAGGGCGTACAAACCTGCCGCTGTGGAGATCATGGCACAGACCTGAAGTACCAACGGCCTGCTGAAAGTCTGGTATGACCCATCCTGCTGTCATTAAACATGACATTCAGGCAGGCTTTTACTTCATTAATAGATCTCCATTTATTTATTTAGGAAAACCATTTTGATGGAAATAAGAAAAGCTCTGTGTGTAAAATCACATATTTAAACCAGTAAATTCTTTAAGCATTTGCCAGACTTGTATAAAGGAATATTCTACTGCTGGTGGAAATTAAATACTTGCCACAGTGCCACAAATTACTGGAAAAGATAGTGAAGATTTTCTAACACAATTATAAACAATTATAAATTATAAATAAATCCTTATTAATCTTTAATAGTAACTATTTAATTCCATGCCATCTGAGACAAGAGACAAGGAAGGCTGAGGATGTTACAGGTAATATTAGTCCTTTCTGTATTAAGTCTGGTGGCTTTTTCATCTCTGCCCCTGATCTGGACGAAGGAAAACAACCTTTGTGAATGAGCAGCAATGAAATACAGGCAAAAGGGCTGGAAAGGGGAAAGAAGAGGAAGAAAAGTAGCAGCTCAAGGCATTCCCCTTTTTTACACTGTTCCAACTGACTTTACAAGAGCTCTGCATTCTCCAGGATGACAGGGAGAATGAAACCGAAACTCAGGGTCCCTGGGAAGGCTGTCCTGAAGAGACTCAGATGACTGGCATCCATCTGCAACAACACTTCTAAGCATCATTTCTTCACACACCCTCAACTCAGCTTCTGGACTTCCTACAGGAATTCAGCCATTCATTTTTGAAGATGCAGCCCCTGCATTTTGTTGGGAGCCTCATTATAAGCCCCGAAATGTGACAGTGTAACTGGGTGTATTGGGAAAGAGCCATTGAAAGGATCATCCAAAATTAAAACTTTAGAGCCACCCAGCTGGGGGAAGGAGCTTTCCTTGCAGTCAGACATTGCAAGTTTTCCTGGCCTCACCCCAAGACAACTTTGAATATTTTATATATGTATGTATAAGCATATGCACACATTTTTATATGCATGCATATTATGTATATTTGACATTATTTTAATTTATAGAGCAAATAAATAGCACAACATACATATGTCTGATTCACTACACACGTCAAGCTGTAACAAGACTAATTATCTTGTTTCTGCCATGGATTCTTTTTCACAGGAGGGGAAAATACCTACAGTCCCACTAACACTCACACAAAACACTGACACATGTATTTTGAAAACATTAAAGGCCAAACAAATTCAAGAAGCTGCTCTGTTCTATAAAACTTACATTTGGCTATTTAATGGGAGTTGTAAAGGACTGGAAGTTCACTACAAAATTTAATAGTAGCCTGAAGAAAAGAAATACGATTTTTCTTCAAGTTCTACTTCTTCAACTGCTTAGCGGCTCTGAATGCCCTTCAAATGAAATCTGACACTATTATATTAATAAAAGTTCTGGCTGTACAGAGGCCATTAAGCAATCTCTCTTCAGATGAATGAACCTTTCTTCATTGTAAATTGAGAATCAAATGTACTGGAACAAATGTTTACAGGACATTTCACAAAAGGCACAGCCCGCATTCACACCCATTCTTTAACTTCTCTGGTAGGTCAAGTTGATAAATGTCAAGTCAGAGCTTGTACATTTGTATGTGGTACAATTGTATCAAGAAAATATCTAATGTCCTTTTCCATGTTCTCAAATCCAATGTGCTGGTCCCATCATTTACAGCTTATCAGGAATGAAAACATCTCGGTGCTGCTCTCCTGACTGGGCTCCTCATGGTCCTGCCTTGGTGAGCATTAAATCCCACCTGCACACAGGAAGGAGCGCACTGCAATGCCTCACGAGGCAGAAAGCACCCAGACAGATAACCACGGCTGCTTTATAGGATGGGTAAATTAATATTCAGCTCCATGTCCATAAACTCTACAGTTACTGTGAGTTAATAATATTGTAAATATTAAATACTACTTCCACTAGACAGTAACTTTCCCTATGGGTTTGAAAGAGTCCCACATCCACAAACATCAAGTGTTTGCACTCTTCTGTTTGTGCAAGAGAGAAAAAAAAAATCATTAAAAGGGAGTTTGTGGAAAGAGCTCCTTAAATTAAACAGGGGAGGAGAGAGGACAGAAACTTTAAAACACTGTGGGATTCCTACAAGAAAGTTTGTTCCCCTGATTTAGGTTCTTTGGCACATACCATGTCCCACTGGTAGGCCACAGCGGTAGGAGTAACACGATTGTCATGGACTTTGATGCCATCGAGATGCTGATGACACGCAGATCAATAGCTCTCCTCTGGGAGGACATGAGGGTGTTGACAAATTACTTTCAGAGGTGCCTGATGATTTAAAAGCCATGTGCTAGCACGGAAGCATGAAGCATTTTCAGTGTCAGACTCCTCATATCAGAGAGTTAATCGTCTGCTTGACAGATTCTTGTTTTGGACTGGCTATATATTTTTTAAATTAAATGCCAAGTGTGATCTTTAGGTTGTGCTCCCCCCATGGGGACATCAGGCATTTCAGCTTTCCTTGCTGCTTCTCCCTCAAATGACTTCTTTCTGACCTCAATTTGGGAGGTGATGGCTGATGATAACTGATTTATTAGTTTATTTTTTTATTTATACAGCAGCGGTGCTGTACCTGGAGATTTCTCAGCCACTGTAAAAGCACAGCTCTGCTCTGCAGAACCAACGATTCAAGAGGATTTAGAGCTCCACAGAAAGAGAGAGCAGCAGAGACAGCAGATCGCAATCACAACAGCATTGCAGTGCGGTGCTGCAAGTCCAAGAGGCAGAAGTAGTTCTGCTGGGCACCACCACGAGAACGAGCAAGTATTCTGTAGGCTGAAGAGATCTGGGTTAACTTTAGGCTTCAGGACTTCACTACAGGTGAGCCACAGTGCAGAAACCTCAAACTCATGCTGAGCACATTAACCCTTCAAGGCACAGCAGCAGAGCCTGGATGCAGCAGCCCTGTCTCTCCTGATGTAATCAAGTACAGAGGTTCCACAATTCACTCCCGTAACTCAATCACAGCGTGGAAAGGCAATGCAACAGTGAATGGACAGGGAGACACCTTAAAAACTCTGCTTTAGAGGGTTGAAAAACACCTTGATCAAGACAAGGAGACACAATGCTACGAAGAAAAAAATCTGTAAAGAACTGCAGATGTTACCATATAATATATGACCAGAGAATTAAGCAACTCTTCCATCATATGGGTTGCTGCCTATCACCACGAGGAAAGGTAGAAAAAACAAGGAAGCAAGAACTGAGATTTGGCCCAAAGCTTATAAACACTAAGGCAAGAAATTAGAATCAATAGAGAAACACTGACACACCTTCATTTCTGACCTCAAACTTACACTGCTCACACACACACACAAAGTGTCATGGGATGGAAAAAACCCAAAATGCACATACCATCCCCCAACCCAATTTTCCAAGTGAACTCTGTGTCCATGAAATTAAAACTAACACAGTGGAAAGGAAGAAAATAATCATGCAATATGGAAAGCAGAGATAGCTCAAGAGCCCCAGGAAAAAATGAGACACGAGATGGGAATGGAAGGCTGACAGTGCTGACCTGACAGAGGATCTAACTTCCCATGTTTTAAATCAGCTTTGTCACCACCTTACAGATGACATGATGTTCATCTGTATTATATAAACCAGGATTTCTGAAGTCTGTCTCAATGATCACACAAAATAAAGACAGAAAAGACCTACAGGGTCAGCTTCAAGCACACCTCAATAAAAAAACAAATGGTAAATGGATTGTATTTAATCCTTGACCACAAAATGAAAACCTGGCATAACTAAATGGTTTACTCTGATTGATTCTACAAAGTTGAAAGCTGTAATTGCTACTTTTGATGGAAGTTCACAGTCGAGGAGCCAAAATTCAATTGTTTGGGAAGCCACTGCACAAGAAAAATTAATAGAGTAACAGTATATTACAATAAGAGAATATTTAAAAATCATCTGAATAAAGTATCATTCAAACATCAGCAATCACAAACCAAATTCAATTTCTCTGAATTACTTTATGCACTACCTGTACTAATTAGGAGGTATTTATTGCCTAGTTTTAAAAGTTTAGCTCAGTGGTTTTCATCTTGTGATCTGTGAGGGTCTGAGAACTACTATAAGTTGAAAAAGAACCAGAAGGTCATTGCTGCTGTGCAGCTATCTAGTGAATGCACCTTTCAAGGACTGTCTGCTTTGCAGGCAAATTTGCACATGTGCCCAGACAAAGGAGGCAGGAAATCACCAAGCTAGGGGAACAGAGGTCTTAACAGGATCATCACTATTACAAAAACACGTTAATTCCATTTTACTGATTGGGATTGTTTTCAAAAATAAATCATGTAAATTACAGCTCCAAAGATTGGTTGTTTGTTTGTTTGGGCTTTTTTTCATTAACCTTTCATTTAAGAATATACAACATTAGAAAAACATATTTTTAAAGCAAATTTTAACTAAAGACCTTTTTAAAATCAGCAGTCTCACTTGATTAATCTTTAAAAATGCCAGAGTGGCCACGTTAGCCCTTGCACTGTTAATGTATCGCTACAGAGGGAAGCAGGCAAGGTCAACAGTACTGCAGAGATTAATTAACATATTGGTTTCTTGCTCTGTTCCAACTCTCTGGACATGTTTTAATACAAGCTCAAATACAGTCAGACAGTTAAGCTAACTTTGCTCAAGGGTTTAACTGAGTTTTCAGACTTCAAAATACCTGACATGTTTATTAATTTCCAAGAATATTTAAACTGCATTTACTGAGCTGCCAAAGAAAAGTGTTGCATGAAGAAGATCAGGTTACCTGGAATTTAAAACCTGTGGGCAAATGGGCAAGTCTGGGTAGGACAGTTCCCATTTTAGCAAAAATCTATCTTTTTTTCCCCTACTTGATTTCTCAGTATACCTGACATAACACCATACTATAAAAAAACCCCACTATTATTATTTCTCTTCCTCAAAACATGGCTCTGTAGGTGTGCTGGAAGATCAACCCCAAAGCAGCACCTTTCTTAAATCTTCTCTAAATCTGAAAGCAAAAAGTAGCAGCCTGGGGTCAACAGACCCACCTTCTATTTTATTTTGCTCTTCTGCCATAGTTTTGGCAGCTTCTTGTCTCATCCAGCTGAGTTTTAAGTCTCAAGTCAGTAACACCCATCTCAACGTACAAAAGGGAGTACAGAGATGTGTACTCCATGCTCTGGAAGGGACTGGAACGTGTACCTAAGACCTCTGTTGAACTGGGCTGTAATAATTTGCATTTAGGTTTTGCATAACTGGAATTTCTTTAAACATTTTGTGAAAAGAATAAGTTCTCAGAATATTCAGCTTTTACAAGCTCTGGGCCATGTTCTTAGTTATTAAAAGCTTTTTAAAAATAATCACAGAATCCTCATGCTTTTACATATATTACTGAACAAACCTGCTCTTTTGTTTGGCAACACATAAAAGACATTGTTTTAGCAGGTGCTTGGCATTTTTGTTCAGAAGAATACAGTGACAGTCAATTAAAAAGTCTTCAGGAATAGGTTTCTCTTATCACGGTTGCCCAGTATACAAAAAGGAATTAGGAAATCACTGAACAATCAGAATCACGGAGCCTTGGCTTGGATTTCTTTTGTTTGATTCAGGAACAAATATAAAAGTACTAAAGAAAATTGCCTCTAGGGAAAAAGAGTACTAACATCTAATTTACAATTAATAAATGGCTAAAAGCAGCTCTGAAGCTTCAACACAGAAGAGAGGTGGGAAAGGATGGCTGCTCCTGTCCTTCCTGTTCCACTGAGAAGTCTAAACTTGGGCACCACCAACACAAAGTTCTTGTGGGCCATGATGTCCTGCCCATGTTTCTCTCCTCGGTTTGTTTGCCTTGTTTGTTAAGATTTTGCTTTCTTCTGGGTCTGCCCTTCAGCTCACATCTTCCTCACTGCCCAGCAAAAGCAGTTCCAATCTTCACTGGAATCTTCAATATTACCGTAACACAAAGCAGTAATAAAACCCATCTGTCTACAGCTAATCCAAATGCAGCAAAGATCAAAGTATACCTCAAAACTGCAAAGCACGACCTACACCGAGCTCCAAGGACATTCACCTGGGCTGATCTCTTGTTTGTTTGGAGTTCAGTGCCAATGCAAAGCCACGGTAAATGTAATCTTTCCTCATAGAAGCATATACTGGAAAAATGAGGCTTTCAGCATATGGAATGAGCAAGTGCAATCAACTAATCAGTTACAATTAGCCTCCCATGCTGTTAAATAAAACTGTTCATAATATGAAACAACATTTAAAACTTGTCCAGTCAGCTAGCTGCTTAGAGGGGAAATCCTTTCTCTAATTAAAACATTTCTATGGAGTCAGTTCCCTACCTAGAGCTAAACTTTGTGCACTGCAGAGGTGGCTGGGTACACGCTGCTCTGCACAGCACGGTTACAGTGCGCTCCGTGGAAAAAGCCAGGGAAAAACCATCCATAGTAGACTTGCTAGTGATACTCCTAAGGAAAATAATGGAAATGAACTCTGGGACACCAGAACCTGATGAGCTCAACAAATAACAAAAGCATAAGCAAATAAATGAAGAGTAGCTCCAGCTATTCTGACTTCAGTAACTAGTTTTACATGACTGGTGACCTTCACTTCAGATTTACAGCAGCACTCCTCCCTCCTGTGCTACTATCACTCCATTTCAAGGGTATCAACAGCAAATGAGAGGCTGCTCAGTCCTTTCTAGGTCTAGAAATCACTGCTAACACATTTCACCATTATTATTCCTACTGGATTGTTCTTGACCAGCTAAATGGAATTAAAAGGAGACCTACAACTCCAGTTAAGTGATCAGGGGCAGATTTAACCAGGTGGGGGTGATATGGGCACAATGTGTGCAAAGCCACACTGTAATTATTTCTCGACAGCAGAGATGTGTATCACAAACAAACAAACAGGTCATTCTGAGGCTAACACAACACTGGAAAAGAAAAGCACTGACCAGGACAAATCTGCCTGGGCCACCCATCTGCTCCTCACGTTTCTGACGCACGCGATGAGGAAACGGAAGCGGCAGCATGCGAGGAGTAGTAGTAAGATGTAAGTGTAAGAAGTAAGTGCGAGTAAGATGTGGGGTGACAAGTGGAAGCAGTACCTGAGAGCTGGATGCAGACCAGAAGGTAAAGGTGCTATAGGGTTAAGATGTCCCTCTGGTTTGGAGGACATTTCCATTCTTACCTTGTGCAGAACCAATGCCAGCACTACAAACAGCCCCCGTGTTAATGCAGCCTTTAACAAGCAAAAACCTTTACTTTGTCCTTTTGGAATAATTTGCAATTGTTAAATATCTTTTTTAGTGAATAATAAAAACATACAGGAAAGAGATCATTGATCTTCCTTGCCTTGAGTTCTGAAGGATACAGCTGCAACCACTACTGTCCAATCTTTTTTACCTTCAACACCCACACACGCATTTTTGGTACAAAAGCATTTGAGCTGGCACGTATGTCTGCTGTGAATGGAAACCCTGCTGCTAGGTTTCCTGCTGCCACGGAGATGAATAGAGAAAGAAGAGTTAGCCAAGGCTTCATTCTAATTTAGATTTATTTTTCTTTTTGGAGGAGAGACTGGGAGATGGTACATTATAAAACAACAGCATTAACTCTAAAGGCTACTCAGAGGAGCACAATACTGAAATACCATGAGTAACCTCTATTACAAGGACTTCTGATAATCAGCACTATTGTCTAGTGCCTAGTGACCCCAATTATGCTAAATGCTGTACTTGGATATGCCAGGAGACTATAAAATGTCAAGGCAAGGACTATCTACATCAAAGCAGACAAGAGGTGAGCAAAGACAATACCTCCATCCATTTTCCCAAAACCCACAGTAATTGACAGCTCAAGTAACTTGTTCAGTATTTCAGAGGAAGAATGAGCCTAAAATAGGAAAAAACTTGAGTTTCACAGTTCCTAACTACAAAGACTGTTCACAGTAGCACAGCTTTTATCCTAAGGCATGTAAATACCAAACACCTTATCAGGGCCTGGAGGAAACAACTCAGGACAGGGGAAGAACATCACCCTTCTGCACAGACTAGGGGATCACGCTCCCTCCTCTCATCCAGTCCTTGCCACAAAATGCTCTGGCCTGATGTAGAAGAGAACAAGAGCCGCCCCCAGCCCAGCTTACCAACAGATAATTAGGGCACCCTGTCAGAGAAAACAGTTGCACAGGCTCAGGAGAGTGTTGAAGTCTGGAGTTTCCCAATCTGTGGCTCTGACCACTAAGGTTTTATGCAATACCTCCTCCTCTCCTTTCCCCATTACCTTCTCAATTTCTTTCAAAAAAAAGAGAGGAGAGAAAGCAATAAGCTAGGTACAGAAAGACTGACTAGGCCAGCTAAACCTGGAAGTACTGAGCTGCAGAGATCAGTATGATCAAAGTGTCTGCGCAGCACAGCTTCATGACAGCACTTTTAGCCAGCGACGAGGTTCCTGTAACAGCCTGAGAAGCCATGCAAGGGCTCTGCCATTTCCAGAAGGGGCAGCTCCCCACCTCTCCCCAGCTGCTTGCCCATCTCTACAGACACTACCCTGCAGGAAAAACAAATCCATTTTAAAAGGACTGGCTGGCTTTACACAAGACCAGCAGGAAAGCACAGGGCTACAAGGACTCCCCTTGGCACAGTGACAGGGGTGGAAACGCCTTGTTCAGCCGCAGCATCGTTTTAGTCCACCTGCACTGGGATGTAGTTTCACAAAGAGGGGATGAGTAAGATCTTAACAGGCTCCTCAGAGACCTTCTTTTGACTTTGGCCACCTCCTGTCCTGTAAAGCCTCCTGTGGGCTTTTGCAGACCCTGTCCTGATGTGTACGTGTGTCTCTTCATACTGAGCAAAGCCAATTTGGACATTTATCTCAGCTTTGCAAACGCTGGAGCTGAGGTTGGGAAGGTGCTGCAATGCTTCATCATGCACCACCACCCAAACCCTTTGGGAACGCCAGAGCTCAGGAAAAAGAAGAGTTTTGTTGGTTGTTGTTATTTCTAATTAACTCAGGAAGAAGTATCTGAAACACAAACACTTTGGGGGGAAAAAAGGTCAAGCTTCTTTTTATTTTTTTCAGGTTGAAAAGCAAACTATGAGCAACAAAATATAAGCATTACAGAAACAACCTGTGACTGAGAACAAGGACATTTTAAAATTAAAAAATGTCAGCCAGGAATTTTCACCCTTTTAAAACAAAACTTATTAATTGCAGTGCTTTACAATTTTGTGGTTTTAGGTAACCTCTTTAATTTTACATCAGGCAGGCCAAGAAAGTCCCTGAAACACCAACCCAATTTTAAAGGCAGAAGAAAGGGAGGACAAAGAAAGAGGAAAAAGAGTGAACTACATATTCATAGTCAAGATTGTAAAGATATGCAAAGAACAACAAAAATAAGACCCCTCTAATGCTTTATAGTGAATGAAAAATATTAAAGATGTTTAATTGCCTAAGCAGATGCCAGCAGTAGAATGTATCAAAAAGCAAAAACAAACATGGTTTTCTGTCCCCTCAGTTACAAGGTAATACATCTGCATTCACTGGAAAATGAATAATCCTGTCACAGGAATAACAGCTTACTGAGCACAGGACACATTCTGCCATTAGTACATGCCTCACTCACCCTGATCCCAGAGAGATACCAGGGGACCATCGGAAAGGCGCTCCACTGGTGCAGAAGTGCTTCACATCAGTGCAGTTATATTAAACGTCGGAGGAAAGAAGAAAAGGTACGTGACAAACCGATTCAAGACTCCAGGAAGCAAGCCACACAAATGACTGTTGAGTTGTGCAATGACTCAGCAGGGGGAAAAAAATAAAAAATAAAAAATAAAGAAAAGAGAAAAAACTACAGCAGCAGATAGGAAATTATTTTCCATAAGAAATGACAGCTACCATAAAAAAAAAAAAAAAGTAAAATAGAAGCACAAGAGTTCAAGCCTGGAATTTTGCCTAGTCCCACAAGCTCTGTGCACACAGTTGTTTCTCCTAATCAGCCATTCTTTATTACCCTTGCAGCACACCTGAGCAAGCAGAGGAGCAGGAACCTGAGCTGGCTTTAACCCCTGCTTCACCACTGCCGCTGCCTGGGTAGGCTGATAACGTGCTTTTCTTGGTGAGCAACATGATAGGAAGCGAAAGCCGGGACAGAAGTCAGATGAGCACATAGCCTGGGGAATCCAGCCCCAGCTCAGAAAGGAGCAGCAGAGTGGCAAAGCAGGAGAGTCACTGCCCATCTCCTGGCCCGTCTGGCCGAGGAACGTGGTCAGGATAGAGAGGTGGTAGTTCTGCACCGCTGTGGTTTTCCTGAGAAATTAGTATGAAATTTAAACTGCCATTTTACTTGCATAACTTTGCAGGACAGCTCTCCCATGTCTGTTGAGGCTCAACAGCTCTCCCTGAAATGGTAAGATTAAATGTAATCTGTTAAACATAGATAACGTAGTCCAACCAGATGGATGAGGCAAGGCAAGCTGTGCAGATTTCACTGCTCAGTTTGAACACATTCTCGCACTCATTCTCTCCTTTGCAAACCTTTATGCAAATAGCTTTTCAAGAATATTTAATCCTCCACCCTCCTAAATTTCCACTGAAGATTACTGTCTGCTCAGTCTGGAACCTAGCTGCAGGAGAAGCACCAAGGCCTTCAGGTAGCTGCCTGGCTCTAACCACGTGGTGAAGTTCAGTGAAATTTAAGCAGATGCTTATGTGCTTTGCAAGGCTGGGGTAAAAAAAACACATATCAGGTAACCAAAATACCTTTCCATCATTCTGCACTGGCAAAGCAAATCACTTGGAAAATACCATGCCTTATCGCTTCCTTCTCCTCTGCCTTTAAAATCACTCCTGGTGTGGTTCCAGCAGGATAAATTCTACACGGTATCTCTGCCACCATTTTGCTTATGTATCAGGGTAATAAAAGGAGAGGATGCCAACACCTCCTCGATGCAGCACTATGTCTGTGTAACTATGCTGGCTAAAGCGGGAAACTATAAAGTCAGAGGGGAGGGGAGAAAAGGCCAGAAAATCTGACTAGGGCAGCTGAACAGGTAGCAGTACTCAGAATGATTTTCTAAACGCTTTCCTTTGCCACCAAACCTCCCTTTATGGCTAACAGCAGGCACTGCCCATTCCCACTGTCAAAAAAAATTAACCCCTGCTGTGCTGAGGCAAGGAAAGCCAGGCTTTATGGCTACCAGATGAAAATACATGTATTTGTGTAGCTGGATGACCCACAACGAGGGATCCTGGACTGTTGTGTCAAAATAAGTTACAGTTAAAAACAGGAAGTCACAGTGAGGAGAATCACAACATCTGCAACATCGTCCTGACACCTGTGTCAACATCCACCACTCCCCAGCGCCTTTGGCAGAATTCTTATAATTCAAGGGCTTGGGAGGGGAAGTTAATAAACAAGGACAATCCTACTGAAGTTACACACAGCCACTAAATCCACCTTTCCATCCTGTTTCAAAAGACCAATAGGAATAAAACCAAATATTGCCCTGAAGTAGTTTTTATTCTTGAGCCACACTGCTCTTCACAATTAAGTCAAAATGTTCCTGTAAAATAGCTATTTTTGTTACCCTTGCTTAAAAAATGATGCAAATAACGCACAAGAAGTGAAACCTGAAATAAAACCCAAGAGTCCTGGCTGCCTTCTTTCCTTCTTGCCTTCTCTCCATAAAACGTGACCATGGACAACACACTTTAACTCCATGCTGACAACCTGTCTGCACACAAACACAGAACAGTTCTCCTCACCAAGCACTCCCCACACACTGATGTACAGCGGGGGGAAGAACTCACTGGGAAGAGATCACTGGTAGATTTCTGTCTCACAGGTAACCCAGCATACAGTGTGTTAACTGGGGTTTTTTCAGTATGATTAAGGTAACTTTTCATTCCTGTTCATCTTGCGTCACATCAGAAGCTGGAATATTTCACTGCAACCTTTAATTGTCCTGACTCATGCTGTCAGTAATAAAATACTCTCTTGGGAAAATAAATAAATAGACAAATAAAGCCTTAATGATTTGGTAAAGTACCTACCAGCTAAAACACACTGATTATTTTTTAAGACATTAAAAAGGGTTGCAGGTGCAATATGCTAACCTGAAAGGACAAGTGATGAACAGATTTATAGCTGTTTCAGTTTGACAGAAAAAAAAAAGAAAGTGTGGATCAGCTTTTGAAAGCATTTGTCTCAAGCACCTAAAGGGCAGTCTGGAAAATAAAAGCATTTTTATTACATTGGCACTTGTGCAGAAAGGCAGGATAATGAAGTGACCGGGCTATTAGTCTTCCCAAAGCAATGAGATCTTGTTGAAACCAGTACACATTAATTTCAGTGCCCAGGAAATGGCAGTCAACAGTGCTCTTCGAGCCTTTTTCCCCCCTCTCAGTAATCATGATGATTTTAGAATTGACACCTGCAGAAGAGAATTTTTAGTGCATAATGAATAACTCCGCAAAACGAGAAAGCTGTGAAAGACTAGATTAAGAAATAAAAAAGGAAGAACATAGTGAATAAAGGAATAAAATTTTAAGATATAATACAGCTTCCAGGGAACAGAGCAGCCTGACAGACAGCACTTCCAAAGATTCCTGTTGAGGACTGGGCTTACAGAGCAGCTGATCAGCTCATGAAACGTCCTGGAAAGCTAGTCACCCACTCCTCACATCACCTCCTCACTACTGCCATGCTCAGAAAAGAAAGTTCATCCTGTCACCAGGCCAGGGAAAACACCAGGGCAGCAAAAACCAGACTGTAACCATCACTTAATCTTCTTACCAAAGAGGAAAAACACACCGAGTGGAAGAGGGGGAAAGATGAAGAGTCTGAAATGCAAATGGAGAAGAAATAGAACTGAACTATGTGCTTGATGTTTCATGTAGAAATGAAAAGGCAATACCAGCCAGACCTGATGCCTCCCATTGCATTTTGGAAAACCTAGAGGAGGGAGTGCAGCTAGTAAAAAATGACAAGCCTTTTCTCTTCTTGGATGGAGATGGATATCATCCTGTATTCCCATTATATAACTAAGGCTTTCAACACACTCTTGTTTTACCGTAAAATGCAGCAGTAACTAAATATGTTCTCTAAAAATGAACTAATTTTGTTTCTGCAGCACGTGCAAACAGATCAAATACACTGTTAGAATAGAAAAAGATGTCCTACCACACAAAATGTGTTTGCACTTGAAACTTCCTGCTAGGCCACACTAACACCATGACAACACTTCCCACTTTTTTGGTTGCTGTAAACAGCTAGCACTGATCCTTTACACACAAAGCACTGCAGACAGAAACAGGGACAGAAAAAGCTGAACCAACCTCTTTCTCAGATTTAGTGTCTTACTTCACCAGCACGCTGCCACACATTCCTATTGGTCGGGTTCAATTAATTTATTTTAGCACACTCAGGATGCCTATGTAGTAATAAAAGATAGCAAAAAAGTACGATTTTTATTAAGTTTTGAGGTTCATGATAATAGCAAAATATAGTCCTTGATGTACACTTTTTTTCCTCACTGTTCCATTTGCACATAGCATCAGAAAACGTCAAATATGAATAGGTACTGTTGCTCTGATTTAACATAAAGGCAGCTGGGAAAGGGGAATGTTTAGGCCAGGATTGGGAAAGGATGTTTGAGAGATAAGGTATGATAAAAGGAGGTATATGAATAACACAGATGGAATCAGCAAAAGCAAGTATAATTCCCCTAGTCAGAGGTGACATCTGCACTATCAACTCACTGGCTACTGACTTCCTTCGAATTCCTAATAAATATTTTTCCAAAGATAGTTTTACCTGATGAATTAAATACACAGACAAAGGTAAAGTCATTCTCAAGAGTGGGTATACAGCAAGTACTTGCAGTTTCTATTACAGTATTTCCCTCTTTAAACAGCACTGAAGGTGATGAAAGTTATTTTCAAAACCAGTATTTCTTGTTTGTACCTGTGCTGCACACATGACTGTGCTCCCTACTGATCAGCATTTCCATAACCTGATGAGTGATAATACAACACCTTTAAAGCCCCAGACAAAGGCAGATCTCGGAGCACTCTGCTGCCAGGAATCCCAACGCTCTGGCTGGAGCTCCTCACGCATGACTTGGTAGCCAAAGGGACGGGAACATCAGCCCAGAGCTCACCAGCGCTCTGCGAAGGACAGTGCCGTGAACTCGCAGCCGTGCTGATGGCTGACGCGGCGCGCGGCAGCCACGCTCACCACCACCCGGGAGTGTTCAGCGCCGTGACCCTGCCAGCACCTTCCCCTCTCCTCCCCTCAGCGCAGCGAGCCCTGTGAGCAGCACAGGATTACTGCAACCTCCCACCTTTCATTAACACCACAGGGTCTAAGTAAATCTATTCTGAAAGTCACATCTGGGGCATTAACCTGGGCCCCCCTGACTGCAGTGCAGCTCTGAGGCAGTATTATTTAGTAACTAACTTGTTTTCTTCAGGTTTTGGACTCATTTTAGACAAACGTGTACCGGAACACTGTGTATCCTGCAGTTTTACTGCACACTTGTCTTTGCAGTTCTGCTGCACGTTATTGTCTCGTACAGGTCCCAGTGTTTCTAAGTGGGCAGGCCCAGACAACAGCACCTGTGAGTATGAAATGTTTGAGATGTTTGTTGTCTCTTTTAGGCCAAACAGTCAAACAACCTTTTTTTTTCTCCTAGCAGGTAATACCAGGGTAAGTTGCCAGAGATGTACTGTCCTCAAAACTCCACACAGTGCCACATCATACATTTAATCTATAATTGTACAAGTACTTTTTTTTCCAGTAAATACCAGTCTGAAGTTTTTTTCTTATGAGTCTTTCAATTTCCGTGCATCCAAATGCCCTGGTAGTACTTTTTCCTTAGCAGGCACCAAGAAAACTTTGTGTATGCACAAGCCAGAATAGTTCCAAAAGAGTTACCTTCTGTTCTTTTACGAGCCACTGGGATTTATCAAAATTTCTCCCTATACAGAGGCACACCTTGATTCAAAAAGAGGCCAGGTACTAATTAAAAAGCCTGTGTGGGCATCAGCTAGCGTTCAACAACATTTTTACATCTCAATAGGTATTTGTTACCAATGCCATATCCTATGTCCAATACATTGTTAGCTGTAATCAGATACGAAATCTCATTTGCAAAGTCTGCTGCACCAGTGAGATCAACACCTTTGTCTTTCCCTTGCTGCTGTTGAGCTGGAGTTCATGAAACACATGACACACTCTGAACTCAAAGTGATACTTCACAGTTCTTCAACAGGATATAATTATTTTTTTTTAAATATAGATACACATTGGTGTAATTCCCCTGTAGAAGACAAACACAAGGCAGACAGCATTACCTGAGTGCATCTTCCAGTACCTGAAACTCCCCCTTGACCCAGTGAGAAGGGAAGCTGAAGTCAGCTGCTTGCCTTCTGCATATATTTATAAAGCCCTGCACCGAGCAGGAGATGCTGCCACGGTACAACACAATCCTACGTGAAGCTGTACCCAAGATCCCCTTCACAGAGAACAAGTGTGTGCACATTGTATGCTCACACATGCAGAAAAAATATCTTAGCTGCAGTTTTTCAAGGAGCTGAGGAGAAATGGGGAAATATTTTTGGTGGTAGACCATGTTGGACTTACATGACCTGCACAGAAGTCATTGGGACTGGACATGACTTTGAATTATTAGCACACAGAACACACGTGCAAAAGTCAGTGTTAGAATTTCTTGTCATTTCCCTGCAAGTCTCTTAGCATTTCATATTTTCAAAGTTCCAGTCACGGAGTCAAACAGTGAAGAAAGATTCTTTAGTTTCACTATAACTATTAAATTATCTTGCAGAAGAAAGATGAACAACATGACCCATCTTAGCACTTAAGAACTCAAACTGGAGGGTAAGTAAAAAAAAAAAAAAGCAGAGGGCACCCTAAAAGGCATAATTTTTAAAGTCAATCTTGTGATTTTTCAGCAACTTGGCAGCTGTTTTTCAAATGCTTTAGGAGCCAGTCATGCTACAGATGAAAAGACACTCTCGTAGATCAGCACTGAATGACCAGAAGAAGCTATAAGAGTCTAGAATGAAAAAGATGGAGAAATCCTTTTGGGAGCCCTGGTAATTTTATTCTGCTCTCTCTAAATTAAGTGTTATAGTCACTTTGTTCAAGCACAGGACTATGAGTCAGCACTGGACTATACATTACTCTTCACTTCTCTCCCTCATAAAATGGAAGTGCGTCACACAGGAGATTGTCATGTGCCCTGGCCAGCCTCGAGCCCAGGCAGAAGAAACGTAACATCAACAGGCAGAGAAAAAGCCAAACCCCTCCGAGTTTGACAAGAGTGAGACGTTTTAACCAAACAACATTCTAACTCAGCAGCAAACCTATGAAATGTCAGGCTACTGCACCAGGACACCAAACAACGCAACAGACATTTCCACTAACAAACTCATTTCTCACTCTCTTGAGAGACAACAGGAAAGAAAAGGCGTAAGAAACACGAGTGTGTGTTACCTTTTTCACTCTACTATTATGTTACACATGAATGTATAACATTAGTAGATACTAACACTGCTGTGTGACAGGCTGAAGACAGGCCTTTTCTTTCACACTACTCGATCTCATTCCTTGATCTAACGTTTGCTCATAAAAAGTGAGTCAGATTGGCCAGTAAAGCAGTTGTGAAGGAAGAAAAATAGAAAATATGCAATTATTTACCCCATGATATTACAGATACTTCCCACCTTCTCATTAAATCTGTGATGGATGCCTGCTTGTTCTGTTTGCCAGTAAAATAAATGTATTAACCCCATTGTAGATAGACCCAAGAACTAAACACAAAAGGAAACATGTAACTGAAAATAAACTGAAATTTTCTGTTGTTAATTTCTGACATGATAGCTTATAAGGTATGAAAACAATAAAATAAACACCACAAAAAGTTTCCCAAATCAGCTTTAACTTTTTTTTTCTTAGTAATGTTCTTCAGAAATTTAGCAGCACAGTTATCTTGTGTTAGCACCCAAATATATTAAGTATTTTTAACAACTTTACTACTGATCAAAGGAGCAGAAAGTACTGAAAAGGCCTAGAAGGAGGTTTCTGCCCCATGAACCAGCATTATGTGCTTGCACGATTGCTCTCAATAACGCTGAAATGTGAAGCTTGCATTACGTAGCAGTTGTCAGTAACGTTGCAGTTTGTGTCACTACACCTATCGCCACCGGATCCCGAGGGAAAGCGCACAGCAAACTCACTCAGCGGCACCAAAGTCTCTTAAAGGATTGTACTCCAGACGGCACGAGAGATCTCGGAGAGCTGGCATTGCCTGAATGGCAGCAGAGCTACCAATAATCTGTGGAACCACCACAAGTCTACATGAATACTATTTTTTTTTTTTTGCCCTAGATTAACCCATTGTGGCTTTTTGAACCCACACAAATTCCATCTTCAAAGTAGCACGTTTGAAACACACATATAGAGACATAACAGCGCTTCCCTCCACGCTCACAACTCAAGTCTGCGCTGATACTCCTCTGTCTGCAAACTGATGGGGATTCTTCACCGTGATGTACTTTGACAGGACTTGGCCTTAGGTGCCAGATTTCAGGAGCAGCTGCATTCCAGCTGGCATAGCTACACATGTTCTTCCTCGTACAGCCAAGAAGGTTCAAGCAATTCCAGCCCTACTCTTTCTGGTGGCTTTCCTGGCTGTTTCCTGGGTAAATGTGGTCAAGTACACATTCCATTGTTCAACAGACTGCACGTTGACTCATGTGAAAATAATTTAGAGGATTTATAAGTATCTTTGCTCTGATATTTCCTTACTAAAGAAGAAAAAAGTGAAATAAGAAAAATCATATTCAAGAAACTGAATTCAATATTCCTTGAAGGAAAATCTTTATCTTCACAAAGTCTCGTGGCCAAGAAGTTGAGGTTTTCCCTTGCCATATCATACTAGCATGTCTGATGTAAGCATTATTAACTGTGTAAGTAGCTCTCAGGGGGCTAAGGGTCTCTCCTGAGGTTGATAAGCAGGATAAAGAGCAGTACCCACCGCTTACACACCCAATGCATCTGCAGACCCTGCAAATCCTACAGCTCTTGTTAGAGGGACAGCAAAGCGCCTTCAATTTGCCAATCCCAAATGGAGAAAAGAATAGAGCAATGAATAAAAGTAGCTTCAGCTTTAATGTATGAATTTTGAGACTTAAAAGTATCTAGAATTTAGATTTTAAATGAGCAAAGAGATAATCCTGACCTTAAAAAGCAATAAAAACTACTGCTCAAGAACTGGAGAGAAGCCATTTTTGTCAAATGAAGAGACACCACTGGAAAACTGGGGGAAACGAATCAAAAATCAGACATGGACCTTAAACAGAAGAGGCTGTAAGCTGTGGAGGTGCACAGAGAGCTCTAACACAGAGACTGGTGGAGATTTCAAAAAATATATATATTACAACTGTTCACATCTCAACAAGCTAAAGGCACTGGTAAAGAAAGGACACTAACACAACATGGCTTCAAAACTTCTGTTTTGTTGGTTGAGGTTTTTTGGGTTTGTTTTTAAGAAAAAGCTTATAATTTTGCACTCATAATCAGTCATGGACACTTTTATAAGCAGGGGAAAATATAATTCAGGTGTCAATCTGTATTTACATATCAGACTGTAGGCTATGGCACTTGAAAAAAAAAAAACCAAACAAATAAATTTATGGTCTGTTAGCCTGAAGCAGGTAAAGAAAGCAAAGGCAAGGAGGTAAGTACCAAGTGCTTCCAGACAGCACTATGCATATACACCATAGCTAACTGGGAGAAAAGGGAATAAATTGGTATGTCTAACATGGCTTTTTCCCCTCAAGAACTCCACTTGTGGTGCTGTGAGCTGTCACAGGAGCTTTTCCAGGAGCACAATTATCTCCCTATGAAGCTTGTTTCCCTCTTCAGAGTACTGTGGGGGGTGGAGGAGGGTGTTTGTCTTTTCTTTCCAATAATGAACTCCCTGGCTGGCAGCCTCAGCATCCCTCTTCTGTTTCTTAAGATCATACTGGCTCTAAGGGTACAGATTGAAGCTCAGCTGCTCCATCATCCCAGCAACCAAATCTTCAACATCTTACATAAAGAACTCTCAGCTTTGCCAGTGCAGCCCCCATACAAGAGCAACAGAGCTCTGACACTTTCACAGCTTCCCATGGGGATTTAAGCATCAGATATGGAAGTGATCAGAGGCTTGTTAATCTCATTATATTGCTCCTGCAAAAAGCTATGAACAACCGTGGCAGTATTAAACAAATTAGTTTGTAGACAAAAAAAAAGTCAACACAGCTTTGGTTAACCTTCTGGGCATTAATTTAATGGCTCTCTGCAACCACAAACACTAAAAAACTGTCTTCTGAAATTGATATCTTACATTGGCCTTGTTTCCCTCAGTCATTAATAGGGAGGGGAGATTTTCAGCCTAGGAAAATCTAAGTATTTTCATGTGTGCCCATAAGCAGCTCCCTGGGTAGTATAAGAAGCTGGGAAAGTCCTCTTTTAAAAGGGAAGCTGTCATCACCATGCATCAGCTGGAACTGTGCAAGATTAAGAAATCATCATAGCTTCCTCTTCTTGTTTTATTTTTTTTGCAACCTATGCCTTGTTTCTGTTTAGGAAAGTACTCCATGGAGCCTCCTTGTCTTTCAGTGTACAATGAGATCAGTTTAACTTCAGAAAATTCTTCAGATCTGGTCCTACACTTTGGATGTTCCCCCAGACCAACACGATGATGAGTTGGTTTTGAAGTAAGAGCTGCGATGGCTCGCTGGTGTTATTTTCAAAGGAGAACGCAGACATTTCAAACCCCTGAACACACACTCGAGGCCAAAACTCACTCTTATTTCAGGGGTAGCCAGGGGCTTGCTGTGTGTTTGAGACTGTACAAAGTTCTAGCCTTACTGTTATACCACTAATGGAAAATGTGAAAGTATTGTGTCAGGGCCTCTCTTCCCATCACTCTGAATTATGAGATTTGCTCAGAAACCGTGAAAAAAGGTATGAAAAAGTTTAATGTTCTTTTTATTTACCTTTTGACTCTTGATTTTATGGTATATACCTATAAGGTTCTCAAAATTTCTCTCCCAACACATCTTTATTTAAAAAACACACAGAATGTCACATGGTCACCGTGGATATATGCACTTAAAATAGCTACATATTTTATGTATATTTTTAAAAAGCATGACATGCATTGGTCCAGCACACTTACACTGCTAGAACAGAATTCAGCACAGTGAAACTGAACAAGCTGCAGAGAGATACAAAGTATGTTTACAAATTACATTTATCTAATACAGTAAGTAAAGCTATTCCATTAAAGTATCACTAAGAGAAAATGTACAGATTCAAAAGGTTTGAAAATTTTGTATTTATGTTTCAGAAAAAGTTTGTGTAATATCTTGTTACATTTCACTTTTAAAAAGTTCAAAACCATCTGAAATACACAAATGAAGAAGTGTGGCCAGAAATTAAAGCATGTTTGTATGGTTAAAACAATCCTTATGGGCTGAAATCTCATCTGCTACATTCCAATCCTGAGCAAGGATTGAAGCACTCATTTATAAACCCTGGGGAAAAAATGTTGAGAAATCCGTGAGGATTCAATAGCACTGCAAACAGGAAAACTGCTGTATAATACACAGTGAACAGAAGAAAATGCACATTGCTGGAGTTCATTAGTGTGTCACACTGGGTTTACACCAGTGAGCTGCACCCAGAGATTCAGATCAAGTAGAGTCATAACACAAAGAGAGTGGTTAAATCCCATCAGGACTAGGCACTGCATTACATTCCTTTGCCAAGAGAATGCAAGTCATTCCCACTGCCCGCATATCAGCTCTACGGCCAACAAAGCCCTCATCTTATTTCAGCAAAAGCAATAGGATGCTTGTGATCACCCAGCTCAAATTGCCCCCAGCTTGAACTGTCTGAATTAAAAAACAAAGAGCTGTGTTAAACTCTTGGCTGTGCTGATGTAACAAGGGCTTTTTAGTCTTTAACACTATGAGAAGTGTCAGGTTAAAAGTCCTTCCTCAAGTTTGATTAACCAGAGATTTCAGAGCCCCAAGGAGCTTCAACATGAACCTAGAGTAATTGTAAATGTGTAACCCAGCAAGCAGTAATGCACTGTCATCTTCTGGATGCTTCACAAGTTTATTCAGCCTTACTGAAAAGGAAAGCCAGTCCCAGCAACCCTTTATAAATTGAAGTGGAGGCCATGACGATAATCTAACACAGATGATCCAACACACACACACTGTTCCTGGCGCAGAAAGCTGAAGGGAGGTCACGCTTGGCTCTGCAGAACGTTGTGCTGCCAATTACAACTGCCACCTCTTGTAATTGAGGGTGGTCTTTGCCACCACAAAGCATCTCGAACCAGACACTGGTTGCTATCAGCTTCGAAAGAAAACTGTACCAGATCTATCAGTAAACCTTGTGCTTTTACTGCTGTTTTACATAAAGAAGGAAGAAAACCAGATGAGATTACAAGTTGCGTAAGAAAAGGCAAGTGACAGAAAAACAGGCATTACATCACCTCTGAGGTGTCTCCAGAGGTGCTGGGCTAACAAATTTCACATTCACAGTTTCAGGAGGAATGATCACAGGGCACAAGAGAAGCTAGAAAGTTAACATTGCTTCAAAGCAAAGGTACCAAGTTCAAATTCCTCCTCCTCCTCCCATAATCCTCACTCTAAATCAGTCCCTACCATGAGGCCAGAACAAAGTAGCAGGCTTGAGTGTGAAATGAATGTAAGTGTTGAGGGTTTATGTTTTAATTTCCTTTCTGGACATACATTTCAAACATGTTTGCAAGCTTTTGTCCAGAAACAGTACACAGAAAGCTCCCTCAACAAATAAACATGTAAAACCAACAAACAGTTAAGTAATAACAGTATCCTGAAGGAAACTGAGGAGATGCCTACTCTAGTTCTCAACCCCCTCCACTGCATCCTGTTCCTATTGCCAATAAGCAGTAAATTCAAAGGAATACACAAAAGGTGTCCATCTGCCTTTTCTTTTTACATGTGTACACACTGAGTCTCCCCTGTTCTGACTCAACAGCTAAACAGCCACCTGCTTTGGTCATTATCCTCATGACTGGAAAGCTCAGATCCCACCCCAATTCTTCTGCTTTCTGTCCATCACACCCACTATTTCAAGTCACCTTATTTCTCCCTCCCACCACCTATTCTGTGAGGTTTTTTCTTCTCTTCTCCAGGGTAATAACTGAATGGAAGCTGGCAAGAACTCTCCTTTTTATGACTTAGGGCCATTGGTGAAAAATAGGGGATTTACTTTGTTGACTGCTGCTGGGAGCAGACTATAAAAGCATCACATTTTGGTCCCTGGGCCTGAAGTTTTCAGAAAGTATCAATCAATGATAAGAAACATGGTTCAAAGGCAAAGAAAGATTAAACCAAAAAGCTTGGTAAAGGGAGATTAAACAATTGGGTTTGTATTCTTGATATAAATATTGGGTATGTCACACAATGTATTTGGTATGCTGGTTGTTGCAAAAGAACTAGATGGGCAAAGGAGGTGCTCACTAATGCTCTTCCGCTAGCCAAAATGCTTTTTTTCCATGGAGAGCATCCGGGGGGGCTGGAGAGCTCACAGTCCTCGCCGCCGGAGCATGGGAAAGCTGTGTAAGGGGAGCTAGCAGGCGTGCAGAGGTCAGGAGGAAAGGCAGTTTAGCAGTCCCTGAGCAGCTCTAACAGAGGCAACGTCATGACACGCCAAGTCACCCAGAACTGCTTGTGCGTAACATAAATCACCAAAGACTGGCCTCAAAGAAGATGCTATCTATCCAAAGTAACATACGCTGCTCTGCTGTTTGTGCCGTGACCCGGCTGTCCCTTGTGATGACTGCTCAGAGAGCTGGCTCTTTTCTGTCCCTCTTCCCCTCCAGCCAAAAAGCTACTGCTACAGGTAGGCAAGACTCTGCAACCCTTAGGATATACCACTTAGAAAATGACTTTTTTTCCCCTGAAGAAAATAAGCATCAGCACAGTTCACTCTGTCTAGATTTACTTTTACATCAATAATCAGAACACTCCCTATACTGATTCAGGAGCACTGGACTGAGAGTATGAAGTTAAAAATACTGCTATAATCCTATTAAATGCAAGTCTTGCTTCTAAGAAACAATACAAATATTTATCTCTGTGCTGAGATGGAGCAGTGCATGGGTAAGAGGTCTCCCCTTCAGAGAGTCAACTGTAATAAGCTAATACAGATTCTATCATGCATCTGCACAAGCAGCAAAAACGGGGGCTGCCACTGCCAGAACCAAAAGATATTTAATCTGCAGCTTTCCCCGAAATACAAGACCCATTTGGAAGGAAACTGCATAGGTCATATCAGATTATTGCTGAACTTTGTCTCTCTTTAGGCACAGACCTGGTACTGCACACACTGACACTGCCAGCTCCTTACAAACATCAGTTCTCATTCGGAGTGAGCACTCGTTCCCAAGGGAATTCACTCCAAGAGACAATCCTACCGTGTTCCTATGGACAAAATCCTCTGCAGCACGTGTGCACCTGCATACATGGGTGCCAATATATTGTGTGCTGAGCTTTTTCTGTCACAAAGGACACTGGGGAGTGCAAGGGCTCCAGCAGGAGTACACTATACGTGTTTAATTTTTAAATATAGTTTTGTTCGTAAGGGGATCCAAAATTACCTGACTAGCTTTCTCGCAGTACCTGAGTCACTGGGTAGCACAAACAAGAAGGTATTCAGCAGCAGCTCTCCTAAGGATAAATACTTCAAGAAAGAAACCGCAGGCAATTTCAGAGAAATTTTGCAGTGCTGGTAGGAGCTACTCTCCTTGGGTTTCTGGCAGTGTAAACTCAAGTGGGTGGAGTTAGCATAAATTATCAAGACTTTGTTGATAATGTATTAAACAGTGAAATAAGAACCCGTGTCTCCAGCTACCGGCAGCTATGTTCATAAATAACTTCTATTTTGGTACAAACAGCCTTGATCTGGAAACCAGGTAGGTGGTAACAGCATGCCCAAGACGGCAAGTTTTAAATTATACTGGTTCCTCAACTCCCTCCTTTTTTTCACCAGTAAATATTTATGCACTCTCAGCCCTGAAGTAGAAAATCCCAACTGAACTGCAACAGCAATAGGCTTATTTCATATCAGTCACAGTACAAATCCAAGCCTAGGGTGAGGGAGACGATTTGCCATGAAGATAATCAGTACTGCCTCATTCCACAAGAATTTTAACTACACGATAACCTGGCCCTCCAGAACTATCGCTCCTAAGCCCATACCGTATCAACAGCACTTAGTTATTCATTAGAAAGGGGGACGAAAAAAAATACACTCAGCAGAGAACCCTTGTGACTATTGCTGCTTTCACACAGCCAAAGTACAGAGTATGTGCTCTACACTGCTACGGACAGGCTATATTACATTTTTGATTTAAAAAATGCAAGTTTCACTCATGCTAATAACCACATTCCAGGCACTTTACCCGAAAATGCCTCCAGGACCACTGTCACATGAAGAACGGAATGCCAAATTATACTTTGTCTGCTTTCTACATTCTAGTGTAACCTATATAGTGTAATCTGATCGAAGGCGATAATTAACCTTTCTCCATGCAAATACTCAACCACTTGAAAGATACACAGTAATATACATATGCTTAAAAAATACACTAAAAATTAAAATGAAGTTGCATTTGCTAAGTGAAAATGACATGCTTGTCTTTTTAAAATCATGCTCTACATTTTTATTAGACATTGCTGGCTATGACCAATTGTGAAACAATTACATTCCTCCGAGATACAGAATTGTTTTAATATTCCATCTCTGAGAAAACAGGGTTTTGTTGGTTTTTTTTTTTTTTAAAAAAAAAAAAGGAAGAAAGCATCTCTGAGGAGTATTTATCTGGGGGTGATTTATTGATAGTACTGACCTTTCAGATTCATCAAGATTGCTTCCAGTTCCTATCGTTCCCGCAGTGAAAGCTGCTGTGTAGATAGTGGGGAAGGCAGGAGCGGCTCCAGTCCCTCCCTCCATGTTCACACACACACACTCGGGCTCTGCGGGAGCAGCGGGCTGGAGGCTACCAGAGGGGAGCGGGGGAGGAGGGAAGGAGAAAGGGCTGAGGACCGAGGTTGGGGGGCCCCCCCACCTCCGTTCTCCAGCCTTCCCCACCCCACATACGCACCCAGGCTCCTATTGAATGACACGGTACATTAACAGGATCTGCTGGCTCAAATGTCAGCTGTCCCGAGATCCTCTCAAACACTGGATGTAACCCCCCCAAAGGTATATGTGGAAATGAAAAGCACAAAGCAGCTCGCAGCTCTGGGTTCCCATTCTGCCTGCCCTCCCTAGCACTGATTCACGTTTTCCTGAGGCTGTTACAGCCATTTCAGCTGTAACCCTTTCCGCGCTGGAGGAGGCGCAGGAAGGAAAAGGAATTTCTTTGTCCTGTGCACCTCCTACCCTGTCCCTCAGATCCACGCAGGGATGTTCTTACCTGCTCTGGATGGTTTTACCCCTAAATAAAACTCCAGCAACTCTGATGCAAGTGACCAGTAAGAGTCATAAGGGCAGGAGTCTATTCCCAGTTCTGCCAACTGTATAACCTTGGATAGATCACGTTAAGGTATTTGCTGGTTTGCTTCCTCCTTTTTGAAAACAGGATAATATTTACTGGGTTCCAAGAGTAGACTTGTAAGGCTTAATTCATTTCTGTGTTTATGCAGCCAGTTTTAAAAGGAGTGGTGCAAAACTGATATTACATTTCCTAGTTTATATGCTAAATGATAAATAGGAAATAAGTATTATTACCCAACTTAAAAATCCCATTAAAAGACTGAAATGTTTCATCAGATCACCACTGCAGCAGCCTAGATGATGAGGCACCCGCACCAGGCAGTGAGGTCTAGCAAATACAGAGCAAAGCTTGGATGATGGATGACTGGCTTCCAGTCCTGGCTTTGCCATTAGCATGAGGCGTGACCTTCTGTTTTGGTACAAAATGTAGAGCTATTCTCACCTCTGTGACACGGCTCAAGATTTCATTATTATTCTTATTACTGCTACTATTTGCTGAAGCTGTAGCTCAAACGTGCAAGCTGTAATTTGTAACTAACAATATTAGATACTGCCTGGACACAGCCCACAAACTCAACATACCATCTGAAGGCACCTGATTTTGCATATAGCTCCTTTCAGCTCAGAAGGATTGCTGAGAATCTTCTTGGTGATCAGCTGTAAGCGCAGATTTCAGGTGTTTGATATACTGTATGCTATTCGGACTCGGTGAGATACCAAATTTAGAAAGGCAAAAGACTTACTAAATAAAAACATTTATTTTGTTTAAAATTCAAGAGGAGAGGCTACACAATCCCAAATTACACAAAACAGTCAATACAACTCTTGGGTTTTTGTTTGGGTTTGTTTGGGGGTTTTTTTAGTTTTAAATGGTTGGATCAATGTCATTTGCTAAATACTGAATAACTGCGTGGCAATAACCCTGCTAATTATACCGAATGCGTAAGGCTGCAGTCACACCAACCAGTAGTTCAGCAGTTACAGGAGAGGGGCAAGATGCAAGCTTGGCAAAGCCTGAGTGAAGTCAAACAGGTTATACCTGTTCTGTGCCTAGAAAGCCTGATGATTGTTTCTAAATCCCTTTCTCCCAATGCTAATTTTTCTTTGTTTTACCTAAACAGACACATAGAAATGGGACAAGCTAAAGATAGAACTGAAGAGGAAACAACACGCCTATTTAGGAAAAAAAAACAAACCCAAAACTATTCTGACTTTGCATCAGCAGCTTCTGGGCTTCAGGGACTATCACAATGCTCTTCCTCCCACCTCAGCCACCTCCACCTGCAGTTCCCTGTGGCAGAGACCAAAGCAGACTGGATGGATTCATCTCAGGGACTGCATCCCTGAACTTGGGGGTTTGACCCCTCTGACTTGAGTGGGTAGGTTAATTCAGCTAAAGTCAAATTTCGTGACAGGAGAAAAACCAGAAGCACACTGCAAAAGTGATGGTGCTCACACAAGGTGATGGGGACAGAGCCAGGAACAGAACGCTGTGGTGGTCCAGGACCCCAAAGCACTGACATCCATGAGAACACAAGGTGAGAAAAGCTGTGGAAACTCACCACTTGGCTCTACTACAACAAAATACTCTGCTGCACCCTGAGGTAACCACAGCTAGAGGACAACCCCACTGCTTCAAAGAGGGAAGCTAAAATCCAACTCCATAGCTGCTAGTTCAATTCAATCCAAGCTGAATGAAACAGTAACAAAGCAAAACCAAAGCTGTCATTTCATAAAACAATCAAACATAACTCAACAGATACTGTCCACACTGCATCTGTTGTAGTGCAAGGTCTGGTATTGTGCTTAACAGCGGAGTAGAAGTAGCTGTGGGGAAAAATTTAAGCGAATGTATTTACTGTCCAGCTCCAGAAGGGACTCTTGCCAACTCACTGGAACCAATTAGTACTGCAGAGCAGACACCTACTGCACGGAAGTTCAGCACATCCAGTACCGATGGCACCAGGTGTTTCAGGCACAGCAGAATATTATACCCTGCTCTTGCTTTTCATGCTTCTATGACATTATCACTGCCAACCATGCTAAGAGAGACCATCTCCAGCTCCTCTGTCTCCATCCCATACGACCTGTTGTCTTGCACTTTGACTGTAAATTCACTCTTCTGTTTTATTTGCACAGTTTTCAGTACAGCCTTTATTCAAGACTAGGGCTCTGGATTCTATAGTTAAACAATAATAAGTTTTTTGTTTCATGGCTAACAAGAATGCACTAATTATTAATAAACATGGCTGTACACAGAAGTGTCATGTTTTAAGAAGGTCATCTCTTAGAAGACCAGGCTCAAACTGTGCTACAGTCTGATGTGAACTAACACAGCTTTACTGCACATGAGCTTGATTATTTCTGCTGGAGACAACTTTTGACAGTAATGGATGATTTTTCTAATGTAGACAAAATCGGGTCTCTAGTCAGCTATATTTCACCCTTATTTAGGGCTTAAATCATCATCATAATAGCAAAACAAAATTAAAATTTTGACCCAAATTGTGGTGTGGATTTTTTTTTTTCTAATTAAGTGAACAGAGCAGAATGATATCACTCACTGAAAGGTCCAATTTGCTGTTAAATTAGCAATAGGCTGGGAAACATTTACCTCTTAATCCTTGGGGTAACAGAGGCTAGTACAGAATCAAATTTAAGAACAAATTTCCAATCTGGAAAGCTTTATGACACAGTTGCACTCATGACCAACTTACTAACTTTCAGGTTGATAGCTCACAAGAATGATAATTAGATTTACATAATTATTCAGCTTTCTACTACTTAAATAAACTTTGGGAAATTGCACCAAGAACTCCTCTTTCAGACAATTCTCTCCTAACAAACTGCTGTCAAGCACTTAAAGAATAAGATTATCCAACTTCAATAGCACTTGTCACCTCTGCCAATACATTCCTTCCTCCTTTGATAGTTTCCCCAGTTTAAACACCATTTCATTTAAAAGGATAAAAGTGCCAAGCAAGAGTAGATTTTAAATTTAACCTCTTTGATTGCTTGAAGTTATCTAGGCAAAGAAAGAGCAAGGATGCTGCAAGACAGCTTCCTCCCTTGCTCTTAGCCTAATTTTTCATTAAATTAAAAATGGATTGCAATTAATAATGTAGATATGACAAGATAATGTAGGACTGCTTTTGATTCCAAAGGCAAATGAATTTAATAAAATATTTCAATGTTGACATATATATTTTTTGAATGACTTGAAGCAACACCATTGTCATACTGTGCATTACAGCCACAATTTTACTAACGCATTGCTCAGTACGCACTGAAGCGAGTTCAGGAAACACGAAGACCAAGTGGACAGCTGGAACCAAGAAACTCAAACATTTAAAAGCAAATCTCTGCTAGCCCAAGATAAGAACTATTTCATTGCTAATTGATGACATTGGTCACAAACTGCTCTCTACTGAAGCATATGACAGGACATTTGCCTTCTCTGAGCCACGGAGCACAGTCACTCATAGCCTGTTCAACCTCATAGTTATATGAAAAATGGTTTTTCTATAGCGGAAGGACTCGGTGAATCACAACATAAGAGAAAACCAGACTGCAGTTTCTGACTGACAAAACATATGTAACAGCCTTTCAACCTCTCACCACATCAGACACTCCTTTTGTATGGTTTAAGTTAAATGAATTTCTGAAGGGCTGGTATAAGCCATGCCTTCCCCACAAAGACAAGGGAAATGCTGAGCAGGCTGCAGCAGACACCTTCCAATCCCTGTCCAAAAGGGAGTTTGCATTCCTGCACACTCTCCTGTAGAACTGTGCTCAAGGCTCTATTCAAAATACAAGGCTATTGCCATTACTGCACACCTCCACAATTAATCATCTTCAAAGGCCATTTATACAGCTATGTGTGAGTACATCTCCATGACAGTTATTGCTGTGCTGAATTCCTTGGTATAGATCTTGTTCTTTGATGACCAATTAATCTACTACAGATACATCACTGATTTTTAATACAAATAAACTGCAGAGTATATGTGTCTGTGGCATCAGGGGAAGGAGAAAAGGAGAAACAATTTAGGATCCCAATGAAAAACATAGCCCTGCAAATACCTCAGATCAGGACTGCAAGAGGGTGAATGAGATGTAGAAAACAACCTGCTCTCAAACTGGGTACCCAACACAGAACAGCCTCAACTCCAAACCGAGCCTTTTGAGTGATTGTTTGTTTTAAAGGTGTCAAATGCGATTTTTTGTTTCAACACAGGCTATTAAAGGAACATTCATCAGCACAGCTATTGCTAGAGATGCCAAGCAAGCACACAGAATGGACAGTGTCCTACCTCTCCGTCCTAAACCCTAGATCATGTTGAGCCATCAGTGTCAGTACAGTTGCTGTACTCGTGGCAAAAACCAGTAGCATCTGCACAGCAGGACATGTTTTTGACCCTTCTGCACAACATTAATGCAGTAAAGACTTTAGCACATCCACTTGCAAACTGAAAACTTCTCAATCTTTTATCTGAATCTTGTACTATAAAACTACATGTGCAAAACTACAATAGACCGCTTGCATTTCAGCTTGACTAGAAACAACACATGAAGAGGAAGCTAAGGAGCAGTTACCTAGCTCTAAATCTTACATGGGACACGTGGCATCTGTTTTTAAGTCAGACTGTAATGTTTGCTGGTAGAATCCCTGCCAGGAGTGGAAGAAATAGGTACTCCCTGAAACTTACTGTCAGCAAAACCTTATTCCAAGGTAAAGAGGAACCAGCTTCGTGAAGCAGACGCTAAACTAGATGACTAATATCAGTATTCCCACACTGCTTTTCTTCCCCCGTCGAACAGTCTGAGCAAGCTGCCGCTCAGTACAAGTTCCAGCTTGTACAGATGCTTTGCAACGCTGTGTCCAAGGTGTGTCTGTGCAATCCACCTGCTCCTATTCAGCACTGGCAGTGCCTCAGCCCTCCAGGGAACGAGGAACAGGGCAGGGGAGGGAGCATGGACTTGAAACTGATTCCCTTCAAATGTGTCTTGGACACGGAAAAAGATTACCAAAGAAATAGCAGTGAAGGAGCTATGCTAGAAGCTCAAGAATGACTTGGAACAGCTAAGGAGCCTGCTGATATTTAGGATGTCACTATCATATCCTTGTAAAGGGCTGGAGTTGCAAAGAAAAGCCAAAGAGCTAAGCAAAGTGGTGGGAAAACACAGCAGTATGGATAGGAGTGTTCCCAATCTTCTGGCAGCAGCTGTGCTCTGCTCCCAGAACTGGCAGGGCCTAGCTGGAACACCCCAAACAAAGGAGGTGTGGTACCAGCTGTGACAGCAGGGGCTGGATAAACAAGGGCTGAGAGCACACTTCAGCCTGTGCTTTGCAGAAGGTGCCTGCTCAACAGAAGGGACACAAACAACATGAAAGAAACAGTGTAAGTGTAACCTTTCAAAATAAGGCTGAAACTTTGCATTGCACAGGGATAGCATCTCATTTTTGCCTGCAGCGAGATTATTTGATCAGTCCCAGTTCTGTATCTGCAGCTTCTCCTACATTATAAACACATGAATATTCTGTTTTGTGAGTAATATTCATGGAACTGTCATTCAGTGTCTTTCATTAACTACATTGATTCTACATCTAGAAAAACACCACCACCGAGATCCCAGGGACAGAGAAACTTTCTGCTGTTACTGGGGTTGGTTTTTAAACATTGGAGAAGTAGATAATGCATGGAAATGTGTCTTAGACACATTACCTAATACAAATGTTGCAAAGCAAGAAATGCTACTCCTACTCCTATCCCAAGGAAAGCCACTGGAGCTCTAAGCTTTAGCTCGTCTTCTGATGTTGAAGGTAAGGATTAATTCTGGCTACTACTGATAGAAAAACATGCGCAGTGTACATTTTTATGGTAATCTTTTCATGAAAAATCACCGATTTTGTTAAAAACTGGACATCAGTGTTTCCTGTTTAAAAATCCATTCTGTATTTTCTTAAAGTACAGCTGCTGGGATTTTTTTTTTTAGACACCACTGAAAGCTTTTTAACACAGAACACATTAAATGAGAATAAAATGGCTGTTTTGAACATGAAGAGATTACACTTTTTTCTTTTTCTCAAACGGAAAGAAAAGAAGATGAAAGACAAATCTAATTTTCTCTCATTACAATCCATTGATGCACAGATTTTTGTTAATTGCTTTCCTTATGGGTATAATCTAAATGTTTAAAACTATAATAAACCTATGAAGTACCACAAGAAAATAAAAGAAGATTGAGAAAGAGCTCGGGGAATCTTTTAGCAAGTTTTTCATTAGTTTTGCATGGAGAACAACATCCAAGAAGCTTGGGTGCATGTTATGGCAAGAAAACATAAAAGCACTATGGGCAGGGGAGAAGGACACAAGGAAAAGGCTATTACTGCCCTGCTTTCCAGGCCCAGCATCCACAACACCTAACGCACTGGGGTATTGGTTTGGTGGGAAAGGGAATATGAGAAGTTGTTAAATCTACGTGCTAGAAAAATGAGCTGTAAGATGTACAAAAAATTCCCCTAAAAAAAATAAAAAATAATGGTATCTTGGAAGTAGTTCAGTGGTAATTTATCCCAGAGTTATGAGAGCACAGCCATGGGTGTTTTGCACTTCAAGGTTTTAATGTCCCTGGCCACCAGGCCTCTGAACCACCCTTGCTGAAAAAACACAATAGTAAAGATTTAAGCAGATGAACTGGAAATTGCCCCCACTAGGCTAAAAAGTCGCTTCCTCATTAAGTTTCAAGAATTTAATGAGCATGTAAGTTGTAAAAATAGCAGTTAAAAGGCAAACAGACCTAGTCTCTCCCATCTCCACAAGGCACCATTTATAAACACACACCATCCACAAATCCACAGGTATCTAAAATTAAACACAAACTGGAAAGTAGATTTAAAGCATCTTCTCAGTAATTGGAACTATGATTTCACAACTATAAGAAATTGTGCTTTTTGTCTTCGTGCTCAAACTTTTAAGTTTTTACTTTAAGTAGAGCCTTGTGCACTACACATTCAACATGTAGTAGTCGATTATTTGGTTATGGGTAAAACCAGTATTTTTGCACACATGCAATGCTTAATACTGGTTTTAACATGTGGCTTTTAAGATTTGGCCCTAGAACTCTCAATTTCTGAAAGAGGAATGGGGGGTGTGGGGGGGAAATAAATAAAATCACTCTGTTCAAGTCACATCTATAAAAAGAAACACAAGTGCCAGAACTACTGGGTGACAGCTGCCATGGAGTAGAAGGTGAATCATGCCCTGGCATAGGCAGGCTGTAATTTGGTGCAAAGAAGTTATCATAATCAATATTTACAGATGAGTATTTTTATAAAAAGAGTGTATATTTGCCACAATAAGGATTTGGAGACTGCTCTTTGAATATAAATAAAATACCAGCTCAAAAATGTTGCTATCCCCCTCTAAAAAAAACCAAACTTGAAACTTGACATGCAGATTGACATTTATGGTATGAAACTGAAAGGCTGGGCAACAAAAACTCAGAGTGGAGGAGTCACATGCCCCTTTTGTGTTTGTTGTAGGACAAACTGAAGAAACAGAGTTGGAGAACCAAGTGCAATTATTTTATGATTTTACTACAGAACTGGCTAGAAGCTCTCACTGTGCAACTGCTGTACCAACAGGAGGACAGGCTCTGATTCAGAGCTGCGTATCAAAAGCAATCACTAGAATATAACCACTGCCACCAACATCCCGTAAGCAAGAGGTGAGCACTCCATCAGGGAAGCATTATACAACTTGTTTATAAATACCTTTGAAACATGTACTGCACTATTTATTATGCAACTGTTAAACATGCTCATATCGCCAGCGTGAAAACAAACACTGTGAAGAACTCCTCAGGGATGAATCTCTGGGAAGCGCCAGATAGATTTCAAGTACACAAGTTTATTACTTGGACATTTCCGACAATTTCATGCTTTAACAGCTGTGACAGTTAACCAAAGCTGGTGCCTCTGCAAAGGGTCACAAATTTGCAGTGACAGCCATATCATTTTCTGTACATCTAATGTGTTATTATCTAGAAAGCAGAGAAGAATTTTACAAAAAGGATTACTTTTTTTACAACAAACTAGAAATTACGATATTAAAAAATATGAAAATTTAAACTCTACTGATGCAGTGCATCACAGTTTGACAACTAACTAGTTTTCAGGCTTCCAATGCTCCCTACAAGTTCTCCAGATAAGCTTTTGTTCATGAATTTGCTTTAAATATATAACCTATGAGAAGGCCCGATATTTCCAAATTAAATCCAGACTATCCCCATAATTTTAAATCACTAAAAAGCTTGCAGACATGTTTTTACAGATCAAATAGGAGACCTCACAGCTGATTTAATTCAAATTCTGTTAGTGCCAAACACCCCACATTTCAGAACTAGTAAATTGTGTATCCAATTATCACTTGTACAGTTCAAGGGACTGCATTTAAATGAAGATTATGAAAATGAAATGGACTTGAAATGCCTTTTTACTAGAAAAATGAGTGTTGAAAGTGCCTCTAAATGGGGAGCAGTCTCTTCAGAAGGAAAAGCTCAGGCATGCTGAAACACCGTAATTTATGGAAAAATGCAACTGGGCAGGTTGACTTGGTGTAAAACCCACAGAATTTTATGAACCAGCACATCCCAATGCCTTTGCCTTCCTCATTGCTTCTGTGGTAAGTTCTCACTCACAGAGTATACACTGACCAACATATTGACCTTTTGTTGCAGCTACTGAATTGCTGCCTTTTAAATGGGGCCTCTTAATTTAATAGTAAGGTAAATCTGATGATACTTTCATGCTTCATTCAGCCAGAAGCCTCCTTTTTCTTTTCATAAACAAATTTAACTGAATAAAGCCTTAAAAGCTCTTTTCAGAGGCTGTAGCAATAAGGCCGGTAGGAATTATTTCAGCATCCCTGAGTGACCAGCCTCTGCTTTGTTGCAGCAGTTAATCTGCAGTTAACTCTAACTGGCAAACTGAAATATCATGTAGTATCACAAATTACATCTTAAGCTTAGAATACAGTTTTTAAATGGTGAGATCAATTTAAAGAGATCTGTTGGGCAAATTAGGGACAAAAAAGTTGCCAAATAAATCTTTAGGCAGAAGTTTCAAACAAGCAACAATTATGTTCCTCAGTAATCTCAAGCCTGATACCAAGTATTTCCCAATATTGCTTCCAAAGCAGAGAAAGCACAGAAATATATAATGCAAAGAAGGTCAAATAAAAATCACTTGGCATAATTTTTCTATCATAGACAGGAGGGAAAAAAAAGTGAAGGAAAATGCCTACAAACCTTCCTGAGCTAAGTTCCTACCCAGCAGCAAACCCAATAGATTTGATGCTTTTGGTAATAGAATCTGTCTATAACAACATCAACTCCAGGAATATTCCCAAGGCAACAAAAATAATGTCTGACACCACTTCAGAGATTGAGAGATCGTTCTTTCACTTCAAAGCCACTACCAGTCTTTTATTCCAGTTTTGGCTTCGGTGCAGAAGTTGAACTCTCTGCCTGCTAGAACAATGCACAAAAGCACATTTCAGATCACAGTGAAAGCACCGCATTCTTGGAACTGGCAAAAAAACCTTTTTCACTCAACTTGTGCCAGGCAGTGTTTTTCTTCAGGAAGAAGATGCACAAAGAAATGCACAAAATGCTATACACAAGCTGAAACGATGCATCAGCCTGGTTGGCTTCATTCATGTTACAGATCCCATGCTACTAACCCAGGATTTTTCTTTTATCTTCACTAAAGCTTTTAAGGCAGACCAATGCAAATGCTATTCTTGATGTGACTGCATTTCCGTGCACAGAACACAGCATGAGCACAGATTTAGCCACAGATTTGTTCTCATATTAAAAACCTTTAAGGATTTCCTGCCAAGTGATTCAGTACTTAACTTTGCCCTTTAAGGTGGGCTATATATGAGAATGCTACAAGACTCAGTAACATCCTGGAGAATTATTTTTTATCATGTTTAGGGTCATAATCAAAAATACTTACTTCCTGCTCCGCTCCTCCAGAAGTTATTGGTACCACAAACTTGGCTTCTTTGCTTTTCATGCCAAACTTACCCATGTTGACAACAAAAGGAAAACCCATACTTGATGTTGGAAGGGTTTAACTTTTTCTTGTGACCTGATCTATGTAGAAAAAATATAAAAGATGCAAGGGGTTTGGATTTTTTTTTAAAGAATCCTATTGAATTTTTAAGCCAGCAATGATCTCCTTAAAAATTTATCTTGAGTGTGTCACAATGCACGTAAGCAAGAACCTTTCAAAAATGAACCAAATTTTCAAATTAGTTTCTATAAAGTTTCATATATTTGCATCTTCGTTGAGTATCATAACACTCCTACAGAAAGAAAAGAAAACAGATGAAGAAGGAAGGAGAGGAACACTGTTGCTTCAAAATAACAATCTTCAAGAACTTACAAAAAGGAGAAAACATTGCTTTTTTCCCAAAACTTCATTACAGAAACACTGATAAAGTTAAGAAATATATACAACTCATGCATTCAAACAGAAGTTTGAAATGCCTTTTTAACATAAGGCAAGCAAAAAAAGAAAATCCAATAAAGTTACACAGAAAAAAAGCATTGTGTATTACTGAGAGACTGTAATTTAATTTTCATATTTGCCTTGGAGTCGTGGGTTCTTGCATTATGTGGCATCTGAGTATACAGACGTATTATTTCAGTATTTGCAGTGTCCTCAATAGCCTATGTTCCCCTACTTTCTCCTCTGCACATAGTTCTTCAAACTTGCAGCTAATCAAAAGAAATTTCTGGGATCTTAACTTCCATTTTTAGTGCTGGCCTACTTAAAAAAACAAAGGGAATCCAGCAAAAATAAGACATGCTTCTCTTTTTTTTAAATGAGTAAAAGGAAACAATATCCCCGTTTCTCCCTTCGTCAGATTATTGAGGCAAACAGGCTCACAGACTCCAAGAGCTGTTAACAATTCACCCAGCCTGGTATAACGTATGGAAGGCAAGCAGCTGGGGGAAAAAGAGGCAACCTGCAGCCAGAATAGATTGGATGTAACATCAAACCACATGCATAGCCACAGCGCTCCAGGGTAGTGGTGGTGGGACACCTTTCTCTTGACTAAACTTCCACGCTCTCTGCCCAATTCAGTTTCATTCAATTCAGTTAAATTCTTTATCTGTGACTTCCTGAACAAGCACGTATCTGTCACATTCCCACACTTCACTCATTAAGTCCACAAACTTGGCAAAGGCAAGAGTGGGATTTTTCAGAGCCCTTAGCTACTCCCATCACACCAATCAGTTTTTCCAGTGATCAAGGATAAATGGCTGATAACAAAGCCTTGAGAGATCACATGGAGGCAGCTGACTTGGAGGAAATAAAGCCTTTGAGAAAAGGAACTGTACCCACATCATCAGTACGCATTGGGTATTTCTGCAAAACCTACCCTAGGAAAGAAGCTAAGATCTCACTCTGGCTTAGATTTCCAGTCCTCAACCTTCCTTACTTTTTCCATAAGCACTAGCTTCAGCTTTCTTTATGCCAATGTATGTCCAAGATGACTGAAATAAAGACTGAGTGACAAATTAAAATGGAACACAATCTTAAGCATTACCTCAAGAATTAAGCAGATTCCATCATCATAGGATTTCACCTGGATAGATACCACAGTGGCTCAACTACTACTGTGCATACAAAGCAGTCTGCATCCTAATTTTGGAGCAAATTTGGTTTCACAATGACAACAAGGAGTTCCCTCTGTTTTGGAAGAGTCCAAACTGCAGCATCTATGAGCTCATTTGCTGAGCTCTTCCCAGGATCCTAAACTTCAGTGCAAGAGGAAAGGCTCTCTATTCTCAAATAACCGCAACTAAACTGGCACCCAACACACCCAGGGGTCTGTTTTGCAGACAGAATTCCCAATGAAGTCAAGCACTGTCATCTTGTTCTACCTGTACTGCAAATCATTGGAAATTAGAGAAAAAAACATGGACTTAAATTTAACATGAGTGAAAGAACAAGGGATAAATGAGGTTCCAATCCCTGCATCAGTTCTGCTGAGGAAAGGACATGCTTTCACTCACAGTACAGAAAAGCACATGTGCATCACCCACATCTGTATTGCAGCTGTCACCATCCCTTACGCTTTCTGCTGAAACTTCAGTGGTCTCACAAATGCATTAATTACAATTTAAAATTAACCTGCACTTGAAGGAGGGGTGAGGGGAAGGAAAAAATGATGGAGCAGGTACCCTTGGCAGCAGTCTTAAGGACAGGCATTTACAATTATGTGATCATTTTAACGAGGCAGCTTTCCTTCCTCTGATGCATTTTTGTCCTCTGCACACTGCAGCTTATCCGATGTGCTCAGCAGTTCTATTTATATAGACGTGACTCACCTTAGGGCTGCCTCAGACAATGCACCTCTTCCACTTTCTCTTAAAAAAAGCAAAATAATAACAAAGGAAAAGTATTGTGGAAACAAGATCTCTCAAAGTTCATCCCAAAATATTGACAAGACTGTACAGACAATGCAATATTCATGGATCAGAATCCTCAAAAACAACGTGGGGGTCTCGGGTGAGCAGAGGGGAACTGCTAGACCAGAAACTGTCATCCTGATTCCGCATGACACTGCCATGTGCCTAGCACTGCAACAGCATCAGGAATAAGGAGATCCAAGACCTCAGCCGCACACAGAACATCATTTCAAAGCTATCTTCAATGGTCAGACAAGTTATTTTTTTACCCTGGTCCCTTAAGTGAATTGTTCTGTTGTTTTATTGTTATATTGAAGACATTCCTTTAAAATAAGAAAACTAAGGAAGAAAGCATTGAAGCTTGGCTGGAAAGGTAGGTAGATGTGTCCCTAGAGATCTCTCCTCTAAAGTCTGGGAAAAACAGGTTCTAATCTTCTCTGGTACTCCACAGACTGTAAAAGAGAAATATTTTGCAGATGGCATTCCTGTGAGGGAATGTGGGAGGCAGGGAAAAATAACTTCTCCAGATTCAGTCTTTCTACAATGCCTAAAGGTAGAAAGGAATCGTGTTTCTCTCACTTGTTCAAATTCTACTTCCTTCCCCCACCTTTCTTTTTTCTGACTTAGCTCACTCTTAGCTGCTCCCTTCCCTCAGTTCCCTGGAACACCATCCACATGCTTCCTCTCCACTACATCTCATCCCCTTTGGCCAGGCAAAATTGTTCCAAGGCTGTGGCCACTTCGTCACACCAGTCACACAGTCTTCACTTCCCAACAGCTCTTTCCTCAAAACAGCTCCTCATCCACTGTACAACAAGGAGGGGATTTTATCTCTTTTCTCATCTGTGTACCAAGGTTGGAACAGCCAGACTCACAGCCACCAAGATGGATGTTGCAGTTAATCAGTGCTGCTTGACTACATGTCATTCCTTCCCCAGAAGACTGCTTGGGGGCTCTGTTTTAAGGAAAAAACTTTGAAACTGGGAGTCACAGAAAGTCATAATGGCTTAGGAACAATTCACTGATTCATTATCAATACCAGCAATGAGACTGATTTGATAAACATCACGTCCCAAGTAAGCAGTTCTGACAGAATAAAACAGATAACTCTTATCCTGTCCTCTGTCATGCCCCAGCTATTTCAGTTAATTGCAGACAATACATCGTCTACAGCAATGTATTTTATTTATTTAGTGTCAGCTGCATGCTTGTAAAAATCCCTTGTTCCAATCCAAAAAAAATTTTGCTTTTTTTGTTTTAAAGCTCAATACAAAAAGATCAATTTCTTCCTTTATGCAGACCTAACGCCCCAACTGGCAAAACTTACTAGTAATAGTCTGCACTCAGAAAAGGCTGAGTTGTTCTTCCCACATTCCTCAGCTGAAAGTAATCTTATGTGAACCACTGTGAAAGTAGTAAAACCCAGCTTGTCCTCATATGCAAACATGAACTGAAATGTCAGCATTCCTCAGTGAGGGCCAAAGGCAGAAAAGCTGTTCAGCACAGAACACGTAGGTCTACGTGCAGTTAAGTATGTGCTGAAGTGCTTCTACGAAGCCAAGGGCCAAGACAAACCTCCTAAAGAGAAACCACTTCTCCTGGTCCCTGTGTGTTCCAGTGTAAAATACAGTTTTCTTGGATCCTGAGACTCCAACCCTAGAAGGATCCAAGATGTGCTCTCCTGTTTCAGGCCTGCCAGGTAGCATTGCTAAGTGAGCAGCACAGACTCAGAGGAACAGGAAGGAAAGGCTCCTCTCCAGCAACTCTTTCATTCCCATCCTTTTCAGAAGGATGGAGTGGAATTAAAGCTCTCAAATGATCAGAGCTCTTGAGAAACCAGAAGGTACTCCAGCTACCTGCAGACTCCCACAGAACACAGGAAGATTGTTTTGGTATAGAAACTGCACAGGATGACCTTAAATTTCCTCCTCAGGTGCAAAACTCATTTAAGTATGCCTCACCTCACACTCGCTCTGACATTTCAAATGCCATCAATAAGATGTCCTTACTGCATTTGGTTTCAATAGGCACGTCCTATGAATGGAAACTGAATCAGGACAGAGTCAGTTAAATAAAATTTTTGCTTTGCTGCTGCCTAATTAGATGATGCTGACTAATCCTCTGCATTACTTTACAGTGAAAGGAACCCAGCAGGAGTGTTAAGATGGTTTTTAAAGAGCTAAAAGCCATGAATGATTTCCTTTTACTGAGAGTATTTCTCTTGCACAAGTTGCTTCCATCAAGTGTTCTTTTCTAAGATTATATCCTCCACAAAATGTCTCTGTGGCCTACAGCGTTAGAAGTTCCAAAGAACAGCGTAAGGAAACAGAAAAGATGAAGAGAAGAAAAAGCTGGACATAATCTCCTACAAAATTTTCCATACAGAAGGGACTACAATGAGAAATGATTTGCTGGACTGGCCTCTTGACCTACCATTAAGTAAACAGGGACTCTTAAATTTTTGCTCTCCTCTTGCAAAACTATAGACATGTGGCTAACTGTCACCATAAGGCAGCCCCTTACCAAATTCACTCAGAATTCCTTGTGGGTTTACAGCGAGGCACACACAAGCAGCCCTTGCAAAGCCCAACTCCACACTTGGAGAGTCCTGTTGGACTGAAACAGACTTAACACTGATAGAAATTTAAATCTAAAATGTTCTAATTGCTTTTGTTTCCTCTGAGATCGTGCTGAACTACAGCTGCAAAATACTTAAGTTGAAAATAAAAAGGCCGCAGACTGAGCTATTTGAGGAGGGGAAATCATTATCAATCTTTTTTTGAAGCTTTAACAGAATGACATCATCAACTATCTCATTAAGTCAAACAGTTCCTATGGCAAGGAGAATTCAACTGCTCAAGCCTTCTTTTTATCTTCCAAGCTCAGCTTGTTAAGTTATGATCAATTAGGAAATATAAGGACAAGGCAAACAACAATAGAAGCCCAATCAGCAGGGGTCATTAAGAGGGCACTGTTTAGGAAATAAGGCTCCATAGGTATGCCAGTATGTAAAGCTTCTCCATTTTCAGTGGTATCAGCCAAAGGAAAACAAATGCACTTTGTAGTTGGTGAGTTTAAGTCTGTGATTCTGTGTGAAAATTTGAAGCAAAATGCCCTCAATGCTCCAATGCTTTACCTTTCATGATGTAGGTTTCCCAAAATTGTTGAAAGGTGAAGAGTGCTCTTAACTTACAGCCTAACCTCTTCTGTGACTTGAGATACAGATCAAAAACTGCTACCTACTGCTAGCCATGTAGGTGTAAATCTAAAGGATACTTACGGTGCTCATAACTGGGAGAAATTCAACCCTCTACAGTCAGGGTGCTCAAGGCCTCATGTACTGTATCAGGGGCACGTCAGCTGCAAGTTAAAGACTGAGTGCTACATGAGGCATCTTCTTTAGGTTCCTGTATGTCCATCTTGGGTTGTATTAGAAAGTACTTCTTAGGAAAGGACAATTTTTGAACCACAGCTTTATCCTTAAAAATAACTCAACACAAACATCCTTCTGCTCAACAGCGCAGCTCCTGAAAGCTGTACAAGGTCAGATATGCCTCCTTACTTTCGTGACAAAACCAGGTCAACAGAACCTCCTACTTACTTCAATTACTTACCAACAGCTAATCCACTGAGAGCAACACCAGGGCTGCAGGGCTCACTGAGGACAGATTTCAAAGTCTCAGCCTTACCTGAACATGCAAGTTGGCTCAACGATTCTCTTACCGATGATTATGCAGAAATTGGGGTTAGTGACAGAGGAGAGGACAGCAGGAAGAGACAGTTGGGTACACAGAGCTTCCAGGTTTGTTGAAACCTCCTTCTAATTACACTGCAGATATACTTGGTCAGGAAAGAGAATGAATAAGCCCAAGTCCACAAAGCTATTTTCAAAGTGCAGCTGCTTTTAAAACAACTTCTTAGGTATATCTGCAGGTAAGCCTCTACATCGCATGTAGCTTTTTAGATCTCATTTTTATTGGCTGACAATTTAGCAAGTACCTACTGCAATAATGTTAAAAAATGTAGATGCATACATATTCTTGCATACAATTAAAACAATAAATAGCTCCCACAAAGGACACACATGCAGGTAGGTTAAACAATAGTGAATGCAGAATAGCTGAGCCTGAGGAAGCATGCAGGCATTAAGTCAGTACATAAATGCAGAAGATATGCTGCCAGAGAAAACTTTTGCTCAAGGTCACCTGTGAAGTTGTTTTAATGTAATTAATTCAATAGCATTAAGAATCATTTCAAAGAAGTTGGCATAAAGCTGTAATTCCTATGAAGCACAAAAAGAAGCCAAGGACTGTGCATCACCTACAAACAAAAATACATTAGCTGGCGTTAGCCATGCTGGGAGAGGGTTAACCAGATTCTGCTGACTCACCAAGGCAGCTCAGTCATTATTGCCTCCAAACAGGGTGGAGAACAAACGTCCCTTGAAAGTCAGGAGCCAAAATATAACTCCAGGGGAAAAAAAAAATTAAAAAATAAAGGAATGAATTAAGTTTAATATTAGCTGTTTTCTACAAGAGTCAATAGCATGTCTCCCCCCTTAGTACTCAGGTGATGGCACACAAGAACAAAATGGAAGAACAGCAGTGAGGGGAGGATGAAACACCTCAGAATGTATCTCAGACTGAACCACATTTAATAATTCCAGTGCAGCTTATTCCAAACTACATGTGACCTATTTTAGGCCTCATTCCGAGTTGACTATAATTAACTGTAATTTGTACAGATTTTAATTTAATACATGAACTGACTTGCTAAAAAAAAAAAAAAAATGAAAAAAGAAAGAAGCAGGGCAATTTCTAAAGTAAAAAGTCAGAAACTAATTTTTAAGTTAAAACATCAGACAAAAATACATTGTGTATCAAGTCTATATATTAGTCTCTCCAACATAACTCCAAAGTAAATATTTTGAAGAGGCTTTTATGCCATCTCAAACCTCAGCACAAGGACAAAATGTAATTTTGTTGTATGAAAAACTTCACTTCCCCTTCAATAAAAATGCATGTTTAAAATTTGGTTTTTTAGCACCAAGCGAGACTGTTATATTTCAGAATTTATTCTTGCTTTATAATACATCCTTAAAAACTTTCTGCAGACAACAGTACAAGAATAGATGCACTGAGTTACTTAAAGAAGGAACTGAAACAAAACAGACATTCAGCTGCCAAAACCCTACATGGCTACACACTTCATGGCCCTTCTAAGCTTCATCTCCATAAGCGCCTCACTCTCTACACCCCTCAAAAGTGTCTCCCACAGCCTCCCTTTCCCTACATCCCAGTCCTCGAAAGAAAAAAAAGCACTTGACATCCCAGCCTGTAATTCAGTACAAGGGTCACCAGGTTATTGAGCTAACCTTCCCCAGCAACATTCCCTCACAGGGTGCTTGGTCATGGAGAAAAGGTGAGCTATGGGCTGAATGGGTGGGTCTGAGTACAGCAGCGCTCTCACGGCCCCTAGCTCCAAGTTACCATGACACCTACAGAGGAAAAAAACCAACAACATTAACTGTGAACTCATCTAGGTGTTCCTGCTCCAGCAGGGGGATTGGACTGGATGATCTTTCGAGGTCCCTTCCAATCCCTGACAGTCTGTGATTCTGTGAGTGTAGAGCTCAAGCTTCTGTTGGACAGAGACAGAAGATTCTGTCATGAAATCCTCACATGAAATTAAGCATGTCACTTTTTTCCTTTGTCCCCATTTCATCTGCAAAGAGGGCTGTCATGACCTCCCTACTTTACCTACTTACCTTGGAAATCTTTGAATCAAGAACACATGACTAAAACAAGAATTTTGCTGTTCTATGAAACATAACTTTGTTTAGGTTCAAATGAGATCTCCACCCTTGGCAAGATGTACTTATTTTCAGTCTCCCATTCTCTACTCTCCTGTTTCCTTACTCAAGGAAACAGCCATTTCCAGCCTCCCCTTCCACTGCCAGCCCCAGTGTCACACCAAATCCCAGGAGTGAATACAAATAGAAGAAAGTTCTGTCTCAAACTCTCACAGACATTCCCCCAGGAAAAAAAAACCAAGAATAACTTCTTACTCATTTATATCCAGGCCTTCCTTTTCCTCTCCCTCTCAGGCACTCTTATCTATGCTACAGAATTTTCTGTCTATGAAGGTGAATTATCACAAAAGCCCTTTTATAGTCATAAAAAAAGAAAAGATAGAAAAACAGAAATCTACCAGGATTTTAATTAGAACTTGGCATACTGTACACTGCCAAATGGATAAATCTTTCTGCCCTGTATCTCCCATTCGTTACTGAAATGACATTTCTGTGCTTTGTATGCCTCCTCAGTTTGAAACTTTTATTTCTCTGGTAACTTTTTAAATAGACAGCAGTTTGTGGAGCAAAGAAGAGTAAGCCTGTGAAATCTTTTGTAAGGAAGGAAAGCAAAAAATCTCCCAATGCCCTTATCGGTATCAGCACCTGCATAAAAACACCCGCTGGAGTTCACTCCAACACATCTCTTCAATGAAGATAGCCACATCTGCTTCAAAATTCAGCGTCAGACTCTTGCCAAAAGTTTTCCTGACTAATACTGCAAAGCCTGGCTGTGAACTGAGCTGCAATGACATCAAATGGAAAGCAAGTCTGATAGTTTTGCAGTGCTGTCTGGCAGGCCAGAGAGGAGATGAGGGATGGAAAAAGTGTTGGAAATCGAGTTAAGAAGCAGTAGATGAGGCAACATTCAAGTACAGGAGATACCATAAAAGCAGTAAGACATCATTCTGACTTAACAAACTTCAGGTAAAGTAACTTCAAGTTGACAGAGCAGAAATAGTCGCTGATGATGTAAAAACAGAGTTAGGAGTACCTGGAAGTATTAACTTTCCCTGGGTTCTTGTCATTCCTACAGCCGAGGCAGAACTTTTTTGCCTCCCTGCAATTTAAATTGCATCCCATTTGCATTTGGCTTCCAAGAAAATTTTGTTCTAATTCAGGAGAATAGTCTTTCTCAGATCAAAGTGAGTTCCTAGCCCCACAGCAAAGGCACGTGCATCTTCCAGCTTGCAGAGTGTTTAAAACAAAGCCTTTGAATTGATTCCAACATTTAAACAAAAAAAAGGCAACATCCAGTCAAAATAATGATGAAGCTAAGGAGAATACACAAACACAGTCCAGGTAACCATCAGTGAAGTATAAGATACAGCAGCAGCAAAGTACTGCAGAACTATAACAAGAGGTTTGAGCTCCAGAGAGTCCACATCTACTTAGCTGTGGGCTGAACTGCATGCCAACAACCTACCAGGATGTGCTGTAAAATGCCAGAGGACACGCACAAAGCTCTGTTAGTTTACAGAGTAAGTTAACTTCCAACACACTGCAAGTGAAGACAAGTTGAAAGATTCAAGTGAGAGAACACAAGGCGGGAACAGCTGTATGACCCCAGACATGCCCTACTTCTCCCTCAACAAAACTTTGCCTCCTTGCAGCAACTTGTAATGCAACCAGACTGCGGGAGCGGATCTTTCCTACAGTGCTGAGAGCTCTGGCAGCAGTTCACCATCTGGTTCTGTTTCTGCTCTTTGCCTCCACATCATCCCACTTAGACACAGTAGTAAACATGGTTTGGCTGAATGGTGTCACTGAAACATCCACTTCTATTAAAACTGTCATCCCAAAGAAATAAGAGCATGTGGCCATAAGGGGAGCAGGAAGCAGTAACACAAAAACATCAGAGAAGAAATACAGTGCTGGAACAAGAAAAAACCTCAAGGGAAGAAAACAGGATATAGAGATAGGAACCAAGGATTTAAAACAAAAAAAAAAACCAAAAACAAACCAACAACAACAGCAGAGTAGTTCCCTCCTTGCTCACTCTAAGAACTGTGCACCATAACATACTTTGTATGCTTGCCTGTAGAAGCATTTAATCTAAGGGGTGGTAGGTCAGAATCATGCCTTTTCTGGAAAATGCTACTGATTGGGCTTTATCCAAAATGAAAAGTGTTAATTGTGTACACCAGCAGTAGAAGCAGCAGCAGTCACTGTCATCACCATTTTCTACTACTCCTCTTTGGTTTTCAATTTTTGCTGCTGTGGTTGCAGCTATTTCTTACCACTAGCACCCCTAAACAATAAGGATTACTCTTGTTTCTGACCGTTTTCTGACAGTTCCCCCCACCACCCCCAAATACAGGGCTTGTCACAGGGTTTGGTTAGTAAAGAATAATGACACTTGAAAAGGACCACTACTGAGAATGAACTGGGGATTTTGACCTTCTAGTAGCATCTGCATCAGGATAAAGGCTCCTGTTAATGATAGCAGCTATTAAAAAAGCATCCTTCCTGTTCAGATGCCCAGCTTCAATCACTGTGCAGCTTTGCTGTTCTGACAGTTGACCAAACTAGCACGGCCTGTTTGGAATTAGAGCTAACCCCCTAATCTCAACTGAGATAAGATTTTTATCTTGCCAGCCCTTAGATATTCTCAACTCGTACACACATAACTGCTCTTTCATTTAAGTCAAATCAAGTTTGCAGCTATTTTTCTATTTTACAGAGGTTTGCATGTCATGCAGCAGCTGAAGCATTGCAGAACTCAGACAATAGCCATGCAAAATAAAACGTGCCATTAATTCTTAAACATAAGGTAGGTCACTAGAAAGGCTTCCTTTTTGAACATCACAGAAAAATAGGATGTTCTTCCAAACTGATCATGTGGTTTTCAACAAGCATCGTGCTCCAGATTTTGCCCAACCAAAATGCAAGCCACACTGACCGCATAACTGAAATTGTGGCTGGAAAATGGAAAACATTCGCTTTCATGAATCAAATCACAGGAAATAATCATCCATTAAACACAGAGACATAAACAACAGCACTGCACTGTTGAGAACTGTTTTGACTTGTCACAGCCTAAAGAGTTTCTTTCTTAATGAAATAGATCAGCTGAATTCTCAGTAATTCCACAGATTCCCTGTTATGTTTTTAGTACCCATGCCTTCCCAATAAATAAAATGGCTGAAGCACTCTGATGTTCTTGCTCCTTTGAATTAAAGAAGCTGTAAAACCAAAGGAAAATGCCCAAATTTCCAGTTCTAGAATAGGCATTGTAAAAGCCACGGAGTCAAACACAACAGAGAGAAGTTGCTCAAGAGCGCTATCACTTCAATCTTCCTACAGAATTCAGCTTCTCCAGCTTAAAATACTAACAAGACTTTCCAAAAGCCCAACTTTATCTTGAATTTTGAGAGAGAAGAAAAAAAAAAGCACTGATACTACAAATGCATCCCACCCCAGCATGGAAAATTAATACCAAGAAAAGTTCAGTCCTGTGATTAATCTGTTAGACTTACCCAGTACCAACCACTGAACTGCAGAACAGTTATAAAGTCACCTTCACTGAACTTTAGCCCCTCAGATAAAGTAATATACATCAGAAATTCCTGAATGCTCATAATTCACTAACTGCCTTTAATCTTCAGCTCTAGCTAAGTTTTGGATTAGGTTTCAAGGCAAAACAAGTTCTTGCCCCAACAGGTCTGGCACATTAGGAGAAACCTCCACTATCACTCTGTGATGGCTTCTTCATGAGTATTTGGGATTCAGGAAGAAGTGAAAAGAACCAAGTACAGCCATTTTGAAAGCATTTCATCTGTTTCAATGAGAAGGCCAATTTTGGCACACAGTCTCGAGCATGGCAAAGTCTGCCTGCTGACCTGCTCCTGGGTAAATGCTGCAACCTGACTTACACTCACCACCTTCTCAGCTCTCCTTTGTAGTACACTTCAGCCAAAGGATGCTCAGAGTTGAAAGGAAAGAAAAACAGTGTCTCTGCTTGCTAGTTTGCTTTTGTTGCCAAACTTCACCTATGTAAATTGGGACTATAAACACAACCTCAGTTTATATGAGAGCAATCACACCAACAATTTCCATCACATCCCAGACCCTGCAGTCTCACCAATTTCTTCTCAAAAGGGGTTCAAGAGATTTTCAGAGCTCAATATGAGGTAAAAGATCTGAGATGCAGAGGAAAAATTAAGCATTGATTAGCTATGAAATCCTGTAGCCTCTGTGCAAAAAATTTTTTTCACCTGCAGCAGTGTTCAGAGATACAAGGATGCTTCTTTTTATTTTTTGAGCTACACATTTATTACTATTTGTGTCAGAAATCTAAGTGCAAGTTATTCAACTCTAGATTGCATTTATAGTTAATGGGAAAAAAGCCTGACACCACTGCTCAGGGGAGAATTAATCTTATGCTAAGGCAAGCATTAAAGACAGGTCAGCTTCATCACCCTTGAGAGGTGCTTATTTGTCTGCATCAGCTACAGGAGAAAGCCCAGATACAGCCACCCAATTTTTAAACACACAAGTTGAGGCAGATGAATCCTGGACAATGACTGGAACTTTGTTAAAAAACCTCAGGACAAGAACAAGAAAAAAGGTCACTTAAGTTCCTTATGCAGATGTGGCTGAAATAAAGGAGACAATCTTACCTAGATTTAAGAGAGAGGGAAGAAACCAACCCATCAGTCCTGATTTTAAATAATACCATCAGATCACAGTCATCTTTAACCATGTTTTAGGAGTTCTGTTGTTATTGGTTTTGCTTTATAAAAGTAAGTTTAAGAAGCTTCCCATTTAGGCTCTGAAGAGCTGAATCAAGTGGATTCCAAACAGAGTAGCCTTAGAGATAAAGAAAAACAAAGTTTTGCAGACCAATTTGTCTGCATAAAGTTAATTCCAGCACAGCTGCTATGCTGTCAGATTTGGTTATCAAGGGACAAAACCCAGCCCATTCTTTGCCTTGAAATATTGTCCTTTCTCCTAATTGTGAACTGAAAGTGCTCTCTTCTCCTAACTAATGTGTTCTGCTGTGTAATAGCCTGTTTGCATTTAACAAGACATGTTAATCAAATATCACTAAAGTTTTCAGGAAAGAACAAATAATTGACATAATTTGTGTATCTTGTTTACTTTATATACCAATATTTACTTTGATACTAAAACTATTGATTAGTTTTGCTCTCATCTGACTAAAGGGCAAATAGCAGTAAGTCCACAAATGCTTGCTAGACTGCCACTTTTCTCGAGAGTCAAGAAAGTATGCTGCTGTCCTTTAGAAACATCTCCTCTAGCTGCTGTCAGATACTCTTTAGACCCATTTATACACAGGCTTCTTAAACACTTTCTAGATAGCACAGGTATCCTTGTGAATCTGAGTAAAGCAATAAAGCCACAAAACAGCATTCAATGATGACTAAAAACCAGCTAAAATTCAGTCCTTGCCATCAGTGACAGGTAGACATTTACCGTGGCAGCTATGAGGCAGCAGTTTCACCAGGTGAGGTGGGAAGCACAGCAGTAAGTTATTCAGCAGCAACAGATGCCTTTGAGGAAGCATTACCTCATTCTCCTCCTCCTCCACATTCATTCCCAACTGGAATGATGATATAAAATCCACACTATTCATAAAAGACAACAGACAAATGAAATGCCAACATGCATGCTGCACAGGAAAGGCAGAGACAGAGGAACCTCCCCCTCTTTTTTCAAGACAACACCCCTGACTCCCACTAGCTTTCTCTCCCTGTTGAAGAGCATCTACACAACAGCAAGATATTAAAAAGAACACAACAAAAAAACTCCAAACAAAAATAGCCCCACTAATTAAATATAATATGTAAAAACCTCACATAGAACAACTCATTAGAGAAAAAGCACTTTATGGCACCTTAGAAATAAAGGGAGATGCTTTTTAAAGCACACAAAGGCCTTTTCCCCTCTCCTCCACACCTAATCTCTCTCAGTTGTACACTCTGTAAACACGTGAGCCTCAGAATATAATGAAACAATTGTGTTAAGGAACAAATTTGTTCTTTTGCTTTATTAAAATAAAAAGGCAGAAGGAGAAGGGTTTGAAACATATTCCAAGATGGGAAAGCAAACCAATATTTGGTCCCAAGTCCTCCTGACAGCACATTTTTGCTGCAATGTGTAACCAATTTCTTGTTTCTCCACACATTCTCAGTACTGCCACACAGCTGGGTAGAAGCTGCACCCAGGTGCTCAATCTTTTGCCCTGCTGAACCCATGATGTCAATGTTCCCATTTACGCACAGCTGGAGAAGGGACTTAGAACTTCAAGAGTGGTATTACACCACGGGTGTGGAACTCACAGCAGCACTAAAAAACCTGTTACAAACTTCCACAGGATAAATGATCTCAGCAGCAACTAACTCAAAACGCCAGACATCAAAGCCTGTTGACTGGCAAATACTTGGTGGAAGAACTACTCCAAGAGTTCACAGACATTAATTTGTAACATTCCTGACAGAAGGCAAAACCACAGGTCTAGCAATAAAAGGACTTTTTTTGAACCTATCAAAAAAGATATCCAGAGACTAGCCCAGCCCCCTAAAACAAAAATGGTTAAAAAAACTGACCAATTAAACCACAAAGTTGATGGCAAAAGAGCAGGAAGAAATGCAGGAAAAGGTCATCCTGTGTTTTACTGGTAATGGCAGAAGACTTAAACAAAAGCAATCATAAGAAAATATTGCACTCAGATTTGTAAAAACTATTAAATTATTTCACTGTAATCTTAGATTACTGACAGGACAGGTTCCCCATTAATTAATAAAGCACCCTAAGTCAAAGACAGCGGAGAAGAAAATTGACACAAGGCTTTTCCCAAAGCTTAAGTAAAGGCATTTTATGTCCATCCGCTCCCACACATCCATGAAGGCCAGAAAATAGAGCAACACAGTTCTTTGGCTACAGTAGCAGCAACTTAAATAAAACAAAGCAGACAAGCAACAGATTCTCTTCCTGACAGACACAACATAAAATATCTTCAGTCATAAATTGCTTTCATTTTTCAGACACCCCTAAAGACAGGTCTTCAGTGTTATTTTAGCCTCTTATTGCAAACTCATGCTCAATTCCTGGACAATTAAATTCAACTAAGGGATTTGATGAGGCTCTTGAAACATATGATATAAACACACTGAAGGGATCCAGCACTGAAAGAGGAACCATTCTTCAGGCACTTCTCAAAGATAAGGCGCTCATTCTCAGCAACAGCAGTATCCAAAAGTACATGTGCCCATAATGTAGCCTTGCTGTTCACATCTACATTTGTGTGTCTATGTGTGCACACAGCAATTGCTTTTTTCAATATATAAATATAAACAAAACGTGGGATTCAGTGTGGGCACAAACATTTATAGAAATTGAGGTTGCATTTAGAAAACCCTGATCTGCAATTATCGCATTCTCGTGTCCTACACATAGACCACATTCACACATACAGTACACAAACCTGTTCTCAAACTCATCCATAATTACATCAAATTGCTATATTACAAAATTCCAGCTTACAGGTTTCATAGTTTTAATTTAAGGCTAAGCTAAAATGAAAAAAAGAAGCAGGTAAGTAAGTATTCACCACACAGAGCTGTACTTACTGCTCAGATGTTGAGCATTTAGTTAGAGAACATCCTTCCTATCTTTCAAAATGGTAGAAGTAAAAAAGGATGTTTGAGGAAGTGAGAAGTTCAAAATACCTCCTAGGGAAAAAAAAACAAAACCAAACACAAATACTACTTCACTGATTCACCTGAGAATCAGAACTTATGTCATTTCCAGACACCTACATTCAAGCCATGAATCATCATATTTTCTGGCTGAAAGCCGGAGCTGATGTTCTAGTTACTATGACAATAATGATGTCTCAGTGCTCCATAGTCTTACATAAAGGTATTCATTAAAAAATAAACAATTTATAGGGGATGGAGGGAAGTCTAGGTAAGATGATGCTTAAAGAAAGCACTTTTCAAAAAATGCTCACCTACAATTCAAAACCTGCTGAAACCACAAGGAAATAGTCAATACACCACCGGAGCTATTTCTGCAACAGGACAACGCTGGGCTTCCTGAGTGCCCCTCTCTGTAGTGAAACTTGACTTCTGTAGGCTTCCCCTCTGACTGCCCCTGGAGCCTTCACCTCTGCTAATGGCAGCTAACACAGAGGAAAGGTTATTTTTAATTTTTTTTTTTTTTTTTTTTGCTTGAACATCTGTTTGCTTCTCTCTAAAAGGATACACTGCTATCCACATACATCCTGACCCAGCTACTAATCTTTATTAAACTGTTTCCAAATTGAAAATCCTCAGCATCACAGGAAGAAAAGACAGCAACTCCTACTCACACTGTACTTTAATAAAACATCATGCCTATTCTGGTATTCTCCTTTAGTTTTACAAGAAAAACTAAAATAAGCTCAATGCACAACTGAAATATATGTATGGCCCTCTGCAAAAAGCATCAGAATGACATTTCAATCCCCAGATGTGATATATCAAGCCAGACCCTGGAGGAAACAGAAAGCTCTGTCTTTTCAGAGAGAATTTCATCTGCTATTAAAGGCCTTACAGACAGTCATACACCAGATCAGGTTTTTAAAAAAATTACTGCCAACTTCAGCAATGTTAAATCAAACCCACGATCGCTCAAGATGAATCTCATTCAAAAAGACAACTCTGGCTAGAAAGTTTGCAACACTCTCACTCAAAAACAGTTCTTAGAGGATTTACATTCTGTATTAAAGTGATGTTGGTCTTGCACTAATGCAGAGATGCTCCCCTTAATCACAAGTCTTCAGTCTCATCCCTGCAACCTGGGTAAGTTCTCTGTAACTACAGTAGAAACAGTATCTCTGAAAGCACAGGAGCAGAAGGAAAAACATGCACGCTAGGAGCACGACATGGTGGCAGGCACACAGCCCACATCCAAGCGTGTGCAGTCAATGGGAACAATAAAAGTGAAAGAGAAAAATCCGACAATTCCCGTTATAGCCCATATCACCATACTGCATGGGAGTATCACAGCCTTTTAAATGCATTTATGCCAGTCAGGCAACTATACATTATCATCCCTGCTGCACAGAAATGTCCGTAGAAGTGCAGTTTCTTATCTTGGCAACAAAGATAACTTGGGCCATGGAACAACCCAGGTTGAAAATGAAGGAATCGTTTATCTGAAGTGCAGGGGCCACCGTTCATGTCTCCTTACAGCAGCAGACAGCTTGGTAATTAAAAAATATTTCTGTCCATCTCCTTTGGAGTATTTTTAACACACCAGTGAACAAAGCACAGCAGCGTAAAGACTAATGGATCAAAATTACCCGTTAGTGTGTCGCTGAACTGACAGAAAAAGCACGTCACTCACTCATTTCCGTGAGAACAAACTGAGCTACACGGTCTGGGAACTGCAGGAGGAGAAACACCTTGTTGTGGTATGAACCGCTCAGCAGCATTATATTCATTTCGCCTGAAGCTTTTCAAATTAGTTTCCATTATGACAATAAACACCACTTAGATGACATATATTGTTTATTTGCAATGGAATTGTTTTTAGATAGTTGCACTGTCATTTCTGCTAATTATAAAGACTCTGCAGTTGCCTTATTAGTACCTTACAAATCAGTGGTACCCATCATCTCTCACCAATCCCCATTTTTTCCCCTTCTCAAATTCTTAATAGAATTTAATATCTTAATCTCAAAAGATCTGCTCTTCTCCCTGGGCAAGGCACTTCTGTTTCACAACGGACTCTACTGTAGAATCCCTTTTGCATTATGGCCTCAGTTTTGTAGCAGAGAAAACACATCTGGTCCTCATTAGAAGTATAATAAGGTAGTGGTGAATGTGTTTTCTCTAAAAAATGCATAACATTTACACTAAATAATGAAATTGCCCTTTAAAAGAGAGGCTAGGTCACTCAGACATTCTGAAAACCTGCCCAAAAACATAAAACAGCTTCCTGTAGCATTCTGGAGTCCTAATACAATCTCCAGAATTTTTCCTAAACATCCCCAAGCAGCTGCACTGCAGGAGGGCCATGCTCCTAAGAAACCAACAATTAGCACTAGTCTTTTTCTTTTATTTTTTTCAAGCTTCAGAGCTTGAGAAGTACTTTGGCTGGAAACTTTATTCTATCGAAAATAAACAGTCAGTACTATCAGAGACATCTCTTAAGGCCTGGTAACTGAGACAGCACCAGATCTACATGAGTACGTGTGCTACCAGAAAAGCCTAATAATCCCAACGATTTTAGTAACACAGCTAAATTTAAAGATTAATTCTTTATATAATTCAATATATGGTATTCTAGAATTTTAGCAATGGATTCTCACAGCTAACATTACCTGAAAAAAACAGTGCAAAGCAGTTATCTTAATAATCTTATAACTTCATGTTTTATGACTACCAAAACAGAAATACATTGGTTTGTTGGTCCAAGGTCTTTCAAGATTTGTAGGGGTGGAGTTGTTGGGATTTTTTTTATATTTGATCCTTATCTTTTTTTCTTTTCCTTTTTTAAAAGGATATGCTCTAAACCTATATTCAGGAAGAAAGAAAAGTTTTGTCTCCTGTATCTTCATATTTGATGGCACTTTGAGATAGTTTATGATTCTGTAGAAGCCTCTAGTTAATTGCTGAGAGTAATGTCAAATCTTGTGTGCATTTTACAACTGTAAGCTGACTCTAACCACATGAACACATCTGACTGGCAAACACAAGGTTCACTACAAAAAAAAGAACAAAACAGAAACCTCGTGGCTCTCATGTACATTTCAGTATTACAGCCTGAATTTACTACCTATAGACACTGAAAACATATGTATATATAGTTACATACATAATGCAATCTTACTGGCAACACAAAATATTCTCAAGAGCCCACAAAGCCCAGCTGAGCACTGGAAACGTAGCCTGACTGAGGCTGTTGAAGGATGCAGGAACAGTTACAGTTTCTTGAGAGCAACATACATACACTTTCTTTTTAGCAGAGAATCCGAAACATGTTCAGGCAAAATGGCTTTTGCTGTGTCTCATCTTGCCTAACTTTTTTAAGCCTTTCAGGTGTGCTGCTATACCTGTATATTAAGCAACCACCAGATAAAAGGGAACTTTCTTTGTACTTAGTGAGCAACACCACACACTGTGGTGTTCAAAATTGGTGTTTCTACAGTTTGTCCCTCGTAGTATTGAAGGTCAATGACAGCAAGGAGCCCAAAATAGCTGTTCCCTTTCCATATAAAACAAGTGGCTATTAAAGGCACCGAGTTGTCCTCCCACATTTCAAGCAGTTTGAAAAGATTTAGACTATCGCTTTGGGCTGATCTGGTCAAGCCTCTTTGGAGCTGTCAGGAAACAACAGCCGTCTGTCTCTGGGGCCAGATCTCCAGGAGTGCTGAGCACCCTGAACTCCAGGTAAGGCCCGGGGGTCCGGAGGGACTCAGCACCTTCAGTATGAACCAGCAGGCAATCCCTTCCCCATTTCTGTATGAAGGGTCAAAATCTGAACTTTCCAACAGAGCCAGATTAAAAAAAAACAGCATGTTTTCTCTGGAGTAGTTACTCAAAAATGAGAAAATTCTGTGGAAGCCACTGAAAAGCAGGAAATGAACATCTTCTGGTTCAATTTATTACCAACACTACAATGACAGCAAAGGATTCTTGCTAGAAAATGAGAGTAACTTCACAGCAGAGCAGTCTGCAAGTCAAGCGTCCCTGTTCTGTCTCAAGTGTTGGACACATTTTTTGTTTGACACAGGAAAGGCTTTGCTGAGCATCTCTATTTACCAGGGACTTCAAATGCTTACAGTTTTTCTCCTCTATGCTTTTGCCTTTCCATGTCCAGAATGGGGACAGCGCTCTCATTATTTCAGAGCACTGTTAGCAGCTCCATAATTACAAAACTCTTGAGTACACCGAATAAAACATATACACATGCTGTAAGCAACTGTGATTGCCCTGCAACACTTCAGTTCTCTCAAAACAGGGTTGTGATCCACCATATACACATGCTGTAAGCAACTGTGATTGCCCTGCAACACTTCAGTTCTCTCAAAACAGGGTTGTGATCCACCAGAAAAACAGCAAGAATTCAGCACATCCCACGTCAACTGCACACAAAAGCTGAGCAGTCATCATCTGTAATAAAAGCAGGTGTTAAAAAAAAATTTAAATTCCTATCCGCAATTTAGTTTGGTTTAAGTTATTCTGAGGCAAAAATTTCAACTCCTAAGAAATAATAATTTTGCTTTACAATTATCAGGGAATAAAGCCAGCCTTAGCAGGAATGGTATAACGATCTCAAGAAAAGAAACCACTTTGTCAAAGGCAAGGAAATTACCCTCACTTTACCTTCAGTTTACCATCACCTTTAACAAGGTGCTTCTTGCTCAAATCAGCTATTCAGCACTATGCTGGTTTATGGAGCAGAAAATGAAAAAAGTGTCTGGGGATGAAATATTCTTCATACAAGTGAAATTGCAAAAGGAAACAGTAAGCCAGTAATAATCTAAGGTGTTACTATTAATCATTTGCACAGCAGCACTGTTTGAAATACATAATTTCATGGGACTTTCCTTTAAACAATGACAAAAATTTATTTCCAAGACTAACAAAGATGTTGCAGGCGAGATGATGATGGCTTGCCTTCCTCAGCTCAGGCAGGACTAATCTTACAATGAAGTCTCAGCCTTACCTTCAGGGCACATCACAAGCCACACAAGCTTGCAAAATAAGGCTATTCCCAGAACCAGAATTAGGCTGTAAAGGACCCTAGAGTATTTCCCTCTCACATCCTATTGCAAGGCCTGTCCTGAAATGGAAATCAGCAGTCCTTCATAGACCTGCTCCATGTCTCCCCAGAGGGTGCGACAATCAAACAGGACAGACAAGGTCCCACAAATCCTCTCACTTTGTAAAAGTTTAGACTTCTTCCACAAACTCCTGAGGATGGCAAGGACACACTCCCTGCCCAGCAGTGACAGAGTACTCATTTGAACAAGGTCACAGCACAAACTGAAGGCCCAAATTTAACTTTCCAGAATTTACAACTTTGCTAAATTTTGAAGGATACATAAAAATTGTTTTTTCATCACAGTTAGTTCTCAATCTGAGGTGTTGAGCTTCCAGTTACAGGCAGAAAGAGTAATATCAAAACATAAAGCAATGCAGAAAACCCCACAGCCAGTTCTGACAGTCACACCATATAGTTCTAACTTCTTAATTAATGAAATTAAGATCTGAAAAAGGATAATATAGATGCAAGCTTTTAAAAGTGCCGACACCATCTCCAAAAGCATTTCATAGCAGGATATCCTTTGAGGGTACACAAAGACACTTTCTTCTCTACAATTTCTATTGCAGTAAACAAGGCATTTTTCTGCTTTCTGTGGCTTGTTCACTTCTTCCCCCAGCACTTCAGTTTTAAAGAGGGAAGCACCACTCACAATAGCAATGATTTTCTGTCTTACTAGTGCAGCTCGGGTATAGGTTTTTTTTTCCCTTTATTTTTGGCCAAAATGCTCTTCACATAAGATCCTTCATCCACCTCTAACTTTTCTAACAAAAAACCCTTCCTCTTGTGTTCTCATCTCTCCACTGAAATAAAAAATAATAAAAAGTAACCCTGTTGTCACTCCTTTATCCCTTCCTCCACCAGCCTTCTAAACATCCTCCACTCCAACCATTTTCACTACAGCTTTTCATCTCACATTTCACTTGTTCTTGCAAATCTCTCCCTTTGCCTTTCTTGTCATGTCCCATTCCTTCCCTCAAGCACTTCTGAAAATGCTGCATTGCTAAAAACTTCACAGCTGTGAAATTTACACTGTCTGGCACTATTTACTGACAGTAAATAATCTGTTTACTAACTTCTGGAACCATTTCCATTATATGACATCCATAATGTCTTTTGGTGAAGTTTCTGCAGAAAAGTTTCCATGCTCTGGAACTTTCTACTTAACACAAACACTCCCACTGAGGCAGTAATTATAATTCTCTCTTGATGTTTCACCAAGAAGAACTTGAGATGACAAGTCCTCTCCCCAAGAGCTCAAAGAAATCACTCTCTATAATTCAGCATAATAGAAATCATGCCAGAATATTTGAGGGGAGGAAGGGCAAAATCCCACCATCCAAAAGTTTTAATTTGTGACTTTAAAAACTAGGGGCCACTAACCAGCTGAGTACAGAATAGGGCTCATCACCATTTATCAAGTTCAAAGTATTACCTAAAGCCAGACAAGGCACACGGGGACATTCTGCAGCCTTTCCTATAAAAACCTCCCTTCATAACTCAATCCTGATTTACGACCTGGCCTGCTATTCCAGCAAAGCTTTGAAGTGTGCGAGAGATGCTTTATGCTAATGAAGAGTAAAAGAAAAAAAACAAAGTTAAAACATTCACCATCTATCCTCTTAAGAAAGAGAGGGTTAAAACCCTTTCTTTTCAGTCTAACAGGATGAAATAGGACAATGCACCTCTATAGACCACAATCTTGAAGCAAGGGCAAGAAATTTCCCACTGACTTTCTTGGCAAGGTCCAGAGTCAGGAAAGTCAGTGAGGACTCCACTTAAACAATCAGGACAGCAATTCTACCTTCACAAGCTAGACAAAGGACCTGATTCAAGGTGGGGGGGGGGAAAGAATTATCTGGAAAAGATGCAGTCAAATTTACTGCTCCCCAAAGTTCCAGTCTGTCACTCTTCCTGCCCTAAATTTAATCAACAAAATCTGATTTAAATAACTTGTAAATAAATGTGGAAGCCCTTCCCCATCTGTGGCTTAATTGGTGACTCATTTCACAGCATTGCTAAAGGATTTGTGCTCTCTTCCCTTCTTCCTCCCGCTAAATTCATCACTACATTCTGCTGCTTTGCCATTAAGCTTTACCATGCAAGCAGTGTCTCTCCCTCATCTGTTACCATAGCAGCCACAACTAACAGAATGCAACGTTAACAAAAGATTACTTCCCCCCCCCTTTAATTTATTTATATGCAAGTAACCCACTGAGCTTTGACAATAGCAATGACTTCACATTCACACTATGGGAAAGGAGGTTTTTTTTCAATTCATTTTTTCCACATATGTGCTACCAAAAATAATTAAAATTCCTCTGCAGGGAAAAAAAAATATCCTGAACTTCTTAGGATTAAGAAAATGCAGTAGTAAATCTGGATAGGATGCTGATTTAGAATTAAAGCCAGGGGTGGGGGGAGCAAGAGGCTTAACACATACACTGCTTGAGTATTGCTCTCCAGAAAGCTTTTCACTTTTTTTAACAGAACCATTCAAACCAGTGAGAGGCTGAACTGTGAAAAGTACCTAATTCTAAGCATTTACATTTAAGAAAAAAACTAAGAGGAGAAAGCAAGCTAACTAGAGAAAGATTCTTAAAAAGTAAAGCCTTTTGAAACATACCTGTCTCTGATATGTTGGTTACATACACAAGCTGAATCCAGCTGTAAATTGTCGAATTCCTGTAAGAAGTACTTGTGTAAAATAAGCTTGCTTACAGATTCCGAGAGACAAACCGTTAAAATAAGTTATACCCTGGCTTAGGTGCCTCTGGTCTTGTCAGAAAGCCGCAGGACAGCATGGCAGGGCCCAGCCCCGCCACATCCGAGCAGGGCTGACCCAGAGATAGTGGCCAGGTCCAACCATGAGTCCAGAACTGCAGGAGGTACCATGGTTTTGAGGCAAGTTTGAGGTCAAGCTTGGAAGTCAATCCATAGGTCAGGTCCAGCAAACACAGTGACTGGAGAGAGCTGAGGCCAAGAGGAGGGCAGTTGGTGGGCTGAGGGCCAGATCAAGGGGCTTTGGGGGCAGACACAGACATGGCTGTAACCAGGCAGAAGACCAACCCTCCTCCAGCACAGCCCAGAGACAGACTGAGGAGGGTAAGGGCTGAACTTCCTGGGCCCATGGGTGTGGGTGGAGGCCACAGGTGAGGCTGGTCAGGGCCATTAAGGGTTATTAGTGCCCTCAGGGCCCTGATTGGTTTTTGAACAGGTGTATCATCCTCTGAGGCTAAAAAAAATTAAAAATGCCGTTTCCAACGATTTCATCCCATTACTCTTACTTAACAACACATTTAACACTTAAAAAGCAAATTTGACCTCTCTCACAGTAATTTGCAAAGACAGATATGTATTTTAACTTCAGTAAATTCACCTAGAAAACAGTTATCCTCATTTTGCCACATCCATGCTGAGCTAAATACAGAATTTGGAACAGAGTTCTGGTCAACATATGTTCCAGGTAACTTCCAATTCACTGCCTCCCAGGTCTAAAAGACATGGTATCTCACAAACAGCTCCAAAGCATCTGCAGTATTTTCCAAAAGTTGGAATTTAATGCCAAAATAAGGAATCCTAGTACTTTCAAGGCATAATGGCCACTTAAATTCATCTACACTATTAAAAAAAAAAGAAATCAGAGTGGAACATTTAACAGAAATCAGAGCAGAACATTAAACAATGCTTAATGTAAATGTATTCATAGCATGTGGTTTGTGGTTCTTCAGATTACTATACACATATAAACATATACATACAGTCCTATGCAATCACGACACAATTTTTCCAAAAACACAAAGGACTGAATCCTCAACTGGGTTTAGCTCCACTGAAAATCCATATGGATGAAACAACTTAAACTGACTGAAATTCACAGGTTCCATCATCTTTATAAATTAGGAGGAGGACCAGACCTTCACACACACTTAGTTTACATTAAATAATAACCTAGCTATGCTTTTTGGACTGATGCCTCATCAGAAAGAGACACAGTGCCTCCAGTGCAGTGACTGGCAAGTACTCATGCACAATGCTATCACTTGAAAGCATCTGTTTCCTTTGGGTGTCTTTCTACTCTGCTGTTATTCAATGTTAATCAAGGAAAACGAGACAGCACCATGCTCAGCTACATTCCATGTCATCCCTCCACCTTTTAATCACGCTGCATCCCACTCTTACTATGCTGCCCTTTAGGGAGAAGATGCAACTCCATTGCTGGGATGCAATAAAGGAAGAAAAATGACACTAACATGTCAAATACAGAAGAAAACAGTCAACCTGGATTCTAGATAAAAAAAAACATGCTCAAGTCATACCTGCATCTTTATGCAATGTGCCAGCGTGCTTGCAGCCAGACTCTACAGCATTCCTCCCACAAACACAAGAGTTGCTGCTGCCAGAAAGCTGGGAACAAACTGCATCAACATGGTGAATACGTAATGCTTCTTGAAAGATGGGACAATGCATGCTGATTATTCTCAATGCAATCTACATATCTCCTATTGCATAATTATACTGCTTCCCAAAGCCACACTAATGACACAAAGGTAAGGAAATACAAGGAAATTTCACTTGAATTAAAAGCGGTGGCAAAACATCAACAAGTGCAGATGCCGCATGACACTGCCAACGTATTTTTACCAATGTACTTAGCACCAGTTACCAAAAAGAGCAGTACCTTCAACTTTCAGTTAACAATGATATCTTCAACCCTACAAAGCATACGCAGGCCTCAAAGCCATACGTGAAAGTCATTTTGAAATGCTGTGTTCTCAGAAGCTGAGCACTGTATTTCTATCTAAAGATCTTTCAAGTATTTTACAGACTTTACACAACTGAACTTTACAATTCCTTTCCTGTTGTGGAGTTTGTTTTTTTGGTTTTGTTTTGGGTTTTTTTGCCAATTCCCCATTACCTCATCCATGTCACAGATGAAGGTATCAACTCACAGAAGAGCTGCCCAAAATCATAAAGCAATTCAACAGTACATTGAGGACTGTAACTCATATCTGACTGAGTTTCCATCAAAAGAAGTAGCCATTTTTGAGACTAACTCTTGTTGATATATTTTGTAGATTAAGTTTTTGAGGCACAAAGCACTGTCATTTGTTTCCATGTTTAAAAACAGATGGTCTTAGTGAAAGGAATACACATCTTGCATACAAAAGTGCCTTGGGCTGTTACCCTTTACTAGTATTTACTAAAGTTTAACAGCATGTTCAGCACTGTATAATCCAGGAAACACAGGCATCTTCTATCAAAGACCTTACAATTTAAACAAAAGGGGGAAGACAAGCCACGCTGCCTACAAACCTTTCTACCATGACCCCCAGCTCAAATTTCTGATTATCTTATGTATTCTATTTATTTTTCCAGCCATTATATACAAGGTGGTTACTTGTAGGAGTCCAAGTCAAGGGAGGGCAATGGATTGAGACTTCACTAGGGGAAAACCTTTGTATGAAAGATGGAAGCATGTTCCAATTCCTGCTCTAGCACTAAAGTTTTATATGTTTTTTGTAAGTGCTTGGTAAAAGAACAGGATAAGATGTAGATGAAGCATCAGAATCTCAAACATTAGGAAAGAAACAATTTAAAAACAAATATGACAAAAAGACTTCGGATGAAAGATTAGATACACGTGTCTTCTGCAGCTTAACCACCACAGATTTTGTTGCTGCTGTTGTTAAATCATGTTAAAATTTTAAGGTGCGGCACCCTGTTAAGTGGCATTCAAACTATTTAATATATCCTACAATTAAGTAGTTTTTCCTTGAGCTTCTTATACAGGTATGAAAGATTAATATTTAAACCAAAGAACAAGGAGCTGAGAAAGACACAGCAACTATTTTATGCTGGGGAGCAATTCTCTAACCTTTCTTTGGCAAAATTCACTGAAACAGGTCTATGTAATTTTGAGTACTTGACTTCAATTGAATATCTATGTTTTAGATAAAAGTCAATGCCAAGATAAATCAAGTCCTGGACAGCACTTGGCAGACAATGCCTCAAAACAAGGATGATGCCACAAAGTTGAATAAATTTTAAATATCAACCTGGGAATAAAGAGAGGACTGATTTGCCAGCCCAGAAATTTACTTTTCAGGAGGGAAATTCCTATCCTTTGTTTATACTTCCCCTTGGAACAGTCAAGTCTCAAATATACAAGATATTAATTAAAAATAGTCCCCAAAGAAAATTGGCTTTATTATTTCCTGTTGCGTATCTTCTGGCTAATCAATTTCTTTAACAGCTCAATTAAAGAAAGCCTTTGAAAAGCCAAATAAATTTGGCACGATTAGCTTGCCAGTAATGACAAAGCTTTCATACTTGCTGTAGTTTTTAAGAACAGAAAGCACGCCACACAGAAATCAAAAAAAGATGAGCTGCTCAGATTTTTATATTTGAACTAAAGCAGAGAAACATTTTATTTCCAAGCCTCTAGGCCCCATTTTACCAAGATACACTTGCTTTTATGAGCAGATGAGAGCATACCTCAATGCATTACCGATTCAATCCAACACAGAAAATGGCTTGCATATACACACACGTGTGCACACACACACGTGCGCACACACACACGTGCGCACACACGAATACAGTAGAGAAGTAGAACGTATGAAGATCTCATTTATAGCGAGTGCTGAAGATCAATGAGGCAAAAGGAATTTCATGCAATAAGCAAAAACAATTGCAAGTCCCAGAATAAATAAGTATTTGCAGCTGGAATAAGCATGTGATCAACTCAAAAACCTCTCTCTGCTGAAAAAACAGAGTTTATTTTGATGTCACCAACAGCAGCTGGAGGAGAGTCAGGAAAGAAAGGAAATGTACACATTTTCTTTTTCCAAGCAATAATTTGAAAGTATTTGCTATTAGTTCTGTGTACCCAATGCTTCTTTGCAGTCTTTGAAACTAAGTTTTCCTAAAATTTTCAGTGGAAGCAGAAATGCATGCTAAACTTTGTAACAGTATTGAGAATTCTCCCCTCAATATATATTCTTCTTTCATTTTTTTCTGTAATTGACACAGTCATTTTGCACTGGCATACCGTAAACTGCAACCACTGTTTTGGTCCAACATCCCCACTGCAATTTTGATGTAACCTGCATCACAATTAAAACATGCTAAATAGAGACAGGTCTCCAAAGCAAATCATTAAAAAAGTTAATGTTTCTAATGTATTTGTTTCAGGGTATAAATTATTCTACCTTGCCAGAAGCACTTTAACGCCATGATTTATTCAATGTGAACATAGGGTGAAAAATTCCAAATCACCAAAACCACAGAAATAAAATGGACTATTAAAAGCTACTTCCAATACACACAGACACACATTGAACTAATTTCATGATATGCTAATGTCTAAAGACACACCAGCCTTCAGGATGGAGCACTAAGAAGAGCAAGTACAATATCCTGGCTCTACTACCCACTTCCATTAGTGCTTGCCAAATGCATGGAGCCAATTCAAAACAGCAATACCCATAGTGTAGGGCTGTTCTCAAAGGAATTCAAAGAGACAAGTATGCTCTTTTGCAATTCAATAAACCACTTTTTCTCACGCTCAAGTGGTGACCTCCTCTTAAATACACCAGTCACTGAAGAGAAGGTGCAGCCAAAATCCAGGGTTTGACAGATAAAATAATCTACATTTAAAGAGGCATCACCAGACAATGTAAGCTTCAAAATTTTGTTTGTATTTAAAAAAAAAAAGGGAAGAAAAAAAGGAATTAGCGCTGTGGCCTAAACTTTGGTGCAATTGAAGAACAAGGACAGGCCAATATCTAAGGCTCAATCCACAGAAACTCAGGCACATTTTCAGCATCTACTGATGAATGCACTCACATGCATAACAGTGCACAGCAAAGGGTTAGAATTCACAACATCCAGTAATATTCTGGTTTACATCTCATTTCAGCTCAGCATATGCTTTAAGTTAAATACATTAGTTCCCTTGACATCAATGGGGTTGCTTGTGTTGAAGGATCAGCAACTGTTGGAACACTGTCCTAAATCAAGTGCATCTGCAACTTCAATCAACAGTGTTTATGAAGCAAATTGCTGCTGAAATGTTTGGTTTTCTGCACTTCCAGAAGTGTGAAGGCTTGTAAATATAACTGTAGCAAAACCTACTAGGCTTTAGAGCATTCATTTTCCCCTGTAGTCATTGTAGCTCAGCAGAATCCATCCTCACATCTGGCAACCGCCAGTCTCGGAGCCTGTAAGCACACACTGTGGCTGCCTAGCTTGAGCTTCTCCTCTATTGCAGATAAACTATGCAGAGGATTTTTTAAAATGTATTTTAAAAACAAGATGCTCAAATAATTTGACTTGGACACAGCACACTGGTTTATTAGCAAGGAAAACAGAACAAACAATAAAAAAACCCTCTTTAAGCAAAAACACATCAGGAAGATTACCACTCTAAAGCAAGATTTCGATGACAGGAATTATATTATTATATTATTTTTGTCTAAAGGGCTGTTAAATACATTGTTCCCCCCCCCCCAAGAGATGCATTTTAAAGTTAGTGAATATACAAATTATGCGAAAGAGCTCAATTAAAGGATTCACAATGATCATTAATGAAGGATGAAAGAATTATAACTAACCTGTCATGAAATAAAAGTCAATTACAAAGAGCTTTACAATAAGCACATACCTTGGTTTCAAGAGGCTACACATTGCTCAAACCTCCTCAGTCACAAAATGATTCATTCAGCCCACGTATTCAAAAAAATCCTTCATTGATTCAGGTTGAACATCTCAAATAATATTCTACAACATGTAGCAGAGTCCTCCTGTCAGCTGTTACTGATATTTACTTACACAGGAGCCATAAAACCGAACCATTCAGTGACTGTAACAGCCCACTACTGACAACTGCCTGATCTCTTTTTTTTTTTTTAAATAAAAAAGCAGAAAAGATCTTATTTAGGACATTCCAACTACAAATGAAGGCACTGTATTTCTAAGGCCACAGGTTAGCTGTTAGTTCCTTGAGGCTTTCTAGAGAGTAACAAAAAGGCAAAAAAACCCCCCACCAAAGCACTGCATTAAAATCAGAGGCACTGAAAATTCATTTGTTTTTATAACTACCTTGAGCCAGGGAGTTTTTTCCACTGTATAATTTCAAGCCCTATCATGTTCATTACATTACATTCTGCAAATCTCATATCACGAGCCATATAATGAATGCTTTTTTCCCTTAAAAAAAAAAAAAAGGAAAAAATAAATTTAAAAGCAGTGTGCAAGAGTGGTGCTTCACCAATTCTTAACCGAAATATAATCAACTACCATCAACATCCATGGAAAATGGAAATTTCTTTTCAAGATTCATCTCCAAAAGGTAGATAAATATAAACCTGCCTGATGGGGGAAATAAATATTTACAGTGCCTTGGTTAACATACCAAGGATTGTAGCCTGTTGCTTATACTGGAAGTGTTTTTCTGAGACTACTGGGATTGGAATCACCTCTAAAACTTTTCCTATGCTGACTTCTATCATGGCACTTGGGAAACCTTGTAACCACTACACTGTTGCTGACTTCAGTGTTGGTTCTATAAGATGATGCCTGCTTCTTCCCGAATACTGAACAATTTCAGATGCATTTTAAGTCAGCAGGAGCACAGCTACCACTGCTGCAGGAAGATGCACCCAGAAACCATAGAATCTCAGACTGGTTTGGGCTGGAAGGGACCTTAAAGGTCATCTAGCTCCAACCCCCCTGCCATGAACAGGGACACCTTCCACTAGACCAGGTTGCTCAAAGCCTCATCCAACCTGGCCGAGAACACTTCCAGGGAGGAGCAGCCACAGCTTCCTTGGGCAACCTGTTCCAGTGTCTCACCACCCTCACAGTGAAGAATTTCTTCCTCGTATCTAATCTAAACCTCCCCTCTTTCAGTTTAAAGCCATTTCCCCTTGTCCTGTCATTAACTGCCCTTGTGAAAAGTCCTTCCCCAGCTTTCCTGTAGGCCCCCTTCAGGTACTGGAAGCTTCACTGAAGTTTATACTAATGCTCCTGGTACTACTGTTGGTCCAGTTCCTAATGTGACACTAGTAGCTGTGACTCCATCCCTGGCCTTCGTGAAGTGGTCTGGTTGTATTTCTCACCCAGAGCACTTTGGCAGAATTGGGTTAAGGAGTGACAACAAATGCAAAGAGACGGGCAGACCTGAGGGGACAGCAAGAGGCAGTGAGAAGATGATAATCTCTTGCTGCAGCTCAGTTGCAGCTGAAATAGCTTGCTGGATCATAGCTTAACACAAGAACCAAACAGTATGAGAGAGGAGGAGTTTGTTACATGACAATAGAGCTGAGCATCAGCTGTGCCAGAGCACAATTACAATTGTGTATTATATCAAACCCAGAGGAGGAAAGAGTTAAAAATTCCCTCTCCTGGAAAAAAGCTACATGATTCAAATACTCAATGTGCCTGTCAAAACCAAAAATGCAGGAGAAGGTCTCATAATTATAAATTGCTTTTAAACTGTACCCGGGTGGACTGTATCAGTGCGACTAGATTAAGTAATTAACTGATGATGGGCTCTTTTAAAAAAAAACAAACACAAAAACAAAAGCACAAACAAACCAAAAACAACCCCAAACAACTACTAATCATCTACTACAGGTTTTAAAAATAAGAATAATTCTACCCAGAGGAAAAAAGAAAACCAAAACAGTTTCCACAGATGCAGAAGAAATGAAACAGATGGTAACTCTTACAGAAGAGTGTATTTGTGCTGAACAAACATAAATATGTTTCTGGTCAATAACATTTCAACTGTCAGAAACAGCATGGATAAAGATTACTTAAAGATTCAACACTCTTTCCTGTCCCTAAAATTATGTGAAAAATACTATTGACAAAATTAAGATTACAGATACTTTCTATTGGCAAATCACATTTAAAGTTAAATGCCACACGCCTTGGTAAGTGACAGCTCAGCAACAGAAATTCTTGATTCTTTAATTCTTGATGGAGTCACCTCCCCTTTATGAGCATACACTGGCTGTTGAAAGCCATGGGGTTTCAGGCACTTGCAGACCTGGACCTAGGTGTTAATGATCACGTGCTGACCTTCAGAGACAGCATCCTGTGAGTGGAACCCACGGCAGAGGGTTAGCAGAGTCCAAGTAACATTTACATCACAAAGAAGTTGTCTCAAACTTTCAGCAGCATTCACACAGACCTTATGGCCACTGGCAGATGGATAGGGTTGTTTCCTGTGCTACCCCTCTTTTAGAATGGTTGAGCTGTGATCACAAGGCACTTCAATGAAGTCTCTCTCCCACTTGGCATGTTGTTTTTCCACCTCCGCTAAATTCCAAGATGCTGTAAAGAAAATCTTTTATCCTACCACATATAGGAAAAGGAAGAGACTACCAGATTGATGATTTTGTAATAGGCCTCCAGGCAGTAAATACTTTGATACCATACACAGTTTATTTTACAATGGCACCAGGCTTTTAATCACATAACATTCAATGTGCATGGTTACACACAATAAAATTTACTTCAAAACACTAACAATTCTCCTGAATATGATCAAAGAGGTGTCATTTGGCAAAATTAGGATAGCACAAAGTTCTAGTGGGGGGGGGGGGAAAACTGTGCTGTTTTATGTTTCCCCAGAAGGCATGCAGTTGTGTTGACATTTTAAGCTTATTTCAATGTATGGCCTCTGTAAGCAAAACCAGCTCTCATTTAAACACTTTCACAAGGACATTTTATATAGTTAAGAAAGCCTATTAAAGTCTTCCTCTATGTTTCAAGCATCAGACTAGTCACCGACATTGCTTCCCTATCTTGCATTACCCTTCAGTTCTGACATACTTACTCAACCACTTCTCCAAGTTCTAAAAACTAATTTTAAGAAAAAGTTTATATATTACAAATCCACGCAGATTTTTTTCAGTTTTTAATCTCTTAATCTTCACAAAGCTTCAGATAAGTAGAGAATATTTTTCTCCGTTGTGTGGATGAGCCTCACACCATGAAAAGCTTAAAAACCTAAGTAAAAATCCCTTTTCTTTACATGCTTCTTACTGCTTACATTAAATACAATTATTGTTTTCCCTCTACATGAATGTTCACAAGGTGACTGATTACTCAGAGGAAAGTGGGACAGATAGCAAGAAATTCTGACGCACTGTGTTAATGCAGATGTATATCCACATTTCAATCAGACTGCTCCCAATGAGGCTGCAGAAGACAAAAGCAGAATCAGACTAGAAGAAAATTTCTCAAACTGTTTGTATACATTCACAATTTTTCTTTCTGTAATATTGCAGCATCTGGTAGAGAAATGAGACTAACATAAGCTAGAAAGATGCACACAGGCTTAGAAAACACAAGCCATTCTACAACCCTCCTGTATATTTCAAGTCCTTTTTTCATTTCTCTTCTATATAGATCTACACTTGAGCATTTGTAGAAAGTATTTGTTGAAAAAGCAGTAATATAAAAACCAAACAGTATCCCCATCGCAACTGCTACACAGGTCCAGCTGGAAGACAGCAAACCCAACAGCAACTTCCATGGCATCAGGAGTCGTGCCTGGAAAAGTCCTGAGCGTTTTTTTCTCCCTGCGCAGCCTTTTCACACCAACATTTTCCACCAGTGCCGAAAGCATGATGTATTCTTCCAGAAACCCCACTGTCTTAAAGCCCAGGTTTTAAGATAACAGTTTGTTTCGTATTATTTTTCTCCTCTTCCACCACAGACCAGATTTTCAACAAAACAATGCCACCTCTGGCGTCATTTCTTCATCTTCACCGATTACTCTGTTTCAACATTTTTTATTCCTGGGAAGAACTAGGATGACTTTGAACGAGTATGTTACACTAGACTTTACTAGAGAGCAATTTTTCCAGCCTACTAGTTGGCCTGGAATGCATTTCCATCTCAAAGGCAGTTAAAAGAAACCTAACACCTTGAAGGCTGCAAGTATAAAGTTAAGAGATTTGCAAGTGCTAGTTGCTACTGAGACCCTCAGCCCTTGAAACACTAAAATCTTTTTACAACATAAAAAAAGAAGAAAACAAACAGTCACAAACAGATGGGACAAACAGAAGAAAAGGAAAGTGTGAACTGATTTGGCCAGGACAATGTTGGAAGATGTCTACACATACTTAATAGAGTTAAATGTTTTTTAAAAAAAATAATAATCTCCTTGTAAGTTCAGCCACCGCGGTGGTAAATAGCACCATATGTCACACCATATGTCAGTCAGCAAACAACCTTAACAAATCAACTTGCAGAAAGCATTCTCTAAAGCTACAGGTTATCCATATTTCCCCACACAAACAGGAACTATCTTACTTTAAGCAGTGATGCAAGAAAATTCACATGCTGTTCAAACGTTAATCCTTTCAAACATCAGGCAAATCAGCCCACAATGCACAAGTTCAGTAGTCAGGAGGCATCAAGGTACGCTGCAAAGAAACAAGTGCCATTGACACACACGGAGCTAAGACCGCACAGTTACTGAACCCACATGCTATCCCCACTTGAAAACAAAGATTGTTGTCTTAAGCAACAAGAACAACCTGAGTTCTTAGGAGTTACTGATTTGTTAAGACTTGCTGAACTCAGGCCTTCTAAATCAACTAAAAAAAAAATCCATGCATTGCTTTCACGCAGTTGACAAGGTCTGTCATTCCAAAAGGAAGGGTTAGCCTCTGAACACCACACAGATTAGTTGGGTTTAGAATATGCAGCATTTGGGAAGAGCACACTTTGCCTGTGATGGTGTTTTGGAACATTAAAGGCATCAGCAAGATCTTCCAAATGTCTCCTTCTTAAGCACAGTTACTGTCTAGCCCCTCATACAGCACTTCGTCTAGCAACTTGCTACCAAATTTGAGGCAAGAAATAGAAGCCTTAAGAGCTAATACTTTAACTCATCTATACATGCCCAGGCATTAACATTTCAAATTCCTCCATCTTAATTTCTAAAAGTCCTTATGGGCAGGTAAATTATCAGTGATATTCATAATGCTAGTCAGGAAGGAGATTTTACTTTATTTTGAGAAGATACCATACTCTCTCCACCCTCAAACAAGTTTGCTATGATGCAGCATGAAGAATGCCTTCCAGGAAAGGGAAAAAACAAAACAAAACCCAGAAAATAAACACCTTTGTCGTGGTATGCAGGAGCACTACGTGCGTATGCACACACTTAGGCCCAGAAACAAATTCCAGGCATAACAAAACACAACAAACCACTCCTGTGCGTTACTGTCATCTCATTGAAGCTGCTCTATTTGTAAAAATAGCTATTAAAAAAACTTGTGAAAGCTATTCAAGTTCATACCCCCCTCCCATGTTATTTTTAACCTGGAACATTTTTGTAGTGTATTCTTCAGAAAAGAATCAGAGCTCTGTGTCTCTGAAAGCTTATCCCATCAGATTTCATGTATGGGTTATCAGACACAGAGTCCAGAATCGTGGTTATTCAATTACTGATACCTTTCCCTATTGTCACAGTATCTGAGAAACTACAATACAAAAATTATTTTGACTTGTTTGTTGATGTTCAGTTTATCACTCTGAACACCTGAGTAGCTTCCAGAAACCTAGTAGCACCTATAGAAGATTTTATGCCTCATGCATCGTATAGATTATGGGGCTGCAGTTTCCTAACTTATAAATTTTCTGCCCTCTATCACATCAAGATTTGTTGCTCTAGCATATCAAAAACAACAGAGGACAGAATACCTAAAACCCAACATAGGAAAACATGTTTTTGCAAAGTTTTGCTAACATAAATCTCTATAGTATTTAGAATATCCGACTAAATCTAGATAGTTTAGAACTCCAAAAGCTTTAAACAGCTTACCCAAATGGACATTCTATTCCCACTTTCTATTCAAAACAAATCACAGTATTATATTGACCCTAGAGTCAGCCTAAGTCACTGCATTTTGAACAAATTAAAAAAAGATATTTAAATCACTTCAGATTTCTCCTCAGAAAGCACGCACTAAATAATTAGAAGTTCTAGAACCACAGCAGGGAACACTGAAAAGACCTTCACCCAAACAAAGCTGGAAGCATCATGCTGTCAGCAAGTTTTCCTGAGATGACAAGGTCACCAGGTTGAGTATAACTGGGTTTTCTGGCATTAGCTGTAGGATTCTGCTGGCTTAGCTGTTCATACCAAAGAATTCTTCAAACCTGTTTAGCGAGTTGCCAACTTGCTACTTCACAAGCTAGTTCCACGTTCATTCCTCACACAAACTGGTGCTATCTCTAGCAGAAATTAAAATGCCTTATGCCAAAGCTGGAGTTCATTATAAAAAACCACCAGTCAGAGACTACTCATTATTTTAAAGTACCCCAGTTTAGGAAAAACTATTTTGAGTTTACAAAGAGTGTTAAATGCTTGAACCTTGGGTCTGTCATGTCAGAATCTAACACGGACGTAAATACTGTAATATATGTATGCATTTCTCATGCTAGCTAGCATTTTTAATCCCTTATCTACAGCAGTAAAAAGGTCACACAGTTTTATTTATTAACAAATACTCTCTCCTATTGTTTGTGAGAAAAATGCACATTTAACAAAGCTTTGCTGTTCTCCAGACTTTGGTGACACGGGTTATTTAGAGAGATCACCACCTTTAGATTATAATTCCTGCTGAATCATTTCTTCAGATGCATTGAACAGTCTCAGTTTTATTTCTGATTTATTCTTATTTTATTCACCAAACATAGGCTACAAGTTTTCAAACAGGAAGGTACCCCCTAAATCTGTTTTAGAATGCAAATCAACAACTGCCTAGGAAAAACTTTGAAAATCAAGCATCTACATTAATTCATCTCCTCCTCGTTTTAAACCTTCTAAAGAATTTGGAAGGTTAGAGAAGGCAGACTGAGAGACACTTTATCTATTATGTCCTATAGACTCTAAAGCCATATAGCCTTTTATTTGCCACTCCTGGAATACAAAAGTTGTGACCCAGGTTTTCTGAAGTGCAGTTGTACATATCTGCTCCCACACGCTGCTCTCAGCGGTGCACAAGAAAAACCTTTAGCACCTTGTGCTTACAGGAATATTCAAAAGGGAAATTCCAACATGCATATGCATAAGTTAACACTCAGATGGAAATCCAAAACTACACAAAGAATTTAGAACTACATTTCTTCACGTATTTAAATTTTTGGAAATTTTAACGCATAAATGAGAGAAGCAACACAGCCTGAAGAACTTGCCAAAGCACCCAGTGCCAGGAATTTCTGAGCAACTGTCCCAGCCATCACTGACAATACGGCCCTTAGCAAACCCTCTAACATCCCCATGTTCAGGAGTTCCTTGTCCAAAAGGGTAGGGAGTGTTTTTCATTCTCTCAAAGGACTATTATGAAGATTAATTAAGGTCTGAGGAGTACTTTGAAGATCAAAACTGCTCTGTTGTTATTTATTATTAAAGAACAACAAAGTGCATTCTTGTTGTCTATAATTCAACTTCATAGAGAAAACAGTGAAAGAGCACATGTGCTCGAGTGCATAAATTAATTCTCCCTGCCCTGACAAGCTGTGATTTGCATAACTGCATTTTTAGTCACCCAAGCCCCATCAGTAAATCTATACTCATCCCTTTGAAATATTTGAAAGGCCTTAAGGAATATAACCAATAGAGTTTCTCTTCTGATTCTTTTCCACGATAAGCTTTTCCTATCAGATATTTCTGCCTCAGTTCAGCAATGCCTTTTATCCTATATGGAGCCCTAAGATTACTCACATGCTAACATCAGACACAATGTAAAGTGCTTTGCTAAATCAGAAATTTAATACTTATTTTGGATGTTTCCATTCAAAAAGAGGAGAGAGGGTGACAGCCTGGGGTGGTAGGTAATTGGGATTTTTTTTAAGGGGGGGGGGGGGGGGATTTTTTTTAAAAAAAATCACAATTATTTTGGAGCTGTTTTCATCACAGGGTTTCCCACCAGAAAGTGACTAATCTATACAGCAAAGTATTTCACAAATATGTCCACTACTGAAATCTACATAGAAATACTATGTTGCTCAGTGTATCACTAATTTCCTTAAAAATAAAAACTAAAAATCCAGAATAACTACTCTCAAGTCTTGCCACCACAACCATGTTTTCCTGATCTTATTCCAACAGCTACAGCAGGAGATCAAGTTCTCCAGCATCCCAGCACTGGGATGTAACAGTGCAAATATTTAAAGAAAACAAGAATACAAGCTGTTGGACCTCAAGGGTAGGGAGCACTGAAAACTGATGTAACCTGGACAACTACTACCACCCTTCCCCTTTAAAGAAACTGCTAACAAAAGGTCCAGTATCTGCAAGATGTTGAGCATCTCTCCAGTGTGTCAGCCACCATCACCTCTTCACAGGAAATACTTAAATTTTATGGGATTACATTTTGGCTCTGTTCCCATTACCTTAGTATGCACTCACAAGATTCTTAAAATCTGCAGCATATTCTTATTAAAAACACAGATACCAGACTGTGAACTTGTGTACTTTTTAGACTGCTTTCAGGAGAAAGTTGTGTTATATTTAGCAGCCATATGGCACCCCTCCTCCACACACGTTTTCTAGCGATAAGAACTGACAAATTAAGTTTTCTAAAACACAGATCTATATGTTTTCACTTCCAATTTTAATCTGAGAAGTTAACTGTGGTTTAATTTTTAAGCTTGGCATTTGACAAACAAGAAATGCAAAGGGTACCTATAGCAAATTATGTAGTCAAGAAAAGGTTTTCTTGCAATCTAGGTAAAAAAGTTCAGAAAGCTACTAAGCTGTATCCTAGACAGCTAAATTCTGCCTAAATTAATACAATATGGTTACATACCTAAATGGCCAAGAATGTATTGGCTTCCTTATGAAATTTGCAATTGCTCTGTGTGCGGATGACAAAGTATTAGGTAAATAATACTCCATATAGTGAAATCTTTAAGAAATTATAAGTTACTTGTGTATTTCAAGCTGCTCGACATCTTAACAGAGGGGGAAGCAAAAAGCACAGTGATAATCAACTAGTACATTACAAAGAACTTCAAAGATACAAGGGCAACCACCATACAGTTTTCCCATACTCCTGGGAGCCAGGCTTACATACAACCTCCAAGACAGAGAGCTGAATTTCCCTACAGCACAGCCTAACTTTATAGAAACTGCAGCCAAAGGTTAGAAAGAGAACAACAGATTTAAGATGCAAGAGAAGACATTTGAGAGATGCTGTTATCTGGGACAGCTGAAAAGGCAGACTGAACATACAACATAAAAATCTACATAAACGTCACCCTGACTGCCACCTCATCATGCATGCACCCCTTAGGACAGAGAAAAAAGGGGGGAAAGAGGGACTAAAGAATCCTAATTAAGACTCCAGAAAATACAAGTTGTAGGTTGCAGGGCAGACCCAATTTAATTGCTGAGAGACTATGTGGGGCAACCACAGCCTTTCCCTTCTGTCCACACAATTCCAGAGCAGCACAGAGTATTTCTTCAGCTAGAGAAAGAGGGACAGACATGAACATTACATGCATGCCTGAGCACACTTATGAGCTGCATGTACAGGCTGAGAAATACAAATTAACATCCTTTTTTTTTTTTCCAGCTGGTGTGTTATGTTCATTACTCAAAGAAAAATAATAAACACTCAATACTGTAGTTTCCCTCTGCACGAAGCAGTTTAAAGAATACATTCAGTACAGCCCATCCTATCTCTAAACCTTGTAAAATTCATGAAGGTGAATGATATGGCACAAATTGCTGCCTGAAGCAGAACCTTCATGCTGGACAACTCACTGGAGACTGTAACCCTCAATGTGCCAGTCAACACATTTTGCAGAGAAGTAGCAATTTTCTTCAGAACACTGATTATTCCCTCCTGTCTTTCTTGAGGAGACAGCTATCACAGAACGAAAAATAATTGTGAAATGAGACCACCACTGGGAAGCAAGGAAACAAATTGCTTCCTAGGCCAGAATTATTTGCACAGAACATTTGAAAGAGAGCAAAATGTTTAAGGATGCAATCAATCTTCCAAAACAAAAAAAGCACACACGATCATCTGTTTAAAGCTTGCATCAGTGACAAAAAAAAAAAGTGACAGAATAACCATTCCTGTGTACTTGATTACCAAATCAGAGCTTGGTGGGAAGAATGACTAAGGAAGTCTTCCAATTAACTAATTTTTATTTTTTTCCCCCCTCCTTTAAATGGGGTCGTTGAACACTGCTGTAGAAAGACATAGGGAAAAGTAGATCCCTAGTCTTCTGGCAGTTTTTCCCATTCTTGAACAATTCCTCCTTCAGATGCACAGCCAGGAAGGTTCAAAGGTCCCCGCTGCCTTTGTTCTCGGTTCCAGAATAGTTACAAACAAACTTTTGTTCCTGTTTCTTCAATGAAATAAGCTGCAGCAGTTACCAATGATTGCACTTTATATCTGAAGCTTGCCTTGTGCATCATTCAACTGAAGGACTATGGAATCTCATTTACACTTCCAAGAATAAATTATCAGAACTTTTTCTGAAATAAAAATCAACCTCCAGCCAATATATTACACTTCTGCATATACACAGAAGCAAGGAAGGATCAACAACACTGTGATTTACAGATTGTACCATAGAAATTTTTGTTTTATCTGAACATAGTATTTATAGCTATTATTCATTCATTTACCACTTTTACAATAAAACATTTCAGTGCAAAAGTGGTATCTGTCAGCAAGTTTTAAAATAACACACACACATGCACACTGGAAACAGTGCTACCTAGTTGGTGGTTTGTTTTTTTTATATCTCAGAGATTAAGGGCTGAGATGATGATCATAAGAGCAAGTTATGGAAAGCAGGAACTGAAATATATTCACATTCCATGAAAAGCTGATATGGAAATTGCTGATCAAATTCATAAAGACTCTATCAGATTGTATCAGCTGCTGCATAAATTTTTGGGAAAAAGCAAGCAAGGTGCATTATTAAGCAGAATAACAGGCTTTCTGAATTAAAAAATAAAGCAAAAAGGAAAAAATACTGAAATTACCCTTTTAAAAGATTGTTCCTAGCAGGTGAGAGTTCAGTCTCTAGAGATGCTTCTTGTAACACACACAACACAAAAGATATCAAAGCTTCTTTTTTTTTTTTTTAATAAATTGTGCCTTCAAGCTAGAGCACATAGTCTGGCTGTTATGAAATCTAATGAAGACATTCATGAACCATAACAAGGAGTAAAAGGGTAAATCCCAGCAAATATTCAAAGGATCCTGCAACAATTAAAATGATGCTCAAACAGGAGTTGTCCAGCTACATTCTTCTTCATAACAGCCACGCTTATGCCTCTGGTAAAGTCAGTAAGAATATGTCTGGAACTCACAGTTTTTACACTGGCACCAAAAACCATCAAACTGCTTTCAAAACACCCAGCACTATCTTTTCTTTTTTCCCAGAGCACCCACATGCACCTTGAGCATTCTGAGTATTGAGATCAAAAACTTCAACTCTCAAATGCCAGGAAAAAATGTAACTGAAATTTAAAAAAAAATAATAATAATTAAAAAACCCAAAAACATTTTAATAGACATTTGTTTAGTCAATGATAAATATATCTCAGATAACAAAATACACAGAGGATTAAACATGGTTTTCTCTAAGAAGCAAGAATTTTCAAACCCCTTATAAGAACCTAACACCTTGCCATCAAAGTTATTTTTAGCAAAACTGATTATCTCAATCTGCCAGTAAGCGATGACAAAGCTTTTAGAATACCACCTTTCATCCTTGTATCTTGAAAGCAACTTACCACTAGTAGTTGCATCACTGTCATCCCTCTCTACAACTAGATTCCGGGGCTATGGCTTCTGGACCACTACGATACCCATGTACTGCTGAACTCCCCACTGACACAAGTTTGAATCACAGCCTGTGATGTCACACCAGCAAACCTTTGCTGTAAAAAATTTTCACCTGCTTTATGACTTCATGCTTGCCATAAGACAGAAAAGATAGCGCAAGACCAATTTAAAAGTAACACAGGACTGAGAACTTGTTCAGCTAGCATAAAGCTTGCTGAAAAAGTAAACTAACACCCACAAGCTAAACTGGAACCGTCCCAGTGAGTGTATCCAAGACCAGTGCTTTGTATCACAGGACCCTTATGTTATGGACCCACTACCCAGAGATCTAAGACTGTAACTCAGGCTGTGGCTGAACAAATGGCCCTCCACCAACAAATAATCTCAGGGATATTTAAGCATTTAATTTTACCCTGAAATCCATAGGAAGCCAGGCTCCAAACTTCTTGTGGTCCTGGTTTAATGAATAAATGTCGGAAATGGGAAAAACTCCACTTTCTCTGATTCTTAAAGAGCTATAATGGATACACTAAATCAATGCTTTCCACCCACAAACATTACATGCTGAGCTGCAGACAGGCAAAAGCATCGGGCACACCGGGAAGGGAACGGAGGGGCAGCAACTGCAGCTTCTGCATCAGCAAAAGCAACTGGGATGACAGAAGGATGAGTGATTTATTGATCAGTAGTTTATGGTGAACTATTGCTTCAACTAGTGACTTCAAGCTACATCAATATGACATGCTCAGAATGTTGCAACTTTGCTACAGAAACAAAATTTTAAAAAAAGGTTCTTAAAACAATTATTTTTATAAGTGGATATTGGGGGTATTTTATCTTCTATAGATGACACTAAGAACTCCAGAACTACACATGTGTAACTAAGCACAGAGCAAAGGAACAACCAGTGAATAATAACAGTTAAATATCATAATTATCACTTGGCAATACCATCTAAATATATTCAAATCATCAGTATGATGACAGTTATATTGCATTTAATCAAAAAGCAAGACAATAACATAGGGAAACATACACATGGCATATTTACCAAACTGCTTACAGTAAACCTGGTAGCATTGGTTTATCAGCTTAAACAATCAGCAGCTAATTAACTGTGCATTTAACAACTAGGTAATAAAGTTTCTTCACAGGAAAAATCAGATTGGAAAAGTCAACATCAGCTTAAACATGATTAACTTCCCATCCCACCGCTGCTAAAGCAAATCCATTTTACTACATGGTTTAAAGGGGCAGTTTTTAATTATTTTGCACACTTCCGAAGAATCTAACACTGCATACATACAAATACTGTAAGCTGATCTACCCCAGTGTGTATAGACTCCAGCAACACAAACCACCACTTCAATAAAACACACAAAGGCTTTTTAACACTCTTCCCAGCAGCCTCAACTCACATTGCAGAAGCCCCTGTGGATGTTAGCCGCCACCTTTACAGGAGGGAAGCCCCATACAGTTGCAGCATGTATAACGCGCAGCAAAATACTAACCTGGAGTATTTCTTTCAGAGTTTTCCATTACTTCATTACCTCCTATTTCTAAAACAATCTCTAGGAAACAAATATACAGCAAACAAATATACTCTTCTGAGGAAGATTTACATCTTTTGCTTGGTTTCTACTAGCGCACACACACCTAGGAGCGTATGCACACAGACTGCTCAATAACCTCTATATCTAAAGTGTTTTACACAGCAGAAATTGAGGCAACACAGAAAAACAGTGTAGGAGAAACACAGCAAGTCACCAATAGAAGTAGAAGTAGGATTCAAATGAGCAGCTCATAGCTGTATCAGTGGAGGGACAGCTTTGCTGCCTTCCTACAATTTTTACCGAATACAATAATTAAAATTTGAAAATTTAAGTTTTCCAACTTTAATTGTTCAGCACCAAAGACAACAATATGTTTTCAGGTACAACATGGAATTAAAAACCAAAACAAAGCAAAAACCCCACAAAATTAATACTGAAAAGGAACAGTTTCAACCAAACCAGCTCAGAATTGCTAAATGACTGCTGACCCGCAGCATTATATCCTCAGGTTATGCGATTCCCCAAATTCTGGTTGGCTGGAGGATCTAATCTGCATAACAATAACCACAAGAAATGGCTGCCCTGTAGGACGCACATCCCTTAGCAATCTCTCCCATTGGCTAACAGTGCACAGCCAGCCTGTTCAAAGGATTAGCATAAGAATAGAAATCACTGTGAAAATCCACATGCTCCACTGACCAGACTTGTTGACCTGCTTCACCCCAGACACCAAATTGACTTATTTTTCAAAGGACAACAGTTGTTGACTTTAAAAGTTGACAAACCTTCAATCTGTTTATTTCATATTATAGTATCAGACATCCCAAGGGCAGCTACCAGACCCAAACAGTGACTGCGAGCAACTTTCACTGTGTTAGACACAGACATCATGTGCGCTCACCTTCAAGTTCAAATTCTTGCACGAGTCTGGTGGCGGAGAATGGGTCTGTCAGGACCCTTCTCAGCTCAGACCTACCAGGTTCATCATAAAATCCCCTCATGAGCAAGCTCCCAAGCTCTGCTGGTACAAGATGCTGCTGGAGTCCACTAAAGGCTGAAACCAGACACCAGAGCCACAGTTCTAGAGCACAGCTGCGAGAGGGGACGGGCCCCACACACACGTTACACCTGACAGGAGCCACCCACACTTACAGTCCCCAGAGAGCAATTAGGGCAGGTTTTGCAAGGAAATTTTTTACAAGTTTGCCTACATCTCTTTGTACCTTCTTCCTTTCTGCCCTTACCCTGGGATCAGCCCAAATGGTATCGAGCCAATGGTGAGACAATAGCTCTTGCCATGCTCACAGCCACTGGAAAAATAGGAACTACTACATGGATAAGAATATTTTGAGAGGAAGTGCAAATGAAAATAAACCCCTAGTTCATGAAGAGGCCAACACCTTCCTTTTATTTGTGAGAAAAAGACGCAAAGGCTGAGGGAACCCATTCCAATTTTTCTCTTCTATACAAACTCTTCTAGCCATAATAAGGTAAGAAAAACATCATTTATTTTTGGAAATATGTATATTGGGTTCCCAAAAAACACACTGAATTTTTGTATAAACATATTACAGGGTTTCACATGTTTGTTTTGAAATAAGGGAAGCTGATTGGAATCATCCCCATGACACAATGCAAAACAATGCATTCAAACAGCAAAATGACATTTCCTTTTCAAAAGTTCACAAAAGAAACAGAAGCCCAGGGGAAAATGGTCAAAGTAGTACTATTCACCTTTTTGTTAGATTTCCTCCACTCGCTCTGGGATCTCCTCCCCAGCCAGTAAGTAACCACTGCAATCCTTCTCCCTCATATTCAATGACATCACTGTTTCCCTCACTGTGCATTACAGAAAAACAGGCTATAGAGAACTGGGATACTGATATGTCACAATCCATCAGCAAGTGGCACAAAGCCACTGCAACAGGCAGCTGCAAACATACATAAAACCTAAACAGTAAAACAACTCCCCCACAATATTTCTGCTGACCTGCCTCAGATGCTCTTTGTTTCTTCAGAAACTTTACAAATTGACTTTAAACAAACAAATCACAGGTTAAGAGCATACGCTGAAATATGGAACAATAATTTGCTTCTGGCAATGGACTCATATTTCTGTATATTATGCACAGTATTAATGTCACATTAACACTTTCAGTTCTGTTGTTTCCCCAAATAATAGGTTCTACAAAATGCATATTGACAGACTCATTTTTCCCCTCTGTCATCTCAATCACTTTATGCCCTCAAAGGAATAAAATTTTGATTCTTCCAGATGGCTCCAATATGTTCAAACATTCTAAAACCATCAGACATACAATGGTACACACCCCAGTACGGCACAAGCAACCTCTGATAAGTTTCATGAAAACAAATCAGTCCAAGCACAAGAACTATTTGCTTGTTCTTCTATCACGAAGAATATGTAATATTTTACTCACAAAAATAAATTGTTCACTCAAGGCTAACCTAATTTTGCAAAACCAGAATGAAAAGACATCTGTGCAGTGGGAAAGAAATGGCACAGTTCTAAATAAGCACGCACAAGAAGTTTGTCACCATTCTGCAGAAAAAAGTATCCACCCCATGCTGGAACCTCAAAGGTTTGAAATAGACATTCTTTTAAGAGTCTTGGAAACTTACTCATTCTGATCAGTTTCAAAGAGGAGTGTCTGGTCACTTTCAGATAATACACTTCAGGGTTATAGCTCGCTCTTGAAATGAAATAGCATATTTTAAGCTTCTCCCTTCTTGCCTTTTCACCTATTCCTCTAAATTGCATTCTTACCAATGACAGTATCAACCAACACACCAAATTGGACACCCGTCCCCAGCAGAGACTGTCCAAGCCTCTGTCCAAAGTGCTGTTTTCTGCACTATCTTGTGTGGAAAGTACAGAGGTGTAACAAAAAATTACTTGTTCTCATCACCTTCTTATAATTCAACAGTCATGAGTTGGTTTGGAAGAGCAGTTTGTGATAATAAGACAAGTTCTCAGAAGAGAAAGGGATGGGACATGCAGTTCCGAAAGGAAAACAGTAACTTACGCAGGTACACACACGCCAAATTCAAAGATTAATTTATCTTTTCCTCAAGTTGAAACCATTGCTCAGAGTCCAAACGTGTTATGAATTTTTCCTTACAAAACCCTGCACTGTTATCCTTTGCTCACTTCCCCATTGCAATTTGGTGGGAAAAATAATCAAGATCTTCCAGATAAAACCTTGTCCACAGACACACACAAGCGCCTGATGGGCTCTCCTCCATTTCACACAGTTTCTGAGCATACGGATGTCTCTCACAGAGCACCCTCGGCGACCCAAGCAGACCCGCAGACGTTCACTGCACCTGAAAAGGTCTAACAAGGCATTAAAAGGGCCTCATTAAATATACCACAAAGGACAGCCCACACAATGGAGAAGAGGGCCAAGCACAAAGCCGGACGGCAGCTGCAGAGCACAGCGCTGCTTTTCCCTACGCTTGAAAAGCACGGGAACAGCACAGGCAGGCTGAAATCCCAATTATCCTTTCTTTCCCCAATAAATTATTTCTTGGCGATAGGCAAATTTATTCACCTCAGAGACTTTCCCTGGAGAACGGCGACTGAACGCGTGCTATTAACCGCGGGGGAAAAGACAGAAGGGGAAGGGAGTCGCAAGAAACAAACGAACAAAAAAAAAAAAAAAAAAAAAAAAGCAAAAGCATCACGAGCGAGTCACCATTTATTTTATTTGTTAAATTTTCTCCTTCCCGTCCCTCATGGCCAGGCTGAAAGTCCCCTGAGGCACCGGCCGCGCGTGACCAGCTGCGACCGTTGGCGGCCACGGCTGCGGCGCGCGCCCCCTCCCCTCAGCCTCCCTCAGCGCCTCCTTCGCGATATGCAGGGCGCTATCGCGACACAACCTTCCCTCCCCTCCTCCGCCCAAACACTCTCTCCCCTCAGTCCTTCCCTTCCCCGCGCTCACCTCGCTCCGCCACAGCGGAGGCCGAACCCGGGCGCTCCTACCGCCGCCTACCAACCGCGTCCCACCGACATGGCCGCCGCAGGTGAGGAGAGGACGGGGAAACAGCCGCGGGGAAGGGCCCCTAAGTGAGGGGGGAACCGCGTCCAGCACACGCCCCCCTTACACACACACACGTTCTGTAGCTCAGAGAAAGGCTCCAGGGCCCATGCGCGTTGCTACTGCTTTCTGGCTCCTCCTCATCTCCGGGGAAGGGCGGGCCGATACCGGGAGCCGCGGTAGAGGGTGGGCGGCAACGGCTGAGGGGGCGGCCCGTCGGTCTGAGGGTGGGCGCGAGCGCTGCGCGAGGCCGGGCTGGGCTGGGCTGGGCTGAGGGTGGGCGCGAGCGCAGCGCGAGGCCGGGCTAGGCTGGGCGCGAGCGCAGCGCGAGGCCGGGCTAGGCTGGGCTGAGGGTGGGCGCGAGCGCAGCGCGAGGCGAGGCTGGGCTGAGGGTGGGCGCGAGCGCTGCGCGAGGCGAGGCTGGGCTGAGGGTGGGCGCGAGCTATGGGCGGGTTGCGGGGGTCGCAGCGGGGATGCGCTGTAGCACAGCCGGGGGTCGAGGGGCTGTGTGGGGCGGGGGTGGTGATATGGGCGTGGGAAGTGCGGGGTGGGAGAAAAGCCACTGCACGTGGGTGATGGGACATCTGGGGGTGCTGGGGTTTCTCCCCAACTCCCTGAGGGTGCAGAGAGATGGGGGTGGGTCTGTTCAACCCGGGAACAAGTGACAGGACAAGGGGAAATGGCCTCAAGTTGTGGCCAGGGCAGTTGAGATTGGATGTGAGGAAGAATTTCTTTGCTGAAAGGGTACTGAGGCATTGGAAGGGGTTGCCCAGGGCAGTGGTGGAGTCCCCATCCCTGGAGGGATTGAAGAGTCGTGTAGACACAGTGCTGAGGGACAGGGGTCAGTGGGGACTGGTCAGTGCTGGGTTAACGATTGGACTTTATACTCTTAAAGGTCTTTTCCAGTTAAGGTAATGCTGTGAAATGCTTCAAGTGTTCCTGTAAGGTCTGAGCTGGAGTGGGGCTCTTTGGGGTGGAGGTGTGCTGAGCAAAGTGCTGGGGTGGTCCCCACAGCAGCAGCAGGAGAAACGGATCATCTCTGTGGTGAGGAAGGGCTGGGAGACCTGGGTCTGTTTAACCTGAAGAAGAGCAGACCGAGAGGGGATGTTATTAATCCTTATCAATACCTAAAGGGCAAGTGTTGAGAGGATGGGGCCAGGTTCTTTTCAGTGATGCTCATCAACAAGCACAAACTGGAACACAGGAAATTCCATCTGAAGCTGAGGAAAAACTTTGAGGGTAACAGAGCACTGGGACAGGCTGCCCAGAGAGGCTGTGGAGTCTCCTCTGGAGATAATCAAAACCTGCCTAGATATGATCCTGTGCAGCCTGCTCTAGGTGAACCTGCTTTGGCAGGTGGTCAGACTAGCTGATCTCCAGAGGTCCCTTCCAACCCCCACCATTCTGTGGTGTGGCATGCAATGGCCTCTATGCCTTCCCCTCTGGTTAAGCTTCAAATCTAGGCTTGAGACAGTGTTGTTTTATCAGGAAAAAAAAAGTTAATTCCAACTTTTAAGTGAGGCTTAATTGTTAACCACAAGTTCTTTCCTCCAGGTGAGTTGAAGCACCTTGTTGAATGAAAGGACCTGCAGTGCTTCAATAGAGGATCTCTTTGAAACTGTATTGTGTTTCAGTAGCTGACCCCAACCACTTCATAATGTGCTCTGTCGATGTTTTATTGTATCATTAGCATTTTCAGAAACATATGACTTGATTTTGCTGGCAGTAGGCAACCTGTGGAAAATAACTGTGATAACTGGTAACTATGCCGTTTGCTGACCTCAGAGGTTAAAAATCTGGTTGCTGTTGTATATTTATTCCTTTAGTAGTGGTGTTGCAAAGCAGTTACTCTGAGAGCACTCTCTTCCTTTGGCATGGGCCCAGAGATGCAGTTGTGAGTAAGTCTGTGTTGTGTTGTAGATCATACATGTTGTGTGCACCTGGAAGTTCATGGGAGAGCTGTTGGGATGTACTTAACCACAGGGTCACAGCTACATTTGCATTGCAAAAGCAAATATGAAATGGCCCACTTGGTAAGCTTTCAGTAATTTTTTAAATAAGAGGTGTAGTTGTAACTATTCCACAAGCTGGATTTGATGCTTTTTGCTTTTCCCTTCCATCTGTGAAACACTGTCAATATAGTATGTCATCTACATTAGGATTATTCTGGTGATACCAGCTATCCAGAGGGTTTGGATATTGCTAATGTATGGGACAACTAAGAAAAGCAAGCTGTAAACATGCAGCAGTTCTGAGTTGTGAGCTTTAGTTAAAAAAAAAGATTTGAAGAATTTTTAGTTGATGTGATAAGAATTTTCAAAGCCTGTCATGAGTAACTGATGATAACTGTAAATGTGCAGAGTCTGGAACAATAGCTCTGAGACATGTGAACTGCTTCATGTCAGCATATGCTGTGCCAGATGCCAACAAACAAAACTGTAGTTAAGAACATTGGTGGGTTTTGGGCTCCATGTGTAAGGAGACAGCAAATCATGGAGATTTTTCCCTTAAAATGGGGAAGAGTGTCATGATGTGGGCCAATGAACAAAAGAGGATGCAGAAAAAACATAAATTACAATGGTGAAGAGGGAAAATCATGTGATTTATTGTGTTTGTGTGTGCTACAACTCTGATCCTGTCAAACCTGACGAGTTAATTGGGATGAGCTGGGACCAATCCACATGGCTTCCTGCTGATAAAATCTTGGGGCACTGGAAGTGGGTTTGTTGGTTCCATATATAGGAGATTGCAAATTTAGTAATGTGTGAGTAGGTGATCCCTATCTGCCCATCACTGATTTGAGTGACTTTGAAATTCCTGGATAAAAGGTACCCAGAGCATGCTCAAGTAATCGAGTCTTTCCCTCTTTATTACATGCCATCATCTCTTTTCTTTTTTTTTTTTTTTTGCACTTTTAGTTCCTCCTTATTTTGACTGGCTGTCACTGGGTGATTTTTGCAAGGCTTGTTTGTTGCTCTTCCCAAGCAGAGTATTTTTCATTATGTCTGTCTAACTAAAAACAAATGGTGAGCTGCATATGGGAATGCAGCTTGAGAAAAGTGGAGATCAAAGAAAGGTCTTGACTCAGAGCTGCATTTCCCCTTCAACTGCCTCCCACCAAGCTTGTGACTTGTGATTTGAAGATCATTGCCTTTACTTTTTATCTGAACATCTTTGCTTTAAAACAAAAAAATTAAAATAAATGTTTTGAATGTTTTCTCAGTCCAAACTTTCTCTGTTTCTTATTCCTCAGCCCTTGGTTTTGCTGATTTTCTGGGAGACTTTAATGGTTCTTCACGGTGCCAGGAAATGCTTCAAGCTGAATGAAAAGTACAGAGCCCTGTATCCAGCTCACCCAGACAGGAAAGGACTGATCTGAATTTTGCTTCAGCCAGTTGAGGTTGCTGCTGTGTGGCCACAGGGCTTGTCTGCCCTTTTCATGGTTGGATCTGAAGGTCACTGGGCCCTGATCACCTCATCAGCAATTTAGCCAGTGCTTTCAGGAAAAAAACAAAACGAAAAACAAACTTACCCAAAGGGTGAGAGGGAGGATTATGTCCAGGTATCAGTTCCTCCAGATCTGATTTTTTTTAGTTTTAGCTTTTAAAAACTGGTGCACACTTATTTCTTATCAAGAGTACTAATTTTTTTTCTCCGGAGTGAGGACTTTTTAGAGCCCAATGCCTTGTTCCATATGTCTTTTTTTCCCCACTATTTTTTTTTCTTTCCCCACTTGAGGGATAAGATTAGGGAAATTGAAGAAGGGGATTTTTTTTTTTTTGGCTTAGAACTGTTGGGGTTTTGAGAGAGGCTTTTTTGTGCAGGAATGTCAATGGAAAGATGCCTCTGCTGAGAGAAGCTGTAGAGAGCAGCTCTGCTGATAGCTGGTTCAAAGTTTTGGTTTATATATTTTTATATACTATATAAGCTGGCCTGGCTGTGCTTTGAGAAGATGTTTATGTAAGATAACACTGGATCTTTCCTTCCTTTCCTTCCTGTTCTGCTTCTCTTAAATATTTTTCTTGGAGTGAATTTAAGACAAATCAGTTGCATTTGGAGATTTCTTCTGAGCTTTATGTGTTTGTTTTTGAGAAACTGCTGTTGGGGTTGCCAAACAGTGCTAGACTGTTTACAAAATAAACTGAGACCACAACAAAGACCTGTGAAAGAAATAAAAAAAATGGGGGAAAGGAAGAGAGAGTGAAAGCCAATATATTTCTGTTCCTGAAAGCTGCTTTGCATTTCTATAGCACCTTTCCTCCCAGTATTTCAGGGCACATCACAAGCATTAGTTATGCCTCATGCTAGATTTGGGAGATGAGGGAGACAATTCCTGCCACCATTTAGGGAATAAGTCTCCTGGATATACATAACCCAGGGAGAAAGGCGAATCCTTTCTGGGTTGTGGGAGCCAGACAGGTCACTATTGTGTGTTTAGAGTGCATGTTACACAGGGTTCTGGATTTGAACTGGGGCTTCTGGATAATTATTCCTGACAGAGTTTATCTAATTTACCAGAATCCTTATGAAGATAAAGCAGCAAGCGTTTTGCCATCAAGAAAAAGGCATCAGCATAAAAATGCAACTAGTTTCCTTAGCTTCAGCTCTAAGCTTATCCTCATTTCAGTTGGTAGAGCTTGTAATTCAGTTAGGATTGAGATATCAAGTGTGAAATCTTGCCTCTCCTGAAGCCAAGAGGAGCATTATTATTGATGATGGAAACCAAGCTTTAAATTTTAATTTTTTTTTTCTTTTAAATAGATGTTAGTGGCAAGAGCAAGAGATGTGTGGTGGGTTGACCCTGGCTAGAGGCCGGATGCCCACCAAAGCCCACTCTATCACTCCCCCTCCTCAAATGGGCAGGGGGAGAAAATTATAACGAAAAGCTCGTGGGTGGAGATAAGGACGGAGAGAGATCACTCACCAATTACTGGCACGGGCAAAACAGACTCGACTTGGGGGAAAAAATAAATTTACTTTATTACAAATCAAAATTAGAGGAGAATGAGAAGTAAAACCAAATCTTAAAACACCTCCCCCATCCCTCCCTTCTTCCCGGGCTTAATCTCTTTCCCGATTTTCCACCTCCTCCCCCCAGCAGCACAGGGGGACAGGGAATGGGGTTGGGGTCAGTTCATCACACGGTGTTTCTGCCACTGCTTCCTCCTCAGAGGGAGGTCTCCTTCCCCCGCACCAGCGTGGGGTCCCTCTCACGGGAGACAGTCCTCCACCAACTGCTCCAACGTGAGTCCTTCCCATGACTGACAGCTCTTCACGAACTGCTCCAGTCTGGGTCCATTCCATGGGGTGCAGTCCTTCAGGAAGGGACTGCTCCAGCGCGGGTCCCCCACGGGGTCACAAGTCCTGCCAGCAAACCTGCTCCGGCGTGGGCTCCTCTCTCCACGGGCTACAGGTCCTGACAGGAACCTGCTCCAGCGCGGGCTTCCCGCGGGGTCACAGCCTCCTTCGGCATCCACCTGCTCCGGCGTGGGGTCCTCCACGGGCTACAGGTGGTCATCTGCACCACCATGGACCTCCAGGGGCTGCAGGGGGACAGCCCGCTTCACCCTGGTCTTCACCAACAGGCTGCAGGGGAATCGCTGCTCCGGCGCCTGGAGCCCATCCTCCCCCTCCTTCTTCACTGACCTTGGTGTCTGCGAAGTTGTTTTCTCTTACATCTTCTCACTCCTCTCTCCAACTGCAAAGTGTGCAGCTTTTTTTCTCCCTTCCTTTTTTTTTTCTTAATTATGTTATCACAGAGGCCTTACTGATGGGCTCGGCCTTGGCCAACGGCGGGTCCGTTCCTGTAGCCGCTGGCATTGGCTGTGTCGGGTCGGACATGGGGGAAGCTTCTGGCAGCTTCTCTCACAGAAGCCACCCCATGTCCCCTCCCCCACTGCTACCAAAAACCTTGCCATGCAAACCCAATACAAGATGTCATCCAAATAACTTCAGTAGCATATTTGGCATGTTTTGCCATTTGACTCTAGGGGAGCAGAGACAAAGCCTCTGTCTTTATCAATATTCCTATTCATATTTTCAGAGAATTTATATATATCTTTTCCTGGCAATGGATATGTTGACTCTGTCTAGCTGGTTGCTCATCTGTGCTCCATTCCTAAATGATTTGTATTCAGACATTTTTGGCTTCTATTCATCAGAGATATTATTTTTTTTTTCTCTTTTCCCTACAGTATTTTATGGCTAGATTTTGGGTTTTTTAGTACTTTTAGGTATCAGAATCCCCCTGACTCCCACAGGACAAAACCTAAAGCATATCTGTGTCTTTAAAGCTGCTCATCCTTGGAAGAGGAAAGTGTGTGGTGGACTCAGAATGAAAGGTTTGCTGTTTTGTGACTCCACGGCTGCTTACTGTACTGCCTCCATCCAGGAACAGAGCCTTCGCTGTTGTCACTGCACTTGTCACTGGTGATGCCACAACTTGCTGCTGTTGCATCTTGTTTTCTTGCAGAAGTGATAAACGGGAAGATAGCGAAGGAATGTGGTCGTGTCAGGTGCGATGCTGGCGTAGGTGTTGCGCGTGGTTAGCATCAGAGGTAAGTAACTCCGAGATCTTTATTGAGGATTAACAAGTTTTGGTGGGGGTGAACCCCACTATCCCCAAGGTAAAACAACCCCCAAATACCAAAGCATAGTAAATACAGATTCTTTACTTGGGCACATTTCTGTACACGTGCACAACACAAATTCCAACTGAATTCTACACTCAGAGCTGTGCATTCAGAATAACAGAGCAGATTTTTAATGAACCGTACATTTGGACTATTTAGCAAAAAAAATTACTGTCCTCTGAAATGATTTGGCTGAAACAGTCATTGAATACTCAAAATGCTTGCAAACAACAGGATAAATTTGCAGTGTTCTGTAGCCTTTAACCAAGGAATTTGACATTTTTCCACCCCTTTAAAATCATTACAGTTCTCTCTCCGCTGTGAACAGTGTGTTTGGCTCTGTGATGCAATGAGGAAGATTAGGAGTGTGACTGTATAATTGATTTTTAAAGCCTTGAAACTCCTGATGTGTACAAAATGTTCTTGGTGTACACACATAGTCTCTGGGACTATGCATAGGTAAAGTTCAAGTATATATAAATACAAACAGAGCACAATATACCTTTCTCTTCCAGCCTGTGTCTTTTTGATGAGTGTACAGGCTGCTGAATCGAATTCTTCCAGTTATTTGGCTTATTTCTTCTTGTGTGCAAATGTGAAATGATAGAGTAAAATTGTTCTTTTGACTCCTTGCTCTTTAATCCCTCCCTTACAGTATCATGAATGTTCCTGGAGCTCGACTGCCACGAAGCATCTGTGAAATCCGGTGACCAGTTGGGTCAATCACATGGCTGCTTCTCTCAGAAAGCAGATTTCAGGCAGGCACATCCCAGCTGCTGTGACCTTGGTGAGAAGTGGGACTGTATTGGAGCTGCTTGCCTGTTCACACAGTTTCTCTCTTTAGACCACTTGTGCACAATTTCAGTGAAGTTTGCAGACTTACAATTTTTTGGGGGGTATAATCTGAGGCGCGTACCCCAGCTGTCAGACGGGCGTTGCACCATCAGTTTTCCAAGTGGTTGTGGGCACTGGTGTGGGTGGAGAACTGCCTTAGCTTGCTCTGGTGATGAGACCAGAGATTGCAATGAGTTCATAAAGCATGTGAGCAGAGGCCCTGCAAGACTGAGGAGATTTCTGTCTGTGATTTACTAAGCAAGAGCTCAAGATCTATGTTTAATAACTTGACACTTGGGTATTTTTTTCCTATAGAGAAATGACCCTGGGTTTGGGAGGTTGGTGTAAATTAGGACATGATAGCATTATACCCACCCATGAGGAAAGAGCTGAGAAAGAATATGAACTTAAAACATTATAGCACACCACTAAGTGAGCAGAGAAACTTGGCAGTGTCCTGGAATCCAGCACTGTTCCTTAGCTGGGAAAAAGTATCTGAGGTGCTGTGTGATGGAGATCAAACATGCAAGGTAGACCAACCCCTGCCTTGTTTTCAGTGACTGATTTAGTGCTGCTCCTCATCATATTTAATGCAAATTATGTTGTGCAATAACTTGTGTATTTATGACTGTGTGTGGCCAGAGCTGCCTGTTTCTATTCACATCTCTCCGTTGCCTGAAGTGAGTGAACATAACAGATTGGTTCAGGCCTGAGGTCTGGCTACACAAGCTGGACAAGTATCCTGTGAGGAGTGCACAGTATCTTGCATTTTTTAATCTTAGATTTTCTCCATCTCTGTTAGGGAGTGGTTTAACCCCGGACACAGGAGCTATAACACCCAGTTGTCATAATTATGGCAACTGTGGCAATTCCTTATAGCCAGATGTTGGACATGGTTGGCGTAGTGTTAGTCTACTGTAACCCTGAGCAGGTGGAATGAAGTCCAGGAAGCTCTTTAGTTTGGAAAAAGGATAAGAAGTTGAAGGATGAGTACTAGATGGGTGCCTGGAAACACCAAATGAAGGGATCTGGAGGTGGACTGATGAGATGGGGAGGGCTTAAAATGAAGTGACAGGCTGTCAGGGTGGAAACTGGGATGAGATCTGAACTCTGCCTTTCCAGTTGCACCCACGAGCAAGTGAAAGGAGGGAAGGTGAGGGGCTGCACAGTGCAGGTGCTAGAAATGGCCTCTGGTGCCTGCTGGCAGGAGCAGAGCTGCTTCCTGGAGCTGGGGTGGACGTGTGGCATTTCAGGGAGCCTGTGGGGAGCCTGATGGAGCTGTTCAAGTATGAACATGTCACATGCAGTGCAGATGCTTGGCAGGCTGTGGCTTATGGGAAGCTGTGGATGTTTTTTCCCCTCACATGCACTCTAGACATAGCCAAATATGAGAAAGTTGTATTTTGGGGACGTAGTGGTAAAATACATAACAAAGGTAAAAGGCTGTGCTGTCAAGAGGGCTCAAGAGCAAGCAGGACAGAGCAGGACCTTGTCATTTTGCTGTGGCTCATATTAATCTCCCATTTATTCCTTTCCTGAGCTGGAGCACTTCAGCTGATTGTTGTACAATTGTGATGTGTCTGGAGTTCGCTCCCCACATTGATGACTGTTCTCTGTGTTGGTTGGGTTAATGAACACAGGGAGAATCAGTGAAGTTTGGGGTAAAATCCTCATCTCCCTTAAAAGTCAAGGGCTGAGGCAGCTTTTTTTGCTGTTCTACTGTTGTTCCAGGGAATTGATCCCACATCTAAGGATAGAGGGCAGTTTATTTTTTCAATCTTTTGTTAAATTAATTTTTTCTTGTTAACAAACATAGTGTGCAATTCAGGGATGGGTAGAACTTTCCAGCAGCTGGCTGTAAGAAGAGCCATGACTGAACCAGGTTTTTTTATTTGGCTGTGAACTCCCCAAAAGCTCAAGGTGGTTATTTACATCAAATACATGACCTGAGATTTCCTCTGCCTTTACAGACTTATGCCTAAAAGCAGAATTTTTCTTCTCTTATGCTGGTCTCGGAGCTGGGGGAAGCCACAGTTGATACTGACTTCTGAGAGCTATATAATTACAATCAGCAGCAGTTGCTGCCATAAGATGCTGGTGCTCAGTGCTAAATAGGAATTAGTGTTGCATATTTATCTGGAGGACAAAAATATCTACAAATATCCCTAAATATATTCAGTTATTATTAGAAAAGGTATTTAAATCTAGTGGTTGGGTGTCCCAGATATAAACTGATGGAAGTAAGGGAAATCTCCTCTTGCCAAATGAGTTATTTGGTAATGTTTCATCATAGGTTTTGCTGCTTTAGGTCACTTTTCGTGGGCAAGTCACTCAGTTAAGCCCAACCATTGGTCTGAACTTTTGCAAAAGTTATTTCACAAGTGTAAATATTTGTGGCAACTCGCCTGTGTTGTGTGCACTTTACCAAATGACAGAAAAGGAGCCTCTGGAAAGCTTTTTCTGTCTTAAAGCACGTTCTTTAGTAAGAATAATTAACTAATCTAGCACTCAACCAACATTTATTTGCATAACTTTTAGCAAAACTTCTCTTGTTAACCCAAGATACTGCATGGTGCTTTGTTCAAGCAAATAAATGAATCTGTAGGAATTAAATGATCTTGCAAATAAATCTAAGAGTCATTTAAAGTGAGTATCACCTACTCTCAGCCCTCACAGAGGACCTGTAGCTAGCTTTGAGCTATACAAAGGTTAACAACAGGCTACCCAACTATAAAGCTGAAGGCTGTAGAACAGCTCAAAGCTCAGTACTTACCTCCACAGAACTGATGGGGGGAAATTACTAAACTACTTTATAATAATTTAAAACATCACTTTTGATGTAGTGAGGGTCAATTTCAAATGTTGCTGCAGTAAAAACCAGAAATCACAGTAATTTTTAAGGGCAGGCTGGACTCTGCCACATAATTCTTTTAGGCTTGTATAGACATTATTTCACTTAAAGTGCTGTGTAACAAGTTTAATTTGTAGATTTAAAAAAAAAAAAGCTGTCAGCTCAGGATACAAAGGTTGGTATCTGGCTGTGGAGCTGTGCAGGTACCAGGACCACAGCACTTTTTACTGGAAATAAAAAGGGATTATTGCTGGCACACACCAGACTTCTGGCTATTGGCATTATCCAACCCAAAAGTCTGGAACAGGAGAAGTCCTCAGTGGAAGAAGTTCTGTGCACCAAGCCAGATTAAATCTCATGTGAGTTAGTAGAAAAAGTGAATAGAATTGTGTAGGAGAGATGTGACAAGTTCAACAGCAAATGTGAGATACTGTTCCTGCTTTTTGTACCTACAGGGCATAGTAATGAAGGGGTGAGTAAAGTTCTCTTGTAGAAAACATCCATGGGAGCAGAGGTGATGCTGGGCTCACTCTGTGAACCACCAATTAATTTGATAGTCCCAGATTTGTGTCACAGCCAGCAGAAGCTGCTCCAGCCCTTGGGCACTGGTCCAGAATCCCAGATAAGTGGGGACAGCACCACAGAGAGGCAGGAAGCTTATAGGGCTGTGGGGGTAGGGACAAGCTGGAGGAAAAAAACCCAACACTGTAAGGTTGAGGGTGGCTTTGGGCAATGGATAGGAAAGGGAAAGTGTGAGAAGTAAGCAGGGAATTTAGCTAAAAGGTTCCTTCCTTGATTGATTTAACTTTCACTGGAGAGAAATTGGCCTAAGGTCAAGTCTGCAATGCTTTGATGTGATTGCTGTCCCTCTGAGCGCCCTAGAACACAGGCTGGGCCAAGTGCTTTTGGCCTGTGGGCAAGTAAACAAGAAAGGCATAAGAAATGTCCCTTACAAGGACAGTTCCCTAATCCATCTGTGCTTTACATGCCCATTCCATAAGTCTGTTTTACCCACTGGGCTCCTCTGTCAGGGGATGGGTAGGAAATGCACCTCCTTGCATCTGGGGATTTGTTGAAAAATGCTGCATCATCAGGTGTGGCATTTTTGGGGAATTTGCTTACGATATGGAAACTCTGAGGCTGTCCTTGAAGCAGAGCCATGTGCTATCAGCCCCTTGAAAAATACAAGTTGATTAAATATGTAGGTCAGAAAACAGAAAGCACATCCCAATTGATTTAATAGATGAGAGTTTCTTTACCTAATATTACATCACTGGAGCTCCTGATCTTTTTTTATTATTATTTTTTAAGGTAATATAATAATAGCTTTGTTCTCAACTCAGGGATTAAGGAGGGTCACCAGGTATTGCTACCCAAAGGGCAGGTACAGGTTTTGCAGTGGCATTAATAAATAAAAATACCTGCCAGGAAATCAGGTTACACATGAGGATTGCTGCAATAGAAGAAGAATAGTGACAAGAAGCAAAGTCTTCAGAGTAGAATAATCTATCTCTGTTTCATAAATGGGCTGGACATAAACACATGTGTATCTCTACAGCAATATCAAACCAAAAATTAAGCTGGGAATCCTCCTGGAGTTGTTGCCCCTGAGCCTTCATCCTGGCCCTGTTTGTTTCCTCATCTTCCACCCCCAAGGAATTGGAGCCAGGGAGCTCCTCCAGTCTGGCAGTGTGGGCTTCATCAGCCTGTTTTCCACTGACTGGCCCCCACCCCAGTTCCCTTCCTGCTGTCTGTAGCAGCCTCACACAACACTGAGCAGTTTTACATCTGAAATTAAAAAGATGCCTGGGTCTGTCTGAATCATTCTTCATTATCTCAGCAGGCAGCAGATTTAGGAGCTAGATTGGCAATGAACATTTATTAGATTCTGTGTCTTCTGGGGATAGCTAATTTTTTTTATCATCAGATTCCATGACTTAGCATCATAATTAGCTGTTAGACCTATATACTCCACTCAAGAGCTGCTTTTTTTTTTAAGCCTCTTTATTCTAAGAGTCTTTCTTTTCTCATTTATAGGGGGAGTTTTGCACAATTCTTCTGACAAGTGCAAGATAGCCAGTGGGAATGAGACCTGTAATTAATCCAGTGCAAGCAGAAGAATGGCTCTTGGATGACGCAGCTCTTCAGTCTCTCCAAGGTATCTGACAAGACAGCAAACACCATGAGTTAAAATGGTGGGTTTTGTGATGTTGGTGCTAGGAATGGTACCCAGCAAATTCATTTCATGGCAGATATTGAGGACAGGAGGGAGAAAACGATGCCTTTTGCCATTCCTCTGAATTTTGAACAGTTACAGGTGGATGATTCTGCACTTTCTCATCAAGAGCTGATTCACTGGGTTTCTAGTAAAGAAAATAAAAGTAAAAGTGAGTCTATTTTCCCAATTCTTCTCGAAGGTGTGTGTGTGTGTTGAGGGGAGGGTGGTGTTAAAAGGGAGTCCAGCAGTGAGAGCATTGGCCTGAGCTGTGGGGTGTCCAGATTCAGCTCTTGCCTTGCCAGAGACAAACTGTGTGAATTTCATTGTGTATCCTCATTGGACTTTGGCTTGGCATCCATAAGAATAACTTCAGAGATTTTGTGGCAAAGTGAGAGCCCCTTGGATGCTGCAATGTTAGGGTGTCTTTCTGGTTTGTCACAAAAAAAGCAGTAGAAAGCAGAGTGAGGATGGTTGTCCCTTTAAATTAACAGCTTATTTTCTGTAATGTTACTTGGTTTATTGCACAGGAACTGTCTTTATTTCTTAGCTCTAGCTATTATAGTACCTGCCATTTATTGCAGTTTACTTCTGAGACTGTTTTTCCAACTGCCTGGTGTTCTTGGATCAGATACAACACCCTTTGATTTCTGTTGTCCTTCTGTCTTTGCTTGCTTGGCTCTAAACATTTTGTTCCCTGAACATGGGCCCAGGTTCTCCTCTCCCTGTAGCTGCAGCAAATTAGGAATACTGCTTCTGAAGCAATTAGTTAAGAAGCATTGATGAGCACAAGGGGAATTAGAACCGGATTTTTGGGTGTTTTTTTTTTTAATTCTGCTTTCAAGTTTTGTACTGCATTTCCCAAATCTTCCAGTATTGGTTCCAATGTGCAGACCAGTGCCAAGACTGAGTGACTGCACGTTATGTGGTGGTGATCCACACCATACTTCCATTTACCTGATTTTCCTTCGCTGCTTCATAGTCACAGCACAAACTACACCACCAAGGGAGTTTGTGCATGCAGCTGCTTGACTCCTGCCTCACTCAGCTGGATGGGTATCTGAAAAGCCAGGCATGTCCAGACAGTCCTATTCTCAAGGCAGATAGCAAGCTCACTGATTTGGTCACAAGACTCTCGAAACATCAGATGGAGGCTGGAGTGTCGCTGATAGGAAATGGTGCAAAGTCTGCAGGAGTGCTGACCCTCAAATGAGAATCTGCAGGCAAGACCTCTGCTAATGGTTTCTTGGAGGAGTATGGCAGAAATGAGGAAAGAAATTACTTTCCTGATGCAAAAGCTGCTTTTCTATTACTTCTCCCTATCTCCAGGGAAGAGTGGAGTTGGTGAAAAATGGAAAATAATTAAGGTCTGAGCAGAAATAATAACTGTCCCCAGGTCCTCTGTGTTATTCTGTCACAGCTGGCTTCCCTCAGACTCGGTTCCTCGCCCATCTTTTTGCTACGTGCTGTGCCAGGAACTGCAGCCTCACAAACTGAGATTTGCTCTAAACTCCCCTGTGCTGCTGTTCTCGGTGCTTCTGTGCCGTGGCACTCTGCTTCACATCTGCATCTACTTGTGTTTGGAAGTGGTTTGCATGCAACCAGCTGCTCTGTCCTTGTTTTTATGGCATCTACTGCATCAGGATCTGAGTCTTGGGTAAAAAACGCAGAAAAAGAGAGGTAGCTACTGTAGAAACTAAGGTGACTGCTGAGCTGGAGATGTAAAAAGGCATTGCTCTTCTCTCCTGGATTGTACCAGAGTTTACATATGAGTTGGAAGTGTTTCTCTGCTCAGATCAGGGCTTGTTTAGGTCTGTGCAAGACCACAGCTACCAGGATACTTTTAGGTTAATAAGAGAGTCTTGAATTAACACATTCCCAGCAATACATGAGTATTTCAGTTTAAAATTCCCATGGCTTTCAGCTGAAAATTCCCATGAAGCTCCCATGTTAGGTGCTCAAGATCCCATCCAAGAATTATTTTAGATTGTATTTAGCCTTAACAGACAATATTCAGTGTTGCTGGTCTCTTAATATTACTGAGAGAGGAGAAAAATTGTTAACCCTGTTTTGTAAATGGCCAAAGCTGCCTAGAGCGACTGTAGTGGAGCAGGGACTGTAATCCCTGGTTCTAAATTCTCTATTAAAACCCTAATCCCTGGGCTGTCCTTCTGCTTCAGAGTTTGGGATGGATGGTGTATAATTTGTCTGCAGTGATGCACCTGCCACTATTTAAAGTTGTCAAAATTGCTTTTTTCTTTCCCTTTTTTTTTTAATTGCCAATTATTTATTTTTTTGGAGTGATTAAAATTTGAATTGCTTGTACTTTGTAGGTCTCTGTCAGAGTCTTGTGGTTCAAATACTTCAACAAATTCCATGTAGACTAGCAGTATCTTGGGACTGATAAAGGTTGATGCCTGGACTAGTTAAAGGGGAGGAATCCTAGCATGAGGTTTCCAGCATTCACTGGGTGGTAAGAATCAAAACATCTCTTGATTTGCCTGAGGATCTTAATTATTTTTCTTCTTTTAAAGAAATTTTCATTGCTAATTTTTTAATGGAAAAAGGGAAGGAAAAATACAGATACTTCACAGAGAATATAGACAGCAAAAACCAGCAGGGTAGGGGGAATGTGGAAGTAGGTCAGATGCATTGCAGACACACCAAAAAAAAACATTATTATGATTAGGAGAGATTAAGGAAGGCAAGAGCAAACGGCATCAAAGGAATCCAATTTATCAAGCCATTTAAACAAGAGCATTCATTGCAAGGCAAGTTCTCCTTACCCTACACCAATCTGGAGCAAAATGAGGAGCATGTCCCATGCTATATATTTAATTTAATGTCTTATATTCTAGATAAGTCCCATGCTATGTATTTAATGTCTTGTATTCTAGGTATGTCCTATGCTATGTATTTAATTTAATGTCTTGTATTCTAGATATGTCCCATGCTGTGTATTTAATTTAATATCTAGAAGATATTAATCTTCTGTATGTTAATCCATGAATTCTTGGAGACCTCTTTTAATTTTAATGAGGAAAAAAATGCTGCAGAAACTGTTAGCCACTCTTCCTTGCTTGATTTCTTTTAGATTTTTCATTTTAAAAGCTCTGTTTATCCAGTTGGGTATCTGGGTGAAGAAAGCACCCAGTGTCATCGTCGTGCTTGCTTGCTGGCTGACAGCAATTACTTCTTCAGCACTTTAGGCACTTTACATAAAATAAGGAGATTCTTATCTCAAATTTCACATAAAATGCAATTTATAAGTGTGAAGTTGTTTCATCTGAGGACATTAACTTTGCAATGACAAGTAGATTCTGTTGCTTTTCTTAATTTTTGGGCAGCTAGAAGTCGGGGAGCTCTGACCAACATGTTGTGACTTAATCAGTGTTCTTTTCTCCCTTCTTTCTTTTTAGTTTTGACTAGCTGCTTTATCTCACATGCCATAACAGCAAGGAAATGGATTTTGATTTGGATGGGATTTGCTTGCTTTGTTTGCATCAAAGCAGAAATGAGCACTGAAAGCTTTAGCTCTGTAAAACAGAACAATGTTGTTCTCCTCCAGCGTGTTTTTTATGATATACCAAACAATGGACTTTAATGGTAAATATAGGCAATGCCTCTTGATTCCCAAGAGAGACAGATCCTTTTGTAAGAGGGACTGAATTCTGTTATGACCTGAGCATTTGGGGCCTTTTTTTCTGCACAGCACTGCAAGCATCTTTTGTTGAGGTAGATTAGCTGCATTTTCTTTGCTTTCACCTCAAGCTAGAGCACTCCTCATGTTTTTAACATTGGCTTGGGTCCTCTAGACAGAAACCACCACCTCTGAGCTGTTTGACAGAGCTCTGCCATGTCAAATGTTTCTTAACAGGAGCAAGCTGTCCAATAAATTTAAACAAGATGTGGATGTCTCTTAACACTGGGTTAAATATTGGCTGAACATCTTTCTAAATAGCTGAATGCTGCTGCCAGGGGCTGCGGGCTGGTTTGCAGCCTAAACCAAGAACTGCTGACTTGAGCTGAAGAATGTAGAAGGTTTGGCATTTTAGAAGCTTTTAATTAACAGCATATTTTATGCCACTCATTAGTTTCCTATTCAGGAGGAATTGGTGTGTGAAACATGCTAAAATTTTAAAGTAGTGGTTACCCTTCCAGCTGAAGTTACAGCTGGTGCATTCTCAGCCTCCCAAGCTGAGAAGTCCTGATTCTTTTCTGCTGCCTTTGCAGAGATCCCATCCGGGGCAATACAAACCCAGACTTGGGTTAAGGCTTTTATTGCTGACTGGCTGTCACATTGTCACTCTAACAATGTTGCCTTTCAGGTCCAAGCACTGCTAGAACTCACTCTGTTCTTTGTAACAGCACAAGGCAGAGCTTTGATGGAAATAACCTGGCCCTCCTTTGTTTAGGCAATAGAGCAAGTGCGTGGGGAAAAATCTCACCCCCAGTTTTGTTTGGGATCTTTTCCAAAGATTGGCTTAAAAGTTGAAGCAAGATACTGATCTCTCTGTTTTGATGAAACTCAGGATCTTGATGGTTTTATGCATGTTAAATACTTCCTTTGAGTCTTGCTACCATATAGCTTTAACTTGTTTAAGTTGGTCTAGAGTTTCTGGATTCAATAAAACTCTGCTAAATTATACCTGGTAAGGTTTCAGTCTCTTATTGCTCTGTGTTTTTTGCCTAACAATACAAAGTAACTCAATATCAGTAGTTTTCTACTGCTGTGGTCCAGTGCCCTGTGAAAATCTTGGGTATGAGATTGCCAGGTTTAGCATTTCAAGCACTGCTTTAGAGCATCCTTGCAGTGGTGGGTATTGATCCAGTCTGATGGTATGTGGGCTTGGAAAGAGAGAGAGAGAGCAGTGAGGCATGAATTACAGCTGCTTCTTATAAACCAGCCTGCTAGAAATACACTTTAATTATGTAGTGGAAAGGAATAAGGAAAAATGAGGCCTTAAACATAATTGTCTGAATATTTGGACTCTGTTCTTAAATGTGTTACTGACTCCTGTAACATCCTGTGAGTCCTTTTAATCACTGTGTGCTTAAGATTTCCCCATTTACAAAACCACTGACATTGGTTTAAGACTTAATTAATGTTGATGAAGAACGTTGCCTTGTTTTGAGAGCTGCTGGAAAAAAAATGGCAAGTCTTGCCATTATTATTATTATTGTTCCATCTTTAAGCTGTCAGATTATATAAATCTAGGCAGATGCCTTCAAGCATTGTGTGCAGAGAAAAGCTCTCTAAAGGAACAAATTCCTTTTTCCTTTGTCTTGGAATAAAGTGTCATCATTGTATGGGAAGATAGGACAGCTATTACTGAAAAGGAGGTATAAAATGGTAGGAAAGAAGCTAGAAAAAGAAGAGATGGGAGACAGCTCTACATCCAGAGTGATAATGAAACATGAAATATCCCCAAACCTGCCTGTTGAGAATGTCTAATAAACACTTTGTCATTAAGGGGCCGTTATGGCTGTGAGACAACGACTTGTTCACTTAATGCCTTGGGCTCAGGAATGCAAATGGATACCCAGGAGCCTGAGGTAATAGCACATTACAGGCTGGTTGATGCTATTTCTTTTTTAACCTCAAAGTCTCCAAGGTATTTTAAAGGCCTGAGCTAGACACCCAAACTCATTTGCCTCCTTCCTGACAGTCTTGCCTACACTGATCCACAAACTTTGCTCTCAGAAGCTGAAAACCTTGATTATTTCTATGGGAATTGTAGATCCAGGCTTTTCTGGGGATTCTACAGGGTATTTTTAACCTGATGTGACTGTGATGATACAAAAATATATATAAAATGATTAATATACCTATAAAAGAGAAGTATTAAAGCATGTTGTCCAGAAATCCTGCAACATTCATGAATTACTTATATGCATTTGCTTTTCCTGAATCCCTTTCCAGAGCCTAATACAGAACTTTTTAGGATCTTTCTAAAGCTGCTACTGTTTATTGCATTGCACTACAAACTGCTGTGACATATCTACTTGCATTTTGATGAAATTACTGGAGCTGGAACCACTGGTGGTGCAATTATTCCTTAAATAGATGCTTTAATTACAGCAGTGAGATGTTACAGGGTTAATTAATTGTTGCTTATTAAGTGCTCTGAGACTTTTGAATGAAAGATGCTACATACGTGCAAAGACTGATTATTAGTTATTAACAGTGATGCTCCCAGCTATTTGCAGAGTAGAAAAAAATTAGTTTCATTGTGAAATATTAAATTTGCAGTTGGATCCATGGCATATTCCAGGTGGCAAGCCAAAATCCAAGTGTATACTTAGGTAGTGATACCCAGTGTTATATTTGGCTGGTGGGAGTGGTCCCATCAGCTTCTGTTGGAGCAGAAAAAGAGCTAGAAATGGAGCAGGAGACACTGGAGGAGGGGGTTGTGTGGGATGAGGTTCCTCAGCTTTCAGTCAAATCAGTAGGAAATTCAAGAGCTCACAGGAATATTGAGGTACAGGCTCTAATTTTGTGATCTTTAAGCCCTGGTTATTGAACAGCATCCACCTGCATGTGTGCAGCAATGGTGGTGCCATTCCCTTCAGAGCCACCTTCTCCTTCTCAGGCTTTTTCCTCAACACTTTCTCTATCAGCAGCAACTGCAGGCTTGCCTGTGGGCACGGACAGTGTATCTGTGTTGAAAACCAGGCTGCCTAAGCTCTGCTGTTTATCCTGGCACTCAGGAAGCAGTGCTATGTCTAGAGAGATGTTTCATCAGTTCTCAAAATTTAATAACTCAGTGTGTTAAAATATGAGCTGTTCAATTACTGGAGTTTCTTTACTGATTCCAGAGAGATCTCTATTCCCTTTGCTCCTTCTTGCCACACTTATTCTCCTTGTATTGAGGAATAAGCACATTTACTGCTGAGAGAAGAGGAAGAGAGAGACTTTTCTCCTCTTCTTGATTCCTATGAATAAGCACAAAGCCCTTTATAAGGGAACCCCATATATTTGAGTGCTCTGGATAAAAGCAGGGATTTAAACAAGTTGCTTTGGGGTTTTTTGTTTGTTCATTGTGGTTATCTTTGCCTCATTGCACTGTGCTGTGCAGTGTCCAGTTTGGGACTGAACTGCGGCATAAAAAATAATCCAAATGACGTGAAATCGTAAGAAACACAAAAGAGTGTCTGAAAGATTCCTCCCAGTTAGCTCACATTATCTCCTGGGAAGCTTTCACCAGTTGTGATGGACCTAAACCTTTTCCTGTTTGCAATGAGGAAAGATCTAAGCCTATTTTCCAGCTTGATGGCTTGTGGGAGTTTAATTTTGTACAAACTGGCTTTATTTCCAGAGATAATTGTAAGTGGAAATCACTTTCTGAAGGTGTAGGGCCTGGCTGTGTATGAGTCACGAGGAGGATTCAGCAAGTCTGATCAGATAAACTTCCTTGGGGAAAGTCTGTTGCCATTTGTCTGTGTGTGTACAGCAGCTGGTGCTGCAGGGAATCCTAAATGCTTCTGCAAAACAGATGATGGTGATAATAAAAACACCCTGCACCTCATTAAGCAAGTCAAGGAAAACTCCAACAAAGATGCAGTTAAAACTTTTTAAGATTCTGATGATGTAGTCTGGATCTTTAAGAACTATTGGCAAGGAGGTGGGGATTTCTGGCTTCAAAAGCAGGACTGGAGAGGAAGTTAGAGCAAATTCCATTGAAAAACCTCCTACCTTGGGCTGTTCTGTAGTATGAAATATTGCAAATGCTATGGTAGATAGAGAAGTGCATTTGTCTCAGTTACTGCTACAGCCCAGAACTGCAAACATTTTCTGTGCTGCAATTTGTTTTGACTCAGAGGAATTATTCTTTCTGTGTTCTGGCTTTCTTGAACTCGGATCACCTGTCTGGCAAGATCTGCTGCTAGGCAGAGGCACAGTGAAAACGGCTTGGTGCCTGTCTTTGTGGGGGAAAGACTATTTTATTAAATCTTTCTGGACAGTGCATTTCAATTTCTGTTGCTCTGGGGGATCTGGAATCAGAGGCAGGCTGTAAAACAGGCCTCCAGCTCTCGGAGGTGCCAGAAGGGATCTGCCTTCCTGTGGAGTGGAGATGAGACAGTCACGGCCAAGTTTTGCATTCCAGGATTCAGCCCACGCCGTTGGTTTTTCCCATTGTGCTGATGTTTAGAGACACAGCAACCCCACTGGGTAGGTGCTGTGTGGGTCATGTGAGACACCAAAAGAGCAAAAGCAAATTGTTTTTCTACAGACCAGCTATCACATGGTGTCTCACTAAAGATGATATAAAATTTCCAGTATCTGGTTCACAATTTGCAATGTCTGATTTACTCTTTTTATCCATTAAACTATTCTTAATATTCAGCTCCTGCTCATGGGATTGAAGTGATGGTAAAACCATCTGCAACTTTATTAGCAGTCTCAGTGTAAAAGAAATCCTTTAGCAAGGTGTTAGGTAGCCTGTTGTCTTCCTCCTGCTTCAACCAGTCCCCCCACCCAGTCTCTTTATTTTCCCTGCTTAGTCAGCAGGTTCTAAAACAGATTCAAAGCAAGGATGAAAGTAAACAGCCCTAAAAATGCTGACTTCTCAAAGTACTGCACCTTGTCATTCAAACACCCAGGGACAGAAGCACTACCAACATCTTCCTTACCTGCAGACTTTAATCTGCTTCTGAAGGTAGACATGTGTAAAAGGAAAAATAATTTACAAACAGTGATGCTAAAAATAAAAAGCTTAGAAGAAAGAATACCTCATTCAACCTGAAGTAGGTAGTGTACAGAACAAAGAGGGGGGAAAAAGCAAAAGCAATCTCTTTTTTTTCCTTTCCTGAATACATATATATATAATTTTGAGCTTGGATAAATCAAACTGGTATATTAACCTCTCAGGGTGGTGGAGGAAGTGTAATCTGCAACCTGCTTCTTGTGTCTCCCTTTGTTAGACAGCTGTCTCCCTTTGCTCACAGGTAATATCTCTTATGATTTTATATTCCTGGGCAGAACAAACTTTGTCAGCCCTTTATGGCCAGACTGGGAATATATCCTGAGTAATAGCTTCTGGTAGTGTTTTTTTCCAGGAATCTCATTGGCATTCCCAGTGATGATACCATACTGCTGCTACTATTTCCATTAGCTTCTCCAGTCCCCTTTGGCTGAGCTCTGTGCAATCTGGCAGGATAAAATCATGCAGGTCAGAGAAATTCCAGCTACTCAGTTAATATTGATTCAACGTCCCAACTTTGCATGCCTTTTAGCCAGCCACTTTCTATATAACACAGCTCCCTCATTTCCCATAGTAATTTAATTTTAATTGACGGCTCAGGGCCTCTGTACTGGTAATAGAATACTGCTGGCTGGAAAGGAGCTCATCAAAGCAAAACAGAACAATATTGGGGGGGGGTTTTGGGGGATTTGCTTTTGTTTTGCCAGCTGTCTGAGGCACCAGGTAGCTCTGATTTTTGTCTTTCCTGCTGCTGCCCTTCACCCTGCAGGGTCAGGGCTGTCTGAGAACAGCTAACTGATGTGTCAAGAGTTCTCTCTCATCTCTCTTGCCTTCAGTGTGAGCTTGTCTTTGGTGCAGCCTAGCTGAATAGAAAATAATCCATATTCCGTGCCTAGCACCTACAACTCAAGCCAGAAAAAGAGCCTAGTAAAAAAACAAAACCAATAACAAAACCCTCCTGCTTTGAAATTCACTGGTATTTCTTAATTTCACACTAGTAGCAGCCAATTCATCCAATAATATTTCTTTAAACTGGTTTCATCTTTTCAACACAAAATCTTAGGGGTCAGCAGTCTTCCTTATTTCACAACTGAGGGAACCGAGACACAGAAAGGGCAGATGACTTATTCAAGATCACATAATGAGTGTTGACAGTGTCAAGAACTACAAGAAAATGTCCTAATTTTGAGCTAATTGATGCAATCCTAAATTCACAATGTTTCTATTAACTGGCCTGGTGTGGGAAGTCCAGCCCTGTACGCCTTTATTAGTACAGTGTTTGAAATTTTTTTCCCCCTTTTTTACAGGGAAGATGAATCCAGGAGATCCTGTGGACCTCTGGGAATGCCACAGAGCACTTTTTTTAAGAGAAAAGGCTGGTTTCTCTGCTCTGGAGCGCCGAAAGAAGAGAGAATGTGAGACCATCACACATGGTTTAGGTTGTTATAAACCAGTCCTTGCTCTGGGCCTCTGAAAAAGTACAGAGAGGCTGTCAGAAATGGAGAGAGGGGTGGTGTGCAAGTAAGAAAAGAGAGGGTGGAAATGGTGGGAGAGAATGAGAAGGGAAAAGGGTGAGAAAAATATGTGAGCACAAGAAGTTCAAAGGCATTCTTTGGCTTCTTCTGCCTCCTGTGCCTGTGCTGGCTCAGCCAGTGCTGGAGCATGAAGACCTCTCTTAATCTACATTTCCTTTTCCTCTTTCACTGGGAATGGAAGAGTCATGTGTAAGTGACCCTGCTCTCCCCCTCTTTCCCTCTCCATTTCCTTTCCCAGCAGCATCTCTCTGGGATACGCAGCCATCTGGCTGTTTATTGCAGCATGAGCTGAACTCTTAGATGTATCCTTTGGAATTTGGTCCTGGTTTAATGGTTTCTCTGTCATTCCTTTGCATTTTCTATACGTCTCATTTGTGCCCCAGGAGCCGCTGTTGCATGAGTGCACTCTGTCCTTCAGTATCCCAAGTACTTTCTTGTTTCCTCTTTTCCCTTGAACTTTGCAACATTCTTTCTATTATTTTTATTCCATTTTTTTCTCACGTTTCTCTGCTTCCTGTTAGCACAGGGAGCACCATCCCACTCTGAAACAGTTGACTGAGCAGAGGCATCAGCCTCCCTCCTGCTCTAATCCCATCCATCCCGGGTCAAGACACTGACCTCAGAGGCATTGCTGGAGGCGGAAAGGGAAGATGCAAACGATTCCAGAGGAAGTTCAGCCTTGAAGTTCAGCACTGGGATAATGAGGAAGAATCCTTAGCTTCTCTCCCTTTGTGCTGTGAGTAAAAACTCACAGTACAGCTGCTCTGTTTAACTCCTTCACTTCCAGGAGCAAGCAAAAAATGCTGGTAAAGAGCTAGGGAAACAAAAAGGAGCATCTTCCATGAAAAGACCGTCTATATTGCTAAGAGAACATAAGGTACTGAGAATATATGGTAAAGTAGAAGTCTGTCCTGGGTACTTCCATACTCCTTTCCTCTTCCAGGATATCTCATAAGATATTGTTAACCATACAGCTGCTACAAACAGATTTCTTGATGGATTTCTCATGAAGGGATGGGTTGGTGCTGTGAAAGGAAATAATTTGTGTCTGGTGGTGAGATAAACTATGAATATTATAGAGCTATTGCTCTAGGCTCTTTGAGTATTTAAGAATTTTTCCTTTTTATTTCATTCCTCTTGCTGTAACAGTGAACTTCCCATAGCTGTTTGCTTATGCTGGACACCATCAGGACAGGGCTGAAGAGAAAGTTGCTGCTTCCTGTGCCATCACAAGTGTTACATGTGACGAGTAGCATGTAGGGGTGGTGGGCTGGGATCTGTGCCGAGGAGGTTGAATGGCCACTGACAGTTTCACAGTGGCAAAGGATATGGACCCAGAATAATTAAACAACTGTGTCTCATTGCAGCTCATGACAGCTTCCAGATGCTGCTGTAAGTGATTCCAGATGTGTTCTTCAGAACCTCTGGTTGTTGAGAACATCCATGCATTGGGAGGGCGAGAGCTACATCCTCTTCCAGGGATGCATGTGGCATCACTGTCTTTTTCTTTTAGCCTTGTGTGGTGGGGATGAGATCAGCAGCATTCCAAAGTGCCCCCAAAGGGCAGAGCCTTTGACAGAGTCCCTCCTGTAACTGTGTCCTTTCAAGAGCTCACAGATGTGCACAGCTGTGCAGTTGGCCAGGGCACAATGAATTGTCTCTGTATATTGCCTTTAAAACCTTTTTTTTCCTAATGCACAACTACTTTCAGGGCCCACAGTCTCCCACAGTGAGAGTGGGAGACATACAGACCCAAAGGGATCATGGTGATGATCTTTAACAGCACAGGGCAGGGAATTTCTCTGGGTTATTCTCATGTCTGGCCTGATACCTCCCCCTGCTGTTCCTTGCTTGTTTGGCACTAGGCATCCAGCTCCATCCCATCTCTCGTTCACTTCTGCTGAGTATTTTACACCTCCAGAGCTGAGGTCAGACCCTTGCACGATGCAGGTGACGAGAGAGCAGAGGTGGGACAGTGGGTTCACAGCAGGAAGACTCCACAGAGCAGAAGGATGTCTTCAAATGGAGATGGTGGGCTTGGCATCCTGGATGAGCTCTCTACCTGGGGAAGTGCTCAGAGGACAGAGGGGTTCAGCTCTGGGAACCCCAGATTTGAGAGCAAAAAGGCCTTTCTGGTGCTGGCTTCAGGCAGTTCTCTCAGTTTCCCCATCTTTAGGATAACACCACCTCTTCACCTGCCTCCCAGGGCTGGGTTTGAAGGGATTGCTTTGCTAAGCTTTGCACGTTTGATTGTTTTGGTTTTGGTTTGTTTGGTTTGGTTTTTTTTTTAAATGGTCTTCTTTTGCCCTTCCCAGTACAAACACTTCTAAGCTGAGAATGGTTTATATTTTAGTGTTTTTAAAGTAACAAATGTAATTATATTAATTATGAGAGACTACAGAAAGGAAGAAGATAAATAAAATAAATAACAGAAGTGTTATTCGTGCTCATTCAAGCCCCTTCACTGTACTATGCAAACTATCTGGTATGAAACAGGCAGGCAGTTTTACCAGGGTATGTGTGGAGACTCAGAGTATTCCCCTTGACTTCTGCACAGGAGCTGCTAGGGCAGGAAAGGTGTTACACTGTCTGTGGGGATCCACCCAGAGAAACCAAATAACATCAGATTGTCAAATTTTGGTGAAAGGGATGGTTTTTGTTGCGTTGTGATTCAGCATCCAGCAGAAGGGTGCTCGTCCCAGCTGAGTGCCAGCCTAGTCAAAGTAAATTTTGCTTTCCAAAATGAGAAGAGATGTAATAGTAATGAGTGGAGGGTGAAAGACAAATGGGAGGTAGAAGAGGGCATGCAGTCGTGATTTTGCCCATTATGGTGCTGAAGCTCAGCCTGAATTCTTCAGCAAAGCTCAGGGACATTTTAGTCTTTTATTTTCTCAGGTTTCCTTGGTTTGAGATAATGCTCTGGTCTCATTTTGCAACAGGGAGAGGTCATGCTTGTGTGCTGGCTGTGAGGCTCTGCTCTGCAGGATTGCCATCTCGTGGTCCCCTCTTGGAAAGGCAAGGCTATAGCGAGTGGAGAACTGGCATATTGCAACCTTCCTTTTACCTCTTCCCCCTGGTACAGGAGCTGGTGTAAACCCTGCCAGGGCACAAGCACCTTTGCTAACTCCAGGCCAGCTAGACTAAGGAGCAAAGCTGGATGTTTTAAAATGGCTTTCCAGTGATGAGTGTACTTTTCATAGGTGATTAATCCTGCTCTGTGTAAGAGTTTGCAAAATTCTAATTTCTTTTTTCTTTTTTTTTAAACACACTTTTATAAATGCAGTAAAAAGTAAAATAATTAGTAGAAATGTAACACTAGAAATGAAATGCCAAACAGCCTTATGAAATCAGCATTTAGATGCTGAAGGTGAATGCAAATTGGGTGTAAAACTTCCATTTTGTCGTGGCACATCCCAGCGGATGGGTGCATTCTCTGTTTCAGGATGCCATCAAATGAAGGCTTTGTGGAGGCTTTTCTGAAGATGCTGTTTCACTCCAAAATTACTAACCAGAGCAGTCTGAGTACATCTGTGTGAGCCATCTGGATAACTTTATGGTACATGCTTTAACTTTATGAACATGTTGCTGTTGCTTAGTAGGGACAGTGACTTGAATAATGGGAAGAGAAGGCTGGACTGGGGTTCAGATGATGAGGGTTACACTTCTGTCCATGGGAGAAAGGGGATGGCAGTTAAGGTGAGCCTGGGTAAGCCTGTTTATATACATTTATTTATAAACATAGTTATACTGGTGCAAGGTGGGTGTGCAATATCTGTCACAGTAAAGTTGGCTATAGTGGATTAGTTTTTAGCTGCAAATGTCCTGCTACAAACTGGCTCAGTCCACACAAGTCGTAAATCAGACAGTGCCCACCCACAGTTTGTCAGTGGTTTTGGGAAAATCATACTTTGACTTAAAGCTGAGGAATTCTGTGTGGACTGAGTTGAAGACTTCTGTGTTTCTTTCTGGGACACGTGGATGTGATTCATGAACCTGTTCCTGTCTGTGAAGAACAACTATCCAGGACTATGGGTATGCAAGATATTCCTGATATTCTTGATAGGCAGGAACCAAATACAAAGCCAGTAATGACTTAGACAGGAACAGAAGAAAGGAGAGACCTAGAATTAGGCAAGATGGTTTCTATAACAAGCATGGAAGACTCATCCCAGGCTCATTCCTTAGTCCTCCATTTTATATGGCAAGCAACAAAGTCTGTATCTAACACTGTGTTACTGTGAGCCTGTTGCACCTTAAGAGTTTTAATAACTTCTTTGAGCAGAAGGATGCAGACATTGGCTATGATTTTATTTGGTCCAGCTGGTGAACCTGTCCTTGGCTTGTCAGGAGACAAGGGGAAATGCTCTATCTGGATGAGTCCAAATCCTGCAGGGAAGGACTATGACACAAGACATCTGGTTGCATTTGGAATGCTGCCCTGAAAATCACTCTTATTTCCCTGGACAAATCTCATCCCTTATCTTTGCCTCCACTGCCCCACACGTAAAGAAAACGACAGTGTTGTGTGATCTGCGGATGCTGCGAGAGCGAATCCCCTCGTACTTGCAGGGCACTGAGATTCTGTGGTAACATGCTCAAACATAAGCCAACCAATCAAGTCAGTGATGAATAACACAGGCCAATATAAACCATTTCCTGGACGTGGTACAGCACAGTTTTAATGACTCATGGTCTTGTGCAGTGTAAAATAACACCATAATTTCTGATAGAACAATAGTTTGCTATTGCGTCATGCGTTAAGTGCTCACAGACTTCTGCACAAGAAAGACACTTTTATGCTTTATACACTTATGCTTTGCAGCCTTCTGCCCCTCTGCTTCATAAAGATTTAAGGAGGGTTTATTCCATCTTTGCAGCAAAGCCAGTGTTTCTTCCTGAAGATTAGTAATTAGATCCTGTGGCAGCACTTAGATATTTTGATGATGGGTCCTTTAAAAGCATCTTAGATTAGATAGTCAGATAGGAATGCATGATAATAAACTGAGCAGACAGGGCCATGTGCTGAGTTACTCGTTATCACTTCAATCCATTTTGAATTGTGTGAACATGCCGACACTAAAAAGGGAAAAAAGTAAAGTGGCCTTCTTAAAAATAATCCTATTTTTTGCTCTGCATAATTGATTATATACATCTGTTACTGTAGAACGATCCAGAAGGAAGGACAAGGAATACATCATTTTAGCCTTGCCTGTCTTTTGCTGGCTTCCTTAAAAAAAAAAAAAAAAAAATGCAACTTTGAATAGATATAACAAGATTCTGAAAGTCTAAATGACATTCTGTTAAAAGAATTTTAACATTCTGTTAAAAACTTTATTAATGGGCCCTCTGTGAAATGCCAGCTCTGACAGTCAGTGAGCCAGGCTGTGTTTCAGCAAACTTCAGTCGAAGCTCTGCTGCCTCCAAACACAGGATTGGGCATTTACAGAGGGGAACGTGATCCCAGAAAGGCTCTGCGGGATGCCATTCACAGTTATGATTAGAAATGTCCCAGGAATGCGTGGGGAAGGAGGAGTGCACAGTCTGCTTGCCACAGTGCCAGCATGGTCTCTGGCTCTCTCAGAAGTGGACAGATGGTATTGTCTTTTTTTCCCAGTGATTTTGATTCGATAAGGTCGTCTTTTCCATGTGCTCAGTAGTAACAGCTCATTCAATTAGTCTGGCTGCAGAGGACCTGGGAGAGTGGGAACATCTGAGTCAGATCTTTTCTGTGGGATTCTTTCAGGGTTTGCTGCTGATTTCCCCATTCCCCAGTGTTGGAATGCAACAGCTTGCTGCAGCACTCCAGCAAGCAGGGATCAGCACAGGGACAACACCCAGGAACTTTGCAGCCTGGTGTCCCAATTTCCACTCCCATCTATTTCCAGGCTCTGCAACTGACCTCTGGCAACTAAAGAATCTCTACAAGAGGCTTCATCTTTTTGTTGTCAGTGTAGTAAATGTAAAGCTTTGAGATCAGTGTACAAAAACATAACACCAATGAAGCGCTAATAATACCATCACCTGGGTTAAATTAGCCAAAAATCTACCAATTCCTTTGGCTATTTGTCAGTTATCTCCAGATAGGCTTTGATTCTTTTTTTTACCCTGACATGGAGACTTTGTGATTTGTCTGACATACCTAGCTTTGAGCTTTATTCACAAGGAGATCTAATCCAGCCTTGGATTAATTAAATATAGAAATTTTTTTAAAATTAAATTAAATTCTTTTTAAAAAGAACTTGGAACAGCAAGTTTTGCCAGAAGGGGGAACTGTAGCTCCATCTCCCAACAGCTGATCTAGCACAACTGGCAGGCATGTACTTATTAAAAGCTTTGGATTCAGTTAGCCCTTTCCCTCCTTCTCTTGAGGCAGCTGCTGGAAAGAGCTCTTGGTAACAGAGGGGATTAATTATTCTATTAGATCAGTTTTACCAAAACCCATTGATCTAAAAATCACATCAGATCTGAAGGGACTTTTAAGTACTCATTTAAAATCATGAAGTTTTTATTATTACAGATGCTGCTTGAAAGAAGCATCTTGTGCTTTTTTGGTTCAGTCTTTTGGTGGTTCAGTGTCTCCGCAGTCAGAGTTTATCTGACAGAGCCATGATTATATTTCTAGTAACATAACTCAGGAAGCCGGTAAGAAAAGTGTCAGCACTACAAATCTTGCAATGAATTATTGAGCCAGCAACACTTCAGACCTCAACAACGTTGGCCACCTGAAGAGACTATTGGGTGAGGCCACATTTCAGAGGCATTGGTGAAGATGCAGGCCCCACACGTAAGGTTGCTTCTTTTCGCTTGTACATGCAGTTCTCCAGAGAGCTGTCTAAGCAGAGAACAGCAACAAAAAAAAGTAGGGGTGTGTTGCAACTTTTCTGGGGTCACAGGGCTGGCAAGTGGCAGAGCCAAGAATTGCATCCATCTCCTGAAACAGAGTTGTTTGGAGATGGCACCGTGCCTTCCTACAGCACAGCAATGATCATTTATTAATTGTTCTGTTTAGCAACAGGTCCATTATCTCTCCCGCTTTTGACTTCTCCATCCCCTCCCTTCACTCAGAATCTCCAACCACACAAATTCTGTACCTCTTTTTGGGGAAGAGAAGTCTTCAGAGAGATTCACAGCCTTAAATGTAATGGAAACATTTGCTAATGAATGAGGCCTCATTATACATGTTACAAGGAAACACTTAATTGACAGTGGCCACCGGATAACAGGGTTTAATTAATAAATCTAGGTGGCGTCATATACACCACAGGAAGGGATTACAGGGGTTAATGTGTCTGTCTGTTGGACTTTTATGGAAGAGTTGTGTTGCCTGTCTTTTAACATGAATAACCCGCGTGTCTGTGACCCAGCACTTGCAAAAGGGAGAGTCAATTGGTCATGAGAACACGACAGCCCTGTCTGGATGTTTGAACATGGGTTGGATGGCATCTGAGGCTGAAGCAGACCAAAGGCACATTTGTTTTCTTGCCTCTTTAGCCAGCATCTGGGTTTCTATGGTGCTGACTATTTAACCACACATGTTACCCTGTGTTTGACAGAACTCTCTTCTCAAACTTAGCATTTTAATGACTGGTTCATTAGTGCCTCAGACAGATTGCCAGCACCCACCACAACAACAGTAGCAAGTTTTAGCAGCAGGATATAAAGAGCAGGGGTTCTCAGTGATGGATATAGATACCTTCATTGAAAAATGAGTGAAGTTGTGCTGACCTACCTCTACCAACCACTAATACAGTGACTCCATATTCAAAGGGAAGCAAGGCTCTGGAGATCCCACTGAAATCTGTCACAGAAGACAGATTGCTGTCACTCTGACCTGCAAGCTGCTCTTTGAGTTTGCAGCGTAGTGTGAAAAGGTCTGAAAGAGTCCAAGACTTCTAAATCAATCTGTTGATAACATTGTCATCCTTTCCTATTTGCATGTATTTAGAACAGTTAAAGTGCTCATTTTATTGCTGAGAGCATTTATTTGTTTGTAAAGCACAAAGGGGTAACGCTCACAAATACCACCAGCCCAGGAATACTCCATTGTTGCCTGCTCTGTGCATTGCTTGGGTGCTAGTCACCAAGACCTCAAAAATCCCCTGCAGAGGAGACAGAAAGCAGCAGGTGACAACACCTACCTTTACCCAAGAGACCTGTATCTCCTAATAAAAGTTGGCTAAGCTCTGCAGAAGCAAACAGAACCAGCTTGATTTATCCCAGCCCATGATCCAGGATGCAATCTACTGTTACTTATGTGTACAAAATGACAGCTGGGCACTAGATGAACAAAACTGCTCCCTGCTTGAAGTAGGACCTCGTATCAAGAGAGCCCTTTGGAACATGGCAGAGTTGTTTGTACTCCTGTATGCAGGAGCATCTTGTAGCAATGTGGCCATACCAGTTCTGCTATAAACAATTAGGAATGGAAAAACCTTTAACGTGCTCTTTGCCTTTCCCAACAGTCACTTGTGGTTTACCAGTACATCTTAAGTCACCCTCCTTTGCCTAACTGAGGCTGTCATTGTCATGCCTTTACTATATATATATATTAAACCAAAACACAACACACTGGAAGTTTAAAGGATCAACATTTCACAAGGATGCTGCTATAAGCTTAGAGCGAGTCTTTATTATTAAGCAGTTACTTATCCTGATTCAACCAAGAAAACAGTTGGACCATGGAGACCTAATTAGCTGGTAATTATTCTCAAGCTCTGCCTCATCTGGATCACAAGACAGATCTTTATCTAGTATCAGTTTAGTCCCATTGAAGGCAACAAAACAAGATTAATCTGTTAAACTGGATCCTGTTCACAATCCTAATATTCTGGAAGAAGTTTTCCCACTCATGTCTGCAGAAACATAGCAGCTAAGAGCAAGTGTGAAGTGGAAGATTGAAGTGAAGGTAATATGCCAGAGATGATATGGATTGGCCAGTGCAGGTCAAAGCAGCAGCACAAAAAAAGAGGGACACAGTCCAGCTACTGGAGGTAGCCCTCTGCCTCCTGCCCCATCATTCCTAGCCAGCCCCCTCATTGCACCTCCTCTCCTTCCTGCTAAGAGCTCTACTGATTTCTTAGCTCACACACCTCCTTTCATGCTTCCAGTACTCACGTGCCCTCAGCTTCCCCCACCTTCCTTTCAATTAAGGCATCCACAAACTACTTTGATTACAGGCAAAGTTAAGACAGGAGACTCACACTGGAATGGACCAAGAGCTGCCAGAAACTGGCTGATGGACCTGAAGTTGATTGCTTGTTTTCCTCTAGCTCTGCATATTGGTGTCTAAAGCATGCCTTTGAGGTTGGAAGTAGTTGCACCTCAAATGGCCATGTTCAGATGTTACCCCAAAACAGAAACACCTGCTAGTTTACTGTCAGGCCTTCCAGCTCCTAACTAGCTAGTGATGCTATTGCCATTTACTGTTAACCCCATCCTTCTCACCCCAGCTGTGTCTGCTCTGCATGTTTTACTGAAAGAATTACAGCAGAGATGCTGTATGTTTCCTCTATATATCATTTGTTCTTCCACTCTATTATATAAGGGAATAAAGCCTACTTCTGCCATTCTAGGAGCAGACATCTCACTGTAAGAGGAGAGGCTGAACTAAGGTGCTTCACTCCTGATGAAGTGGTAGTAATAAGCTGTAGAGAAGCTTCTTTCACTATAAGAAATTCTGTGTCTTGATTTATCCTTTAGTTGCAGCTGAATCATTTCTTTCTGCTCACTTAGTTGAGGATTTTATATAAGCCTTGTCTCTCCTTCCATACACCCCTGTACATACCTACTTTAACATTTCTGTTTTCTTACACATTCAGTGTGTAAGTCATCCCTGGACTTTACAGCTAGAACCCTGGTAAATAATTTTATTTAATACAAAAAGCACAGAAATAGGATGCAGGGAAGAATTCTGACTAATGAGTCTCAGAGTGCTCCCTGATCCCATGTTATAGCTATAGTAAACAGCATTCTTATCTGCAATGGGGGTCCACAGCTGATGAAAGTAAAGCTCCATGTGAGTTAGATTTCAGAAACTAAGTTTTGGAATATATATATGTATAATTTTTGGTGCTAGAAGATACAACATCTGTTTGAAATTCAGATTTCAGAAAAAGAGAGAGCTCTAGATAATAAAACACAGCCTATAGTAAGATAGCTTTACCATAAGATCTCAGACTTCTTTATTTTTCTTCTTGACATTCATTTAGTCCAGTAGTATGCAACCATAATCTAGGTAGACTTTTTTACATTGACCTCACCTATTTAAATAGCACAAACACTTCACTTTTAAATTCTGAGACTAATACTGTGTTGTTACCACAACATAACCAGCAACCAAAACTATTACAAGTCTTTTTAAGACTGTCCTGTTCCCTTTTTATAGTGCAGAAGGCACTTAGCACAATATCTCCTAATTAGTACTTGCAGGTGGAAATGCAGGGGTCTGGGGACCCTTCCTTTCCTATAAAAGGGGGAAGTTGAGTTTCACTTCTGGTGTTCTTAGTCAGGGTTCTCTTTTCTTTCTCTTCTTTGTAGCAGAGAGAATTTTTTAGAACAAAACATGAGATGCTAAACAAGAAAAGGAAGGTACTGCCTCAGCTCTGGTGAGTTCATAAGAAAAGCAAGTCTATGAAGAATTTAAAAAGCAAAAATGTTAATGTACCAAGCAGGAACACCTCTGGAGTAGGAGGGAATACTAAATGGCAAACTGGTGGCTCAGTGGTAGAAAGGAAGCAGGAACAAGCTTTCAGGCAGTCCAGAAAGCTTTTCTGTGGTACAGGTATTCTTTAATTGTTGCTGTCTGCATCAACCTGGAGAGTGGAACTGAACTTACCTTAGGAAATCTTTGAAATAAGCAGAAGGGAAATGAGAACAGTTCTTGCTTACAAACAAACACAATTAAGATCACAATTAAGATCTGTGCAGTCTGAGTTAAGCTGAATGAAAGACACTGTGTTATGATCAGTAGCTAATAGCAGGCTTGAAGGTTCCTGGCAGTCGGGACTAAGGCCTTTCAGAATGCCAATGGCAAAGGACTGTTGAGAGCACTTTGGAGAGAGTGGGTGAGGAAACAGGTAATGGTGAGAGGCAAACAGCTCAGGGTCAAGCCTAAAGCTGAGATTATGGGCAGAAAAATGGGACAGCTGAGTCAAGGAGCTTGGAGGTGCTCCTTAAATGCAAGAGGATTGGCCACATGTACCAGTTGTTTGATGTCTTACTCCCCCACTTACACTGATAGCACAGTGAAAGCTCTGTGGCTTAACTGTTGGCACCAGGGTCTTAACAGCTATCTGGTTTTTTAATGTCCTAATTATACTGAATGGCAATTGAATTACAGTTGATTGCTCACTGTTCCTCATGGGTACTAGCTCTTTTTGTCTGAACCCTAGGGTTGGGGCAGGGCTTGTCCCCACACAGAGCCAGGATCATCTCAAAAGCTCGATCTGAAAGCATGTTGCAGCCAAGAGAAGGGAAGTGAGGCAGAGCCGCTCGTTGTGGAGGTGAGCACTGGCACCACCTGATTGATTGCAGATTCCTGTGGCTGCCTTGGCTGTCACTAAGCAATCCAGAGTCTGACAGATTGGTTTCCAGAATGGCACTGGTGCAGAGAGGTCACTCTTCAGGGCCAAATCCTTTAGTCCAAGGCTACTCTGAGTGATTTGGTGTTACAAATAGTTTTGACTGAGCAGGGGCTGATGAATCTGAGTGTACTGCAGACAACCCAGTTGTCTGTGCAGAATCCTTCTGGGAATGGCATCTGTCTTCAACTCTGGACATTAAATTGATTCCTGAGCTGTTCCACAGGTAGCAACTTCATGCAGATTTTGTGGTAGGTCAAGGAAGGACGATGACCATCATGGGTAGCCAAATTAGGCACTTTTGATAGGAGAAAGATTCTCCTCTGTGTTTCAAGCACCAAACCCTGCCTTGGCTGACTTCCATGCATACAGCAAACCCTTTGCCTGTGAGCAGACTACCTCAGAAGAGTAAATCTGTCCAGAATCTCTGACAGGAGTTTTTCACTCTAGCTGAGGTTTTGCTCTTTCCTTGTTTAGAAGGAATGAATCTATTTATAGGTGTGATCAGTCTCTGCTTCTTGGAAATCTCTATGCCCTTCACTTAGCATTAGGCAATGAAAGTCCTACCCTTACCTGTGAACCCTGGGGACCCAGCAGTGCTGCACTAAATTCTGGTGTCCTCTGTTATTTATTGACTCCCAGAGCCTCTGCCTCTCCTTTTTTGTCCTTGTATTATTTAAGCATGAGTCTAGCTACACCAGTGAATTGCGGCAGCACGGTGCCTGGGTCAGTGAAGAGCAAGACCTGGGCTGCTGTAGTGTACTGTGATAGCTGGGCTTCTCACAGGCAATTCCTGACTCTCTGCAGCCTGCTTGGGAGGGGAAGCTTGGGTGGTTGGTGTAGGACACACAGCATCTGAGTGCTCTCTGGGGATGGTGGTCTTGGTTTCTTTCAAATGGCTGTGCTAAAATCCATCTGCAGGTTCAGATTTGGGGTCCTGCAGAGCCCAGAATGACGAAGGCTGTCTAGAAACCATTTATAAAGATCAGTACTTGATGGCATCAATAACTCCCTCTGGGCTTCTTACAGGCTGAGATAGTGGCAGATTGTCAAAATTACTTAATGTCCTGGAACACCACCCATTCCAGTATGAATAGGCTTCTTGTGTACAACTCACATGATCATGGTGTTTTTCTGGTGTCTCTATGGAGACTGGAGACATTCTTCTGGTCTATTGGTTTGGGATATTTTTTTCTTCTCTGCTTTCAGGTAAATTGTCTTACAGGAAAAAAAAAAAGAAAACAAACAGATATAATCCTCGTGAATACCAAATAAAGCAACAGTCACAGAACACCAAAACATCTGAGCCCCTCTTAGAGAAGGACTTGAAAATATCTTGATTTTTTTCTTTTTTTTTTTTTTTAATGTGCTACCATCCAGCTTGGCAAAGATTTAGCAAGCCTTGTGCAAAAAATAATTGGCCTTAGGCAAAGCTGGATGAAGCAGTGAGCATTCACATGTGGATCCTCATCCAAATTAGGCTGGAGTATGGATTAAAGAGTGGAATGGTGTTAGATTTGGAAAACCTACCATGCCAAAAAAATCAGGAGAGCTTTTATAAGATGTTCCAATCCCAAACACTCTCATTCTCATGAGATCAGATGCCTCCCCTTACCCTTGGCTCTAGTCCCTCTAGGAAAGTGGTTTAAATGAGATTTTTGTCACCTTGGCCATATTAAAATAGGGGACTGAGCACATCTATCTTTTCCAAACTGGACTCTTGGGTGTTGCACTTGGGACAGTAGCAGGAACTGATGCCTTCTGTGATATTCTCTAGGATTTCTTCTTCCTCAGCAGTGGGTTTATCCATGACAAGTACAATCTGCTACCTTTGCTCCACAGCAAGTCCCATCAGTGTGTTTTATAGCTTGGGATGACACAGAATCCTCCTTTGCAGTTGTTTGCTGCTCCCAAACTTCTTAACCTAAGTTTACAAGTCCAGGTTCTAAGCTCTTAGCTATAGCATGAAAAAACAATCTCCACTTGCTGAAAGACACCATGTGTTTCTTGGTGTAAACTCAGGTGTGTGTGGTATCTATAAAACACCCAGAAAATCAGAGCCACCCCATAAATATTGCCCTAACTTCCTTCAGTTCTGCCAGTGAGTCTGTCTCATGATTCATGGTGATTTATTCTATCCAGGTAGGTTTGGTGCCCTGCACAGTGACAAGGCCAGGCCCCTGTGAGCTCATGGAAACCACCCCAAACCACCACTGCCAACGGCAGGATCTGGTTGGGTTTTGGTAGCAATAGAGCCTTGGAAAGGAGAAGCTGCTCTGGTGCTCTTCATCCCTGCAGAGGTATCTGGAAAAATAGCAAGACACTGTCTCACAGCCCCCAGTGCTGTTGTAGGGAAAAAATGAGGTCACAGGAGGAAAATACTGGGGTTTAGATTATGCTCTGTACCCGGAGAAAGCATGATGTTGAGTGAGGTCTGGTTTCTGTCCTGAGGGTAACAGAGGGAGTCTCTGCCTCAGTGTCTCTGCCTCAGTTTCTCTGCGTGTAAGTCTGAAACCATATCCATATCTCCTTTCTAAGGGACTTTACAATCTGTGTGATGAGTTCTGAGCTTGCTACCAGCACTGATAAAAACAATTAATATGAGCTGTATTAGTACTTTAAAGTAGAACAACTTAACTAATTTGGGGACTAGTCACTGGCTTCACTCACGTAAGTACCACTAAACTCTATTTCTAGATGGTTCAAAGTTGGCTCTGAGCAAGGGAGATTAGGTTTAGGGCTTGTGGCAGAGCAATAAAGGTGTCCCAATTGATAGTTCAGCTTTCACTATAATTTTATTGAAGAAAGTAATTCAAACCTTGATTATTCTAACCACGTCAAGGGGGGGTACTTTGTAGTCTTGCTGCAGTAAGCCCAGATCTGTCAATTAAGGGACAAAACTGGTTGGGACCGCACAAATGCTGCAGGATGGCAGTGGGGTAGAGGGAATAGGAGGAGAATCAGGCTCAGAGTGAGGTCTGTTGACACTCAAAAGGGCTGTGGACAGATTTAAAGGTGACAGGAGAAGGAATGCAATCGTGAGGATTTGAGACAGACTCTGTAGCTTTGGGAGCTGGGAAAAAAAAATTCCAACGAAACCACTGCACTTGGAGCAGTTCTGTTCTGCAGGCACTTAAGCCAGGAGTGAAATTTCCTTGTAAAGATAAGCTGGAAGCAAGAGCCTGCCTGAAGCCAAGGGAGTGTGTGAGCATGTGGAATTACCTCTCTGCTCTGCAATGTCTATTCCATCGCACGCTGTGGTGCCCAGTGCTATCGTCTTGCCATCTGCAAAGGGGCCAAGGTAAAGTCAGCAAACACTCAGGTTTTTTTCCATCCTATGATGGACCCTGCTTTTGCAGAGGACTTCCAGGAGATGGGGGAGAGAGAGACCCTGCTCAGAGGTGTCTTACTGTCCTTTTTTTTTTTACTCAAAAAGCATTTCTGTCAGAACATAGAAGGCTAAGGGGCTCTTTGGTTTTACCTTACGTATACATGTGTGAGATTTTACACTGTTTTCCTGGTTTTAAAAAAAACTTCCTGGGCAATGGTATTTTCTCTGGCATCAGGCAGCTACTATAAACCCTCTTTCCTTCTGCGAGATGGATGCTGAGGTCTTTTACTCAAAGGGACTTTGCACTGAGACCTTTCATGCTGAGAGGACAAAGCCTCTGGATATGATTCCCTTGAGCTAAACACTGACCCAAATTGTGCCTCCCTGTTTCTAGCCACACATTTGATTTTTCTATTCTGGATCAGGTATCAAGGCCAATATCACTCTGAAAAAGGCTTACACTTAAGATTGGAGTGTTGGTGTTCACAGGGTTGGTTATGTCTGTATGAATCTATTTTTAATGGCATTTGGATTTCACTGGAAAAGGGAGTTTTGTAGTGATTAATCATGGTAATATCAGGGGCTTGTGAGAGGTATCTTTGCCCTTCTGATAAGGGAAAAGGAATTCAGAACAAGAACCAATGCACTTTAAGGTTTTGGCACGTCTTTCATGCAGAATGGGCAGGAAAAAAAAGTGAGGCTTTGTATTTTAAGTTCTTCTTTAAATGTGAAAACTAGTAAGCTGAAAACCCACCAGACAGAATTCCTCTCCTTGGGCAAACGATCCCAGTGTGCTAGGCAATAGTGGTACAAATAAAGAAGCAAGTAATCCCAATCAGCTAACTCTTCCCTGAGCAGAGCCAGGTACTTGAGTACTTCCTAAATAACAGATTTCCTCACACAGCAGCAGCTTAATTCCCATGGCTTTAATCACCATTTTATGATAATGTTTGTGCTGGGACTAAACAAGTCTGCTCTAAGGTGCTTAATCACTTTCCCGAGGTGCACAGCACCAGTGGGGTTTCAGTACCACATGGAAAAAAAAGTGCTTGGTAGTACAAATTGTCTCCAAATTAGAACAGATTGTCCCCAGAAAGTTCAGAAGGTTTCTTGCCATATCTTTTCTGATTGAACACGATCACCCTCCTGAAGGATCTACTTTCACTTCTCTGGTGGAGGGCTGAGCTCCCCGCTCTCCATCGTTAACAACCCGCCGCTGCCTGAGGAGCTCAGGGCAGTGCTGTTTCCCTCCTCAGTTCTGACACTGGTTTTACACACACACACATTAAAAAAATACAGCTTCAGTCAGTCAATTTCAGGATCGTGTCCCTTGGATTAATTCCCTCTTGGAAAAGGGCCTGTGCAGAACTCTGGTAACTTGCTGTCACGCTGCCACTTGTGCAGTGCAGGTGCTGGGCTCACGGCACGCAGAACTGCGTCAAGTCTTTTGCCCTCCAAGCCTTTCCTGACGTGCCTTTTGCTTTCCACCCTCCTGTACGGCCCCGTTTCTCAACCCCTCGGAGAACCTTAGGGAGAAACACTTATCAGCAAGGCTGTCCTGCATGGGAAGAGTACCGGGGGCTCCAGCAGCTGCTCGGGGTTTGAGTCCCCTTGGCAGATGTTTGCTATTCCAGCCACTTCGTTAATGTTGGAAACAAAACCCCTGATTATTCCTGACCAAAGCACCCCCTTTTTGATTGACAGCCAGTGTGTGTTTCGTACAACATAACCCCCTGTATTGCTCTGACCACTTTTTTTCTCTCTTTTTTTTTTTTTTAAAATAAAAAATTCATTAATAAAAGTAATAAAGTTTCTAGAGACATGCCAGGGTATGTTAATCCCACTTGCCAGTTCATCTCCCCAGGTTCTGGTGAGGACATTGGTGTTTCTAGAGCACAGGCAGAGGTGCCAGCCCCACATCTTTGGATATCCAGCCCTTCAGATGTGAGAAGAAACGTTTAAAGGCAAGCAGAGATTCTTGTCTCGTGGTCAGTTGTGAGTTAGGCGAGGTGACCGTTTTCTTCCCCTCTCTGATTTCTGGGCTGGATCTGGTTGGGCTCATGGAAGACTCTTTGATTTCCAGTGCTTGTATTACTCTCTCAATTTAAGACAACATTCCTCTGCTGCACTTGGTCAGGTTTTGTGAAGCCAGTAAATACAAACTGAATTTGGAGTTGGGGGTAGGAGGGCTGCAGCTACCACCCGGACGCCGAGGAAACACGGTTGAGCAAAATGCTGTTTGCTGCTGGGTTTTTTTTGCCTGAAATGGATTAAAATCAGCAGCTTGCTCAGGACATTGCTTCCGAAATAATCTTTGCAGTAATTATCAGCAAGCTGTAATTGCTTAAGTTAATGTTACTGGTAATTATTTTGCTTTCTTGAAAAAGAAAGTCTAGGGAGAAAAAAAAAAGTAAAGAAAGAATGTTCCTAAAATGGTTTATGACTGCATTAAGATGTGAGTATTCATAAAGCTACGTTCATCATGAAGCCAACAAATCTTTAAACATTTGTAGTTTGATTAGCAACAGTTTCAGTAATTTAAAAATAGTTATATCATCGGGGAGGGGAAAAAAGTCCTTGAGCTCCTTAGTGGTTGTTGTCATTCAGTTAAATTCCTGTTTGTAAGATTGCTTTAGTTTCTCAAAATCAAAAGACACAAAATAATTTCCAACCAATTTATTTGAAATGAGAAAGCAGTTCCAATGGCCCAGCGAGCAAAAGGGTTTCTTTTTCTTGTAATATAATTTGCTGTGCCATGCTTTGTAAAACCACGTAACGAGTTTTAAAGGAAAAAGTTCAAAGGATATATCAAAAGTATTATATTTCCTTGTGTCTGCTTTCCAGTTTTGACAGTGTGCAGCCAATGTGAGGATCTTGGTTTTGGTTTTAGGGCTTTCCAAATTGGCAAGTGTTATCTCTGAAGTTTAAAGCCAAATGATACTTGTAATTGAAAAAGAAATAGCGCTTTCACAGAAGAGATTAATGATAGTTTATAGATACTTTTTTTTTCAAGGGCTCTTAAAAATAGAGATCAATGAAATTAAAGTTGCTCAAATAGTTTATGAGGGTTTGAGATGGTTGATTCCTTCTGCAAAAAACAGATTGAGTTTTCTAATAGTAAAATAAGAGTTTGTTGCCCTTTGCATCACCAAAGCATGAAAACTAAAGGGTGGCTGATAACATTTTGCAGATTATACTTAAATCCTTGTATAAAGCCTGCAAATAATTCTTTTTTAGGGGGTAGCACAGCTCCATAATGAGCTTCTCTTTACCCATTTAAAGTTTGTGGCCACAAGTAATTGTGGTTTCTGGAAAACCATGCAGCAAGCGGCTGAAATGGGGAGGGCTGAGCAAGACGTCCCGGTGATTCCTGTGCTAACCCACACCGACTCCAAACGGGGTGCAGGGGGATTTCTCAGCAGGCTCAAAGCCCCATTTGGGAGCAGTGAGTGAGGGGAAACCACTGCAGAGCAGAGAAATAAAACTCAGGGCTCTGCCTGCCAGGAAAACCAGCTTTGGTGGAGCAGAGAAACCTCGGCCCGCATGCACTGCAGCAGGGGCTCAAAGCTCATCTTTGCAAAAACCCAGCTGAGATAAGGAGCGATCCACCAGTAAATCATCTCAGGGACTGAGTAACACTGCTGCAGAGAAGGCTGTGTTTGTTTCAGCAAGGCACCTATAAATAGTAAAATAGTATTTTTATTTAATTTTTTTCCCCTCCCCCCTGTTGCTCTCCAGCACTTTGCAACTGGGGAATAGATTTGATGCTGTTGAGAGAAAGCTGTGGGGAAAAGGTGCTCGTCTCTTGGCAGCTGGCATTTGCAGGATGTGCAGTTTTAATTTTTTAAATTTAAAAAAAAAAAAAGAGAGAAGGAGGGAGTAGAGAGAGGAAAAGAAGCAGGGGAAAAAAAAAAAAAAAAGCCAGTGCTAATCTGGAACTTTTCCATTTTTTTGGGGGGGAAAGAGGAGGAAAAAAGGGAGAAAAATAGAGAGAAAAAAAGGGAAGGGGGAATAAGGAGGGGAAAAAAGGGAAGAGAAAAAAGGGAGGAAAAGAAGAGAAAAAGGGGAAAAGGAGGAAAAAGGAGAGAAAAAGGGAGGGGAAAAATTGGAGAAAGATGGGTAAAGAAAAAAAAGAAGAAAAAAGGGAGTGGAAAAAATGGGGGGAAGGAGAAAAAAGGGGAAGGAGAAAAAAGTGGGGAGAGAGGAAAAAAGAAAAAAGGGAGGGGGAAAAAGGGGGGAAGGAGGAAGAAGGGAGAGTGAAAGAAAAAAGAGAGCAGGGGAAAGAAGAGGGGGGAAAGGAGAGGGAAAAAAGGGAAGGGAAGGTGGAAAAAAGGGAGGGTGAGAGAAAAAAGGGAGGGGAAAAAAGAGGGGGAGAAAAAAGAGGGGGGGAAAGGGAGGAGAAAAAAAGGGAGGGGAAAAAAGAGTGGGGGAAAAAAAGGGAGGAGAAAAAAAAAAGAAAGAGGGGGGGGAGGAAAAAAAAGCAGCAAGCAAGGCAGCCAGGCACACAGCCCAGTGTCTTAAAATAGAGCGCAGGGAGGGGAGAGGAGCGGCGGGATCCTCCCAGCCCGGCGCAGGGTAACGCGGGTGCTCGGCGGGGAGCAGCGGGCTCCCTGATTGACAGCCGGAGCGTCCCCAAAAAGGCCGGGAGATGCTTATCGCTGGGTTTATATAGCGGGAACCGGAGCAGCGGGACGGCAGCAGCAGCAGCAGCCGGGGCAGCAGCGCTCGTAAGGCGGCGGGAGCCCATGAACCAGCGGGCGCAACCCCGCGCAGCCCCGCGGCCGCTCCCGCAGCCGGTCTCGTCATGCACTGTCAGCCGCAACCGCGGCTTCCCCCTCCCGGGAGGTCCAAGGCAAGCAGGAGGCGCTACAAGACCTTCATGATCGATGAAATCCTCTCCAAGGAAACCTGCGATTATTTTGAGAAACTTTCTCTTTATTCCGTCTGTCCATCCCTCCTGGTCCGGCCCAAGCCGCTGCATTCCTGCGCTGGTAAGCCTGCTCCTCACCCAAAGCCAAGCTTCTGCTTTGGGGGGGCTCTCCCAGGGGCTTGGAAGTATCCAAGGCCAGGTTGGATGAGGCTTTGAGCAACCTGGTCTAGTGGAAGGTGTCCCTGCTGATGGCAGGGGGCTTGGAATTGGTTGATCCTTAAGGTCCCTTCCAGCCCAGCCTGTGATTCTACGATGCGCACAGGTCCCTTCCACCCCAACCCAAACTCTTCCCTTGGTGGGACAAGCAAACTCCTCTGAAGTGAAGGAGACTCCCCCAAACCCAGTCCCTGCCACGACCCTGGGTTGTCACACCCCATCGCAGCGGAAGGGTTTGTATTTGCTTCCCCTTCCCAGTGTCTTCCAGAGAAGGAAACTACCCATGGAAGTTCAAAGCTGAACCCCACCACTGCACACTGAAGATTTATTAAATGACATCTCCCTTCTTCCCAACGTTTTCCAGGGAAGAGGGGAGATGTCATTTAATAAATCATCAATTTGCAAGCCAAGCCTCTCTTCCCAAACTCCTTCCCAAACTTCACTCCTCTGAAGCCACGGAGACTCCCCTAAACCCCATCCCTGCCATGACCCCATCCCCAGCAGAAGGGTTTGCATTTGCTCCCTCTTCCCTACCTTTTCCAGGGAAGAAAGGAGATTGTCATTTAATAAATCTGCAGTATGCAGTGGTGGGATTCAGCTTTAAACTTCCTTGGAATTATTCCCAGATCAATAACCGATGCAAATGATAAGGAGTTAAGAGGGGCACAGGTTCTTTAGGAAGCAGCCTTGATCTTGTGCTCCTTGAAACCATGGGTGGGTTTTTTCATTGTCATCTGTGGGAATAAGGAGAAATTAATAGAATTAATAGAAAAAATAATAGAATTAATAGAAAAAATAATAGAATTAATAGAATAATTTAAAAAGGAAAAAAAACCTGCTATTGAGACACAGCCTTTTCTACCCTAAATTCTCTCTTCCTTTGAATTCTTTCTACTCTAAATTCCTCTCTTCTCTGTTTCTAACAGAGAAGATGTGAAAATACTTCTAATGATTTTGCAGTCATAGACACCTACAAATGGATTTCCGTCCTGGTCTGATGCCGTTGATTTTAATGCAGCAAAATGAGCGCTTGGGTCTTGACCGTGGGCATTATTAAACGTCACAAACAGATTGGTGTCATGTGAGCTTTTAAAAATCCACGTTAAAAGTAAAAATAGTATTTTTATAATTCATTCCAGATCTAAAAAGAAAGAAAAATCCTTCTTTTTTATGGTGAAATAGGCAGTTTTCCAGATTTATATTCATCCCATAAGGCCACACTTCCAGTGGTGACACCTAATGTCTTCAGAGAATCGGGTGATGAAACTGAAACTTTAAAATATGTTCCTCAAAAAAATCTTTAACTATCAAAAAATATTTGTAAAGGAGTAATTGCTGGTAAAATAATACATATTTCAAGGTCATAAAATTATCTTTTTCCTTTCTCTTTTCTAGGACTCTTCATTTTGTGTTTGTATTATGTTTAAAAATTCAAGGCCTGCACTTTGCCTTAGGTTTAGATGTTTTGTTTTGGTTTAGATGAATATAAAGAAGAAACTTTCCAGGTCTTAGTGGAGCTGTGCTAATACCAAACTTGCTGTTAGGTCACCGGGGAGTTTTGATGAGTAGAGTTAAACCCTTGGTCCAAACAGAAGTCTTCCTCTAACCTCAATATTTATTTTGTGAATATGAATGATTAAAGATCCAGAAATTATTAAGGAAGCTGGATGAGAATTAAGACCCATGGTGACCAACTCTTGGAAAGGGGTTTCATGCATGGTGTGATCCTCCTCCAACGTTTATTTCTTCCGATCGATTTGCGCGTGACGCTCCTTTGCCTTCTCTAACTAATCGCTGACGTGTTTGTACATCCAGAAGATCTGGTTGTTAATCAAGATATTGCTGACAAGGGAATTTTTCAGAGCTGATCCCTCACTACTGTGCAGACAGTGAAATTCTGTGCTTGGCTCAAATAGGCATGAAAGTCCCAAATGGTTTCAGTGTGTGGCTGGAGAGGGCCCAATTCTGCTCCCGTCGAGTCAGTGGTGTGACTTCCACACACCTCAGTAGAAGAGGAAAGACATTTCTATCTCCTTCTGTACAAAAAGAGGAAGCATTAGGGGGGAAAAGCTCCTTTTAGCACCCAAAAGGAATAATAACCAAAATGTTTACCAAAATCCAGAAGCATGTATGACTAAATCGGCACCAAAAACCATGGTTTGAATGTCACGTTTAGGCTGAGGGAACCTTGGGGTTTGTGATGGGTGGGGCATTTCCCAGCAGCTGTTTTGAATCTCAACACCCACATGGGAGAAAAAGAGAGAATATTTTTTTTACTACATAGTTCTGTGTCAAGTATAGCAAATGTTGTCTTTGCAAGACTAATATATATTCATTAAATAATCATTAATAATCCTCAGATGATTCAGCAGTGGTTTCTGAGTGATGCTCGCATGACTCTTGTGGTTACTCTTCAATTAAAGCCTTATTTCTCTTTGTGCCTGGAATCTTTAATGAATTTGCCCTCCAGATTGTGTTTCTAGCCCAAGCTCTGGCCTGTCCCTGTGTCAGGGTGGATTGTGAATATCTGCTCCTCATGGAACAAGCTTTCTGGAGTTGCAGTGCTTGAGAAGTGAAGTACAGAGGCAGATTTGCTTGTGGGATTAAAACTAGAAAAGAAACTGCTACAAAAGTCCATGCTTCCAATTTGTAAACCTTCTCAGGTTTATAGGTACAGTTGAAGTCCCAGATATGTGAGGTAATGGGCATTTTTTTTAAATTCTAAAAGAGAGCAATTCTCTTATTGTCTTAAGAAATGGGCAATACTACCAAAGATAAATAAAAATGAAAGAATTTGAAAAATACCCAACACAGGTCTGTTAAAAAAACTCCAAACAAACAAAAAACCCCAAACAAACAAAAAAACCCCCACACACCCTTCCAAAAAAAACCCAACCCAAACCAAAAAAACCCCACCACAACCCAAAATAACCCAAAATCACTTAGTGACCAGACTGCAGAAATAGAGCACCGTGGCATTTCACTTCTTGCCTGCGTTTCCTTTGTCTCTTGGGGAGGGAATGAGCACTTAGTCTCTTTGTGGTCTAAAAGAAATTAATCTTAATTGAAATCACAGAAATTTACCTTGCCAGCATAGTCATAACTGGGACTTGGGAGTGTTTGAAACAGTAATGAGTGATTAATTACTTCAGCTGAACTTCTCTTCAGCAGCGCGGCTTTTTCTCAAGCCGGGAGTCCAATTTTGTGGGCGTTTTCATGGGCTAAGGGGTTAATAGTTTTTTGATCTTGGGTGAAGTCAGAGAAGTCAGGTATACCTTTATAATTTCTTTGGAGCCAAAAGATAGAGGATATTGTAGTTGTGCAGCCCGTGTGTTTAACAGCATCCCTTGTTAAGTGAAGAGAAATAAAACATTGGTGACCAAGTGGAAAATATTTTTTCTTTTCCCTGTCTAAATATTTAAGCATATGCAGCTGGAATTGGGACAAAATATAATTAAGTGGAGGGGGTGTTCAGGACTCTTCTTGTGCGTCACAAAGTCAAAAACTGATATTTTAGTTGTAAGGAGCATTCAGACCTAATGCAAAGCTCAGCAAACTCACTGGGGAGATTCCCATGGTGAAGAGGTTTGAAAGAATCCCGGCCAAAATTTTAATTTGGAAAGGAAAATGTGAAAAGGATCCATCATTAGCTTAAAATTTGGTGTATGAACATGTATTGTATCACTTATTGGGCCAAATAAACAAGGCTGCACTCGTGTTGAAGCTGTAACAAAATGTTAGCCTGGGTTCAGAGCCATTGTGATTAAAAAAACCCCAGATATTTAACCAGAAACATTTTCCAGTGATGGATAATACCTCTTTGATTTATGACTTTCTGGGTTGTGATGACTCAGTGAAAACATTATTTATTTTCTTTCATGGTATTTATATTTTTATTGGCTTTTCATATTATGTCATTCCTAATGAATTTGTCTAAGTAATGATGACAGTGTTAATGTATGCTGTGCTTGGTGTGTTCGAGGGATTTCTGGAGGCTGCTTTTTGACTGAGCAGGGTCCTAGAGGAATCACTTCTCAAATTGTCTTTATATAATTTTTCATTTTTACAGTTAAAAATATTTCTAGGCATCTATAGTGATTCTGTTTTGTTGCCTGAATTTTTTAAAATCTTGGTTTAGTGATAACATTGAAAACCCAAATGCTGTTTTTTATAGTTCCGGGCATGATAAAGAATCAAAAGGGCATTGTCAGTGTCTGATCTTCTGAGGTCAAACTGAAAATGTGTCATATTTATGGAAATATGATTTTAGTTATTATGAAAATAACTAAAATCACTTGAAAAATAAACACCAGGGTGGTCATGGCTGGGGGGTGTGTGTGTGGAGGGGGGGAAGTCGTGTGCTGTCCCTGGTGACAGTGGAATTTGTGCCACTGTGTGTTGATAATGGACAATATTGGTCTTGCGTGTCCCTTCTATTTCTATCCCAATTAAATGAAGATGGCTGAATTAGAGAGAATCACGCTGCCTCTTTCAAGAGAGCTTTTTATGGGTCTTCAGTTTATTTTAGCAAAGTTCAGAGTGCAAATTATACACTGAGAATTCATTTCTACCCGGACCCTTTCTGGACCTCATCAAAACCCTTATATTTAAAAGTATCTTAGTGATTTATAGCTGAAATTCCAATGAGCATCAGTGTAATTTATTTCTCTTCTACACCAAGGTTTATTACTGGTACGTACCTCAGGTAGGACTGCGTGAATGTAGTTTTACCGACACAAAAATGCCTTTTATCAGTGTGGTTTTACCTGTTTTCTGCAAGAATTAGCTACTTTGATATCAAATATTTACACTTGTGTACGGGGAGTTGAGGGATTCTATGGCTATATGTAAAGTGCCACAACTTCTGGAAGTGGACATAACTTTAATTTTCTCAGCTTTTTGAAAGTTTACTACTCTGCTTGCTGGTCTGTGGAACAAGTTGCCTTTAAAGAACACTAATAATTATGACTTGCTTCCTTGAAATTATTTTTATTATTATTTTGAGGGATTTTTTGTTTGTTTTTGCGGATGAGACCTTGTTCAGTATTTGTGCAATTAGGGTTTTAGTGTAGGCAGGGATCTAGTAGGGAATTGTTCAAATGTTGAATTCTTCTTTTCCAGTTCTTTTCTCTATCTTCTGTTGATTTATTTTAGGCTGAAACTGGGAACTGCTTATCCCAAAGTTATTGGGGTTTTTTTTAAGCTGTTATTTTCCTGGTATATTTGATATTTTCTGGATTGAACTAAGCGATACCTGCAGCCATGGGGGCTGGTGGGGAATTGTTGCTTGTGTGATAAAGTGTGAGCTTTGATGCTCCTGGTCTCCAGTCCATCTTGGCAGCTTTTTTTTTAGGAAACCATGGTGAGAAAGTAGATTAATTGCATCTTAAACCAGCTCAGTTTTTATATGTGTGACCTTGCAACAAGATTCCTTCTGGCTCAGTTCAAAAAGACCTTGATATGGGCAAAGTTTGAATTTGCTCTGGGACATTACTTAAATGCCATTTCTTTTGCTCAAATACTTGTTGAACCTTTTTGCCTTTAAATTACATGGATACTGTTACAGAGTTCCTGAGGGGAAGCAGGGCACGGGTGGGAAAGGGAAAAGGGAACCCGTGTAGTGTCGGGTATATCCCAGCATGGGGAAAAATGAAATGCCATCCCTTCAGAGCATGTTATCTGAAACATAACAGCTGGATTAATCCCCTTAAATAAAGCAAATGCAAAGTTGTGGCTATACCTCCTAGCAGGCTAACTCAAACCTGAGTGTGCCCAGCCTCCCTTCACCCTGCAGCTTCAGCTGGGGGTGAATTGCCATCCCCCTGTGCTGCGGCATCCCAGTCGCTATTACAAGGTGTTGGAAAGAGTTTTGGGTCTTGTCATGTGTGAAGTAGATCCTCAGCAGACCTAGATGTCTTAAATGTGTGTCTGCGATGGCAGGAGCTGGGACTTGATGACCCCAGGAGGTTCCTTCAAGACCTGTGTCCCAAAATGTGATTTTTGAGGGAAGCAGGTTTGTTTGTACAGACACCAACTTAAATTGCAAAGCTGAAGTGTCTCTGTGTGGAAATCTACGTTGCTGCAATGCTGTTTGGGGTTTTTTTCTGATTATTTGTGCAAACATATGAGCTAAAAAAATAATAAGCTGAAAACTGTCTGTATTTATTGGGTTTAGCTTACAAAGATCAGTATAATTCTATAGTTTACTAGCAAAAAGTAAAGGCAAAATAACAGAGGAAATTATTAATCTTGAATAATATGACATTGCTTCTGTAGGTGTCTCTGATCCAGTACTAGGGAAGCTATCAAATATTCCTAATAAATGTAAGATAATTCAGAGATGACATAACTGCATACAAATCCTAGAGGATGCAGTCACATTTCTGCTGACATCTCCTCTGAAAACCTAGAAAAGTCAGAATTCGCTGTCGGGGCTGTTTCCCTCCTCTCGTCGCGTGATTTATTCAGGTGCAACCTCTGGGAAATCTGATTTTTTTCCAAAACTCTCAGCCAAATTACTCCTTGTCCATTTTAACCCTGCAAGAAAAACTCTTTCTGTAGCCATCACGCTGAAGATGAGTTTATCAGCTGGGGTAAACTGAAACTATAGACTTTGACAGTGGATTCACCTGTAACAGCTGAAGACTGGGCACAAAAATTGAGTTAATTTTAAAGAACTCTGAGGTTTTTCAAGATATCTGCCTTGGTTTTCACGTATTTTGATGTCTTTAGCGGAAAAATTCAAAAGTTTCATAGTTCAGAAATGCCAAAAAGTGGCATGTGAGGGATAATAATGGGCTGGTGAATGGTAACTATATACTCCAAGAAGAATCTGTCCATTTTCTCCATCAGATTACATCCAATATTAGAGGTGGGTGTTTCAGAAGCAAAACCAGATCAGAATCTGAATTTGAAAACAAGTCTCACTTAGACTGAGCAGGGAAATCTGGCTCTAAAGAAAGTTCAATGCTATTTAAAAATTTGGAATCAAGACTGAATTTTGCTGTCTGTTATCTCAGTACAGTTAATAGTGAATAAAAGAAATCAATGAAAAGCAAAAGTACATGGAACAAAAGAGAAAATCACACCCCAGTGATGGCAATAAAACCGACTCTGGACGGTAATCAGCAGCGTGGTTGTGGTTAAGCATGAATAAGCGTTGCAGAGGAATGCTCTGATAGGAGTTATTAATGAATGTGGGATTCCTCTGGGAAAATTGACACCTACACCCTATTTTTCTGAAGCCCCCCAGCTCGCACTCAAGCGCAGTTTCAATCCATCTACGCGCTGGTTTCAGCTCAAGCGCTGTAGGTTGTGAAGAGCTCGCTGACCTCGATTTGGACACTGCTCATGGAGACCTCGCAGTGCCAGACCCAGTGCCACAGCTCCCACGTTGTGATGATTATTTTTATGACTTTTATTCACCTCACTGCTGTCAAATGTAGGCAAAGACACACTCGTCTGGTAGAAGAAATGTCCCCCAGCCCCAGCATCGCTGCCTGCGGTGGCAGCTGGGTATGAGCAAGGGCCAGAATCTGCACTGGGGAAGTTGGGGAAAAAATAAACGAGACTGGTTTTGAGCCAATGAGTTGTGTGAAGCTCCCAGTCAGCAGGGAACAGAGCAGAGCAGTAGCTAAGGAGACTTTTTGTTTTTTCTTCTGTTTACTCCTGTTGAGCATGACATTTATTTTCCAGCTCAGAGTATGGTGAAGGACAGCTCGCTATATCGGAATCTCGGCGGTATGTTGATCAGAGCCTTGATCCACCTTCAGGAAGGATTTAATGCTGATAGAGTGTTGTAAACAGCTTTGGATGATTGAAAGAAATCTCTGCTTTTCTGATTTTAAATCACTTCGGTGCCCTCAGTGAAAATTCTAGGAGTGGTCAGAAAAAAATGGATGTTTTGGTTTGTTGGTAGATAGAAGAACTAATAATCGATTGTCCTTTGGAGTTCAGAGTGGAGCACAATGGTTTAGATTTATTTTGGCAAGTTCAAAGGTTAAAAAGTAGGGGGTGGAAATCAGATCAGAGAAAATACTTGATCTGGAATGAATACTGAAAGCAAATCTTCTTAAAGCTGAAACAAAACTATTTAACGTTTTCTTTTTGTTCATATGAGACATTTGGCGAAGCAATGAAGTTACTTTCTGCATTACAAATTTGTTTTTCTTTTTTGATGAAAGGAAGCTACAACCGAACATTTTTCAGTCAGTTTTATTTGAGAATTGCTCCAGCTGGACTGCAAAAACCAGAACACATTAACATGAGCTTTATTTGCTAGGAAATAATAATTCCTTGGAAAGTTTTGGGCCTGGTTTGCGAGGTCAGCTGTGTTTGTGTAAGTCAAGACAAAGTCTGTAACAGAGCAGGATGACAAGGACGAGCTCATGGGAGCTGGGCAGATGTCCTGCCTACACTTGGTGTGGAGCAGAGCGCCGTGTTTCATCGCTGAGAGGAGACAGACCAAGTTTTGTCTCCTGCTGACGGGCACGACAGCGTCTGCTCACGGGGACTTCCACAGGAAAGTGTCCTCTTGGCCTTGCTCCCGTCTCTGGACCTGCTAGGAAGGGTTTCTGTCCCATGGTGTGCCATGGATTGCATGGGTGAGATGAATGTGAGAGTTTTGGGGTAGGCTTAGTGGCAATAAATCATGAGGTCATATTAATATTACCATCCAGGGAAATATTGGAGATTGATTTCTTCCCCCTCCACCCCTGAATTATCTGTTATTTCTTGTGTTCCTGGCACTCTGGGAGAATCTGACCGAGAAGCTTCTAGCCCTTGTTGAGTGATGTGAAATTCCCAAAGCTACGTTTTAACGATATCTTTAAAAGTATATAGAGATTTGGTGCTAGGATCTGACTAAATACTTAATATTTTCCATCTTCCTCTCATGTAAATTTTCATTTTGACTGATTTTAGGCATCTTCTCCCTCATTTCTCTTGGCCAGAACACAGCTCAGAAGAACACAGGCAGGTATTTGCAGGCATTTCAGGCGGGTGTTCAGATACTGAAGACCCATTTAAGTAACTAAAGGGAAAGGTGAGGAACAACCTTGTGCAAAATAATCCTCCATCCTCCCAAACGTGGACCCCTGTGCTGGTATTTAAAGCTCTTCTAACTGCAGTTAACACATCCCAAATAAAATTGTCTCCTTGCTGCCTGTCACACATCCTCTGAACGTGTCCTGGTCTACAGAGGGGACAAGTCCAGTGGGGTCTGAGTGATGCTGGTAGAACATGTGCCATGAGGATGCTGAGGGTTTGATTGTGCTCTTACCTACCTGAGGAGAATTCCCGAGGGGGGGAGTGTTCTTGGGGTCAGCAGCAGTTCCTTGTCTGTGTAATCTCCTTCCCAGGAGCGTGCCACACAGAAAGGCAATCCAGCAACAATTCAGTTGAAAAAAAACCAACCCAAATTTCCTTTTTTTGAGAGGTCTGTGCATACCCCTCCACAGTTGGAACTTCTGTAGAGTATAAACATAGATAGTTCAGTAAGAAGAAATCACTTTCAGTAAAAACAAGAAGACATTTTCTAGAAGAATATCCTGGCAAATATATGTTGAGTGGGAAAAGACAGTCTTTCCTCTGTACAAGATTTTTATAAAACTATAAAAACTATATGTTTTAATTTGTTTCCACAATATTTGAGCTCTATCTAAAACACAGACCCTGAAGGAACACTACCCTTAGCGACTTGCAGACAAAATCTCTGCTTTCTTTTTTTCATTTTTATATAATAAACACAAAGCACACTTTTTTTTTTTGAAGGAAAAAGAAAACCAGTTTTCCAGAACTTCCTATGTAACAAAAATAAAATTCCCTTTGAAAATGTGGTGACAGAAAATTTGCAAATATGTATGATCTTTTTTTTTTTCCTGTGAGATTCAGAGCAACAACCTTACAATGACCTTAAAATGTGTTTGGATGTGCACATTCAGGTCTTATCTTGTAAATTCTTTAACATACCAGTGGTTTTTATTCATGGAGTTAGTTGGCCGACTTCAACAGGACTACTCATGCAAAGAAAGATTTGGATTGGAAGCTGCTGTATTTGCCCTGTAACTCAGATAGTCTATTTGGTGGATTTCTTCAAAATAAGGGAGTTTTCAGTGTAGTCATCAAGTCAACTTTAAACACTTGGCTTCATCATTTGGCTTCGGATATTTCTACTAATTATTATATTGCAAGTTACAGGGTAGTTAATAGCTGTTTTTTTCTGATGATGCAAATTATTATTATTATCTTTTAAAACTGGGATTTCACCTTACAGAGGATGAATTTAATCTGAAATAAATTTTAATAGCCTTGTTCAGAGCTAACATTGAGGCAAGAACATGTCCCTGTAGCTTCGAGTGTACAAGTCCCTGTTGCCACATCCAGTGTACAGCTGCCTACGTGTATGCATTAAAAAACACACTGTTGTGTAAGCACTGAAGGGTTGAAGCCTTAGTAAAAAACATCTCCTTTTCTTTTACAAGGCAAAAAAACCTGTGTGATATGTTTGTGGCTACTTAAATAGGGTGTTCTATGACAGATTAACCTGTTGTCTTTGAAGGAAAATGAGCAGTGGTGGTGGTTTCTCGTGGAAAGCATCTGCCTGCGTGCTGTGTGTATCACGTATGTATGATTGCATTACATCCTATGTCTTTAGGAAAGCCTGTTGCTCTGGCTGGCATTGATTCATTGCAGCTCCAAGTGGAAAAATAGGGAAAAAAATCCCCCTGAAATAGAAACCAATAATGGAATAATTGATACAATGCAATGGTGAAAAATCTGCAGCAAACGGGGGGTGTTTTTGGACACAAAACATTTGCGTGAGTTTGTGAAGACATTTCGCTTCACCCTTCTGTCTGTTTTGTTCCAAACCTCCTCTTGACAGCTTTGCTAATAGTTCATTTTGTTCCTGCAGTGACTAAGTAGTGGAGGAGCTGCTGCTTGAAGTTTTCTGTGACAGCAGAGGATGGTTTGAGGCAGTTTGGATCTCTGCTGTCTGCTCTTTTGCTTTCCTTAAGCAGATTTAGTTTAGGTTGCTGGATAATAGTGAAATTCTCCACTAAGGGATGAGAAGTCATGCCAGAAGTGAGAAGGGTTGATTTCACCTTGTTGTAATAAATTACAGAGTAATCATAAATGATGGGAAGGAGTTTGATGCAGAGGGTGAGGAACAATTGATGGATTATTTTAGTTAAAATTGCTTACAGTCCAATTCAACTCCCACTGAAGTTAATTAAATCGTAGTTGGATCAGGGCCAAAATGAGTCAAATTCAATTATGCCTTAACTGTAAACATTTAAAAGCACATTATTATAAGGTAGTTTAGCACTTAAATTACATTAAAACAAAAGCATTTACGAAATGCCAGGCTGATAGGATTTATTTGTACAGCTCTAATTAAACCTTTTTTTCTTGTGACTGAGAGACCTCTTAGACTGGAGCCTGACCCCTACAGTACCTGTCTGTTGGGAAGGGATGTCACAGCAATTGATACTGTAGATGTATTTCTGTCCATCAGAGACTAGAGATTGCATGAGAAAAAGGCAGCAAAGATGACTGAAAAGAGATTGTAGAAATCCTAGTGGTGTTTCATCTAATTGTCAGGATTTAGAGAGCTTATTTGTGTAAGTGTCAGCTCATAAACCGCTGAAACGTTTGCACAAGCTAATCTCAAAAGTGTAGTGGTTATGAATATTCATCTTTGTCTTGGCTGAGCAAAGTTCAGTTTCCCAAATATTATTGAAAAAGAAATAACCTCCATGATAAAAAGATGGATTTATAAGTATGTTTAAGTTTAACAACATATGTTGGTGGTTTCAGAAGATCGAGGACGTTATCATTTAAATTGTGGCTCACGAGCCTGCTTTAAGACAATTTATGGTTTGGGGGTTTTTTAAATATAAATTCAGGATTGATCCTGTTTGTTCTGTCCTCAGAATTTCTCCTCCCTAGCAGGGTGAAGGCATCTCCTTCACAGTCAGCAGGTGTAGAGTTTCCTGGCTTGCATTTGACGGGGTCGACCGTCTCAGGAGTTTTTCCCACCACATCCTAAGTGCCATCCCTAAAGATCTGTCAAAAGCTCGGGACATGGCAATCTGTGTCTGAACAACAGGGGATAGCTGGTAACTGGAGTCATCCCCGACTCTCCCAGGGAACTAAATTCGTCCCCGCAGACAGATGATCTCCAGTCCATGCCGAGCGCTGACAGAACTTCTGCGGGGTTGGGAATCGGGCTGGTTGGGTTTCTGTCTCCGTAAGCAGCTGTGTTTAAAATGAAAGATGGGGCCTGATCCTTGTTTTAGCTGAGGACACGACATGGCTCTGGCGCCCTGAAAGGTCTTTGTGGTGGATGGAGATGCTGGGTGTGTGCAGAGTAGGGACAGGACAGAAAATGGAAGATGGGTGGAAATGAAGAAGGTCGATCTGACCGCGTGCGCAGCCAGCATGGCAGCGTTGGAGTGTCTTCAGAGCTGGCTGAAATGGACTTCATTTTTAGTCTGGCAAATTCAGTTCAGCAAATTATTTCCTTTTCTTTTGTGCTGTCGCAGTTTTAATGCTTGTTTTGCCTTTTTTTGTATCCTTTTCTGTTTTACATGCGTTGCTATTAATAGAAGGATGAATTAATAGCTTCCACTAACACTTTCTAAAGAGCTCGTGACTATGAAATAGAAATTTCTATACTCATCCAGCAGTGTTAATCAGGAAAAAGGGATACAGCCATGATAAGTGTTGATACAGAACTTCTGTGGCACATACTCAACTTGGGAAAAAACACTGCCACTTTTCTTCCCCATTAGTAAACAAAGACGCTGCCATGAAAGCAATGCAGACGACTTGATAGCTCGAGGTGTCTATCTGTGGCTTTAATATGTGTGAAAAAACTGATTTTTGTGGTCCATGCCTTATTTCTCCCTTAATATGAGCACGGTTGGTCATATTACAACGTATAAAAATGCATTAAAATCACTGGACAGCTGTTTAAAAACTGAGCCTTTCTGTTATCCATTCACAGCTACTGACGGCTTTGTACAGCCCAGGCGTGATGTGTTTGACTCATTAACTCACCAGTGATCTTAACTTTGGTATTACCTTTCAAAAAGCAAAAGCAGTGACAATGTTTTTACCTGCTGATGGTATTTCTCCATCTCTGAATATATGCCTGCAAAATAAAAACGGAACTTTCCTGTAGTAAATTATGGGGAAAAAAATCCTCTTGGACAGTGAGGGATACTGAAAACAATTTCATTCATCACTGTGCCTTGATGGCAGCTTTGGCTGAAGAAAAACATTTCCTTTAGGGGCAATATCTTGGGGAAAACTCCCCATATTTCTCAGGAAGCAGAGCTGGTGCAGAATTTCTGGATACCTTTGCAATGATTGGAACTTCTTGCTGATAATTTACCAGGACATAGTCACACTTACCCTGAAACCAGCTGTACCTACAAGGTATTCACATATGAAAAAAGAAGTTACACTGGAATAGCTGCTCCTGCCTATTGCTGCTGTGTTAATTAATTGAAATTTAAGTGTTCATTCCCAGTACCTGGCATTTAGCTTGGAACGTGGTGAACTCTTTCAGGTTGTCTTCTCAAAATGTTTGTTTTCCCCAAAGCCAATCATGGGTCATTGATACCAACTTGGGAAGTGTTTGTCCAGGGGATGACAAAGTTAAGTTTGTGAAAAGCGATCAAATTCTGGTTAAACTGGGGCCAGTTTGCCCATTGTGAGAAAATTCAAATACTTACCTCATTCAGTTTCTCCCCACAAGAATTTTCTTCATTCAGATGCCTCACTTTTTACAACCATCAGTCAACAGTGAGGCTTATGTATTTTAAACCCTAGTTTAACCCTTTGCATGCTGCAAATTATCTCCAAACATTGCTTTTCTCAGATTTCCCTTCTGTCCCCACTTCTTACTTACTCCTTGAAGTCAATAGAAGTTTTGGGTGTGTATTTAAAAAAAAAAAAAAAGAGAGAGAGAATTGCATCAGACTGCAAAGAGATGAAGGTTTTCTGCTGAGCATTCATTTAGCTGGCAGCTTGGGACATGCCACTGTTGGGAACAGGGATGACTGGATGGAGTTTGTGATGTTTGCAGAGCCTGTGGAATAGCTGTGAACTTTGTAGTGGATGCTGGGTGGTTTGGCCATCTCCACTTGGCTTTGCCCTTGACTCACTGTATGATGTGGAGCCAGTTCTGTGCTCACTGTGTGCCTCGTCTGTCCCATTAGTTAAAGGAAACAGCGGTTCATGACACACTTGTGTAACATTCTTTGCTAAGAAATGCAAGAGAAGCTCAAATTAATATGGTCAGTGGGGATTGTGTGTGTTTAACTGTGCTCTTCACGAGGATTAATTAAGTACAACAAAAATCTGGGTGGTTTGGGGTTTTTTTTTCCCACCAGAGAGAAGTCTGTAGGAGGGAAGAGACTTCCCTACGAGTCACATTAATATAAAAGTTAAAACAAAGCTGCGTTCATTCCTTTGTAGGGGTTTCAACCCATTCATTAGCAATTTTTATCCATCCTGTGGCCCTTTACTGGACTTTTTCATTCTGTCTCTGTCTCGGTTTGCTCTTTCACTGCCTTCCTTCCTTTTTTCTCTCTCCCTGAGCTCTTTCTTGCTGTCTCCCCTCTTGCACAAACCGCATCTGCTAACGTTTGAGTTCAAGTCGAACTTTCGAACCCGTGACGTCAAGTTGGTTTGGAATTAGGCAAAACCAGTTTGCCCATCCCTCGTCGTAAAAGGGTTAATCCTCTCAACTATTGAGCGACAGGGGCAGGGAATTATGAAAGGAGTCCCTGTTTTATAAGCATTTGTATTGCCAGTGCTTGAATACTCGTTAATAAGTAGGTTGCTTCTTTGATTAACGACTGCGTTTTACACGCTGCCGATGGATGATGTGTCTTATTGTAGGAGCCATTTGTTTTTATTTGGTCTCCTCACCCAAGCAGTACTGGCAATGAAATGTTTAATGTCTTGGTCAGGGTGTATTTTATTCTTAACAATTTAATGAAAGGTGACCCACAAAGAGGAGAAAATAATTAAAATGGTGCCTTGGTTTTGCTCTTTGTAATGCGTGCAAAGACAACTCACGTGGATTTTTTATTTAATACATAATTTTTCTTTTTCTTTAGAGATTTTTATTTTGTTCCCTCCTAGTTGGAAAGGAGTAGGGGTGTGTTGTCAGTCTGAAACTTTATAAGTTTGGAAGGAGCAGGCAATTCAAATGCCTTAAACTCAGTCTGTCTTTGTTTTATTCATTTATTTTTCATAAAGGACTAAAATAATGTGAAATCTCTAGTTATTTTGAACCAATTCTTGTATCAGATAAATTTCTGATTTTTGCTTTAGTTTCAGTTGAACTTTTCCCCCCCATTATGTCATTTTGTGATGTAGTGGAGGTGATTGTGGTGGTCTGAATACACAGGCTAGACAGAGAAGATAAGTTTTTTTATTAAACTAATTATCTATCTATATCCATATGCATTCAATGCTCCATCCATCTAACTTCAAAATTTTAATTTCTATAGAATGATTTAATAAAGGAAGAAGGAAAAAAAAACCCAAACCAAAACCTTTTAGAAGCACACTTGAATTAATTGGAGAAAATCTATTTCAGGACAGTGAAATTGGTTGCAGTGCCCAAGTGAGTCCTTTTAAAGCTCTTCATAAACTACAAGACCTGGGATCTGGCTTCCCAGCAGATCCTCCACGGTGGAAACAGAGACAGCAGTAGTCATGGCACTGATACTTCAAGAGAGAGGAAAAGATGAGTAGGACTTTAAAAAGTGTTAGAATTGAAATGCTTTTTCGTATGTGGTTCCCCAAAGATACATTAAAGGCTCATTTAGCTCCCTGACTTTAAAAGACCCCTCATAACTATTATGCCATCGCTGAGCAAACCAACCAATCCAACTCGATGGATTGGCAGCGTTGGTTGCTTTTCATCATACAGCAGTAAATGCCAATAATTGCTTAAATTCTCTAATAACATTAGAGAATAATAACATAGATTATTTAATAACATTCCAGGTGGGTTCTGGCCCCTTTTATATGGCCCTTCTGTAAAATCTGTCGTACTGTCTGCAGGGAGGACATGGCAATGCCAAATCTAAGATGAGTTTCATCACGGCGGTGCCACGTAAAGGAATCTGGTAACCATGGGTTTGAGAAATATATAAAAAAAATATTCCCTGCAGACTTATTTCTTTACATCACCATCATGTAAAAATTGGCAGCCATGATTGATTGTTGGCAGAATATCTTTCCTGGTTTAGGACAGTTTTGGGGGGAAAAAAAAAGAAGAAAAGCTGAAAAGTTATTTTTGGTTTGAAAAACCACACACTGCGTGGATTTTTCTGCCTGTTATTGGAGGAGTTCCTGTGGAAACATTGCTGGTTGCACAATAGCAGGATGCATTCATTGCTTCAATATTAACATATATATTAATGGCACATTAAGGCTATTTTGTAATCATATGACACAAAGGAGAGTTCTCAGTGCAGTGCTCATGCAATCTATTGATGGGAAATGTCTTCAGCAAGCTGTGAGATAGTAACACCTCTGCCTCCCCTTGTGACTTCCAGACCATCAAACAACCTTGTGTGGTAGGTATTCCCATCCTCATTTTGCAGGTGAGGAAAACAGAAGTCCAGTGAAATACTTTCCTTTGAGGGTGGTGAGACACTGGCCCAGGTTGCCCAAGGAAATTGTGGATGCCCCCTCCCTGGAAGTGTTCTCGGCCAGGTTGGATGAGGCTTTGAGCAACCTGGTCTAGTGGAAGGTGTCCCTGTTCATGGCAGGGGGGGTGGGACTGGATGAGCTTGAAGGTCCCTTCCAACCCAAACCAGTCTGGGATTCCATGATTCAGGGACTTGACTTTAGATTGTACGTTAAGGCAGCGGCAGGGTTGGAAACACCACGCCTGATGTCTTCTTTCCCCAAAACTCTACATGTAAATGAAGAGAACTTTGTTCTTCACGGGGGCAGAGAAGAGTAAATAAAGTCGGTGGGAATGAGGCAGTATTCCCATCAGCCTGGAGTTGTTTCTAGTGCCAGCAGGGCCTGTACACCCACACACGTGCGGAGGGAAGAAAGGGCTGCTTTGTTTTTGGCGTATTGACTTTTGTGATTGGTATTTAAATGAGATTATCGAGACGTTCCCCGTGGAACACGGCGGTGCTGCATTCCTCAGTGACGGGTGCTGTGGGAGAAATGGAGGTAAATAGATGTGCTGATGAAAACCAGAGATGGGTGATAACCAAAGCTTTGACTCAAAGCCCACCAAACCTAAGGGTGAGGGAGGGTGTCCTGCCTAGATCACTAAATCAGAGCATTTTGGGGACATGTTTGTAGCTCTAGATTGGAGTTATCAGAAACAGGTGTCCTTCTAACCTTTCTGTCCATAGTGGCATTAATTCACAATTAAAACTAGCAGAATTGAGCACTGTAGAATCCTAATTCAATCCTTTATGATTAATTAGGGCCTATCTCCACCCTAAATCTAATCTGTATTTATCTGTCTCCTTGGCTGGCTTCCTATCAGAACAGAAAGAAACCCCAGCACAGTGATTGTCTGACACGAGTGAAGGCTTGTACTCTTTGGAGAGGGGGACAGCTAGAGCTCACCAACTGGAATTTCTGGCTTATCCTTCTACCAGTGCTATGGTATGGGTAGCCTGGTAGCTGACAAAACCTTGTCATCACTTTTCTGACATATAAGTGGTTGCATACCACCAAAAGTTCTTTGCAACATTCAAGTTGACGTTTTTCTCATGGAACCACTTCTGGGTGCGTCCATTTTGAGACTGCCCATCCTCAAGACATTTTTCAGCTTACTTTTTTTGGAGATTAGATGAATTTCAATTGGAACAAAAACTTGTTTTGTGCTTCAGCTGAAAAATACCAACACACCACCCACCCTGAAATGAATGGGCTGGGTCTCAGCTACTCTAAATCAGACCGGTTTTGATGTTGGGAGCTATGCAGGTTTGTACAGACTGAAGATCTGGTGTAGGGTGGACTCAGCTGTTGTTTGGAGTCTTCTAAGTCCTTCTCACCTGAGTGGTTGGCTGTTCTGCTTGTTGCCTACCTCTGTTTCTCTGCTACAGGCCAACTCCATAGGTGCCTTTTCTGCTGTGCTTGTGTTTTCACCCACTGGCTGTACATGTGCAGTGCTGCAGCCTGACATGCTCTTCCCATGATGTCTGTAGTGGTGAATGCAGCTTTCCTTGTCCTCACTCACTCCTGGGCCACAGGGCAGGCTAATTAAGAGCAGATATTGAAGAGAATGGAATATCAATTTGTTTGGAGACTGGAAGTGTAACTGATGTGAGCATCCCACCTCCCCTTGTCCGTAGTTGGATAGTCATGGCTGCAGGTAGAGGCAGGGATGAAGCCATATGGCTTGAGGGTTCTTGCAACATCTTCAGCTCATGACTAGTTTTATATAAAGTAGACAATCCTACTGAAGTCAGGGGTGCTGCTTTGGGAATGAAGTTGCCAGCACTGATTTTTAGCAATGTCACAGAATGGTTTGCAATGAAACATTTCTATAAACTGGAAATTTGGTTGTAATTCTTTTTCCCCCCCTTCCAAAAAGTGAAAGCTCAGTTTTCCTTGGTTCATTCTGTTTGATTTAAGATTCAATCCATGAGGTGACACACATATGCTGTTATTTGATGTGGAGAGAATAAAAATAGCCATGCCCTGTGCTGGTGGAAGTGATAAGATAGTCCTTGTCAGTTTATTCAACTGAAAAAATCAGGTTTGGAAGAAATCTTTATTCCAAGGTGCTCTAGATTCTGATAATAAGGCTTCAGCTTCCTGGAATAATGGGGTGATGTGCATTATGCTTAGTTTGATTCCCTGTGTATCTCCTCCTTACCCCAACCACAAGAGCTGGGCTAAGATTGCTGATCTAATTGGCAAACACAAAGGATAGACAGGCTGTGAACAAAACCTGCTCCTGTATCGTTTGCATCCTTCTAAATTGCATTGTTTGTGCAGCTGTTCAGCCAGATCGGCCACAGGGTTTATTTTTGTCCATAGAGGAAACAGAGCCGAGTCTTCTCTCTGTTAGGGCAGATGCAAGATCAAAGAATCATATCTGCAGCTCAGAGAGACCAACCTCTCTACTAAACACATCCTGATGGGGGCAAGGTTATTAATAAAGCAACTCTTGAGATGATAAGCCACGATTATAAGAGGGAAAAAGACTTTGCCAAGATGTGACAGGTCTCTTTCAGGTTAACACTGGTGCTTGCTGAAGTCCCCCTTTCATTTCAGCGTGGAGGAAGAGAGGAGGATGTCTGTTTATTTTAAACTTCTTCCAAGAAGAAAAAAGCATTTTCCAAAAGATCCCATCAGGCAAAATTTACACAGTCTGGTGTTTAGAAACAGCTGAACTCTCTCTCTTCCCGTGTGTCACTCACCAGAGTGTTTTAGGGGCTCGAAGCAGGAACAGGCAGTGATATTCACAGCAAGTTTTTTGCTGGAGCTCACACAAGAGTGGGCTTGAGAAACCTGAAGAGTGCTTTTGTGTGCACGACTAATCAGCTGTCCAAGGCTAGTGTTTGCTTCTGGATGTTGTGATAATAATTAATGGAGCAGGAAGTAAAGGACTGATTGATTTATTCGTGCATGTCATTATTCATTTGAACTTGGACAGAAATGGTGAAATCCTGAGAGAAGGCAGTTTTCTTCATCAGATGTGTAAGGATATAAGAATGGTCCTAATGTGTCAGTCCAAAGCCCATATCGAGTCGTACTTGGACAGTGGCCAGGAGGAGATACTTAGGGAGCAGTGTAAGGAACAGAATGTGACTTATCCTTCCATTAAACTGTCCCCTCTCAGCTCTGATGATCTGTTTCCAGATCTAAGTCCAAATCTTGCTCCTTGACCGGTGACACCATCTTGGACAGAGGATTGGATTTGACCTCCTATGTTTCTCCCCAGTGTCCCAAGATGTCTCATCATCTGGCTGTCATCAGTAAAGACAGAATAAAGACAGAAACTGGTTGCAATTTAAGCTTAGACACCCTGAGAGTTGTGTCTTCTTGGTGCAGTGTTTCTCCTCCACCCCCAACAGACAAGACCAGCGACTGCCTGTAAATCCAGCCCTCCCAGCTAGTTCATTCTGTAATCTTTTGGCTACTTTGCTTGCTAAATCTGGGTCCAAGGGTTGATGAGCTCTAGAGTTGAGCCTTATCCTCAGTGATGCAGGAAATACTTGGCTGAAGTATTTAACATGACTTAGCTCAAAAGAAAGAGGTTCAAATTGAAGTTGGCTTAAATGGAGCCAGTGTCCCTTGACACAGATGGTAAATGAGCTGGTGGCTTCTATCCCAGGAACTTTCCTGCGCCGTCCGAGCGCTGTCGTTTATGGAGATGTGCTCGTGTTTATTGCTCTGGGACTAATGTGGCCTGGCCCTAAAACTCCCTCCGAGTCCAGACAGCAAGGGGCTGGAATGGAGGTTCATGTCCAAACCCACCCTCCCTTTGGAGCTGCTTCCAGTCGCCATGGCCTTGGGCCCATATATCCTAATAGGAGATGTTAGGACTGACCTGCTTGGGTTCAAGAGCACCTCCTTTCCCACTGAGTAGGATTTAAAGGGATCATCTGATAAAGGTGAGGAATCCCAGACAGAATCACTTTTTTCTGTAGCCTCAAAGAGCAGGACCTCTCTGAGCTGTGCTCGGTTGGCCTGAAGAGGATGGATTTGAGTCAAGGGGAGCTCCCTTCCAAAAGGCAAGTTGCTGTTTGAATACCTGAAGCAGAATAATTAAAAATAGAGTAGTGGTGCGTGTTTTTCTGATTCATTCTTCACTGATTAAGCCAGAGTGCTATTACATTTGCTACAATGGATTTCTTGAGTGCCAGCCAAAGAGATTCTTTAAATACTTCTTAAAAAAAATAATAATAATCTTCTTCTATATATAAATTTTCTTCTTCATTGAGGATCTGACAAGGTCCTGGCACGCTCCCCTGTTTGACAGACAGGCTGGAAGAAAGGCTGTTGTGTGCAAGGAGAACAATCTATAGCACCCAGGTGGTGCTTGCTTATATCTTTCCAGCGATTGAGAAGAAACCCAGCAGCTAAAGCGATGCTATCCTGGGATAACAGGAAGCCACAGCGGACTGAGTAGCCCCAGGTTAGCAGCACAACCAGGTCTTTTCACTCCAGGTTCAACGTACATTCCTATCTCCTCCTCCACCAGTATGGCCATTGAACAAAGCCAACTTGTTATGCTGGGTATCACCATCCCTGCCAGAAGAACATTGATGCCATCCTTCAGGGATGTCTGTCTGGAGATATTGATGCTGTAGGTGAATTTTTGGGTGGTGTTTATAAGATAGATAATGGCCCCACATCCTCTCCTGTCTAAGGCAGAGTATTACACATCTGCCTGTGGCAGCAGGGAAGGAGTGAGACAGGTTCTCATTCACAGAGCCTCTCAGGCTCATCATTTGTTCAAAGCCAATTACTCGCTGTGTGTATGGTGCCTTAAATATGTAAAAAAAAAAGCACAATATAAATATCAAATGTCATTATTAAGTAAGAATTAATTATCTTTCTGTTTAGTTTTTCTGAACGCCTCCGGCATGCGTGCCTCAGATGCATTCAAACTTATTAATTACTGTTATTATGTAGAAGTTATAGAGAAACATTATGTTGATAAATTGCTAATGGAGACAGGCTTGAAACAAACCTGGATCTCACAGCTCCAAGCGCCGTCAGGAAATTTCACTCGTGGCTTTGAAATTGGGTTGAACTTCACCACAGATTTAAGTGCCCCACAGCTTGGAGAACAGCAGCTGAGGCTTCTGTCCAGCTTCACTCACCTCTGGATAGCTGGACAAGTAATTGCATGATGAGAGATGTTTTGAGGAAGAGCACTTTTTAGCTGCAATGTTGTTATACTTGTTATAAAAATTAACATTTACAGACATCAGGGTTTTTTGTTCACAACTGATTTAGCTGAAAACCTTCCCCCCTCAAAAAAAAATTAATGGACATAACAGTGAGTTTTCTCTAATGTCTCTAGGGAAGCTAAGAGAGGACTTGTGGATGAGCCTTGATTTTCCCCCCATTTAAGAAGCCTTTGTCAAAAATTGCTTTTTGATAAGGTGCCACTTTTTTCCCCCACTCACACGTGGCTCAGCGCAGAAGGTGCAGACTCCTGGAGAATTGGCCTTTGGTCAGGATGCCCTAAAAAAGATCATTTTTAGCTGCACTAATTTTAATTTCTTTTCTCTTTTCTCCCTGTGGGCACAGGCAGGTGAAATCCTGACTCCACTGAAGCTGATGGGCATTTTGCCACAGACATCAGTTGAGTCTGGATCCTTCCACAGGGACAGAAACCATTTGCTGCCAGGGAGACTTTTTGCTGTGTAACTGAGTTACATTTATTTTTTGCAGGACTCGTGGTCCCTGTCAGGGCAATAGGGTTCATTGAATTGAAATGGAAATAGAATATGGTGTGAACTGTTCCTGCAACCTTTGCTTGAGGAGCAGTTAGAGTTTACTCCAAGGAACCTCGCTGAATGCTCTTTTGAAGTACCACCCAGTGTCTCTTCATGCTCCAGCTCTGTACTTAGATTTCAGGGTTGATTTTCAGGGTTGACTGCTCTGCTTTCCTGTAGCCTCACAATTCCCATGGAAATTTGGGCTCTGTGCATTTTGGCTGAGTCTTGAAACTATTTCTGGAAGCTTTCAAAATGTCCCAGAAGTGCCCTTCATCTCTTCTTATGTGCAGAGACTTTGGCTCTTGCTTAGTTATTACTGTTTTCCACATATAACCACACAAAAAGAGAGATAGTAGAAAAGGAAACAACAAAAACCAAAGACAAATCTCCTTTCCCCAAACAGTGCTAACTCTCAGTTAAGTGACCAAGCTCTAAGGTGTGGAGATGCTGGAGAAGAGGAATGGCAATAAAGAGCATTCTCCAGCATTCCCAGTTCCAGAATTCCTATTTAATATGTAGTAGCCACGGAAAGGTCTGATCATAGAGGTGAGATGTGGCACTTTAAAGGGTCTCAGGATTGCATGCAGGTTTTTCCAGCTATTTCAATATTCAAAGCAGGGTGAGCTCTGTAGGGTTGTCTTACAGTAACGCTGGAAAGAATGAGAAGAGACTCAACATCTGAACTGGTTGATGCAAGGAATTCCTGACAAATTATCTGTCCCCACCTCTCTGGCCAAGCGTTGTCCGACAGGAATGCTAAAAACATTTAAGTCTGTACTCAGGTACCACCTCTGGCCTTGGGACTCGGTTGACTTGTGTTCAGAGGACAACTTCAGGAAGATTTAGTGGCTATGCCTGGACTTCCAGCCCATGAAGAGGGAATACAAGATGGGTAGCTAGCTCTGAAAGACCATCTGTGTCAACGTGTTGGCACGGGCTGCACCGTGCAAATACACCGACTCACGTCTTGGAAACGGTTGAGCTGTCAACACAGTGTTCACAACCTAATTAGCCCACCTCTCTTCAGACCATAATTAGCTCAGGTGCAATCATACCCTGGCATGGCTGTGCTGCTTCCCATTCTCGAAATAGCTGAGGGATCTGTGCCCAGCACCATGCTGCATAGCGTAAACATCACCCAGGTCACTCTTTAAACTTGGGATCCAAGTGTTGATGATAGCAGTCCAGTGGGCAGGGATCTAGGACAGGGCTGAATCTTGGGCTGTTTGCAAGGAGGCTGGAGGAGCTGGTTATTGACCTCCAACCTTCTCTCTAAACACTTCTTCCTCAGGGGAAATGAATTTGCTTGGTATACACACAGCCCGTTGCTGCCGTTCTCTTTCTTTTTGCCTTTATGATCCTTATCGGGGTGTTTGGGGGAGCACAGCATTGGTGTGGGGAAGAAGTTGCCTTCTAATAGTAAATAATCATAAAGCAGAGCTTAAGGAAGCATTAAGAGTAGATAAGTTGAGGAGGTTTCACCTAAGTGTAGTATTTGTACTTGCAATGGCTGTACAGTGGCTTAAGTTTTTTGTGTTAATAATAAGTGAAGAACCTTGGTATGGCAGTGCCTGGAAAAATAGAAGAGAAGAGATGAGAAGGAATCTCACTGGGGTGGCCCTTAGTTGGTGGTAAACTTGGCAACTCGAGGGTACAGCTCTGCTGAGAAGGTCATGCTGCTCAACCCACCACCTCCTGCCTGCTGCCTGGCCCTGACGGTTGCTTTCATGACAGGAGGACTGAGCAGGAGAGCTGACAGCGTGGCTGTGCAACGATGCAGTGCTGGATGTAGGCTGAGACAAGCCCTGCCAGGTGAGGGAAAGTCACCTTTCCAGGAGGGACAGGCAGAAGTGCCCAGGGAGATGCTGATCCCACGCTTGCTGATGCTCAGGGTGCTGGGAGGCAGCAAAGGGGAAGCAAAGAGGTGCAGGTAGAGGTCCTTGTGCCTGGGGGCTGCTCAGGGCCTGAGCCTGGTACAGATGGAGCAGAGAAGGCTTAAATCTAACGTCAGCAAAAATAGACGGGGCAAGGCCTAACCTGAAAGCAAGAATTGCTTTGCTACCCTCAGTGAGGTATCAGATGAGCAACCAGCCTTTGGTTAGGTCTAGCCCACTACAAGGCAAAGGAGCCCACACTGACCTGAGAGGACATTCTGTGTCCTGGTGTACACAGCGAGTATTTGGCTGTTGTCTTCAGCCAGTAGACTCCTGGGTCATGTTGATTTTCTGGATGGTATCAGGTCTGTGCTCAGCTCTGACTTGCCTCCACTGTTGTGGAGCCTGGTGGCAAAGTCCAGATCGGTGGGAATGGCATGGCTGGGAAACCTCAGCTTCTGGGGATCTGTGGTGGAAAAAGTAGATGTAGTGTCCTCCCTGCTAAACAAACTGTGTATGCTGCTGCTCACTCTCCACCTTTCCTTGCTTCTTTTGCCTTCTTTGTTTCACTCAGAGCTTGCTTCTTCCTTTCAGTAGGCTGCCTGCTCCTTCAGCAAAAGGAAGCTCTTTCCTAAATGAACTCAACTCCTTCTTGGTTCCCTTTTGTTTTGACATTCAGGAGACAGCAGATTTATAGACCCTTCCTGAGTCGTAAGTTCATTTTCTTTTATTATTTACCTTTCAGTGCAACCCATTCTGAGTGAGATTTCATTCTGCCTCTGAGCAGGGCTGACCTGCCAAGAGGAGTTGATCCATAAATCTTTCCTTCCTTTTTCTTTCTTTCCAAAACAGAATTAGCTGAGTTTGCCTAGGAGGAAAACTGTTCTGCCATTGCCGGCAGTCAAACAGTGCAATTAATTAGTGCTTTCCCTTTTCTCTTCCCTCTAGTCTCTGTCTGCTGGGGTTGAAAGTAAGCCAGGGAGGAGGGGGAGGGAGGAAAAAAAGAAGGGGAAAAGATTTGTTTGAAGTATTTATTTTTAAATAAAACTTTTGCAAAGCGTTCTGGTGTAGTGGTGGTGTACCTACTACAGCGTATGTACCAGTCACCAGGAGTATGAGTGAAACCTTGTGGAGAAAATGGGGTGAATTCTCTGTCCTTCTTCTTGGTGTTCCAGCTGAAAAGCAAAACGAGGAAGAAAAAAATATCTTTGGATATATTAGGTTGTGATACATTTCTCAGACAAATATTTTACACGTAATTAGGAAACAGGAGTCCAGAGTTTTCTTCTAGACCTGCATGGCTTGAGTAAGCCAACTCATTTCAAGGTGGTGTGGTGCAAGGGGCAGATCTGTTATTCCCTCTACAGCGACTGCCAACATGGTCTGATTTAAATAGCAAAGCAAAATGTTTTCAGATCCTTAGAAAACACTCTGCAGAGCCAGTGTCCTTTTTATTTTTAGCTCTCGGTTGGTTTTAGCAACTGAGTGGCCAGATGTGAGCTTTGTGGAGATGGACAGAAATAAGAGCTTTCTTGCTACTTGAAATTGAGACTAGTTGAATGCTTAAAAAATAACTACAGGGAAACTTCTGTTGCTTAAGCAACACTCCCTCAGTTGTGCATGGTATGAAGTGTGAATTATACAAATGCTTCCAAGTATTTAAGAAGTATTCAGCAGCAGAGTGAGCCCAAGACTACCGTAGATTTTGGAGTGATTAAGACTATTCTAATAGATAAAACTGGGACTTCTTTGCATAAAACCACATAGTAAGAGACCACTCTCCCTACAAAGGGCACTGAGGCCTCTTGAGTCCTAAACCACCGCTGGCTTCACCATTGATTGTGCTGCTTCTTGGTTGTTTTAGATGGAAACAATAAAATACTCCAGGTGGGTTGCGAAAGTAGCAAACGAATTCCTTACTTTCTGGCTGATGTGGGCTGCTTTTTGGTTTTCAAGTGCAGAAGAGCAGGGGTCAGGACTGGAAAAGCTGCTGGGCTAAATGCAGGAACGTATAGGTTCAGTTGCAACTGTTCTGAGAGGCAGGTAGGGAAAGGAAGAGCGCTTCATTTCCATTCCCCCCGCTTTGGGAGACAGAGCGTGTCACAACAGTGCTGAGCAGACAAGAGCCGCTTGCCAGCGTTTAATTTGTTGAAGATTAAGAAATTATTCCATTCTTACAATACCATGTCAGTCTAGAAATACCTTTGAACTCTGGGGGATGGGAAAGTTAGATCTAGCCTCAGATTTCGTGGTGTTTGGAAGCCAAGGCTTTATCAGGGTAAGAACTGTACGGATGGTTTAAAGGGAGTCATGTTAATAGTGTACCTCGAGACAATGGATTGGCTCCATTTCAGCTATCTTTGAACTTTGGAATAACTAAATCCAGAACAGGACACTGAATTTAAGCTTTGTTTCTTTGTGATCTAGAAGCTAACTAGTGCAAGGAGAAGACTAGCTATTTTTGATTGACACTATCTGCAAGGAGAGTGGGCTGATAAAGCATTGCCCTCTTTCTAGCCAGCAACTTTCCCCCCAGAAAATATCTGCTCCCGTGTTTTTCTCTAGATGCTGTCCTTGTTTTATGCTCAAACCATGCTGTGTCCTCATCAGGCTGAGGGCAGAAAGCTGAGAAGTCTTGTCTACGGCTGGGCTGAACATCAGCAGATGCTTTCATTATTTACAACGGTTTCTAAAAGCACTGTCGCAACTGTTGGTGTCAAACCATAAGCAAAGGCTTCTCTTATGATCACAAATGATAAACAAATATAAGATACTTGGTGTCAACAGCCTCACAAATCTATTCACCACCTGGAGCTCGAAGCAACGCAGCAGTTAAACCACTACTTGCACAGAAGTAGAACAGCAGTTTCAGAAGCGCCGTAAGTAAAGAAGCGTCCTGACGTGAGCACCAAAAATAAGCGTGTGCTGAGCTCTTCTGAGTGTTTGGCCAGGTCACAGCTGCTGGCTGCTGAACGCTTTCCAAAATATATCCCCTCATTCAGGTGCTCAGCACTTGAAAACATGGACCTGAACAGCTCCAGTGTTATCTTCTCTAATAACCAACCACTGTTCTACCTTGCCAAAAGGGCCAGGTTCTCGTTGCTGATCCTGAAAGGAGGAAAGCACTTCTTTTATTCCTGATCCTACCTGATTATTAGAAAAATAGCCTGAAGAGACTTTCCTCTGTTGGATGGGGGCAGATCTTAAGCTCTAGGAGCTCTAGCCTGCCCCAACTCCAAGCAGTCCCACATGCTGCTACTGTGCCGTGCAGGAAAGCAAATATCTCTGATTGCTCTGATATCAAATACCTTTTGCTGACCTCCCTTGAAGAGAGTCCCTTGTAAAAATGCTTTTGTCCAGAGGTTTCACTCACTTGGAGCCTTGCAGGGCTTTCTGAGCTCTGATGATTTATTACTCCTCAGTAATCTTGTGGTTTATGGAGAGCCCTGCTGGAAATATACAGGGGTACAAGGGTAAAAGTATCAATTAACCAGTGATCTGGTGCCAAAAGCCACCCATGTGCAAGGACAGGAATGGGGTTTCAGGCTCTGAGGTAAGGCTTGGAGAATGAACCTGCAGGGAAGCAGGAGCACCATGATGGGAAGGTTTGAACCAGGACCTCCCAAGAGCAGGATAAGGGTATTTAATGAGACTGGGTCCACTCCTTTATGGTGGGTAAGCTAGAGCACCAGTTTGCAGTCTCCTTATTCAGAGCAGGTTGGAACTGGGATCTGTGAAGTCTCATCTCTTGGAGCTCTCTGTGAATGAGAGCAGTAATGCAGAAGAGCAGTAGTGCAGAAGGACCAAGCCCCAGGACTGCTGCCAGATGAAGACCATCAACACATCTCATCACTCACTCAGGAACATCTCTTATGGTGGAGGTGGCTTCAGGGTTCCTGTGTAGGACTCTTGGAATGGAGATGCCCTTCAAGAAGGGAAGAGGGGCTGATTCTTTTCAGTAAATTTGATGGAAATAGGGGAAGTCATCTGTTCCATTGGTGGGTCAGAATTAGTAGCGTAAAGCATGCTGTATCCTAATTTATGATCTTTGAACAGCCACTGAGGTTGTAGATCAAGGCAGAATTTCTGCCAGGTTACTTGATGATGCTGTAGATCGGTGTGGTCTTCACCTGAAAAACAAACAAACAAAAAAAAACAAAGAAAGAAAAGGTAGATAATGCTTTACACGAGCTAAAGGTTGGCTTGGCAATTCTGATCTCCTCTCTCAAGTACTTCCTTGGTGATTTAAATGGAATAATTTAAATTTAATGGAAAAATCTTGATTTTTAGTGTTGCAGCGATGTGGAGGGGAAAGCCCAGTGTGCCTAAACCCTAGGCTGTAGTCAGGGTGTTGCTTAAATCCCAGTCAGTTGGGGATTTACAGTGTTTTGGCAATAGTTTTCCAAGCTTGCTTGGTAAGAGGCTGGATTTTGCCCAACTTGCAGTGGCTGTGGAGAGAAGCAACGATCAACGAGCGGCGCAGCTCTTTGGTGTCCCCGTACACTGCTGCTTACCTGGGACTTGCTTTATGTGATCACAACCCTTCACTCGGGGGAGGAGGGTATGGAATACAGGTCATCAGCAGGCCAGGCTGGCAACTCCTTTTTTTTTTTCCACTGTGACAAGTTACTCACTGAAATAGACTCATTGAGGTCTACAGATCATTATTTTCATGAGCGGTGATTCATGGTAAGAGTTTCCCAATCGGGCCTGCTGGTGTAATATGTTCCTTTCCACAGCACCATTTATCTAAAGATCTCAGAGCACTTTACGTACATTCAACTTTAATCCATGTTTTACCACCAGTGAAGTCGGTAAGGAGGATTGTTTCCATTTTGCAAATGAGGTAAACTGAGGTACGGAGCAAGAAAGTGACTTGCCCAAGACTCTACTCTTTGAACCCTGTTGGTTACAAAGTTGTGTAGAGTCCCATCTTGCAATAAGTGTGCATTTCCCATACGTGGCCCTACTTCCCTCCCTGAATTTTAAAGGAACATTTGATTTCCTGGGGCTAAGGCTGAGCAGAAATCTTTCTAGAGCTGTAAATTCAGAAGGCTTCATGTGAATCAGAACTTCCTCTCGTGTTTGGGAATGTTTAGATTTGTCATTCCAGACTGGCCTCGACCTGAAAGGGTTGGAGCAGAACTGCTGGTTTGTTTTTTAGACAAAACTGCTGCCAACTGGTGACACCAAGACTGGTGTCAACTGCTTGGTGTAAGATGTAGAGTTAAGAGTCTGTGAAGAAATTTGCTTCCCATCTATTCATCCCCATCTACCTCTGTAGTCAGCAGGGTCAGTGTAGACAGCAGAGGATCAAAGTGTGGTTCCTCTGACTCTGTTGCCTACTAGAGGATGAGAGGAATTGTGACTTGAACTCCATTGTCACCTCCAGAAGGAGATGAGGTAACTATCTCCAGTGAACCCTGTTGGAAAGCTCAACACATGCAATCTGGGAGAAGGAACAGGCTCAGAGAGGGGAATTGACTTCCTTGTGGTCATTTAGCAGGTGAATGGCAGAGCGAGGAAAGGTGTTTCTCTTCCCTGCGCTGTCCAGTGCTCCCATTACTTAACCATTTTGCCACTGAACTGGTCTTTATCCACCTCTGCTTCCTTCCCTGCCAGGGTCCCCTTCTCTGAGGGCATATCCTCTCATCTCCGTCATCACCAGGCAGCCCTCCGTGGTCCCTCACCTCGTCCCAGCTGCCACCAGCTCCCGTGTGTTGCCAGCCCAGACCTCCTCAGGGACTGCGAGCTCAGAGACACCCACCAGTGAGACCCACGCCAGCAGCGAGTCAGAGGCAGAGCAGCCCACACCCCGGTTAAAAAAGCCACGCCGGAGCAGGACCATCTTCACAGAGCTCCAGCTGATGGGCTTGGAGAAGAAATTCCAGAAGCAGAAATATCTCTCTACCCCTGACAGGTAGGTCAGTCTCCTGCACTAAGAAAAGGAATGAGCAAAAGGGCTTCTCTAGCCCTGCTCAGCTGTTCCTGTACTGAACGCTCCCTGGCTGGGGTGTGCTGCCTTCTAACCCCTCTGCTGTTGGCCAAGGACATGGGCAGATGGCCAGATTCAATTTCAAGAGTAACTTTTCCTGGGATCAAAGGTGACACAAAGAGATTATATCAATGGAAACACCACGTGTGCTTGCTAGCAGGCATCCAGGCTCAGAGACAGGCAAGGTACAGAGCAGAAGGCTCTTTGTCTTTCCCATTCCTTCTGCACAGTTGAAAAAAAACTGGAGCCTGTCTGCTGGGATCTGGTGGTGCATGGCTGTGTCTCCATGGCTGGCTATAGCTTCAGCTGGTTGCTGAAGTAGCTTGCATCTAGCAAACCTGGGTAGCAATTCAATGGGAAGGTGGTGGCTTGTCCATCAGCTTGGAAAATAGAGCCAGGGTTGTGTAGAGTTGAGGGTTACCTTGTTCTTGTGAAGGCACAGGCAAGTGCCTTGTCTTTGTGAATGAAAACTCAAGATCTTAGGGCCTACTTGGTACCAAATGAACAAACCAAACTAAGGAGAGGCTTTAGCTTTTTTTTAAGGCTTTGAATCCTACTCTGCAAAGTTAAATTACAGGAAAAAGGACTTCTCCAATTCCTATGAAATTTGTAAACCTACAGAGGGTTTGAAAGGTACCCCAGACCTGCAAGTCCACAGATGACACTGTCCCAATATTTAAATTGGTTTTGAAGATCACCATCCTCTGCCCATACTGCCTGTCACCAAAGCCAAGGATCGCAGCTAGACCAGATTTCATGGGCATGGCCAGGCTGTCTCATACCACTTCAGGGTTCCTAATGTGCCTGTATTGACTCCTCATAAGCTTCACATAACCAGGTGGTTGACACTGTTGATGAAGCACTTGAGGCTGTTAATTAATTTATGGCTTTGTAGGTGTTTGAGGCTGATGAGCAATCCCTGTCCGTGTACCGCTTCCCCTCTGTTTGTTTCCTTGGGTTTCTAGGCAGTGCTGGTTACGCTAACGTGTGTGGCAAGGGGTGGTAGCTGGTGGCAGGCCATCAAAGTGTGGTAAGACATGCATTAAGGCAAGAAGAGTTAGTCAAGCAGTGTTTTCCTTTGTCAACTCATGGCTGAAAACGTGATAGCGAAGCAGTGGATCATGATCTGCATCTGCATTTGCTTCTGCATTTGCTTTTGGCCAAGACACAAGATTTTACCACTGGGAGGGCAACAAAAGCACCTGGTTTATTAGTAGTAAGGGAGTGCAGTAGGACAGGATGATGCCTCTGCTAGATTCTGCGTTTCAAATAAGCAATAATAGGATCTTTAAATCAATTTGGGATCTTTTAAATCAATTTAGTATCTCACAGACCTTATTTAGTGGCATAGGCAGCAGGCAAACCAAGCCTGTAGGTCTAGAGTGAATCCAAAGTGGAGAAAAAGCAGGAATCCATGAGTGTGATTTTGAGCACAGAGAGCTGTGTGGGCTATGTGGGTCTTGGTAAATCTGTCCATGATGCAACTCCATTACAAAACTGCCAGGTGCGTGGTGCTCTCACCTGTGGGGAAGGATAAAGAGTTACTCTGAGCTACATTTGCTTCATATCCTGGGTTTTAATATAGAAATAATGAATGGTTTCACATGAACTTGCATAGGTTGGAGATTTGTGGAGGATGAATCGGGATTATGGGCTGTCTGCCACTTATACCCTTAAGCTAAACACGCAAATCATAAATTCATTTATAAGCCTAAATTGCCTGTAATGGCAGAATGCATGAGAAGTTCATAGATTTAGATGCACTGCTACTCCGTGAGAAATGAGAAAGTGTGATTATCCCCATTGTGTAGGTAATGAAGAGGAATGGTGATGCTGGCAGACTGATGCTGGCTGTCCTGGTTCTTACGTGTTTGTTTCAGACGCCATAGACCTGTTTTTCAGGGCTGTGGTGTTCCAGGAGCTCTCTGGTTCGTATGTGAGCGTGGAGTGTCAGCAGTTGGAGTCCAGCAGGCTTGTGTTTTCAGGTGGGCAGGCAAACTCCTGCAACTTTTTGGACTTGCTTATTTATCCAGTGGTCACAGAGGAGAAAAGAGAACAGATGGCCTCCAAACACCTAAATATTTGTGCTTCTTCCATAAATGCATATCTTTACATCCTAAATTCACAGTATTTACCATTTTTGTCTGATGTTTTCTCAAAACAACTGATTAGAGAGACAAATAGCCGCCTTTTCTGGCGGTCCAGAGCTGTTATATGCTCTTACAGTGTTGGGTTGTTGCACCTGGGCTCTTCTGGTCCTCTGTAAACTCATTTCAATGTGTGTTTTATCTCCCAGGCTTGACTTAGCCCAGTCATTGGGGCTGACTCAGCTCCAGGTGAAGACATGGTACCAGAACCGTAGGATGAAGTGGAAGAAAATGGTGAGTGGTTTGTTACCATTTCTCCATGGTCCTTAAAAACTGGTTTTAAAAAAACCCAACAGATTTGGAAGCTGAGCATCGTGTCAGTGCCCTGTCCCTGTTTATACCAAATTTTGTTTTATTCTTGATCACTTTTATTAGAAACATACTCTCTTTTAAAAAGTTTATACTGCAACATATGTGGAGGGCTAGAGGGACCATAGGCAGTAAGAAGAATACAAGGAAAAAGGATGAAAGAAATTAGAACAGAACAGAGGGAAGAACCAAAATATTTCCCTCTGCATTTTTTGGCATTCCTGTGATCTTAATGCTTGTGGGATTGGTTGTGTGCATAGACAAAAGAGATTGCATTGCTCTATGGAAACCAATGCAGTTTTGAGAGCTAATATCATTAATTCTTGCTTTAAATATCTTCCTTTCACCTCTTCCACTTGTTCTCAGCTTCGTGGCCCTTTGCCAGTTAAAATGCTTTTAGAAAGGACAAGTGCCCAATAAATCCTGGTGGGAACCATGATGCTGTGACATTCTCCAGAGGAGATGTTTATGTATTCTGATCTGGGAGGGGAGATGCAGTTCTAGACTGTATCTTTGGATGCATATGACAGCTGCAGAAGTTACTGCCACTTAAAACAAACTTGGGATTAGCTTGAGTACAGATCTTTGGTTGGAAGTGTCTTGTTGCTGCAGTGATGGTGTGAAGGGAGAGGGAATTAAACACAGGAATAGACTTGTCTTGGTGACTCCCACTTTTAACTCAGATGAGAGGGGTCTTGTGCATTTTAATACCAGTGTTACAAAATAAAAACAAATAAATAAAGGCAATTTCAGAAGGCAGAGAGGCTTGGGGAAAGGCAGTCAGAAAATTCTGGCTAGGCTTTATGACTGTTCTTACTTGGGCTTTGAAGAAAGCAAACACCCAGGAAAGGAACTGAATTCTGCATAAAATCTTCTGTCTGTAGTGTTGAGGACTGTGTGCCTAGGTGGGTTTTGGGCCTCCTGTAGGAACTGACTTGGAGACCTCCAGAGTTCTGAGTGTCCTCGCTGGTAATGTTTGCATTTCATTTTATTTACACAAGAAAATGGGTGAAGTGGCTCCATGAACGCAGAATTTCTGTGAGGCAGCGATGGTGATCAAGTCAGGCATTAACTTTGAGGTCAAAGCAGAGTTTGACCTTTGAGACAGCCTTCTCTAAAGGCTGTCTCACAGCAGTGGAGTTCAGATTGATCCTGATGGTTCATCTCTCTTTGCTCCAGGTGCTGAAGGGTGGACAGGAAGCTCCCACAAAGCCCAAAGGCCGTCCAAAGAAAAACTCCATTCCCACCTCAGAGGAAATTGAAGCAGAAGAGAAAATGAACAGCCAGGCTCAGAGTCAAGAGCTGGAGGGACCTCAAGTCCCTGAGGAGCCTAAATTGACAGAGGAGAAGCCAGAAGTCTCTTTGGAGACAGAGAAGTCTCCAGAACATATACCAGAGCCCTCCTCAGAGGAGACTACACCATTAAGTTAAAAGGGAAAAAAAGGAGGGAAAAGGAAAAGCAACAAAGATAAAAGAGAAAAACCAACCCCAAATATATATATATGTATATATATATATTTAAATATGTATGTAAGTGTGTGTGTGTACATATATATATAAATATATATATATATATATATGTGTAGACCTTGTGTATAAGTCTAAAGATTGGTCACTTTGTGCCTTTGGGAATCAGCCATCATGGACCATGGTGGAACAAAGACGTCCCGTGTGAGCGGTGCCGGCCCGTCCCTCCGGCAGTGTGCGTAAGCACCCACAGATAGCGATGGAGACCTCAACGTGTTTCCAGAGAAAACCACTTCTAGAAACCTGAGATGACTCCTGGCAAGTAAAGGAGAAGTTCAGGGCACCCATCACGCTGCGGGAGGCAAACGTGCAGTGCTGTGACTGTGTTGGAGGGTTCAGTGTGTTCCTTCCCTTTCTCTTTGCCTTTTAAAGCAGTGCAAATGGACAAGAGTGCTTGGTCTGGTCTCAGATCAGGGACAGCTGAGAAATGGGGAGCTCTGACAGCACCATTTCAACCAGCACTTATTTCTGTTAGGGATGGACCCAACTTAAACAGTTTTAGGAAGGAGTTCAGACCCACAGGTTTGCTTTGGCCCAATGTAAAGATCAAAGCTTCTGAAGTGAGGTTCCTACCCGGGTCCGCGTTCAGATTTCATCTCTCTTGGTTGTTTGGGTGCCGTGTCTGTGCATTTGCAGTGATCCAGGATAAAACTTTGAATGAGATGAGGGTTTGGATTTGAGTCTGCTCCAAAAGCTTTAGGATGTGCTTGGATCTGGGATTTTTTTTGCTTTGGGCCCAATTCTAATTTTTGTAGGGTTTTTTTTTTAAAGAACATGTAAATATTTTCAGGGTTTGGGGAGAATGATGGATTGAAGAAGTTGCTGCAGAAAGTTCACGTTTGTTTAAGATGTGTGCCAAGAATAGATGTGCATCATGTTTCATAAAGTCTTGTTAAGGGTACATTTTGCCCAAAGGCTGCAAAAGATGTATTAAGATAACCTTTATTTTTTAATTAAAAATTAAATATATAAATAAAACTGTTGTTGTTGTTTCTCTTTCAGAATGCTAGACAGAGACTTTTCTGGGCTAGGTTGTGGCTTTGTTGGGTTGGGGTTTTTTTTAACAAACCCTGGAGAATGCAGGACTCATCAGACTTCCCATAACGCTGTACAGCAAGCACTGTGCAAACTTCCCTGTAGCACCTTGCGAAGGTAGGTGAGGGGTGTTGTTACTGCCACCTTGTCCCTGGGTGCAGGTGATGTGTTGAGTGAGAGCACTGGTGTTCTAGCTATTTTCTGTCACCTCCCCTCCTGCAGTTACACCTGGACATCCAATAAATGGGTCTTTGTAACACTGTGAAGATGGTTTTTTTTAATATATCTTTTTTTTGGGGGGTGGTGGTAACGATTCACACATGGAGATCTCAAGTGCCATACCTGGGGATGGTGGAGTGGCAAGAAAGGATTTCTTTTTTTCCCCAATTTCTTCTTAGTGTGTCCAGCTCTATTTTAGCTAAAAAACAGGACACAGTGGTGTTTGGAAGACTTTAATTCCATCTCCACATTAGCTCTGCGATGGCACCTGCATCTGCATCAGGTCATACTTACATGGTGACACTCCAGGTGACTTCAGTGAAGCCAGGGTGGGACATTGTTCCACTCTCTGTGGATTTAATACATTTACTTTAGTTTGCACCTAACCCTAAAATAAATTCACCAGAATTGGGCAACGCTCATTTGCAAGAAACTCTGCAAATCCCAGACGTTTGATGCCATTTGGTTCGGTTTTTTTATGGCACGGGGAGATGGAAATGGGATAAAAGATTTCCCTCTTGCCTGTTGGGTTGAAAACACAGGCTGTGAGCTACAAAGTTTTTCTGCTGCCATTAAAATGCATCAAAATTTGTTTGTCTTTGAACCATTGTTCTTTTCACAGAGCCCTGACGCACTCAGGACAGGCACAGTGAGAGGCAAGGGTGGTGGGACAGGAGTTTGGTGCTTGTCTGGAGTTCAGATACCGTATGTTGTTGCACATTCTTTATCTCTAGATGTCTTTTTTATTTTATTTTTATTTTTTCTTCATTTCTTTCCACCACTGTGCTTTAGTTGAACCATATCTATTGGACTTGAAATGGTATTTAATTTAAAAAAGGCCTATGGCCTGTTTATACAGGAATTAGATTAGATGGGCTATGAAATCTATAATCATCCTCTATTGTTCTTGGATAGGAGCATCAGCACTCAAAATTATCTCAGTTGAGATAACTTAACTCCCTTATCTCCAAATAAAATGTTTCCACAAGTCTTAAATGCGGTGGTACTCGGTGAGAGTGAAGAGAGCAATTTACTGGAAATAATTTGTCTGTCGAGTTTCACCATCAGATTGCAAAAAAAAGTCTGCAAGAGTCTCTACTGAGTTTATTTGAAAGCCTGAATAGTTTCTTAAATCAAATTTTGTCTGCAGATCATTCCAGAAACATAAAAACCTGACCATCAAGGAAGGCAGCAACGATATTTTACCTCTTCTGAGTTCAAAGTGGAAATATCTTCTAGTGAATTAAAAAAAAAACAAACCAACAATAATAATTCAGAGTTGTATTTTAAAGATAGCATTTGGAAATTTCAGTATATAGCCTTTCTTTCAACCAAAATGTGTTCCATAAAATGGATCATGCATGTGGGTTTTGGGGTTGTTTTGGGGTTTTTTTTGCATTTGGCACCTGGTGGATTGGTCTAATCTGAGGAATTTATATAGATTTATGTGGTGGTGGGAAAAGAAAAGTAGAAACAGGAAGAAAAATTACTTTCTTGGCCTGAAATAAGAAGTGGTTGTGGTGTTTCTGATGTCCAATGAAAAGGAAAAATATGAAAATGCACAATTCCAAAAAATTTTAAGCATAAGTTTCAAAATCACAAAGCAAATTTGGTCATTTTCCACCAGAGGGTAAAATAAGTTTTACAAAATGACATTTCCCACTTCCCAGGTGAATATAATTGTTTCTGACTCAACCCCACTTTACAGTGGGAACAGTTCCTGTGATTTGATTTGATTTGATTTGATTTTTTTTCTGGTTAATCCCATTCTAATCACTGATGAGTCAATCTGGGTAAAAATGCAATGCTCTAGCTGTCTGGGCTAGTTTTTAATGAGTCCATAAGACCTGAAGATGTTTTTGTTCCTCTTTTGGATGAGTAGCAATCTTAGCATCTTATTTTTCAATGTGATTATTTAAGTGCAAAATTAGCTCTTGAATTACCTCCTGGTGGTACTTGCTCACACCGAATTACTTTCACTGACTTTCCTGATAATCTCTTTGAATGTTCATGGGAATTATGTTCAGATGGAAAGAAAACAGGAAGGGAGAAAGGGTAAAACTGTTGAGTTATTTCTTGGCTGAATATCTTAATACTTCTTGTCCCTAGCTGGAGAAAAAACATCTACGAATTCTAGTAGAATTGAACGTACTGATCCCACCCATTGTTGCTGGGCAAGTGCTCCTTCTCCTCTTGTTTTAAGATTTTTTTCCTCCTTTGGGCTTATTTTTGGTCTTGTCACTGAAATGCAAAGGTTTGAGCAACTCTTCCCTTGGGTTGAGCTGAGACAGGCTGTGAGGCTGGGCTGGAGAAAGCCTGGTTGGTTGAGTTTTAGTCCTCTAAAGGAGGTTGTGGTGATGGCCAGCTCTTGTGGCTATGAGTTGTGTTTGCTTCATGCTCCTGAGAGCCAGAAAGAACATGACAAGTCCCATTTTAGGGAACATGTAGCCAGTGTGGACCAGTATCTGCAGTCATTGTTGAGGGAGTCTGCACAAACTCATCTTCACCAACAAGAGTGACAGCGAAGGGCTTTCCAAACGCCTTTGAGCTGGTTCTGAAGATCGTTTTGTTTCTTTAGAAGGCTGTTGACTGTTCTGTCTCCCAGATACCCAGATCTCCTGTCCTAGGACTGCTCATCACTTATCCCAGGAGTCTGATGGGGAGACATGTGCCCTTGGGGTTGAACCTCACTGATGTTCAGGGGTGTTTGGCTTCCAGTTCTAACAGCAAGGAACAAGCCCCGGTGTCGAAATCCAAACTCCCCTACAGGGGTGGGAAGTGCTCATATCCGGAGTGCTGGCTGGGACCCACCTTTTGTTGTACCCACTGCTTAGGTAATTTGGCAAAGCTCTGAGCTCATCCTGCAAGATGGTTAAGTTCCTCCAGGTCCCAGCGAGGAACCTCGCTTTCATCCTGGGGGGAAAAAAAACAAAATTAAAAAAAAAAAAAAAGTATTTGTTTAACTCTAGGCCAGTGCAAAGAAATTTGGTGTTTGGGTGGGTTTTCAGGAGCTGAAAACCTTCTCTCCATGGTCTTTCTTCAGAAGCAAAGATGGAAAAGGGCAGTAAGAAAGGAATGAGTGAAAAAAGAGGAGAGAAACAAGGGGTGAAAGAAAAAGCAAAGGTGAAAAAGCTTAACTGTGTCAAACTGTGAAAAATAAAAACTAGGGAGAAAAATGTTCATGTTGAGAAGTCAACTTTTTCTTGGTAAATTTTGACAGATAAAGAAAGTTCTGGTTCTGTAAAGAGATTTTCCTGGGGTTTAGCTGTACGTGCAGGAATGGTGAACGACAGGTTTTTCCTAAGCTATGTCAGTTAAAATGTAGCTGAGTAAAGCAGAGCTGGATTAAACTTAGGCTAGGATACAGGATTTGAGCCCAAATCTGTGTCTTGACAAAGGCAGAGGTTTGGTGAAGCCTGGATCCTCTGGAATCTTAGATGTTGAGCATGAACATCCTGCAAGAACCTCGCTCCTCTTTCTTCCCAAGGTCTGGTACTATCAGGTAGGATTTCTCAGGTTTTGCTGTAAATTGAAGAGTGGGTGATTTAGGGGCATAAATCTTGGGAACAGAGTGGCTTGCTTTCTTTATTTTCTTTTTTTTTTTACAACAAACATAATTCTTGCAACTCAAATCTCTGAAATTAGTGATGTTTGTTTAAAATTCCAACCAAAAAAAACCCCATCACTGAAACCCTCAACTTGTTGCTCATCTAGTGCTTGAGGAATCCATAACTAGATATGAGCTTTTAGACTTTGGAAGTCCTGGAGTTCGAGTTTATAAGGGTGATTTTCAACGCAGAGATTTGACATTTAACATCTAAATATATTTTTGCCGTAGCAGAAATAGATTCATTCTTACCCTGAGGAGATACCTGGTGATTTCTAGGCTTTCCCACCTCAATTCTAGTCCCTTTCTATGTCACTGACCTCCTTGAACGTGCTGTCCCAACACCATGGTGCCTCAGCGTGGCAGTCACTGCTGGGCAGGAAGCTTCTCATCGCTGCTGGGATCCGTGGGTGCCAAAAGGGAGAGGTGTTCTTGAGGGTTGCCAGTGGAGAGAGTTAACCCCCCGAGGCTGTCCTGACATGTCAGTTAACTGCTGGAAACACTGAAGCTCTTGTTTTGTCAAATAATTGAGAGTAATAAAGAGTTACTCACTAAAAGAGTTTCCTGAAATCATCCTGGTCCTGGACAGCTTTCCTGCATGCAACTGGCAAGGGTTTGTTTGGGTTTGGGTTGGTTGGGTTTTTTTTGGGGGGGGTTAAAATTATTTTTTAAAATTTTATTTTGATTTTTTTACCCCAGAGATTAGTGAGAAACAAATTGCACAAAAAGAAATCTCATCAGCCAAAGTTTCCTGGGGAAGAAGGCTGCTGAGCATGCCAGAGCACTAACAAAGGCAGAGGAAGCAATGGTTACCCCTTGGGCAAATGCTTCTCCTATTTGCATAAAACCAAAGGAACCAAACCCTTGTAGATAAAACAATAGTAAAATAATTCAGCCCTTTTTTTACACTTCCCATGTTAATGTCTTCCCCAAACAGAGTAGCTATAGCATCGTTGTCAGGTGGCAAATATGACAAGTTCCTGGACACTTAAGACTTCACCGTTCTCACCACACCCAAAGCCCAGCTCTTGTTTAAACTAAAGCAAAATTGGGGTTTTTGCTTTAATTATTTAATTATCTTATCTCAGAGCTGCAATACCCAGTTCTGATGCTGTGCAGGTTCTTAGAGACCTCTGATGAGCTAGGGAGGGTTTGGCCGGGGTAGACCTACCTACAAGAGATCCTGCAGCCCTGCAAGGTGTCGGAGAGGCTGTTGTGGGAATGAAATGAAATTAAAGTGGGTCTGAGGGGTGTTTTAAGTCAGTCAGGTCCTGGTATTTATGCAAGAAGCAAACCACCATGAGAAAGGTCTCAGCAGCTTCCTTTCCTGTCACAACCAAGCGATTTGGGTGACTGATCCAGCAGTGTCACCTCACAATTATGATATCACAGTCATACTCTTTGCAAAAAGTCATGGAAAAGTGTGAACTGTGGTGAAAACAGCAGGGCTGCTTCTTTGAGACTGCTGGGTACAAACCCTGCAGGTTTTTGTGGCTCTCAAGTACTGTTTACCAAGCTAACATCGGGGAGGAAGATTATTTTTAAAACCAGATGATCCAGCTGCTCCCTGTGGAGCTTTCCTGATGCCTCTGGAGGATACGAGTTCTCCTCGACATCCAGGAGCGAAATGAGAAACAAAACAAGCTGAAAGTGGTGGACTAAAATTGTTAAATGCACAAACAGGTCACAAGGTAGGGTTTGTTGTTGGGGTTTTTTTGCTGACAGCTGTTCTGCTGGGAGATGATGACACCAGTTTAGTGAGAAGAGAGGAACTTCATCATCCATCCCTGTCCCCAGCACGTACATGCATGTACAGGTCTTGATGCTTTGGGAATCCAAGGTCCTGCCAGGAGAGATGGGAATTTCCTTCTTCTTACTGGAAGTTTGGATTACCTGTGATTCCAGCTTCTCTTCCAAACCTTCCTGCATCTCCCCCTTTCCAGGCAGCTTTGCTCCCACAGGAGATCCTTCGGGTTTCAGCAGCCGGGGAATTACACCTTCAAGGATTCCCAGAGCTCAGAGCTGTGATCCACCCAACTCTTGAGCAGCAGACACCCGAGTCTGCTCCCAAACCACAAGCTGCCACATCAGAACTGCTTCCTGCATCCAGAACAATCGCTCCCTTTATTCCTGGGGTGGCTGCACCCATCCCTGCATTGATGTGGGATGATGGCAGGAGCACAGCTTCAGTTTGAGAGGACCGATCCCTTGCAAACAAGGGATGATGTAGAGCATCAGCTCTCTGCAAACCTCCAAGAGAGCAAATAGCTGGAGTCCAGGCCACCTAAGAAGGGAGAGACACCTTTCTGTGCTGGGATTTGCACTTAGGAATTTTTTTTTCATGATGAAAACTAAATGCAGCTAATCCATAGCGTCATCTGCTTCTCCACACGGAGATATTTCTCTTATTTGGGTGGGGAGCATGACTCAGAGAAATGATTTCCTCTCTTGTCCATGCTTCTCATTACTGGAAATACAATGGTAATTTTTTCCCCCCCACGTTTCATTTTGTGCTATTTAGGATAATGATGCTGAGGAGGTGTCTGATAATGGGATTAGAAGCCCGAACTGGGAGTTACCTGCCTTACTCTCTCTGTGCCTGAGCGAATATTTACCCCTGAGGTAATAATTAGATCTATTTGTGCAGGGAAAAGTCACCCATCATGAACAGGAAGATGAAGATGTCAAAGAGAGAGGAAGGTTTGACATTTGTTTTAAGCTCTTACCAGGTGAGATGGGGTAACTCCTTTGTGAAGCATCAGCCAGACATTTCCCCACTAATTCTGATGTTCGTTGTCCCCCTTCCCAAGGACCTGGCCATGTTGCCACCTGGAGTTAAGCAAAAGCCCATGAACTTGATCTTTCCCTTCGTAAAAGCTGTTTGAAAGCCATGGAGCCGTCTCTTGGAACCCCTTCCTGAGGAATGCTCTGCTCCTTGGCTCCCATCCCTGCTCTGGATTAGGCCAAACGTGTTGACCTTTCGGATGCAGTCTGCTCAAGCAGTAATTTGTGGAGAGCCTGAGGTAGCTGAGAGTGGGATTTTAGCCTCATTTACTCAGTGCTGTGTGCTGGGGGACGTGGGCCTGGGAACAAGGGCCAAGATAAGTCTTCAAAGTCAGAATCTGAGACATTTGAGAGGGATCTTGATTTTTCAAGCAGCAGCTAATCTGCACACCAAGCTCCTTTGAGGGTGTCAGGCCTGACCTCCTGCAGCCCTGGTTCTTCTAAACCAGGAGTTTCTGCAAATCCAGCACCTGGATTGCAAAGGCAGGGTGCTGTTTTGTTCTCATAGGAAAAAGGAAAAGCTTTTTACATTTCAACTCTTTTCAGAGATCTGCTTTCAGCAAAGAAGCTCAGCTCTGGGTTTACATGATAAATCTGGAGCAGGTAAACAGGGGAGCGTTGCTAAATCAGTGATGTTCCCCAAGTGCTTCTACGAGCCGTGTTGTCCTCTTCAGAGGATCCTATTTTTATCGGTTTTGTTTCCTGTTTCTTCTTCCTAACAGCTTAGTTTCATTAAAGTCGTAGTTACAATAACAGCAGAGCAGGAAATGTCAGACAAATATTCCCCTGTGCAACAAGATTCTCTGCTTTCCCAAGGTGGGATCCTGTAGGATAGCAGGAGATAGTTGGGATTAGCAGGGTCTATTTGGGTTACCAGGTTGCTGCAATTGCATGTGTTTGTTCAGTTTTAACCTTTCCTAAATATTTCTGTTTAAAAATAAATCATTTGCACATTTCTGCTCCTCTTGGACAGCTGTTTCAGCAGCTAACGCCCTTCACTTCATCACATTTTCTAATTAGGCTTGTATTTGTCCCATTTCACTGTAATATTTTTTTACTAGCATTGTCCTCCAGCACAAACAGTTCTCCTCCCTCTCTGCTGCTTTTTTCCTTGAGTATTTATAGCTGGGGATCGGATCTCCGTGCAGCCTTCATCCCGCTGGGCTCTCGGAGGTTTGTCTCATGAGATAAACTCCTTCCCCCTGATCACTCCAGTGTCCTTTGGCTGCTTCTGTTCCAAGCTGGATTTATCTTTCTTGAACATAAGTGATGAAAACTATGCGTGTTGCTACAGAGAAGGTCTCACAGCAGTGCTATCTCCAGCACAAATACTTCATATGGCTCATTTTGGAGTGCAAATTGCATTTATTTGTTAATATGGACCCTCTGATTTTAGTAACTAGAAACCTGGGTGAATCATTCCCTCATTACCACACTCGTGGTTTGCTCATCCCGTGTCTCATTCCTCTGTTCCAGTTCTCCATCTCCTGGTTTTCCTGCAGATTGTACAATCCTTGTCAGTGATTTCAATCTGACTCAGCTTTTTGTCATCAGCAGGTTTTGGATGGTGGCTCAGCTCAGCTGTTTCTGCCCAGGGTGTTAATTGAAGCCTTATATAAACTCAGTCTCAGTCTGAATCCTGAACAACTCCGTTAATAAACTTCCTGGAGCTCACTTGTCTCCCTCTGAACACGTTTTCCTTTGGTCTCTGGCTGCCTCTGTAGCTTCTCATACCAAACCCCACTTTTGTTGGTGAAGTGATTAATTCCCTATATGGAATTACACACTCCATACAAATGACTGCTGTGCTGCATTTCCTTTGTCTAGAAAATCCATTCTTTACTGAAGAGGGAGATTAGGAAGAGCAAACTTCTTTCCCCACCATCCTGTGTATCTCCTCTACCTTTAGAGTTGCCTTTTTTTTTTCTCCAATCACTGTTCAGTCTATGTCCTTATTTCAAGTTTTCATTCCAGTTCTTAAATATATTGGACATTTCTCAAGTGCCACCTTCAGCTACACTGATTTTTTAAGACTTTTGCTCTTGGAGTTTGCACTTTTACAACGTGCATCTTGTTTGCCACATGAGCTCTAAGCTCTCTGAGATTTGTTTTTTATTGGATTGTCATAGTTCCAGCTTTTCTACCCTAATTTTCCCCATAATATGAGTCCTGTTTTCAGCAATTTGAGGATTTGTGTTCATTTTTCCTAGATGGAATCATAGTTACCATTTCAGAAATGCAAATTTTGCTCTCTGTGAGAGCAGAGATGTCCTTTCCCTAATTCAGGAGGTCCCAGTGGAAGCAGATACCTGCACAGAGACATGGAGAGATGGATTTGCACTGTCTGCAACGAATTTATACCATCGAACACAGAGTTCCCAGGTAACAACCAAGCCTATTTTCTTCTGAGAATTCAAAAGTCAGCCAGACAGGGGTGGGAAATGGAAGCAATCCTGCACAATACCATTTCAAACAGGTTTAATGACAATATCCTTTCATACCTGCCAATGATTTTTTAATTTATTTAATTTTTTTTAGCTCTTTGGCATTGTTAATCTTTTTTCTTTTTTTTCCCCCCTCATCCTCTCTGTTTATTTTTGTTGCAGATTTATTAGGTGCACTGTTAAGTGCCATTTAGCTCAGCAGAACTGTCATCACCAGCACTTTATGAATGGGATCATTCACTGACAAAGTATTTAAACACTAAAAAGGGGGGAAAATTTACTGCTGCAGGTCAATGAAGAAGCCAAGATCAACTGAAACTCAGCTGCGTTTCTCCTTGAATAGAGGAATGTGACAGAGGCTCTCAGAGCTTTCTTTAACGTCTCCTCATCCTTAATTTATCCCCACGTGTCAAACTGAATGTCACTCTGTTCTGTGGTGGTATTTTACCTAAAATAATGCTTTTTTTTTTTTCCCCTTTCTGACAGCTTGCAAGAGCCTGGAGATCTAAAAATGTGGCTAAACAGGCAGTCACACACCTGCTAATTAAGGCTCTGAATAAGCTGTGACCAGTCAAGCAGCCACTGACAACCAGGTCCAAGCAGGGAAATTTTTAGGTTAAAAGTGAGGAGAGTTTTGTGGATTTGATGTAATTGGTGTTATGGGAACCTGGGAGCAGTTTTGAGCTTTTTTCCTTAATAACCTTGAAAAAAAAAATCTTCCCATCTTTTAATACATCTGGCCCACACCTGGCAGGAAGGCAGAGTGGTCCATCCTTTCTTCTAGCAATAAGTTCACAAGAGTTAGAAACTTTTCAGGCCAGAACTTTTCCTTTGGTCTCTCTTCTCATGGAGACAGCTTAGATGGGTTGTCTTCTACAACAACAACTTCTTCTTCTTCTTGTCTTCTACGACAACTTCTACAGCATAGACCAGTAAGGATATTATTACAAGTGCTTGTCCTGTTCTGCTCCAGATGAAACATCTCATAAGCAAGGGAAATCCTGCAGGAAACTGTGCTTGCTTTATTTTAAGTGTTCTTCTGGAAAGGAAATAGTCTCCCTTTTTTTTTTAGCACCAGAATGTACGTAGCCTTCAAAAGGCACGTCAAGGTTGTCCACCTGCTCACGTTATTTTGTATGTTTCATCCTGTCCTTTGCCTCCTAACCTTTCATAGCTGTCTTTAATTACTTAGGAGTGTGTAAATATAATTATATATATATATATGTGTGTGTGTGTGTGTGTGTGACTATAGATTGGAAGAAGGACTGGACGAGCTCCAGGAGCGCAGCCGGTGGGGACTGCCAGGTGTTGAGTGAGGGACCCAGGTCGCCTCAGGTTTCCCATCTCTCATGTCTCTGACCCTTTGAATTCCACTGTTTTTTTCCCAAGTGAAAGTTTTCTCTTCACCTGATCCTGGGATCTTGCCAGGCTTACAGCTCATTATCCACGGGGGGATCAAGTTGTATTGTAAAGTTGACAAAAATGACCATTTTAGATCTTTTCCCCCAGCGATTCGGCGCTGCTGTGCGTGGCTTCTCGACTAATCCACCCAGATTTGGAGTTAATCCCCGTGCACTCGGTGTATTTGCCTGTAGGTATTTCAGAGATTTAAATGGACACCACTAACCCCTGTGGGGTCTCATTTCTTAACATACCTTAGAAACATAATCTGATGGAGGAAGATGAGACACAAAGGATTTTCTTGTAGCAATCAGCATTAATTTTACTCTCCTTACAGAGTGAAATCAAGAAAACAAGAGCTCCACGGCCACGATTTCAACAGCTTTAGTGACATTACTTGATGCAAAACTTCTAATTTAAGTGAAGCACCCATCTCACAGGTATGGAAACTAAAGGCACAAAATATTTCAAGACACTGAAAGAGCTGGCAAGAGTGCAAACCCCAGGGACCCCTGTTTGATAGCAGTGAGAGCACCAGTGTGAGTTCAGCTGCTCATAGTAAATGTATTTTAATTCCTTTGAAAGGCTTTGACGTGTGAACTGGAGTGTAAACATTGCCAGAGTTTCTTGTAAATTCTCCCAAATTCCTGTGCTTTTTCTACGTGGGGAAATAGTAGAACAGAGTTTCTAGTAGGATTTTGTCACCTGCAATTCCAACCCAAGTCAGCAAATGCAGGAGGATGTGAGAGGCAGGGGTGGGAGCAAGCTGTAGCGGTCAGGTTTGGAGCTGGATTATGAAAACCCACAATCCTGGTGGAGCTTGCTGTTGGGGGTGAATTTGTGAAGGCACCCAAAGCCAAAAGTTTATTGACCAAAGTCAATAAACTCAGCCTGCAAAGCACATATATTCTCCTCAGGGGCTGTTCATCACCCTTAGAGAGGTTCAGCTTGAAGTTACCAGCCCTTCATGTCTGAATTTGGATCTCCACACCCATCTCCAGTGAAGCCACAACCAGCTTTAGGGTCTAGTTTGGGGTCCAAGCCACTTTTGGTGTCTCAGGTCCTGTTACTGTCTGGCTGTAGTGTTACTCTCATACCCAGATTGCCATATTCATGTTCTTAAGCCAAAGGAACTAATGCCAGGGAATTGCACCTGGATTTAACAGAAACGTTGTGATTTCTCAGTGGAAGTTGCTGTGATTTACAATCTTTTGCTGGCTCTTTCTCCAACATTCTCCTCCAGTTTCAGTTGGTAGTTGGATCACCTTATCAAATTTTTGTTGCTTTTATGGTATGTGAAAAATGAGCCCTTCCAGGCCTGACAATTAAGAGGTGAGGAAATAACTTGAATAATACCTTTTTTTTTTTTTAATTAAGGTAGAAATTTTTATTCTCATCTTGAGATTCTGTCAGGTAATGCTACACAACAACAGCATGAAACACTTCTTCTGGGTGGGCTTCATCTCATCTGACTTTGACCATCTAGAAGTTTACTGTTTAGTCTGAGCTGCCCATCTTTGCTCAGAGATATGGTTTGTAGTGGACAGGTATGGTTGGACTTGATGATCTCAAAGGTCTTTTCCAACCAAATGATCCTATGATCTTCTCTCCATCTATGGTCAGTGCAGAGAAAGATGTGATTTAGCCTGTCTCCTGCAGAGGTGAATTGTTCTCTGGAGATGACTCTGACTGTAGATAGAGGTTAAGTTGGTCTCCTTAGTTTAGGTTGCTGATGTCTAGGTAAGATCCAAAGCCACCAGCCCTGGTTTTGCATGGGAATGAATTATCCCTTGATAATTTTAGCAAAAGCAGATGTCTTAGAAGTTTGGCTACTTCATTCTACTTAGCTGAATGCTGCTCACAACACAGAGTGGAAGTGGAGAATACAGAGTAAATTTAGAAAAAAAGAGATATCCAAAGAGTAGACTCAAATTTGTGCAGCCCATGTCAGCCTTGGGTACCCAGGGCTCAGAGGGAAGGAGAAGGAACAGTAGCAGAGCAATCTTTCTTCTACACCAGCCCTTTTCCTAACCCCTAACAGCTGGCTTAACCCCGGTACATGACATTGTATATGCCTTCCAAATGCTTCTCACCTCTGCCTACCATGACCCTAGGTATTATTATCCACAGAAATTACACTTTGGCTCTTGGGTTTCAGAAGCATCGTGTGGCAGCGAGTCCTGCAGCCTCGTTAAGCTCTCAAGCACACCCTTTCCTTCTCGTTTCTGTGCTGATCTGCTTCTTCCACGTCAAGGAGGGGTGCGTGGACACGTCCTGGGCAACCCCTCATGTGCCTTTGGGTCCACGGACTTGCCTTCCCCTCCTCACCTGGCATTGTGCCCTTGTGCTGTCTGCAGGTGAGAGCAGGATCAGGCCCATTGACTCTAATTGCTGGTGATTATAATTAATAAGGTTCTATTTTTATCCAGCTGCTTTTTTTTTTTTGTGAGTACTTTGTCACAATAACAGATGTCGCATTAAAAATAGGTGATCTTGCTAAACAGAATAGTCATGTTCTGTTCAAGCCTTTGTTTTTTAACTTGGGGAAAGAGGAGAGAAATATCTGTGGTTGCTTAATGGAGTAATAATAACTCCCTGTTACAGTTATTCCATTTGGCAACCGTGGAAATATTCCCCCCGTGCTCAGGCACAATGGTTTTGAATGGAGACAGCATTAACGTGGCTGAGGCTGTACGAAACCTTCTATTCATAGGGCTCAGCATCGTGCTGTGCCAAGCCCCTTTCCTTGCCTGCTAGCTAGATTGTCAATGAGTTCATGAGCTCTTGGAGTCAGAAGCAGAAAAAAAAGCTGTAATTGCAGCTTCTGGAAAATAATATATTTTGGGGAATGTTAATTTTGGTTTGGGGTTTTTTTTGGTTGGGTTTTTTTTTTTTTGCATTAAAAAATTATATAGAAGTTGAAATGACATGCATCTCATTTTTAAATCTACTGGATTTTCCCTAATGGACAGAATGGATGATGGAGACGACAGGAGAGAGGTTTTAACAGCGAGGCGAATTGACCATGGAGCAGCGTGCCCAGGTCATGGTGAATTTTCCATTACTGGAAATACTGATATCCAAAGTAAATCTCACTTCTTTAAGAAACTTCCTCTAGTTAAAATTAATTCTGCACCTGTGTTATAAGGGAGATGAAAACAAGGGATCACACTGATCCCCCCTCCCCCTCACTGTGTTATGTTACCCAGCGTCACTGTTGGGATCTCTGCGACTCTTTAGGACAAGGACTGAACCAACCCCTGGGAGCTGATGGATGCTCTCTGCTCTGGTTGTGGGTCGGTACCAAGCCTCCACTTGCTCTTTCATGCACGAGTGGTCCCTTGGCAGCATCTGGAATTACTGCAATGCAGTTAGGCTTAATCCTGCCTTGGCATGGCGCGCTTACCCGGCGTGCTTCGCTTGGCAATGCTGCTTTATAAATAGAGGGAGCAGAATGCCAGAATTACAAGTGAGGAGCACTTAGGGCCCATGATGTGGTGTCATTGTACATGAATCTGCAGCAGATGAGGAATGGATGACATGGAGCTGTAGGATGTGCCTTGCCAGAAGTCCAGTACCGGGGTTTCTCCTCTCAATTTCAACCTCCCATCTGGTCAGCAGGCATCTCACTGGGCTTTGGGGACAGGAGAACAGAGGAGGGACAGACCTCTGTAGGTAGAGTAGACAGGAATGATATAAAATGCAGAGAAGAAGGTGTCTGTTATTGCATAAGATCTTAATACCTCACCCAATCTTCTTCTATAGGTGTTTCCTGAAAAAAACAGAGGTTAACTGACCATTTCTTTCACACCCAGTTTCCAGCATTCCCAACTTCCAAGGCTTGGAGTTTGCAACTAAAATACCAAAGATTTTTTTTGAAGTTTCTTTCATGGAGACGTGAATGTTGTAACCCAGTGTAAGTCTCTTCCTTATCTCCCTGTGACAAACTGCAGGGATGCTGCATCTCCCCTGTGTGCAGTGTTCTCTCTCTGCCGGCTGAGCAGGAAAAATAAAAGTATTATACAGTATAAAAAAAACTTCAGGAGCTTGGACAAAGAGCTGAGGGGGGATTTCTTTTGAGTTTTTTATTTTTATTTTTTTAAGAAGATGGTAATAAGTATTTTGTTGAGGCAGGAGAAGAGAACAGCCCTTCATTCTTTTCACCTGTTGCAGTAGCTTGAAGTTTTTGCTTAGCCAGAATTACTGGCTTCCAACGCAGCACAGTGCAACGTTATATGGGAACCTACAAACATAGTTAAGTCATATTTTCAGCTGACATAAATCAGCAGGGAGCCATGTATACCCTCTGAGTATCTGGCTGGGGATTAGGTATTTCATCTTCTGTCCTCCCTGCCAGAAGCTCATCCCATGAACAAGGAATGGCTTTGACCCAAAGAAGTTAGAAAGAAAGGTCAGGGTTACACACACCAGCTCCTGAGAAGCCAGCAAGGGTGGGAATTTGCAGTGGTGTCTGCTCTTCATGCCACGTGGATGGGAAGTTATTTATCTAAAGAGGAGGGAGGAGAAGCCTGTGCTCCAGCAGTGGAGCTGCTGAGTGTTTCCCAGGGCTGTGGGATTGGGATGGGGATCATCGTGTGGAGAATATCACCCACAAGAAAAAGCTGGTGTTGGGGAGTGATGCAGATAAACACTGGGAAAGCCACATGAATCTCGAGGCCATGCATTAAATTGTTACCTAGGTTTTGGAGAGGAGAAAGAAGAGTCTTAGCCAGAGAAGTGTGGCATTGGCAGAAAACCCTGTTCCCACCTATTATCTTTTGAAGGAGACAAAGGGTGAAGAAAAAGGGAAGAGAAGCTACAAACCACATATAAACATTAATTAATGCTCTCCAGGCTTCTCCTTGGTCATGTTAAACCTGTAATCCCAGGGATTTAAAACTGTGGCTTTTTATTGTTCTCCAGATAAGAAGTGTGGAAAGGGAGTGCTGCAGGAAAGCCTTCACATCCAGCTCCTCACCCGCCGAGCCAGCGCAGGAAGCCAGGAACCCTTCGTGCCCAGCCTGCATCCCACGGGAACCCAGAGGTGACCAAAGCTCCTTCTGCTCACCCTTGTCTTCCCTGTGGTTTCCTTTAACCCCTTTTTTTTTTTCCATTAGCCCTTTTTTTTTTCCATTAACCCCTTTTCTTCTCCATTGGCACTAGATTAAGAACGTGTACCAGGTCCATCATGCCACCTTGATTGAAAGCTGGTAATTTTGGATGATACATCTCCTTTATTCACAAATATCCTGATGTTCTTCCAAAGTTATCACTCTTCCTCTGTTATCACTCACCTCATGGCACAGGCTGGAGAGAGCAGGGCTCCTCGGCCACCTCCCTGCCACGTGGGTTAATGGTGATGGGTGGCTGCTGCCAGGGAAGGCTGGGATGGATTTCTTTTCCAGCAATTACTGTTGCTCCTTGGCAGGGGAAATGCTCCCTCACTTGAACTCTTTAGGTTAAGCCACATCATTCCTGAGTGTCATTAAAGGTGCTGTCAAGAAGATGACACAAGAATTTGTTAAGAAACTAATGTTTCCCCTCATCCCCTGCTCTCCCTGAGGGCTTGCAGGCACCCTGGCTAAGGAAGCGGTAATGAGAGGGGAGGAATTAAATCCAACTGCCCCAGAGCCAACACGAAGGGCTGGCTCCAGCCTCTACCTGGGCTGTGTGTCTTTGGAGGGGGACAAGAGATGAGCAAAACAAGCTCTGGATGGTTTTTTTGTCTGTATCAATGACCTTTAACCCCAATTATTGTAATTTCTGAGACCCAGATAATCCTTAACACTTGTTCTAATTCAATAGCAACCTGATCTACGTCCACCTTGCAGATGAGAAACTGAGACCCGACCGCCTAGCATCATTTCCTGACTCACTCTTTCAAGCAATCAAGATAATATCAGTTTCAAGAAATACCAAATAGCACGTTTTCATGGATCTTTCTGAAAGCTGAATCCACGAGAAGCACTTGTCCCACCAACAAGTAGGAGCGAGCCCCAAATGCAGCCGGGGAGGATGCCGGGGAGGATGCCCAGCCCAAGAAGGGTCTCCTCTTTCAGAAGCTGTGCTCTTTTTTTCATGTGCTGAGCAAACCATTCATTTTCTCTTGGAGAATAATGATAGTTTAGGGTTAAGATTTATGACAGGGCTGTTAGTGTCTTGATGGCAGATATGCAAGGCTATTTAGCTCTTGCCGAAGGTGGGAATCCATAAAGATGATGGAAGAGTCTCTCCCCAGACAGCACAAAAGGTCATTTGTGGTTTTTTTTACTTGAAGATCTCACTGAGCTGGTGATGCCGTTGGTTTTCCTCTCCTCCCCTTTCCCTCAGCATGAACGTTGCTTTGCTCCTCCAGTTTTATGGACAAGTAGGGGTGCAAGAAAGGTGTTTCTCATCCATTTTCCACCCCTCCCTATTTGTTTTTCTCCCTTTAATGTCTCTTCCTTGGGTTCAAAGCCTCCAGCCTGAGCACTTTTGTTACCACCTTGCTCCCAGTCCCTTCCCGGGCTCCTTCCCATCCAGATCACTTCATCCCACCCTGAAAGTTTTAGGTGGTTTCTGTCCCATTGCTTAATTAGTTCATGAATTCCCTTCAAAAATAAATGTCCATTTTTCTGTTAGGAAAACAAGGTGAGGCAAAAGCAAAATCCTAACATTGTTTGTTGCTGGGCATTATTTCAGAACAAAATAATGGTAATAATACTAATAATAGTAGTAATAGTAATAATAATAATAGTGATAATACAAAATAAATAAGGCAACAGTTGCTGGGGGTGAAGGGAAAACCAAATCCATTGTCAAAATGAAGTTTTGGCTGAATTTTTCCCACCTTTTTGGGTCACAAGCAGAGCCTCAAGCAGGTGATGCCACATCCTACATGTCCAGACCCTTCTCCCCTGTCCTACACCTCCCTGCTGGCATAGCTCATCTCCAACTGCTCGGGATCAGAGACAAGGGTGGTGATAAACAGTACACAGAGGTGACCCAGCCAAGCAAAACAAAGGAGGCCAAAGCCCTGATAATCATTTTTGTTTTGGAAAAAAGGATTTGAGAACAAGCACTGGGGAATATATAAGTGGGATGGAGCTGTGCTAACTCTTGGCACCTCCTGGCAGGGTGACGGGGGCGTGTGTAGCCCCAGGTCATCAGGGAGCTTTGTCCCTGCACGTCAGGTGGAATTTTTCTGCTCATATCTTTCATCGGTGAAGACACATGTTGGCTTCTCAAAAAACTCCTCTCCTGAAAGATAGGTGGTGGCCTCTAGGAAAAGGGTCTTAGCCCCGTGCCTTCAGCAAACCTCATCCATCCAATTTCAGTAAAAGTGATTTTTTTTTTTTTTTAAGCAAGCATAATTAGAAAATTAGAAATTCCCTCCTGGGAGCAGTGGAGGGGTGGAACAGTCAAGCTCTGGATGCTGGTGATGCCCCTCCATGCCAAAACCTGTGAGTGACCCACCAAATGCATCCAGCTGTGACATTCACGTTTCCTCTCACCACAGATGCTCCTTGTGGCTTTCAGGCTCATTCAGTCCATGAAATAATTGGAATTGCTTCATGGATAGGCAAGAGAGAGCAAATTGGTTTGTTTTTTTTTTTCTTTTTCCACAACCTTTGGGTGTGATGTTATTTAGCTGGGCAGAAATCACAGCAGCCTGGGAGAACTGGAAAGCAGGGCCGTGTTGAGTGTGTGCTCTGACAAAGAGCAGTTGGTGTTTGGCACTCAATCCCATCATCCCACAACTCAAAATCCCCTGGATGAGGTGAGCTGGGGACAGCAGCTAGACACTTCTTGCCCAGTTTCTTGGAAATTGCAGCCAGGACGTGCTGCAGGAGATGGGAGAGCTTTGAGAAGACTTGCAGCAACCCAATAGCAACCCCTGGTGAGGCCTTTTTAAACAGAATTATTCCAGGTTCTGACCCCAGTGCTCCAAGCCTCATTTTAGAATGATTTTTTAATGGAAAATGGAAAAAAATATGCATTTAGTGGGAGGGGAAAAAAAGATGGATGGGTAAAACTGCATTTTCCATCAGACTCATGAGCAATTAATTTGACCTTCCACCAAATATAATCCATAGACCTTTATGTGCAGTGCTTGTGTCAGAAGATGTGATCATGACACTAATTATTGTACCAGCAAGTGATGGACCATTATAGGCTTCTTGTCTCAGGGAAACTTGCAATCTCAGTGGGCAAAGCAGGAGGAGAGAAGGTGAAGGAAGGAAAAATGACTCATGTAAAGCTGTGCTCCATAAGAAGGGTCTAAGGCGTGACCACCACTGGAATTAGCTTGTGTGCCTGAAGCATTAGTGCAAGAGGAGAGGACACAGCTCTTTGCTGTGTGGATGGTCACTGAGTGGACAAGGAACAAGGTGAGTAATGGCATCAGCTGCCCAGACTATGTCCTTCTTGATCATGGTTCTCCTGCCAGGAGTGGGATGTGAAGAAGCTCTTGAAGGTTATCTCCTTTGCCTCACCTTTTACCTCTCTAGTGTGAGGGACATTCATTTTCCTACCAACCTTTTGGGACAATTATGTTCTTCTCTCTTCTTTACCCAAGCCTGCATACCAAACCTCTACTCATCAGAGGCCAGGCCAGAGCCAGGAAGAGCTTTGCTCTCCCTGAGGCATGGAAACCCTGAGTGGAACACTAGCCTTGCCCATTCTTGGATGCTTTCTGATAACAATGTTTTAATAAAAGATCTGTCACTCAAATATTTCCGAATCATTAAAGAAAAAAAAAAAAAAGGAATGAGAAGGAGTAATTAGAACCCTGAGCCCAAAGGGGTAATGTGAAAAAAAGCCACAACCCAACCACAGAGTGGTTGAGAGACCCTAAACTTAAGGCTGAGCTTCAAAATCCCTCTGGGAATGACTTTTTTTTTGTCTGAAACCCAGAGGGGTCCATGATTCATAGCCCAGTCCTGCCCTGCAACGACAGCTGCAGAGGATAGGAGGTGTGTTCAGGAGTTCAATCCTCTCTCTGTCCTCCACCATGGGGTTTGGAGCTGGGAATGGAGCAGTGGAGGAGACCCAGGAACAAGTGAAACGTCTCAAGACGGAGCTCAGCACAGGCCAGACCTTTCGATTCCCACCAATGCGAGGGCTTTGCCAGCTTCTGTGATCTTTGAGCTGTAAGTTGAGGATAGGTGGTGTTTGTCCAAAAAACCCCTGACTTTAGGAGTCATGGTCTCTCCTGAGAACCTCTGTTTCCAGAAGATGTAGAGATGGAAACACATCAGGACATTTCCACCTCTTGGAGTAGGTGGGAAAAGCTGGAAAAAGTGCTTTCTATGAGTGAAGAACTTCGGAGGCAACCTTTATTGTATTCAAAAACCTCGTCACTTTAGAGCTGATCTCATTCTCCGTGGGGATGAGTCATGGGGCTTTGAATTTGTGTGGGTGGCAATATAAAAATTTCCTCTGAGTAAGGAGAGCGGGGTTTGGTGAGTGGGCAGTTGGTACTTTCTCTTATCCTCCCACAACGAGACAATGTCGCTTCCAAAGGTGACGGAGTGAATCATTTCTTCTTCATTTAATGGCAGTTCTGGCTGAGCTGCACGTGCATAGCCTGTCCCTGCTTAATTATCATTTCAAAACCAATTAACATAGCCCTTCCAAAAATGAGCTCTATTTGCAAAAGGGCTTTTCAGCAAGAGAGGGGTTTGCAGGCTGGGAGCTGGGGCTCTTTGTCACCTTTCCTCTTGGCCAGGAGCATCTCCTCTGCCCTGTGCGTGCCGTTAATTCAATGATCCAGTAATTAATCAAAACTCAGGGCTAGGTAGGCACTCGCTGCGCCTCGGGCTCATTTCACTGTCACTTGATAATGCACCTCTTATCCTGTGAAACACAAGCTTGGGTGGAGCTTCCCTTTTCACCCCTTTGATTGTTCATCTGGAATCCCAAGAGACTGGAAATGAAATACATTGGCTTTAAGTGATGTTCCCCAGATCAGTAACTGGATCCTGGGAGGATCCCCCGGGGCAGTTTTCCATCAGGTGAGAAGAGGGATGTGTCTCACTGCTGCCCTGACCCCTGCTAAGGCAAGCACATGCTTGAATCTCTTACTTTATTTTTATTTGTGTGATTTAGGGCCATAAATCACGTTCATCATTCCCAGGCTCCCCTGTGCAACAATCAGGACACTTTTCCCTTCGCATTTTGAAACGTGGTGCTGAGCTCTCCATCATCCTGCACTGCCTGGGGACTCATTTGACCTGTCAGTAGACATCTGCATCTGCAGGACTCGTCCCTGGCTGGTGAAGGTTGCACCTCTTGCCTTGCCAAAAGGTGCAAAGGAGGAAAGGACTTGTCCACAGAGAAGAAACTAGACTCTACTCAGCTCCTTGAAAAATAATTACCATTGAGAAATGGAAACATAAAAGCAGATAAACTATTCCTTGAAGAAATAAAGGGAAAATCCCTTAGATTTTATCTTTGGTATTGGGTAAAAAATCCCACTATTGGTGAGAAGGTTTTTATGGTTAAAGATGTCTTGGCCTTATGCTTCCAGCCAATTTTTCTGCAAATGAGAACTCAAATTAATCATTTCCATCCTATCCTCACAGATGGTATTTATATATCTGGCTGGCTCAGGTAGATTGAAGCCCACCATTTTAGGCACTGTCTGGCAAAACAGCCAACAACATGCCTAGAAATAATCCCTACAAAGAAACAGATGAAACATTTTCCTTCCAGTACACAGAAGTCATCTACTTTTGGATATTTATCAGATTAGCTATGCTGAAATAATGATTTTGATAGGAATATTAGCATTCCAGAACAAGAGTGTCTTTTTCCCCTTTACCCTAACACAACTTGGAAGCTGATTTCTCCATATCCAGAGTTAGGCAACTTCTCACCAAGATGGTCACACACCGTCACACATAGTAATATTTCCTTCTCATGCTGGATCTTATGCTCCAGGTCTTTGACAGCTCACAGCACCTTCAGCGAGGTGATTAAGTGTTGTTGAATCTCCTTCATATGGATAGGAAGGAATTGGTGAAGCTGCTCAGGGTCTTGCTACAAAAGGAGCTGAAATCATAGCATTATAGAATCACAGACTGGTTTGGGTGGGAAGGGACCTTTCCAGGCCATCCAGCCCAACCCCCCAGCAGTGAGCAGGGACATCTTCAACCAGATCTGGTTGCTCAGAGCCCTGTCCAACCTGGCCTTGAATGTTTCCAGGGATGGGGCTTCTACCACCTCTCTGGGCAACCTGGGTCAGGGTTTCACCACATTCATTGTAAAATGTGTTCCTTATATCCAGTCAAAATCTCCTCTCTTTTAGTTTAAAACCATCACCCCTTGTCCTATCACTACAGGCCCTGCTAAAAAGTTTGTCCCCATCTTTCTTACAGGTCCCCTTCAAGTATTGAAAGGCCACAAGAAGGTGTCCCCAGAGTCTTCTCTTCTCCAGGCTGAACAGCCCCAACTCTCTCAGCCTGTCCTCGTAGCAGAGCTGCTCCAGCCCTCGCATCATCCTTGTGGCCTCCTCTGGACCCACTCCAGCAGGTCCATGTTTTTCCTGTGCTGAGGACCCAGAACTGGACACAGCACTGTGGGTGGGGTCTCACCAGAGTGGAGTAGAGGGGCAGAACCCCCTCCCTTGACCTGCTGGCCATGCTTCTTTTGATGCAGCCCAGGATTTGGTTGGCTGTATCATCACGTTTGATTTATGTTGCCCCTCGTGCCAGGCTCCACCCCTTTGCACAGACCAGCGGGTTCCTGCAGATGTGTCCATGGTCCATTCAGGGTCTAAGGTCAGGAGGGTCAGTGGAGAGCAGTGATTTCCCCACCCCTCCCAAGCACCTACGTGCTGCAGCGGGGTAATCTCTCGCACGGTGCCACGCGCAAACACGCGCACGTAAACAGACGGAGGAGGTTGCTTGATCTGCCTGGCCCCAGTCAAAGCGTGGAGCTCTGTTGTGGTGCCTGTTGCTATAAACACCCTGGCAATTTACACAAGTATGTGACATTGTAAAAGTTCCTGAAAGATTTTATCTGGTTGGTTTTGGCCGAGAGCCCTTTATTCACACAGAAATGCCAGGTAGAAAGACAATAAGTGAGTATCCATGGGTATATTTTCAACTTCCTAAAGGCCATCACATTGGAAAGGGAGTGGTGGGTTTACTTTAATCAAACATCTCCTGAGTTGAAGAGAAGGTAACCCAGGAAAAGCCTTTCCTTTAAAAAAAAATAAAAATAAAGCAAATTTCTCTATGTTACTCCCTGCACAGATTGACTGGGTGATCTTCAACAATCTCTTGTACCTCTGAGTTATTTTGATTTTAAAATATTAGCTCATAACAAATCTTAAGCTGTCAAAACGAATGGATTGTACAAAATAGCTTCAAGGTTACACAAACAGGGGAGCTGGGAAACAGTTGGTAATGTGCATTCATCTCAAGAGTAGGAGACTTTTATTTTTTTTAAAAGAATTTTTCCACTTGAATACTGACCTTCTTTGTTTTGGGAATTGTTGATTCAATGGCATTGAAATACTCTGTGTAAGGAGAAGGAGGACAAATGGCAGAACACAACTGGACAGAGGAGGGGAAAAGAGGAGCTGGGGCAATAATTGCCAACAGCATATTTGATGAGTTTTTTGATGAGATGCATCTGGGGATGGGTGGGAGCTGGGAAGGGTAAAGCAGTATAAATTAGGACAAGCTTGTGCTGATGAGGGAAATAACTGGGAAAAATCAAGGAGAGGAGGTAAATGTGAGCCTGAGATCAGCTGAAGGTAAAGGGAAGGGGAGGAACTGCTGGGAAGGTCATCTGGTGTGGGGGAGCTGAGGAGAGATTTGGGTCTGAAGAAAGGAAGATGAGAAATGTGAGATGGTCTGGAATTTTGTGCTGGAGGAGGGAACAGGGAGCACAAGAGGGTCCTTTGGAGACAGGAGGTGAAAGAGGAGCTGCAACTGCAGTGGTAGGGGAAACCCAGTACTTCTGTCCTGGCTGGATTTAGGACACACCTCTGAAAAAGAAAAGGATCCAGGATATCCCTACAGCTGGGGGTGGAAAGGAGAGAGTTATCAAGCTGGCTTTGTCCTACTTCCTCTGAGGAGCTCCAGAGGCAGCTGAGAAGGAAAGAGGTGGGTGCAAATTAGGAGCAAATTACAAATAGGGTATGAGACGGAGAAAGTTGGACTGGAAAGATTAGTTGGGGTTTGGGGTGGGAGAGAGATCTCTGCACTTAAAATTGCCCTGGTGGAAGAAGAGGGATGGACTGGAGATGGTAAGAGGAGCAGGCAGCAGTGGTGGGGAGAGAAAGTGGAGAACACAGAGACTGTGCTGGCAACAAGGAGGATATTATGCTGCAGAAGAGGGATATGATGGGACAAAGCTGGTAAGAAGACAACTGGCAGACTTCTCCATCCCTGAGGACCCTTTGCAATAGCCTTCCCTCCCTGGAGCAGGGATCTTGCTGCACCAGGGCAAAGTGCTAGAACAAGCTGCCCCTCAACCCAAATGTGCATGTTCTCCTGCTAAAGTGAATAGATGCAACTTGCTTGTCACAGTGCCACTTCTGAGCCGAGACTCCAACTGTTTTCTTCCCTCCTTTTTCTTGTCCTCATTATTTTTCTGTTTTTTTTTTTTTCCCTAGCTGCAAATCTCTCCAAAACCACTGAGTTCATTAATATCAGCACAGCATCCTAGGTGCTTACAAGAGATGGGTGTTTATATTGACCCTAATTCAGCAAAACATTTAAGCACATGTTTAACTTCCAGCCAGTGAATGGGCCAACAGGGCTAGTGTGTAATTAAAGCTAAACATAACTTAGTGTCTAGTTTATTGAGGGCCTGCTCCACTAATTAGTTAAATCTGCCACGAAAAGTCACTAGGATTCTTAATAAAGCAACAATCTCCAAACAGCTGTTGTGTGACTCTGCCCTGGTCACATTATCTTGTTTGCAGTTTAGATGCCTGAAATATCTGACTTCTCTTTTTGGTTTTTTTTTATATATATGTCTAGAGTTTAATTGTTCATGAGAAACAATCCTTCCTTCCAAAATAAGATATACTAAAGCCACCAAATTTTAATTGATTTAAAAACACATGGTACCTACCAGGTAGGTATAGTAAATCACAGTTGTCAGGTAATTAAATACAACCTGTAAATCACATTGGAGCATGTGAACCAAACATTTGGTGTCAACGCTTTTAATTAACGTTGTAAACCAATATTTCCAGCTGAGGTCGAGTGGACGAGGCGGATAACGTATCAAATGATGGCTAATAAAATATCAGCAGTGGATATGGCACTAATAACCAGTAGCCACTGTGATCTTAAATACCCCAGTTGCACCCCAACAGGTGGCCAGCTTTGCAAGGCGGTATGCAATGTTATTGCAGGGGGATTAAGGATGGTCATTAGACTCTCGTTGCTCTCGTAACGCTGGATTAATTAACCAGCCAGCAGAATTAGCTGCCCCCGGATCCATCACCTGCTAAAATGTACCAGAGGGTCATGAAAGATTAGACTTGGAGGGGGCCCTTGGCCATTTATGCTTTAGACATTGCATGGGATAGAGGAAGGTTGAGAGTCTGGGATAATCAATATCTGCTGCATTTGAGAACTGTTGAACAATTTCACTGAAAAAAAACCCCCAAGACAACAAAAAACCACAACTTTTTCCTTTTTATTAAAAAAATAATGCTCACTGTTAATAAAACTTTTGTTTTTCACCATAAGATTCCTCTTTCAAGCAGAAATCCTTGTTGATAAATCAGTGTTTTGCTGATAAAACCATTAGCTATAACATTTTTTTAAGGCCATTGAAATAGAAAGCACCTCAAATTTTGAAAAAGAATCAATCCAGAGCAGTTCAAAATGCTCAACTTTCATACCATGATCTTTTTTTTCCCTCACAAAAGGAAAAAAACTTCAAGTCTAAGATAGTTCCTCGTTTCCTTCTGTCCACCTCCAAACTCTCCCATGCTTTAAAAAACTGTCCTCTTCCCACGAAGCATTTCAATTCCATCAGGCCAGCATTTCCCAAAATAAAATGAGCATTTCTAGGAGTTGCTAAGCTGGTCTAAGATTCAAATTTCTCTCTAATTGGTCTTCTCATTGCATCTTTCCTCTCCTCTCAGCCATTTAGTTATTAAAAGTGTCCAGATAGTTTTTGTAACCCCTCCATATAGAAATTATCTGAATTTTATTAAGGATTACCTAAAAAAAAACCCCACTGCTTTAGTCACATATCCATTACACCACCGTGAATTTGTCTTAAAAGTGCTTTTTGGCTCGCAGAGCTCCCCGTGGGAGGAAGTTTAAGTTCAGACCAGATTTATCGTGTCCTCAATGCACAGTTGGAAGGAGCCAACGTCGTCACTCAACATTTCTTGCAGGTTTTTTTTTGCAATTTAACAGGGTTTAAAGTCCAGCATTAAAAAGACCTGGGAATTGGTTGCACAAGTGATAATTGTGTCCCAGTGATGTTTATAGACAAATCTGAGTTGGTGGCTTGGGAAGGGGTTTTGAGTGTGATGTGGGTCCTTTTGGTTCAGGAGGGATGCTCTGCTGTGTTGGATTATAGGGGACTGGTGTGGCAGGGACATGGAGCATCAACCCCTGGCCCAGAATTAGTTCCCACCAGAGATGTGTCCAGCCAGTTCCTGGGACCTGAGGTGGGAACACCTTGCCTTCCCAAAGTGAGCATAGAGGGACAACCTGTCCTTTTGATCCCATTCTCAGGACATAGACTCTGGGCTTTTCTCCTAATTTGTGCCTCAGAAACTCTCCTCTTGCCTCCCTTGCAGGGGTTTGGCCCCTTTGCACCACTCCAGGCTGCTCTTCCTCTTCTCCCTTTTAAATAGTGGAGCTGGGTCATTTGTTTTCACCCTCATTCTTCAGAGTTGCTCCACCAGTCCTCCTACCCGGGAAGTGAAGTGGAACAAATAGGCTTTGTGTGGTTTCTAGATGACTGTCAAAGCCCCATGAGATAGATATTATTTGACTGAAAGGGAAAAAGGACTCTAGGAAAGAAAAAAAGGCAAATAAATATTTTATCCCTGCTCTGTTACACCTTTGTTTTGTTTCTTGGTGTGTTGGTTAGCACAAAGCCTGGTGCTTGCTTACTGCTTGTCTTGCCAAGGGGACTTGAACCTTTTTCCTCTTCCCTCGAATTGTTTATTTGCTTAAATAAACAAATATTTTTGGGGTTGAGGAAAAGGTGAACAATCCTCTGGCTTTTGAGATGGCTCTGTAGGAGAGGCTGGCCAAGAGCATCTTCCATCTGCATGGAGCTTGTCCCTCGGGTTCACTGCCTACCCTGACTTATGATGCTGGAGGGGGATGTTTTAATTAGGATGAGTGGATTGAGACTCAGTAGGTGCAGAGAATACAGGGCTTGGGAGAAATAACTTTCAGGCTCCTTCCTGGATTCCAGCTGCTCCCTGTGCTATTCCAGACACATTTACTAAATTTTTCTTCCTGGGCACAAAGGACTAGAAAATAACTGTGAGCAAGAGCTGCCTTTCTCCTTCCATCTCCTTGCAGCCTCTCTCCTTCTTGCATATGTGATGGCTGTCCTCTCCGTACGTGCTCGCTCTCTGAAGAGAAGTTTTCTTGTTTGGGTCCATGTTTTTTGGTACAAGAGGGTCTGGGAGGAAGGTTTTATGGGTTCCACGATACTTATAATAAATCATAGTGCTGCTAACGCTCATGTAACCCCAGGAACCTAGGCATGAAGAGAACTCTTTTCAGACATGAGCTGAGCAACGTTAGCGTGAGTGCTGGCAGCACCGCTGCTGAAATGGAGGGAATTTTGTGGCAGAATGTCATGCTGGGACCTCTATCCTCATTTGTATTCTCCTCTGTTTTCCTTTCCTTCTTGTTTGCTCTGTGTCCTCTGCCAGCAGAGCAGCAAAATAAATCAGATAAAATCTCAGTGGCTTTCTCCCTCTCCTTAGCAAGGAGAAGAGATGTTGAACCTCCTGCAGCCTGGCAGCTCTGCTCAAAGGCAACAGGAGGAGGAAGGAGTTGGGATGTCACACATCACCCCCTCCTTAACAGTTAACAACCCCTGAGATGTTCAACACCAGGTTGGCAAAAACCTCCTGTGCAAATCCTCCGGATGTTTTCAATATGGCAACAGAGACTTTCATCCCTGGAGCCAAAGGAAGGACTTGGGGCTGTTGGAGGAGCAGCTTGAAATGTTCTCCTGGGTCCAACAGGATTTGTCCCCATTGCATGTGTCACACTTCTCCTGCACTTTCCCACTGCATTCTGCTATAGGGCTGGATGAGCTAGCTCACAGAGCTTAATTGTTCTTCCACAGCGCTAAGTAATTTACACCCCAGGGCTTAATTGTTCCTTTGTGCTGATTCCCCAGTTGCACTCCAGGGCTTCCTGCAGATTTTGTGGGCACCGCTTGTGGAAACAGAGGAGCGGGGACAAATAGGGCAAGAGTGAGTGATGTGCCCATGGTTGGCTTTCCCTCTCTCCCTTCCCTCTTTCCAAGCCCTTCTCTCTCCAGGCACGCATGTTGAGACAGTTTGCAATGATCTAGGTGAGAAGCTGGCAGAGCAGAAGCTTAAATCTCAATTACCTTCCTTCTTGTCCGTTTGCACAGGATTCTTATCTGCCGCCGTGTAACTCTCTGTGTTTAATTATATGCAGTGATAATCCTTCACACACTGAGCACATTATTAAGCAATTCCTAAGATAAGTAGTTTTCTGGATCCCCAATTATGATTAGATATTGGCAATCAAACTGTCTTCTACTCTCCCTCTTGGGCTAGCCTGCCAAAACCAGTCTTGTTTGGGTAGGTGAGACACGAGATCCATGTGGGAAGCTGCCTTGGAAGGAGAAATTTAAACAAGAAACTGTGCATGGGTAAAAAATATATATGGCCATGAAGGTCTGCATGAAGTTGGTTCAGATGTTGACTTGCAGATCATTTTATCCTCCACCAGTGTGTTACACATCCTAATCCATCATTTGAGTCATGAAAGCCACAAAGCTGTGGCAGCTCTCAGGTTTTGAATTTCCCTTTTCAATCTTTATCATGGCAGACAGAACGAGAGAGATCTCTTTTTGCAGCCATCCTCCAGCAGTCATGGTGTTGGAGTTGTCACAGCTTCGAGGTCTGAATCTGAGAATGAGTGGAAATGAGTTTCTTCTACTTCTTCACATAGTTCATGTTCCCTGGTCCTCTGGTTGTTTTTACTGCCCTCCTCTACTCCCTCCCCAGTACATCTGCCCAATTCCCATGTTAGCAGTAATGGGAAGATGAATTCACAGAATCACAAAATGGTCAGAAGGAAGCCCTGGAGATCATCTAGTCCAACCCCCCCTGCCAAAGCAGGTACATCTAGAGCACATCACACAGGATTGCATCTAGGCAGGATTTTAATAGCTCCAGAGGTAACTCAAGACTTTGCAACTTGGTAAAGACATTAGCAGCCCACCACACTCTGGTCCCATTAGATGAGATCCTCCTTGCCTTCCTACTTATCCCTCCCAAATATTGGCACACTTTGCAGAGCAGGGATGAAGGTCAGCAGAGTGTGATCAGGCTGGCATGTGGAGCTTCCCCTTATCCATCAAGGAGATGTGATCAGGCTCCACAGTCAGTGGTATCTCTTGCAGCAGAATTTTCCCTCTTTTGCCCACTTATGCTACAGCTTTTCTGGTGCCATCTTCAGACTGTTTCCTTGTGGTTCCCTCATTCAAGAGGTCCCCCACCCTTCACCCATGAGACCCATTGTGCTGGAAGCCTGCTGGGGCACAGCCACACAACGTAGCATCACTGTGCTACAATGGGCAAGGGATTATGGGGATTCCTCCTAATTCTGTACAGGAAAATGCTGTTTGTAAGTGTAATTGAGAGGCTGGCTTTGGAGTCGATGACTCTAAGCTTGTGTTGTAGATAGATCATGTTTCACCTCTTCTAAGGCATTTAAGAGCTTACCAGAAAAACCAATGTCATTGCTCAATCTGTGGAGCAGCTATAATGCAACTTGCTGTCTCAGTTCCTTCCCTCCAAGATACAGTGGAATCAGATTTATTTTCACTTTTCACGCTCTCTGAAAGTTGTGGTTGTCCCCTCCTTCAGTGTTGATGCATATATGTGTGTTTGTGTACGTGGTGTAAAGCCATAGCCTACGAGTTGCCAGTGTAATCACTGAGGGTGCTTTCATCCACTCTCCAGATACTCCTGGTGAAAGAAATATTTAGTCATAGTCATTGGCAGGAAATATTTAATCTTGACTTCACAATATATGTGATCCTATGAGTTGCACCAGGATGGATTCTCCAGCAGTGTAAAGGAACTCAGCTCAGAGGGAGTGAACATCAGTTTGTAGAGAAGATTTTTCCCCACCTCAATATTCAATGGTTATTAGCTGAATCCTCACTAATTGCACTTTGTCTTTAACGTGCAAATGTGTGGAAGCAGCTTAGATAACCCCCAACCTACAGAGTCTTCTGCACTGTATTTAAGAATCGTCAGGTTTGATTTGTGGGGCTGTCAAAACAATGGAGATCTCTGTAAAAGTCTTCAAATGTTTGCAGCTTGCAAGAATTAAACTGGGATCCGGGGACAGAAGGGTCAAACTCCTAAAACTTGATGCTAAATCTGCTGTTTGAAGAACATTTGCAAAAATTAGGAGGTGAGGGCATCTCTAGCAAAGAGTAGTAATGCCCAGGTGCTCCCTGGTAAGACATTTTTTGCTCCCTTGAGTACAAATTTGAAAGTGGAAGAGCCCTGGTCTGACAGTGTCTTTGTCCTACAGCCAAGGACAGATCTTGCCACACATCAGAGCTCGTAGATCTCCCCTCTTGCCCAGGTTGCATCTCCATCCAGGGCCAGCTTTGCACACCCAGCGCGACGTGCCAGCTCCGTGCCCCAGCACCACCCTCCCTGCTCGGTGCCCTCGCCGAGCTCAGTCATTACCTCCCTTAATGAAGGAGCAGTTTGTTGGCACGCAAATCATCAGGTTCAGCACCCCACTTCCCTTCAGGAGGAATAACAATTGTGAAAGAGCACGAGGAAGGTAAGCAGATAGCAAGCAAAGAGCTTTGCTAATGCTTCCCAGCGTGCCAAAAACAATACATTTTCTGCAGGAATGCCTCACGTTTTGCTAGTCTGCTCCGTTGTGCCTCTCACGGCGTTCTTGCAAACGTTAATTAATTACAGTCTCATTACGTCTCTGTTAGATCCATTTATTTATTTATGAAGAACTTTCCATCCCCAAGCGCTCTGGAATCTGTTAATCACCTCAAGGCAAACAGCGTGCCCGGAGAGACGAGATCTGCTGCGAAAAGGCTGGGGATAAACACAAAGAGGCTCTTGTGAGCGAGGCTCTGGGTTGTGATTTCCATCAGGACTTGATTTTTGCTTCTGTCATGAGTTTCTGCAAATCAAGTCACTTGAATTTGGCCTTGGTGTAAGCCAGCAGGGTTTTTCAGAGCTAGGTGTAAAGGATAAAGGTCCCATCTGGGGTTTGATTGCTCCTCATCTGCTTTGGAGCAAATGAAAACAGATTAATTTAAACCACAGCTGGTGGAGGCAATGGGAGAGTAACTGCCTGGGCATCTGCCTTGATGCAACAATCCATGTAATACTTTTTTTTTCTCCTACCATCTCTCACTTTCTTATTTTCATTGCAAGATCTTTGGGACTGGAAGGGGCTATTTCTTATTCTGTGCTTGCCCAACATGGGAAATGGGTTTGGTTTTGTTTCTCCGTGGTGCCATTTGCAGCTATAACCTGCCAGCTTATAGCGTTGGAGGTGGAGAATATTAGAGGGAGAATTTTTGGCTGGTGGCAAGCAATGAGCCCAGCAGAAATAACAGCAGGGTTTCTGGGTTGCCTTTATGCCATCTCCTTGCCATGGGACTTTTCATAACCATGTCAGGAGATATGGAGCAGGGTTTGGTGAACTGCACGGTGTAGCTGCAAGTCCAGCTATAAAATAATACCTGACTATCAGTCTGGACATCACTCCTGACCTTTGGAACATGTTTAGCACCCTTCACTTACCTACAATAATCAGGTTTTACTGGGACCTGGTATTGCCCTGAGACCTTTGGTGTCCACTGCCCAAGAGACTGGATCATTAGGTGACCAAATTTCCCTGTTCCAGACTCTAAAGAAGTCACTGGAGGGAAAAGGGAGCTGGTTGATGCTGGGATAAAGCCAGCTTCACACCTGGAAGTGGCTTTCTAGCTGGGGTGGGGTGCCCCAAGCACTTGGCAGTGCTGAGGGTCCCGCTGTGCCCGTCACCCATTCTCACCTCCAGCCACGGTTCTCCTCCAGCATTAACAGGTCTCCGCTTGGCTGAATGAAAACACGGTGAAGAGACACCACCACACAGGAGCAATTAGCTCCCATGAAACTTTCCACCATTAGGAACAATGGCTGGCTTAGTTCTCCTCTGATTGAATTAATGATATTCTAACAAGTGACGGTTTTTTCCTTTTAAATTTTCTCATTTGGAAGGAATTCCTCGTCATAAATTACACGGATAAAAATTAGGCCGGTGTTTTGTATTGTTTACAACAAGCACTTCAGGGTTATGGATGTTACTCATTGATTTATAATGTTTAATTCTTCTTTCCCTCCCCTCAGTTCAAGCTCTTCATAAATCAAGCAGAGATGTCAACTCTGTGTCAACATTTCACTCAGCCTGCAAGTTGCAGGCAAGTTGGGACAGCGGATCTTATGGAGAAGGTTGACTCTTCTCCTTCACTGTCTTTCCCATTTTGATGAAACAATAAGAAGGTGAGGCTGGCACTTGTCAGTTATTTCTGAGTCACATTTCATTAGGCCTTTTTCAAACACTCCAGAGAACAATGTTGGAGGCAAGTGATCCAAACAACTCATGTTCCCGCTTGTGCACTTGTGGGTTAGGGCAGCAGCTGCCGTGGAATTATACTGGGAGGCTCAGCAGGTGTCTAATGGTCCTGGACCAGATCCTGGATGATGTCAGGCAGTTCTCATCCTGCCAGACTCCTCTTCCCCCCCAATCCCAGTGAGTTCCTGGGGTCATCATTTTGAAAGCCTGAAGAAGCAGTTGGGTTGTTGGGTTTTTTTTTTTTAAGTGATGGAGCTTCCAGGAGAGTCCAAAGCAAGTTGGGTGCAGCTGGGTAGAGTTACAGGGGACCTACTTGGGCAAATCCCAAAAGGAAGAGGACTTAAGGGGTTTTGGTGAACAACATTGCACAAGTCTGCAGTGAAATTAATGGGAATTAGGGACCTAAGGACCTCTGAGAGCCTCTCTCAGCATCTGTCCTCATCACAGGGTAAGTCAGTCCCTTTGGAAAACTGGGAAGAAAAGCTTCCTTTCCTCAAAGTTGTTGCTAAGAAACACCATAGGTCTGGCAAAGAATATCCAAAGATGTGGGTGGATCGTAAAGTTCCCTGACCAAGCCAAAACTGAGCATTTTTGGCCCTTTGCTAGGGTCAAGTTGTCCAGGAACTGATGAGATCTCAGCATTGCTTTGCCATCATGAGGATGCCCAGGGTCTGACCCTCAGTAGTCACAAGATTGGTGATGATCCCACATGAAATCCATCCTCCAGGGCTGAACATAGACGCTTCTGGAAATGAGGTCTTGGATTTCACTCAGGTTGAACTTGAAGTTAACTGAGTCACCAGAGATGGTTGTTCTTCATTTCTCCCAACTGTCTGCTCCATGCCTACATCATCAGCAGGCACTTTAGGAGGAACCAGGCTTCACATTAAAACCAAAGGATCTTGTAGGTGCAGGTATGTGTGTGTGGGGCTATCTCATATAATTCCTGCCTACACTAGGCGGTCTTATCAGCCTGCCACTTTCCGAAGCAATAAGACTCGCCCAGTTGTAATAACAAAAGTAAATAAATACATTTTAATGATCTGATGCTGGCAATTAACAACGCTGGAAAAACAGATGTCTCCCTGAAGAGCTCATAAGGCAGCCGATTGCATAAGCCAGCCCATTATGTGGAGATGAGTTGATTATTAAAAGAAAACATTTAGCAAATGCAGAACAGGATATTCATCTGCTATTACATAAGGGTAATAAGCAATTGAATTGAAGCAGTGATAGAGTCTTCCAGCCCTTACCAAATGCCAAGTGAAGTGTATTTATGGCCTCCGATGTGAAAGAGTCCTCCTTGTTTTTCCAAGACGAAGGGGGAGATCTTTCAAGAGATAATAAATAAAATAGACTCTAGTTGCTTTAACATGAAGCAAGATGAGTCCTCTGGATTACTTTGGATTAGTCTGTTGCTAGTGGCATGGAGGTTTGGCTCTGGGCCATTTATTCACCTAGAAGACGTACAGCTAATTGGAAAAGCACCTGTGATGAGATGTAGCTCACCACCTGCACTTTGCTGAAATAAAATAAGCCTCCATAATTGACTACATTACCTATTCATGTTATGAAATCACCCCCAGGCATTTTTATTATTATTATTATTATTATCATCATCTCCCCCTGCTTCCCCCCCCCACCCTCTCCTCTACTTCCCCAAGCTTTTATGAATCAAACTTTTGTCTCTTGCTTTTTCCTTGGGAGCCCCAGGATTGTCCCATGGTATCAAGACCAGGGCTTCTCTGACTGACTCACTTCTCCCTGCAGGGTAGACCTTGGAAATTAATCCTTCTTGCTAGGGAGAAGAAATAGTTTGACATTTACCTGCTTGTTCTCATGGGTCACATCCTCTTGCCAATCTCCCCCCCTTTTCTTCCCCAAAATCCAATGGGAGTTTTTTGACTGCTGTTGGAATAACCTAGATGATATCTCATGATGATAAAAAAAACCACTTCTTGTTGGCTTCTTTGTTCAAACTACACAGGCTGAACTTTGCCCAGACATCATTAGCAGGAGATGTTTGGAGCCCAGCATGGTCAGTTGGTTTGGAGATGGGTAGGCACTCTGACCACATTTGAAAACACATTGGTCACATCAACCTTTGCTGGAAGACTTTGTGCTATGGAATGGAAAGACAAAGTGCAATGAGTGAGTGACAGCAGGCACTGGGGAAAGAGAGGACAGATGGTCACAGGTGGGTGGCCTCAGGAACTTGTACGCTTAGGACAGGACAGCCCTGCTTCTGGCAGCAGCCAAGTCTTACAGGGATTAAAAACCTCAGACACAAACCTCTGTTGCCACATAATTGGTAGGGAAATGAAGACTGAGATAGGAAGACTCGTGGAGAAGAGCCATAGGAAATTCCTCCTGTTTTATCTTCTCCTCTCCACTCCTCCTGGCAACTTTGCCACAAACTTGAGCTGAGCTCAAATCAAACCATATCTCTGTGTGGCCCCAAAAAAACAGATAAAGAGTTTCAGGGCATTTCCTTGTCCTTTGCATATCCTGATTGGAGAGGAAAGCAACTCTAAGCTCCTGTGGTCGGAGACACTGTGCCAAAACGTGGGCCTGATTTCCAAAGTGAGTGACAGAATGGAGAATAAAACCCAGGAGCCAGGTTTGTTCCCAAGTTAACTGAAGTGTTTAGCTCCATTTGCCAAACCTCTATCCTCAGCACCAACAACTGGAGATGCTGTGGACTTCAGCATGAACAAGCAAACCGGGTTGTTGTTTGCCATTTCCAATCACGAGGGGAAAGTGCTTAATTATGGTGCCTGGTTTATAATTATTCCTGTTCTGAGTTGATAATTACTGATGTGACAGCACAAATGGTTGTGTCACTTTTGGATTAAATGACCCTGTTAAAACTACTGATGTGCCCAAAATAACCAGGGTCAATGGGAGGATCTGTTGAACCCTTTTAGGCAGTAAAAGAGCAGTAGACAGAGAAGCCTCCTGCACATGGCAGGGGGTGTGTGGGCAGGGCTGAGGATGGTGAAGTTGGGATTTTGGGTTGAAAATGTAGAGACATGAGCTCTTCTGAGCTTGCTGAAGGGGCCCCATCGGATGCCTGGACAAGGATATCTGAAATTTTTCTTCTCTTGCATTAGAAAAAAATAGGTTTCTGCAATGAAATTACTTCTCTATAAGCAGGTCAGCCCTGGACATTGAATTTGGTTGGTGTACTATTCACCCATGGGATGTGATCATGCAAAGTCCCACCCGTTGACCTGCTGTTTGGGCCAAAGAGGTAACTTCAGTCTGGCTACTCGAGGCTGCGTACTCAATGCACTGGGGCTCAGCAAACATTCATGATCAGGCTGCACTCCCAAAAACCCCCCTAATCCAAGGAGGAACTTACAGCAAGAAGTAATGAAGCCTGGCCCAAGGGCTGGGGGTAAAAGCCAGAGCTGCACCGACCGTGAGAAGCCAGAGGGTGTTGGGACTCGGGAATCTCGTTGAGCGGTGGATGGAGCCAGGTGTGAAATACCATTGCCAATCAATCTCTCAGGCTGCACATGTTGCAAGACATCCCTTTCCACTTCCCAGAAGCTGCTTAGACCCAAGGGTTAAGTTCAGGCCCAGCTTTAAGCGACACAGCTGCAATTTCTCATCACGGCATCTTTTCCATCCCTTTCCTGAACGGGGAACAGCTCCAGTTGGGAAGAGCCTTGCCACATAACCTGAGAGACCCTAATGGGTGAGGGCCCCTCTGCAGATGAAACGTGCTTGGGTGCGTGTGCTGGAGGCCTGTATGGACTTGCTGTTCACCTCTCTCTTGTTCCCAGTTGCTGACGTGATGGCCCTGGCTTGGCTCCACTGCTCGGTCTCCTCTAGATGGGACTGTTCACGGGAAATGTTCCACCAGTGATGGAGCTTGGAGGTCCCCTTGTGCACAGGTACGCATGCAAACTCCAATCTGGAGCTGGTTTAAGACATATTCTGCTTCTCATGTCCCTCTGACTTTGCATTTTGAGGATTGTACCTAAAGAGGATTAGCTATGGAAGGCAGATCCTTTGGGATCCTGTTGGTATCCTATCTCAGATACTTGGGCAGGACTCATCCAGTGACCCTGGACCTTATCCCCAGAGGAATGAGAGGCAAGATCCTGTAAGCTCAGGATCTGCAAAGCACTATGCAGGGGACCAGGAGATCCCATTGCTCCTGCAGCAAGAGCCTTGGTGTCCTCCTCAAGTCCAGCTAAGGACTCGTTCAGTTGCAGCACTCAGTTTCCAGCCTTTCTGCTTGTTCAGAATAGTTTATTGTTTTTTTTCTGATTTCCAGGCAAAACAGGAAACTGTTGGTTTGTGTTTTGGATGCCAGTGAGGGGTGTGTGTGTCCACGTATGCATGTGATGGAAATGAGGTGCGTCTCTCAAGAACATTGAAGCCAAATACAAGTTTCCCACAATCAAAGCCCGTGAAAAATGCAAGTTCTTGCTCAGCCATGAGAAGACCTTGCAGACCTTGCCATGAACCAGTTATCCCAGCACAAGGTCCTCAGCCCAGGTCTGTAGAAGAGACCAGTGGTATCTCAAGGTACATCCAGGCAGGGAATGGGAGGTGATTAGGTTTTTGCAGTGCTGAATTACTGAGGTTTAGTTCATTACCAACCAGGAAGGTGGCTTCAGCAAATGCGTGGAATCCTGTATTTACATCCCATCTCTGGGATAAGAGGTGCACATGGGCAGTGTCTACGTTGCAGGTTTTCCTCATCACTGATGCTTGGAGCTCACCTGCATCTCAGGGCAGGTCCACAGCTAAAATTAATTCACTTTCCTCAGACACACAGAATTAGAGCTGTACCAGGCTGACCAGCACCAGGACTTCATGCACCACGGGCTAAATATTCCCTAACTCCAACCCCTGACATGATTACAATAGGGTTGGGGGGTGGTTTTATTTTCTTCCTGAGGCTCCTAAACATTTTAGCTTTTACTATTTTAATTGACCTCTGAGAAAAGAGCAGTATCAAACCCAGGAGCTCAGATTGCCAAAGTTATTATCCTGTTGTGTACAATGAGTGATTATTTTACATATATAGATAAATAGATAGATAAGTATAAACTCCTTTTTCTGCAAAGGCAGCAGTTCAATAAATAATTAATGTTTCTTAATCCTGTAGCTATTTCTCTCACTGTAAAAAAAATTAATTGGTTTTCCATCATCTGTTTCCCTCTGACCTGGAGGTATCTGGCACGGCGTTCGTGCCCCTGCTTAAACACGCTCCTTGTAATCTTTGTCATGCCCATGGTACAGAATCTGGGGGATAAACAAACTAATCAGAGATATTAGAGGCACCTCCAGGAAGATTTAGTCATCCTAACACTTATGCTTATGCAGCATCCATCCGTCTGGGAATAATTAAGCCTCTCAGCCCCTGATGAGGTAAATGCTGCGCTCGTTGGTGTGCAGACTGGTAAACAGAGTCACAGAGAGGTTACATGGTTTGCCCCAGACCACACAGTAAGTCAGTGGCATCGCCAGAAAGGGAAAAATATCCCCATTTTTTTCTCTCTGTGAGGCCACATTGCCTCTGAGATGTGCTAGAAATTCAGTGATGGACAGGAAAGGGGCTGTAGATCATCCACCAGCTCCAAGCAGGAACCAGGTGAGTATTAAACAGAAAAAACTTGGGCATGCTACATGCAGGCTCCAGGGAAAGGCAAAACTGTTCTTAGATTGAAAATGCTTTTACACCACCAGCTTAGGAAAAGGAGTGGAGGGGGATAAGGTGAAACAACTCAGAGGTCCTCTGTTTAATTCAGGTCTTGCTGCTGTTCTTGCACCAACGATCTGACCCACAACCTGCCTCTCCTTCACTGGGGACACAACTAAGGACACGGGGGCTCAGCTGGGAAAGCAGGACCAGACCCTCGTTCCCAGGGGTTATCAGGGACACTCTGCTCTTGTCACATAACCTAATCCCTCTCACAAGCTCCAGCTTCAACCTGGGGCCTATTTGTGCTTTACATTTGCAGCCCATTGCTGTTTAATTCTCCCACTCTTAGCCCTGGTCCTACATCACAGCACCAACCCTGTGCGTGCCCTGGTGCTACCAGATCCATCACCAGCAAGAAGCACTGGCAGCAAGGTAATATTTACTTAAAAATAAGCACATTTAACAGAAATATTTAGAGAAAAAATTGTTTTACAGGAGGGAAAAGGACTTGCTCTTACTGCCTGTCAACTTCTTCTGATGCTGCAGGGCTACCCTGGTCCCAGCTTGCTCCCCACAGCATCTCTGGTCCCTGCTCTTCTTTTTTAAATGCTATTGTCCTTTTGATCTTCTGTATCCTCCAACCTTCACCCTTTCAGCCCCAAACTTTACAGGCTGCTGAGGGAAATGGGAAGCCCCTTAAAGCTTCTCAGCAGTATCTCCTGACAACCCTCAAGTGTTTGCTGCAGGGTGACATTGAGATATTGTGTTTTCTCCCAGTTTAGTTTTCCTCTCAGCCACGTGCAGATGCTGAGCATCCTGTTCACTGGGAGAACACACAGCATCCATAAATCATCTCCAAGCCCTCCTGCCTCTCTCACAACAGCACTGCTTTGCCTCAAGCTTCTGCCTTCCCCTTGAGCTCATGGTGGTGGAGAATAGCTTGCTGCAGCAACGAGCTACTGCCCTCATTTAACAGGGAAAACCATGGAACTGCAGAGAGAAACTGTAACAACTGGTAAGCTGGAAAATGTGATTTTTTTGTACCTGGTAGTTCATGTCCTGACTGCTTCCCATTAGGCTTTTGGGGTCTAGTGTCTCCTATGGTCTTAGCTACTGGTGGTGGCTGAAACAGCCATCGCTGCTGTTGCTTTATCGGTGTCACAGAGCTGAAAAGCAGCGTGAAATCTGTTATTTCAGGCTCCTGTGGTCTTGTATTAACTGGTGCTGTTGCTCCCATTTTGCTTGGGAGACTGGAAGGGTGAGCTTGCTGCCCTGCCTGGGCTGAGGACAGCAGCTCTCATGGTTTTGCTGGGTGTGTGGGGGGGATTCAATGGTCGTTCATGCACAGATTGTGCCCAAAAGAGTTAACTGATGGGGAAACAAGAGCCAGTTCAGCCTAGGGGAGCTAGCAAGTACGAGCATTTTCCTCATGTGGAGCTTTGTTTAATTACGTCTGATGAAGGCTTCAGTGGGAGCCATCACTGCCATTGCACTTTCTGGAGTAAATTCCTTCCCTTTGATTCGCAATCTGCTCACATCCCTTCTGGCCAACCTCGTGCAAACAGCCCTCCAGGCTGCAAAATCAAATGGAAAAGGTAGGCTCACATGGCATGGCCAGAGTTGGAGACAAAAGGGTGTGATGGGAGAGGCCAGGAGGTTACAGGGTAAAGATTCATGCTCCAAACTATCTCCACACATGTCCAGACTGAACTCTCACAGATATCTAGAGATCAGGTCCTGAAGACCAGCACCCCTGAGAGGCTTGACACAAATTCAGCTGGATGGTCCCGGTGTACCCCAGCCCCGTGGCTATGGCAGGGCAGTGGAGCCCCAGCACCAGGAGTTAAAGATGCTTCATGTCACCCCATGCACCAAAACCCCCTAAAGCAGAGTTACCTCTTGAGAGATCTCTGTAAAGTTAAATCAGGAGAGCCTGAGGCTGGGGCAGAGCATGGATGTGATGGCAGAAACATAGAATCATAGGATCATTAAGGTTGGAAAAGATCTCTAAGATCATCAAGTCCAACCATCAACCCAACACCACCATCCCCACTAAACCATGTTCTGAAGTGCCACATCTACACCTTTTTTTAACACCTCCAGGGATGGTGACTCCACCACTTCCCCGGGCACCCTGTGCCAATGCTTGACCACTCCTTCAGTAAAGAAATTTTTCCTACTATCCAACCTAGACCTCCCATGATGCAACTTGAGGCCATTTCCTCTTGTCCTATCAGATCACATCTATCACATGGGATTAAGTCAAGTACAGTTCTCATGCCATAGCAGGGATGTGTTAGGAAAAAGACATCTCCTTTTTCAGGGCTTCTTCATTTTTAAGACCACATTTGAAGAGGAGACTTGTCTGGAAAATTGGCAAAAACACCTCGTGCTACATGAACTCTTGATCCAGTGGTTAATTATTTTATCTATTAGCACTTACATCTTACTGCTAATCCTGCTTCATTTTGTGTCCTCAAGAGACTCAGATCATGATCCTGCCCCGCGAACCGCACAGAGACGGCAGCGTTTCCCGGTAGGAGCCGAGAGATCACAGCATCATTCCTCATGGGAAAACAGGTCTAGGAAACTTCACCGAGACATAGACTTCATAGAATCATCCTGGATATATTTATATATTAAAATGTAGCAGAAATGACCTATGCTAGCATAAATAACTGCATTTACTCATTACTCATCCTTTGCCTTTGGAATTTTCCTTCTTTTATTGCTGTTTTACAATAGTAGCAATAGCAGAATAGTAGTAAAACTATGGAGCATTTGTCTAATTACAGCTCAATTTAATTATCTCTCTGTTTCATGGCTCCATTCTAATGAGGTCTTCAGGTTGTTACAGTTGATGATGAACTGGCTGTAGAAGTGTTATCTGCTCCTCACCTGAATAAGAGCCATTCAAGGCAGAGACCAGCGAGGGCCTTTGAAAGGGCGCAGCCTCGCTCTTTCTGCCTTGCACACAAAACCATCCCGATTGTGAAATGCCTGTTGGAAAGGCAGATAAAAAAATTAAACAGCCACAGGGCACCCAGGTTGGTGGATGAGTTCCAGAAACATTAGGTCATAGATTAATTTTTCTTTTCTCCCCCCCCTCTTTCCCAAAATACACTCCGGCACTTTTCCAGCAATTATCAAAAGTCACTTTTTATAGCCAGGGTGTCTACTACAGCACATTGCTCCAGATTCTCTTCCATTGGCTTCGTTCTCATCCAATTTCCAAGCTTTTCTTTATTTATTTTACATTAAGGTGGAATGGGTCTAGAAGCAGGAGGGCAGATTTCCCTCCAGATCACTCCAGCATAAACCAAAATGAGCACCCCTAAGGTCAGTACATCTCCACCAGAATGAATTGTTCTCCTTGGAAGCGGGGCAGAGACCTTGAGACATTTGTTTCTCTTGTGCTATGGCCTCTGCCACTTGGGATTTATTTTCTGTTGACATCCTACAGGCTAAACAGCAAGTGGGGAGGAACCTGCTCCTTCTCATTTATAATTATTTGCGTGGAAAAGCGCGGACCCAATTAACAGTCACTGCGACAAAATTGTGGGATTCACTCGTGGTGCTTTACTGCTCTGAGCAAAAATCTATTGCAACTGCAGAGCAATGACATTACTTTCAGCATAAATAGTGTTGCTAAAGTGCTGCCTGGCCCAGGAGCCTATCGTGCTGTGCTTTATAATGCACCTTCTATCTAGAAAGTGGGAGAAGTGAAGTGGCTTAACAAGGGCCACGGCAATAAGAGGTAGAATCTGGGGAAAACCCACCAATAACAGAGCTGCTGATGATCTCAGACAGCAGAATCTGCCTTTGGTAGCACCACAGACTCAATGATCTTGTCTTGGTGTGTGGGAGCAGCAACCTCATCTTCTGGCTGCTCATAAAGCATCCCGTCCCTAATGGGTGCGATGCAAATGGCAGGGTGACCTCATTCATCTCTAATAAGGAATGAAGTCTGCAGACCAAACACAACACTCTGTGTCTGTTATGTAGGTCATTTGGATTCAGAATTTCTTCTCAAGTCACATAAAGATTTGAGGGCAGAGTCCATATAACCAGTCTTAATCCTAGCTCTTGCTTCTGGGCAGCATTCCCACTACATTATCCTCCTTCAATGACTGATTAAAAGAAAGAGGAGGGCTGCTTTTATAATACCTGCCATTGACTTCAGCAGTGCAAGGTCTGCAGACCACTGAAGTACATGTCTAGCTATAAACATCCACTTCAGCCCCAGGATCGACAGTGTTGTGCCCAAATGTTTTCTAGCAAGTCTAGAAAGCAGAGATGGAGAGCAACTCTGGAACAGCATCTGATCTACCTGCCCACTCAGGGTGCAAAGGCAGAGACAACTCTATCTAATCTGTGTTTGACACTCTTGTCTATTTTGTCCTTAAAACCCACCAATGACTCAAATCCCATCTTTCTGTAAGGAATATATTCTGGCTTTTTATTGTATTTAGGTGTTTCCTAAAGGTCAGCCTGAACCCCTTTGTTCCAGTTCCACTGCATTTCTTACTCATCCCATTGAGAGTGAACAGAGGCTGTTTCACTGCCTCAATTAAATATTTTTGCATGGCTTTAATTATTCCCCCCTCTTTGACCTTGCTTTTCTCGACTGAGCAACCTTGTCTTACTCAGGCTTCCTTTAGATGTATTGTTTTCCAGACAATCAATCCTGCTGCTTACTCTGTTGCATAAAACAGAGGGATGATTGTCCTCAATCCCCAAACTGAAATTAATTTAAATCTAAGTAGATAATGGAATCCTGTTGGATCAATATCAGGTGATGATCTAATATATTGACTAGAGATCTCTGTCTGAGTAGTGAGGGGTTAGTCATCGATACGTGCATAAATGACAGGGTATCTGTGGCCAGACTCAGCCTGGGTTTACAAAATCCACATCCAGGTCATCTACATATGGAATCTGGGCTCCCTCTGAGTCTATGAGCAGTTGCCCAAAGATGGGGGATGAACCAAAACCCAACAAAACCCCACAACTCTCTGTGGCTTAAACTAGAGACCCAGTCATGGAGCAACGATGCAACTCATGTCATCCATCACAGGAGACTGTCACAGGGGGATGAGCCATAAAAGCTGTGGATTCTCCCATGTTTTATATAGGGCTCAGCCTTTCAAAGCTTTTTTTTGCCCTTCCATGCAGCCACTGAAGAAAGAGCTGTGGCCAAAGATGATCAGGGTAGTTTGAATTACCTCCTCTCTGTCTGATGTCTACAAAAAGAGACCAAGCCCTGAGGTTAAGCAGGGTGAGATGAATTTGGGTGCCATGGGATTTGGGTGTGCTACTGTACCCAGTCAAAATCTTCTCCAAAATCTCCTCCAAAAGTCCCTGCTACTTCCATCCTTAGTCCAGGCTGGGTTAAGATCATTAAGCACCTTTCCAGAGAAATTATACCCTATGCTTAAAACATCAAATCCAGGAGCTCACAAGCCACAGAAGATCATCTCCTGTCACCTTAAGTAGATGGTGAGACATGGGAATCTGAACACGACCCAAATAGCCTGAGATATATCTTGTACAGTGACGTGGACTTAAAAGAAGAAAGACAAAAAAAAAAAAAAAAAAAAGAATTAAATTAGCACACAAAATATTAAGTCATTCGTATTTTCTGCAATTAATTTATCTGTCATCAATAGACTCATAAACTATTTGACTCTGTGACAGCTTGGAAAGAGAAGATGCCAACTTTTCCTGCAGGTGTGCATCTGCTTGGGAAGACATCAGCAATTGTACGTGCAGGGAGGGAGGATGATAGGAGGGAGACAGAGGGGGTTGTGAAATAAGATGGGAGGGAAAGGGTTGGCAAAAATGCTGGGTAGCTGCATTTGTCCTCCTTAGAGATGGGGCGAAAAAAGGATTGCAAAGGCCTGGCCTCGAGCAGCGTTCCCCAAAGTAATTTGTGAGCCCCTTACTGCAGGATTTTATTAATCTGGCTTCAGGCAATAAACTTATAAAAGAGAGCCCAGGGCAATATAGAAATGGATCAGCACATCTCCTATATTCAGTGTGATACCTAAAATATGTATTCAGGGACAGATATCAGGTGCTAACATGTCCTTGTGATCATAAATCTTCCTGATGTCATGAGGATGTAGTTCCCTTTATGGGGTTTTTTTCTTGCATATTTTCTCTTCAGAGCTTCTGCCTTGGCACTGCTATGGGTACCTCCACGCTGAGCCTGTTGCATGGCCATGAACTACCAGATTTTGGGGCTCAGGAGATTTGGAAAATGACCTGAGTGAAGACAGGTCTGATGGGTCCTGGTAAAGTCCAAGCAGAGGTGAGCAAGAGGGATGTTATAAAAAACCAGACAGTGTCATGGGTGACCCCCCTGTCTCCTATCAGGATGGAAACATATGAAATAATCCCAGGATATGAGATGTTTTAGCAGATCTCAAGGATTTTCTCTGAGCCAGGGCAGCCTGGCTTGGAGGGGATGGGAGATGCAGAACTGAGGAAGAGACCTGAGCATGGCCAATGGGCCTTGGTGTTTCCAAGTACCTTCAGGTGAAACCCCTCTATGGCAGCACCTAATAAAATGTGAGTCAGCCACAACCTGCCTTTCCTATTCACAGCTCTACTACCAGGGCAAGCTGAACTGTGGAGCTGAGAATAGAGAGCTAGTCGTGTCCCCTCCCTGGGTGAAAACTCACCAGTGAGGTGATGGAGAAGACCTCTGAGGAGCTAGGGCTGGAAGGAGGACCCCAGTTTGCAGGGATGCAGCTCCTTTCCCCATCTCTGTGCCTACACTTGCTGCTTGGAGTTTGTTTTTTTCCCAGATCTCAGGAAGTTTGCAAGTACTTGGAAGGGTAATTCAGTGGCTCTGAACTGCTCTGTGGGATCTCTTGGGGCAAATGTTCCTTGACTTCCTTTTTCCCTGAAGTTGATTAATTAATTTTAATAACCAAAAAGGTTCTGATTCACACACTGGGTTCATACAGGTCCCACATCCCTAGTAGCCAAATTATGGACTTGTGGCAATTGTTCCTGTCTGGTAATTTTGGCAGCACAAAATTCCAAATAAACACCTGCTAATTTTTAATTTATTTTTTTCTTTGTTAATGAAGCTTTTGCCTGAGAGATTGAGGTGGTTTTGCATTCAAATGAATAAAAAGCAGTGCCCACCTTGTGCAAAAAAGGGAAAAGCAAAGCCAGTACAGCCAGAGAGACAAAAAAAAACCTGTGTGGAAGTGTGAAGAAATCCTGATTTGAAAGCTCTATCAAGAAGAAAAGTGGGTAAGAAATCTCAAGGGCCAAGGAAAAACTAGTGGTGAGTAAAGTCCTGGTGATATTTTTGCCTGTCTTTTGTCAGGAAATAAAGGGGAGAAGGTCAAAGCAAGAGATACTGCTGTGGTTTGGGTACCAGAATGGGAAGGCAGGAAAAATCTACAATGAAAATTAAGATTTGGGCTTAAATAATGGGTTTAAATCACTTAATTTTGACTGAAGGGCAAGCAAAGCTGACCATGCTTTAGACTGAAGTATTTAAAGAGCATCAGCCTGCCCACAGAGCTGGCCCTACCATGCACATATATATTAAATGTGTTCTCTGTTGCAGACTTGTTGGCCCACCCATGAAGCTTTAACGTTCTGTGTTAACTGAGTTCATGTCCTTCTGGACCAGAAAGAGTCAGGGATGCAGCCAGCCAGACTCCTGCTGTGCTTGAGTCCCAGCTTTACCTCTGGTTTGTTACCAGGTGTGGTTCCATCCCAGCTCCTATCACAGCTCATGGAGACATCTAATGGCTTCGTAATATATTGCAGAAGATGATACTGCCATGGACGACGTCACTGAGGTGACCTGGAGCAGCCACCTCTGCAGAGCTCCCTATGGCTGATGAGTCCTGGGAATGGCAGCCTGGCAATTCAAACAAGGTGAGCATCTCCGTGCCAGCCATAGTGACAGGCTCCATGGCTGAAAACATCTTTGTCACCTACATACCCACCTCGAAACTCAAAAGACAAAGAGGTCCTGGATTGAAGGAGCTTCGGATCAAACCCTTGCTAGGTGTTGAATCTTCATTGTGATTTTAATGGTTGTCTAAATCACAGAATGGTGGGGGTTGGAAGGGACCTCTGGAGATCATCTAGTCCAACCCCCCACCTCCCAGAGCAGGTTGCACAGGATCACATCCAGGTGGGTTCTGAATGTCTCCAGAGAAGGAGACTCCACAACCTCTCTGGGCAGCCTGTCCCAGTGCTCATACAATGGGTGGAGGGTTAGAGGTGAGACATAGCAGTGCCCATGGTGGGTCTGGAGATGAATCCTTGATGCTGTGGGCAAAACCCAGGTGAGATGTTCAAGCCATGTCCCATTGACTGTAGATATTTAGTTTGCTCCGCTCCAGCAGCTCATCCCAGTCTCAAAAAGGAATGAAACAAAAACAGGGCAAAAGGGGAAAAGTGGAGAACCAACACAAAAGGAATTTCACTCCACAAATAAGGAAACGTCTCGAACGTGCCACTGGCGTGTTGCTGCAGACAGCTTAAGCCCAGAGAAAATTCTTTGGCAGTGACATCAATTCAGCAGTCAGTAATGCATTTTCTAGGGCTGAGATTCAATTTAAGGTCTCTCCAGTGAGTGGAATGATTGAATGGTACTTAAAAAAAGATAAATAAATTAAAAAGAAACCAATAAGTGAGACTCCTCTTGTTAAGCTCTCAGCAGCCCATCATTTAAAAGGGTTTGTTGGGTTTTTTTTCCCCCCTTTTTTCCACTTGAACTGTGGTTTATGTACTGAAGTCTGTTAGAATTGCCTTGAACTTGGCTTTCTCTAGAAATCACATCCCCCTCCCTCCCCTCCACCAGCTCTAGAAGTTGACAATAAAGTTTTCATTGTCAATTTATTGAGTGACTCATCCAAGGCTTTGAGGATCTTTAGCCCTTCCACACTCACCCCTTTTAACTACAAGCTAGGACCCAGCAGAAACCACAGATTCACTGAACATCAGGGAAGAAGAGCAAGAAAAGGGCAATTTTGAGCTGTGCATCTTTGACACATATGGCACAGAACAATTTTTGGGGTTGTTTGGGTTTTTTTCCCTAGTAAATTGTGCAGCTTTCAGCAATCAGTGGTTTATAACCTTCCTAAACCAAAACCTGCCCCTAGACCACTGGGTTTAATAAACCCCAGCAAATCTCTCCTCCAGAAATTGTCACTTTTCTTTTTCCCTCTACAATAAAATAAAAAAATAAATGAGAAATCGCCATAATTTTACAGGGAGCTCTCACTGCCTGTGAATTTAAAACTAGGCTGGCTAATGCTCTGGTGAAAAGGCAATAAAAAATCATTTTGTATCGTCAGGGGAAGGGCTTACAAGTTTATTTTCTTGCTGAGTGACTGGAGTTAGGCAAAAGCCATCCCCAAAGGTTTGGTTGCTGGTGATGCAGCTGGAGGGATTGCCAAACACATACCCAACAGGGGACTGGTGTTCTATAAATAGTGATTGGATCGTTAACTCTGTCTCTCTCTTAATCCAAATTTAAGTCTGAGGACAGATCTGGAGCTGGGGTGAAGGGAAGAGGGGTGTCACTGAGCTTAGTGCTTTCCCCCAGCTCTGTCCTCTTACCTCCTGCAGACCTCCTAGGAGGAAACCTGCCCTGACCAGTGTGTTGACACCACCAGATCTCCATCTTTACCTACGGTGTGGTTTAGGTTAAGGCACTGTTTCATGCTGGAGGAAAATGGGGAGAACCTCAAACCTGGGCTGTTTTGGGGTGAATATTCATATATGATTTTGGCATTGAGTTTGCAGGATCTGCAGTGACTGGGCACACAGGTAACTGGAATTTGCCTCTGCCTGGGCAAAGGGGTTTTATCTCATGTGGCTGTTTAAAAATGAGATGTTTAATCAACTTGGTTGTCCTGACTCTGCAGTGAAGAGAGAGAGAGGGAGGTCAAGCCAGCAGTTCATTCTAGCTCTTATAGACATGTTTCTCTGGCCAGGGCAAGCTCATCCCAGATGATGCTCACTGTGTTTGACTCTTCTGTGGGTGTCTGCAGGTGGATTAAGGTGGTTTTGAGGTGGTCTGCAGGTGTATTGAGAAGGGGGTACGATACATTGAGTGCTTCAGGCTTTCCCTGAGCATCTCTAACTCCACAGTGCCACCTTTGTGCCATTTGAGTTTTGAGCCATGTGAGTCCTGGCTACTGAAGGCTCCTGACCTTGCAAACAACACCAGAAAACCCCATAATCGATGTCTGAGAGAGAGCTGATGGTTTTGCAGAAAGGTTTTAGGAGGGACTGGTTCAGAAGCGGTGCCACATCTCTTTGGGGAGGGGAGATGTGGGGCACAGCTGGGATGATCTCTCCCAGACATGATCCTTCAGGTTGAGGTTGGAGCACTCCGTGGGACAAGATGTACAAGTAGTTTCCATGGCTGAGGTGCAACCTGCTCCAGAGGTGCCTTATCATCATCTCTAATTGTATCTATTCACAGGCTGAGGGGTTTGGGATTAGATCTGCTTTGACTTACCCTGGGGAAAACAGCAGCTGGGTGTAGAGTGTTTGTTTTGGGTGTTTGTGCCATGGAAGGGGAAGAAGAAGAGGCTGCAATGTGAAGTGGCTGCAAGGTAAAGCAGGTCTCAGCTTCACCTTGTGGCTCAGCTCTGCTTGAGGAGTCATCTCTCTTGCTTCCTTGCCTGGCTGGCGACTGCTGTGAATATAAAACTCAATAAATGGGAAGTCTGAGGAAAAAAAGGTACAATATTACTGCCAGGATTAGATCAAAATAAAATAGGAAAAGCCCATTTAGAAATCAACTGCCATTAAATAATTCATCTGTCTCTCACAGACCTCATTTCAACAACTAAAACTTTTTGGTTTGTGGAGTAGTTTGGGTGGGGGGAAAAAAAGGGGCGAGGGGAGAAAAAGTTGCTGGAAAAGTAAGCCAAAGGCTTCAACATGTGTTCTTGGCTGGTTGAATTTAAGATGAGGGTTTTAGGCTTCCCATGGGAGCTCCCTTTCGCAGCTCTCCCCTAATCCTCTGGAAATCGCCTGTTCCCTACAGCTGTTGGCTCACCAGATCAACTCTTTGTTCCATTATTCTTGGCCGAGATGGCGTTGGCTGCCTCAAAGGCTGCCGGCTCCATCCCTCGGCCCACTTCAATCGCCTTTGGAGGAGCCCCAGCCTGTTTGAAGCCCACCATCCTCCTCACAAGACCTTCTCCACTCCCACCCCCGCATCCTTTTTTATCTCGCCACAGTGTCCCCAAGCGCGGCTGATGCTGCTCCCGTACGGCTGCAGGGGTGGGGTGGGAGGGTGGCTCCGGTGTCGGAGCGCCTGGGTGAGAAAATAATTACAAATGAAAGCGAGATTAGCAGAAGCTGTCGTGACAAATGCTGCTGAAATGGTTTCTGGAGCGCCTGGCGGTCCCTTCTAACGGGAGAAGTCAGCTGCAGCTGCTGTCCCTATGGCAATGTGGAGAAACATGGGGTCCCGCTGGGACCTCGGCATGAAAGCCTAAGACCCGACAAACTGTGGCTCGACAGGGTGAGATGATGGACCAGGGCAGCTTCACATCATACAAATGCACCCATAATTAACACAATTCTTTTTTTTCTCCCCACATTTGTTTGCCCCCTCTACCTCCACCCCCCCTCCAGGCTTGGCTTTTGCAGAAGTGTTCAAACCCATCTCCTGAAGGGCTTGCAGCTGCTGAATGATGGCTCCTGCCTGGCTCTGGGAATCGCTTTAGGTTCACCTTGTGAGGGATCTGAGGTTTCCACCTCTCTGAGATGGTCATGCAAGTCCTAAATGGTGTGTTCTGGCTTCAGGTAAATCCCTCTTTCTGTTTGCCAAACTTTACTCCATTCAACCAAAAGGTCAGGATCATAGAAACAATCACTGAGTCATGGAATGGTTTGAGGTGAAGAGACCTTCAAAGCTCATCCAGTCCAACCCCCCTGCAGTGAGCAGGGACATCTTCAACCAGACCAGGTTGCTCAGAGCCTCGTCCAACCTGACCTTGAATGTTTCCAGGGATGGGGCTTCTACCACCTCTCTGGGCAACCTGGACCAGGGTTTCACCATCCTCATTGTGAAAAATGTCTTCCTTCTATCTAGTCTAAATCTCCCCTCTTTTAGTTTAAAATCATGAGCCCTTGTCCTATCACTGCAGGCCCTGCTATAAAGTCTGTCCCCCAGGAGAACACATCAGAGTTCTCCAGACACTTCTGTTGTACAGGACGTGTGGGAAAACCCATGATGGTCTTTGCATGAGACCTTAAATAGTTGATTATTCATGGAAGGAGGAGAAATGGCTTTCAAGAAATCATTCCTACTGGGTGCAAGGCCAATGAGCAACATGTTAATTGGAGGGGGGAGGGGGTGTGTCCTAAAAAAATCAAAGTTCAGGGCTTCCTAGTGCCCAGTATTTCTGTGAAAGGGGGAGGGGGTTATCTGGAGGAACAAGAAGCATATGGATAAGTGAGTCTATTCTTTATTAGGCTGTTCATCTCCAGGGGTTGGTGGCTTAGGGGGTAAATTCATCCCAATGGCCAAGGCAGCATGATTGTGTAGGGGACAGGAAGGTCACCAGGGTGGATATATAGCCCATATCCCTGTCTCTCCTGGACATCCAGCCAGGTTGGGTTATGCTCAGGTCTTAGAGCACCAATAATACTTTAATCATCAGCTCTGACAATATAGGTGGCATAAAAAGTATTGTCTTTTGGCCTGGAACTATGGGAAAGCTCTGCCTTGATCACCAAGGCATGGTCAAAGCTTGATAGTCCCACGGCATTATGAGATGTGTTTCTCTTTTTCTCCAGACTCTGGATTTTGCCCCAGCAAGAGGAGATACCAGTTGTGTCACTGTCAGAAATGGTATGGGACAATGAAGAGCAACGGACCTGGGGAAGGGCCTGGAGCACAACTGTGATGACTTCATGGCTGAGGGAACCGGGGCTGTTGAGCCTGGAGCAAAGGAGGCTGAGGGGAGACCTTCTGGCTCTGTCCAAGTCCCTGAAAGTTGGGTGGAGAGAGGTGGGGGTGGGTTTGTTCAACCAAGGACCAAGGGACAGGACAAGAGGAAACATCCTGAAGTTGTGCCAGGAGATTTTTAGATTGGATATTAGGAAAAATTTCTTCACAGAAAGAGGTTATCAAGCACTGGAACAGGCTGCCCAGGGCAGTGGTGGAGTCCCCATCCTTGGAGATGATGTAGATGTGGTGCTTAGGGCCATGGTTTAGTGGTGGACTTGGCAGTGTTGGGTTTATGGTTGGACTTGATGATCTTAGAGATCTTTTCCAACCAAACCAATTACTCTATGACAAGGAGAAAAGTGCTGGTGAGATGTGCTTCCCTTTGGGCTCATGTCTCCATGCCTCCTCCTCCAGACCTTGCAGCACCTGAGCAGAGGCCCTGCAGCATCCTTCTGCTTTGAGTTTTTTCCTCAATTTCTAAAGTCAAATGGGATGTGCAGCCTCACCACCTCTCCATCCCTCTCCCAACCTCCCTCTTATCCCCCTCACCTCTCACCCATCCTCCCTCCATCACCCCCCACGTCCCTTCCAGCTGTTCCCCACATCTCCCCAGCCCCAACAATGGCTTTTTAAGCAACACATCAAAACACCATCAACGTGTCCCCTTGGCTCCCTTCCTTGGACAACACGACGAGGACAGGCTGGCGCTGAGGCATCCGCCTGGTACTTTGAAGCCCCCGCCCGCGCTCGGCGAGGACAGCTGGGTCGTGCCACAATCCCCTTGGCCCTTTGGGCTAAGCCAGGGGTTTTAAAATAGTCCCCCCCCCTCCCCTGGCCAACAGTGACAACTGCACAATTATTTTAGACGCTGTTTATGGACCCGTGGAGTAACCGGAGCCTGCGGGAGGAATGGGAAGAGGTGGGAGAAGGAGGTTGGGGGATAGAGGGGGTAGCTCTGAGTGGGTTTCACCCTAATTAGCAGCCCCCCTCATTTCTCAAAGGGATTTCTAAGGCTGCTGGAAAACTTGTCTATGTGTGCAAGATCCACAGCACCAAAGAGGTCGGTGGCTGAAAACAGGAACTTTGCTGTGATCCTGGTTTGTTTTTAAAGGATGGTTTGAACCCCCTTAGTTTTAGGGTTCACCCAAAGGCAATGCTACCTCCTTGCTGAAGAAGAGATGCTGTTGGTGAGTTGGGACAGCAGGTGAAGATGGAAACTAGCCTGGGTAATGCCTCACCTTGTGCCTCAGTTTCCCCAGCAGTAAAACAGAGATTTGATGGAGGACACCGGCCTAGAAGAAGAGGGGAAGGGACCAGGTTAGAGCTGATCTTCCCACAGCCTTCCCGCTGCAAAGTGCCTTTAGCAGAGGGAAGGCTGTGACAAAGTGACACAAGGAGCTTCTGGCTGGATGTTGGGCTCCACTAGTGGAAATCCAGCCCCAAAATTGGGGTGCAGCACTTGGTCCCCCAGGCCTGCACCCTTGAGCATCCCTAGGTGATGGCAGGAGCCTTTGTGCGAGCCCTCAGCACCACCTAGTGTTCCCACATCTTGGGGTTCATTCCTGCCCACCCCAGACATTTCCTGCCACGCCACATGATGATCGGTCCCCAAGACTGGGGACAGCAGCAGCATCCCCCACCCCCTTGTTCCTGCATCCACCTTGACCCCCAACAATTGCTGCCTCTCTTCTCCCCTTTAACGACACAAATCCCTTGTGCAAGTTCTCAGGGGTGAAGGTTGCTCCCAAAAAAACCCCAGCACCCACTTCCCAAACCTTCCCAAAGGATTCTCCTCCATCAGCTTGGATTTATGGGGCAGGCTGAAACCCTTCACCACCCAAGGTCCCTTGGGGAGATGTTGGTTTGTAGGACCTGGGTGTTGTATTTCCATTGCTGAAGGTCAATAAATGTCAGGTTTTGAACTTGTTCTTTGTGTCCCAGCCCGAGGCCTGGGTCTGGGTGAAATGCAGCTTTAAGGACTGCTCAGGATGCTGAAAATGAGCAGAAATTGGAAATATTTGCTGAGGAAAATTGGAGCTGGAGTGCTGGGGAGGAGGAGAACGGCGAGTCAAAATTGTCACCCATGACAAATACAGGGGAGAAGAAAAAGTCAATATTGGTATTAACAGTGACCCTTCCTAAATGGAATTTAAAACCTGAAGAGTTTAGTGTTCATGTGTCAAGATAATGAGCTAATTTTTTTTCTCTCTCTTTTTTTTTTGTCCCCCCACAGATGAAACTTCTTTCCCCCCAACACACACCTGAGCCTTCCAGACCCTCACAGCTCCATGTCCCCAGTAACCTCATCAGCAGGCAGAGATGTTTCTTCCAGCTCCAGGTACTCAAGATCAACAAATTCCCACAAATCAGTGTCACTTGTTTAAATAGGTGAGATGAACAGGGTGAGTAGAGCCACAATGACATTCCTCCCTCTGCCTCTGAGATGTGCCCTTGCTCCACTCACTGCTCAATGGCAGCTTGAAGGAAAGGGGGTGGGGGGGAAGTCAAAACAAAAACCCAAACTCTGGAAAAAAAAAAATATTTTATTTTATTTTATTTTATTTTATTTTATTTTATTTTATTTTATTTTATTTTATTTTATTTTATTTTATTTTATTTTATTTTATTTTATTTTATTTTATTATTTTAATTTAATTTTTTTATTTTTAATTTTTAATTTTAATTTTTATTTTATTTTATTTTTTATATTTTATTTTATTTTATTTTATTTTATTTTATTTTATTTTATTTTATTTTATTTTATTTTATTTTATTTTATTTTATTTTGCTGTGCCCTTCCTCTACCTACAGCAGCTCCTTTAAAAAAACCCTAAGGGGAAAAAAAAAAAGCAATTTATTTAACTGAGAAGCATTGCAGTTGTGCAAAGAACGGTTGCAGAAATAACAAGGGGCATCTCCCAGGATTTGAAGATTTAATTTTGCCTGGTTCCTACTGGGGGAATATTAATGGCAGAGCCCAGAGGCAGCTGTGGACAGGGGCTGCCAGTGTCACCCCTCTCCGATGCCACGGGGATGGAGGTGGATCCATGGAGCATTTCATTGCCTGCCTGCTGGTTTTGCTCCACATAAACTGTGAGGTTTTAGGATTATTTTTACCCTTTTTGCCCCTGTTAAAATTTCCCATGGAGTTTTGCCTATTTTTCAATCCAAATTAAATTGGATTTGAGGAAAAACTTCATCACAGAAAGGGTCTTCAAGCGTTGGACCAGAGAGGTGGAGGAGTCCCCTTCCCTGGGGGGATTGAAAAGATCGAGGTGCTCAGGGACATGGTTTAGAGGTGGGATTGGCAGTGTTGGGTTTATGGTTGGACCTGATGATCTTGCTCTCTGCCTTCACTTTCTCTTACTTTTTCTTTTATCTGTCTACACAACTTTCCTTTTCATGATCTTCTGTCCCTCATCAAGGCTTTTGCCTCGTCCAAGCACGCTGCAGTGCCACCATCCAGCTGGGACTGATGCAGTTGGACTCACGTTGTGCCTGAGCTCTCCTCACTTTTCTTTCATTCCAGTCCCCTTCTCACCTGTTTTTACCCAGCCAGGGTCTAAAATCTTTTCCTGATGGGGCTGTTATAGAAACTTTGGGGTTTTTTTTCTTTATTTGTGTCTTTCTTTCCCAACTTCTGCCCCAAAATGATCCTTTTTCAGTCCAGCCGTGCACGGATGCCCTATCAGATTTATTCATTTTCTCTTTTTGCCATCTGGCAAACTTTTTCCTAAGGGTCTTTGCAAGGGAACGAGGAGTTTGAAAGATTTAGGTCACATTTTTGAGGAATATTCACCAAGTTCCTCACCATCTCCTTTGCTCATTCCAGTTTGTGCCTCCCCAGGGCTCTTTGGCTGCCTGCAGTGGGTGCTATGTTGCATAGGTACCCACGAGGGAAAGGAAAACAAGGTTTGGTTTTGGTTTTGGGGTTTTTTTCCTTTTTTTTTGGTTGGAAAACACATTGATATCACAGAGAGGGACCATATAAATATCTGTGTCTGGGTGAGGGTGCCAGGCAGCTCTCCAGATTGCTCTCCAATATTCCTCCATCGTAAGGTGACCTGTGTGGCTCATCTCTCCGGATATGTCTGTACAGCAGATGATTCTTTCACCCCTTCTGCCAGCACATGAAAATGAAGGAACTCATTTCCTGCCTTTGACACTCCATTATTTCCCCCATTTCTTTGAGTAATTAATTAATTCTGAGCTCTTCCTAAGCAAATTTACACATTGCTCCCTCCTCTCTTACTGCACGCTCCAGCCTGTATCTAACATAGCATCCTTGGAGACTGTAGGTACCAAAGAGCATCACATCCTCCCAAAGGACATCCCAGAGCAGAAAACTCCTGTTTTCCTGAGCACTCCCTGCAAATTTGCAGGGAAGAGGTTAACAGGCTGCTGTTTGCTGTCAGAGGTCCTATGGATATGTTTAGGGGCTGCAGTTCTGCGTGGGATAGGTGGGGTGATAATAGACATCAGGAGATGGAAAATTCGAGCTGGACAGGATACAAACCAGCCTCAAAAACTCCTAGAAGAGGAATTGTGAATTTTATTTTCCAGGACTGATTTCATATGAAGGCAATAAGATTTAGAAAAGCTGCTAATCAGGACCTGAGCTCTGTTTTGTGGGTTTTTTAGGGTTTTGGGGGTTTTTTTTGGCTGGATGTCCTGGTGACCAGGATTCCCACCTCCAGTAGTGGCCCAGTACCCAAGGCTGGTGAAAAGCCAAACTCTGGGTATAAGTCAGATGAGGCTTTATATGTGATTTCAAGGCTGTTTAAAGAACTGTGAAGGTTTTAAGGGGTAGCTGAACCCCAGTGAAAATACAGTTATCAATTAGAGATTACTTCTTTAAAGGAAAAATGTGTTTTATTGGGAAATGGTTGCTCTGGACCACATGGAATTGAGACATTTTGTTGAGGCTGGATCCTGTTTAACCTCCCAGCTCAGGGATGGTCTTTACTATAATAAATCCACATGCAGAGGTGATTTGTTTCCTTATAGTAAGATCCACTCCCCCTCACACACACACACCCTGTGGTTTCCTTCTGCAAATATTTGACCATACAAATTTCCTGGTAGCCAAGAAACGCCAACACGACGCAGCAGAGCGGTGGGTAAGGGTGAATTTCCATTTCTGAGCCAGGTTTAGTGAAAGGTTTAGGTTTTAATTAAACTCAGCCCTTTTGAGATGAGAGGGGCTGTGGGATTTATCCCCCTGTTGGGATTTATCCCACCAGGTCCATTAATTTATCATTAATGACCATGGTATTTTTGGTGACTCAGTTGCATTTTGGGGAATCCCTTGGGTTGTTGGGGTTTTTTTTCCATGAATTTGCACAGAGAGGCAGCTAAATAATTCTTCATATTTCCAGGCCTTCCCTCTCACCACTCCCATTTATTTCTCAAACTCAGTTTCAGGTGTAGGATTTTTTTTTGAGGGTGGGTTAAAACCTCCCATGTCCCTGTGATTTATTCTGATTTATTCCAGGGTTTGCAGGACACGCATTAAAATAATAGCAGGCTTCTAGGACATTCATGAAACAATATCAGGGAAGAGCTGCTTAGCTAGAGAAAATAAATAAATAAAATAAAGCTTGACTTTTGCCTCTGGACAATTTGAATCACCTCACCTGGAAAAACAACACAGTTTGGGCATCCAACCCCACCACTGATAAATCAGCAGTGAGAGGATGCTTGTGGGGTGCTTCCTCCCTTCCAGCAGCCCCCACCTCTCTGAGCAGTGAGAAAAGATGAATTAAGGGATAATTATTTTTATAAGAAGTCACCTGTTTAAGCAACATTGTGGGACGGGGTGAGGGAATAGATTTGATTTTAATAAATAATAATTAAATTATAAATAATTAAATTATATAATATAATATAATATAATATAATATAATATAATATAATATAATATAATATAATATAATATAATATAATATAATATAATATAATATAATATAATATAATATAATATAATATAATATAATATAATATAATATAATATAATTCTATATTATATTATTTATAAATAAATTAAATTGTTATAATAATAATAATAATTATTATTATTATTGTTATTGTTATTATTTTTAAAAGACAGGATTGCCAGACAGTGCTTCTAACCATGAAGTCATTTAGGAAACACAGTGGATCTATTTAAAAATATTAATATTCAGCTTTCATGCTCCAAATTTCCCTGAGGCAAGTGTATTTGTTCTCAGTGATGTAAGTACCTGAGCTGCTCCATAAAAGCAAGTTAAAGCCAGGGCTGTGGCACAGAAAAGCTCTGTCAGTGCTTCTCTTACAAATAGCGATAATAACGCTTCCCTCTCTCCCAAGGGTGTCGTGGGGGTTAATTATTTAACATTTGTAAAAGCACTTGCAGGGCTGGAGATGAAAGTGGAAAGGATTATTAAGAAGAAACTACATTTTATAGGAGGCCTGGTCAGAAAATTGCCTTCTGAGTTGAAATATGGGTTATGAGCATGGGAGGGGGATCCCCGGAGGAGCATCCATCACGACCTGGGAAGCACAGAAAATGAAGTGTTTCAAAGAAATTAATCTGTTCTGCAGCGTTTTGTGGTGTGGGGGGGATCTGAGGTGGAGGGGTAACGCCTCATAAACCCCCCCTGGTTTTGCATGAGGTGGGTGATGGGGGAGTCTGATAGAAAGAAATTGAATTGTTGTGGTTAAATAAGAGAAAATAAAGATTTGAGGGGTGGGGGGGGGAACCCTTGAGACAGACTTTTTTTGAGTCAGGAGGTTGCAAAGGAGTTTTGGGGGAGAAAAATGTAAATTAAAGCATTCAATGTGCCCACTGAGGGGTTTTATATCTATATATCTATATGTCCTGGGTCATTTCTCCCCTTTGGCTGGGGTTTGGGGGAGGCTGGGAGCAGCCAGGGCTGGCAGGAGCTGCAGGCAGGGAGGAGGCAGGGGAGGAGCACAGCTCACCTGGGCGCAGGTGCGACAGCAGGATCAGTGGCACAGGTAAGGCTCTGCTGACCAGGGCTGGTGTGAGGAGGGGGCTTTGTTTTGGGAAGGGGTTGGGGAAAGAGAGGACAAGTCACCCCAAGCTGTGGGGATTGTCTCCTGAAGCTGGGAGGGGAAGGAAGCCACCTGCCAGCCCTTTGGGTGGGTAGGGATGGGGACACCCCTAAATTTGGCATCTGAACCAGCCACATAGGAAAGGAGAAAAGGGGTTGGGATGGGAGAACCCAGAAAATACCCCTTGGGAAAGCAAATTGGGGGGGACACAGGGGGTGTGAGCTCTGCCCCCTTCAACCCATCGGGGTGTCCCACCACCCTGGGGTCCTGGTGGGATGGGGCAGAGGGTTTCCAGCAGCAGTGGGATGTGATGGGGCAGAGGAGCAGCAACATTTTCCAAGAGGAAATTGAAAAAGAAACACAATATATGGGGCTCAAAGTAGGGAGAGATGGCAGTGGGGCAGCCCAGGGGTGAGGGGTCCCCCCCAAGCCCACCCGAGCTCCTTGCTGGGCTGCCTACAAGAAGCCCTCAGCAGCTCCCTGCTCTATTCCCAGCCAAATTAAACACCAAAAGCTCTGCCTAACAGCTAGACTGAAAGCCCTGCTGTGTGCATTGAACCAGAAAGTCTCTCCCCACCCACCTCTCCCTGCAGAATTGCCTAGAAAACTCTCTTTTAATACCGAAAAATGGGCAGTTTAGGAGGAAACAGTGTCCAGGGGACTGCCCTGCTCGAGGGACGGTGCCTCCCATGGCAGAGCACTGCAGAGGAAGGGTTTCTTCCTCCTTCCCACCAGCTTGTCGTTAAAAAAAACCTCATAACACCTCGCTTTGGCAGCTCAGAGTGCAGTCTCCGAGGCACAGGGTGTGTGTGGAGGTCTATGTTGGGCAGCCACATGTATCTAATAAAGGGAGGAACGGCTGTGGTACTCAACAGGATTAGGTGTGTGTGTGTTTGAGGTGAATAACTGGGTAGATCTGGGATATATTGCCATGGAAATGGCTCCTTCAGTAGCTTCTCTTGGACTATTTTCCTTGAGGGATGTCCAGGAGAGCTGGGAGGAATGCTTAGCCTGTTTTGCATTGTGGGGACAATTGCATTGGGACAATTTTAGGATGAGCTTTGGGCAATTTTTAGGATGAGTCTTGTCTTTGGGAAAATCCTGCTTTTTGTGGTAGTGCTGCTGGTGGTAATGCTGGTTTTGAGTGGCTGTTTTGTGTCAGTAATAAGGACTGATAGAGTCAGGATTATTCCATCATCACATATCATGGAGCTGGGGAGGCAGTTCGGGGCATGGACCTTGGTTTGCCAAGTCCCATGGCAACCAGCACTTTCAGAAAGCACTTTACATCATGCAGAGGCAAAAAAAAAACCCAGAAAACAACCAAAAAAAAGGCTTTTAAGATGGTAACGTGCATTTCTCAAACCAGATCATTTTTAAAGTCAGACCTTGTTGCCTTAAAACCACCACTAAAAAAATGCAGGTTGGAAAGAGAAGCAAAAGGATGATGAAGCGCCCACTTCAAGCTCCTGTGATTAAGATGCCTTTGGATAATTTGTTTTATTTCTCAGCTTTCTCTGCTGGGCTGTAACTCAGAGCTGCTTCTTGCTGCTTCCCTGATGGTGGGGTTCAGCAGAGGGGTGGGGATGGAGGGTCTGAAGGCAGGACCTGGAAAACAGAAGGCAAAAAGAAGCAGAAGGTAGAGAGCAACACAACCTCTCCATCGCCAGCATTTCGAGCTCTCTCTCCTTTAGTGACTCTTTTCAGGTGGTTCTGTTGTGTCTTTGAAAAGCTTTTGGGTCTGACATCCCACATTTGAAGCTTGTATCCCAGTTTAAACTTCCAGGTTGAATTTTCCCATCCCAGTGAGCCTTTGTTTTCAGATTAGCCAGGTCTATCTCGCCTGTCTATCAGCTGAACAAGCTCCTGCGGTACCTGATGGTCCTTCAGATACTCCCCAGCAATTGAGCCTAATAGATTCCAATGATGGTGAGAATTTTTAACCTAAGACTAAAAAAAAAAACCCCTAAGGATCTTTTAAAGGCAGAAAAGTTGCTTTCCTGGTTTTGCAGGTACCAGTGATGCTCGTGAGGATTAATAACAAATAACAGGATCGCTCGGTGTCACCGTTAACGCTCCCTGGTGCAGATGGAGGCAGAGACAGAAGAAAACAACCTGATGATAATGGGATGAAATGGTTCAGAGTGGGGTTTTTAGTCTGACATTAATGGATTAGAGATCCAAGTCCTAGGGGAGCTCATGGAAGTGCTGCTATGATTAGAAGTGCCACTGCAGACAAATGAGACAGTGCTGGTAATGGAGAGAGGCAGAGCAGACAGGCAGCGGGCAACAGAAGAGCTTGTTTTTGTAGGAGATGCCTCTCCTGACATCTCTTGGGTGTCTCTTCCACCATCCTTCTGATTATCTCACCTAGAATCATAGAATGGTTTGGGTGGGAAGGGACCTTAAAGCTCATCCAGTCCCAACCCCCCTGCCAGCAGCAGGGACACCTTCCACTAGACCAGGTTGCTCAAAGCCTCATCCAACCTGGCCGAGAACACTTCCAGGGAGGAGCAGCCACAGCTTCTCTGGGCAACCTGGGCCAGTGTCTCACCACCCTCACAGGAAAGAATTTCTTCCCAATATCTAACCTATATCTCCCCTCTTCCAGTTTAAAGCCATTACCCCTTGTCCTGTCTATGTTGTGTTCAGAGGAAGACCTGACATGGAGAGCATGTGGGGTGGGAAATGGGCTGACAGAGGAAGCTTTTTTGGCTGAAGCACCTCAGCTGCTGTTGGTCTGGGTTTGATGCTCTCCTGCAAGTCTCAGATTCCACACAAGGAGAGACCCAAACCACCTCAAGAAGGTTGGAAATAGCTTCAGTGGCATTCCCTGGCTCAGCCTGAGCTCAGCTTTTTTTTCTGGGAGGGAAAAGCCAAAACATTTCTCTTCTTCACTGAGTCAGCCTTTCCCTGGGGACTGTCCTTGTCACCCACTGACGCTCCAGCAGGTCCCACAGTGAGGAAACCAGCTCTGGTGTGTCTGAACTGCCTGATTTGTAGAGGTCGAAGGGCAAAGTTAATTGCAGGGGTGACAGCTACAACCTGTTTCCAGTGGTGACCTTTAAACTGTAATTTCCAAGCTGAGGAAGATGGAAGCGATGCCCTGACCGAGACATTACCAACAAAAGCTTTACAAAAAAAATAACCCTAAAATTTGATAAAGCAAATGAGACCTTTGGAAAACTCAAAGAGCCAAAGATTTGGCTATAAATAGATTATCTGTGGCTGGAGAGGAGGGCAAAGCCTAGTTGGGTTCCTCACCATCCTCCCTGCTGCTCCGGACACCTCACTGGGTGGTTGGGTGCATTAGCTAGAAACAAACCAAGAAGAAATCAGCTCCTTTGGGAAGTGATAAGAAATGAAACAGTAAATCATTAATCCAGCTCAGGGCACGGCACTGTAATAAACAGAGGACAAAGTGCATTAATGACGAGGCAACGGGGCCGCGGGCGCGTTGGAGAGCACGCAGGTTGGATGCTGAAGGGACAGGGCAAAGTCATGCTTTGCAGGGATGCCCAGTGATGGGGGTTGTTGCTGCCAACCCAAACATCAGCTGGACCTTCAGCTTTTTCTTTTGCCCAATGTGCAAAGTCTTGCAGCGTTTGGAGCTGTGTGGATAAATGAGACCTGCTTGCTCCAGGGCGTTCACAGTAGAAAACATCATTGGTTTGGGTTGTTTTGGTTTGGTTTGGTTTTTTTTTCCCCTGTGCTCACCTTTTGCATGTTTTCAGAAGAGGAAGAGAAGCAGGAAAAATACTTTTACTGCTCATGCATTCTAGATAAGCCACCCTGCTTCCTGCTAGCAAGAGATTGGGAGGGTACAGAGGGCAGCAACCCCAAACAGTCCCTGTCACCCTGCCGAGCTCACCCCACCTCACGTAGGCACTGTCAGGTGGACGTGCTGGCCAGCCAGGTTGTGTAAATTCCATTTAAATGATCTTTTAACTTTCCCTGCTTTGATTGCTCAGTGGATCCTTTAGGTCATCCCATTTTAACTACATCAATCTCATGTGGGACACCATCAGGTCCCATTAAATATCTGCCTTTAAAAGGGACCTTCTGGAGGTAGGTCATGGAGTTATATATTGCTGTGGTAAGATAATAATTAGAGTATTAATATGGCATGATATGGCTGCAGTAATTCCTGTCGTGGTATTCTGGGACTGGTTGAGTTCTGCTTTCAGCCATTACCCTGATATTTTACCATTTCATGTACATTATGAGATTCTTCACGTGCCCAGAAAACAGATTTTTCAGCCATCTCCCTGTTCCCTTAATCACAGGGATACAGGTGGATGCTCCCATTCCCTGGTTGTCTTTTTCAAAGGACTAAGGAGACTATTGTATTAACTCACTGGACTGTGCTGGCATTGCTGGTAAACGGCATTTTGCTTTGATTTTGTGTTTAATTACCCAAAGCGCCCACTGTCAATAAATCTCTCCTTTTAAGTCACAAAATAAGGCAGAGCTTTGAGGTCCTACAAACAATTGCCTGCAAAGCAATATGGTAGAAAATAATATTTTCAGGCACAGCTTTTCCAGTCTTGGATTAAATCCTCTCCTAAATTTGTTTGCGTGAAACCCACCATGATAGCTCACAGGTATGGACAAGAGGAAATGGCCTCAAGTTGTGCCCAGGGGCAGTTGAGGTTGGATCTGAGGAAGAGTTTCTTTAGATTGGATCTGGGGAAGAGTTTCTTTAGATTGGATCTGAGGAAGAGTTTATTTGCTGAAAGGGTTCTGAGGCATTGGAAGGGGTTGCCCAGGGCAGTGGTGGAGTCCCCATCCCTAGAGGGATAGAAGAGTCGTGTAGACACAGTGCTGAGGGACATGGGTTAGAGGTGGACTTGACAGTGTTGGGTTAACAACTGGACTTGATGATCTTAAAGGGCTTTTCCAACTGAAACAATTCTGTGATTCTGTGTATTTGGTGAAGGCAGGACTGCAAGACCAGCCTGGTGTCACCTGCAAGGACATCAGCCACATGGACCAGGCTGATATTTCCACGAGGAGGCAATGTTTGCTTACCTCGAGGTGTTGGATTAGCTGGTTTGGTTAAACCAGTTCAAATCAGGTAGGTTGGCTACACAGCTTTAGCAAGTCCAATCTAACCCAGTGGATTTTCCTGCCCCGGGACAACTGCTTCTGGGAGATGAGATCTGCAGGTAGCTATCTCTGGGGGCATGGACTTAGTGAGGAGAAACAAGGTGTCCCTGGGTCAAATAGACCTGAAATCAGATATTAATTAAGCCAAAGCAACCACCTTCCCTTCTCAAAGCCCGGCAGCAGCAAGCCACGTTCAACCTCACACCCAAATCATTCTTTATGGAGAAGGCAAGCATCAGCAGAATAAGAACATTTTTTTGGTTTATGTTTCCAATGAGTGGAGACTGAAGCCCAAAATGCATCCAGGGAAGGTGGTTTAAGGATAACCAGATCATGGGGGTTTGGGATGAGGAGGTCAGACCCAGCACCAAGCTATGCAGCCCTTTGCTATGTGGATGGATGGCATCCAGACCATGGGAGAGCTGGTTTCTGCCTGGCATTAAGCACAGCTCAGCGTGGTGAGGAGCGTTACCAAGTGGAGGAGGAAGTTCTGGGCACCAGCAGCACAGCCTTTGCTATCAATTAACAAAAAAACCTCCTAATTGACCAGGCTGACACAACGGACCCACCATCACACCGAGCCAGGCCCCTGAACAGATGCTGGAGCCTACATCAAAGAGCTGATCATTTCTCCAGCTAATTAAGCAAACCAGCAAAAGGCAAACAGGGGCTGGCTGGGGTTTAATTGCTGTAATTCTCTTAGGAAATGGGTCCCCCAGGTCTCCTACAAACCGTGCACACGTGCACTCCGGCACGCAGGGGCACGGGGGCTGGAGCAGCTCAGCTGGGCAAATCCCGGCTTAGTGATGGTCCAGAGAGAGCAGAAGGGATGGGAGGAGGCAGTGATGCAGGGAGCCACTTGGTTTCTTTGCCTAAAACCAAAATATTTTGTTTCCAGCTGCTTTTGGGGTATTTTTGAAGCTACTTTTTTTTTTTTTTTTTAACAAAATGCTTTGGTTTGCGAAATAAATGTGGGGTGGGGTTTTTTCCCCCTTCCATGGGCTGAAAATATTTCAGGAATTTAAAACATTTTTGGACATAACACACCAGTCCTGCTGCTGTTCATCATCCCACTGATGTTTACCCCTAGACCTCCCTGTTTTCTTTGTGTATTGGCTCTCCTGATCCTGAAAAGCCCACCCTGCCCTGGTTTGCAGCAGATGCTCTCACTTGTACCTGAAGAAGGGCAGGGAAAGCAGGAGCTACTGCTGGGAGGGGTCCCAGGAGGTGCAAGGTTCAGGCTGGGATGTGTCAGAGATTGCAGCAGATATGAAGCCTCTGCTAAATTAGCCTGGGCTCTGGCTTTTTTTGGATATTTCCTATTTTGAGGCAAGGACCTCAGAAAATTCCCAGATGTTCTCACCTCTCACCCTTGGAAGGTTTCTCAGTGCTCCTTCCTATTCCCACATGTCTGGTCAAGCCTTTCCCAGTCATCTCTGAAAAAAGAAATCCCATTTTTTCCAGCGTTATGCCCAAGAACTGGTGTTAAGTTGTACAATGACATTGTTTTTCTTTGCCTTATAGTGGGAGGACGTTGTCAGGATGGCGAACTTCAAGGGTCACGCGCTTCCAGGCAGTTTCTTCATTCTCTTTGGGCTCTGGTGGTCTGTGAAATACCCTCTGCAGTATCTCAGCCAGAAAGCAAATAAGAAATCAATCAGGATTTATTGTTTCCAACGTGTGGATGCCATCGAAGGGGGAATCAAAATCATCTTTGCTCTAATAGGTAAGGGCTATATTTTACTAGCTATGCCTGTAGCAGTGACTGTACTGGAGCCCTTACTCCAGAGAAGCTGGTCCAGACATGGAAGATGCATCCTTGATGTTCATCTTGTCTTGATCTCTAATAGAGTTTGATGCAAAAAGTCTTATATCCCTTCCCATAAAAAGAGGCAGGCCTGATTTTTATAGCCAGTCCTTTGTCCTTAACTCAAGCCCATCAGCTCTTGCTTGGGAAACCTCTCGCAGCCATTGAGTAACATCAACCATGGTTGTGTATAAACCACCAGAAAAGGCATGTTCCTGTGTGTCCATGCAGGGATGCTGGCAGAGCAGTTCGTCCCAGATGGTCCACACTTGTACCTCTACAGTGGGGAGAACCACGACTGGGTGAAGCTGATGAACTGGCAGCACACCACCATGTACCTGTTCTACGGGCTATCCGGGGTGGTGGACGTCTTCACCTCCATCTCCCGGGTGGTGCCGCTGGGTCTGGATCGCCTCATGCTCTCCGTGGCTGTGTTTGTTGAAGGTCAGTAGAAGGTGACACTTAATTTGGAGAGGGATGTTGGAGGCTGAGTCAGAGAGGGACCAGAATTGGCCAGATTGAGATATTGCTCTGAATGCCCCTGAAGATAGGACACGTTGGAGGTGATGTATTGTCGAAGGGCCGTCTGTGGCAAGATGGGGAATACAGGCATGAACAGGTCCTGGCTTTGCCTGCTTTGGGATTTCTGGGGTGACAGCAGTACAGAGCAGCAGGCTGAGTTTCCTCCTTATGATAAATGGCTGGTGGAAGCTGCATTTATCTTCCATCTACAGAGCTGTTTGCGTGCCCCGCGTTCCACCCCTCGAGAGCCATTAATTGCGCTGCAGGCATCGTCATCCTCATCTGCTTGCATTGCACGTGGCAAATCCAAGTGACTTATTCCTGCTTCAGCACATCATGAATATCATTTTGTCTTCAGGCTGACTTGCAAGTCGTGAGCCAGGATTTCTGACCCCTCTTGGATCACACACGAGGAAATTGAGGTCCTACTTATATAGAAAAGCCCTTAATGAAGGTGCATCTCCTATTTTCCCTTCCCCAATCCCAGTGGTTTTTGGAGCAGCAACAGGGACAGCCTGGCATGTAAGAAAAGGAAATCTACCATTTCCAGCCCCCAAGAAAATAGTGAGGTTTAGCAATAGAAAGCAGGACACGGCAAGAACCTGGCTATGAGGAGAGGGTGACCTGAAAAGGTGATGGCACCAACACGGGAAGAAGCACAGAATCACAGAATGGTAGGGTTTGGAAGGAACCTCTAGAGATCATCTAGTCCAACCTCCCTGCCAAAGCAGAAGATTGCATCTAGGTGGGTTTTGAATATCTCCAGAGAAGGAGATTTCACAACCTCTCTGGGCAGCCTGTTCCAGTGCTCTGGAGAACCACCCTTCTGCTGTCCTCTGTCTTTGGTCCTCCACTTACTCAGATCCTCCTGCCCCAAGGTTGAGCATCTCATCCCTCCAGGATGGTGGGATGCAATGCCAGGAGACCTGGAGGGATGGTTCTATGTGGAGTCCCTTGTCTCGGTTTGCCAACCAGGCAGGTGATTTACTCTACCAGGTCTCTGTGGTCATGGTATTGCTACTGCTGCTCTAAGCATGGTCCGTATTCTGGCAGGTTGTCTCTTCTATTACCACGTCCTTCACCGCCCCATGATGGACCAGCATATCCACTCCCTGCTGCTCATCGCCATCTTCTCAGGGGCCTGCAGTGTCATGCTGGAGGTCTTCCTCCGAGACAACATTGTCCTGGAGATGTTCAGAGCTGGTGTCACCATTGTCCAGGGAACCTGGTTCTGGCAGGTCAGTTCTGCCTTCTCTAGCAGAGTAGAGCACTGAGGTAGGAGAGCAATGAGAAAAGAGGGAAAAAGCCCATACATCAAATATCAATGGTGTGTCTCTGAAGGATAATTTTGCCAGGCTCACTTCATAAATAGATCATAACCCAGAATGAAAATTTACTCCTCACAGGTCATCTCTGATGACTGCTCCTGCTGAAGCAGCCGTTTGTCTTGGCTGATCGCTTCTCTGGGAGGGGGGAAGAGGAAAAGCGAACGCTGGCAGGGAGCGAGCAACATCTCACAGCACCTAACAACCAACCACTAATTGCTTCACGTGTCTGATGCAGCCTCCAGCACTCCCCCTGCTTTAGTGGGAAGATGCAAACCCCACCAAGCAATAAAACAGCTGAGTTAAAAGTACGACCACCTGATTGCTTTGGTGGTAGTTGAAGAAGGGAAGAAATCATTTGGAGATAACCACTCCCAAAAGGAGGCTGCCAAAAATTCCTGGGAGCTCCCTTCCTCTTTCTCAGCTCCAGGGCTGCTGCACTAACTCCAACTGGTTGTTTGGAGATTAAAAACTAGGCTGAGCTGGTAAAATACTCAATTTGGAGGTTTTAAAGGATGGTTGGGAGTCTGGAATGCAAAGGGACAAATGTATCTGGATGTTGTATGGAAAGAGAGAGACCACAGGTGCAAAATTGCTTGGTGTGGCTCCTCATTGCAAAGTCTATTAAGTCATTTAAGGGCAGTCTCAGCAAAACCTACTATCCTGGTCAAGGCTCAAGTCCCTCAGTCACTGCATGGATCATGGGGATCACCAAGATGGACAGAGGGGTGCTGGAAGGCTTCAGTACATTGATTTTTTTTTCCCTTCCTCCCCCAAGGTAATAAATTATTTGTTCCACCCAGATTGGGATCGTGCTGTTCCAGCCGTGGGGAGGTCCAATGTGGGATGAGAAGGACCACAGCAACATCATGTTCCTGACCATGTGTTTCTTCTGGCACTGGGCAGCCGCTGTGGCCATCCTGGCTATAAACTACACTCTCGCTTACTGGTAAGGAGTGAGGTGGGCAGACTGGTAGGACTCTGGGCAGGATTGGGGTGGGCAGGCAGGGATGGGGATGGCTGGAGTGAGATGTAGATGTTCTCCAGCTGATCCTGGAGTACAAAGTCACCCCTGAGCGCTGTGAGCTTTAGGGCACGGCGACAAACGTGCGTGTTATTTGTTGAGTGCACAGAATGCAAAGCAGTGTCAGCGAGAAGCACGGGCATTAGATGTGGAGAAGTCAAATAATCAAACCCCAGAAGCTGCTCCTGGAGCTCACACCACTGTTTTTTTATTCTCTGCACCGGGTGCTGGAAGTCAAACTGTAATTTGATAGAGAAATCAAAGCAGTGCCAGCACTTCCTGACGCTTTGTCCCTTCCCTTGCAAGGATTTTGAAGCTGTTGATGTCATTGAGTTATTAGAGACACATCAGCACTGTCTGATGGTTAAAGCAGCTCCAGGCATGGCTTTTCCAAGGGGAAGGGATATCACCCCACTTCCAGGGATGCTCCTACAACCTACAAGCCTCTAAGAGATGCTGTGTGGCTTGCTGAGACATGAGCTACAGACGAGAAGGTCCAATCTATGCAAGCAAATAATAAAATACCCCCAAATCCCAGCATTTTAGCACCTCTAGAGTAGTTTTCCCCCCCCCTGTATATTTATTACAAGTGAATTTTACTCCTCTGAGCATTGTGGTGAATGATTTGGGGGTTTGGCTAATGGTGATTTATTGCAGCTGCCTGCAGAGGTGCAGGAGAAGCAGCGGAGAGCCCTACATCGGCCTCGGGGTCCGGCAGCAAAAGTGTGACACGAGCTCCCAAGCTGCCTTCTTAAATGGATCTGATGAAGAGTGAAGAAGGTGAAATTTCCTTCTCCAAAGATGTGAAGAATCTGTTTTCTAGAAGAAAAAAATAAATAAAGAAATCTAATGGAATATTGATGCTTTGGACGAGCAGAGAGGTGCCACCATTCTGCTGCTGGGAAGAACGTTGGGTGCATGGGTGGTATCTGCCCTCCATCCACACCCAAATGTCACCATCCCTGAAACCAACACAGCTTGCAGGGGTTGATAGCCACAAAATTAAATGCAGAACTCCAACATGAGAACACTTCACCCTATGGATTCCCACATGTATCTCTACAGCGATGGAGAGCATCCTTTGACCCAGCTGACTTCTCCAAGGACATGGAGGCTTCTGACCATGATTAAAGTCAGAGAAGCCTCCAAGCTTGAGGTCACGTACCTCCAGACCAAGGCATCATCCCAAAGAGGAAGAATAAGAGAGTGTTGAATGCGAGATTATGTCGAATTGGCAACAGCATGACTTGATTGTACACAACACCCATTTTATGACTGAAGCTTTGCACTAAAGGGGGGGGTTTTTGTTAATATTTTTCATATTCACTTAAAAGGCTGAAAAGGTGAATAAATGTGAAATAAAAATCCTCACTGAACTGATCTCCTTAAGTTTAACTCTGATAAATTATAGGGTGTGTAATAATAGCTTAGACAAATCCATCCCTCAGACCAGTAAAGCCTCAAGGGCTGTAAAATACACAGCAAAGCAGCAGGGATTCATAAAACACCCCAGTTTTCCATTGAAAATAGATCAACCCCGCCTGGAAAGTGTGGTGAAACAGACAAATATTTTGTTTTCAGCCTGCTTTTACCAGCTCAATTCTTGCAAAAAGAGACTGGAAATATCACATTGTAGATAGGAGGAAAATGTGCCAGAAGTGAGTATGTGGGTTAAAAAAAAAAAAAAAAAGAAATTAAAAAAATATATATTTTAAAATCATTTGAAATTTTAAATATATAAAAATATATTTTTATATATATATATATATATAAACCCCACCAGTGTAAGCTGAATTGCAACTGTTCATATTTCAAACCCTGGGGCTGGAAGGATGCTCTGCACTGGAGTCTTCTCACCACTGAGTATCAGGGGTGGGATGGATGGGAGCTGATTTTTTTTGCTCATGTTCATGACTGAACAGACAAGAAGCTACTGGCAGGTCCATCCCTTTGTGACTGAGTGCTCACCACTAGAGAAGGCAAAGCTCATCCTTTAACACCATGTCCTCTGGTTCAAAGAGCCTTTTTGCAGACTGAAGAGGCTACAACTTGGATTTTATTGCTTATTAACAGTGCTATTGCAGTGCCAGAGCCATGCTGGGCTCTCTGGGCATTTTGGTTCCTGCTGAATACAAATGTTCCTGGTGAGCCAGGCAAGGTCCTGAGGCCCAAGATCAATGGGGATATGGATATGTTGGCAGAGGGAGAAAAGATCCAGCACCAGCTTTCAAGCCTGGCTCCTTTGGTCTAGGAGCAAACAGCGTTCGTTTGCAGTTTCAGAGCCATGCTGGGCTCTCTGGCCATTTTGGTTCCTACTGAATTTAAATGCTCCTGGTGAGCCAGGCAAGGTGCTGAGGCCCAAGATGTCTGGGGCTATGGATATGTTGGCAGATGGAGAAAAGATCCAGCAACAGCTGTCAAGCCTCCTTTTGTCTAGGGGCAAGCAGCAGACTAACTAGCTTTCCTTCAATGTCATCTTTCCTGTATTTCCACCACTTAGCTGGTTTATTTTTTTCTAAGCTTCATAAATTCCTTTTGCTGCTACAACGGGACACAACCTGGGGAAAAACATTTGGCAGGGTGACACTTCCTCATGCATAGAGAAAACCCTATTTTCAAGGTGACAAAGCGAGTGACCTAGAGTGCTGCAGGATAGAAAGCAGCTTAATTGAGCAGCAAAAAGACTTTCTGTGATGCTCTGAATTATTTCTGCTCTGCTTTGAATTATTTTCTTCAAAAAAACCCAGAGCAAACGTGATTATTTTTATGAAAATAATGAAGCAGCCACAGGAGGGCAGCACCGGTGACACAGCTGGGGCCGGAGGAGCAGGAACACGCTCCGGTCACCTCGCAGCCACCATCCTCCCTGCTACCCTCAGAAACCAGAGGTGATTTCACCCCAGGGTACACAGATTAAGGCTGGCCTTGTTTTTTTAAATCACTCCTTGGTTTTGAAGGTGGGAGAGGGTTGATTTTGTTTTTTTATTCTTTGCTGCTCTTAATCAAGTCAGCGTCTCCTTTCACCTCAAGGGTTTTTTTGTCCCTTGTCACTCCATGGCCACAAAATACTTTTCCCCTCTGGAGCACCGAGTGTCTGGAATAGTTTTGGTCTGCCTCATTAACTCCTCGCTCCTACAAACATCCCAGGATCGTCAGGATAACGTTTGCTAATTTGTTTTCCAACTCTGGAGCACATTCTTTCCTGAGGTATGAAGGTCAGTAAAAGGAGGAGAGATACAGCCTGTGATTAAGGCAGGAAAATACAGGTGGTGTACATTTCTGGAGGAGAATTAAAGATTTTTGTTTTAATTAAAAAAAAAACACAACCCACATTTGTAAATAGATTCAGCACCCAAACAAGGGCAGGAAGGTTGCTGGGTGCACGGTGACTGGTCCAGAGATGGGTTATTAGATGATGAGGTGTCATCACAAGCCATCCTCACATTTATTTCTTCTACAATAGATACACCAGGACAATCCTAAACAGAGTATTACTTTTAACCCAATATTGACAACAACCAGGAGGCCTGGATTATGTTTTTCACCATATAAATTGAGTTATCTTGAGGCTTTCTACTGGACCCATTGGCTGTGAAGCTGGATTGGACCTGGGCTGTATTTGTAGCCATATCCACAGCTGGCTTTAAAAGGGTTCAGAGCCACAAAAATGATCAGTGGGATGGAACAGCTCTGCTAGGAGGAAGGGCTGAGAGAGTTGAGGTTGTCCAGCCTGGAGAAGAGAAGGCTCCAGGGAGACCACCTTGTGGCCTTTCAACACTTAAAGGAGGCCTGTAAGAAACACAGGGACAGATTTTGTAGCAGGGCATGTAGTGATGGGACATGGGGTGATGGTTTTAAACTAAAAGAGGGGAGATTCAGACTTAGACTAGATAGAAGGAAGAAATCTTTAATGATTAATGTGGTGAAACACTGGCCCAGGTCACCCAGAGAGGTGGTAGAAGCCCCATCCCTGGAAACATTCAAGGTGAGGTTGGATGGGGCTGTGAGCGACCTGATCTGGTTGAAGATATTGCTGCTCACTGCAGGGGGGGTGGGCTGGATGGTCTTGAAAGGTCCCTTCCAACCCAAACCATTCTATGATTCTACATCTCAGGAGTGTTTTTTGCCTCGTGTCACTGCAGCCTGATGTTGTTGGCCAATGTTCCTCAAGGGTGAGGGTTGATAATCCTCCCGACGGCAATGTCTTACATTGAACCCAGACAAAACCCTCACAAAGCAGGCACAGATCTTGGCAGCTGGTTCTTCCTCCACCTAGCAAGGTGAACCCTTCATCACCAGCCACTGGTTTCTCAGGCAGAGATAGGATCTCCCGCTGCCACCCTACACGGCCACGTTTATGTCAGGCTGAAACGATGGTGTGGGCAGGAGAACAAGCCCTGCCTGTGCTTATACCACCTGCTTCACCTCCTCTGCTGGCTGTTTATGAAAGCCAGAGTTAGCATTCATCATCATCATCACCATGATCATCATCATCATCATCAATACTTCCCCAACAACCGTCCATCTGCAGCGCTGGAGCTGCTGGCAAACCTTTAATTAGCTTGTGCCTCCTGCCACCCCCAGGAAGCAGGCAAATATTATCCCATGTGTTCATTAGCACCGAGGCTGATGATGAACCTTGGGGAGAGGATGTTGCAGTGACAGCTGAGAAAAAGAAAAAGAGGAAAAAGAAAAAGAGGAAAAAGAAAAAGAGGAAAAAGAAAAAGAGGAAAGAGAAAGAGAAAGAGAAAGAGAAAGAGAAAGAGAAAGAGAAAGAGAAAGAGAAAGAGAAAGAGAAAGAGAAAGAGAAAGAGAAAGAGAAAGAGAAAGAGAAAGAGAAAGAGAAAGAGAAAGAGAAGAAGAAAAAATAAAAATAAAATAAAATAAAATAAAATAAAATTCAGTTCAGGGTTTAGCTTGAGAACATTAGAGGGGCTGGAGCAGGTTGGACCCTTGGTCTCTCCCTGGGAGGAAGTGGAGGGCAGGCATGTGCTGGTACAATCCCATAATATTCCTCCATGTCTCAGAGGTTTACAGCTCAGGAATTGTGATGGAGTTGCATGCTTTTGTTCTGCAGTGATTTTAGCATGTGTGGTGTGTGAGTGACCTGCTCTGTGATCTGCAAGGGTTTGCTGTCCTTCTGGGTACCCCCTCCCTCCTCAGGCTGTTGCTCCCAGCCACTTGTCACAGATCCATCCTTTTTTTAAAAATTATTATTATTATTAATAATTTTTTTAATCAAGGAGATGGTTTAAAGGACCAGAAATCCCCTTTTCCTCAACCATTTTGGGCACCTACAATTTTTTTCCCCTCTCCAATGCACGGGGACTTGGATATGAGTTGTCCTCTTCATAGAAACCTTTCTCTATGAGCTTTACTCTTTGCTGGCCCTTTAAGCTCCAGGGGAAAAGGCACCTTTGAGCAGATACTTTCCAGCTGGACCTCGTTTCCTCCTCTTTCCCTCCACCTGCTGCCCTCCCAGCTTGCATTTTCCCACTGTCTTGGAGGACTTGACTTGTCCTGCTTGGGAAGTAGCTGTGTGCAAAGCTGCCTTTTGGGGTGATGGTTTGTTGAGTTGAGTTGGGTGGTTGCAGAAAGGACAACTGAGCTGCAAAGAGGTCCAAGACAGCCCTGCTGCTGTTTTTCCAGCACAGAAGGTGTGTTTTTCTTGCTGTGTTATTTTTTGGAGTAAGGATGAGCTCCTGTGGGTCTTGCCTTTCTCTCTCTGCTTGGGTTTGACATGGTAGTGCCCTGTGAGCTCCTGAAGCTTTAGCTTGGGTGAAGCTCCTTGTGTTTGTGGAAGCCCCACTGCTGCTGTGAGCTTCCTTGATGTTACAAGACCTTTTTGCATGTGTGCTCAGCCCTTTGCAATGTGTCTTGCACTCCAAGCCCTCTTGGAGGTGAGCAGCAATGGGTGTATGACATGGCTGTGTGCCAGCACCACCACCACCACCACCAGCTTCTCATTTTCCTTCCTCCTACTTGCTACCACTGATATGGAGATAATGGGTATAAAAGAGCTCCTGGCTATGGCTTGATGGCTTTTATGGCTGGAGAACAGCCTATCACCTTGGGGAGGGTTGTGCAGGCTGGTTTGCTTCAGAGCTATTCCAGCCTTGGGGCTCTCCTGGATCGCTGGCTCACTTGTGTGGCTCTTGGTATGGCTTATCCTGCAACCCCACTGGGTTTTATGTGGTTGCACGAGGAGTTATGTGTGTGTGGTTGCAACCTGGAGAAATACTGGGTTGGGAATGCACTGAGTGGTTGTTAGTGGTCCTCAGGTGGAGCTCCTGAGTGTTTCTGCACCATTAACTCAGTGCTTTGGAGAGAGATGGGGGTGCTGGGGTGATCCATGGTATTTATTTCCCTTGAGGCACTTGCATTGCTCATCCACGGAGCTGGTGAGGTGCTAAGGCTGGGGTGGAACAGCAAGTGTCAATGGGATGTGCAGCAGATCAGTAGTGGCTTATGTCTGTGGATGCTTGATGTTGAGCAACATTGAGTGTCAGATAGGTAAGAAGGAGTGGAAATGGGCTGATGTGTCCTCTCTGTCCACCTTTTGGGGGAGAGAGAGCCATCATCCTCCTCTTCTTGGCTGCTGCGGGCTGGGAGATGGATCTCAGAAGGGGTCTCCTCTGGTTTGGGAGCTCCTGGCCCAAAATTTCCTGCCTACAGACACTGTTTATAAGGTCAGACCCCCATAAAAGTGTTATCATGTACCTGGCAGCCCAGTTCAGAGACTTTGGAGCCCTTTCAGCAGAGCCTGGCCACATCGGGTGATACTGCAGCCTTGTCTCTTCTTGGCTCCTTCCCCAGTCATCCAAAACAACCAACATCATAACTGAATATATGTGGTTGCCATGGGAACAGGAGTTGGCTGCTCATCCTGATTTTTGTGGCAAACTCTGGGAGATGTTTGGGGTTTATTTCTTGGTTGATTTTTAAATAGCAGACACGAGGTGTCCCAGGTTGTGAAAGCCGGTTGACTCAGCACGCTTTGAACTGGCCCGCGGGGTGTTTGGCTCTAAACACATCCTGTCTGAGAGCCACCTCCCCTTGGTGGCTTCTCCCTTTATCTGCCTCTTCTGAGTAATAACAGCTCCTCACTGCCACATCTGGAGAGGGAGAAGGACAGGCAGGAGCCACAGGTAAACTCTTCTACCCATAGAGAGAAATACACTGGGGATGGATGTGGCTGCTTGAGCTTGGGAAGAAGGGACGCGGGGTGAACCCAGCTCTGCAAGGCAAAGGTTTCATGTGATAGTAGCCACCCATGAGGCTGGTGGAAGTGGTGCTGATGGAGACAGTCTGCCAGCAATCTGTGGCTTTAGCTCTTTTTTTTTGGGGGGGGGAAGGGTTATTAGATTTTGGAGGTGCATCATGGCATAGAATTGGCAGGAGAGGGAGCTTGTGCCTCTTCTGATGGCACAAGAGACCTGTGCTTGGGTAGCAAGGAGGGAGGAGGATCCACAAAGAGAAGACCCTCCAGATGTCCATGGCTAGGTGCTGAGCTTGCTGTGTGCATTGAGGCTGGCTCTCCTGGGATGCTGCTCTCCCTGACAGGCCGATGGTAGCACCCATGGGTGCTTGTGGGGGATATTGTGAGGGATATTGATGTGTCCACACTGACAGCATCCATCCATCCTGCCCCATCAGTGGGACCAGTCCCCACATGGAGCTGAAATCATTGATGATGATGGACCCAGAGCTGTGATGACTCCATGGGGAGAGCCTGGAAACTGGGCAGAACTGGTGTTTGTTCCCGAGCTGGGGGAGGCTGTGGGCAGTCAGTGCCAGGCACCGTAAGGAGAGCAGGCAGCTCCCTTATGGCTATTAAGCAAAAGCATCGTAGCCTGGAAGCTGTGGAAGGAGAAGGGCAGCTCAGGTAATAACTTCTGACTGCAGCCATATTTCAAGTCCCCTGACAGACAAACTAGCTCGCAGGAGAAATAAATAACCCCGGTGCCTCTCCTCAGCCCGTGCTTCCTTCCCCGGCTGCGGCTCACTTGGAGCTTAATCAGCTTTTATGTGAAGCGTGGACTCAAACGCTGGGGCTGGGGGAAGCTGGTGGGTGGGAGGTGTCAGGTTTGGGCTCATTGAGCTGGTCAAGGGACCGTGTGGATCTGGGATGGGTTGTTTTCCTGCATCTCGGATGTGTGAGCTGTGCAAGTGGACGGTTGCTTGGAAACACGTCTGGTTTCTCTGCAAAATAGCGGCTGTTTTATCCAAGAAGGTGGGGGGTTTTTTTGAGTGGGCTCCCTCCAAGCTTCTGCTTGACCAAAGGGTGAGTTTGGGACATCTCTGCTAGAGAAGAGATGCCCCACGATATATGGTGGCTCCTGAAGAGCTCTGTCCAGGTGGTGGGAAGCAAAAGGGATTTGTGACAATTACCAAAATCCTTGGTGACTTGGGCTGCTGAGAAGTTACAAAGCAAAAGGGTCTCCAGCACCAAAGAGAAGAGTGAGGCTGCTGTGCTGAGAAGGATGGTTGGGGTAGGAGATCCCAGGGACAGCTCTGAAGCAGAGTGGCTGCTGGTAACTCGGACAAAGAGGGGATGCCCAGTAGATGTGGGGTGGTAAATCCCTGGGTTAAAGCTGGATGCTGGTACAGCTCGGTGCAGCCTTTGGAGTTGCAGGTGGGATGTGTCAGTTGTCATTTCTGATGCCTGGGCACTAGGATGTCTCTGCTTTCCTTCTCTTCTCCAATTAAACGTGTCAAATTAATGTTCCTGCTACTTATCTTGATCAGGGTTGACTCCAAGCTTCAGGCTGTTGCCCTTGGAGTCACAGCCCTGGTACAACAATGGTAAAATTTGGTTCTATATCATGCAATTGCTTAAAGAGTGTTTGTTCTTGGTCACTTGAGCATGTGGATACCTGTGCAAGGAAGATGTGCCCTGGATTGGGTGTCCAGGCTATAATCAGGAAAGACGTGGGTCCTCCTGGCTGTATCACCCTAATGTAGGCGTCCAAAATAGCCCAGAAAGGTTGTTTAGTAACTTCCTTCCTGAAAGGAAACCTTAACACCATGTAAACAGTTCTGAGCCTTCCCCAGATTGCCAGTGTCCTGGAGATGCGAGGGATGACGACAGACTCTGAACCCAACCGCGCCGTCCTTGCCCACGCCGGGTTGAGCCATCTCGACCCAACTCCAGCTCTGCAGCCAAAATCCAACTGGGAACATCTCACAGAGCTCTCCCTCACCTCAGGCACTTGCCACGCCACATCCTACCCTTATTTTGCAGGAGTTAATTACTTTCTAGTGTGGGAGGACTCGAAGAACATGCTGGAGTTGTTCATCCAGCCTCTGCAATTTGCTTTGGTATTTATAAACACGGCCAGGATGTGATTTGGTAATGCAAGGGCAAGTCGGTGTGGTAGCTTCAGGATGAGTAATGCCTTCTTCTGTGCACATCCAAGTGCTAGAAAAGGACCAGAAAGCCCATGAGAAAGGAAAGAGTGAGATCTACTTAGGTGGTAGATGCAAACAAGGAGCAAGTAGAGAGGTCTTGCTGGAGGAAACAAGACCATCCTAAGGTAATTTCAAAAGCTCACTGCTGTAAGCATCTAGATCAGGACTTATTCCCTTTTGTGCTTGCTACTCCAGGATTTTTTTTCAACAGTTTGAGTCAAAAACTTAAAAACTTTGCACTTCTGTATCTCTCTGCTCCTCTCCATCCTTGCTGGTACTCAGTGGTGTGGGTCCATCTTAGCACAAAAGCAATTTTCACACCTTTACTCTTTGAGTTCTTGCTGCTGGAGATGAAATCTCTTCCCCTTGTGTCAAATAACCTCGTGAGTGACACAAAGGTTGTGTGGAATATGCATGAAGCTCCTCTTGGAAATGGTAATGGTTCCTGGGTTGCCTCCTCCTCTTGTTAGGCAGCTGGTAGGGCCCAGCCAAGCCTTGGCTGGATTCACACCCTGGTAATTATTTAGTTTGGAGGGAGTTTATGTTCTGAGGAAATAATGATCAGGTTGCTTTTTATTAGCACAAACTTTATGTTTCTTCTTCTAATTGCATGTAGCTGTTGATGCTTTCTTGGGTGATAATGGGTTTTTCTCTGGCACAATGAAGTCACGAGGCTTGTGTGCGTGCAGCCACATAAATATACGTGTATATAACTATATAGTGGCAGCTTCTCCAGGGTGAGGTCGTGTGTCTCGTACCACCCATTTGCATTTGATGGTGGAGCTGTGCACACCTGCTCTGTTGGGATGTGTCCCCAGGAACACTGAGCAAGTGAGCAGCCAGACTCTTGGGGACAGTTTGAGTTGGTCCTCAAGCACTCTTTGTCCTTGCAGGTCCAGCAAGCGAGCCCAATGCCAACGAGTTTCCTCGGCAGTGCCCTTCGGGGCACCTTCTTCTTAATTTTTGGTCTCTGGTGGTCTGTGAGATACCCCCTGAAGTATCTCAGGAGGAAAGTCAATGTGGAGAGCCAGCCCAGCCATGGGGTCCACCGCGTGGAATTCTTCGAAGGGGCGGTCAAAGTTTTCTTTGCTCTAGCAGGTAAGAGGTGATGATGAGTCTCTGCCCCAATATCTACTGGCACAAGAGCTGCTCTCTCCTACCAGACTGGGGCTGTTTGCAGTGGGAAATGGTTGTGGCTGGTGTGGGAGGGCTTGGGGACCTTGTGGCACGCTGTCTGATGGGACCTTGGTACCATTCCTCTGGGAAAATACCACGACACCTTCCCCATTGCAAAGAGAGGTTCCATGGGAGCTTGTTCTTTCCCCCAGGGATACTGGTGGAGCAGTTCATTCCTGCTGGACCCCACCTGCACCTGTACAGCTCCAAGACACACAGCTGGACGGACCTCACCCCCTGGCACTTCACCACCATGTACCTCTTCTTCCTCCTCTCTGGCATCGTGGACATCATCTTGCACACCCCACTCAAGCTGCCACTGGGTTTAGATCGACTCTCCCTGTCCATGGCTCTCTTCATTGAAGGTGAATCACACATGGTGCCTGGGAGAGTACGGAGTATGGGTCAGGGGAAGCTCTGGGAGGGTCATCTCCTCCTTGTTCCTCTCCAAATATGAATCCAGCCTTAACTGAATGCTCCTGGTGCACAAGGGCACATTCTTCTCCTGGTGAGAAGCAGTTGGCTCCCTGGAGTCACAAAAAGTTGTTGTCCCCTCACCTTGGTTAGATGCACAGAAGGATAAACCCTGATATGAAGCTCCCTGTCATCTTCTGAGCTGAAGGTCCCTGTCACTCTGCTCCTGCTGATGGCCCTACAGCCCTGGGTGGGGCATGGGGATCCCTGCAGCTATGGGGTGGCTCTGTGGGCAGAGCAGACCCCAGCGCTGGGGCTGTGTGGTCTTTGCAGAGTGAAGGTGATGACAGCAAGCTGTGTGCTGTCTGGCTCTTCCCACTGGGCAGATGTTAACAAGACCTAGAGCAGAGTCTCCAGTTTCCAGTTGAATTTTTAACAGGACAAGTCCCAGATCATCCCTTTCCTAATGCAGTGTGAATCTTGGCAGGTTTGCTCTTCTGTTTCCATGATGACAACGATGCTGCACTGGACCACCACCTCCATTCTCTGCTGGCCACGGCTATCTTTGCTGGAGCCCTCTCTACCCTCCTAGAAGTGTTTATCCGAGACCACATTATCCTGGAGACCTTCAAGACCAGCTCCTTCCTTCTCCAGGGCTCTTGGCTTTGGCAGGTCAGTGGGCATCCAGCGTTATTCTCCAAGCAGTTGCCTTCATACCCAGGAAGGCAAGAGGAGAAGGGTTCTCTTATCCGTTATGGCACATCTCTTGGGGTTCAACTTGTAAGCTGGTTGGAATCTCTTAGTAAATAAGAGGAGGAAACAAGGAGTAGTGCCAGAGCTGTCATCATAGAGATACGGATGTGTAATGTATGCAGCATGGACAAACCTGTGAGCCAAATGGAAACTGAACCTCACAAGGGTGGGAAACCACAATCACAAGGTTCTATCTTTTTATTAGATGACATTTCTTCCTCCTGAAAAATATCTGGAACCCTCTGATGGTTCATAATCACCCAGCTTTGGGTCTAGGGAGCAATGCACAGCCTGGCAATGAAGCCTTTGGGTTGTCAGCTTTCTGGGCTGCACCATGAGCCCAAAGGCTTCTCCACAGAGCACCTATCTCCTCCTGAAATGCACCCCTGTGTCATTCTGGGGAGACAAGCATCCTTGGAGGTGCTGAGGGCAATGGTCCAGGTGTTCCTTGGCATTATTGTGTCTCTAGTCCACAGCCAGCTGCAGCAGCATGGCTGAAATCGGGACAAAGATAAAGGAGGGATGTGCTAAATCATGTGCTGATGCCCAACATCTCTTCTGTTGGTGACCAGATTGGGTTTGTGCTGTCCCCTCCGTGGGGAGGACCAGGCTGGGATCAGACCGACCGCAGCAACATCACGTTCCTCACCATGTGCTTCTGCTGGCACTACGCGGTTCATCTCGCCATCTTGGCAGCAAATTCTGCTGCATCTCGCTGGTACGTGGGGGAAAAGGGTCCACAGGGGGGTCCTGGCACCGTGCAAGAGCTGGGACAGAGTCATAGAACATTGTGAGCTGGGAGGGACCCACCAGGATGATGGAGTCCAACTCCTGTCCCTGCACAGGACAATCCCAACACTCACACCATGTCCCTGAGGGCCTTGGCCAAATGCTGCTGGAATCTTGTCAGGCTTGGGGCCATCAGCACCTCCCTGGGGAGCCTGTTCCAGTGCTCCACCACCCTCTGCCTCAAGAACCTTTTCCTCATGGCCAACCTCCCCCTCCCCTGCCACATCTTCCTGCCATGGCCTCTGCTCCTGGCGTTGGTGGCCAGAGAGAAGAGCTCAGCGCCTGCCCCTCCTCTTCCCCTTGGGAGGAAGTTCCAGACCGCCAGGAGATCTCCTCTCAGTCTCCTCCAGGCTGAACAAACCAAGCAACTTCAGCCTCTCCTCTCATGGCTTCCCCTCTAAAACCTTCACCAATTTTGTGATGGCCAATATCATGGGATAGGAAAAGGGAGTGCCCATGCATGTCCAAGCATGACTAGTCCATGGCTTGGCTTTAAAGGTAGTGCCACCACGCAGCAGATGGTCCTGAGCAGCCTTCCCGAGCAGGTTGGGAGTGACCCCATGTCTCTCCCTGCCCACAAATACCTGACCAGCATCACTGTCTCTCCTGCAGCTGCAATGAGTCCTGCCAGCTGACATTTGGGGACATTGACGTGGAGCTGGACTGTGGCATGTGCATCCGCAATGGCAACAAGAGCTCCAGCAGAGCCCTGCTGCCAGAGACCACCTTGGATGACAAGTGACACCGTGGATGGCATGGAAACTTCTTCCCCCCTGGCTTAGAGCTCTTGAGATGAGGTTTTTAATTAGTCTTGATAAACTCCAGCAACACTTGATGGTGGAACATCAGAAGTGGGAGGCAGGACCTCGAAGGGGGAGCGTGGCAGGAGATGCAAAGCCTTTCCTGCACATCCCTTTGGTGGTAACCAGAGTAAACCAGGCTCGTGGAGGAGAGAGGTTTTAATTTTCTGTGCTGCAGCTTGAGCTGTGAACCACAGGACTGGTTTGCTGGTGGAGTCCCATTGGTGTGGCCAATTTGGGTTGGTTTTTTATGACATTGCTTTCACTTCTGTTTCTGCAGAAGGGAGCCAAACCAGCGTTCAAAGCTCTTGGTGGCTGTCACTCACTCTGGTGTTAATGGAGAGGGTTTTGTACAAAGCTTAACGTGCACAGAGTACCTGTGATCATCAATAAAGTCCTTTGATGAACCATCTTGATGGATCTCTTGAATACTTTGAGATTGAAGGTGTGGTTAAGGTGATGGCTGGCTTCCAAAATGGTTTGGGGGGTGGATGAAATCACAGAACCCCAGACTGGTTTGGGTTAGAAGGGACCTCAAAGCTCATCCAGTTCCAACCCCCCTGCCAGCAGCAGGGACACCTTCCACTAGACCAGGTTGCTCAAAGCCTCATCCAACCTGGCCAGGGAGGAGCAGCCACAGCTTCTCTGGGCAATGTGGGACAGTGAAATGTTGGAGGAATGGGACTGTGTGTGATTTAACGTGGTCAAATCTGGCTGGAGTGTCCAGCAGACGGAAGGGATGGAGGGTCTTGCTGTCAGCACTGGCACGTAGCTGCTCTCTTGGGTGTTTTTAATCAGAAGCTGAGAGGACGAGCTAGATACGTGAACCAGCCTCTCTGTGATGGATTTTGGCACCTGTGGGAGATGGGATGTTTGTTGGGAAGGGTTCAGCTTGTAGACAGACCCTTGAAGCAAGGTGATGGCTTCAACCAGACCGCGTCGGGCGTACGGATACCCCTGGTGAGCCTCGTGGAGCAGCAATCTCAGCACGGGCGTGGCTCTTCTTCTCCAGCTTCATTGCCTCCCCCAAGCTGGTGATTACCAACACAGAGAGAGGAACGTGCTCCTCCATCTCTGCTTTGCACTCGGTGTCCAAGGATATCTGGGTTTTCCCTGAGGTCTTTCACCTGGCTCACAGCCAAACAGCAGCGGGAGCTGCTTCCTGCCATCGAGATCTAAACCTGATTTCAGAGATGTCATTAAACAGGATTAGGGGGAAAAAAAAAAGAGCAAGTTCATCAGAAAGTTCAGCAGCAGCATTTGAAATGCTCCTGCCACGTCCTTCACTAAGGGCTGGGCTGGGTGAACAGGGCAGCACAAGCAGCTTTATTGGTATTTTTTAATACCTTTGCCATTCTCCTCCCTTAAGACGTGCAGAAGACAGCTTAGGCTGAATATTTCACTGCTGCACACCTCAAAAACCACAACAAAAATAATTTAAAAATCAAGAAAGCATCAGGAGGAAAGAAAAATCCTCCCTGGCTCAAAGCAGTTGCAATGTCCACCCTCATAGAAGGTTCCTGGAAAAGCAAATACTATTTTTATATATATTTTTTATATATTTTTAAATATATATTTTTAATATATATATTTATATTTTTTATATATATATTTATATATATTTTATATATATATTTATATATTTATAAATATTTTTATATGTTTTTATATATTTTTATATTTTTTTTATATTTTATATATTTTTTATATATTTTTTTATATTTTTTATTTTTATATATATATTTTCTATAATATTTTCTATAATATTTTCTATAATATTTTCTATAATATTTTCTATAATATTTTCTATAATATTTTCTATAATATTTTTAGATTTTTTAGATTTTTTTTAATTTTTATTATTTATTTTATTTTTATTATTTTTTATTTTATTTTTTATTTTATTTTTTCCTTTTAAGGCAGGGCTGGAAGGAGACCAATGCTTTGTTCTCCTGGTGGCTGTCAAGCAAAGAACCTTGAGCAGCAAAGACTCCAAGGCGAGTGCGATGTTTTGGGCTCCCACATTTGGCACCCACCCCAAAAAGGCCAAACATTTGGGGCTGTAAAGCAGGGTGGCACCCAGGAGGAATGGTTTCTCCAGGATCTGCTGGGGTAGGGTGCCTTTAACTGGAGCTGATGTGGATCTCCCGTGCTGGAGGGAGCGTTCCACACCTTCTCCGTGGAGGTGATGTGCTCTGGTTATCAGTGATCCTCACGGGACTGGACAGCAGGGTCGTTGGGTCAACTCGTTATAGACTCACTGCCACTAACGAGCAGCTTCGTGCACAGGTTCCAACCCCAAGTACTGCACTTGGGTTGCAAAGAAAGGGGGGAAAAACCCTTTCTCCTTTGATCAATTATTGTTCCTCTTTTTTCCCTTTAATTCCCCATTTTTTCTTACCCTGGTGTTATCCAGCAAATGCTGAATCCCTCTCTTACTAATTTTATTTATATATATATATATAAAATTTAATTATTCAGTGGTGACTTTTCTTCTTCCCTTAAATCAATGGAAATAAGGGCAAATACTTGCTCTGTGTGATTTCAGATGCTTGGCAGGTTCACACTGAGCCTAAAGCCAACGCTCCAGGGTTCCTCTGACCAGGCTGTGCAGAAGGAGCTGTCGTCTCGTTGGGTGACAGTGGTGGCCCATGTTTGAGGTAGGACCAACATTAATTGAGCCAACAGAGCAGAAAGAAGAAATGAGATTGTTGTGGCTGTCGTTGCATTTGTAGAGCAGTTCCTGGCTGGTTTGTGTGTGGAATTAATATAATATATAATTAATATTAATATTAATATATGCCTTTAACCCAAAGTGTTCTTTTCTATCAAAGCTCTGAAGATAATAAACCTCATTGATGAGGCAAGGTGTTATTGATCAGGAAAGCCTGGGCTGTCCACCCAAAATCATTGCTGGTGGCATGTTATGGACAGACAGGGGTGAGCCTGAGATAGGGTGGGACACAGAGCTGTGACATCCCTCTCCAGGGCCTCTCCAAGGTGGTGACAATGTGTGTCTGGGTGGGTTTAATTACCAGGGACCTCATTTTTATGCACAGACCCAGCTGATGCTGTTCCCTGGTTGATGTAGTGTTATTTCCTGAAGGAACATTCATTTCCTTGGGAAGCTCCTGAGATCCATCTAAGGAGATGTCAGCAATGCTGCCAAGCCACTTCAGTGCTGATTTTTCTTCTTTTGGGGTCTCTGGGCTGTGATCTCCTCCTGGAAATACCTTGGCCAGAAGGTAATGCCACGTCTCTTTGCTGGTCTGCAGATTAGCAAGTGATTAATGGTTAACTAAATGCTAATGAGCCAAGAGCTAAGGTCATTCTTCACCCACGTTTGAGCTTTGTTTCCTGTCTATTAGCATTTAAAACACTAAGAGCAGTGGTTTGAATGGCAAATACTCTCTGCTGCACAATTAGACTTGGGGAATTGATTGAGCTCGTGCGTGCCTGGAGCGTTTGGAAGGGATAAGAGACCCTTGTGCTTCCAGATTTCCCTCAGGAAGTGGTTAAGGGCTGTGAGAAGGTCACTGGAAAGGGGGAGATGAACATTTTTCCCCTTTCCACAAATCCTCTGCTGATGGCAAACGTTATGGACAGGCTTTTAGCGTGGGGGAGTTGGCTGTGGAAGCCTTGGGTGAACAGTAGGTGTGATTTAGGGGACCCTCTTGCTGCAACTGGAGGGAGGAGACACTTCTGGAGACCATCTGGAAAGGTGCTGGTAGAAGAGCTGAAGTGCTTTGCAGGCTCTCAGTACCCAGCAGCTGTGTGAGAAACTCTTTGTTGTGATTATGGCCAGACTTGCTGGAGATTCACAGTTTAAAGAGGAGTTGAAATGAGCGCTTTAAGCACCACTAAAATCTCCTGTTTCAGCTTAATTAGTAAATTTCATTTCCAAACTCAGTGCAATTGCTGTTCAGAGGATAATTAGATTTTCTAGGTCACTTTTCTCTTCCAGAACTTATAATTTTCCTTTTCCTTTTTCCTTTTCTTTTTTCCTTTTCTTTTTTCCTTTTTCCTTTTTCCTTTTCCTTTTTCCTTTTTCCTTTTTCCTTTTTCCTTTTTCCTTTTTCCTTTTTCCTTTTTCCTTTTTCCTTTTTCCTTTTTCCTTTCCCTTTCCCTTTTCCTTTTTCCTTTTCCTTTTTCCTTTTTCCTTTTTCCTTTTTCCTTTTTCCTTTTCCTTTTTCCTTTTTCCTTTTTCCTTTTTCCTTTTCCTTTTCCTTTTTCCTTTTCCTTTTCCTTTTCCTTTTTCCTTTTTCCTTTTTCCTTTTCCTTTTCCTTTTTCCTTTTCTTTCCTTCTCCTTTTTTTTTTCCTTTTTCCTTTTCCTTTTCCCTTTCCTTTTTTTTTTCTTTTTCCTTTTTCCTTTTCCTTTTTCCTTTTCCTTTTTCTTTTTCCTTTTCCTTTTTCCTTTTCCTTTTTCCTTTTCCTTTTTCCTTTTCCTTTTTCCTTTTCCTTTTTCCTTTTCCTTTTTCCTTTTCCTTTTTCCTTTTCCTTTTTCCTTTTCCTTTTCCTTTTTCCTTTTCCTTTTTCCTTTTCCTTTTTCCTTTTCCTTTTTCCTTTTCCTTTTCCTTTTCCTTTTCCTTTTCCTTTTCCTTTTTCCTTTTTCCTTTTTCCTTTTTCCTTTTTCCTTTTTCCTTTTTCCTTTTTCCTTTTTCCTTTTTCCTTTTTCCTTTTTCCTTTTTCCTTTTTCCTTTTCCTTTTCCTTTTCCTTATGCATCTCGTGCCTATTAACTCCAGTGATTTAAATACCAGCAGTAAGCAGTTTGTGCTTATGCATCCTATTTAAATACGCAGAACCTGAATCTCATCCACAACTCACAGGTAGGCTGCACATAATGAGAGTAACCTGTAATTAAGAGTTTAGCAGTTGGAGTAATGGAGTAGCTGGGTCCTGCTTGCTTCTGCATGGCATTATTAGAGAAGGAGTCACCCACTTGCTGCTTCCCCTTTGGAATTTGGGCAGGGAGTTGCTCATGGACCTTGGTTGCAACCAACCATCCCCAAGGGGCCAGGACAGAGCAGTTGGTAAGACTCATGGCAAAGAGTTTGGCAATATTTGGCTGTTTTCAACCTTGCCAAAGGCTGAGCAGGTGCCAGATGTCATCTTGTATGTGCCAGGTAGTGCAGCAGAGAGATGTTGGGTCAGGGAAGGTCAGTCCCACCTGTAAAATGGGTCTGATGGTGCCCAGTGAGCTGTGCCTCACCTCACTATTTGAAACAGCATCAAGATTTTCATTGCAGCTGCCTTAAGAGATGGAAGAGGATCCCAAGAGGGACAGGTCAAAACTGAAGCCCTGAAGCCAGAGGCATCTGCCCTGCCCTCCCCGTTGACTTCTTGATGTGCTCGAGGCGTCGCAGCTTCATCACCTGCAAAATAAGAGGCATTTTTAAAAGAAGCAACGTGGGGTCAGAGCTCAGTGAGTCTGTGCAGCTGATGCCCCTGGAGGAGAAGCCTCATGTTGGTCCTAGGATAGGCAGAGGGTCAAGATGTAGGAGATGTGCTCTGTTAATTGTAATTTTGATCTTAAACCCGGCCACACACTCTCAGCATTTCCCTAGGTCAGGCTGAAGGGCTTAACCCCTTGGTGGGTTGAACTCCAGGTTGGTGCATCTTCATCAGCATCATCCATGGATGGTGGCCAGGAAGTGTTCAGTGAGGAGGTGATGAGGAGGCTGCTCTTTGCTACATGATGGCTCTGGCTGTTCTGCTATTGTGTGGTTCTCAGTTTCGTCAGGAATTATATGATGTGATAGAGATGATGAAAAGCTCAGTTGTTAATTGGTAACATGTTCATACTAAAATTGATGGGACTCCAGGAGAGCAAAAGCTTTGTTGAATCCATGTGTATAACGTGATGCTCATAAATCAGGTATTTTTAAGAGTCTTGGTGACACTTATGTTATGGAATTTTATTAAATTTCCTATTAAATTTCCCCCTTGATATCTCATGAGTGGGATCTAACCTGTCTGGTACTGCTCACATCACTCATGCCTTGCCTGATGTGTGCTCAGGTACATGAATTTCTGGCAGGGAATTTTTTTCCAGGATTTCTTTGGAAGTAGAGAGGAGCAACTGTATTTCAGAGGGGGAAAAACTGAATTAAAAACCTCAAAGCGTGCCTACGTGTTCATAGGGCACCCTGTGATATCCAACAGCAGCGCTGTGGATTGATGGTTGCTCAGCAAACAGGGAAGGTGTCACTGCTTGTGACTTCAGGTAAGAGCAGCTGCTTTGGAACATGTTGGTAATGTTCAGGTGAGCCAAAAGCTCTGGGTCTAGTGGAGGTATTTCAAAATGTACTAAAAAAACCCCCCAAACAATTGCCATCCATGTATTGTACTCAAGCTTAGTCAGATCTGTTTGCCTTACAGGACACGGAGAGGTTCATGGATGGAGCCTACCTGCTGAGACTGGTCTTGGGCTACCTAGTTGTGCTGGATGTCCAGCTTGTGCTGGGTCTGTAGGGCATTCTGAAGTTCCACAAGAGCATCCTTCTCCTCATGGGAAGCACCACTGACTCTGGACCAGCACAGCACCCTTGGTCACCCAAGAAGTTCCCAGGTCAACACCTTGCTGAGAAAAGGCCATTTTCCTTGGTGGCTTCAGGTAAGTCCATGCCTTTGTCACTCCTCAGTAGAGCTCTGCTGCACATGGATAGGTGTAGGAGGAAAGTCAGCAAGATTGAACCTCACCAGCTTTCCTCAGCTACTGCTCAGCAGTTGGTGCATTGAGGCTGTGAAGATCAAGGCAATGAAACAGTTGGCAGCCAGGGAACAGATGTGCCCACCAACAGCCGTGGTAAGAGCCAAATGCTTTCAACACTTCTACAGAGCAAAGTGGAGTCCAATGAGTTTGTCATCACCTGTCCTCCTGTTTTCCTCAAAGAAGTTTGAAAACATTTTGTGTATAACTCCTAAAATCTAGTAAACCTTTTGTTCTTGATGCACCAAGAAAACTTGAGGTTGTCCTTAGATAAGGTAGCACTCAGGGTTATCTCCATGGCTCCTGGATTATTGCATGTGTGGAGGTGTAAGAGATTGGGTATAAACCTAAAGGAAGGGTGTTCTGAAAGCTCAGTATTAGACTTTCCTTCTCTAGATTGTGGTTTGGTTGCACGTGCTGGGTGGAAATACCCATGTGTGGTGATATCGGGGCATGGTCTTGGACTACCTGGATTAAAGGATGAGTTGCTTGGGCATGCAGCTCAAACCATCAATAATAAATCAAAAATTGGAATGGCTTTTATGAGTTAATCTCCCTAACTGGGGCTGTGCTGATGACAGAACAGCAGTTGCCTCTTGCTCATCTCCTGGTGACTTTGATTGTCCCTTGTTCTGTTCAAGCTTAGGTTGGATGAGGTTTTGAGTAACCTGGTGTAGTAGAAGGAGGTAGGAGGGCTAGAACATGATCTACCAACCCCCATCATTCTATGATTCTTTATGGACTGAGGGCAAATAAAACCTCTGTGGTGCCTGCTGAGGTGTGAGTGTAGTAGCAAGATGGTTTTATTTGTGAATCAATTAGAAAACTTATAATTTTTATTTGATTTGCAGTGTTTTTGTCATACATCTTTTTTTGTTTGCTGTCCTGACTGTCAACAATGTGCTACCACTGCTCCATCACCTCAACTCAACTGCTGCTCCATCACCTCAACTGCTGCTCCATCACCTCAACTGCTCCATCACCTGGTGAGTACTGTCTCTGAGATGCAAGGATAGAAAAAAACCATCTATTTTGTTGAGTTTTGGGGTTTTTTTTTCCCCACTGTGGGCTAGTGGCAGCTGATGGACACGGTTCAGTTCTGTTTCCTCCTTACTGGGAGACTCAAATTTGCAACTGGATGGACCAAACCCACCTGATTCCCTGGATTTGTCAGAAAGAATGACCTGGACAAGTTGTGGCACAGCTCAGGTGAAGGCTTGCAGGAGATGGCTGGGTCTTAACTGCAGCTTTAGTGTCTGCTAAAGAGGAAGTTTGAGTCTTAAAATCTCTTATTACAATGAAAATTATTTAGTTTATCTTCTATTTTAATTCCAAATAATTGCCTTAGATCGTGTAGAACCCAAAATTCTACAATATAAGGTTTAAGGCTTGAATTTTGGGGGTTTAAGGTGTGATTTTTTTTGGGGGGGGGTTTAAGGTTTGATTTTTTGGGGGTTTAAGGCTTGGATTTTTTGGGTTTAAGGTTTAAAGCTTGTTTTTTTGGGGTTTAAGGTATAAATTTGGGGGGTTTTTGAGGTTTAAGGCTTGTCTTTTTTTGGGTTGAAGGCTTGTTTTGCACTGTAGTTCTGGTTTAAATGAATACTGCATCCAAACTTTGGGTTACAGATGCCTTTGGAAGATGCAACCAGAGAAGAAGACTTGACCCCAAATCCTGTATCTACCTTGTCTTTCCCAGAGGATCCCATGAAGAAGACTGGAGAAAGCTCAGCTGCTGCTTTTTAATTAGGGACTGAAGAAAAACTAAATTATCATCATGCATCTGTGTTTAGTTGCAGCTTATTGATGTTGTTGCATAGCAAAGCAAAGGTAAAAATGCAGATTTAAATGGCAAAAAGACCAAGGACTGGAGCCAAGTCTTGTAGCAGTTTAGTTAATTAACCAACTGATTAATTATATAATATCAATATTACTTGCTTCATCTTCTGTAGCAACTATTTTGGACCAGGATGTTTAATTGTGAACATCTTGTTATTGTGACCCAGCTTTTATTCAGTGTTTTCTGGTTTATTCTGCTTTTTCTTGTTGCTGGGATTCCACAGGTACCAGGGGGGAAGTGGAGAAGCTTCAAAAGAAAAGATGATTTCTACCCATTGCATGGGATCTCTTCATTTGGGAGAGGTCAGGTAATGAACTAAGGGTGGAGGCAGGTGAAAGAAGCATCTGCTTTAAGTCTGGTCAAGTAAAACACAACAAGAATGAGAAAATAAACATTTTAAAAGGAAATAAAAGTAATTTAAGATAAAAGTTTCAAAAGGAAATAAAAGTTAAAAGTTATTTAAGATAAAAGCTTTAAAAGAAAATAAATAACTTTTATTTTCTTTTAAAATTTTAATCTTAAATTACTTTTAACTTTTAAGATAAAAATTTTAAAAGAAAATAAAAATAAAAAGAATTTAAAATAAATAAAGAGAATTTAAAATAAATAAAGAGAATTTAAAATAAATAAAACTTAAAAATCAAAAAAGGAAAAAGAAAATAAAAATAAATAATTTAAAATAAAAATAACAAAATAAAAGTTTAAAAAGAAAATAAAAATAACTTAAAAATCAAAAGAAGAAAAAGAAAATAAAAAATAAAACTTCCCCCCAGCCAAAAATCCAAAACACAGGAGATGATAGGGAAGGGGGGACTGCAATTTTTTTTTTTCTAGAATACTAAATGTCAGGCTGGAACCTAAAGTTTTTACCAAAAAAAAAAAAAGGGGGGGGCTCCCCCATGAACAAAAAGACACTACCAAGTCCTGCATTTTTATTCAGCTCTACGCAGTAAAAATACAAGCAGCACATCCAGCATCATCTCCAGATAAATACATTAAAAGAGGACTTGCTACTGTAATTTCAGCACAAGCAAAAATATTTTCTCAGCTATTTTGGAGCATTGTATGGTCCTGTCCCTTATCCTTTATTAGCCACAGACAGAGGACTAACAGCTCCTTAAAGTGAGCCAAATTCTAAGTCCTGCATGGAAAAAATAATAATAATAATAATAATAATAATAATAATAATAATAATAATAATAATAATAATAATAATAATAATAATATTTCCAGGCTGAAGCTTCTGTCTTTCTTCATAAAGATATTTCAAACAAATCTGCTCCCTAATAAAGTGTTGCATTGCTGGATGGACTCAATCCAGTCCCACAACCCTTACTGATTAGAAAAGTAAGGTTAGAAAAGTAAGGTTAGAAAAGTAAGGTTAGAAAAGTAGAGAACACTTAAACATCTCCAAAATAAAACAATGGTTTTATAAAACAGGAAAAAAATGCATCATCTAAAGCAAGAATGTGATACCTGGACTCAGAGCTCATCTCTGGGGAAGATTCAACTCCACTAATAATTTTGAGGCATAAGAAATTCAAGTGTTCTCTATTCTTTAAAAATAAACTTCAAGAGGCTTGAAAGTAAAATGCAAAGGTTTTTCTCTTCAGTTTTTCCTCCTCTGTTCCTTGATGCATCATCCTGAAAAACGATGTCTCATCACCTAGTGCAGGAGCATCCTCGGTGATGTTCTTTGTATTCATCCTGTGAAACAAGGAGGCAGCAGTAAGGAAAAAACCAAAACCCAATTCTCTCCAAATTCTGAGTAGAGGAAGGCACAAAATACAAATAATCTCTAAAAAAAAGGATTATTATTTTGGGTAGCAATCTCTAAAGAAAGGATTATTGGGGTAGCTGAGAGCTTGGTCCAAACATTGTCCTGGGATACTCCCAGTCTGGCTCTGAGTCTCCATAGCTGGACTGAGCTCTGGTGACTTGCTCCAAAGCTTGTGCCACCACCAGCAAATATTAAAAACAAAATTCAGCAAAATAATTGACAAACCACCCTAAAAGCAGAGCACAGCCAGCCCATGGCTTCCCCTGCAGTTTATTTCTTCTCCAGTGTCCACGTACTCACCTGGCAACGAGCCACTCTCCAAAGATGCTGCGTGAGGAGCGTTGTCTTCCTCGTGCCCAGTGAAAACTCGTGTCCACAACAGCATCTTCACAGGGTAAAGACAAAATCTTGAAGCCTGTAAAGCAGATTATCCTGTTACACCAAAAGAACAGACACTAACAAGGGCCACCCTGGACCCTTCCCTCCACTCAGAGGATGCAGAAATAGGGTTTAGCATCGCACCGACTGAAGAGCTGCGTTCCCAGGGTAAAAGCTGCACACAAAGAAGCACTTTTGCTCAGTAAAAGATGCATTTTTTTCCCTCTGGCCCCTTGTTAAAATGGAATAGGAATTTCCCTTCAGACTTTACCGAGCTCACATAATCATTGAGATAAATTTTTGCATCCCAAAACCCACAGGCAGGGGAAGGGAAGTCGCTGCAGAAAAAGGCAGCGTTCGATTCAGCCGCACAGCAACCTGATCTGACCTCAGAGCTGGCCCTGGCAGCAGGAGGTGGGCGAGATGATGCCCTCCAGAAGTCCCTTCCACCCTCCATTTCTCCACCAGCCTGCACCAGCTGTAGGATTATTCCCTGCCAAACCACCACGCTGGAGAAAATGATTCTTACTCACCTTGCATTTGCTGACGCGCTGCCAGCCCCGAGAGAGCATCGGCTCCGCTCTGTTCTTGTGCCAATCTCTGCTGTAGAAACCAGAGGCCCTGGGAACCACAGAGAAAAACATCCCCCACTTCCCAAACACACCCTGGAAACCCCAGCAGTGACACAAAAAGCCCAAGGTATAATACTTCTTTTCAACTAGATCACTTTTAGGACTGCTTGTCTTTGCTATATGTTCAAAGGTATGTCCTGAGGGTATCAACTTCAGCTCCAGAATTGCACTTCAGCTTAAAAAAAGTAAAATAAAATAAAATAAAATAAAATAAAATAAAATAAAATAAAATAAAAATAAAAATAAAATAAAATAAAAATAAAAATAAAATAAAAATAAAAATAAAATAAAATAAAAATAAAAATAAAATAAAAATAAAATAAAAATAAAATAAAAATAAAATAAAAATAAAATAAAATAAAATAAAATAAAAATAAAATAAAATAAAATAAAATAAAATAAAATAAAATAAAATAAAATAAAATAAAATAAAATAAAATAAAATAAAATAAAATAAAATAAAATAAAATAAAATAAAATAAAAAAATTTCTATTTTTTAAAAAAAAACAAAACACCTCTGCCACTGCAGAGTCTTTACCCTCTCTAACTATATATCCTATGGCAACTTTTTTAGGAGATCAGACCCAGCCTTTCCCATCACCTTCAGCCCAGCTTGGAGAACCTCCCAGATGCCACCCAGAGGTTGGCATCCAGGTGTTTTTTAACCAGCTTATTCAGCCCTGCAGCCTGCTCTCAAATTGCTCTCGAGAAAGCAAGAGCTGCTTGAAAATCAAACAGGCTACATCAAACCCTGTGGGCAGAGCAGGCAGAGAGCCCAGAGGGCAGAGGGTAAGTGCTCCTGCAACAAAGCACCAGCTCCCCACAGGTCACTGGGAAATAGAGAAGAAAACTCTTGTGTTTTTAACGTGCTGGTTCCTGCAGAATCACTTGCACACGGATTAATGCTACGTGTGAGGCGTAAAGCTGCCGGTGCCTGCTGGGATCAAAGGGTGAATCTGGGGAGAGAGCACTGCCTGGCACGGGTTAAGGATGCTGGAGAAAACACTGAAGAAACAACTCCTCAGCCTGCTGCCTCCCAGCTCCTCAAGGTTCTCACCCCGTGCCGTCGCTCAGGACCACGGCCAGGCGATTCGCACGTGGCCCCGCGAGACCGGAGAGAGCAAAGAGCTTTATACAGGGGCTGAGACATGGCTGCAGCGCCTGGCAGGTGGGACAGCCAGGTCAGCACAGACAGGAGGAGGAGATCTCCCTGCATGCAGCATGGTCATCAATCAATGCTCATTTCCAGCAGCCCACCAGTTTTCAAAGGCTTGACTGAAAAGCTTTTCACGCTTTCCCAACTACTCAGCATCAGCATTTAGCTCCACGTGCCCTCACTTTCCCTGCCTTACTCTTTATTAGCCAGTTATCTGTTACCACATCCTATAAAAATGCTCTTTCTCTGGCTCATCACCATTGGACCCTCACTGTGCACATCTAAAAGCTTCTGCCATCGCAACAGAGCCACCAGCAAAGCACTGATGACAAATACCGAGTTGTAAACTGCTCTGGAGACCCACACCAAAGAAATTGCTGTGTGATGACACCAACTTTAAGCACTGCACTAGAGCTGGACAGACAGATGTAGACACCTAATCTTGAGATCCACAGAAACATCAAGGATGTAGACACCTAATTTTGAGCTCTACATAAATATTAAGGATGTAGACACCTACTCTTGAGATCCACATAAATATTAAGGATGTAGACACTTAAACCTGAGATCCACAGAAACATTAAGGACATAGACACCTACTCTTGAGATCCACAGAAACACTAAGGATGTAGACACCTACTCTTGAGATCCACAGAAACACTAAGGATGTAGACACCTACTCTTGAGATCCACAGAAACATTGATGCTCAGAGCTGAAACACTCCAGGTCCAAGGAGAGGATGAGGAGGTTTTATCTGCTCCTTGACGTTCCCTTTCGATGGAGCAGGGCAGGGAACAGCACTGCAGCACCACGTACTTGAGCTCCTCTCTTCACAAGCACCTGCAGTCAAACACAAGCTCCACGTGCACCTCTAAGTGGTGCTTTTCCACGTGAACAATCAAAGGAGGCTGGTAAAATAAATCCACCCACGTTGCACCCCCCTAACGCCGCACGCGGAACGGTTTCCACGCGCGTTACCTCACCGCACCCCGGGAGGAGAGCTTTGAACAAACAGAAAGGAGCCAAACCCACCCAGTGCTTCCTCCTCATTCCCAGTACCCAAGGCCCCCTTCTCTCAAACATCTTTTTCTTTAGCAACTACACAGCTCCTCTTCAAAGGTTAACAAGAGGATTTACTTGCTTTTTAAAAATCAATTTTCTTTTGGAATGCAGCTCTCTACAACACTCTGCAAGTCTCTTACCAACCAACTCTCTCACTGTGCTTTGGACCACCTCATTTTAAGTGTCTTGCCATGATAAAATTGTCAACATTTCCCTTGGGAAACTACCCAGTGGCCTCTTTGCTGCAGTATCAGCCCTTCACTTGGGTGGCTGGTACCAGTAACAACTGGGAGATGTCTTCACCCCACTCTCTGAGAACTTTTAAACATTACTTTTCAGAAGCTGCAGTCAAAATCCATCATAAAGAATCGATCCTGAGCGCTTGGCAGTCTGCACCAAAGCATGTAACTAATAGTCTTTGATTCCAGCCTGATGTATTTATTGTGTAGGACTAATAGAATTTATTGAAGGAAAAAAAAAAAATCTAATACCCAAATTCAATTCTGGATTTCAAGCCACAGCCTCTGTAATTTGTTTGTTTGGGTTTTTTTCAGGTCACCCTACCTGAGGGTGCAGTCCAAGAAACAGCTTTGCACTGAAGATATGCTCCAGCATCATCTAAATTAAATTTACAGTTTAAAAAAAATCAAAACTCTTTCCCAAGTAGTTGTGACAAGGCAGCAGACGGCGTTTTCTAGGACAGCATCTGTTCTTTCCTGCAGAGGCTGAATAATTTAACCAGGATCTGGAAGTTCCAGTGGAACCGAGGAGCCCACATTTAAGGAGAAACAAGGGGACACGATTGTTTCTTATTGAACATTGCTCAGCCCTCACCTCCAGTTTCCTCCTACCTCCTCTCTCCCTCCTCATCCAGACCCATGGGGAAGGGCTCAGATCAACGTGAAGGACGATGAATTCTGTCTCTGGGCCTCCTGAAACAGCTTCCAAATGGCAATGACTCGTTTCACCGAGACGCGTTCGAGGTCACGCTTCAAAGAAGGGCAATACAAGAGGAATGACATACAGGAGCAGAGGCAGCTGTGAGCTTTACAGGCTGTTAGGTTTAGGTGTTCTGGAAGAGAAAGTTGAACCAAACAGTTATTTTCCTTCATAAAATAAAAATGTTAGAAGTGATAAAGAAAATGCTACCCCCATAGTTAGTCAATTACTGCCTCGGGCTCTTTATGTCTTCAAAGTATTTTGGATCTGGCCCACCACAACAGGAAGAGTTGAAGGAAACGTGTCACTGTTTGAGGTCTGTCTTTTTCCATGCCCTCTTATCTATGAAATTTGAGGATTTCCTGCAGCTTTCCTTCTTCTGTCCAGCCCTACTTCTAAAACACGTGGGCAACGCAGGCTCGGAGCGCGTGGCCAGCACCAGCACCACCCCCGTGCTACCCAAATCTGCTTCCCCACCACCTGGATCTGTTCCTACAGATAGAAGCTTAAAAAGAAAATAAAAGTTAAAAGTAATTTAAGATTAAAATTAAATTAATTAACATCCACTAGGAAGTGCAGGTGGATGGCTGAGCAGCAGGAACAGCTTGCTTCTGCAGATCGCTTTGGCTCCGCTCGCTCGCAGAAGCCGTGCCAGCGGCCGCCTTCATCCAGGGAGCGGTTTGAACCACCACAGAACCATTTGTGATGTCTTCTACAGACATCCAGGTGACAAACAACAGCCACAGCTCTTACTGACCTGCTCTACAGCATCCAACAGCCGCAGCATGAGGATGTGATGTTAGTCAGGAGCCCCAGGAGTCGGTTTAGCATCACGTCTTCTCCTCTCCACAAAGGTCAGCGGGATCTGGAAGCACCACAGAAGTCTCCAGGCACGGATATACAGTCTCAATATCAGCATGTTCCTTCTTGTTGAAGCAAAGGGGGATAAAAAGGTGGGGAAAGGTCTCCCCAGGTTTGGCAAGGACAAGGTGGGAGGAGAGAGAAACTTAAATGAGCCCAGAAATAAAGAGAGGAAACGATCCGGGAAGTTAAAGTGTTTATTGATGTGTTTAAACTTTGTACATTCCCCACAGACCACACGAAGGAGTTTGCAGGTAAATCTGTGCATAGTGGGAAGAGACACGGAAGGGGAAAGAAAAAAAAAAAATAATAAAGTCACAGGGGGCGGGAAAAAAATAGAAAAAAAATACACCACAGGTTACCAGAACCTCCAGATTTAAAAAAAGCCGTGAGCATTGACACCAACTATACAAGCATTACAAAGACATGATGGCGAGTGGAACAACACCCCTCTCTGTTCTTCTCGGGGCCTATGCATCCCATTTCCCATCAAGCAAGCAGCATCCCTTTCCCAGTTTATCCCTCTCTTCCCTCCCCCAGTTAAAACCAACTCCAAGTTCCTCAGCTCCCAAGATCCTGATTTATGGCAGCGATTTGTCCTTCCTGGGCAAGCACCCAGAGCCGTGCCTACAGCCCAACATCGCCCCAAAGAGATGCACAGGCTCAAAACACCCCGGCGCCTCGTCACTACTTACCACGCTGGTGAGGCAGGAGAGCTGGGGGAGATTAGGAAGTAGTAGTGAGAAGGGGCTGTTAATGCCAGGTGAGTATTGGTTCAGAAGGGAGGCTTTTAAAAATTCAAATAAGCAGGAATTTTCCAACTCTAGGGCAAAACTGAATCTGGGAGGGGAATGTGCAGACCCCAGTATGCACAAACCATGTCCTACCATTCCACTAGAAGAACTATAAACAGAGATGCTAGAAGCCTTTTAACTCCTTGCCTCCAGGGAGTCTGGATTCCTAGAGCCCAAACTGCTAAGCAGCAGGGTGCACACCACTGGCATTATGAGGATGGGGTTGGGTTTTTTTCTTTTCTTTTTTTTCCTTTTTTTTTTTTCTTTCTTATTATAAGGATTTTTGTTAGTTACCATTCCCAATTGCTTCCTTGTTTTATGCTGTCATTAATCCCTATCCCTAAATTAATCTCTTTGCAACTCCCAGTGAAATTCATTTGAAAAAAAAAAAAGAAAAAAAAAAGAATACTGCTTTATATATAAATGCCAAAATGACTGAAGAGCCACAACTGTCTCCTTTTTACAAGGCGGGCTGGTACAAATGACCATCAATATACAGGTGGTCTATCAGAAATAAAAATCAACATTTCCCATTTTATATATATATATAGAGCTTGCTTGTATGAGACAACAGTACAACAGAACTGGTATTTCTCAGATTATTAAAAAAAAACAACAAAAAAAGGAAAACTACATCTCAGTCAAATATCTGCAATAGATCCATTTTTCCCATTTAAGGAGATTTATATATCATATTGTTATATTATCATTTCTTCACCCATTTAAAAGAATGGAAATTGCAACTCTACAGTAGTAATTATAGTCTTAATGATCCAGGAGTTCTGAATGTAAGATGAAGTCCTCTCGAAGCAACTGTTGGTCAGTAGTTGATCCAAAACGCTGGACCACTTTGGCCCTCCGCCCTGCTCCTACCCTGGTCAGGGCTGTTGTATCTTCAGCTCTTTTATATCTGCATCTGCTCCAGGTATTTGTAAGTGGGGTTCTCGTAGCCATGGTTTTGCATCTTGCTCAGATGCCGTTCTTCTGGGGTAAGCATCGGGTCAACCTTGAAAGAGACCAAACGGTTACCGGTGTCAACGGAGGCACTCGCAGACCTCATTTCACAGTGACAAGAGGTGACAGACAAAACGCTGGACAGATACCTGAAGGGGCCTACAGGAAAGCTGGGGAAGGACTTTTCATAAGGGCAGTTAATGACAGGACAAGGGGAAATGGCTTTAAGCTGAAAGAGGGGAGGTTTAGATTAGATATTAGGAAGAAATTCTTCACTGTGAGGGTGGTGAGACCCTGGCCCAGGTTGGCCAGAGAAGCTGTGGCTGCTCCTCCCTGGAAGTGTTCAAGGCCAGGTTGGATGAGGCTTTGAGCAACCTGCTCTAGTGGAAGGTGTCCCTGCTGCTGGGACTGGATGAGCTTTAAGGTCCCTTCCAACCCAAACCATTCTATGACTCTATGAAACAGTAAAACAAGGTAAGCCATAAATAATAATGTGCTTCATAGAGTTCCTCGTTTGGGTGCTAACGCCTCCTGCCCACCCTCGAGTCTTAGAGATTGGTGGAGAACATCCCCAAACAAGTTAGTTAACATTACAAATCTGGGACCCACTTCTCTCATTAAAAGAGATGGTTAAAATTTCTCACTTTGCTTGGGCAAAGGGAAAAAGCAGCTTTCCCCAGACTCCATTATACTGGAAATGTGCACGTTGGGAGCAGAAGAAAGGAGGAGGAATCGCTTCTCAGTGTTCAGCCCATCACGCTGTCTTAATAGTTGTTACATTAGCTGGGAGGACAAATTGCTGTAGATTGACTGACTTACTCCCCTGCTAAAGATCCTGCCTGAAAAGCTCATTTACTGCTAAATCCTACCCTGAGCCAGACAGGGAAGCCTAATTGGAATTCCTTCTGATAAGCAAATACAACTGTGAAGCGACAGATCCCGTGGCACACCGATGACCGATACCTGCACGCTCATAAAGAAGTGATGAAGATGTCAGCATCTACAGAGTTAAGCCCCATCTAGCTGGGAGCAGAGCAGTTGATGGCTTGGCAGCTACTGCCATCTTCACCCCCTACACACAACATGTGACTCAACACTGACTATTTTCATCCTCGGTTACGGAGCAGGAGTTGTTTCTCACCTCCACAATTCCATGGCTGATGGTCCCATACTGCCTCTTCCTCAGCATCACCAAGCTGATGACTATGACAGTAGCTATGGCAGCAGCAATCACCAACAGACCAATAAGGGCACTGCTGCTGAAACTGAAGTCATCACGAAGGGAGTTGTCGTTATCCTGGAGGGAAGAAAACAAGGGAGCGGGTGGAGGAAGAGCCGTGTGCTGTGAAATGCAGACCTAAAAGGTGGCCACCAGTAAGGTCTTCAACCATCTGCAGTATCAAGATGTGCCAGTGACACTAGACAGGGTAAATATTTCACCAAATGGATAATGAACACAAAATTGTTTCCCCACTTAAGCATTCTGGATGGGCAATGACCCACGACACTGTCCTATCCCACAAAACACTTTTGCAACTCAAGAGTCACGTTAGCATCTACCAGCGACATCTCTGTGTAGAAATCCTGCACTGCATCATGCTCTGCATGACCTCCCAGAGCAGTATCAAGGCACCAAAGCCCTGGAATTCAGTAACACACAGGAACCAAAGTCCAGCTGCAGGAATTCACCAGGCTAGATTCAGTAGCCACATACGTACCGGCTCGTCCACCAGCCCACCGACACGCTCCGCGTTGAAAATCATCTCCTTCACGTCCAGGGTTTCATCGATTACCTGAAACCAGTCACAAAAGCGGTTCATGAAAGGAGCCATACAAAACAGCTGAGAGCAGGAACACAAAGGCAGACAAGAGACCTTCAATGAACACTAGCAGAGGCTCAGAACCACCTACCAACCTTCCCCTGCTCTCCACAGCGTGGGATGTGCTCTAACTTGTAAAGCCACCCCAGTCAGTACTGCAACCACTTGGATGTTCAGACTACCTCAAACTACAGACCTGAGTTAAAAACCAAGCACTTGCCTTGGACACAGCATTTCTGTCGTGTCAGGGATAACCTGTGGCTTTACAACAATTTTGAAAAGAAACTCTCAAGTCACCTTTTTGTTTTAAAAAACCAAACCAACCAAACAATAAAACCCCAAAACAACAGGGTACTGAGGCAAGTCGGCTGCGACTCTGCAGCTGCCGCTCTGACCTAGTGAATTATTTACATGGTAGAACGAGTTAATAGCTACTGGGTTGCTCACCTTCAGAAGGTGGTAAGGCCTTTCTTGCCATGAAAAAGAGGTGGGAAGACAGATGGAACCCACCAGCATTCAGCATATTCAGACAGCAAGCTAAAATAAAAGGCCTATCAAAGGGTCTCTGCTTGGGAAAGCAGTTATTAAATCAGAACACTTCTCCAGCTCAGACTGCCAAAGATCTAGATCTCTCTCCTTCCCTCACCTTCCCACCCTTCTGATGCTCATCAGTAGGAAAAGCCCACAACAAAACTGACTCCCCCACACCATATGGATCATAAACACAGTGACATTCTGTCAGCAGGAAGGAGACATGGAAATCGGCCAGCGCTATTAATGAGTGTCCACGGCAGGCTCTGCTTTACAAAATAAAGGCGGGGGGCTCACCACATTTTCATCCACTTTGTTCTTGCTGTTAATCACTTTTTCTTCAGCGCCAATCAGCCCATCCAACTCAGTCATGCCAGAACCTGCACCAAAAGAGCGAGGCAGGGAGGGTCAGTCAACCCTCAGTGAGTGTAGGAAGGGTTACCTACTCTTTGTAGAGCTGCCATGGCCAGCGTGTTTAACCGCACGGACCGCTGATTATTAATCTGTCTTCATGCTGTTGTGTCAGAAGGGGAGCTCATAAGCTATTGCTACAGTGACAAGTGATTAGGGGAGTTCTGTTAATGAGGGGAAATGAGGTGGCAATGAGAGGAGCAGACTCACCAAAAAAAAAAAACCAAACCAAACCCAGGCTGAAGTGTAAATCCAGAAATACCGTTCTGTTAAAGTGCTGCTGTTAGAGAAGGTCCAAGGCAACGTGAAACACAAACTGTGAGTGTGCAGTTCCTTTCTGCAAATGTCACCCTGGGTCACCACCACCACTTCGGTGTGACCCCCGTGACGGAGGTACACGTCTCCTCTCTGCCGAGAGCCAGCGTGCAGGGAGCGTTTTCACCCGTCCCTTTGAAACCAAACGCATCAGCAAGTGCCTCGGGAATGAGAATTTCAAGCTCACCCAGCACGGCTCTGTAATGAGCTGCTGTCCCATTATCTGGCACAAGCCCAGAAACAATAAATCCCAGGGCAAAGGAGGAGCAAAGAACTACACCAGCCTTCCTACTAGAGCATCACTCACCCATTTCTAGGCTGCAACTAGCATAGGCTCAAGAGAAGAATATCAATTAACAGAAGGCTGCTCTGCATACACTGTTTTGATCTGAAGTGTTTATAAATAGATCAGATCAATAACAGAAGAGCCTGAGGCAAGATACTCAGACCTAACACTACATAGCAAGGCAGGAGAAGGCCAGTTTCCCATTATTAGTAGGGACAAGGTAATGTCATTCACAACACCGACGCCTCCCTAAATGCAAAAGCAGGAGGAGAGCAAAGCCTCAGATCTACAGCGGGGTCTCTCCCAACGAGGAGCAGGAGGTGGGGGAAATACAACTCCAGCTCTGAACACACTGCTGGTGACTGCACACCCCTCTCCACGAGCTGCTGAGCTCGCAGGCTGCCCAGGACATTCTGTCGACGGCTGCCGAAATTGGCAGCATGTTCTTTGATGAGATGCAAGGAAAGGCTAGTTGGCTCCAAGGCAAGTTTTTTTTTTTTTACAGTGACAAGCTTTTACTGCCTGAAAATGTCAAGGAAACTAATGTTTCACTCCAACTCCTCCCAACAGAAGCATCTCAAGCTTTAGTGCATCCCCTTTTCCTGTACAGTTCTTTGGAGACAAGTAATCAGATTCCAAGCACGGCCAAGACTGCCAGTCTGACTCCTCACGGCTGTCGAAGCAGGTCATGTTATTGTGACAGTCAATGATTGGGATTTTCTGGAGAGACCAGCCAACAAATGGTTTTTAGAGAACTCCTGTGTCAGCTTTTGGCCTAGGGCTGCTTTATTCAATTCTCAGGAGCCAGTGTAGCATAGTCTCCAGGGCTGGGAGTTCAGCTGCTGCTTTGAGCTTTGCTGTTTGTCAAAGTGCTGTACCAAATAACAGACCCAGTTCTGTGTAGCCCAAAGGCACAGTTTAGGTTATATATACTTCCCAGGGAAAAAAAAAAACAAAACAAAAACAAAACAAAAACACACACATGCACAAAAAAACCCTCCCCAAACTCCCTAGCAGCCCTGGTGAAATTCAATGACAAAGGAAGGGAGAGAAGGAGCAAGTGCAGAATATCATCTTTGTCACCAGAAATTCTTTCATTTACCCAAATGGGGAGAACTAGCCTATTTTTATCAGTCAACAAAGTAACTGCCTAAAAAAACCCCACAAAAACAACCCCAAAACACCCACCAAAAAAAAACCCAACCTAACAAAACAACCAAAGGCTGTCCCAATTCTTTCCAGAGCAGTCAGTACACTGAATTAGCTGTACACTGTTCCACAAGAGGGATGAAGGTGACTTATATTTGGAGAGAAACACTGATCATGAGAATAGTTTCAAGCTATCTGGCTTTCACCATGTTCCAAAACTATTTGTGTTCACATGAAATGGTTATTAGCAAAATCCTTCGCTCTCCTTTGAGATTCTGCACAATATATTTGGAACCAAAGGCAGATTAAAGTGCTGGGTTTACTGCCCACACATTGCCCATGTACCACTGCTCAGCAAGAGTGTTTTAAGAATTAGCCTTCCTTTTCTGCTTCAGGAACTAGATGTGCAGTAGCAGATCAGCCAGGCTTGATCTTTACCTGAGACTGTATTGTTAATAGAGGATTTAATTTAATGCCAATATTTCTACGCCACTCTTAAAGCCCAGGAAGATGATTTTTAGCCAGGCACTGAGTTACTGCAGAATTAATCATGAGCTAAAGGAGAAATGGATAATCACACAGGACTTTGCTAGTATGAAGAGATGCTATGTGTGAAAACATGATGCTGAGGAGACCACAAACACATAGAAGGAATCTCCTAATTTCTCTGCTCCTCTGTCTAGGAGGACATTTAGCAGGGAAACACAGCCTAGGTCTGCTGCAGCACTTTAATTCCTCATTTAGTGCTGTCATCAAGCAGCAAGGACAGATTCCACAGCAGGCAGAAGAGCCTCTAGACTATTTACCACCAGCACTGCAAGGTTTATTTTGAGAGGTGTTGAATGTGAGTACACGTGAAGAGACGCAAAGGAGCGCAGGGCTGCAGACAGACTGCTAGGTCCACACATTTCTTGAGGGCAAAGAACCCTTCCATGCACTCTGAGACACCTTGTGAGCCCGTCAGGGAGGAACAAACACCATCAATTAGATGCTCAGACTAACTTGTTTCTTTAACACTAGGCCTAAACAAGCAAAATCCAACGTTACTGAGCTAAATGAAAGCGGGAAAATGAAAATAAAGGTGAGCATGGAACTAAAATGAAGCTATCAAACACACTGAGAAGGTAGGAGAGTGATCGAAAGCGCTGTGAGGGAGCAGCTTAGAACCAACCTTTTTTCATTGGATGGTACAAATCCGGCTGAGGATCTAGCAGGAGGGAAAACAAAAACAAAAATAGCAGAGAAAGGAGATTAAGAGAGAAAGGAAAAAAAAAGCTTGCGCATGATTTCTGACTCAGACCCTGGGGAAAGCTTTTAGTCTACAGCTTGCTTGAAGCTCAGGACTCCGTTCAAGCATTTTTAAAATAAATACACATGCACACACCAGCTGTCAACACTCAATGATACAAAAAAAAAAATAGATACATATTTTAAAAAATATATAAAAAGAGAATTCCTGCAGCCTTTCAGCAAGTCACAGCACAAAGATTTAACATTATACGAGAGCATTTTGGTTCAAGACTGAAAATTTATTCCACAGACAAGCCACACAGTAAAAATTTAACACTCCCTGCAAAATGGAAAGAGATAAAACAGGTTTTTTTGCAAAAAAAGAGAAGACTTGGAAAATCAAGACAGCAGCCTGGTGCAAATTACTGGCGGCACTGCCTCTTTCTAACAGATAGAGGCTGAGGGGGGCAACTGCTTTACTCTTACATCACCCAAAGGGATGGGACTTTCTGTGCTTACCAGTTAAGTGTCTATGTTTTGTAAAGCTGGGGATCCCAGTTTCCAGTTCCACTTACCTTCGTTTTCAGGCAAGGCTGGGAAGGTTTTCACCTGGAACGGACGGAAAGGTTTACCCTCCAGGGGGATTTCTTCGCTCTCCTCAGAGCTCACTTTAACATCCACCTGGGATTCAGAAATGGAGGATGTGAACTGATCCATGTCTGCACGCTGCTCCTGAAGCAGCTCATCTGAAAGGAATAAGAGGAAATATTACACAAACTGCAGGAAGCCTGGCAGGAACAGAAAGGGGCAGATGGTATGAGCCTGGCTGAGGCAGGGCTGCAGGGGAACACTGCTCAGGGCTGCCAGGTTACCTTATCTTGCACGCTCTGAAGTCTCATCTGGAATTCTCAGTAAAGGTGTTGGCTAGAAATATGTACAAATAAGGGCCAAGAGGTTTGATGTGGCAAGTGGTTTTGGCAAGATGGGATTAAACTCCTACAATGCAGGAAAGCATCTGCTCATTTTTATGGATCTTTTTCTTCTCCCTTTGAGAGAGAGATTTGCTATTCTGGGTGTTGTTGACTTTTTAAATGGACAGGGGAAAATTCTTTGGAACAAGCTATTCTGGCTGGCTGTGTTGCAAAACCCAGAGAATATTTGCCCTGTGGTACCTAAGAATAAGCCCAAGGGCTTGCTGTTGAGGGCATCTCCTCAAAGGAGCTAGCAAGTCTTTTTGGAGCCCACTTCACTTGATATAAAAGCTCGTAATCCAACAGGATGGCACGGCAGCTGGCACACAGAGACACTCACCAATCTCATCCTGGATTTCCTCAGCCACGTATGGCACCTTGTAGAGCAGAGACAAGCTTTGATTCATCCTCTCCTCGATCACATGGAGATGTGTCATCACCTGCAAACGTACAAGGGTGTGTTGGAGCAGGCAAAGACTGTCAGTCACTTGACTGGCACTAATAAAATACCTATGACTGGCAGATCTGCCGTGACAGACAACAGAGCAGGACACAGGTTCAGCTGATCCAATTCTCTGACCGACGCTAGCACGCCACGCTTCGCTGGAACCAGCCATTTGTACATGGTGCCCTCGGTATTTTGGGAAAGGTTGGGGGTGAGAGGGAGGATTCAGCTGACTCCTGCTGTAACCAGCTCTTCACTGGAACCCCTGAGGTTGGTATTTTCCATACACCAGGTACGGTCATAACTCATTTCCTGCAGCAGCTACAAGCAAGTGCTTTATTAAATGGATTATCATTCCTGTCTACTAGAAAAAGATACACACAAAGGGAGCAGACAATATTATTTATCAACTCTGCTTTCAGAACAAAGGTGCCTTTCAGAACAATGCTGGCATTACATTTGTCTTACACCTACTACACCCATCCACTGGCAGCTCTCCCTTCATGGGAGAAATAAATGCAAACTCCACTCAACCGCCAATCCCTCTTCCCTAAACATATTAAATTCCCTGGTGAAGTCGAGCCTGACCTGAAGAGGGTGCTGCAGAATCAGGGATCACAAGGACCCAGAAAAACATTTTTATATGGATGGCCAAATGTTGGAAAAAGCTATGGAGTTGAATGGACCTGATTTACAGTCTGATGTGTAACTGACCTTCCAGGGCAAGGATGAAAGCAATTTAATTTCACATGTGGCAGGTTGTCAATCAAGGGAATCGACCGAGACGCTTAAAGCGCGTCTGAAAAGGAAAGCAAATGGCAATGGAACTGTACCACCCACATCCCTGGCACCTCGGTTTGTTGACACTGCATCCTTCAGAATGAATTAAGGACTGGTTAGGTTTTAGCTTAAGAATACAGTTCACACACTCCCTCTTGGGCTTGGGCAGCAGCAAAACCAAGGGTCAGGGTGGTCCGTGCTGGAGATGCTAAACCCTCTCTGAAAAACGCTACCGCATATTCCGCATCACAAGCCAAACACCAGCTTGTAAATACCACAACTGCCACCACCCTTTCTGAGGCTGCACAGCTTTAACAAGAATGGTGTGATCAGCAGCAGACAAGCCAAGAGACAAGAGCTGCAGGTACAATGCTAGCACCCAGAAACAACATGAAACCCATGGAACCTCCAAGTGTGAGGTTTGCTTCTAGAAAATCACTGCAATGCTACTCTACACCTCAGCAGAGGTGACACTGACAGACTCCACTCCCTGTCTTACTCTTAAAACACAATTATTTCCAATTACTGGTTATACAGCCAAGTAATAAAGCCTTTTTTTTTTTCCCCAGTAAACTGGGGAGACTGGTAAAACACAGATTGCATTCCTACAGCCGTGAGTGGACAGTCAGTTCTCTCTCCACTTGTGAAAAGACATAGCCTTATGAACAGACCTTTCAGTGTTGCCAAACCATTCTTAATTACAATCTTGGGCCTTTCAGTGCATCTTTCACCCTGCTAAAAGCGAGCTCTAAACAAAAGTATCGGGATATAATTCAAAATATTTATGGAATATCTGCAACTACTCCTACAATAGCCAGGTTTGACATCCACTTGAAGGAGCATATGCACAAACAGAAGGACAATGACTCTCTGGCTGTTCAGGAGTAAAATATATTAAAAGAGGCACAAAATAAACTCATCAGAACAGATTTTCTAATAAAATTAACAATGATGATCAAGTGCTTTGGCAAGGGTTATGTATTACATTTTGGAAATAAAGCAATTAACTCTGCAAAGGCACATGAGTATTCCCACAAACCCAACACACAGGCATTGTGAAAAATAAACCTAATGAAAGGAACACATAGACACAAGGTCTTGGGAGAAGTGAGGAAGTCTGTTCAAGGACAACCAAGTCCCCAGCAAATGATTTCATGGGTGTTTGGACAAAAGGAAACATAAAAACAACACCAAACTAGTTCTAAACTCCTAGACTCTTCACTGTGACCAATAATAATTCATGGCTAGAACCAGAGCTTCCATTTCCAACTCAGTACCAAGGAAAATGGTGCAGACAGCGTTATCTGGTGACAAGAGGCACACAGGACAGGAGATCTCTGCACAAGTACGAGAAGTTGCTATAGCACCCAGCAAATGAGGATGAGGACTCGATGCACGGCTTCTGGAGCCTCTGGCAGCCAGGGCTGGGTAACAATACCTCCCTTGACAGAAACATCCTTATACCTGAGATTTCATCTGTGCAGCCTTTTCTGGGTCAACTGCCAGGACGTGCTGGTAGTGGCGGATGGTGTGCAGCCGGTCCTTGTTCTCAGCACGAACGTAGCGCTTCAGAGCTTGCAGGATGCGATGGGGCTGCAGGATTGGAGGGAGGAGAAGAGTTCATAGTCATTTGATTCAAATAAAATTCACAGCTCAAACACAGCACTTCAGATGTGAGCCTGCTTTGTTCCTGCATAGATCAATCACCTGCACTAACCTCTTGGATATTTTCTTTTTAAATTAAGTCTGTTTGACTCAGAACATCGTGCTTTATGAACACTAAACAAAGCCAAGGGTTTCTCAGCCAGGTAGAAAATAAAGTGAGTCAATTAGGAGACTCACTGCTAGATCTTCAGCACAAACTGCCACGATGGAGAAAGCTTTACTGGGAACTAATTCCCAGCTTCTGCCCCAGGCAGTCTTCTCACCAAGCCATTCCCACCTTCCACAGTGCTACCCTGGTTAAACTCACCCGTGGTGGGTCAGCCTGCAAGGCAGCCAGGTAGTTCTCCAGAGCGATCCGACGGCGATCGTTCAGCATGGCTTCCACACGAGCCAGGTGAGTTTCCACAAGCTGCTGCTTCTCACTTGCTGCCTCTTTCTCCAGAGACTTAACCATTGCCTGGAAGTGCTGAGACAAAGAAAGGAGTCTGTATGAAATGCATTGTATATGTCAGGGTCACCTAGTGTCTCTCAGTAGACAAATGGAGCCTGTCACACTTCATGTCCTAGGCATTTACATTAGGGGAGAAGGACACTGATAGATGTTGATACAGATTTCATCTTTGCAGATCCAACAGTGCCAATTTGCCTTCCAAACTTCCTTCATAACCTATTTCAAGGTCCGAAAAGGGCACATGGCCTTGCAGATAAAGATCATGTTGAACAGCTGTACTGAACAAATGACACGGGTATTAACTCTTTCCCTCAACCCTGAAATACAGAAACAGGATAGATCCCTTCAGCCTAGAGCCATTAATCTGAATTTTACAAAGGTATTGCATAGGGGATTTTTCATCAGCATGCCTTCAGACCAAATCTCTACATACTCTCTTAGAAAGGACACAACCTACATCTCCAAACGAGCCAGGAAAGTCCATTAAGCGTTGTTATGTTTCAACAGAGATGATGGAAAACTCTTTTGGACTTCCAGTGGCATAAGTTAAAAATGGAGAGAGAAAACTGTGTTCCAGGGTAAAATCCAAAGTGAGCTTAAAAGCTGGAGTCGCTCACTTAATCATACAGTGGTTTGAGGGAAGTTCACATAGTTGTCACTGCCAGAAGAGTCTGCCCCTCACAATCCCATCCTGAGAATATTCCCCATTACCTTCACAGTCTGCACTCTCCTCACAAGGCAGAGGACTGGCATTCTGGCAGCAAACCAGCTTTATCTGCTGCCTCAGTGCTTTCCACTAGGTCTGCCTGCAACAGGAAACGGGTGTCCAGACAGTCAGGGCCAATCTGAACCGGGCGGTGAGGCCGCTGGTTAGCGCAAAACAGGCCAAAGGTCTGGAGTTACAACTTGGCTCTGGCTTGAGGGGTGAGATAGCTTCCTACCACTGGGCTCAGGGAAGGACCTGGCACAGCATCGGGTCATCTCCAGCGTTCAGAACAAAGCATGCAGCTGAATCAAATCTCCTCTAACAGGCAGCTGCTGACAGAACAGGAAAGCTGTTCTTCCATCTCAGTCATCTTTTGGCTTGGAATATTACACTCTCACATGTAGCTTATTGAGAAGATGAAGGTCAAGCATCAGTAACTTTCCACTTCAGATCCTTCAACTCTTACCTGAATGAGAGTCTGCCTTTCTGCCTTGGGGAGATTTACAGCTTGGTGTTCCGCTTCCTCCCATTCCTTCTTCACCTGGACAAGAAGAGGACAGAACACATCAACAAGACACAAATTTATGTCTGATCTCTGTGAGCTAATTTGCCTTCACAGGCAGATCCTGCTAGGTTTTGAAGGCACAACAAAACTGCTGTGGGGTTTAAACCTAGCACTTAAGCCCTCTGAGCAGCAAGCCAAGTGTCCTCAGCGATTCCTCTCTCCAAATGCTCTGAAGAAATGAAAACCTAACTGCCACAGGTTGGTCATGTTGAAAGAAACACGTAGAAGGTTGGTGACTGGAAAGGAAGTCTGTTCACCATCAATTTGTTCAGGAAAACACAGGCAACAACTATGCAGTGCAGCACAAAAGACTGAAGCCAGACACTCACCCGGTCCATGCGGTTGTGGTGTCTGACCTCCAGCTGCTCCTTCGCCTTCTGGAAGCGAGCATGTTCGTTGTCATCAGCTGGGGTTTCAAAGTAGACATCCACATCATCAGTTGGCACTGTGAAGAGAGGGGTAAGGATAAGCTGAGGTTCAGAAAGCTGTGCTCCTGGCTTTGCAAAGGACAGGTAGGGAGAGGAATCTCCCTGCCTGCACAATTAACCATCTGGCAGACTGAGTTTACTGAACCGCCACCGACCAGGTGTCCATTTTGGTATCTTTAATTTACTGCACAACATCAGTTGGTTACATCATCCCCAAACCACAGTAATGCACCTGCCCAGTCTTCTCTTTAGTTCTGAGATGAGCATTATTCAGCTCCAGCAACACAATGACTTGGATTGCAGAATAAAGAACTTCTTTCCTCTTCCCTTTTGCATTGGCTTTGGATCGTTTAAATGACATTTTGTGCGTTAGTTGTTCGCTGACAAGTTGGCTCCAGACATCATTAATGTGATTAGGGAGCTCAACAATCAATCTTGCACAAAACACTACCCAATATTTTACATTTCAAACCTACCTTCCCTACCAGACGTACCATGCAGGACTAACAGGCAATGATATTAGACAAGACAGCAACAGAAGGAGGCTCAGTGTGACAAATTGACTCGTCCAATAAACCGGACGGTTTGTATCTTCGAGACATTCCAATCCAACAAGGGGAGAAATACAATTTCAGAACTGATAATTTGGAGCCATCTGCAAAAACCACAACAGGGGCTCTGTACTCCATACACTGCAGTGCAAGAAATGCTGAACAAAACAACATTTCTGTGCTACTGTTTGCAAAAATTACCCATCCCAGAGCCCTTTCTGAAAGGATCTACGGCAAACACCATGCGCTCTGCTGTTGCCTGAGGGCAGAGAGAGGGCAGAAACCAAAAGTTAAGGCATCCTTTTCACCATTTTAGTAATTTCAGTGGGGAAAAAACCTCCAACATGTCATTGAAAGACAGTGTGCTTCAGAAAAAAAAATTACCTTGCAGTTTAGCATGCACCTGAATCCATCAGACTTTAACTTGGGAAGGAAGAGTGAAGAAGGGGAAAAAATTTGTTGTGTGCAAGGGACAGTGTCAGACCAGTACTGTCCTGAGGCTTGCTCGTGGCATTTCTGAACCAAGCTTGGACACAGAGAACTCTCTTTCCAGGCCTAAATCCCTCTGTAACAGGACAAACTTTTGTACATAAAGCTCCTGACATCCGCATCTTTTATTTCACCACTTCAGTTAGATCAGCCCAACCTAAAGCACTTGCATGAAGCCCATTTTGTAAATAGGATTATGGCTGTATAGCCAGACTGCCAAGCCCCAGATAACACAAAAAGCCTTTCAAAAGGCTTTAATGGTAGCTGAAGTGGAAGTGCTGGAGTTCAACAATAAGATTAATAAAGGAGGTTAAAATGTTTTTGGTAGTTTTATCATCTGACCTAAAAGCCAGTTGTAATTGCTGCCAAAAACCTCAAGCTCTCAAAAAATGCAAGGATTGAGTCATGATTCATATTTCAAACCGAGCTGAAAGTGGGATTGAAATTCTGTACTACAAGTCTGATATCTTCCCAAAATACAATAGCAAGAAAACACCTGCTGCCAGGAGAATGGTGAGGAGCATTCTCACCTGCTTTTCAGGACCTACTGGTCAAACATATGCACAGTAACACAACTGGGACAGCAAGTGCTTCCTCCCATGTATTTGGAAAAAAAAGCCAATGCCACCAACAGGCAAGTTCTGTGTTCTCACAAGAGGTTAGAGACAGCCCCTGGTCCCTGCTGTAGATCTGAAGGTGACAGCTAAGCCCTTAGCAAGAGCTGCAAGGCAACGGTGAGCACAGACAGCATATGGCGAGAGTCCCTTTCTCCAGGAAAGTTCACCCCTAAAGACCTAGAGAAGCAGAGACAAGAGGAGACTGCTGCAAAGAGACAGACAGAACTGCTGCAAAGAGACAGACAGAACTGCTGCAAAGAGACAGACAGAACTGCTGCAGACACCAGAACCAAAAGGATGAGCTGCACACGTATCCTCTCTTGACCTAGGCAAGGAGGAGGAGACACCAAACGCCAGACAGACAAGAGGCCAGCTGCAAAAAAGGCCAGTGGGAGGCAGGACTTACTCATCTTTTTACACACAGCCATACAATACTCCTCTGACTCAAAATTGTTCCTGTTGCCTCCGCAGCCTCCATATATAAAGCGAATGCATTTTCTCTTGTTAGGGTCGAAGTACCAACGAGGCATCACAGCCCGGCAGGGCCCTGTCATCGCCTCCTGGGAGCAGACAGCTGTGTGGAGACGGGTTAGAACATGAGCTAGTGAGGAGCACAGGCTTTGCCCAGCGACTTACACAAAGCAGGGTGGCTCTATAGAGTTCACACCTTCTTCTGGGACATTAGTGCTTGGCCTCAGCACGGCTACTTCACCCACCAAAGGGCTTTTGTCAGTTTTTTTTTTGGGGGGGGGGGATTTTTAACATTGCAAAAGCATTCAGCACAAGGTTTGCCAGAGCTATTCAGGAAGGCATCAGCTCATGGTGCTTTGGAGCAAAGGCACAGCACAAGGCTACCCCAGCAGTTGTCTCAACGTGGAGCTCTCATCTGGAAGAGTGATTTCTCCTTAGCTAGAGGCTGAAACAGCAAGGATCTATTTTGCTGATACCACAGTGTTATGCCTTAGGTAAAGCCCCCACTGTATAAAACCAACATGATGGAAAGAAAACCCATTAGTGCTGCTTAAAGCATTCCAAGATGTCCTGTTCTACAGCACTCTGCCTGGATAGACACTCCATATCTTAAAGGTGAGGTGGAAAAGCAAGTGAAAAGGCAGGCTAAGCAAAAGGATGGCCATGGCAATCTCAGGCGCTGGGTTTTTAACTTTGGAAACATCTAGACACTAAATATTGAAACTCCAGGTAGCCACAGCATGGGACTGCTTCACAATAACAGGCAGTATCAGCAGCTGGGTTATTTGGAGGCAAGAAAACAGATACAGTGTGTAAATTAGCAACTGTTCGTGGTACTTCTGGAAATAAAAAAAGCCTGTGTGCCCCCAAAACAGACACCCCAACCACATTGTTTCAAGTCCATTTCAGTACCTGCAGATCTGTAACAGCCCTGGACATATATGAGCTAAGCCTTGTTTCAGCAAGTGAAATTATCTGCAGTATGCTGGCATTTTACCAAAAAGATGCAAGAACTGCTGGCAATGATTCAGTGATCTGTAGCTAATTGAATTTCATTCCCTCTTCCCCTCCTCCTTCCTCTGCAGACACTTCTACATGGGAAGTGCAGGACATCATAGAACACTGAGGTACCACACACACCAGCAGCAGATGCCCTCTGCAATGGCACCTACTGCTTCACAAAAGCTACTGCAAGCACAGCATATATTAATGCTGCAGGAAGAATATATTATTCATATCATTTTATTGGGCCAATTGTGTTGGCTGACTTACTTTCATGAAAGAGAAGGGTTTGCACAAAAGCTATGAAGGCAGCACTGAGTAACTTCCTCACCCTTAAGATGGCACCTTTATGCCACCTCTGCCCATCACTTTTAGCTTCCTTCTTCATAAGTTGGTATAAAACACCACCTCCAAGGTAATCACCCCAAACTATGATGTTAAATTCTTAGTGTACCCCAGATGCCTCTAAGTTGTTTTTTTGGTTGGTTTTTTCTTCCAAATTAGCCTGTGCAGATATGGTTTACTGACTCAACACTGCACCTTCAGAGAGGTGCTCGTTCAATGTGCCCAACACTGGGCTTGCTGCCAGCAGAACTGCTGTTTATCTGGAAACATATGGCCCATGCTCTAGAGAGTTAATTTCAACACTTGAAACATAAGCATCATCAGCTTTCCTCTGTTTGCTAACTTATCTGGCAAATAAAACTTCCAAGTGGCATTTATTAACTTGATCCAAAACCCATCACCAACTGACAACCAACCAGGATACTCTCAAGGAAGCAAGAGGCCACAGGCTACAATGGGTCTTACATTTCATATCACTGCTGACTTCTTTTTCAGGGACAGCCTTGTCATTGCTAGGCTCTGTGGGGGTTTCTTCGTTGTAATCATCAACTTTATAGCTATCATAATAGTAATCACGATCTTCTACCACGTCCTCCTCCTCTTCGCCTTCATCGTCTTCATCCTCATCTTCCTCCACAGCGGTTCCTGTGAAGTCTTCTACACCTGCCTCTGTAGGGAACTCACTGAAGGGATACAGTTAGGGGGTAAAGTTAAGGTTAATCATTTCACAGCCAACCTCTGATGGACCAGAATAATGATTTTACTTTTGCATGTTCTACAAACATAAAAGAGGGGAAAAAAATAAATGTACCGACTATCGATCCGCCCACCAACAGCAGCAACGGGGCTTCCCTTGCTATAGACACAGAGCTTCTCTGTGCCTCTGGCTTTGTGGGGTTTCCTCCTATTTTTCTCATCATTTTCTCTTCAGTAAGTGAAAATCTACCATATTTGGGGGAGGTACCCACTGCAGCAATCAGACAGTCTTGTTGACTGTCTAATGATGAAGGGAGGGGGGCTGTTGAGCTTCTCCCATATTAGGAGCACTACAAAAGCCATTTGTCCTTCTGCAAGGCTTTTTCAGGCTCAGGACACTCCTTGAGGAAATGCAAAAGCCCAATTCTCCTCTCAATCCTCACCACAAGGGAGTCACTGTGTGAAACATTCACATATAGAGATGCCAGTAAGAACCCTACCTTTTATAAAGGTCATAGTCTTCATCTTCGTCTTCATCTTCTTCCTCTTTGGACAGAGCCTCATCCACAACCTTTGTCTGAGGACAACAGACATATTCTGTTCCATGGAACTGGTCTACTCCACAGGGCAGCAGCATGCCATAACTGTGCAGGATCATCCCTTCTGTCAGACAGGCCTGGAAGAGGAGCCCATTTATACCAGTTTAGCACCATGCTCTTGCTTTGGATAAAGCTAAAGTTTCCCTACCACAGATCCTCAGAATGCAACCAATGGCTTAAATTTTACAGCAAAAAGACAACAGCAACATACAACTAAGTCAGAATATTAAAGGAAAATGGATTTGAAACTTGGGGCTTAAGCAAAATCCCTGGAGAAGTGTCAGACTCAGAGCTGTGCCGTGTTTGCTGGTGTTAACGTACCAAACACCCCTCAGCCCCTAACGACTGCTGATCTGGCAGCCTGGCTGAGCTCAGGGAAAATAACTGTAGATATTTTATGACAACTTAAGGGAGAGAGCACTTGAAAGAAACAGAAACACTGTTTGCTTTTCTGGGCTGGTCATTTCATTAAACTCTATCTATTAAACTTTGTATCGGAGTAAGAGAATAATTGCTCAAATGGACTTGGCGTCAAGATTATTTTACCATGTTGTAGATGAAAATCAATGAGGTAATTGAAGAAAAAAACCAAATACAAACTGTGATTAGACATTATGTCTATATACTTCTCTTAAGCTAAGGAAATACACAGCTTTGGGGTGCCCCAGAAAAGAACCAAGTGAGAAAGGCTTTCTTATGTACATTAGAACCCTTTTGTGCTTTGCTTTGTTACAGCACGGATGTCAAATGAGCCAAATATTTCTGTAGAAGTTCTCCAGCTACATTAAAAGCAAGCCATTTTTCAATTTGCTAGCCTTTAACAAGTTTATAATCAGTTAAAAGGCAATTCCTCTAGCACACCTTTCTTTAGAAGGGTTTTTGCTCCCAGGATTTTAAAGAACTAGCAAGTTTAACGGGTGCATCCTTAACCTAATCTTTACTAGCACCATCATTGTGCTGCTGCTTCTATAAAAAGGAAAATATGTACATTTCATCATGATCTTGTTTGTATTACCCCAGTTCAAATGAGTGTGAGGAGAATTCACAACATTTTTGCTAGTCAGATTAAAAAAACACCCAAAAAACCAACCAAAAACCAAACCCAAAACCCATGGACTAGATTTATTCTGAGAAGATAATCCATCTCTTATGTAAAACCTCCACTAATCAGTCACAATGAAACTCAGATTGTCCCCAGGCCAGCAGTCCCAACCAAATCCCCAGCAGCAGCAGGTACATTAACACAAAATATGCAAAAAATAAAAATAGTAGGAAGGAGCCTGTGAGCACTGTAGCTCTCCACCCTGGAAAGAAGGATGAGCCATTGGTTAAAGCAATATCCTAGAGACCTGCTTTCAATTCCCAGCTCTATTCTTGAGTGGGATCTTGGGCAAGCTATTTAGGACAGCTTTTCAGGAGTGAAGAATAACACAGCTAGATACAGAGGTTTTTTTAAAGTCACTTGAGTATTTTTAATTTATTTTCTTTTTCTATTGCTCTCTGCCTCAGTCCATGGACTGCAACATGGGAGCAACAGATCTCAGAGATAAACGTTGTCGTGCTCCAATACTACAAGCACCCCAAATGGACAGATTCAGAATAAATCTTCCTGCCATAACAGCAAAATTACCTCTTTTGCCACAGTGTGCCAGTGCTGATGGCTTTCACACACATCCATCCGCTCCTTGTGGAAGAACCGACACTTCTCTGGAACCAGCAGAACGTCGCTGACAAACTCACCCACTGCAAAAACAAGAAACATCCATTGTTCACCAACTGCCAACAGAAAACAGAGCCAAGATCAGGACCCCACTGCCTTAAAGGTTGGGAATATTCCTAATGGGGACAGGTCAGAGCAGCAAACTCACAGGAAAACAGAGCCTCAGAGTTTCCAAAGTAAAAACAGGAGTAGGGGCTGAGGGCTGAATCACTACGTGAACCCTAAGGCTGAACTGAAGGCAAAGTTTACAATGCAAGTTAATAAACAGTTGTTAATTGAAGTTAATAAATATGGAACAGACTGGACTGACCAAAGGGATTTCGTGCAAATCTTTGTAAAGATTCCATCTGCATACAGAAGTTTTCAAACCACCTAATCACCTGCATCATACCACAGCTAGGTCGTGGCTGCCTGGTGCTGTACCAGCCTGGAAATTTTTTATGGGTCATGAGTGTTATCTGTGTTTTCAAGTATCTGATTAAGTTGTTTGGTTTTGGTTTGGTCTTTTTAAAGCAGTTTCCAGATGGTTTAATTCAGGATCAAGTGCAGTGCACTCCCTGACTTGGACAGTCCTAACCAAAACACAGAGGGGGCTGGAAAAATAAAAACTATACAGTTTTTATTTATATATATATATAAAAATAATATATATTTTTTATATTTTATATATATATATATATAAAATATGTATATTATATATATATAATTTTATATATATGTATTTTTAATATATATATACACACATATACTATACAGTTCAAAATCCAGAATAGAACCAGAATCAGCAAATACAACACATTCCAACACTTAGATAACCACAACCTCACAAGCATGATGAAGTTTTGGCACAATCTTAAAACCAGACTTTTGCTTTTGAGAAAGGCAAGAGGAGGGGGGAGAGAGAGAGAGAGACAGAGTCAGTCTGCTCTACGGACTCTGTCTTAGTTGGACTTAAAAGTTATTTTAGCCTAAATTTCCACCACAGCTCAGTTTGGTACCAAAACACATCAAATCAGTATGAGAACCACATGAGCAGCCCAGAAGTCCTAATAAATACTGCTACTGGAATCCAAACCTGTGAAATTTTCTCAAACTTGATATTTTTTTTTCCTCTTTCTTTCAGATTTAAATGCCACATTCAGTAATTTTAAAATAAGGAGCTATCTAGATACTCTGAGATGTTCAGTTGAAGTGTTTCAAATCAATTTCTCTTGCATACCTGACCAGAAGCTTTAGGAATCCTTTGTTAAAATTGGAGAATTAAGTTCTTTTAAAATTGGAGAAAGTCAAAGGCTTTTTCTCATGGGAGCAGAATTATTTGTCCAACCAACCTTCGATATTATCTTTCCAAAATCAGTTTTAATATTTTGCAGCCCCTTAGCACTGATACCAAGGGCTCACAGACACTTCTCCTATGCACTCTACACAAGTCAAGTAGAGTTCAGGGACAGATTATCTGATTATGATCGCCAAGATAATGAAATCAAGTAGCATTCATCATCCCTTTTAAATTAGTTAAATTTTAAACTAATAGACACAACAGAGAAATGGTATTTTTCTCTATTTTCCTCACTCAAAACAAGCCAGTTAAAATTTTGAGTTAATAATCCTTCCTCCTTCCCCTGCAGGAGAGTGACTCCAAAAGTTTCTGATAAGAAAGCTAAACTGACAAAAATCAAGAGACTGTGGTTCTGGGGACTGAAGGCAGAAGAGTTAAACTGATAAAATACTATAATCAGGAACAAAACCCAGCCATTCAATAGCTATTTTGAAACACATTGAATCCCAGCACCTTGTGTAAGGTTCTCTCAGTTCACCTCCACACTGGAAAGCTCTCACGTGCTACAGATTAAGGGACACCTTCCCCATTCACAGTTACTCCTAGCAAAAAAGTAAAAAAAAATCCTCTTTTTTTCAGCTCAGAGGTGTTTCCACACCACCTAACAGCCAGAACTGTCAGCAGTTTGTCTTTTCACACCTCACCAGACTCAGCCCTGCTCCCTGTCATCCTATTGTTACCTTTATTTTACAGTTCAGTGAGAGTGCTAATGGGTTCTCCTCTTCTCCCCCCTTCACCTTTGAAATACAAAAGAGCTTTCATTGGTTGGGGGGAGGCAGGAGAAGGTTCAACATGGTATGACAGCAAGTTCCTACCCCTCCAGATAGCCTGTGCAGTAATGTAGCAAGGAAGACACAAGCAGGAATGGGAACAAAAACCTGAGTTGGATTATAATCAAAAAGTCACATGCACACATCATCCATTTACAACAAGTAACCTGTGGACTGCTAAAGACAACAAAAAAAGGGATTTTATACACAAATGGATGATTGACTTGCAACTGGGAGCTGAAAACCAAAGTTGCCCTGGAGGCTGGGCCAGACAAGCCAAGAACACTGTGAAGGCCACTAATTAAACTTTGTGATTAGGTAGTTTAATGCTCTTCAAATTTTAAGGCAGTGTGACTAAAATAAACCCATTTTTCAGGTGGGGAATAGACTTGGGGGAGGATTATTTCTAAAACAGATGACTCCTCATAAACCCAGAGATCTGGCTTTTATCTTCATTTCCATTAGAAGTTCTCAGTATCATCAGTTGGGTCTGGTTGCTTCTCAAACCTGAATTTCCACATCTATAAAGACATGCCTCTTTCTCCCAGGATGTATCCACACCAAATTTCATGCTTTATGATCATCTAGTGGAAGATATTTTTATGATTGTCCAATGCCATATATTACATAGAGGAGAACTGTACTCAAAGTTCTGCAGATTTTTTGTGTTCTCCTATGTCAAACCACAAGCTAACCTGAGATAGGGATAGAGATTATGAAAACTGGTTTCCAACTGGTTTCCAGCAATAAAAACTCTCCAAGATTGCACAAGACTTCCTGCAAAACAAGTCTCTTCCAGTGGATAACTGAAAATAGATTCAGCCAGCTGAAACTAAGCTTACTCCTAAGAACACATGCAGTGCAGCACAGCGTCAGGCACAACCTAGGGGTCAAAAGTCACAAGGTAAACAAGTTAAACATGTTGTCTGGTTCCAGTGGGTGGATAGATTCTGGAAAGCACCACAAAATCCATCAGAGTTCAGCTCAGATTCTCTCACAGTTCAAAGTAGGGACATGGGATACAGCTGCAAGAAGCAGGGCCTCTTTGAAACAGCAAAGTTTAAATATAGTCATTGAAACAGAACAGAGATTTCTTGCCAAGACCAAAGCAGGAAGCATGAACACACTGAGCATTTAAGTCTCCAAGGCAACAAAACATTAAAGCTCCACAAAAATAGGATCAGAGTATTAAATCCCAATGTCTTTGTGATACTTAAATACAATAGCCTTCAGGTTTTTATGGCAGTTGCAGAGAGAATGGGGATTTCTGTTTCACGCCAGGCACCATTATTCCACCACAGCTGTTATCAAGCTGTCGATCTGTTGGAGAAAGGCAGAGTTCCATCTCGTGGAAATAAAACATGTTGAAGTGGAAGCTGGATGTGGAAATGGCAACCTGATATGAGAGAAGCCTGATAAACTCAGCTGTTCTCTCTTTGAGATGCCAGGAAGCAATTCTTTGCTCCTCCCAGGACACACCAACACATCACACCAGGCACTCACCCAGGCACTTGTAGGGCACGACAATGTGAGTGTGGTCCTTGCACTGTTTCTTCCCTCTCTTGCACCAGCTGTCGATGCTGACGGGTTGATTGGCTTCCACAACGTTTGTTATCTGCAGGTCTGGATACATCTGTTGGACAAGACACAGACAGAGGTTTTTCTCCAGAAAGAGGCAAAGAATGTGCCAAGTGGCTCCTCACCAGAAGGAGCGAGGCTGATTCTCTACACACAACCAAGTTCCAATTTGCACATGGACACACGTTCTCCTCTGGCTCAAGCTTCACAACAGCTGAAGACATAAAAAAGGCCCCAGCTGTTTGTCACACAGGGTTTGAGAAATGGAATGTGTCACCACTTCTTTGTGGCAGGAGCAAGCCAGGTCAGGGGCCAGAGCCTTCATCAGCACTAAGCTGAGGTGTTTGCCTTTGCATGGCAGTAGAGGAGCATTTATCTGTGCTATGCTGTCTGGTGCAGGATGATAACCTCTGGAAGAGGGCAATCACCAAAATATAGAGTTTAGTAACATCTCCAGACTCTCTTGTCACTTGTCAACCTAATATGCACCTACCTCCTCAGGTTTCCTTATGCCTGCTCCACTTCTGAAGTATTAATATGATCTCCACATCCTGCTCGAGTTCCCAAGCCCAGACACTGACTTATATTTAGGCTTCCACTACATGAACCCAATGTAGCCCTGGTTATATCAGCCTTGTAAAACAGCTTTAAACATTTTCCAGTCCAAACATGGTGCCCTCTATCACCTTCCCCTTTTAAAAACAAGCATTCCTTGTGGTATTTTACCTGCCTGTCACTTCAGAGGACCAATTAAAGACACTTATCAAGGCAAATATGCTGCAGCGTATCTTGGGCACACAGAAAGGAGATTATGTTTTTTACAATGAAGCACAAGGAGCCTAAAAATAATGTCAACATTCTGAGGAAACTATTTTTCTAATATTCTAGTGCATCTGAACTATGTCAGGTTCCATTTGGTACAGACACAGAGGAGATGCTGGTTAACTGGCTCAGAGACAGAACACCTGAAGAAACCCCTGCAAAGACAGACACGGGTACCTCTCTGACTTATGGATCACAGACCTTCTGTGGCAGCTTTAAACTGATCTCAATCAGAGGTGGCTCCTAAATCCCACTGCAGCATCCTCCCTGCTCTTCCTGGGCAGTAACACAGCGAGACAGTTCAGGGAACTGAGCTAGACCAACACAAGCCAGTCTCCTGCAGGGTTAATTTGCTACAGGCCAGCTAAATTGGAATCCAATTCCTTAGCAGCAGTGAAGATGCGAGGATCACACAGAACTCACCTCCTGGCAGTACTGCAGAATCTCTTCCTTTCTCCCAAAGCAGCTCTTGGTCCCAGAAGTGTCAGGTTCCCATTTCCCAGTCTGGATATTCACATGCATATTTAGCTTCCCACAGAACATGGCAATTTGAGGCTCTGCCACCGCAAACCCCGTCCCAGCATTGGCTGCCAGTGCCTGTGAAGACAAAAACAAAACACGTTGATTGCTTTATCTGATCAAAAGCAGAACAACTTAAAGAACCAGAAACCCTCTGGCATGTTCTCAGAGAGCTCCAGCTTAATCCAGATAGCAGTGGAGTCTTGCAAACTTATTTCACAACCATATTCCTTCAGGCTGGTGAGCCCACACCGAGTTTTCACCAGAAAGGTGTTTGTTTTTCCAAACTCTGTTTTTTATTATTGCAACAACAGCTAACCAAAACCAAAACCAAAGAGTAATGCACACTTAAAGCCTAAAACAGATGTTTGAAAAACTTAAATCAATATTTGAAGATAAATATCTATTAACTTTTAGTAGATATACCTCTGTGGGGTTACACACGAAGCAGGTATTGCTACTACTGATAAAACAACTACTTCCAGCTACATGAAAGCTACTCAGGGTTTGAAGCCCACATGTTTCTCCCAAAATCTTCAACTATTTGGGATAGAAACACCTAAGCTTCCTGCTCAAGTGAACTCAAATTCTGCTGAAGCAGAAAAACACAGCTGTGGCAACCAACTCCTCCAAGCCTGTTGTCTCTCACTCAGTGCACTCCTGCCTGGTTTCTGACATGTATTCTGTGCACTTCCCACCCTGCACCAGCAGACAAAAACCCAATGACTCAGACCCACATTCAGGTCAAACTGCAGACTGATCAATGAAAACAAGGTCAGGGTCCCTTTCTGAAATCTTGCTGGCTGACCAAAATAAGAAAAAAAGGGGATTAAATTAAATTGCAGAGTTGGGAGTTTTTCCTGAAAAGACTGAGTGGAAGCTGGGAGCTGAACATCCTCTCCCTGCACAACTACTGGCTGTTGGAAGAGAAAAAAATAACAGAAGAGAAGAGGTATGAGGCAAAAACCAGATAAACTCTTAAATCAAAAACCCTTTAAGGTGTTTAGGGGAATGAAATCCATTTCAACCACTTCAGACAAGGCAGATTAGAAACAGCAATACACAAAGGCTTCAGGGCACCACTACTGGGTGCCATAGCTATGGGCATATACTATGCCATATAAGCATAATATAACTTATATTATGCCATATAAGCTATGGGGCTATAGCTTCTTTTTTTTTTCTCCTGGCAGGCAGCAGATCCTAGGCCACCAGTCCTGCAGCAGATCCTAGGCCACCAGTCCTGCCTTCATATTTAACTTTTCATGCACTCAAAACCACACACATTACTGTGGGCACTGTTCGTTCCCTACCGCCTGCTGATCCCCATCAACTTTTATCAATATCTGTATGCTTAAAGCAAAGAAAAGAGCCAAGAGAAGAATTCAGCTGGATAACCCCTGTGTGCAGCTCCTAGTTGCTGAATCTTAGGGGAAAAAAACCAAACAACTCCATTACAATTAGCTCATTTCTCCCCCTCCCTGTTTACACACAAAATCACTGCCTGGAGATAACATATTTTAACAGAGAGAGAGGCAAAGAATGTTTAGTGCTGAACATATAGCTCAGGCTTGGGGGATAAGAATAACCTGAGCCACAAAAGCATAAATTCACATTTTAAATGGAGAAAAATTACCTCTGGAGTTTTAAGAGCTATTCAACTGCACATCACTTAATAGAAACCATCTTATCCAAGTGGCTCCTATTTACTCCAACCCTTTCACCCAACAGACACCCACGAGAGCAAGTTTTAGCACAGATCACAAAGTAATAAAATACTGGACTATAGATAACAGATTCTGGCATCAATGTTGCTGTAACAAAATGCTTCCAAGTTCCTATATACTTAGATACTTTCACTTTTAGTGTAGGTACCCTTGTCCTGACAGAGAGGAGACAGTTATGTGCTTCAGATATAGGAGGACTCCTGATGAATTCTCTCAGGCTGGGTAACGGGGTGCAGTGACTTTGTTCTTTCAGAAATCAAACCATTTCATAAACACCAGCTCCTAACAAGTGCTGACTGATCCCACTTGGCAAAGCCAAACGTGGAATGATCCTTTCATAAACTCTATAAACACACAAATGCAAACTTTCTAAGAGGGCTTTTTTTATCTCTCTGCAAACAAACACCACTTTGGTACCAACAACCACTTTCCAGAGAGCACAAGATTTGACATGTTAAAGGAAACAATCCACAACACTATTTTGTTTCGTGACAACACTCCAACTACATCCAAGATTCAAGCTGAACTCTGAAAAGAACAAGAAGAAATGCAAGAGCAAGTATGCAGAAAGCATTAACCCTTCTAAAAAAGAGAATCAAATGGATGTGTGAGGAATGGTTTGGAGATCACTAGCACTGCCTCTGCTTGAAATCTGTTTTCTTCAAAGCCAACCTAACAAGGATGCAGCACAATAAGGTAACTGCATCAGCAAAGAGGTGCAGGCTCCGTCCTGAGAGGCAGAAATAATCCATTTGCAACAACTCTTGCATGAGCAAAACTCCTGTTCAAACACATACCAACCCCCTGAAATCATGCCCACCCCCTATTCACACCCTGATGCCAGCTCCTGTTTATTTTTGCTGTCTCTCTCTGGCCTCACACCTCAGCACTGTGGCAAAGGTATCACTCCTCCTCCCTAGCTTGCTCAAATAGTTCCTCTATCAGTAGAGTGCTGTTGCCTTAGTTACCAGAACATGTTAAACCCCAACTCACAGCTGAACAAACGAGACTAATTACTTGCTTGATTTCATCACTTTTAATCAAATGGAAGAAATCTCTTCTTGAATTGCACTGTTGAGGAAGTTTAATGAACTTTGATATCCACAGGTTGAATCTTTACCCCCAGTGCCTGTAAGATTTTTTGAGTAATAATGGACTTTCATTTTTCACCACTCCAGCCACTGTTCACATCAGTTATTTAATTTAGCATTTTTATCTCATTTTACCTGGAATGAGAGAATACAGCAGAGCAAATTTCAGCACTAACAGTGGTGGCTACACCTTTAACACTGGCACACCTCTAAGCAGTGAAGAAAGTCACCTAAAAGAGGTTTTTTTGGGGCAAAGTCAGTTTCTGTTGCTCCCCACGATTCCCTTTGGTGTATCAAAAATAAAAGCAGATGGCTCAGGCTGATGATGTCTGTCTTCACTGGCACTAACATTTACAGGATATTTCATGATAAATTCCACTACTCTGCCTTTTGGTATAATTCTGTAAATCATTTTGCTTTCCAAGACCAAATAAGTATTAGATCCCATAAACACATAAATCTCTGGCCAGCTAATGTCAGTTAAATTCCTCACCCTGTTACACACTGCCTGATTTATGGTCCCAAAACACTGGAATTCAAATCTTTAAATCATCATCTTCTCTGATGGAAGTGTCTCTGTCTGAGTATCCTGTCTTTTAGTTACTACCAGCCTCTTCCAACTTGTGACAGCACTTTTGGTCCATGAGCTTTACCCATCCAGAGCCCTGGAGAGATACCCATCCAAGGCCAGAGAGATTATGGGCATCAAACAGCACGATGATGTTCTTCAGGGAGGATATTTTAGTGAATTTAAACTGTTTCTGCTCTCTAGTGTGTCTCTACTTCAATGCTGGGAACACCAATCTATAGGAATTCCTATGGACTTAGGTAAAATAAGGAGTATTTCACTTCTCCCCCCCCCAAACGTATGCATTACATTGCAGTTCAGGTTCAAAAAGGCATAAACATGAAAAAAAATATAGCCATTTTCTTTGCCTTGTATTTCCAGCATCTGTTAAACCTCATTACAATGTATTTTATTGAGCATGCTGTCTATTCAGGAAATGCTGTTGAGGAAAGCCTGCTGGTCATGCTGCTGGGGACTTGAGGATTGAACAGTGATTGGAGTTTCTATTTTGTGAAGAGAAGTTGATCATTATATTTCCCAGAAATGAGTTTTTGAGAGCTTTCCTTTGTAGCATAAAACCTACCTGCAAAACATCAAATTTAACTACATTCTGAATTTTCTGTCAGGTCAAACATGAGAGTAAACTTGCCAGATGAGCCAGAATATGAGTCTTTATTCCAGCATAACCAGAGTGGATGGGAGCTGAGCAGGAAATCTTTGATTCCTTTATCATTTATGCTAAAGAGTTGGTCACATAGCATATTGCCTCTCAAGAAAATCAGTCTCCCAGCTAACATGTTTGGTGTGAACAGTTATTTGGTACATGCAGTCTCTGCTGCACAAGCACAGTGAGAGATGCTGGCCCTGCTTACAGGGCAGAAGGTTCTGCAAGGCTTGAGAAATTCTCAAGAGCCTGCAAAAAAAATACTCATACTGCTCGTGCTTCCCCTCAGGTTTCCTCTGCAGCAATAATGAGCAACCCTGGCTGGATAAAACCATGGAAGATTAAGTTGAAAAAAACCTGAAACTCCAGCCACTAGAATTTATAAGCTGCTGAAAAAAACAAGCAGCTCTGATTGTGAAATGCATTGACTCGGTGGCCAGAGAACACAGATTAATAAATAGCTGCTGAGGGCATTCACTGCCCCAAAAGAAAATGCACAGGATTGTCTGCAGGTCAGATCAGATTTCTTGCTCAGAAGAGTTACAAGGATTCCACAACTATTTGCTGCTACACTGACAAAAAAATTGCCAGGCAGTGCTTTGAAAAATGACTGAACTGTTTGTTTTTAATTAAGCGAAGCCCCTCAAAAGTTAACACAGCTGATTAAATCAGAATGTACATGATCCACAACCTGAGGGACTGCACAGAACACGCTGTTCAGCACAGTCCCTACTCAGATAAATTATGCTTCTCACCTTCACTTAATTAAAGAAAAAAAGAAAAGAAAGAAAGAAGCTTTTATGGATTTTTTTTTTTTTAAATATATATTTCCTATTCTATCTGGAGCACAACACAGAGGTGTCAACACTGCAACTGTTCCTATGTCAGTGGAATATCCACAGATACAGAGGACAAAAACTGTTTCAAGACCACTGAGGAATTCTAACAGTTCCTTTGATTAAAAAAAAAAAAAGAGTCTTGTTACCTTATCAGCCTTCCTGTGAGCAGAACCCTTGATGGCTGTCGCTTTTCATCACTGAGTATTCTTAACTTTTCACCCTTTCCTTGGCTGGGAATATTTGTGCAGGGACCTGACTGCTTTGAAGCTCAGCTTTAATGCTTTCTACAGAGCTGAATGAAGTTCACGGGCATTTCTCCTTCCATATGGAAAGGGCAGCCCTTGGCAAAATAAAAATTAAAAGTAAATCAAGAAGAGATGTTGCAGTCACAACTCTACCGCTGCCATCCAATGTGAGGCGTTGAGCTGAAGCTTCTGGAAGGAGGAAAAGGGTTGGAAAAGTAGAGTTTTTAACTCTAGTTAGTTAAACTGACTAGTTTAACATCCCTTAAACAATGTTCACTGCCACGAATCTCACCTGTGAATTAATGGCTTATGGCAAGCTCCAACACTTCAATTAACAAGTGAGGGAAGTTGGCAGAAGGAATTTACGCACAAGAACTGAACAGAAGCCTTAAAATTCCCCTGGTTGGGGATTTATAACTTGTAACCATGAACAGAGCTTTCAACTCATGCTTCCAGTTGTGTTTCACGCTTTGTTTTCCTTAGCTTCTCTTCCTGCTTTTATTCAGCAGATAGGGTGGCTTGAACCCAGGAAGGCTAATGAATGCCTGACGCAGCAGGCAGTAAATCTACAGACCAGCAGCTCATCCTAGCTTTATTGCTTTATTTTTTTTTAAATTGCTGATAATTACAATAATGCACATGGGCAGAGGTCCAAGACAGGAAGAATTATTGTCTGCAGGCAGATCTGGTGTGAGCTGATAATACCAGCCTGTGTTTGCTTTTGAATTTAAATGGCAGAAATCTCAGTAAAGTAGTCTTTGGCTTACTTTTAACTTGCTGGAAGGGGTGGAGTTCTCATCTGCTCTCGTCCTTTATTGACTTTTGTGGGAGAAGATTCTGCACCAGCAGAAAACTGGAAGCAACTGCAGGAGCTGCAGTGCTCACTCTGGTGCAGTTTATATTTAGCCCGTCGCTGTTTATGGCTAACACGCAGCCTCCAACGCTCCCAAGTCCGGGGACAATAATCTATGGACTTTCATATGTGCTGACAGCAACCACAGCCTTACAAAGAGCAAAACACTGCTGGAGCCTGAAGCATTCCTTACTGCTTTTTTTTTGTACCTTTCTCTGCTTTTCTATAGAGAAAAGGGGAGATTTCCAAGCACCTGTGACTCAGGGGCAGCCTCGTTGTCCTTGGAATTTGTACTAATGAGGTAGCAGCTTATTTCCTTCTCCTCCTCTAGTTTATTATGCTCCATAAACCAAGTCTACATGAGCCATTGGGCAGATAATCTGCCTGTCAAGACATTTACACTCAGGAACTGCCACAGTCAAGAGAGGGAAAGCAACACTGCAGGCAGTACGGGCACGTAGCTGGTCTCAGGGAGCAGCCATCAAATCCAGTCAAGCCACGGTTCAGCGTAGCCTTGGCTTCCTCAAGTTGTTTGTGTAACATGGTTGCCTTTGGCATCCTCTTTTCTATCCCTAGAGAGACAAAGTTCAGAACAACTCAGTTGGAACATTCCCTGAACAAATGTTAATGTACCCAGAACTGTGTCCTTTAAAAATAAATAAATAAAAAAGATTAATGGTTAGGCTTCAAGCTTTCAAAACTAAAGCTTGTGTGTAACGGCTGGGACTGGAAGAGCTTACTGCAAGAGCCACCCTAAAAATACAAGGGTGAGAGAAGAGGCAGGCAGTACTGTTCCACTATTAATACACCTTACAGAGTGCACAGGTAGGTCCAAAGATGCTTTGTCAGTCAGGCTGCCTTCCCCTAGTCACAAGGACACGAGGAACAATTGTCATGCAAAGGATCAGACATCTGCACATCCGGCCACTTCCTTCCCTTTTCCAGCAAAATGCAGCACTGGGGCTATTTAAAGGACCTTTTTCACAGAGAGATTCTCAGTCATGTTACAGCACATGGAGCCAGACCTATTTATCACCGGGCTAAACGAAGGCACAAAGTCGAGTGACTCGCCTAAGGTCACCCGTCAGTGGGCTCAGCCCGCTTTAATCCTCAACCCCTCATCACTCCAATCTGTGTCATCGTTCTGTCTTGCACAGCAAGACTAATTACTGCTTTCCCACATGAATTATTGGGGCACCTGAAGCACAGAGACTCAAGATGCCTCGTTGGCTAGCCAGCAAGAGAAAACTTCTGTGCAAGTTAATGTGTTCATGGACACTAAAAATCTACTGAAGAGCAAGCCCAGGGGGTAATTTTGCTTTCCTGGACAATTGGAAGGGAGATCCAAAACCTAAGGTAGGAAAAGGTGCTGTGATTTAAGAGTGTTTCACTCTGCTTAGGGAAAAAAAAATTCAACTTTCCTTTCAGAGCTAATTTTCATTCCTGAGCTGACTGTAAATATGAACTCTCACTGTTCAGAGCATAAAGGCTTCCCTGCCAACAGCACACACACACAGAGGAGTACTGAGATACCCTATTTTATAAGCCAGTCTCTCCACATGGTTTAATAACAAGTCTTTTCCATCTCAAGCCACTTCAGCTACATAAGAGTGAGGGAATATAGTCACTGTGGTTACCAGGATACAGAGATCCCATAATACACAAGAAAGTATATTTACTAAACCTCTCATCACTTCAAAACAATTTGTTGGAAGCAAAAATAACTTCTGGACTTAAAATGCATCACAAACACACACACACACACACACACACACCCCCCCCACCTGTCCACGAGCTTTCAGAGTGGACAAAACTGACAGAAAAGAGACTGAGAGAATAATTTCTTATTATCAAGCAGGCAAAACCCAAACATTGATTATTGATTCAAAAGGATTTAGTCATTCCAGGGGGAAAAAAAACCAAACTAAACTAAAAAAACTCCCCCAAAACAGCATGAACATTTGTTTTAGAGGTCATGGGAACCTCACAAAAAAGCCTGCAATGGAGAGACCACTGTAAGAACCTGTGGTTTCTAACTCTAACCACACATCTAACCAACTCCAACGGCTTGAGATAAAAAGGCTGCACAGATTGTGTGTTTTTATCTTGCATAAAACAAACAGAAAACTGAAGGGCATATATTAAAAGAGCATCAAGAACTTCAAATGGCAAAGAAAAAACACCTGGGGAAAAAAATGCAAGATAAAAGAAAGGTAACAAGTGGGAAGGTGGTTTGGGACACAGTTGGGTTTTGGTTTCGACCACTCCTGAGCTCAAATAACCCCCCCTTCATAGTTGTTCATTATCACAGATGAACTATTCATGTGCCCAGACTACAATTGTTTTGGAACATCATAAAATACTCATTTGGTATCTTGAATTCCTGCAATTAGGCTACACATGAATTTCCTTACAGCACAAAGGAGTAATTCAACAGGCATTGATTGCTCTAACCTCACTGAAGAAGCTCTGCAGGGTCATGGTGATGGCTTTCCACCCCCAAATTTACAATCTTCTGGGGAAATAAAATAAAATAAAATAAAATAAAATAAAATAAAATAAAATAAAATAAAATAAAATAAAATAAAATAAAATAAAATAAAATAAAATAAAATAAAATAAAATAAAATAAAATAAAATAAAAAAAATAAAAAAAATAAAAAAAATTAAAAAATAAAAAAATAAAAAAATAAAAAAAATTAAAAAATAAAATAAAATAAAATAAAATAAAATAAAATAAAATAAAATAAAATAAAATAAAATAAAATAAAATAAAATAAAATAAAATAAAATAAAAATAATAAAAAAGCTAATCTGCCCTCCAAACAGCTCAGATGAAACTTCCAATCTGGAAGAGAAAACCATGAGGTTTTTAAGTCTTGGCTTTCCAAATCATGCTAATGACCCAGCTTTTGGAAATAGGAAACCCACAGCTAAAATACAGTTCTGCTTTCATCTTTACTGCTGCTCCCTGAGCTTTGCCAAGTCTACGCTGATCCAGACCAAAATTAACAAGTTACCAAAATAAATGATGGATCAGCCTTGCTGTTTTCAATGTCTGAAACTGAAGATAGGTTTACACTGAAAACTTTTCAAGTTCTGTCAAAAGCACAGGTTAATTCTGTAAATTACAGATCTGTGAAAATAATCTGCAGTTGGCAGAAACTACCAACCCTAGCTCTGATTAAATATATTTAGGAAACAATGCAAATTGCAATTTTCACCCAAAAACATCTCCCCACGCACCTTCCCACACACCACCTCCTGTTATTTATTCTCAGAACTTCTCATGGCTTGTTATGGAGCATCCTTCAGGCATATCATTGCTCACATACCAAACAAAAGCTTTTCAGAACCTTTAATGCCTAGGGGCACGGAAATCAGTGCTTTAAGAAAAATCTCTGTATTTGCTGTTTAAAGTTTCCCATACTGATAGTCTAAGTTCATTCAGCTCCAGTAAATGATATATTTTTTCTTAAATAGAAAACTTCAACATGAACATTGCCCCCAAGAAAGTTTAGTTCTCAGCTTGGTGCTCATCAGGAAGAGAACCTACCACCTAGGACCAAAAAACACAATTCAAGTGAATTAACTTAGCAAAAACCATCTCAAAATTCTCACCAAAAAAAAAAAAAAGAAAGGTTGTTCACTTTCCTGACTGCAGCTATTTTTGATCCCAGTAAACAGCAATAAAACTGAGGAAAAGCTGCCAGTTTTCTTCCACTCATGCTGGCAACCTGGAGGTGAGCGAGCAAGCAAGAGCAGGATAAAGAATGACAAACGCTTCTCACTTAAGTAGCAAAGAGGCTGAAAACTTTACTTGTTTATTTTTAAGCTTGTCACCCAACAGCCAAACAACCCTCAGAAGGATCCCAGGACTAATAGCAGAGTTTAGGCTCAAATCTCACAACTTACTTTCTCCTTCCAAAGCAGAAGGGAAAAGGAAGGAGAAGGATTCTACCAATCCCCCAGAGCTCAAACACCTCCATTCAGCAGACACAAGAGAGGTCAAATGACAAAGAGCTTTTTGAAGTATCCCTAAAGTTTTGTCTGCAGCAAGGTCAGAGGAAGTTGAGGACCTCAGTAATGGCTTTCAGTATTTTTTTACTCTTTAAAAGCAATCTTGACTAATTTAGTAGCATTTTATTTCTGAAGCATTAATTTATCAGCTGGGGTTTAATAGTCACAGCGTTGTATCATAGCTAGGCTAGTGCACCGAAACTCTAATGGATGTATTAAACAGTTCCTTGAAGGGAAGGAACAGATCTCTACTTAGAATAACTGCTTAATGCTATTAGAAAATTAAGTGGTAATTTATAGCACAGCCTAAAGCTGGCTAGGTTGAGATCCTCTTCACTGGTTTTGCTGATCCAGAAAGTAAAACTAGTTCAAGAGAAGCTAGCCTAGAACCCCAAATATTTCAGGGCTACCACTGCATCACCTTTAACTGGCTTTGTACACTGCACAAACACACCTGATTTCCATACACTGAGTTTTAGAGCTCTTCAGTCTACTGAGCTGTGGCAGGTTGTGTAGCACTGCATGGAAATAAAACAAAAGGGGAGAACTGAGAACTGATTTTTATCCTTGATAAAATGAGATTTCAACTTGTTGGCAATTTTTTCCGGGTTTCAGAGGGAAGAATGAACTCTGCACACACTGATATCTGTTTCCTTGAGGTTTCCTGAAGCATTTTCTGGAAATGTGCATGGTTGAGGATAGAAAGGAGTGCTTTCTTCTTCTCTGTCTGCTTGGTTGAGCTACAGTTGAGCATTAGATGGGTGGAAGAAGTTCTATATTGCAGCTGCATCCACCCAATGGTCAGTCCTTTGATGAGTTTGAAGATAAATGACACTTCAGGAAGGGCTTCAAAGCACAACACCATCATGAACTGAAAGCTTGATGACAAATGTGGAAGCAAAGCCTTCCTGTTCTGCAACAGTGAGGGGAATTGCTCTTGGAAAAAGAGCAGGCAGAACAGCTTTAGACAATCTAGTTATGTCTTGAAGAGGCAGGATATATCGAGAACTTCCATCACCTCACCAGAAATTCCTCTGCAAGGTCTCTGAAAAGTACTACTTTAAAAAAAAAATAAAAAAAAAAAAAAATAATAAAATAAAATAAAATAAAATAAAATAAAATAAAATAAAATAAAATAAAATAAAATAAAATAAAATAAAATAAAATAAAATAAAATAAAATAAAATAAAATAAAATAATAATAAAACCCCATCTTTGTCCAGGCTGGCCATCTTAGCAGCAAAACTATTTTATATTTTTTTTTTTTGCCTAAAGACTTTGTATTCTCCAGCTGGAGGAAACAGTAAAGGAAAATGTCAAGATGTTTTATTTTGAACACAAGGATTCCAAACCATTCTTTATTCTCCTGTTGGAAAAGGCTATCAGACAAGAGAAGAGGGAAACTATTTACTTTTTCTTGGAGAAGCTTTTTTGCCTGCTCAGATGCTCTTGTCCAACGTGATACACACTTGAATGAGAAAGAAATAAATGGCCAGCCATCACAAAACAAGTTTTACTTTCCTTGACAAGTAGATGTGGAGAGCAATGGAAATGCTGACTTAACATGTAAATCCCATCACCAGGACAGTGATTGGAGGGTAGATTGATTTGTGTATTGATGCAACAGGCCACTCACCATTTTCCTAGCCATAGGCTGAGTAGTTTCAATAGAGCTTTCTCAAAGTCAAAGGATAAAAATATTGCATAAAGTTCTAACCCCAGGGAGTGGTGGTTGGGTTTTTCACTACTTGACTTCAGACAGCATCTTTTTAATTCAGAAACACAGCCTGGTGCAAATATTAACCTCACCAGAATCTGGGAAATCACTGTTGTGGATTAGGCCTATGGAATATACCCAGATATGTCACATCATAATAGATCAGCAACCAAGAAAGCCACGCTGAAATTACAGCTTGATGATGCAATAGCATGAGACAGCTAGAAAAATATCTCGCTCTCATATCCTTATTTTGGACAGTTACAAAAAAATAAATCATTGAGAGCTCAAATGAGCTCCTTAACAGACTAAGTCTTAATTATCTTTGAGGCTGCCTCTCCCTGCACCATCCCCAGCTAGCCTAGACAGCAGCCATACCATTACTAGATGAGTTTGTGTTATGAACACAACATTTAGAAGACTCTGAGAATACTGCACTGAGAATTTTTATATCTGATTGGAATAATTTGAGGAGGAAAACAGGTTAGGTCATGGGCACAAAATGAATTCACATGTGTCAAGGCTGTGTGGCAATTTCAAAGCGTGGACAGCAAAGACAGACCGACGATCCAGCCATACAACTCCATTGGAGGCTGTTTGTATTTTCATAGTTATAACTATTAATAAAAGGGATGTAAATATTAGCCCAGAGAGGCAGGAATAATAAGAAGAGTCCTCTGCTTTGGGGGCACTATTTCTTCCCAAAGTTATTTCTCCAAAAGCACACCATATTAAGTTTCACTCTGGAGTCAAGGCGTTGCTGATGGGACCGGCTCTCCATTGACACACAGGAGAGAAAATGAAAGCAAGGAAGTGTCTCTGCAGACACCAACAGGCCAAGTGTTTCCATCTGAAAACTCAGCCCCAGTTTCATCTTCCTGCAATATGAGCACTTGAAATTTGGCTGGAGTTAGAGATGTCCACATCCTGATGTGCTCCAGCAGACTGTGCTGCTCCAGCCTGTTCAGTCTGTCTGTATCTTTATTTTGTACTTTACATGACAGGTGGTGTATTTTGCAGCTTAATGACTATTTTAATCCTCTTCATCACTGAAGAACGTCATCTGAGATGTGATGCAGATATATATTTAGATGGATGCTGCTCAGAAATGTATTTGAAGAGATATTCCAAAGCACAGAAGTTAGTCCAAGGCAAATATTACAAAATAAAAACCTCTGCTTTACTTGATCTGGAGTGTTTCAAGCTAATTGCTATAAACAGTCAATATCTACCAGTCCCCTGTTAGGGCACAAGAAGCAGCTTACAGGCAGATCAGTAGCATCCTCTTAAAAAAAATAAAAATAAAAATTACTATGTAAGTGGCAATGCATCTCAAAGTCAACATCAAGGGAATAGCTGTTGAAAGTTTAGCTACAAACAGCTGTGCACATTAAGCCCATCTCAGACAGTTAACTTTGCTGCCAGCTGTGGCTAAATGTTTGTTATGCCCTCATTTATATGATCAAAATAAATGTAATAATTACAGACTATTAAATAATGAGGATTAAGTAGCATGAGAAAAGCTATCAGCCATTTATATAACGGGGAATAATGATTTAATACAAAAAAATCTTTAAAGATAGTGATAGGAAACATGAAAAGCCAAACTGAAACCAAGGTCAGCAAGGCAAATGAAGTCAAGTGATCTTTGCTTTTGCCTGAAAAAAAGTCCTAGAGAGCAGTGCTCCTATCTTCTGGATGAAAATTGTAGCTTCAAGTTTTGCAGGGTATCTTCATAATGTTCTTCTCTGGAGTAACCAGTGGAGCTGTTTGCATAGACACAACTAAAGAGTGTGACACTGGCCATTTCAGAACAGCAATGCTCCTGAAATACATCAGCATCTATTACAAAAGGACTACAGTGATGCATTGTAGTCAGTGCCCTGCACTGACAGAGGGAATTAACACACTATGGATGCCCTATGGAAACCCTCCCACACCGTTATACTTTGACCACTATTCTCCTCATCGCTCTAATTCCCATGTGAAACAAGCTGCAAAAGCTTGCTTGATACAATTAAGCACAACAAATCCATCCAAACCTAAGAATTTCACCCCTCAACTTCAAAATGCCTCTCAGCTGTGTTGTGGATTTTTACATTTAGGCAAATTCCAAAGATTTCCTGGCATCTCAACAGCCCTGAGGCATCAGGAATCCAGCTCTTCCCATTAGTCTTCCATGGAGCCATGTTGATGAGTGAAGGACCTGGTGGACAGGGAGAGAAGGCCAAAGGACTTTGAGGTGATCAGCTGGTTGATGTTTATTCCTTTGTCTCTTAATCTGAGAAATGAAGACATTCTGAAGCATTTAAAGTGAGGGATTAATTGATCTACACATAAAACACAGTAGTGTGGATTCAAACATAGGGAAGAGATTTCAGTTCTTGAGTAAATTCTTATTCTCAAACTCAACAAACAGACTGATAAAAACAAAAGCATAAGCATGTAGCCAGAAGGTGAAGGAACCTGAGCAAATCACAAGCTGTGATTCAAACCATAAAGCCAGCTGTGGGTAACGGAGGGACAGAGCAGTGCAAACACGACCCAGCATGGAGCCTGCGCTCTGGCAGCTCATCCATCTCCTGCCTTTGTTAGTGGGAAATTGCTTCCGAGAAAGTGGCCGTTGCCCTAAACACAATATCCACACACTGACTAGCTTTGGTGCAGAGCAAGTGTTGATGCAATTGGAACAAGTCAGCATTCATCAGCACTGATGGGGGCAGCAACACTTGGGGTTTGGTTGGTTGGTTGGCTGGTTTTTTTTCCTTCCCCATTTTAAAAGCCTCCAGTGAGTCTCTTCCTTTGTGACACGATGCCCTGTCCCAGGCCCAAGCTTCACACACCCACAGGGACACCCAAACCTCATTCCCTGATGTCTGTTGAGAATTCATGTGGCCTCTTCTGGGGTCTGTCTCTTGCCCAGGTAAGTCCCCAGCACCGTGTCACGTTCACGCTCCAAGGCTGAGCTCTAACACACCGACACGTTGCAAACACACTCAACTTTTGTGGCTGGCTAACAAGGAAAAACATTAAAATCTTCTCTGATGCTGGACATTTCCAGGGCTGAGGTTATGAGGCTCTACTTAAAGACTCTGGAAATGAAGCAGTTATTTGAAACCCTGCAACTCAAAATACTTAGAAGCCCTTCATCTTATCCCAACGTCCAAATGGAAGCTGCGAGCATCCTGCTCCATTCAAGAGCCAGAACTGCTTTCCACATTAACAATTTCCCAGTTTCCCTTTTTCCTGCCAGGCAGTAACATTTAAACACACACAGGAGCTCTGCCATACCCTACACTGGAGAATTCCTCTCTGGCCAAGATGGTTACAAGGGCTGAGCTTGGATCCTGATGCTCTTCCAGCCTTTTGGGTTTCCAAACACGTGTCCGATCCCGCCGCTTAGAACGAACCAGACATCAAATTCAATTTCTTCAGCAAGAGCTTTGATAAATTATGCAGAAAAAAACCCCCTCACGTTCAAATGCTGAGATACTCGCTGGGAACTCAAACCACAGGTTTGAATCAACATTTTGCATTTAATCTTTTGAGAGGAATACTGAGGAGATTAAAGCAAATCTGCCCCTCTCTATTTCAGGCCACAATTACTGTAAGACTACCAGCCTAAGAAGCCAACCAGCATTGGGTATTAGTGAATTATACTAATTCATGCAGAATCCTCCAGGACCATTTTTGGCAAGTTACTAGTCCCAATATGAATGGGAAAAGATTAAACACTGATAAAAACAAAACAAAACAAAACCAACTACTATTTAACTTAGATCTGGCAACGTGTCACGCATCAAGTCCAAAACCATATAGAGAATTTGGTGATTAAAAGCTTTATGCTGGAGGTTACCATAGGTCTAAGCAGAGAGCAGCTTCTGTTGTGAATGTGCCATCCAAATCTGCTTGAAATCAAACATAATATTTATTGTAACAGATGGGAGAGGCAAGATTTCTCTTTTTGTTGCTGTCACTTCCCACTACGCAATGACATCATAACTATTGGGATTCATCAACCCAAAATCCAAAACAAAAGGGACAAAGCTTTTTGGCAGGGAGCTGGAGCTAAAAATAACATAAGAGCCTTTAAAGAAAAGCTCAAAGATTAAAAATGCAAATGTTTGGCTTTTGATTTAAGCATCTCAGTATTGAAATTAGCATAGGGCAACTCCTGGAAAATACCAAGTAGTTTACCAAACCTCTCTTTCATCTTTGCAACATCATCATCAAAAGATGATTTTTGAGGTCATCTCACTCAACTCTTTGAGTGCTTTGAGGGGGCAGATGAAAGAACCCAAGCTCAGCAGCTGCGTGAGAACACGTGAGCCCCTCTTACAGAGTTAACCCTCGCTCCACTGCGAGAATTAAAACACTCCAAACACCGACCAACACCTTGGAACACCCGACATTTGAAATGTAACCAAAGCAGCAATTGTTTGTTGGAAAAAAGACCTAAATGAGTAGGAAAACTTCCAAGGTTAAACACTAATTTTATTTAAACATGAAGTCATTAGTAAGGAGATGATAATGAGCTACTCTTAAATGGAAACTTCACCAAGTACCAACCTCCTGTTACAGTAATGAGGAACCACGGCCCAGCCAGCTCTGGCTGCTTCTGTGTGTCTCTGTCTCCCTTTCTCCGTCCTTGACCTGAATCAAAATATACTTTTGATTGTTGTAATTTTGTTAGAGAGAAGCTTACTGTATGAAATTACTTAAATGCATCCCTGTCACTGAGCCAAAGCCTGGAATCCGAGCGCTGAGGCACAGTTGTCATCCGTGCTGCACCTCTGCATGATACCCTGTATTAGTCAGACGGGAAATAACCGAGGTGAACCTTCGTGCTCCTGATGACTCAGTGCCTTACCCCGGAGCTAAGACACACCAAGCTATACCCAGACTATCAGGAAAGAAGAGTCAGCTCCCACTTTTTGTGGTTTTGGGGTTTTTTTTTCCAGGCTACATCTAAATTACACTGGTAATTTTTAAGCACTTCTTATTTGGTGACTTGAAAAACTTGAACTCAAAGTCATCATTTCATAATGATTTTCAGTTAGCCTCAAAACACAGAAAAGCCATCCAAGCCAAACAATTATTGATTTTGTCTCCTTTGTAACATCCTCTGAAGCTCACACACTGCACAGAATAACAACTTCAGGCCCTGCTTCATAAACCAAAGGGCTTGTCTGGCCACAGCAACCTGCCGTGCTGCTCACTGGCACAGGAAATCCTGGTAGGTTGAAATAACCAGTGGAATTTTCAAAGGTTTAGAGGAGGAACCTCCAGAAAGGCACCCACAAAGAATCATTTAAACCCTGTAGCCAGACACTGAGGCTTGAAAACTAAAGATTAACCCCCAAACCATTGCTAGAAGATGTTACTGCAAGGCATAACAGAGTCATCTTAGAAAAAAGAGATCCAGCAGAAGGAGAAGAAAACCACCTCAAGTGAAGCCATTATCTTTGCAGTCAGTAGACCAACTTCATGGTAGCCCAACAAAAGCAGCAGCAGCAGTAGTCCTCACAGATTACTGTGCCAGTCTGGCCAGGAGAGATCAAGTCTTGATCTCTAAAACAGGTGAAAAAACACATATATACGTGTTCAGGAACCAGGTCTGCCTGTAAGAGAGACCAAAAGACTTCTGGACCATGCCTCATCCATCACTTCTCTCCCTCACGAAACACAGAGCATGAACAAATGATTTGACTTTCTGTTGTTGCCAGTGAAAATGGGAAGTGAAATAAAACACCAAATGCCACGGAAAGGGGCAGGATTTGCCTCTGCACACTCGTTATGAGCCAGAAGACAGAAACCAAAGTGAAGGTCTGCAATGGAGAAATTTATACATGAACACGATCGTGGCTGACAGCACAAAATATGACAATGAAAGTGTTAGAACTAAATTACATCAATATGGGTCAGCCCCTCAAAAACAGTGACTGCATTCTTTTCCTCACTGGCTATACAGAAAACATCCAGTGTAATACAGACAACATGAAGTGCTGGTAAGCAGCTTAGCAGCCTGCATTCCTGGTCAGGTGGACACCTGATTACATAAAGCCAAGCAGACTCTGGTGTTTGCTGCTAGAAAGACTGAGTTTAACACCATTTGCAGGAACATTAGTGTTGTGATCCTTCCTCTCCAGTCAGAACTCTTGCATCTCAAGTTGAAATTGTACATTTTAACCTGATCAGATTGTGGAGCAAAGCATTAGAACTTATTGATCATTTAAAAGCCATGCAAGAAGGTGAGTTTGACTTCTGTTCTCTTTTGGATGTGGATTTTATGTGTTCTCACGTGAGGTAGCATAGCTCAGAGAAAGCACAATCAGAAAACCATATTTAATTCCAACTGAGAAGGCAGATGGGGGTGAAGGTAGTGAAGCTAGTGCCAAACAACTTAAAAATAAGTGTTATCCACATGGAAAATCTATATGTGGAATATACCCCTGCTTACAGTTACAGGGATCCATAAATTAAGAGAAGTGCAAATCCAACGTTAAGAAATTACTCTTAAAAAAAACCCCAAACACTCAGCCAAACTACTTCTCCCAAAATACCCATTTCCCTGTGCACTGGCTCTCAGGAGTGAAGGTTCAAGTGTTTCTCTCCCCTATAGCACCCAACCTGAGGTACAATTTGCCCTATTTCCATAACACTAGTAAACATCCTAAAGTTACCTTTTAACCCACTGTATGCAAGGAGGAGCCATCAGCTCTCCTGAACCAGAGGAAAGAACTAAATATGCCATTTTGGTTCATCCAAAATAACAGTAAATCATACAGTTTACCCCACTCACATCTCCCTTCTTCTTTTTTTTATACCTCACACTAGTAAGCATCTAATAAATATACACACATATATATGGAAAAGTTACTTTGAGGCTTTGCACAGTGTTGTCCATCTGTTTCCTCTCCCTACAAACCTGAGATCATTGGCACCAACAGCAAAAAGCTAAAAATGAAAATATTGGAATGGAAATTACAAAATTAATATAGTTTAAGTGTCCTAAGGACTCCATTTAAGGTAAATAATAAGGTAAAACCCATGAAAGGAGATGCCATTTGCCTGTGACAACCTTAGTGCTAGGGGGTAGATAACACTTTTGGAGGAAAAAAAGGACAATTTAGCAAATCCAAGTACAGTTCCAAATTAGAAACCTCACCAGAATGGTTTCTAGGCCATTGCAAGTATTTGAAGCATTCCAATTAAGAGCGAGCATCATCTTAAATTAACACCACATTTCAAAGGTGCTGACTGCATGAACTAAAAAAATCAATGACACTAAAGTTTGACTGCACATAAGTACCAGGAGAATGAGCATCTGAAGGATTACATCACTTAAGAAAACCTAATTAGTTAATGAGAAAAGTCTGAAAAGCCAAAGTGTAGAAACAGAGGTAAAGGGGTTTTTTTAGGTACTTGGGGATAGTGTATTTATTTTTATTTCTCTTGTATTTTTGACTTAAGAACAAGGTTATGGTTTAGGTAAATTTCTAGAAGCAGTGAGTACAGTTAAAATAAATTCTGTTTACAAGAATCCATACAACTCCAAAAGCCACACACACAGGAAAAAAACAAAGGCAGATTTTTATTTTTTTACAAGAAACAGCTAGAGAGAAGCTTAACTGGTCTGTAAAACACAGACACTGCACTAATCCTTCCTTACAAGGTGCTGAAGGAGGAGCAGCATCATAATAGAATAATTATATTAATTATAATAAAGCTCACATCCAGCTAAAGCCACCTACAGAATATTTTTTTAATAGCTCTCAGGTGATGCAACCAACATATTAACAAAAAAAAACCCAAACCAAATGTAATCCTCAGTAGAGATATTAAAGCTTAAGTAATATTTAAGAGGGGTCATAACTATTTCACTTGTGAAACAAGGAGAGCTGAAGGCCTTCTCCAAAGAGCAAGTGGTCTACAACGCAGCAGGAAGTCCAGAGCCTCTCTGATCTGATCCAAATCCACCTGATTTCCTTTATTTCCTTATATATTTGCTTTATTTCCTTATATATTTGCTTTATTTCCAAACCAGTGTTGCATACACTCACTTTCACATGAAACTCTATTTCCTAACACTTACTGGAAAGTGAAGTTTGAGGAACTGAAAGGAAACTGAAGGCCACAACAAGCCACAGACTGGAATTTTTACTGAGCTGTTTCTACTCAGAACTTCCAACCCAGAAGTGGAAATTTCCCTTAGGTGGAGTTCTTTGTTCAATGCAGCAGGCAATTAGAAGTCCCCAAGGTCTGCAGAAATGGCACAAGACTGGTATTTTTCTCAGTGAGAATTCAAGCATACAATACAAAAATAATAACGTGAAACACACAATTCTGCTGTAAAATACACTGGTTTGTTGGTGGGATTTTTTTCTCTCCCCCCAGATCCTGGTAATTTGAAACAGACAGGTAAGGATTCAAAATAGCTTTGGAAAAAGATCACTAAAACCAAACGTGATTAAAAAAAAAAAAGGCAATATGGAGTCTGCATCGCCTCAGATTTGATTATACAAAAAGGTCAAGTGATAAAAAAGAAACTTTGCATCTTTCAAGGCCTTGAGGACACAGCAGAAAGTAGTTTATCACTGGAATACAGATCAAATTAGAATAGATTTATTTTCTTTTTCCAGTTGGCATCTGAGTCTTATTTCAAGTTCTCCACAAGCAAAACACAGCAGTCACTGAATTCAGACCCAACCCTACAGAAAGAAAAGCATTAATTGTTGTGTAGCCATGATTTCTCTAAGCTCTTCTATTCAAATTCATCTGGAAGAGAGATTGTCAAAGGCTATCTGCCATCAACACACACAGGAGCTCAAAGGGAGACTGCCTGTCACTGAAGACAAGCCCTTGGGAACGCCCTATTCAAACATTCACATCTCAATAATTAAAAATAAAATAAAATAAAATAAAATAAAATAAAATAAAATAAAATAAAATAAAATAAAATAAAATAAAATAAAATAAAATAAAATAAAATAAAATAAAATAAAATAAAATAAAATAAAATAAAATAAAATAAAATAAAATAAAATAAAATAAAATAAAAGTATATATCTGCCACTCCCCTTCCTCTGGGCAAGAAAGAAAGAAAAACAAGTTGTAGTCAAAAAGAAGATTATTGGGTATTCTAGGGACAGGGACTGGGTAGCTAAAATAATCAAGTGAAAGAAAATCCACCTAATGGGACCGTGCCAATCCAACTAAACTAATAATTGCAGACATTGCTATCTGCTTTCCTAAATCAAATATGTTTTCAAACATTATCTTTATTATTAAAAAAAATAAAGTAAAATCAATCTCTTGCATATTTTTCATCATATTACCTGATAGAATCCAGTAACAATCACAGTATAAAAACCAAGAACAGAACCTATTTGGCATCAGGACACTGTTCTGGAGAAAATCTGGCAGCAACAGAGACTCAGAGCCGCAATCCCGTCACAACCAAGACAACAGGAGAGGATGCAGTGAAAATAGGAATTCAAATGTCACAGCTGACATGTTGTGGTGTCTTCAGAGGATGCAGATTCTGCTGCAGGAATGGTTGAACAGCTTGAAGAGGCACAGAGGGCAGCCTGTGCACGAACATCACCTCACCTAGCACCGATTCACTCAGTCAAGACTAGGGAGGTTCAGAGCGAACCCACAGGCTGTAAAACCAACCCCACCGTGATCCTCTGCACAGGAATGAGACAGAAACGGTTTCATTTCAATCCTTTTCAAAGAGGGGTTAAAATGAAACCGTTTTAACCCTCCCCTCCTCCTCATCTCTGGAGCTGCCAGCCTCTCCTGGGGTGCTGAGGTGTGACGCTGCCGCTCTCCCCTCCGTGCCAAACCTTTTCTCAATCCTGGGATCTGCTGCTTCAGATGGACACAAGACTTGGGAATAAAATTACAGCTGGATTTGCTTTCCAGCTTGGCATTTCATCAGACAGGTCCACAAGCAGCAGCTCCCAGAAGGGATGTGCATAGCAGCCGAATGGGGTCTCGGATATGACAGAGGAAGTGACCTACAACTGGAGGAGTTTCCAAACAGGTGCAGGAGATCAGATTTAAACAAGGCCACCACGGAGCAGCCAGGACAGTCCGCTGCCACCAAGGCAATGCCAAATAACCTCATCTTGGCATTTAGCTAGGCTTCCTCTGAGCAGCCCTACGGAACCTGAAATGATCTTTCCTGCAAGATAACCTCCGCAGAAGCTTTTCCAAAGGCGGTATCGTTGAGTTTCATTAATTTACAGACATTTAACAGAAGGATTGGTACAAAGTCGGTGGAATATTATTCCTCAATAGCAGCTGAAGCAGCAAAAGTCATTGATCAGACTGATTTCACAAGACACATATTAAAAATATTAAAGAACCACGCTCATTGCCAGTTAGGAATCACCGCCAGCTTAGGGCTTCAGATTCTTGCATCGCACTGAGGTACAGCTTCTGCTTAACCAAGCTTCTTAAATTTTACTGAAAACTGGCAAATCAAACCACACACAAAAGTAGCCACAAGCTTGTTCTTTATCCCTAAAAAAACCCCCAAACCTATACAAGACCGATGTAGCTGTTTTCCATTTCCCAACAACCTTCAGGTGCTGATTTTAATATTAAACTCTATTTATGTGCCATGTTTGAAGATCAGCACGTACTTTGCTCTTTGTTTTGCCTTTTCTCTCTAATAAATACTTTATAGCACAAAGTTTTTAAATCAACATCTTCCCCCCCCCCCCCCCCCCCCCCCCCCCCATCCACCTTGTTGTTTAGGTAGATAGATTACACTAAGTTTTTATTTTTAGGGCTAAAGGTAGAATTTCTGCCCTCTAATTACTATCATATATAGAGATATGAATGTGATATATATTCTCATATTCATGTATATATGTTCTCATGTAGAGACATGTATATATATGTGTGTAGACGTGTATATACATATATATGACTGCGGCATCTAAGCATTTCTATATTAACTGCACACCCTTTAGACTTGGCTGGAGCATCCTTCTGAAAGATAACAGTTCAAACCCCAACATTTATTTAACCAAATGGATTTTCTTTCTTTTTAACCCAAGCTTTTCCTTACGAAATTGCCCTCTAATACTCTTCTCTAAGCTTCTAGACCAATCTGAAGCTCCCAGCTCTTGCTACCGTGCCAAGAATGCAGAGGTCACTTCTTAAAAAGAAAAATAAAACCACAAAAAAAGAGCCAACCCAACCCCAAGCATCCCGATGAAATTAAGCTGCTAAACTATGAGATTTAGGGGCAGATAAGAAGCCTGCGGTATCTGTTTGGAGCGGGTTTTTTGCTGAAAACAAGGTGGAAAAAACACAAACCTGTAACACAAACTCATCACTGCCCGACCCTGAGAAGGTCTCGCAGGAGCTGATCAACCTCCAGGTCCGTCCACGCGAGCAGAGACACCTTCAACACGCCGCTTATCTCCCTCCTGCCTCCCCAGCCGCAGCCCAGCTGCGGATGGACCCCGGGCGATAACGCAGCCTCCCCCCCACCTCTCCTTATCCCTCCGCCCCGCAACCTCCCGCGTTAACTCGCCGGGAAAATGGCGATAAAGTCCCACCTCGGCTTCGCCGGAGCCTGGTTTCCCCACAGCCTCTCCTCCACCCGAACCACCCCGCCGGGAGCGGGACCTCAGCCGCTCCCTCAGCCGCCTGAGGAGAAGGGGAGCAGCGCCGAGATCCTAACGGCCGCTCGCGTGGCCCTCAACGGTCACAGCCCGGCTTTCCCCTCAGCCCTTACCCACCTCGATGTAACCGGCGAGCGTGGCCGCGGGGCCGGCGAGCCCCAGCAGGAGCAGGAGCGGGAAGCGCAGCGCGGAGCCCATCGCAGCCACCGTCCGCCGCCGCCCAAGCGCTACTGCGGCCTCAGCGCCCCCCTCGGCGGGCGCGTCGGGAGCCGCCTCGACAGACCCCGCCCCTCCGCACCGCATTGACCTATCGCGGAGGTGAGGAGGAGTGGCGTCACGCAGCGCCCCCTCGGCTGACAGCCAATCGCAGCGCCGCTAAGGAAAGCCGCCCCTGCTCATGGGTGAGTAAGGATGGGCTGGGCATGAGAGCCACGCCCCCAACCCGCCACCAGCCAATAGGAAGAGGAGCGGGGGCAGGTTGTCCCGCCCACGGGGGCAAGTGATGCCCCGCCCCGGGTGGAAAATGGCGGCTAAAGCTGAGGGCGCGGAGAGGCCTTGAGGGGGAACGCGGGGCGGGGAAAGACTCGGGGGGCGGGGGGGAGTCAACCCCCTCTCTTATGTTAAAATACAAATAATTCCTGTAGAAATAAGAGAAATTAACCACACACGTGAAATTCTTTATTTTGAGGGGTCTAAAAGGGTGTGGGGGGCATGGGGGGCTATGGACTAAAACCCCTCCAGCCTCAGCAGGGCCCTAAGGAGGGGGTTGGTGGGGTTATAAAAGGAAAATAAGCAGTTTCTTCACCTAAAAATAAAACACTATGGTTTCCCACTCTAAAAAGAAAGCTCTATTTTTATTTATCTTTCTTTCTGAAAAGCCTGGATGGGTGATGCTGCTACCAGTGAGCTCCCAACGCTTCTAGGTTTGCAATAAAAGGACAGTTATGCTTTTTTTTTTTCTTTTTTTATTCTTAAAAGATTGTTATGAAGAAAAAAAAACAAGCATAGGTTGCTTCACCCTGCTACCAACACCAAGACCAAGTGCTCAACTGAACATGACCTGAAGAGAAGATGGCACCACATGCTGCCAACCTCAGGCATGTGGTGCCTCAAACACAACAAAACTCTTCATAAACTTTTAATTAAACATCAATTTCTCATCCCCACAACACAACATCATCATCATCTTCTCCAGTTTGTGGATCAGTCAGTGTGAAACAGCCTCCAGCTTCTTTCAGTTTCCAGCTTTAAAACCAATTGCACCAGATTTGCATTGACACTATTTTAATTTCATCATATTACTTGTAAAAATTAGTATTAAAAAAAGATTAAACCCTATGGGAACAAGCAGAGCTAACCAAGCACAGCTGCTCATACAGTAGCCCTGCAAAACACTTACTAGTCCTTTTTTAGTGTTTTCAAAACATTTATTAGTCCTTTTTTAGTGTTTCCTTTGACTTTCACAATGAAAATGTACTTCAGTCCATTCAAGGATGACAAATGTCCACCTTGAAGAAGTAACCACTAAAGCTCCTCCTGGTTTCAACAGCAAGAACATTTTTAGACATGACACCCTAAAAAATATCTAAAATAAACTAATATATTTTAAACTTCTGTTTTTTGTTTTTTGGTTTTTTTCAGCAATAAAAATCAGTGAACCCATTAGTATTTAGTCAGAAAAGTATATCCTATAGATTCTATATATTCACTTTCATTTTTGCATGAAAATACAAAAGGTGCTTAACATGGGGTGGAAAAAAAGAATCTTTGCACAAAATATCACATAGTTCTAAAACATTTCCATTCTCAACTTCTATATTCTTTAATGTCTCTAACAAGGGCTATTTTCTTAAGTGGCTGAAGGGAATATTGCTGAAATGCTGCAGATAGGGGGTAAATCTGTACAACAGATCAATAAGCAGCTCAGTTTTAATTAAAACAGCTGACTGGTCCACTAGTCACTTAATATAGTCTCTTTTTTATTGTATTTGAAAACCCTTAAATCTCTTTTACTGCAGCCCTCTGGCATATATAATTTTCTTTTCAACTTGGCCAGATTGAGTTGGAAAAAATGGAATTAACAAGTTCTTTTTGAAAACTGATACATTTTAATGGAAATCTTTTATTGTGCAATATGAATACATGAGTAAATAGCAGGACATTCTGAGTTAAGCTTTTCCCTTAAAAAAAAAAGGTATTTTTCTTTCTCCCCAGGACAAAAATGTACAAAGCTCTTTATAAATCTTCAGATGGGGGCTTTCATTCAAGGTTGAATTTATAAAGCATTTAAAGTGCTATATAAATTAATGCACATTTAATACTTAATATTTACACAGTCCTTGGTGAGTATTAATGTTCACAACCCCTTGGTGAGCTAATGCATTTAGAGGATGGTAAAAAATGGTAAAAAAGCTGAAAAAAGGGGGGGCTTGTTAATTTGGGGGTATATGAAGACTTGATTTTTGGGGCACAGCAGAAACTGAATTGGCTGCACATTACCAAGTACTTCTTGCAATCAAGGTACAAATATTTAAATACAGAGGTATGCAAAGCATGAGGGCTCTCATGAGAGTCTGAATTTCCACAGCCACGTGGTGCCTGTGTCAGAAATCAGAGCAACAGAACAACCAGAATACACCCAAATCCTCTGCCTCAACCTGTTCAGATATAATTTCTGGTAGGACAGCAGTTGTTAACACAAAAGAAAGCAGCATCCTGTGCACAGGCATGATATACCAAACATTCTTGATTCACTTTGGAGTGGTTTTCCCTGGGACAGCCTTGATCACAACAGCATTATCTTTGTTTTTCCAAAAAAAACCCAATTTTAGTCTTTTGGGGGAAGTCTCATAGATAAGCTACAAGGTACAACCTCAGCTGCATTCTCACCTCCAGCAGAGCCTGCTCCTAGTATTACACTGCAGAGACACCAGTGTGTAAGAGCCAGAGTCCTGCCATGCAGCTGCAACACAACATATTTCACTTCAAGAGCAAGACCATCAGTCCTCAGCTCACTACCTAAAAAACAAGCAACAAATTAATATTTATAGAATAACAGATTCCCCTTCATGCACAGATCAGTCCTCACAGAATCACAGTGTCAGGGATTGGAAGGGACATCAAAAGATCATCCAGTCCCATCCCCTGCTGGAGCAAGAACAGGGAAAAAAAATAAAGTTCTGAGCTAACTAGATCTTGTTCTTTCCTTGGTGGTCATCAAAAGCTCTGTATGCAACTGAATTCATGTGGCTGCTCAGTGGCAGGGAGATGCAGACAGAGTCTCCAGCAAAATGCAAATACTTTTGTAGCAGCTGAAAGAAAAAAAACCCCAACACTTTCATCAGGAAAAGGCTTTGGAGGTGGCTGCCTTCAGATGAGTACTAGTCAACATACCTGCAGTAGTGTGACCTGCTGTCCCTATGCTGTCACTCCCAGTGTTTAGGGTTACTTTGGCATGTAGATATATTCCAGATGGGAACTGGTAGTTATCTGTTGCCTGTGACAACAGCACCACTCTGAATGAATGCTGCAAGGCTGCAGCATTCCCTACAACACCTTTCCCATTGTTAACCCTGTTAGGGTAAGTGTCAGCTTTCATTTCCTTCCAAGAATCCCATTTGATATGCTTGGTTCCAGGGTTTTTATAGCCCTTTTCCCAGCACACCTGTGCTAACAAAGCACTGAGAATCTCATCCTCACCTTCAGCTGCTACTGTTTATTCAGTAAGAAATGTTTCAAGTGAACATCTCTGCCCATTATCACTTGCAAGACCACAACAGTGTAAACAGAAAGAGCATATTTATGATTGCAAAAATGTGCCCTGAAAGAAGAATGTTGAATTATGGACAAAAAGGGCAAACAGAAGTCAGCAAGGAATGTGCCTGGTACCGTTACAGTCACTGGGAGCAGCAATTTTAGCAAGATGATGTGCTTGAGATCCTGCCAGTACTGGAGAATGAGTTCACAGAAGTGAGAAAGTCTTTGAACATTCTCACCATTCTCTTCGTCTCCACAAATTAAAGCATTAAAATTGATCTAGCTTGTGAATGGTAATGCTATGCAGCTCTTTTTTAATTAAAAAACTTGATTGAAGATTTAAATGGCAGATCATATAATTCATACTAGCTCTACGTGACAGATCTGTGCAAGTGAGAGGTTGCAGAGGTAGAGCTGAGTCAGCCTTGGTTTTAGGGGGTAGAATACAAACTGAATTTACAAAATTACTACAGCACATGGTGGGTTTAACTACAGAACTCCTTATTCAGGCACCATTCAGCAATATAAGGAATACTAAATGATCCTTTAGAAAAAAATATATTGCCCAGCTTTCACGACTAGTGAACTGCCACAACTCATCACAAGCCATGCTGCACTTAGGACAGGACCTCTGTCTGCTAACAAGGCTGTATGAGGGGCATAAAACAATGCAAAACTTATTAGTCAACTAAAACTTGATTCAACATCCAGCTATATAAATGCTGTTGGGAAATAATGCTTCCCCAAGACCCATAAATAACATCAGAAAGTTGCCAACTTGCTCTGGAAATTAGACATCTGTATTTGGCTGCAAAATTTCTTGGTGCAAGTCTAGGGTTTTGCAACTCAAGTCTTTCATCTGTAACTCAAAAGGACAACACACTGCAGATGTAGAAAGTCCAGCAGCAGTGATATGAAGGAAACCGCTGAAGAAACTGGGTTTAAAGATATAAGATAGATGATCAAGATGTTCCATAGAAAGAGAGTAAGAAAAGATGCAGAGACCTCCTAAGCCTTGAAAGATAAGGCAGACAGGAGTTTAAAAAAAAAAAGTGATTTCTATGGGAATACAGTGAAGTTTAGAAAAGTGAAAGGATGGAGAATAAGAAGAGGTGCATTGCAAGTGCAGTCATACCTTAAAAAACAAGGGTAAAAGGAGTAATTGCAGGCATGAATTAAAACAGCACAGGAATCTGAAGAGGAGTAACACAGTTAGTAGTGGTAGACAACAAATCTTTCTGTTTCTCCTCAAAGACATCTTTAAAAGGGCTTGGCAGGGATGGGAGGAAAAGGCTTCCCTTTATTGCATCAGTGGATCCTTAACACTTGATGGCCATTTTCCTCCTGCTCTGTTCTGTGCCTGAGACAGTGCCATTAATCCAGCTTTCCCATAAGAACTTCACACAGGTATTCTGAGATTTTTTCCTGCAGGGGAGATTTCAACAGCAGTTTGTGCTATGTTCATCTCCAACAGCATGATCCTTGCCTACAGCATGGAACAGACTGTTAAGGAACCTATCATCACATTAATGCTCACTCTACCAGAACTGCAAACTTCCAAATAACCCCTTCTTTTAGGTTTAGAAATATTACTGCTTTGCTGAAGCACATCAGCACAGGAAAGGTGGCAATGCATTGGGAAATGGAAAATACATCAATAATCAAGGATGCTTAAGGCTAGCACGACAAGAGCTCCTCAGTACTCTGCATATGAATCTTAGCCTCTGGAGAACGTGCTAGGTCTGTGATCTCCTCATTTTCTAGATGGAGGGCAAAACTGATGATCACAATGAATTTAACTGCACAATTTGTTCTGAAGAGGAAGCCTACCCAAGACAAAGGCAGTGTATGCAAGATAGAAGCAATCCTTTTTGGAATATATCTCCATATCTGTAGGATTCACTATCCAGGAAAGGAAGTTACCTCTGGTATTATCTAATTCAATAGAGTAGTGAGAACAAACTCAGATTCAGGGTCTCAAATGCAAAAATAGTAGAGAGCCTAACCACCTTTTTAGTTAAAAAACAGTTGTCAGAATATGCAGAGTGGGTATTTAGGCTGCTCATTTTTTCTCTCCAGATGGATCCAAGGCTTTGGGTAGAATAATACCTGATGCTTCTTCAAAGAGCTGTAGCAAACACTTCACCTGACACACAGAAATCAAAATGCAGGGGGTCCAGAGGACTAGAAATAAAGACACCAGGGGGAAGGAGGAATTGCAGAAAATATTTAGTAAATTCTTACCCTCTTGCATCAGAATATCTTCCTACAATGGGCTGAAGGCATTCTGTCATCTTCATCTTTTCTAGGCCACCTGTAAGGTCAGAAGTGTCATTTAGTCTCTGAAGATGGCAGGATCAGTTGTTCAGAGCTCAAGGCAACCAAACCACTCCAACTGAGCAGTGCAGCTTGTGCTAGAGAAGCCATATGAGAGCTTAAAGAGACAAAAAAAACACAATTAAAAATAATATACCAACAACTCAGCATATTTTCCATAGATATTGGCTCATCACAACACTAAGATCTTTACTGTTGTCCTTGGACAACATTCCTTTCCTCTCCCCTCCTCTGCTTGCTGGTCTTACTCAGCCAGTCTCATTTCAGCAGTGTGAAAGGTTGTTCATTTTATAGAGGTCTTTCATGAAAGATGAAAATTCAAATATGTTATAATTAGCTGCACTTCCACATAAGTCAGTATTATTGCAGCTTTTATATTAGAGCTGAATTTGTTCCACAAATATGCATGTCCAATATTACAGCAGAGTGATTAATGATATCACACATAATGAAAGGTTTAAGCATTGATGCAGGAGAGTTGCTCAAGAGGAACAATTTCAACTTCTTTCTACTTATAATTTATTTTTGTTCCTGTACTGTCAAAAGAAACCTGAAATTTAAAATAAAAATGGCTTGTATTACTGGCAAGCAAAAGGAGAAATCTGATTCATGATTGAATTCTTCATTCAGTATTCATTGGGGGATTAAAAGCCAAATCATCTTAACAAATGGCACAGCAATGAACAACATCAAATTTAAAAACCTCAGGACTTGTCCTGCTGAATAAACCTACAATCACTTGCAGCAGCTTTGAAGATAAGTGCAATTCAACAACAAAAAATCTACCCCTCCCTCCACAATCAGGTCTGATTCAGTGCCTGTTACATCAGGCAGCGTGGAATAACAACCTGTGCTAACAAGCTTTTTTCTGGCACACTGAAGTCACTTTTTATTCCCCCCCAACCCTCCCATCACTTGTTTGTGCAGTTACTCAGTTTGCCAGCACCAGGGCGTGTGAGGAAGTCACACATGACACAGGAACAGACAGTAAGGAACTTTGTTAAAAGCCTGGGAGATGTCATGTTTGATACAGCAAAGCTTTATTACTGGAACTGGGGTTTATTGGGGTTTTTTTCTTCCATCAGCTTCCATCAACTTTTAAATCCTTATTTTTCTGGTGCACTTAAAAGCAAAATAATTCCAGGTATCCCCTCCTTAGTCACTTTAATTCAATATCAGCATAAACAGCTGCAGTTGGCATCATTCTATTTAAACAAATATTAAGGTACATTTCCTGTTACAATCATCATTAGAAGCCTCCTGGCTCCCAACCACCCAGTCATTCTTATGTCAACACAGAAATATTTATTTTGGTTTCTTGAAATGCACAACCTGGAGACAAGGGATTTGGGCACCAGGTACCCCAGGGAGCTGCAGCTTTGTCCTGGGAAGAAGCTGAAGGATCTTGCACTGATTAACAGCTTTGTCTTCAACTGAGAGTTCAAGGGGAAAAAATCAGTGGGATTCTGAAATTCCTAGGCACAGGAATTCATATTTACAGACCTTGCTTTACAACCTTTTATTTTAAAGGTCCCAAATACAGACAGTGCTCTCTAGTACTATTTATTTATAAACTGATTTAAGAGAGTGGCTTCATATTCTGTACCAGGTTTTTTTTAATAATCTTTGAAACAAAGCTCTTTGGAGGACCACAAGCAAATGGGAAGCAGCAGTACTTGGGCAGCTCTCAGGCTTCTAAGGCAGCAAGAAGTCAGAATATAGGTTCTCTTGGTGATAAGAAATAAAGAAATACATGTATTTGAAGTCTGTTTCAGTGAAATAAAAGCATACAGCAAAATACAAGTGAACAGGAACTGGGACAGCTGAGCAGAAGATGAATCCCAATGCCTCCAAGGGAAGGAGGGGACCGCCCACAACTTCCACCCCAAACCCATGGCCTGAGGGGGGAACAGCCCCCTCAGCCCCTCTCTTGAATCACATTTGCTCAGAAAATGAGTCAGCCCCCAAGAGATCTTTGTTTTAACAAAGCCCATGCTGCTTCTCCTGTAACTTTCCAATTGTCTTCTCCCATATCTTGCAGGGGCCTGAATTACAAATTGCTCTTTTTTATTTTACTTTTTTTAATGATTCTTTTTCCCCTCACACACAGGAGGAAATAACAGCTTGTGCTCTAACCATCCCAGTTTCCTACACCTAGAAGGTCCTTTTTTGCCCCCCCTCCATCAATTTTGCCTCACAATAATGAACATACCAGTTGACACCAGTGTATTCTGCATTTTATACACCAAATTCCAAGGTTTCTCCCCAGTTTAGGTTTCCCTGCCTTGTCTCAGTCACTTGGTTGACTCCCTAAAGTCTCCACCAAGATGTAGCTCATTGGCTAAGTTATATAAAAGGAGTTTTAACTAGAGCACTCTATTGAGGTTTGAGTTTTCCCTTTAAAATGCAAATGCCTGGTAGTTAATTCCCTTTTGGGATTTCAGAACTGAATTTAAAATGGGAAATGATGATACAAAAATATACTTCAGAAAGCATTGCAGGATGAGTAATGAAACATTTCACCACATGAATACAGATTCTTCTGGTCAGCCAGACATCTTGATTTATCTGCATTTTAATAGTTTCCCTCAAAACTGCTTTTGGTTAATTTTTTCCTCAACATTATTACCTGGTGCAGTCTCAGTGGATTATAATGAGGGCACAATTTGACCACTTTTTTTTCTTTTTAAATCTCATGCATCAGCACATTTAAATATATCAATATTCCAGCATGTATTATAAATATGTCCATTTTTTCTGTTAGAAACTCTAACAAGAACTTTTCCATACTTCCTGAAAAATAGAGCTGGATGACAGACCTGTTTGCCAGTTCCTTTGTTGACTGTAAAAGCTAAAAAAAAGCCTCTCTAAAAGTGTCTACCTAGCAAAGGTTTTAAATTAATATTTACTTACCACTTTCAAAAAGATTGTCTTCCATCTTACTTTTTCATCATTGCCATTTTACTTTTAATGGGGGAAAAATAAGCATATATAATTAGGTCCTTACATCAATTTGTGCTTAAACACATCCATAGATACATGTGCACACAAACTCCTACATCTTTACATGGACCTGGGGAATACAAAGCACTCTAACCTGCATTTAAAATTCAGAGTGCTCCACTCCTTGCATGACCAGGCCTTAAGTACCTCAACTGGATTCCTTCTATTTGTTATTTTCTGGAAAATATATCTTTACATGATCCTTCAAAAGAATTATTTTCTATACACATACACCAGTTTTAATCAGCCTTATATTAGCAGAGGATGCAACTGTGGCATCACAACATGAAACCCACAGATCAAACATCTCAAAACCTGAAAAAACAACAAATTACACAAGTCTTACTTCAATTTTTTCCTCTGTCTATACAAGAAGAGACAGAATATATCAGATATTTAGACTTTTCCTTCTTGCCCTTCTTTTGTTTCCATGTTTTCCTGCAAATTGCATACTGTCCAAGTTCTCTGGGCTCTATTCTCCCTTTCTTGTTACAGAAAAGATTTCAATCAAGCCCTAGATCTAAAAGTCCTCAACCAACCAACAAAGAATGTATTTCAGTAGGTTAAATTTGAGAAGTCACAATAAGGGCTGTGGTATAATACTGTGATATCACTCACAACAGACTGTTACTTCATTGTGAATGAAAACAGCATCTGGCACAGGGCAGGAAATAATTCACCAAAAAAAAAGCATCCAAGAAGTACAGCAACAAAAAATAAGTTTATAGCTACATAAGTTTTTACCTTCATTAAAGGTTCTTGCATTGTGAAAATGTTCCTTTAAAGTAAGGGAAGGAAAAAATACCACACACACACACACACATCAAGTCTTTTTTTTCCTGCCTTTGACTCAAATGTTTGCCAATAGCTTTTCAACAATGGTGTGATTCACTATTGAGTATTTCATGGTGCTGAAAGAAGCCTGGGTTCTGCACTCTTCCATTCATCTTTATTTGGTATTTATGTTATCAACCAACATGTCAACTGGTAAAGAAAACCTGCTGAAAGACTTGGAAAGGAGATAAAAGCCCCAGCAGGTGTTACAGAAATACTGAATTGTCTTTTAGCCTTAATTACACTATCAGGATGTTTCTGCTGTGTTGGTAGTTGCTCCACATTAAATTAGTTTTTTTGTAAAATAGATTTCCTATGTTTTCTGCAGCCACTGTAAGAGAAAGTGAATGGGGCAAAATAAAACCAGGTAAGGGCCAAACTTGGCAAGAAAAGAATCCAAACAGGCATCACCAACAGGTTCCCTAGAAGTTCTGCAGGAAATTAAGTGAGGAGAGGGCAGAAAAGGAGAGCCAGGCTCTGGAATCCCTTAAGAAATTAACACAGAAGGAGACATTTCATTACAACCTTTTGCATTGGAGGAGGACCTCAAGGATGTGAAGTGGCTCATTCAGCTTCTTAGGGTGTTCTTGGATGAAACAGAACTCACCAGGGAGATTAACTCAGCCTGATCAGACTGATTTGAGAAATACAAGATGACCCAGTCATCTCAGGAGTATTCCTGTCCTTTCCCTTCCTAAAAACCTCAGCAACTAAAATAACTTTCAAAACAATCTTACCACAGTGGCAAAAAAAGATATTTCAGTGTAAAAATTGGCTCCTGATAGATGGGTCTGCAGCTGGCAAGTCTATTGATCAAAATTACCCTAAATTTGCTGTAAGAAATGCCCTTGCTATTGCTGTGGTCCTCTATTATTCAGGCAAATTCACTAAGCAGCAAATTTCAGAGCATTCTGAAAATCATGGGTTAAACTCTGGGATCCTTGAATAAAACTTACAGCCCAGATCCTACCTGAGCTCCCACTGTGGTGTATTAGCCTTAAAAAAGCAGTTTTCCCAAGCAAATAGATTTTAAAGCACTGGGAAAGAATAAATTCTACTCTGACAGCAAAACTCTTGTCACAAATCTCCAGAAGAGTCCTTGCAAAACGAAGGCAGAGCAAAGCTAACACGACACAGGGGACACAAACACTCTCAGCTGGAACCACAGCAAATATTTTATTGTGATTTGCAGCCTCATGCTCAGGCAAGCAAACCCTGAATTTTTCCACTGGATGCAGGCTGAGGTTACAGGAGTTCAAAGCAACAGTTGAACAATCCTGTAATAACAGAGCCATGCTAAGTACAGTCATAACTGTGCTCAAAAGAATGCTCTCACCTTACTGTGTCAATCCACTGCTTTGAAGAAAACACTTCTGTTTGAGGTCAGGCTGGCCAGGTGCCTGGGCACACCTGGAACAACATTTGGGTGCACCTGAATAACATCACATGAGCTTTGACAACAAGGATTATTTCCTGCAAGAAAAAAATAAAGAAGAAATGGGAAAAAAAAACAATGAGAGCAGCTTAAAATAATTGGGTTATGTTCTGCTCACTGAAGGATTTTGGGGAAGCATAGTGACACGTTATTTCTTCATAGCCTAGAGCATCTGCATCCCTCCTCCAGTGCAATTTGTCTGAAGCACAGTGGAGGATCTGCCAGAATTCCCTGCTTTTTCTCTCTGCAGCAAGTTTTCATGTTTTTCCTGTCTGGCTGGCAGCAGGAATTTCTCATTTGTAGCCATCTACACCAGGGCAGAAGCTGCAGCTTCAATCTTAATGGCTGTCTCAGATGATACCATTGTCTTTTTATCAGCTTTAGAGATAAGGGAGCACTGAACACACTGACAAATTTTAGCATTTATTATATGTTTACTCTATTTGATACCTACTTTTCTCTTAAGACACTTGTTTTCAAAGGCATTCAGATATCAGTCTATAGTGTGGGTGGAATATACTTACCTTTCAAATTCAGTTTAGTTTCAAAACATCACCTCCTTTAAATCAATCAGTTGCTGAAGTAAATACTTCTACTGAGACAACTATCCTCTTGAAGGACACATCCAACTGCAAAGGACTGCTCTACAAGAAATATTTTAAATATAATTTAAAATGACATTTAAATCAATACAGCCCCACATTATTGTGGGTGTCTGCTCTCTCTCTCTTTCTACATGGTCAGGTACTCAAAGAGAACCCCACAGCCTCCTGGATCAAAAGTGCTAACAGCCACACACCACCACCAATATTATAAATGTTGCCTTTCTTCTACTTAATCACAAAACTCCAGAATTCTGAGAAAAAAAAAAAGCAATATTTTTCTTTTTAAAGGTCTGACTTTCTAATTGTTATGAGAGACAATTAAGAAGAAACTTAAAAATATGATAAACAAAGACTCAAACCTCAGGGAAAAAAGAAAGTAAAACATGAAACCTCCTCCAAAACAGTTAAATTTTTGAACCAGACCCACAAAGTTTTAACAAATACAATAACAGCACAAACGTAACTGCTGAAATAGACTTTAGAGGAAAATTTAGGGGAAAAAAAAAAATTAAACCAACATACTTTACCTAAAACCAGGACTACTGTAAGGACAAAGGATTACCCACAGCAGCCTGCCAGGGACCTGAGGCCACTAATAAATCCTGCTGCTCCTGAGCAGCTTCACCTGGGGTCTCCACCCCCAGGCCCAGGAGCTCTATTTAAGTTGAGCCCTGGGACCCCCCTCTTCACCTGAGTGGTCCTAGAGGAGTGTTGGGGTCAAGCTGCCTCCTTGTAGGTTTCCAGTTTTATTTGCTAGCTTGGTCTTGGTTCTGTCTCATCACTATGAACTTGGGAAGTGGTTACTGGCTTTTGTCTCATCCTGGTTGTCCTGACTAGGCTGTAGGTTTAATTCTTGCTTGGACCTCAGCCCTGTCTCATCTTCTTGAACCTACCTGCTGCCCTGGATTCTTAGATGACTCTGGCTACCATCTCCAGATAAGCATTCCTTCTCTCCAGACCCTGAAGAATGAAGCCATCAGCTGGTGAGTGTTCTCACAGATTCAGACATCCAGACTTCTGGAGAAGATCTAGAGACTTCCCAGGTGAAGTTTTCTTTTATCCTTTAAAATTCACCCAAGGTTTCTAAGGCTGCTTTGAATAAAACATTGTGGAAGATAAAAGCTTTTTAAAAACTCATGTTGGCCTGCTCCAACAGATGGGCTAGGAAGACAGATGAGAGAATAAGGAACATGTCATACAGGAGAAAAAGAAAGAGATGTGGCTTGCTTAGCCCAGCAAAATAAACTCCAGGAGAGACTCAGATTCCTGTCTATAAATATATCATGAGAGTAAACACCAGGGAAACAAAAAAGTCTCCTGTTTAAACTACCTAAAAATGTTGGCACAAGAACAAATAAGTAGAAAAGGACCTTGGAAAAAAAAAACAACTTGTCTTCAGTGACATTTTGAGTTTCTTGTTGAAGGCTGCAAGAACAATAATCTTTATTTCTCTTAATAGTAAAGCCTCTTCCAGTTATATATTGTGGAGAAGACTTAGTGGCCTGGAAACCACCTGCCAACTCCTCCATCCATGAGAAGGTCAGTTTTCTTAATTTCTAAATTCTGGGGAAGAAGGAAGATTGACCATTTGATAGACAGAAATACTTTGATCTGATTGACCATTTGATAGACAGAAATACTTTGATCTTTATCCATATTGAAAAATAACAATATTGAGTTTTCCCAGCTAGATAACTTGTTGCTGTTGTATAAAATGTCCTGATAAGCAGATTAGATGGGTGGCACAGACTAAATCAGAGCATAAAATAGAATGGAAACACAAAAATGTGGCTGCTGCTTAAACATCCACCATGAACTATCTCTGATTTTCTTTTTCCCTCCCATGTTGCCTCTTTTCTTTATCTACTAAATGTGTCTGGAAGCAGAAGGAATATTTCTGAAGAGCCCTTCTTTCCCAACAGAGGTAAAATTGACTCTATCCCATCATCATCCCTTCTCTGAAAACACCTATCACAAGGATGTGTATTAACAAGTCCTTTCCCAGGGCTGGAGATAAGGAAACTTTCTAGATAACTTAAAAATCCTTTAAATCCTGTAAATCTTTATGATGATTTTTTTTAAGACTTTATAATAATGCCTAGATACAGGGCTAATTTTAATAGAAATTATTCAACTTTCTATAAAACTCAGAAATATATAAAAAAAACCCCATTGTTAATAGTTTTCTGAGTCATTCCAGCCTGCTTAATGGAGAGGAAACCCAAACAGCCTCTCTGTTTACTTTGCAGTTGATGCAACAAATTATTTCCTGCTAATGACATTGCTTTTCCATAACCAGCTAGTGGTGACACCTGAATCTGAGTGGAAAATCAGCCAACAAAATGAAGTATTGTAAGGCTCCTCATGGCTGAACATCTTTCCCAGAGAAAAAAATGTTATTTATTAAATAGTGATGCCAGATGAAGAAGTATTGACCTGGATTTGAAGTTGAATTACACTTGTCTAGTCCAGATTTCTGGGAAAAGCTTCAATAATTAAGAAATCTTGCAATGCAGAGAACAACTCTGCTGTGTTGGGGTTGCTGTACTTGCCATAGCCTGGGAGCTGGAGTTTTTACTGGTCCCATGACCCCCTGGTTGCCTTGCTCAGTGGCCAGGGCTCCTCAGTGGCAGCTGTGCACAAGAAGAATGAAAAATATTATCTTCAGTCTGGAAAACCCAACAAATGGGCAGTTTAAATCAAAAAGTATGAACCACTAAAGTCTCTTGGTTGATTTCTATCTTCTCCTAAATCCAAGGATCTCAAGACATCATCAGAAGCAGCAGCAGCATTAATTAATATTTTTATAATGAAGATGGGGAGATAATGCTGTGTGAGTGGCAAAATATTTTCCCTACAGGCATTTTAGCAGTCAGAATTCTTTATTTTCCCAGCCCTACACCCCAGTTTGGCTTTGCTAAATAAGTGCTTGATGGTGAACCAACAAGCTCCCTTTTCCTAAGACTTAATGCACCTTTTTCCCAAATATACAGTAAATATTATGGGAGGAGCTATGGGAATTGTTTCCTCACTTATTATATGCCTGTTGCTAATACTACTTATTAAATATTGGGGGATAAATGCTATTTGGGTGGGTAGAGATCAGGCAAAAGGGTAGCCAAGAGTGAATATATGATTAAATGTTTTCTCTAATGGTATGGTTTTAATTTGGGTAAAATCACTGTTAAAATTTTGATTACAAATTCTTTAAAATTAAAACACACTAAGCCCCAAATTTCTTTGAATTAAACCTTTCCTTGCAGTAGAAGGGGATTAATTCAGCTTGTATAAAAACCCCCAAAAAAACCCCCAAAAACCCCCCAAAAACCCCAGAAAAACCCAAACAACAAAACAAACAAAAAACCAAACAAAACCAACCCCCAGAAAACCAAAAAACAAACCAAAAAACCCAACAAAAAAAAAACCCAACAAACTTTTTTAGGAGGGGAAAATGACCCTGAGAACTGCAATAGAATAACTTCATTTTATTTGTATCTATTTTACATGAGGCCATCTTAATTAAATTTATTCTGGCTTGCTCTGAACCAATAAACTCTTATCAGTACCTTCCTGTTTTGTATTCTCTGTGCAGGATAGAAAGTAATTCCATCTCAGCTGTGTTATAATTTAGCAGGTTCTAACAGAAACATGGAGAGAGCTGAAGTGGGGTTTTTTTTTCCCCATCTTCTAGATTGGTGCTTTAAATCACAGCCAGCTGCTGACTTGCATAAGGGAAGTTCCTTGGGTACCAGAATGCAGAGTCCAATTCTGTGTATGGTTTAATTTGGAAATCTAGGTGGAAGGATTTATTTATCATGCTCAGATGTAGTCCAGGAGGTCAACAAGGCCAACGAGGCATCATCTGCTTCTATAACTCAAATGAGTTTACAGCACTTGAGGATTTTTTTGTCATGTTTTAATTTACATGCTTCTCCTAATGAGATGATGTCATGAGGAATAAAACAAATCAAATAACTCCCCCCAAAAAAAAGAAACAAAGAGATAGAGAGAGGAAAAGAATAGAAAAGCTTTCTAGGTTTGAGAGACAGAGTGAAAAGCTTTAGGGGACTGTGATCCAGGTGTGGGAGGTTTGTTTTTAAGGCAAAAATCTGTGATGGTGGTTTTATTAAGTGAAGGGAATGGATGAAAATGTTCTTGGGAGTTAAAGTCAAAAAGATATTTGCCAGGAAATGAACTGGAGTGGGGTTGCAATATGATTTTGCCACCTGGAACCTGAAATGAGAAGAGGGGGGGGAGGAAAAAACAAATGTCACTCCACACAGCTCAGTGTGGGAGATGGTGCTGCTGTCTGGACAAATGAGCCTTGTAGTGGCCACAGGGAAGAGACAACAAGGGGCAAGGCAGGAGATGAAACAGCAGTTGGCAAATGAGGGGATGCAGAGATGGAGACACAGATCTGATGACCCAGAGATGAGAGAATAGGGAAAGGAGGATTTGACAAAGGGTTGCAGTGCTCTCCCAGACAATATATACAAATAAGGGAATTATTTTAAGTAGCTTAATTGAACTATGAAGATGAGAAATAAATCAATCAATGTGAAGGCTTCTCTCTTGACAGTGTGAGGAAAATAAAACAACAACAAAGTCTGTGCTGCAGCATCAGAAACAAATGAAATGTGAGGAATACAATAGGCATGACATCAGATCCCACTTACTGCAGATGATGAATCACACCAACATGCTTCTCCTGCATCTGGCAGCTTGCAGCATCCACTCCACACTTAGCACCAAATTCATCTTTTTCAAGCTAAGATGGGGGAGAAATAACTTGTGGAATAACTTGTAAGAACATGAGCCACCTACCAGGGAAGAACAGCCCTGAGGTGCTGTGCTGGTTTGTGCCCAGCTGTGTGTTTGTGTGAGAACATGACACAAAAGTGTTTATATCAGAGTCAGTAATCTTCAAATTATTAGGGAGGCTCTAGGAAATTCCAGATAAAAACACAACACTGAAAACACTGATTTTTATTTATTTTTTTTAAAGTAATACATATAGCTGTTAAGACTTATGGGGAAATAAAGCAGTTTTGTTTGGTCTTCTGTATTTTTTTGTGCTATTTGTTATTCCCAATGTTTCAGTGTGGTATAATGAAATGAAAAGTGGTTTTGCACAATAGAGGAACAAATTGACTCCATAGCTCTTATAATTCAAATTAAAAGAACTGCTTAGAGGAGTAAAAAAGGATTGTGGAGGGGGAAAAAATAAAACAGTAAAATTCTAATTGGTAGCTAATTTTGCTTATTTCAGTTTTAAAATCCTTTCTTAGCTGACTTTTTAAGGTCAAATTAAGCACAAATTAGAAAATTTGCATCTCTGCCTTTTTTTTTAAAGGAAAAAAAAATAATCTTGATTGCTCATGGAAGGGATGGGTCAGTCCAGCAGGTGATGATTTCAATATACACCTGATGCTCTTCATTTAAAAGACCAGACTGGATAAAAAGACAGACCTACTGGAGAACTATATTTAATTGCACCAAGACCTCACCCTCTTGCTATTCTCTTAGGGTAAAGAATGAGCAGAACTAGTTTTTGTAAAAGCAATAATTCATCTTTAACCAAAATTTACCCTTTCTCAATTACTAGGTTTGGGGTTAATTAGTCACAATGGCCCATTGCAGGATCTGTAGCTGCCCACGCCTCAGGGGAACAAGGTCAATATTATGTTCATGAAGCCATTTGGAATCAACTTGAAAGGTACCAAACACAGAGATTGTCTTATTGAAGAAATATCTGTGGAACAAGTAGATCAAAAAGCTTTCTGAGCCTATGCTAATTGCCCAGAAGGAATAAGAAAAGCAGTATTTTTCCACACCACCATCATACAAACACCTCTTTAAGAAGAACAGCTCAGCAATAACCCCACTGGAATGAGCGATGAGTTAAAATTTCTGAACAATAATCATTCTTATCCTGCTCTGAGCTGACATTTAGGACTTCAGACACATAGGAAATTAAAAAGAAAAAGAAATTTCAGCACCAATCTGGGTCCCTTGAGGCAGAAGGAGACATTTTGGGGGTATTTCCTCCTGGGTTGACCCTCGATGGATATTAAATAGCTCTTGTTTCAGCTTTTAATTTCAAAGTAGAGAAATAAAATCACAGTGAAACCTGCTGGGTTGTTATTTTTGACATAAAATTTGAGAGAATTCTACTCCAAAAGGGCTGCCAGATGGGGCTGGGTGGATTTGGGGCTCATCTCCCATCGGTAGAAGGGAGAGGAGATGGACCTGACCCTCCCTGCCCGGTAAAAAGGGGGGGTCCGACCGCACCCCCTCAACAAATCACCGCCCCCCCAACCCCGCTCCTCCCCGCCAGCAGGGGGCGTCCTGCCCCGCCCTCCCAGCAGGGGGCGCTGCGCTCGTCCTCCCCCCACCACCTCCCCCTCAGAGGGGCGGGGCGGAGCGTTGGAATAAGACGCGTTCTCTGATTGGTGGTAAGGCCCGCGGTGGAGTGGAGCGGGGATGAGAGCGGTGCTCTGATTGGTTGCGGGGACTCGATGAGGAGCGGGAGTAAAGGCCCGGGTAGGGGTCCCCCTCCCTCCCTCCCCTCCCCGGGGCCCCCCCACCCCGCTCCCCCACCCCCTGACCTGGCCGCCTCCGAGTCTTTTCATGAAGACTTTTGTGCCCCATCTTCGCAGGGCGGAGGCGTTTCAGCCAATCAGCGTGCGGCATCGCGGCCTGTTGCCAGGCAGATTATGATAATGAGGTCGGGCGGCCGCCCCCCCTCCTGCTCTGCAGCTACCATTGTGAGGTGAGGACAGGTGGGGGGGTTTGGGGCCGCAGCGGGGCCGGCGCCGGCGGCCGGGACGCGGCACCCACACGGGACCCCCTCAGGTAACGCGATGGGACGGTCCGGGAGGGAAGCCCGATCCGGGGGCGCCGCGGGGACCCGCCGGGGGTTTTGGACTTGTTGTTTTAGTCGCACCCAAGATGGCGCCCGAAGCTGGCGGCTCCTTAGCGCTGGGGACGGGATAAACCGTTTGTTCCCGCCAGTGGGGGGGGGGGGAGCAGGGAGCAGTCATTCCCCTTCCCCCCCCGCGGGAGAGGTACAGTCCGCTTCCCCCCCCTCCCCGCCCCAGCCGGGATCCCCTACTCGCCCCGGACAGAGGGAGAAGGGGCTGCCCCCACCCCTGTTTCCCCCCCTCCCTGCATGGTACAGTCCGGACCCCGACACCTCCCTGGAAAGGGGGGTGCCGGAGCCATCTTGTTCCCCCCCCAGAACTGTGGGCGCCTGATCCCCCCACACCCCTCATTACTCTGGGTCGCTCACTCCCCTCACCCTTTGGTTAGGCCAGCTCCTCTACCCATCCCCTCTTCTTTGCCCGCCTGGCTCAGCCTCTCGCCGCCATCTCCCGTTCCCCCCCCACCCAGGGCCGGAGTGGTTGGGGCCTGACTGACCGTTGGGCGCCCTCACGGGAGGCTGATGGCGCCTCGCGCTCTCTCAGGGCGGGGGGCTCGCGATCGTGTCTCACACAGGGGGAGCGGTGGCGGGAAGCGAGAGTGGGGGGGTACCTGCGCTTCCTGATTGGCCGCGTGCCTCGCGCCCCTGCTTCTCATTGGCCTAGTTAGGGGAGGGGGGCGTCGCACCCCCTCCTGGGATTGGCTGCTGGGGGTGGCGGTGGTGGGGCGCGGGGGGTATATAAGGGGGAGAGGGCGCGGAGGACCCGTAGTGCGGCCTGAGGGCGGCTGAGTGCGGGGCAGGGCTGGGTTCCTCATGGGGTCCCACCTCACCCGGGTGTGGTCCTTGGGGGTCCTATGTCGACTTGTGTTGGCTTCCCCAGAGAAACAGTGGGGTCTGGGTGGCCCTGAGGTTTGGTGTGGATGGGAGGCAACCATTTACTCAGCACCTTGGGGTGCTTTGGGTGGAAGAGGCTCATCCATGGGTGGAGCAGGACCAGGTTGGTGGGTCTGGATCATCTACTGGCCCTCACCACCTGAGGTGGTTCCATTTGTTGAGGGCCTGAAGGAAGGGGCAAGGCCCACGTGTGAGCAGAAGCACCTTTTGCAAGTGGAAGATGTGTTCTGCCAATGTTGGCGGCTGTCTCTGCCAAATAAACCCATTTTTGGGGCATATTTGGCACAAAAGCTATATTTTTGCATGTGGCTGTTTGGTTTTATGGAGCTCTTGCTACCTAGGTTTTGGTGTTGAGTCGCTGTGTTCTCCCTTCCTGTGCTACAGTTGTATTAAAAACCTGTTAATGAGAGTTTGTTAAATCCTGAAGTTGGGATGGAAAAATGAGGTCCTAGTGCTCTGTCCTTCAGAGCTGCTCATCCTAAAGGGACAACTCACCCTTGATAGAGTGCACAAGACATCTCAAGCTATGCATGGTCACCTCTTCCCTCTCCACTGCTCCTTGGAGATCTTCAGAAAGGGTCTTGAAAGGGTAAATTGGGGTTAAAAACCTAATTTAAGCTCCTGAGCTTCGTGGTTCTGAGAGGGAAATGAGCAGTCAGTATTTGTGATGCCCTTTTCGGTGTCTGTTTAATGTATTCCTGATGAATTTGGGATTATTAAAGCTTTTAAAGAAAGAACAAGCACCAAGCTGGGTGCCTGTAAGATGCACATCAATGTTTCTCTCTCCCAGTTTCAATGGGAATAGAGACCATACTGAATTTCAGCTTTCTTCTGTTATATTTTCAGTGATTGAATCTTTTTATTTCTTTTTTTTCTCTTGGTTAAGTTAGAAGGTGAAACACTAATGAACCAGCAATCGATTTTCCCAAGAGGCTTCTCTGCATCTTTTGTGGAAATAAAATAATTGGCAGTCTCAAGCCTTCTAATGCCTTCATTTCTAGGAGAAAAAAATAAAAGGAAGAGGGTGTTTTTCTCTAGTTAGTCCTTAAATGGAGAATTTACCAATGAATTGTGATACTTGTTAGCACTTTGCTTCTTTGTTTTAAAGCCTAACACACAAGAGGTGCCTTTATTACCTTGGTTATAGGGTGAGATATTGATATAACTGTTATTATTATTATTTTTTGATGGAATAATTGACAATTTCTTTGTGGAGGGAAAGGGCTCTGTGGTGTCACTTGCTCTCCTCTGGCACCTTTACTCCAAACCTGCAAAGAAAATCCCTGGATGAGCTCTCTCATGGTAATTTGCTCTGCAGTCAGCAGCTCCTTGAGTGTGTTTCTGACCACCTGCAGCTGCTGTCAGCTGTGTAAACTGAGATTTAATTGACTTATAAGTGTCGCTAATTACCGAGGCTGTTTTAGTGTTGTGAATTTTGTTTTGACTTAAACATCAGACCGGGTCTATTTGTCACTTTTCTTTCCTGTGAATAAAATAGAAGGAATAGAAGTTGTGGTGTAGCCTTTAACTAGAAGTCCCTACCTGTTTTAATGTATAGATAAATTAATTTGTTCTCTGTGGCATGTACTGCATCAAAAAAAAGCGGTGAAAGAGACAGCTTGGTTTGTTTTGGGGTTTTTTATGTACAGAAACAAGGTAGTTTTATCTTTTTAATTTTAAAAGCTTAAAGTAGAGGGGTGATTTGCTGGAGAGGGAGGGAAGAAGCAGCACCATCAGCCTGCAGGAAGGGGAACAACCTCCTCCTTTAATTAATTAGTGGTAGTTTTGGGAGGAGTTGCCTGGGCACGAGAGGGAATAGGAGACAAAAAAAAAGATGGCAAGAGGGAGCTGAGCAGTGTGGTGGTGTTGGAAAGGTTTTATTTGCATTCAGTAAAACCTGAGAGTGCCTTCTTGAGGGCTGCATATGCAGCACTCCAGCCCAGGTTTTGATACAGACCTTTTATTTTCTTTTTTATGTTGTATTTTATATATGTTTTCGCTGTTTTTTTTCTCTATCAAACTTCCCCCCTCTATCATTTATAAACCAATTGAATTAAGCAGACAGAGGCACTGCCTGAAGCAGCTGGAGCCTGAGAGTTGCAGTGGATCACAGTAACAGATGATGATATGGTGGGGGAGCTGGGAACAGGGAACATTTGGAAGGAGGTGACGTGAAGAATGTGGTCACACATTCAGGAAACCGAGGATGGGAGGAAGAAATGGGTTGCTGCAGTGGATAGATAAATGTTGAGCAAATGGGGATAGAGGTGACTTTATAAAGAGCCATGTGCAGATATAGAAATATAATTAACTTGTCTCTTTGCTCACTCAGAGGTGAAGGACAGATCCTGTGAGGAGCTCTGGGTTATACAAGAATTAGGACTGAACAGAGATGTCCTTAGAGCCAGAGCTGCATCTCCAAGTAGGTCCTAGCACACACAGCCCATGGTAGCCTCCCAGGATGATGTTGACCTCTCCTCTTGGGGCTCACTTGGAGTGCTTGATTATCTCTTGTGATTTGTGGTAGAAACAGTTTGACTTTCAGCCACTTTGTTGAATATTTTGTGAGAAAACAGTTGCAAGAGGCTGTCCCGCTCTCATCTGCAGCGCTTGGGTGCTGTCCCTTCAGGAAAGGGACTGTGACATGCCTTGGACACACAGCCTTGAAGATCTAAAGAGCTCTCTTCCAGCTCGTTGTCCCTGTGATGATGGATGTGCCATAAGGATGTAGATAGATGGATTCATGATGCAATATTTGAGTAAAGAGTGAGTTTGTGTTTAGGGTGAGCTTGTCTATTTCTTAAATAAATTGAAGCCATTATTTTCTTCCTGTGGAAATAAATAATCTTTGCTGCCCCAGCCCTACCTATGATTTCCATTTCTAACTCACCAGTAAAACATCAATATTGCCATTATGTGTTACCTGATTATTAACATCCAGCCAAAAGGCACCAGAGCCAGGGTTCCTTGAAACAAACTGTGTGTGCTTTTGATGGATGGGAGCGCAGGGGAGGAGATGGCAGCGGTGACTCAGTCCTCCATGAGGTTAGAAACCTTCTTGCTGCAATGAAATCGTGTTCTGTGCCAAAAGGATCTCAGGAAATGCAGCGACTCTGCCTTCTAGGCAAGCTGGGGTAATCAACTTAAGTGTGGGATAGAGCTTTTTGCAGACACATGTGATGTTCCTTTGGAGCATAATAAATCATTTTCATATTAAAAGCTGGAGGAAGACCCATAGTCATAAAAAAACCCACCCTCCTCCTTTTGTAACAATTCTTGCTGTCCTTGCATATGGGTGGTGGTGAAAGAGAGTGATCAGTGAGCTCAGTACTTAGAGGATTAAGCTAATAGCCCCTGCTATTAGTGCTGCAGGGAACCCCAATCTAGAGTGAGCCTCTCTTACACTGGGGAGTAAATCACATTAGCTGGTTTATGCACCATTAGTGTAAAGTGGATTCTTGTTTGAGATACTGCAGTGGCTTTATGGCTCCCTGAGCAGGGAAGTGGAGTTTTTTTTTCCCCCTTACCCAGCTTTAATATTTCCCTTTTCTTCCCATCCCAGAGAAGGGACAAATAGGAGTGTTTGGTGGCCGCTGGCTCGGGTGCTTTCTCAGCAGAATGGCCTTAATTAGCCTCGGAGGGGTTGCTGCAGATGAAGTCCACAGAGGTTTTTTTTTTGTCTTGTGTATCTTGTGTAATCCCAGCATGGAAAGAAATTGTCATTCCTTAATAGCAGGTATGCCAGAAAATGTGATTACTGTTGATTTTTTTTTTTTGGTGGTGGGTTTTTTTTCTGGATTTCAGAGCCAAGCTTTCCTTTGAAGCACGGTGTGAGTTCACTGAATTCATCTTGTGTTGAGAATTCTTATATACCAAATAGAAAATAACAGTGACTTTGCTGTTATTGGAGGGTTTCTCTTAAAGCACCCTCAATTCCCATTCCCTAGGTGTTAGTGGTCACCTGGGAGGTGACCTGGCATGGGTGCTGCGATGGCTGAGGCCATCAAGGCTAACGAGGACGTTGCTTTTGGATAGTCAATGAGGTGCTTTGTCCCTCAGTGATGCTTTCTTGTCCTTTGGAGCTGAATGCAGAGAATGAGGAAAGCTGCTGATTTAATAATACACAGTGCAGGGACAGGAGAGAGGGGTTAGAGAGTATTGCAGTAGCCAAAAGAAGTTTTCAAGTGAGATTTAAAAATAAGATGAAGAACAATGACACAAAGATGCTTTTCAGGCATCAGGAGCTGCAGAGGAGAAGCTTCACTGTTAATGAGGTTTTTAGGTTGGATGTAAAAGATAAGAACTAAAGGGGAAAGCCACAGGTCTCCGGTCCCCAGAGGGTGTTGAGGGAAGGAAGGGAAATGTGAATGGCATAATGAAACAAACCTGTTGTGCCTGGAAGAGGTGATGGATTTCCTTGGTGAGGCAGGCAGTTGGTTATTATGGGTGCACAAACACATAGGAGAAGACTCTTCCTGCCCTTCACGTCTGCTGACAGCACTCCAACTCCAACTCAGATGCGTTCTAGTTGTGGTTAGCACCAAGTTGTTCCTGCACCGATGAGCCTGGCTGAGATAAAAGCACGGTGGCACGTTAGTGTTGCTTCCTAACACCAAAATTTCACAGTTTTACCCTGTGAAAATTGTGGGTGCATCATAGGGAGCTCAAGGACAGCACCCATGGGTGCTGCTCTGATAAAGCTCCAGCAAGCACAAAGAATGAGCTTGTTTTCTACTGGAGTAGATATTTTGTGTGCCAGGATGTACAGGGTAACATCATTTAGATTTGCCTTTCTTACAAAATAAAGGGAGTTCAGCAGGTCCTCGATTCACATCCCATCTCAAGTCACCTTATACGTGGCACACTGCGTCCTGCCGCTGACGTACTGGAGTGATACTGGGTTATATTTATACCTCTTCCCACTTCAGCTCGTGTCATTGCTGAGCAAGGACTGGCTGAAGCATGCCTGCTATTTTGAGGAGGAAAATGCTATCTTCACAGCTTCTGTAAATGGTTCAGCATCATTGGCATGACGTCCTGCTCTGTAATGCTTACGGGGTTGTACGCGAGCGTTGGGGTGGTGACAGGACTGTGGTTGATGTATTGGGTGGTTGGTTTCATAACTTGGGTGTCTCCTTGGGATGCTGCAGAACTTCTCATTGAAGTGATTGCTGTGGGATTTTAGCTTGTCTGAAAATGATGTGTGTGAGATATGGGGAGAAGAATCAACAATTGCAAAGGATAATCCGTGAGCAGGCAGTGTGGAGAGCAAACAGTGTTCCTTTGCATGCCAGCTGTTTAGTGATGCTGCTCCCCAAAGTTTCACCTTTATTTCTGCTAAAAACAAACAAACACCCCAAAAAACCAACAAAGCTTCTAGCTAGACCCTTGGAGAGAATAAATATTTCCTTTATCTCCCAAACTGGTGTTGTGAACATGTGTACAGCTAATTTGAACAGAAATATTGTAGCTGTCAGTGCTAAGCTGGACATCTGCAGCTTCCTTGTGCAGGGAGACATCTCTGCTGAGAGAAGACCACAAGGAACTGGTTAAAATCTGAATGAAGGCACCGTGGTTGTCAGTGTCACAGCTGTGGTGGAGATTGAGAGGGGGATTTAAAGGAAAATAAGATAACGCAGGATTAACGAGGAGAACATCCTATGGAGAACTAGTGAGCAAAGGTATTTTGGTCTTTTCTGTTCATCAGTGTTAGAAAAACCTGGATGTTTGTATTTCTTGGTAGTTTTGTTGTCAGTGACTCTGGACCAGATGATGTTTTCCAGCTCCTGACCTTAACTCCAGGTCTTGTTTCACTGTTGGCTTTTGTACCAACTAAATTTCAACGCTTCTGCCTCAGGCCCTCTTTATTTCTTGCCCTTGGGACCTCTCTGGGATGTGTTCTGTCTGCTCATGCACCAACTTCTCACTCAGCACATCCATGTTTCCAGGGAAACGTGCTTTTCTGTGTATTTTGGTGATGATATAAATGATGAGAATTGATGGAGAACCAGTCTGTGGTAAGGTTGCATACCAGAGGGGCAGATCCTAGGATGTATTTTAGAGTACAACATCAGCAAATCCTGCAGCTCCTAATATTGTCTGGTTGTTATTGCTGCACAATAGTCTGGGCAGAGCAGTATATTTTATTTCCATTTCTGTGAAGAACAGCAGTAAAAATACCATTTATAGAAACTGCACCTCTGAGCCACTGAATTTGGCTCAACCTTGCTTTTTTTCCCTGACATTTGACATTCGTGCTAACCTTTAGAACCATGGCAAAACTCAAAATTAATGTTTTCTGCTTTCTTTTTCACCTTTTTGCTACTATTTCTTTTGCAGATATGAATTTTAATGCCTAGTTTTGTCTATTAAAAACCTCTGTGCACCCTTGGGTCTCCTTTCCACGCAAGTTCTAAGTTATTTGTGCCAAAATGAGTCTGCAGGAGTGAGTCAGCATCTTCCTTCAGATCTTCAATATCTGCTTGTAGGGAAGGACAGCCAAAAATTGTGCTCCTTGTTGCACCACGTGGAATTAGCCAGAACCATGCCTTTCTCTGAATTCAGTTACTGGTTAATTTAATTGTATTATTACTAACAGGATAATTATATTTAAAAAAAAAACCCCAAAACAACTCAAACCACCCACACTTGAAACCTCTAGCATTTACTTTTATTTTTTTTTTCTAAGCAATTAGGTAATTGATTAAACTACTGGCTATTGTTGGTGCAATTAGCTGAATTGGCTCTTGATTAATAATGACAGGCAAGAAAAAGAGCTGTTTAAGGTAAACTAGCCAAAGAATATCAACAGGATAGGCATTTAATTTCATGCCAGATTTGTTGTTCAAATGATGTCACTGACAGAAGTGCCCCCATGTCTCACACAAGCAGTTCTAAACTCCTGGGTGATCATATACCTGATAAAATGAGCAATGGGGTTCAGTGAAAGTAGGATTAGGTGTGAGAAAAATCCCTGAATTAATCCTTAATAACGTTAACAAGTAGCTGTGAGGTGGCTGGATGAAAGGTGCTGGGTAGGGATGGATGATATTTATATAGCAGAGCTTGTGTGTGGTAATAATTTATATAAATATCATTTATTTGTAAGTGACCCTGGCTTTCAACACGTGGAGAACAAGGCTGGTGTTTATCACTCCTAATGATTGTTTGCTGCACTTCATTTTATGTTCACACTAATGAGATCCTCTAGCTGAAGTGCTGCAGGTGCATGTATTTCTTTTTTCCTTTTTTCTTTCTCCTTTCAAGTGTGTCACCTGGTATAAAAAAGCAAATATCAGGCTCTTAAGTCACCAGTAATGCTGTGACTTGCCATCTAGCAATTCCCTGGAAATATCTTCCTCACAGTTTTTCTCTGTATATGTGGAAGTAATATGGTTTTTTTCCTTCCACCATGCAGTTCAGTGATGTTAGCCTGAGAATTTTCTGTACTATTGATTGATATATTCTGGCCAGGATCGGTGCTCCAGGCTGCAAAGCTTATTTGTTGCTGGCAAAATTAGTAGAAGGCAGAAAGTGCCTGGTCCTTTTCCCCTTCCTTTTCCCCTTCCTTTTCCCCTTCCTTTTCCCCTTCCTTTTCCCCTTCCTTTTCCCCTTCCTTTTCCCCTTCCTTTTCCCCTTCCTTTTCCCCTTCCTTTTCCCCTTCCTTTTCCCCTTCCTTTTCCCCTTCCTTTTCCCCTTCCTTTTCCCCTTCCTTTTCCCCTTCCTTTTCCCCTTCCTTTTCCCCTTCCTTTTCCCCTTCCTTTTCCCCTTCCTTTTCCCCTTCCTTTTCCCCTTCCTTTTCCCCTTCCTTTTCCCCTTCCTTTTCCCCTTCCTTTTCCCCTTCCTTTTCCCCTTCCTTTTCCCCTTCCTTTTCCCCTTCCTTTTCCCCTTCCTTTTCCCCTTCCTTTTCCCCTTCCTTTTCCCCTTCCTTTTCCCCTTCCTTTTCCCCTTCCTTTTCCCCTTCCTTTTCCCCTTCCTTTTCCCCTTCCTTTTCCCCTTCCTTTTCCCCTTCCTTTTCCCCTTCCTTTTCCCCTTCCTTTTCCCCTTCCTTTTCCCCTTCCTTTTCCCCTTCCTTTTCCCCTTCCTTTTCCCCTTCCTTTTCCCCTTCCTTTTCCCCTTCCTTTTCCCCTTCCTTTTCCCCTTCCTTTTCCCCTTCCTTTTCCCCTTCCTTTTCCCCTTCCTTTTCCCCTTCCTTTTCCCCTTCCTTTTCCCCTTCCTTTTCCCCTTCCTTTTCCCCTTCCTTTTCCCCTTCCTTTTCCCCTTCCTTTTCCCCTTCCTTTTCCCCTTCCTTTTCCCCTTCCTTTTCCCCTTCCTTTTCCCCTTCCTTTTCCCCTTCCTTTTCCCCTTCCTTTTCCCCTTCCTTTTCCCCTTCCTTTTCCCCTTCCTTTTCCCCTTCCTTTTCCCCTTCCTTTTCCCCTTCCTTTTCCCCTTCCTTTTCCCCTTCCTTTTCCCCTGGCAGGTTGAGAGGCCTCAATAAAATTGAGAGGTGAAGAAAACCCAGCTTGGAAGCAGTTTGTCAGGATCTTGGAGCTCGTGTGAATTAGAGTTTTAAGTTTCAATTGTTCTAAGTCATTGTAACGTTGCCTGAATACCAACTGGGACTGCAGTTTTGTGCGAGGTGAAAGCTGCCTAAAGATGTAAAGCAAATTAATTCTCAAACAAAACCTTTTCCAGGCAAACCAAGAAACTGGGGATGCATCTCTCTGAACGTAGGGTTTTCTTGTTGGAAGCTTAAGATCAATTTTCTGTGGTGTTTATTGATTTCTGGACCTGTAGTTGCCAGAAAAACAATGTGAAGAATATTTTTGTGGACTGTCTGTGGCCAAGGGAAGAAGTGCAGGAGGAATTCAGTGTAATCTTTTGGTGCCAGGAAGGGTTCAGGATAATCCTTCAGTGCAATTGTAGCAATGGTTGACTTGGTTTCTTCCTTAATGGGACATGGAAAATATTATACAGCAGAATTTGAGCATAGTAAATGAGAATCCACGTGTTAATAAAGCCAAACCTGCTTTACTCCAGCAGCGTGTTCCTGTGGTGCAGAAGGGATGATAATACCTCATACCTCTGTCCTGTGTGTCACACTTGTTTTAATATCTCCATCACCTTCTTATTTATTTTATTTATTTTTTTATAGCCATGTTCCTGAAGATCACCTTGTCCCCTGGAAGTAGAAACACAGTGAACAGATGAATCTCTTCAGCCAGACATTCCTCCAGTAGATCTTTCTCATCATGGAGCACCACGTCAGGGAGGAGATGGACTCCAAAGAGGAAAGTCCTCAGGTGTGGGCTGACTCTGCTGAGCAGGAGCAGAATGCTGCTCAGGTGATTAGTGCCTTCCAGAGCTCTTGGTTTCTGGTCAAATTGAATTAGGGTGGGGGTGGCTTAGCAAGAAAACATCCTCATTCAATCATTTCTTACAGTCTGGAAACTCAAGCTTTAATTTGAGGAGAAATACCAACATATCTGTGATGACTTTTGGATTAAAGCTTCCACAAGTGAGCTGTGCAAACCACAGCAGTGAGTACACAAGACATCTGAAACGAGCTAAACGAAACCAGCCAGTAGCTGTAGCAGTTTCAGTGTCCAAATATATCTATAACCATGTGGGAAAGTGAGAAGAGGATTCAAATTAATGAATATTAACAAAATCTGTGGTCTGTGGCAGCCAGTTTTGATGGCATCAGTCAAATCAGTTGGAACTGTGGGTGGACCTTGGGGAAAGTAATATGAATAATTTTTAATATTTTTTTTTCCAGTCAGACATCTGGGTAGTGGGGAAGGGAGAAATGTTAATTGTTAGTGACTAATGCAGTCACATTCTGATGTGTGCAGCTAATGCCTCTGTCTCTGAGACAAAAGCAGCTGAGAATTTCTAGAAGGACTCTAAATGGATTTATTCTTTTTGAATATGTTATGAAGAGGCTGCTGCATGTCAATTGACCCCACAAACTGAGAAATTCTGACTCTCCTGGTAATTTCCAGCTTGGAAATGTGCAAAGAGAGGCAGTTTTCAATGGCCTGTGTTCTGTTAGCTGTACAATGGGATAACCATGGTGTTGTTTGCACATGGCAGTTATGAGGCTTAATTAGTATTTGCAGAGTGCTCTCCTAAATGTGAAACACTCCCTGCATTCTCACCCTAGTGTTTGCAGGAGGATTTATTGTACAGAATCAGCATCTGCAGGGGAGTACCAGGTGGCTTCTGAAGCATAAGCTGAAAGCAAATAAATAAAGTATATAACTGTGACATTGGTTTATGGGGAAAACACTTTATGTGAATATGAATATGGATGCTAAAATTAGGTTTCATGCTAATTGTCCTATTTTTGCTGTGCACTGAAAGTGGTTTTCAGCATGTAAAGGGTGTTAAAAGATAAACATGTTCCTATTGCCACTGGAATTAAGAACTCTAGCTTGTTTAAGGTAGGCCACTAATCATCATTTATGATACAGAATAGTCAAAAAAATCAACTTGTTTGAATTTAAACTGCTGTCCTAGACATAACTTGTTCCAGTAGTCCTTGGAATCATTGCTTAATGCTTTCAGTTATGTTTCTCTGTGTAAATAGTTGAATTTTTTACTGATATTGTATGTACATACTCTGGAGAAGCAATCTAACATACACTACTGCTTCCTCATGATAGGTGCAATACTGGTACTTGAAGCAGTATCAGAGTTAATAGGTTCTGTTAGTTGTTCATCAAACAGAAAAAAATAACCTCCAACTAGAGAACTAGCTGAATGAAGTAATTATCATCAATCCAGGAAGGAATATGAGAATAAAGAGAAACAATATCCCAATAAATCCCTTAGATACACCAGTTCAAATCTGAACTTTTTCTCTTATGTATATTCAGAGCATTGTGCAAGAACTAAATATGGGAAGGTGCCCTTTATACCAGTTAGCTCTTGAGTTAAAATGCAGAAACTGGTGGTAGTTGATGTCCAGATTTCTATGTTGCTGGCATAATTAATTGGGATTTTAAATGTGTATTACATACAGTGAGTGTTTTATTGTTTTCAAATCAGTTGGCTGGGTAACTGGGACACACTCTCTGCTTTCCCAAGCAACTTGCACCCTGTGTCTTGTGTTGTTTGCCATGGATGTCTGTTTCAGTACAAGATCTCTTCTTTTTTTCCCCTCTTCCAGGTGCATTTTGTCCCAGAGGGGGGGACAGTGGCACAGATTGTGTACAGCGATGAGCAGGACCGTCCCTCACAGCAGGTGGTCTACACAGCGGATGGCACCTCCTACACCTCGGTGGACACCTCGGAGCACACCCTGGTTTACATCCATCCTGTGGAAGCTACGCAGGCATGTGTGGTTCTGAGCCCATCCCATTCTGGCACCTAGAAAATCAATCAATCTTCTTTTTTTTGAGATTAAAGCCAGTTACCAATCTGTTTTTTTGAGATTAAAACCAATTATCAGCCAAGTGATATGACTGGAAAATAGCAAGCAGTTGCTCCTAACACTTTCATGTGCCCATTGCTGATCAGGGGCTTTGTGCTGCTCACTTGTCTGATGTGCAAATGTGATAATCAAAAGGATGTTGAGGCTGTGAATTCTGAAGTACTGTTTACTTCACTCAAGGTGGAGGAGATAATAATTAAATTGAAGGTGTTTTCCAAAACATGGATAATCTCCCCAGAAATTCTGCCTTTGTTGTATTCAGCAAAATGCTCCGTGTCTTCTGGAAGAGTCCTTGTTTTGCATAGTACAGTGCTCATAATTGATAGTTACAGTAACAGTCCTGTCTTTTTGCAGAGAATCTCAGTGTATTCAGTCTAATTTTGTACTCTCCCTTCAGAGAAATTGTTGATTTTATAGACCTAGGTTCTTTTTCTTCATAATTACATCAAAACACCTTTTATCCTCTGACAGCATGTGTTTATATGGGGTTAATATAGTATGCATCTGTACCTCTGTGTGGACAGCTCAAAAAAAGAGGAGCAGGCATGCTTTGTCAAGAATGTTTTATATTGTCTTTGCTGACAGGACAGATTAGCAGCACTCCAGAGCACAGGGACTCGACACCCACAGCAACACTGGCACAGCCTCGTGCAGCGTGGTTTCCCTCTCTTAACAGTTCTTAGCTGTTGCATAAAAACTCTTCCTCTGTGGTGGGATGTTCTCAGAGGATAAGATAGTTTGAGAGGATATCTCCAAGGAAGTTACTGACCAAGTAACTCCAATCTGAATGCTATCATTTTGTCAAGAGGAGTGTACTGTTAAAACACTATCATGCAATTAAGATGAAATTACCACAGTGCTAATGGAATTTGTGTTATGCCATGCTTTATTTTATTGGAGCCAGACTGCTTCAAGCTCAGGTATTTCAACTTTTGGCAAAGTAAGCAGGGCTGACCTCAGTCAATTTTTACTTTTTATCTAACTCTTTGATTTTCCTAGGGTGCAAAAAAACCCCAACATCCTGGCCGTATCAAATTCATATGTAGGATATGACAGAGATAGAATCATAAAATAATGAGGGTTGGAAGGGACCTTAAAGCTCATCCAGTCCCAACTCCCCTCCCATCAGCAGGGACACCTTCCACTAGACCAGGTTGCTCAAAGCCTCATCCAACCTGGATATCTGTGTGATATTTTGAGGAACTCTTATGAATTTGCAGAAACATAGTTTAACAGTCATCTTCTGTCCTGCCCTCAAGTATTACTTAAGTTTCCTACAGCTATTGAACTTCATTCTGTAGAATTGATCAAATCAGCAATAGACAAAGTGATTCCTGTATTTAAAAAAAAAAATAAATCCCATGAAGCACTTCAGGTAGATGAAAAGTGCCACATAAATATGATGCTACCTTTTTATGGAGCACTACCTACATCTAATTTAATCTCTGCATGTAGGTTCACATGGGTAAGTTGAATAGGCACCTTATAGGTTAGCAAAGGACTAAAAGTGGATGATTTCTTGGCTGGCAGGGTAACTGTTGTGTGAGTTGGGGTGAAGCAATCCTAAGGCTGGTTTGATAAACCTTTTTCACTTTGTCTAGACTCTGTTTACAGATCCGTCCCAAGTGGCTTACGTCCAGCAGGATGCCACCACCCAGCAGGTAAGAAAGAAATATGATTTTCCTAGAGCCTGAAACCTTAAGGAAACTGTTACTGCAGGTAAAGGGATGTTGTGGTGCTAGAGCCTAATAAACATATCTATGAGTTTGTCAAATAGCAGTCTTCATTCATTTACTGTCATCCCAGTGATCAAGGGCAAAAAGCTTACGATGACAAGCCACTATTATCTTGGCTGCCTTGTGTATGAATGACTTAAAGGGTTTGAGTTTATTTGTTTTAATTCATGTTCCAACAAAATACTAATTTACTGCCCCAGATATAATGAAAAACCCTTTAACAGTGTCCCATTAAATAAGTCAGCATGCTGATGTGGCTGACTTTGTTTTAACATCATTCTGGAAAGGCTGAGTCCTTGTACAGATTCTGATCCAAATGCCTTTAAATTCATAAAAGGCTCTCAAGGGATAGAAATTTTGGATCAAATTCTCAACTTACCAGAAACTTCATATTAAATTAATTGTAAAACCTGAAAAAGTTCAATTACTGGCTCCCTTACCAGGGTATCCTGGGTCTGATGTGCTTGCCAGTGTGAAGTGGGTGAGGAAATGAATCAAACTGGAGCCTGTGATTATACAGTTTTGATGATTTATTTTTTTTAGCCTGTTATGGATATGAAGGTTTTGGTTTACTCTGATTTTTTTGGTTTACTCTGATTTTTTTGGTTTACTCTGATTTTTTTGGTTTACTCTGATTTTTTTGGTTTACTCTGATTTTTGTTGTCTGCATTGTGTTGATTGAGTTATAGATTCTTTCAGATCTAGATCTCTAGTTCAAATTCTCCACTTCTCACAGAGACTTAAAATCATTATTGCTTGGAGAGTCTTTAATGGCATGTGTGAATTGACATGTTAGAGCTGAATCATTTCTAACACTGTAAGTAAAATGTGTATTTATTGACAGTCTTGGGGTTGAGTGAAGGGTTGAATGTGAACTGAAAATTTTCTTCTTGCTAAAAAAGACCTTGTAAACTGTTGCTGCATGAGCAGGAGATGATATGACTGCCAGTAAAGGTGTTAACCTGTTTTCTCCCAGGTATTTGAAGTATCTTCCTAGAATATTTTTGTTACATGAGTTTCCTTGCATTAAGAAGCCAAAAAAATCCTATTTAATTTTGTTAAAAGAGCTTGAAGACAAATATATGATCTAATTAAAAGTAGAGATTACTTATCTATGCAGTGCAAAGGACAGCCTGACAGCAGAGGTGGTGTGCTGCTGCTATCCCGTGTTGAGTACCAAGGGCATGAGCACTTGTCTGTGTGTCCTCAGCCCGTCCTCCCTTCCAACACTGCCTGACAGCGGTCCCAGCAGAGATGTTTGCTTGCTTGTGAATGCTTAGTCCTTCTTATGGCATCTCCTGCCTTTGCAGGTGTTTTTTACATCAGCATTTCATGGGGGACATCCCTGAACTGACAACAAATGTTAAAGTAATAATTAAAGCTCCTCTCGTCTTTCAAAAGAGACTTCATTGTAAAAAAAGAAATTGGAAAGGTTTTGAGAACAGTGCCTGTGTTCCTTGCAATGTCTGATGTGGAAGTGAAAGGAAGGGTATGTTTGGAGTGTGATTAGTGGTAGGGAATGCTGATATGAGGTACCAATAGACACAAGTGTGTGTGAACCTCTCGTTGCTGGCAGAGCTGGAGGTGTGCCATTGAATAACGATGCCTTTTCTGTTGCCACTTGGCATCAAAAATGTCCATAGCTGACAGCTTGGTTCAGCTGTTGGCTTGGTGGTTTCCTCCTCACTGTCACAATGTGCCCTGAAGTCTTTTTGCTGTAGTTTTTCAGCAGTTGCATAAATTACTCTTAATACCCCTTTAAACAAAACAACTAGATTTGAAGTTTTAAAACAGTCTGCTTATTTTTCTTGTCTGCTCCTTCAGTGTTGGCACAATTCACTGTTCTCAGTTTTATCTGATATTTATTAAACACCCTGTAGAAGGGCAAGGGATTTAATTTTGAGTGGAAAAGCTGTTTAACAGCCAGAGGCACAAACTAGAAACCACATGGTGTCAACTGTAGAGAAGGATGGAAAAAAAAAATCATGTGAGATAACAGTGCAAATTCCTGTCTAGATAAGCAGGAAACAAAAGACAGGAAAGGTGATCTTAATTCTGCTTTGTTTTATCACTGAATGGATGGGAGCAGCATGGTAATATGCATTAATTTTCCTAGGTTATCACACAAAAAACAGTGTGAAAACAACCAAAAATATCTAGTGTGACCAAATAATGTAAAGAAAAAATAATTGTTGGAATTCTCTCATTTTAAGTGCTTGATTTTCCAATGAGGTCAATACACCATCTTGTTTTTGTAATGGATCCTGGTTGGCTTGAGAAAGAGAGAGAGGCAAAAAGAGGAGATGCTGCTTTTTCCTTCTTTACCTTTTCCCTTAATAAAAAAAAGAGTAAATTTAGAGAGAGAAGAGAAGAGAAAAAGACCCCAAATCACTGGGTTTATCTACAGCTGCAGAGATCCTCAGATCTGTTTTGAGTGCAGTTAGAACCCCAGCTGGATAGGACCTTCATTTAAATCCAAAAGTGGGAGACAGGAAATTCAAAAGCTGCAAATCTAGACTGAGTTTGAAGCTTTTCCTTTTGCTCTTGGATCTGCAGGTTCTGTCCATCATCCATACTGAAAAAAAAGAAAAAAAACAACAAAAAATAAATAATTACTCCAACACTGCATTTTTTTTGACCTAATGTAGGGAGCTTTGCATGCAGGGCACTGCCCAGATGTAAGTGACTGATGGAAATGATGCAGTGCTAAAATGAGTGCCTATAATTTTAGGTAACTGTGCTCTTGCCTGCTGCTGCTCAGAGCATGAATCCCACCAACCTGTCCGTGCTCGGCAACGTTGCCGAATCCCCCCAGCAAATGGCTCTGGAGCAGGGTCCACAAGCAGATAGAGTAAGTTGCCAGGCACCCTTTTCTTTTTAAATCTATGAGTACACTGATTTCATTGCTCCATTTTCTCAGGTGATGGAAATGTGACAGGGGAGGAGATGTGAGAAAGCTGCAGCGCAGATTTGTACCAGCATTCATAGTCTCACCATGGAATGTGTGGGGTGTTTTTTAGGAGAGATTATGTGTTTAATATACAGAGAAACCTGTTCTACAAATTGTTCTGTCTTGAGCAGCCACTTTAAAATACTCTTCTCAGCTTTGAAGAGCAAAGTTAACAGAAGGTGTAATGCTGATTGTCACGTAGGACCAACATCCACTGGGTCTCTGTGCCAGTCTAAGACAGCTTTCCTGTGCGTGGTATTTCTTGTTTTCTCCCTGAGAAACTGGCCTGGGTGATGGAATATTCTGTGCAGTGCACTTCCATTAATTTTTGCATATTTTTATTTTTGTAGGGAAAGAAAGGGATAAACTTTAAAATTAGTGAGAGAATAAGATGCCCTCAACTGTCCTCCATGTCCCATAGTTTATCTCTAGCCCTGTGTTGTCTCATCCCTTATTGATCTCTGTGTGCTCCGGGGATTGTTTTTTGTTTGATTGTACGATAGGAGAGGAAAGATCATGTGCCAAAGTGCAGGATTCTCTCACTTGTACAGAAGAAGTTAAAATGCAGCTTTAGGCTCTAGAAAATTTCCACAGAGCCTGGCCTTTGTTTCACAGCTTCTGTGAGGGTCCAGAACTTCTCCCTGTTTTCAGTTTCTTCTCCTGAGCAGTCAGTCCTTGACAGGGTAGAGGTAGGTAGTGACACAGAGCTGTCCTGAGTGAGGCTGTCAGCAGCAGCGATGCCAAACATCCCTCAGCAATCATATATCATGCCACTTCACTTTCCTTTGTCCTCCTTTCCATGACCAAAGAAAGCAGAGAGGGCAGGCTAGCAAGAACCTTCATTGCTTGTCTTTGTGAGAGTAGTTTTCCTCACGAATCAATTCTGATTTGTTTGTTGTGAATTCTCTCCTCAGGCATCATTACCAGTGCATAACCAGGTGTTACCTCCTATGGAGGCAGTGGATGGTTCTGACCCTTTAGCACCTCTGCAGAATCAAATGGGAAGGATGGAAACAAAAGAGGAAGATGATGAGGATGAAGAGGAGGATGAGGATGGGGAAGACACAGACATGGATGAGTGGGATCCAGATCCACCACGACCCTTTGATCCCAATGATTTGTGTAAGCAGATGAAGTAGTACATTGTGTATTAGCTGCTCTCCTCTCTTTTCATTCCCCTGCAATCAGCCCTCTAGTAAATGGAGCTGAAAACCAGTCAGATTTTAGCAGCAACAACTAAACCCCTTTAAACCCAGAAATACATACACATATTGGGCTGTTTTACTAAAAACACAAGATTCTGTTGTAGGTGCAGTCCCTGAGCTGCTTTGTTCTTCATTTTCCAGGAGGCTGCCCTCTCTAATATTTTAAAATGTAGACAGATTGTAAGAAGAAATGTTCCCACAGCTGAGCCAAAGATGTTTAGAGAGAGATAAGGCTGTCTCTTCTGAGCTGGTGCTGCGTGAGTGCCTGCCTGACAGTTGTGTCCTCTCTGACTTTGTGTTGTAGGGTGTGAGGAGTGTAACAATGCACATCCCTCGGTGTGCCCAAAGCACGGACCTCTGCATCCAATCCCAAACCGGCCCGTGCTGACCAGGGCCAGAGCCAGCCTCCCCCTGGTGCTCTACATAGACAGGTTTTTGGGAGGTGTGTTCTCCAAAAGGCGTATCCCAAAACGGACTCAGTTTGGACCTGTGGAAGGACCCCTGGTCAGACAAACAGAACTCAAAGACTGCTACATCCATTTGAAGGTAAGGGGGGTATGTGTGTGTGTGTATGAGAGAGAAGAGGGATCAGTTTGTGCTTAAACTTTGATTTTCATAAGTTTGTCACTCATGCCTTGATCATTTACTTCACTGGAGATGTTTTCTTGTTACTTCAGTGTAATTCAGAAATACCCAGATTGCTTTTGCTTGAAATCTACTCTGTTATTCGAGGAGAGATGGTAATTGTGGTGAGTGTTCAGGCATTATGGTGTTATGATATATTAAGACACTTAACATGGAATGCTGTGAATCAGTCTTACGTGGGCTGAGGCAGCATCTGGACATAAAAATAGCAGCCCCATCTGAGGATGTTTTGCAGCCATTATTTTGTGTCTTGCTGTAACTTAAGTTAAAAATATTTTTCTTCCCCTTTCCCTCTTCTCCCCCACAAGATGTAAGGAAAAGGAGACATTTTTCTCCCCTTCCTCATGCCAAGTTATTGGCAAGTTATATACCAAGTTATTGGCATGAGGTATCACAGAATCACAGAATGTCAGGGATTGGAAGGGACCTGGAAAGCTCATCCAGTCCAACCCCCCTGCAGCAGCATGAACCCCTAAATGAGTTCACACAGGAAGGCATCCAGGCGGGTCTTGAATGTCTCCAGAGAAGGAGACTCCACACCCTCCCTGGGCAGCCTGTCCCAGGGCTCTGGCACCCTCACAGCAAAGAAGTTCCTCCTCAAATCCAAGCAGAACCTCCTGTGCTCCAGCTCACACCCATTGCCCCTTGTCCTACCATTGGACATCACTGAGAAGAGCCTGGCCCCATCCTCCTGACACTCACCCTTCAGATATTGATCAACATTAATGAGGTCCCCCCTCAGCCTCCTCTTCTCCAAGCTCAAGAGCCCCAGCTCCCTCAGCCTTTCCTCATCAGGGAGATGCTCCACTCCCTTCATCACCTTGGTGGCTCTGTGCTGGACTCTCTCAAGCAGCTCCCTGTCCTTCTTGAACTGTGGGGCCCGGATTTGACTTGACTTTTACCCATTTATTTACTGGTTTAACTGTAGGAATTGGTCCTTTATTTGCTGGAGATGAGGTGCACAGTTCAGCTAAAGAGGCACTGCTTCCAGCTTGAGGCAATGTCATGAGTTAGGAATGAAAGGAGAAGTGGGTCTGCCAGTTAGAAACATCTGTCAACTGATGTCATGTAGCCTCCTACATACCTTATACCAACACATCAAGTACTGTGCCTGACCCTTTTAACAACTGCTGCTTGCCCTTGAAATCCATGGAAGGATTTATCATGTCTGCCTAGTTAAATCTACCTGGTTTTGAGTATTTTCCTAAGCACTGCCTGTTTCTGGATCCCTGTTAGCAAAGAGAGAAAATTAGCTACGCCTTCATTGCTTTCCTGATGTAAAAGTTGTGTGGGCACAGTAGTTCTTTTAGAAATTCAAAATTCTTCTGAAGCCACTGCCAGGCAGTTACACTCGCATGTAATTGCATTTTGCTACAGGTATCTCTTGATAAGGGTGACAGAAAAGACAGAGATTTGCAAGAGGACCTGTGGTTTGAACTCTCTAGCGAGGCTCTCTGTAACTGGATGATGTTTGTGCGTCCGGCTCAGAACCATTTGGAGCAGAACCTGGTCGCCTATCAGTACGGCCACCATATTTATTACACAACCATTAAAAACGTGGAGCCCAAGCAGGAGCTCAAGGTATGGCATTGCTTGTGCTTTCTGACTTATTTTGCTACTGAAGAAATCAAATCTTAACAGTTATTGCTTAAGTTGCATCTCCAAGTGCCAGAAATGATTGCTGTTAAGTAGTTTAAGGGCTTTTTTTTCTCTGATAAAGCTCATGATGGCCTGAATCCAATGTCACTAAAGTCAGTGAGTAGTTAGCTACTGACTTATGGATTTTAAATGAGCTTTGACTCTGGGATAAAAGGAGGAGGTTTAAAATGAAAGTATGTAAATGATTTGTCTGTCGCTGTCACGCTTTACACTGCGTATATTTTGCTGATGCAATCTAATTTTTATTGCAGCAGCCTCATTCTTTTTGGTTCTGGATGCCCTTTCCAGTTAGTCCTGTGTGCCCTTGACTTGTTTTCTGGTGCCTTAAGTGAATATGATCTCTCACTTTACCTGGCTTTCCTGGAACTTTTGAAACTTTGCATGTGGAAAAATGATAAAGGATGTTGTGACTTCCCTGTGAGTTACTTTTTGTTCCCTCTAAAAAATGTATTAATTACTTTTAGCTCAAAGCAGCGTGGCTGGCTGAGATGGCTCTTGTTTTCAACATCTCTTGGGGCAACTGGGGTTAACCAAAAAACTTTGATATCAGGAAATTGTTTCTGTTTCTTCAAACCTTTTCTGGCACATCAATTTCAACAATTTAACAAAAAAACAGTTTTAAACACACTTGGCTAAACCAGGGCAAAATCCTGCTTATGTACCTGTTGCTGATTTTTAAGAGTAGGATTCTTTTTGCTTTATCTGAAACCAGTCCTTAATTTGCTTATACTGAATCATTAGCAACCTCATTAATCCATTTTAAGTCTATCCAAACATAATTTTATCAACAGTTTTGAAATCAATTTGAAACCAGACTTTAATTAAATCTGTACAGACCTGCCTGTAGAAGCACCATTTTTCTTGCTGCTTAGTAGTGTCTTTTGGGGTAAAATTGGTTTGATAACAGAAAGTTAATTACTTAGGCTCTGTGATGGATTTTCCTCCCCAAATGGATGTGGGGCATTCATATAAACTTTGTCCAAAGGTTGGACTAGGAGGATCAGTCAGTTAAAGTTGAGAACTTCTGTTTTGCATGACAGGTGAGTAGTTTAGGAGCTCCAGGCTTTCTTCTTTGTCCAGCTAGTGAGATGCCTGCAAAGTAACACACACTTGCTAGTGAGTCTTTGAAGGAGTTAGAAATATCACTCACCACTGCTTGTGAAAGCACTTGTGTCCCACTGCAAATTCAAACTTGCCCAGATTTTTCACACTGAAAATCTGTTTATGCCTTCTTTAAGAAATCTCTTCTAAAATTGAACCTCTTTAATCAAACAGGAAGATGCAAATAAAGATAAAAATGAGAAATAATGCAGGAATTCTCAGAGAAATGTGAGCATCTGATCTTAGGCTCTAATAAACTTTGTCTTTCTGCTTTCTGTGGTTCTCTCTGCTGAAGGTTTCCTAAATCTCTCTTATAAGGAAAGTGGGTCCAGCATGCTGCAGCCTGGCAGTTGTTTGTTTTGGGAAGCAGGACCATATTGCTCCCATTTTTCAGAAGTTCAGAAACATTTTAAATGAGTCTCTGTGGACAGTGTGGCATTTTGTGTATGTAAAGAGAGCAGGAAAAAAATGGGCAATCCCTCAAGTTAAAAACTTGGCTATTCCTCTTGGTACAGCAAGTAACAGTACTCTGCTGACATCCATCCTTTACAATCATACAGTTGAGTCTAAAGAGATTTATCTTATTTCCTTTAGAGCTATTGGTAGCCATGTGTGTGATTAATATTCATATTAGGAGGCTATGCCTTAAAATTAAATGGATATGCTTCCTGAGCAAAGACCTTTTATTCCTCAATGGGGGCATATTGATCTCAACAGGCTTTATTATAGAGGATGAAAGGAGCCATAAGAGTTAGGGGTTGAGGTGAGTGAAGTAAATGTATTGCTTAAAGACCATTTTCAAATGAATTCCCCTTAGTTCTCCTTCCATCCAAGTGTTCTGTTGTCTTGTATCCCTGCTGCAGGTGTGGTACGCTGCCTCTTACGCAGAGTTTGTGAACCAGAAGATCCATGACATATCTGAGGAGGAAAGGAAGGGTAACTTGGACTCTTCTGCTCTCAGTTCTTGCAGTGTGATGGTGGTTGGGTGTTGTACTACTTCATTTCAAGTATAGTGCTCCCAAACTTAGTCCAGCAAGGTCTAGGTTGTTTTTATTGGCACTTACTTCTGTTAACTCTTCCCAAGCTAATATTAACAATAATTGAACCTTCTGCTTCAGTTTCTGGGAAGCATTGGGTTGCTGCTGGAAAGAAGTATGTTTGTACTTGATATCCAGTGTTGAGGCTGTCACAAACCTATGTGCTATTGCTTTAGATGGAGAAATTTCTCTTGACCTCCTCTAATTTATGCCAGAGACTAAAATCCTGTAAGTGCTCTTGGATACAAAGGTGTATTTCAGAATCTCCCTGAATTTCAAGCTATGTGTGTAGTCCATGTGAATTGTCCCCTTTTTGTCTGTGTGATGAGCTGCCACAGTGCAGAGGGGTTAACACCAAAGCTAAATGGAGCATTGCTGGATATTCTGCAGTCTGTCTAACCTTCAGGGGAGAAATACAGCCCATGGAGGACAGAAAGGCTTGAGGGGAAAAAAAAATGAGGTATTTAATTGGTGGTGAATGAAATGCTGTTCTTGACATTTCCATTTGAACATAGTTCTCAGAGAGCAAGAGAAGAACTGGCCGTGCTACGAGTGCAATCGACGTTTCATGAGCTCAGAGCAACTCCAGCAGCACCTCAACTCCCATGATGAGAAGCTGGACTTCTTCAGCAGGTACTGAAAGCTTTAGCTGTGACTGTGTATTGCTATAGTGCTTCCTCAAACTTGCAGAAGGAAAGGTCTTGGCCCTACAAATCTTATTGACCAACTTGGATACCCATGAGAGAATGGCTCAGCACCAGAAGGTAAGAATATGGCACCAGGAAGCTGATTGGTGTAAAATAAGTAGTTTGAGGGAAATAAATCTCTTACTGAAGCTGGTGAGACTTATTTTTTCTAGTCTGCTTTTGGTTTTTCAGCAATGACTTAAATTGCAATATTTCAGTACCACAATATTGAAATACTGGTGCTTCTCAGATGTATGCCTTGGAGAACAAAGCTTCTGGCACTTTGGCTCCTTGTTGGGCTGGTGAGATAGGTTCAGCTTTTAGTAAGTCAGGATAAACTACAAACACCCATCAGAGAGCAGCAGACATTGGTGCCACCTTTGTCCTGAAACTTAGCAAGTGGCTGCATTTCATTTTCTTTTTTGACACAGAAAATTGTTCCCTTCACTTCACAGCCTGACATCAATGGCTCAGTGCCTTTTTGGGGAGGGGATGTTACGGCTTCAGGTTTTAAATTGGTTTCCTTGTGCACTTGTTCCATCTAGCTGAAAATGTTTTCCAGCACATCATACACTGGGGTGTTGGAAGAAGGAGAGTTGCCATGGCAGAAGACTTGCTTAGAAGTCAATAGTCCTGTCAGTCCCACAAACACTGGAATAAATTTTAATGTGTTCTGGACTTTGATTTCTCATAGAGCACAAAATAAATAGATACCAGCCAGTACCCTATTTTTTTTGCTGCCAGAATTTCTTCAGGTTTTATTATTTACTGCAGGCCATTGTTACTGAGTTGAATGCATGAATAGTGATGCTGAGAAAGAATGCATAAAGCCTGCAGAGATTTCTAAATCCATCTTTTTTTGTCTCTAACATGGAGCACTGTATATTCTGCAGAGCCAGAGGCCGAAGTCGTGGGCGAGGAAAGAGGAGGTTTGGACCAGGCAGACGCCCAGGGCGCCCTCCCAAATTCATGAGGATGGAAGTAACCAGTGAAAATGGGGAAAAGTGTGAAGAAGGGACACAGGTATATTTTTTGGGAGGAGGAGGGGGAAAATAAAATAATCATGTGAGATGTAAACTCTCAGCTAAAAGAACTTGGGACATCAGTGTAAACTTCAGATTACACTTCAGATTTATCCCCAAGTATTTCCTGGTTTTCTAGCTGTGACTCTCTGCCAGGGGAGCACACTACTGTCCTTCTATTAAAAAAAAAAACCCTCTAAAATCACTTGCAATTTCTACAGTAACTTTCATCCCAAAGCACTTAGCAGTGAGATAGGTTATTGCAGCAGTTTAGCAGCATCACAAAAGTAATTTAGACAGTAAAACTGTAATGGGAATTTAGATTCATATTTGTCCTTTCTGGAACATGAGGTCAGAGCCTGCTCTTATAACTGTTGCTGTAGAATTAAATCAGTTAGAGCTCTGTTTCTTTATGATGTTTTAATATTAGTAAAAAGGCCTCCTGTAGGCATCCTTATTGCAAAAAGTTCTTTTGTTTGTGACTGTTGGTTATATTCTGCAGGGACCTAATGTGATGCATTTCTAGAAGTAAAATGCTAAATTCTCTCTGATGCTGACCATGCTTAGGTTACCACTAAATCCTTTTATGAAGGGTCTCCCAAGGGATCAGTGGCTCTGTTTTATGACTTGGCTGAAAGCTGATATCTGGAGTGGTAATTTTCCTCTGGCATTTCACTGGATCATAGTTCAGTGCTGGCTTAGAGGGAGGAATGTATATGTTCCCTATTAATGTCTGCCACTCATTTTCTGAGTGCACAGAATCACCCCAGATTAGGTGCAGGCAGTTGTGAGATCACCTTCTTACCAAGCTGATGTGACAGAAGCCAGCTCCACTTAGGCAAGTAAGCATAATGCTGTTCCCAAACCCTTTAACTCTGGAGACACAGGGCTTACTGGGAACAACTCCTCTGTGTCTATAAAGCTGAGCAGGGCCATGGTTATGTCCCAAGCCTTTGGAGGTCTGCCTGCCTCGCTGATGACTAGGAAGGAGTTCATCTGCCCGAGAACTCGAGACTCAGGGTGCTGTGAGCACAGTTTAGTGTCAGCAAGCATGGAAATTTGCCACCTAGACCAGGACATTTGGCTGGTATATTGCTCTGCTAAGTGTCTCTAGTAATCATTCAGGGTTTGTGACAGCCACACTCCTTCTGGCACCTCCCTCTTTTTTCCTCCCACACCTGCTTTTGCACTTTGACAGTACCAGCCTTGAACTGATCTACTTTGGGCACTCTGTTTCCTAGCTTATGCTTTTAAGTTTCCTTAGTTGCATTAAGTACTGTCAAATAAGGATCTCTTTATTTTTCTTCTCTCATAATACAAAAGGATTCCATCCCCAAGTAGTTACTGGAATTTCTATGGAAAGAATGTAGATTTTTAGCATGTGCTTCCTGCTCCCAACACCTTCCCTTTTATTTTATGCTAATACAAAAAAGGAGGAAAACAGCTTTTTTGTGATAACTAAGTGATGTATTCAGCTGGTAGACAAGAGAATGCAGAGCTTGGAGACTGCATAGCAAAATACACAGTGCACAGTGTAATGATCTTGTTTGTCACACTCCAGTTTGTTAGAAAGGAGAAGATGCTGCAGAACAATACATGATAATGTTTTAAAGTGACAACAATTTTATTGAGACAGAAATTCTCTGCTTTCCCTGATCTATGCTAGTCACTTTGGTCTTAAAATTCCTTACAGGTTAGCCTGTGTCATCTTTGGTTAAAGCAGTCATAGTCATGAATGCAGAAGAACTTGCTTGGCTATTAACGGCTGGGTCATTTAAATTATCTGTGTCCAATCAGCCAATATGATGGCCAAGAGCCACCTACCTGCAGCGCTTCTTCCCTGGCACTCTCATGTTCTTGCTGTAGGCAAAGGTGAGCTGACAGAGCACTGACAGAACACAACAGGAAGGTGTTAGTGCAGATACATTTTTGTTTTTATAGCTTGTGATTAAATGTGTAGAAATCTTGTTGTCTGCTGAGTATTATCAAAGCGTTTTCCAGTGGGTGGGGGGAATAATCACTGGTTATATGATTTGCGATTTCAGGACTTGCTGCATTTTTCCAGCAAGGGGCAGTTTGATGAGGCTGGACAAACACCACTGAACGGGTTGGAGCAACAGGAACAGACTCCAGTGCCATCAGAGACGCAGGCAGCACTGGAGCAGCAGTCAGCAAACCACCCACTACAAATCCAGCCGCAGCATGACGAGAGCACGGTGCCTACGCAAAGCACCATGACAGCAGATGACATGAGGCGAGCAAAGCGAATCAGGGTAAGCAAAAAGGACAGTGGCTCGTGTCTTCTCTCACTCTCTCCATTTGCTGTAACCCAGAGAATGCTGGACCTGCTTGCAAGGACCAGCTGGTGTTTTCCCCCACTGTCGTATCCATTTCCAAATCCTGAATAAAACATCTCATTCCTAGCAATCTTCAAACATCTCATTCCTAGCAATCTTCAAACATCTCCTTCCTAGCAATCTTCTTTGCACTGAGGGGAAGACAAATTGCATGTAAAGAACTAATATCTCGTGAGATGCTGTTGAGAACTGGTCACCAATTGGAGCTGATTCAATTCCAGCACAGTAATTCTTTCATAGAAGCACAGTCCCTCCAAGCTGGCAAGCAGGAGCGCTTCAGACAGCCGGCTGAATCATGGTGCTGTGGCACAGGGTAATGACTTGTTCACAGCACCATCTGTGTCTCTCAGAACTCTTGTCTTGCAAACAGTTGCCAAAGAGGAACCACGACCTCAGTTTAGATCCACTTAGTTGATGATGATGATGATAATATTTAGTGATAAAATCCTTTCTTGGGGTAGAAAACCTGCCTGTCTTTGAGATTAAAACCTGTGCTGAGAGCTTTCTGTACCGACAGCAAATGCTTTGAGCCTGAGCTTTGTGTCAACTGGATGAGCTGGTTTTTCTCTACTGTGTGTGGGAGGGAAATGATTCAAGCAAATAATCCTTCAAGCTGTGTAACTGTGAGATTGGTTTATTTAGCCTAAAATCTTTTTTCTTTTTCTTCCATGTGTAAAATTTTGATTACAGAAAGGAACAGCTGCAGTTGGGTTAAGAATTCCTTTTTAAGGGATGAGAAAGGATTAGAAAAGAGTTCAGTAACTGCTCTGTGTAGGAAGATGTTGAGCCAAATTTTGCTCTTGGTTTATAGCAATATATATGTGAGAGCAGTGGTGGTGGTACCCCATAGATGCAGTGGCATATCTTGAAGGAAGAATTGGGCTCAGGCACATTGAGACTGCAGAATTTTTAACCATATAAAATGCTCTGAATGACAAATTTCTACCTGTAATTGGATTTTTGTATGTTAAAAGCTTGAGGGATTTTTACTGAATGTATTGAAGAGTGGATAACAGTACGGATGCAGATGCTGAGTTTTTGATGGTAAAGAGCATGGGTCTTTACTGCTTATGATGTGCCACAACTTCCTCAGTAGAAAGTAGAGGCCTGGGTGTGATGGGAAGAGAATGTTGCCTGTTTTCCCCAAGCTTTTGAACCCAAGATGTAACTTAAGATATTCTTAAACAATAAACATGGGAAGAAAGGGACAGAAATTCTGAAATTACTTCCTTGTCTCGTGGCTTAAGTTTTTGTTCCCTGGAAAGTCATCACAAATGGATGACAGCTAAGAGGAATGCAGTGGTGGTTTAGTCCTTGGTGCCATGTTTATCTCCAAATCTCCCTAACTTCCCAAACATCTAGCAGTTTGTATTCAGCAGAGCCCTGGAGATGTTCCAAGGTAGGGGCACTGGCAGAATGGCAGATGAATGGTTGCACAGCACCTTTCCTTATTGCATCGGACTGTGAGCAATGAGAACTTGAGATAAGAATAAACTAGTGAGTGTGATTTTTCTTTTTTTTAAGGATTGAAAAATCACAGCAAGCTCTGGCACCTTTAAACACTCATTGAATTCAACTGTTCACAGCACCTTAAAATAACACAGACTTGACATTATAAGCAAGCACACATTTGGTTTTAAGATGTGCAGTACATCCTTCACTCCCAAAGAGCAGCTGGAAAGTCTTGACTCCTGGTGATGATCTGGAGACCTGTGCATCTCTAGTTCTTCCTCTGTTACTCATGTAGGATTTAATTTTGAAAAACAATAATTCTTTGTGAATTGCTTCAACTTGTTCAAGGTTTGAGGCAGTGAGGCACTGAGAGAGCTTTCATTCTAGCTGGAAGCAGTGATCTCTGGTGGCCCAGGGTTTAAGTCCTGGTAGGATCAGTTCTTTTTTTCAGCCTCTGCATTAGAGCTTGTGGAGTTTCCTTGGAGATCAAACCTTAAATATAGCAGTCATATCCTTAGTATTGAAAAGAGGTACACCCACCCTTCAAGATATCTTCTAACAAATTATGAATTAATATTTGGTTTTTAATTCAGTCCTGGGCAGTGTCTAGAGTGTCTATGGGCTGATCCCAGAAACATCTGCATTTCCAAATTGCCTTTTCCTTTTTTTTTTAATTACAAACCTGATCCTAAAATGTCCTTTTTGTAGGTGACTGCTTTACTCAGAGGAAGCAACTGGCAGGGATAGGGGTATGATTTGGAAAGCACAATCACTTCCTTTGTGCTGAAACAAATGCAACCGGTTGTATATCAGAGTACAAATAGTAAGATAAGGTTAAAAATAAAAGTCCCTACTCCTTAACTTTTTCACTGCTCTAATCCTTGCCCTGTTGTCATCCTGCCCTAATTATTCCCTTCTGCTAAAAGCATTTAACTCTCTCTGTAGCTCTGCAGTACACATTACATCATTATTAATCAACCCTGAGAAAACATGAAAGGTCACAAAACACCTTCAAGATTATCTGTGGTTTTTATCTTTGCCCTTTAACTCCCCTTGGGCAGTTATTAACTACAGGGTAAACCTTGAAGATCTGCTTAGTGTTTCCTGTGGCAAAACCCTCAGAGGAGTTTTGCCTAAGTAAAGAGTAAACTCTTAGCTGGAAGAGCTGGCCCTCGTAGTGACCCGCAGAAGCGTGACTATTGCAGAAGTCAAGGCTTCTGTTTTCAAGTCCATTGCATAACTTAAGTATTTTTCTCTCCCTTAATGCTGCCTGTTCAGCTGGAGCTGCAGGTAGGTTTGGTTTTTATTTTCATTGGGTTTTTGCTGTATCTAATCAAATGGTACATAACAACATTGCCTTCCATGTTGTTTTGTCCAGCCTTCTGTTTAGTCTTTCCTGACTGACCCCACGTTGTAAATTGTCACATTTGTTCTTCTTTAAGCAACCAATGTCCAGAACTGTTACCTGAATAACAATTTGCATTCTTCTAGTCCTTTTCCTACTAATTAATTACAAATTTAAGGTGAATATGATAGGAGAAAACTGTTTGGATGCAATAGTATAATATCCATCTGGGAGGAGTTGTTTATGCCATTATTTGCACTGGGTCAGTGGTATCAGTTGATGAGACAACACGTGGTTCTCTTTCTGTTTTTATAGTTGATAGTTTAGCTAATCAAAGAGCAGCAAAAGGTTTCACCCTTCTGTAGCCTTTGAGATAGCAATGGGACTGTGTTGACTTACATGGTATAGAAATCTGGTCTGCTGCCTGAGCAGTCAGGTAGCAAATAGTGCAATAATAATGAGTTTAAGAACTTGAAGTGCATCTCTTCCAACTATTTGGTTTATTAACATAATCCTGTAGTTAAAGGGGAAAATTATATTCTGACTCCAGTCCACACATAGATTTTTACACTGCATGTGTCCATCTTTCCAGCTCATGGTGTGACTTAGAGCAGATCCGTGTGTTTCTCATTGTCTTCACTTCTCCACTTGCTAAATGGAGAATAGAGATGATGACAATTCATGGGAGGGCTCATTTTGGGCTCCTGTATGAAGCTCTTAGCTTTTTTTACAGCAGAATAGTTGCTCTTATGTTCCTTTTTCTGGAATGAAAGTCTAGGTTTCCCTCTGCAGTTCAGATGGTGAAAAGGATCATTCAGGTTCACTGATTTAGTCTCTAGCACAGCATTTCACAGTATTCCCAAGCTGTTCCCTTATTCCAGCAGAAGAGTTTCTAACTTTACTTTCTCAAGAGTCAGCTGTTGGCACACACTTAAGGGACACAGCAAATGTCAGCCCAGACATTCCCACAAGAACAGGAGAGCCAGGGAAATCTGCAGAAGTCTGGAATATATCTCATGGAGAAGTATGTCATGTGGAATGTGTGCAAGCAGAGGTGCCAGCAATGTTCTAGTGCAATTTCTCTAATCATCATGATGTAGATTCTGTGTTGTGACATCTGAAAAGAGAAGACAACAGTGAATGGTGATGTATAGATCTTAAAATGATGCTGTACAGATCTTATTTGGAAGAAGAGTAAATATTCTTTAGATTTCTTGCAGAGAAATGGCAGCATGACAGTGTATTTTGGGTACAGTGTGGGTGGTGGTGTGCTGTGGGATCTCATGCAGGCAGAGGTGTGACTGACTTCCAGCTTTGCAGCTATCTGACATAAAAGTTCTCATCCATTATTGACATGCAGACACAGGGCACACTTGCCTATTCCTCCATGTCCAGCAGTGTCTGTTCTTCCAGCAGACAGCACTGGTATCAGGACTGGAGTAGCTCTATAACATTTACCTGAAGGGGAAAAAGGGAAGAGAGAACAATCACTAAATGCTACAGAAAAGGCAAACTGAAGGAAAGCTCATCCTAAAACAGCAGAGACTGAGAAGAGAAATTGTACATAGCAGGGGTGGAAAAAAAACAGAGAAGAGCAAGCAGCCCAGTATATTAAACTTTAAAATGAATATTCACACAACACACATTTTGCTCCATTCATAATGTTCTTAAAGTTTCTTGCAGTACCAAGAAAAGTAATTTCAAGTTTGACTTGTGTATCATTAACTACCCTTTGAGCAGACAACAGAATCTGTCAGAGTTCCTCTCAATTTGGCACCAGTGTGTTTGTCTTTCATCTTTCTTCTTCATTTTCAGGCTCTTGCACATGATAGATGCTAAATGGCATAAAATTGCTCACGAGTTCTTACAAATCCTGCCATTCTGCCCCTGCTGTAATGTTTTGAAACTCTATTCTTTTTGATAATAACAAAAAGAAAAGGTTTAGGCCAGCATCTCTTGAATGTGTGTCTCACCAGAAGTTTTCCAGGCAATGCTAAACCACTGCTGCACATCTTTGTGGTGATCTTTGGAGCAGAAGGTGGTTTTGTAAAGGGCTATGGAAGTCCATAGCCGTGCTCCTGAGTGAAAGGCAGGGCTCTGGCTCGCTGTTTCTTTGTATGGTGGCTGAACCTGTGACCTGATCCCCAAAAATCCAGTTCCCTTCTCAGACCCTGGTCTGTGCTTATGAGATACATCTATGAGATACACAGAGAGGTCTTAATTTTCTTCTACAGAAAAATGCCATGCTTAAACACAAAAATTAGCTCAATCAGCAGCTAACAGGGACTGGAGAGGAAACTTCTGCACTGTTCTCCTAACTCAGTGTGTAACTGCAGGTATATCCCCAACTTCTGTCTGCCACAGCCTCCCCTTATGTATAAATGGAGATGGTACCTCTAATGCAGAAGCATTTTTTGAAGTTCAGGTTCACTGATCATCTGCTGTAGTTCATCTTGAAAATATTTGTACATGGAATCTATACAAAACAATAAAAGCTCATGCTCTGATGTTTGTTTCAGAATGCAGCTCTGCAGCACCTCTTCATACGGAAATCCTTTCGCCCCTTCAAATGCCTCCAGTGTGGGAAAGCCTTCAGGGAGAAGGACAAACTGGATCAGCATCTGCGGTTTCACGGACGGGAAGGGAATTGCCCTTTGACTTGTGACATCTGCAACAAGGGTTTCATCAACAGTGGTGCTCTAGAGAGCCACATGAAATTCCACATGGACCAGAAAACATACTCCTGCATTTTCTGTCCTGAGTCCTTCGACCGTTTGGATCTGCTTAAAGACCATGTGGCCATCCATGTCAACGACGGCTATTTCACCTGCCCTACCTGCAAAAAACGCTTCCCAGACTTCATCCAGGTGAGGTGCTGTACTGATCTGAAGCATGGCCTGTTGGTTCTTTTGCAAGCACTCTGTTGATGAATTTTTCAATACTGTTCTTGTGTAATGCTGCATGTCAGTCAGAAATTGAAAAGGAAGAGCAACCAAGCATTGCTAGGTGTTGTCTTGTGCCACTGAAGTGCTCTCTCTCTACTAAATCATCAGATGTGGTACTTCAGTCTGGCATTAGAAGGTGCTGTTCTGCAGGAGGGTGGTATCTTATCCACAGAAAATGCCTAATCACAGAATCACAGAGTGTCAGGGATTGGAAGGGACCTCGAAAGCTCATCCAGTCCAATCCCCTGCTGGAGCAGGAACACCTGGATGAGATCACACAGGAAGGCATCCAGGTGGGTCTTGAATGTCTCCAGAGAAGGAGACTCCACACCCTCCCTGGGCAGCCTGGCCCAGGGCTCTGGCACCCTCACAGTAAAGAAGTTCTTTCTCAAATCCAAGCAGAACCTCCTGTGTTCCAGCTCACACCCATTGCCCCTTGTCCTATCATTGGACACCACTGAGAAGAGCCTGGCCCCATCCTCCTGACACTCACCCTTCATATATTTATAAACATTAATCAGGTCCCCCCTCAGCCTCCTCTTCTCCAAGCTAAAGAGCCCCAGCTCCCTCAGCCTTTCCTCATCAGGGAGATGCTCCACTCCCTTCATCACCTTGGTGGCTCTGTGCTGGACTCTCTCAAACAGAGCTCCTGACTTCTTTTGCTCAGTACAGATCCATGGGACAAAAAGGAATTGTCTTTTCCTGTATGCACCTTGTACTTGAATACACCTTCTCCTTTGTCATTAAAACTGAGCCAAAAAAATGTGTGGTTTTACATGATACAAACATCTTTTAATCCCTTGACTCTTTGTTGTCAGGGTCATTCATTTGAAGGCTTGGCAGAAATGCCAGAACAGATCAGGATACTCTGCTTCCTCACTTCCCCCCTGGCTTTCCCCTGGGTGCTTTATTCTGCACACTGCTTAGGAGAGGTAGCACTGGAGTAGTGAGTAATGTAACTACTCTGTGCAGTGTGCAGAGCTGTTGGAGAAGATCCTTAATAGAATTTAAGGATGCTATTTCAATTTAAGAAAAAACTGAGCTGTGCCATATACATATTCATTATCCTTTGTATGAACAAAGAGCTTGTTGTGTCTTGCTGAGCTGCCTGATTTAAACTGAAATGTGAAAATCCAGTTTATGTCAAGTAATAGAAATTGATAGACTATCCAATAGGCTATAGGGGAAGGGATGGGGAAAAGTGATTTACTAAAATAATTACATCCTGGCAAAAAAACCTTTCATCTGCTGTGAATGTTGAACAAGGAAAAATGTTGATGATTCAGAAATACTGTACTGCAACCTCATTCTCCATAAACTTTCCTGTGAAACTGAGACAGAAGAAGGTCCTATGGCTTTTTTTTTCCCAGCTATGCAGCTCTATTTTTGGAATTTAAAGATATTTTTTTTCATTTGATGCTGTGTGAATAATTAAGTCAAGTCACCATAGACTGCTGCCTACTTAAATATTTTTATGTGGAACAGATAAAGACACCAAGTTGTTCCATCCATGATGGATATTAGAAGATGGTAAAGAATTAACTAGAGATCCATTTCTTGAGCAGTAGTTGGATTTCAAGTGTCAAACCTCATTAGTTACTTTATTGGGGTAAAAAAATAAATCAAAATCTCACTGGATGCTTGAAGAGGTCAAGGATAGTCACAAAATATTCAAAAGTCATTGCCATTCAGGAGTGGCATGCAAATGCTTTTCTATCTAAGCTTTTTTTTCTTTGGTTGGGTTTTTTGCCAGTTGTAATTGCACACTTATTCTCTCTGATTGAAAGGGATTAGTCCTTGCATTTAGATATTTGATAAATGAAGTCAAGATAATGAACCTCAGCTGAAGGTGGTAACTCAAGGGTAATTCAGTCAAACTGATACATCATGGACTTCTGCTGCCCATTAAGTGCTCAACTGTGCAATAGCTGATGCCTTGGAGAATCAGTCTTGGGGAAATCAAATTGTCCATCTAGCTGGATCACAAAGATGTTGTGACTTTATAGAAACTGTTGCCAATAAATCAATTGTTCTGATAAAATACTCCAAGCTAAAGCAGATCAGAGAACTTGGAACCTTTTTCCTCTCTTATTTTTTTTTCCCTTTTGCTAAAGTTTTCCTAGGCTGTTTCACCACACACTCTCCTCTTTGGGATAAATTCTGTTTTTTCAATGATTCTGCAATTCTAGGTGAAGAAGCACGTGCGCAGTTTCCATTCAGAGAAGATTTACCAGTGCACAGAATGTGACAAGGCTTTCTGCCGTCCCGACAAGCTGCGGCTCCACATGTTGCGGCACTCGGACCGCAAAGACTTCCTGTGCTCCACCTGTGGCAAGCAGTTCAAGGTGAGATGGCTCTTGACTGGATCATTCCCTGTACAGGTGGAGAACACCATTCTTTACTCTCCTTCAAGTAGAAAAGCTCACGTTCTTCAAAGTGGAAGGAACTTGACGTGTAAACACGCTGGGCTTGCCTCCACGTTGCATGCGCTGCGTTGTCATCTGTGAGCTGTGACATTAATTTCTGATGGACAAGGGGCAAGCTCTGCTGTGAGAGCTTGTGTCATCTATGGGATCTTATTTCTAATAATTTAACAGCAGAGGAAGCTTCATCTGCTCATTGAGAACTGGGTCATTACACAGTTGAGATGCCAGGTGCTTGGGCTGTATTGCTTTTATCAGTTTAGTGAAAAAAAACTTCTTGCTGATATGGATTGATAATATTCCTGGTTGAGGTGCCTGTGTCCATGAGATGCACATGGTCAGCTCATGACATCCAGATACTTTTCCAGATCCCTCCAGTACAGAGGGAGCAGGCTGTGAGCCAGGTAAACTGCAGTGCCAGCAGCCTTCTCCTTGTCACTTAGTTTCTTAGGGGATACTGAGGGATTGGATGCTTTTGGGTGAAGCAGCACATTCTGGACAGTGTGTGTGCAGAGAGGCTGGATTGCATCAGGAAAGTAGGTTCAGTACCATTGTAGGACTTGAGGTCCTCTGTCAAGAGCATAATTGGGTGCAAGTTTCCAGCTGTACAGAGTTGAGCATTAATATTTTAGATAAATTCAAAGGAAAAAAACAGAGTGAAGGGATTTGCTCTCACTGGGGCTGCTAAACCAGCATTAGTTTGGCTACTGCTTTTGTAGCTGAAGCAACCTCGGCTTGGTTTGAAGGATAAAGCAAAGCCCAAAGAGTTCCTGCTGAGCTGTCCAACACTGAGCATTCAACCCTACCTGAGGGCAGCACTGGAGAGGAAAAGCCAAAGAGATCTCTGAACAACTTGGGTCGTGGCTCTTCCTTGTACAGGCAGCGAGGCAGTAAGCGATGCTGATCTCTTTCTCCCTGGTTTGCTCTCTCCCCAGAGGAAGGACAAGCTGCGAGAGCACATGCAGAGGATGCACAACCCCGAGAGGGAGGCCAAGAAAGCCGATCGGATCAGCCGCTCAAAGACCTTCAAGCCTCGGATCGCTTCGACCGACTACGAGAGCTTCATGTTCAAGTGCCGGCTCTGCATGATGGGCTTCCGCCGGAGGGGCATGTTGGTGAGTCTCTGCCTGCTCCAGCTTCTCTGACAACTTCTGTACTCCATTTGGATGAATAGTTAGGGAATAAATCACAGAATCACAGAATGTCAGGGATTGGAAGGGACCTTGAAAGCTCATCCAGTCCAATCCCCCTGCCAGAGCAGGAACACCTGGATGAGATCACACAGGAAGGCATCCAGGTGGGTCTTGAATGTCCCCAGAGAAGGAGACTCCACACCCTCCCTGGGCAGCCTGTCCCAGGGCTCTGTTACCCTCACAGTAAAGAAGTTCCTTCTCAAATTTAAGCAGAACCTCCTGTGCTCCAGCTCACACCCATTGCCCCTTGTCCTATCATTGGACATCACTGTGAAGAGCCTGGCCCCATCCTCCTGACACTCACCCTTCAGATATTTATAAACATTAATGAGGTCCCCCCTCAGCCTCCTCTTCTCTAAGCTAAAGAGCCCCAGCTCCCTCAGCCTTTCCTCATCAGGGAGATGCTCCACTCCCTTCATCATTTTGGTGGAATTCCAATGGTTGGAGCACAAGGATGCTGTGAAACTGGGAGAATTTTGTAGCTGAGTTGAGATTGTATGGGGTTTTTTTTAAAACCCTGTGTCTTGTCTCTTCAGCAGACGTGTGCCTTTGTATTTCACTGCCTGTGTTCTATGTCTGGTTGTCACCACCGTGTCTCAACACTAATGCTGATGGATGTGTAACATATTCAGCAGAACATGAGATTAATGTATTGCCCAGTTCAGCCTCACTGCCTCAGTTTTCCTGACTGTCCTGCCTATTTATTTTTGTTTCTCCTCTTCCTGAGGGGCCTCTCCTGGCCATGCCCTGTAACTGCCACTGTGCAGAGGGTGTTACACAGCAAGAGACTTTATTTGCAAGTATTTCATGAGGGTTGTGTTCCCTGCTAGCAAAAGCTTCCCTGGGTAGAGGTCCTTTACATTACCCCACTCTCAGCTGTAAGAGAGTTCTGGCAAGCTATTTTAACTCTTCCTGTCTTATTTTAATTAGAGAAACTGTAAATGAGATCTAGCAAGACCATGTTTTAACTTCACTGACTGTGAATGCACAAGAACTTTTGCAGCAGCAAATGCTTCTGGTGCTGCTGGCTAGCAGCATTATCATTTTGGTTTGGTTGTTGTCTGTGTCTAGGAGGAAAAGCAATTGCTTGGCTTTCATCTGTAATATGCTTTCTTGTTCTCTTTGTTTCTTTCTCCTAAGGTGAATCATTTATCAAAGAGGCATCCAGACATGAAAATAGAAGAGGTGCCAGAGCTCACATTGCCCATCATCAAACCAAACAGAGATTACTTCTGTCAGTACTGTGATAAGGTATGTAAGGAAGTTACCCCTCAGCAAGTAGCTCAGTCCTAGACCTATATGCAACCAATTTGTCTCTGCATAGAAACATCTGGCAGGCTTTGTAGCTTTTTTTGAGGTGTTTGCCAGTAACATTTCTGCAGCACTATCCAAAAGAAATTAAGATGCAATGCACTTAGGCCAAGGCAGCTGAAAACTGTGGTTCTCTTTTTCTGCTGTCTTTGGAGTTGGTAAAACATCAATTACTATGATCCAGCAAGCAGTCACCCACCCTTAGACCCCACTTTTTGCAACCCAGGGCTAAGTTTTCTGTCTGTCTCTAATTCCTGAACACTGATTTATTTTGCTTTCTGTATCACTTCTAAAAGTTAGTCTTTAACTGCTTTTATTTTAAGCTGCTTATTTAGTCACATGCCAGTAATTCCCAGTGTTCAGTGGAGCCTGAAGCTGCTTCTGCACTGCCTTTGGGTTCCTGTTCTTACTCCCTGGCTTTGGCTTGTTATGTATGAGGGCCTTTAACAGGGAGTATATTTTGACTGACTGTTCTTATCCTTAGTACATTCTTCCATGATGCCTCTGTCCTTTTGTTTAAAGGGGAAAAATAAGGAATAATTTTTCTAATAATATTATAAAGTGTTTGATATGCCTAAGAAGTCAGAATTTAAAAACATGTTTGTTGAAGGCTATTAAATCTGCTTGTCTTATACAAGAGTGAAGACATCAACCTTCATGACAAATTAACACTGGACAAATTACGACTTTGGTGATCAGTGGCTTCTCTGACATTTGATCTCTTAAGTATCAGGCAAAAAAGGTTTTCCTCTTACTTTCATGTCTTGCTTTGATGCTTTTTTTTCTGCCATACATGTTCTCAAATGGCTTCTGCATGCTACACTGATTAAACACTGGAAGGTATATGTATATTCATGAATTGTGTTGTAATTGTTTGGGGCTTTGACAAAGCATATTGTCTAAAGCAACGTGCAGACTTTCCAGATAAAGATGATTAGTAGCAGTTTTCTGTGCTGACATTGGGATTATACCATTTTCATTCCCAATCTTGACCCTGCAGGTGTACAAGAGTGCCAGTAAACGCAAAGCACACATCCTGAAGAACCATCCTGGTGCTGAGCTACCTCCAAGCATCCGGAAACTGCGCCCTGCAGGCCCAGGAGAGCCAGATCCCATGCTGAGCACCCACACCCAGCTGACAGGCACCATAGCCACCCCTCCAGTCTGCTGTCCTCACTGTTCCAAGCAGTACAGCAGTAAGGTGAGGGGGTTGTTTCATAGCCTCAGAAGAAATAATCTCTCTGGTGATGCTTTTTTACCACAGTCTGTTATCTGTCAGACAGCAAGCAGAGCTCTTTTAGTGTGAGTCAGAGTGCTGGTTTCATGCTGTGTGCTGACAATACAGGCACAGCCTGCTTTGTTTTATGGCAAAAAGGTTTCCTACATAGAGGGTGTGAGCTTGAAAGAGGAAACAGAAATGTTATCAGAGTGCAGTCACAAATGGGAAGGCTTGGAAACTGCTCCCTGAGAGTGAAAAAGGAGAGGAGTAGGGACATAAAATGCAGAGAAGTTGACTTCTGGAAAAGGTCCTCACAATATTTGGCTGTGTTGGGATAAAAAGCCTGCAGGCTGTGATGTTTGGGGCAATATTTCAATATCAGATAGCTCTACTCAGCAGCAACGTGGTGATCCTTGTGTCCTTTCTGACCAGAGCATCCCATAGTGTGAATCTTGATGCTCTCTTACTGAGGGGCAACTTAAAAGCCTCAGTCTGCAGGGCTGTTGGATTCCAGCTGGCCTGAAGCAGAGTTGCTGACCATCTTTCTAAGGCTCTTTTCCATCTCTCTGTAGACAAAGATGGTACAACACATTCGCAAGAAGCACCCGGAGTTTGCTCAGCTCCCTAACGCGATACACGCTCCCCTGGCCACGGCTGTCATCAGCTCCACGCCTGCTGTCCTGACAACTGACAACACTACTGGAGAGACTGTTGTGGTAAGGATTCAAGATCCAACCAGTGGAGGGAAACAAAGAGAACAGAAGCCCTCTGGTGTAGTAGTCATAGTGTTTATTTGGCAGCCATCCTTTTAAAGGATGCGTTAGGACATTATTTGAGATCACTTCTGTTCCTGAATCTGTGTGTTGGAGTTTTGATTTGCCAGAAACTTATGTGTTTCTCTTTTTGGAGCTCTAAGGATTTGTCTTTTTTCCCTTTATTCCCTTCTTTCATTCAGACCCACATGCTACCAACTCCACATCATTCTTTCACACACACCTAATTAACTCAGGAATACAAGTCTCATGAGTTTTCACTGGGGCTGTTCTCTTGAGGTGCTTGCAGCTCTTGGGATCAAGAGGACATGTTTAACCACGAGGACTGGATCAGACTGTTCAGAGGAGTCCAAAATCTTTCTGTAATACTTTAGACAGTGCAGAACTGAGCAATATGGACCTCCAGTGGCTCATCTCTCCACTGTTCATACATTCAGGTGTTACAGAGTGAAAGCTGAAACTAGAAAATCAGTCTTGTATCTTTTAATAGTGCTAGGATGCTGCATAGTTTTTAAAAATAACTTAATAACCACAGATTAAAACTTCCTATTTGAAGACTGAACTGGGTAAAAGACAGTTTTGCTTGAAAATGGGCAGATTCAAGCAGGATGCTTTGTAAACCTGATTAGTGAGGTGCTGAATGTCTTTATACACTTTAGAAATAGTGTTGTCAAAAAAAGTCTCACTCTGGCAGGTGAGGAGGAAAGGTAGAATACACCCCAGAAGCACTTTTTGCTGTGGAAACTTCAGTGTAAGTGTAGATTCAGTGTGATGGAAGAACTACAATCTTGCAAAAATATTCAGTCCAGTAGACAATATGGGATGATGGTCTGTGTTTCTCTCTCTCTCTACCTGCTCAGACAACAGATTTACTGACACAAGCAATGACAGAGATATCCCAGACCCTCACAACAGACTATCGAACACCCCAGGGGGATTACCAGCGAATCCAGTACATCCCTGTGTCTCAGGCCACTACTGGCTTGCAGCAGCCTCAGCACATACAGCTGCAGGTTGTTCAAGTGGCCCAGGTGAGTAACTTGTGGGATTTGATGTGCTTTTGACCTCCTCCATATCAAGCTTGTGCATTCTTGGAGCTGTAGTGCTTGGAAGTTTAAGGAATACTTACCAAAAGTGGTGCAGACTACTTTTTACAGATAAATTAATAGATAATGCTTAGGGTTCCCATTGTAAGCATCGTGTACTGGGCATAAATAGTCTTGCCAGTCTTGATCAGGTTGCTGGAGAGACATAGCAACACAATCCTAATGAAGTTCTACCCATCTGGGCACCTTTGCTTGAGTTTGCTCTAGAAAGGTTTTCCAGCAGCTGGAAAAGTGGGCCAGTGGGTGACCCATTTTTGCAGTTGAGAAGACTGATTTGTACTTCCTTGTTCTCAGTGAGCCAGAGTCAAAATTTGGAAGTACAGAAAGCACTTGCTTTTTTTTTCCCCTTAGTATCATCTATTAGAATATTCATTCCCTATGATGCTCAACAGCCTCCTAAAAATAAAACCAGAGTGTAACTGGAGTGACTGAGCTGAGGTGAATAACTCAGGCAGCTGTAAGAAGTCACCATAGCCTTCAAATCCATTATGTGCTGGGTGAAGCTGAAACTACTGTGTGTTTGTGTTTGAACCTGAAATTCTGTGTTCTCTCTGGCCCCTCATTACTAATTAGGTTATGGATTTCATTAATAAAGGCTAAACAGCAGCCCCAGTTAATGGGGCCACAGACTGTGGCTGTTCCAACAATACAAGAACATGAATACTGATTCCTGCAGCTAATTTTATCAAGATCTGCGACTTGCAATTAAATTATTCCAATTGGTGTCATTAGCAGGTGTTGCTCCAAAAAAATCCTTTAATCAGTGAGACTCTGAGCACTTGCCTGGATACAGAGCTATGTCAAGCTGCAGTATCAGACATGCAGATCTTGAGTTTGTATACATGTTATAGAAAGATGCTTACAAAGAAGGATGGTCCAGTGGTTGACACTCATCCTGATTTTCAGACCCTTGGATCTGAGTCCAGGCTCTGCAGCAGACAGCTTGTGTGACCTTAGGCAAGTCCTTCCCATCAGTATCACTGAGATGAACCATCTCAGTGCCATTACATGTGTTAAGTGTATTTTTTTAATCTCCCAGGAGTGCACAGAAGGTAAACACAGGCTTGAACAGGAGTGCTCCATGGCTTAAGGCTCATACCTCATTGTTCCAGACCTTGTATCATGGAAGAGGTTTACACAACTCTTTCTGTTAAGAATTTGAAGTATTTTATATTTTTTTTAATTTATTTTTTCCCCCCACAGGCTACCTCACCTCACCAGTCCCAGCACTCCACAGTGGACGTTGGGCAGCTTCATGACCCCCAGACATACACCCAGCATGCTATCCAGGTGCAGCACATCCAGGTGACAGAGCCATCGCCAGCAGCTCAGTCATCATCACAGGTATTTCACTCTGCTCTTGCAGGGAATGGTTTCCCTACCAGTGAAGGGGAAAGGGATCTGGGAGTCCTGGTGGGCAGCAGGATGGCCATGAGCCAGCACTGTGCCCTTGTGCCCCAGGCACCCCAATGGCATCCTGGGGTGCATTAGAAGGGGGGTGGTCAGTAGGTCAAGAGGTTCTCCACCCCCTCTGCTCTGCCCTGGTGAGGCCACATCTGGAATATTGTGTCCAGTTCTGGGCCCCACAGTTCAAGAAGGACAGGGAGCTGCTGGAGAGAGTCCAGCACAGAGCCACCAAGATGATGGAGTGGAGCATCTCCCTGATGAGGAAAGGCTGAGGGAGCTGGGGCTCTTGAGCTTGGAGAAGAGGAGGCTGAGGGGGGACCTCATTAATGTTTATAAATATTTGAAGGGTGAGTGTCAGGAGGATGGGGCCAGGCTCTTCTCAGTGGTGTCCAATGGTAGGACAAGGGGCAATGGGTGTGAGCTGGAACACAGGAGGTTCTGCTTGGATTTGAGAAGGAACTTCTTTACTGTGAGGGTGCCAGAGCCCTGGGACAGGCTGCCCAGGGAGGGTGTGGAGTCTCCTTCTCTGGAGACATTCAAGACCTGCCTGGATGCCTTCCTGTGTGATCTCATCTGGGTGTTCCTGCTCTGGCAGGGGGTTGGACTGGATGAGCTTTCCAGGTCCCTTCCAATCCCTTGCAGTCTGTGATTCTGTGATACCAGCCTGCTCAGCTGGCATGTTACATCTGCTGATGTAGGGGAGAGACTTTTCTATGTAATTGAAAGAATTACACATGAAATGACTCTCAAATGAATATCTGAGATGATTAGGTAGTTCCCAGATGTTCCTAGGGTGCATGGGGGTGTTTTGTTGTCTTTTTCTTTGGGGTTCTTGTTGTGGTTTATTTTTTTTAACAGTGTACAGAGATAAATGGCTGGGAGCAGAAAAATTTTCAGCTTAAATCACATTAGAGAATTGAAAGAGGTAAATGGAAACTGACATTCCTCAAATACTTGAAGTTCAGCTCTTCATGCTGTTGGGTAGTGTTTAGCTTCTCATCTCAGTTCTCTGCCACAGACTTGCAATGTAATCTTCAGCAAGTAATGTCTGTATTTCAGTTTCCCCAGAGTAAAATGAGAGAGAGGAGAGCTTTGCAGTTCTTGTGCTTGATATGCTGTAGAAACTCCCCTTTATTTTTGTAGAAATACCTTTATCAAGGTAAAACTTAATAAGAATATTTGTAACAGTACAAAGATATTGAATACTCAGTACACTGAGAACACTTATTGTCTTCTTTTCTTTTTCCCCTAGGTTGGGGGTCAGCCTTTGAGTCCCTCCTCACAACAATCTCAGCAGGAACTCAGCCCCTCGCAGATGCAGACAGCTACATCTACACCAAACCAAGCCCTCCAGCAGCAGCAGGGGTCTTCAGTCCAGCACACATATCTTCCCAGCACGTGGAATTCATTTCGGAGCTACTGTAAGCACCAGCAGCAGCTTTCACTAGTAGTCTGGCTAGTGTGTGGGACTAGGATGTGCTACTAAATGGGATAGTATTTTCAGAGCTCATTAAGCTTCATGATTAATATTCATAGAGGTCTAAGAAGATAAACAGCTTTAGACAAATGAAACTGGTTGTTTTCTTCTGTAAGTCCATAATACCTGGTGTGGGCAGGTAGATTGTTCCTTATCCCAAAGGACTTGCATTCAGCAAGTATCCATGTGTTAAATAGCAGCTTGTTCAGATTTGAATGGATGCTTGAAAGAATGGTATAGAAGATGAGGGTGACCTGAAATGATTTCTCATGTCCTTGCAGCTTTGGATGGTAGTTCTCTGATTTCTTGGGCAAGAACAGGATGTGTTTTCTAGGCATGAAGTGGCAAATCTGCAGCTGCCATAATTCTGGGGCCTGTAGAGTTTTATGAGACTTTACATTACTTGATTTTTCTATGCAACAACCACTGTTGTTTCAGGTTTGAAATGTTACTGACATCAGACATTATCTTTCAAGGTAGTCTTTGAAGTTGACTGAAGGTCTTGATCTTCCAATTTTCATTTTTTAGCATCTGAGATTCAGATGATGACCATTCCCCAAGGCCAGTACGTGATCACAGAGACTGCTGTAGGTACACCAGTCACCACTGTCAACACAGGGCAAGTGAAAGCAGTTACTCAGGTAAGGAAAATAATCATGACAAATTTGGTTTTTGTTTTTGTTTTTAAATCTGAAATAATATATCAGGTTTAAAGCTTTCAGTTTGAAGGTTACAGGCATGCCCAAGTGATGACTGGGACACTGAGAGCAGAGAATAATTGTGGACCTAATGAGGACTGCATGGTCTAAAAGGGCATTGGCTTTCTGTAACACTTATAATGAGTTTCCAGTTGGGCAGAATCTATAAGCAAAACAGCTAAGAAATTATATATGTTGTGTCATAAGCTAAGGAGAAAAGTGCTTCTGTTCAAACCTAGTAATTTTGTAAACTTTAGGTTACAAAGGACAGGAAAGAAACTCATGATCTTCAAGAGATCTATTTTTTTCTTTCTTTAAATGAAGTTGCATCATATTCCTTTATGTGGGGATTACAAACAGTTTTCTACATCTGACAGTTTACAAGGTCCATGCTGTCTGGCCCTATATGTATGGACTCCTTCAGGTTTAACTCAGCCATATTTGCAGGAGAAGGTATGATTTAGTAGTATCAGTTAGTCTTAAAAATATTAATGACTAAGCTGTATCCATTAAACCAAATTTCAGAACAATTTCTGGCAACATTATGATAACTTTCTGTTATCCATAGGGTTCAAAGTAAGAAAGATTTTCTGCTATCTTACCTAGTAAGCAGTCCAGCAGAAGGAGGCAAGCTGTTGTACTGCCTTGATGTTGGACACTGAAAAACTTTCAGAATAGTTGTATTAAGAAATTGTATTAAAAATTGCTATTTTAATTCATAGTGCTGGGTTAATTGTGTCAGTAGTTTAACCATTCATAAGCTAACCAAAAGCAAAGTAGTCCAATGTGCTTCAAAACAAAGGGCAAGGGTTATTTTGCTCTCAAATTCATTTAAATGAAATAAACTTTACTTCAAAATTCCTTGTTCCTACTAAAATATCTTCCAGCACAGCAACAGGAAAGTTACAGACTATTAGAACAGAAAAGTTACAGAAGATACAACAATTACTACTTAATTTTATTGTATATTCTCCATGCAGACTCACTATGTGATCTCTGAAGGTCAGCCTGACCTGGATGTCAAACAGAACTCTTCGCTCTCCAGCGAGGTGCAGGTGGGTGTTTCCCAGCCACCAACCCACACAGATCCTTTGGAATCACCAACGAGCAGTCAGCAGCAAACCACCCAGTACATCATCACCACCAGCACCAACGGCAGCGGCGGCAGCGAGGTGCACATCGCGAAACCGAGAACTTTCTCAGCAGAACACGAATGAAGAAGCTTTACGGTGTCACTTGTCACCTCCCCTGAAAGCCCAGATCTATGGGTGTCCTGGAAGCTCAGTATGTTTTAAAGTATATGCTCACTTAACTTCAACTAAAATCTTGGAGCTCTTGTTAATGCTTTAAGAGGGTTTCAGTCCCCTGTGACCACAAAGTACCCTCAAAATCCTTCCAGGATGCCGTTTTATGCAGCTTTTAACAAAAAGGACAAGAGGAGAAGTGAAACCTCTGCTTGCTCTGGACTTTATTTTTGGCATGTCTGCTGACTCTTATTTTTTTTCCTTTTTGGAAGTGTCTCCAGTAAACAACTTTTAATTTCAATTGTATGGGAAAAAGCTTGCCTAGCTGGCAGGTTATGTTGTATGTATATTTTTCATAGGAGCCATTAAGCAGGAGGACATCATGTAAATTGCAGAGTATGGCAGAGCTGCTTCCTGCATCTTTTGTTTCAGCAGCCAAGGTGAAAGGGAGTTTTCCAGCTCAACATGAGCAGACTGCCTGGAGAAAAAGAGCAGCAGCAGCAGCACGATGGCTCCTTCCATACGTGTGTGGTGATGGATTTAACAATGAAGCTGTGAAGATGTGCTGAAGCAGTCTATTAAATTATTATTTTTCCACCCCTTGAGAACTGTTTACATGTTGTCTGCTCTGCCCTATTTTACCATGCAGTTACAGAAAGAAGGAAAAGTGCAGTCTTAAACCCCCGTGTCATGTGGAACAAACTGATCAAAATCATAGTAGCACATAAGGGTAGGACAGAGCCACTGTTACCTCTTTTCCCTTCCAGCATTTACAGGGAAAATGTCCTTTTTTTCTTTTTCTTGCCTGTAAACAAACTCAGCTGAGCCTGTACAGCAGCTTCTGTTGTGACCTAAAGGTAGTTGTGCCAGGAGAAAAATGAGGGTACAGGAGCACACCTCTCTGAAGACACAGGGTAATTGTCTCTGTTGCCACCTCATAGTGGACATTATTATTTCTTTTTTCCCTTGAAGACTGAATGGAGAGTTGGTTACTCTGATTTTTTTTTTATTATTTTTTTTTCCAAATAACCCTGTTAAAAATGCACTGTTCCATAAAATGACCAGCCCTGGACTCAGGAAACAAAGAAACATGCTAGTGGACCACTATTTATAGGACACAGAAAGCTGTCTGTGTGGGTTGCCTGCTTTGGTAGACCTGGTCTATGTACAGAATTTATGTTTCATTTAGGGACCAGGAGAAAGGGAAAAAGCGAAGGTTTATCTTTTAAAGGCAGTGGTTGGTTTTTGGTTTTTGTTTTTTATTTTTTTCTGACATAATTCTCCTTCATGGGTATGGTTGGTTGGTTATTTAATGCATTCTGGTATTTGCAAGAATATGATTACAATTCCACTGACTCCCGAGACACTGTGTATGTCTAAACCTCTCCTCACTGCCTGAAAACTCATCCCAGAATGTCTGTGCATCACAGGATGATACATTTATTTATAAAACGAAAGCAAAGAAGGATGTTTTGTCTTAATGGCCCTTGAGACTCAAGAACTGAGAGGGGTTTTGATTTTTTTTTCTTTAATTTGTTTTCTCTTGTGCTGCACTGAGTGTGAATATGAGACTCTTTCCATAAGTATTCCCACGGATTTAGATGAGGATTACACATGTGAGTAATGCTACAGATGTTTACAGGTTGTGGTTTCAGACCTCCTGGAGTTTAAAGCTCTTGGACACTTAAGAACTCCACACTCAGACTGGACAAGAGAAAGTCTGGTGGCTCGTGGGCAAAGCCTTGTAGCAGGTATTGCTTTGGTAATTAACATATCCGTTAATACAGTGTGGAAATAGTGACTGTGTGTGGTAAAATAAATCAGATTTGAAGTGCTGGCCAGCTCAGAACTGTGTTGAGGTAGCTTTGAAGTAATTTGCCATCAAGTGGGTTAATTTGTGCCTGGGATTGAGCTTCTCTTGCTGTACTACTGTACTGGGGCATTAACGAGATTGGTAAAGTTAATGAGGACCAGAGCTCCTGTTGACAGTGATGAAGGTCTTTAAATTCAGTGGATTTGGGAGCTCATTGACTGCAGTTCCAGCTAATTCACTTGGATTATTCAGTCATGGTGCTGAGGGCTTCTGAATTTATGACCCAAGGAGTTGAGATGTCATTTGTGTGGGAGAAAGGGGATTTTTTTTTTCTTTTGTCTTGGCTGGCTTTAGGCTGCTAGGTTATTTAATAACGAGTCAAAAAATGGTATGAGCAATAGGAAAAGAGGAGACTTGGTATTTTAAACTCTTAAAAGGTCTGTAGTCTTTACACATGAACACCAAACTTTTTCCCCCTTAACGATGTTGTAGGTGTGGGGAGGGGGTTTAAAAACTATTTTGCTCTCTTCACCTTTGATGGAAAGGATCCCAGACTGTGAAGACACTTGTACCCGTTATTTAAAGCTGAAAACTACGAGGTGTTTGAACTCAAATCTTCCTTATCAAAGTTTTTACTCAGTACCCACGTGAAGCGATTCACAGCGTCCCAAGTTTAATGAAGCATCCCTGGAAAAGGAATTCTCATGAATTTTTCCTTCCCTAGGAACTACAGTGATTGCCCAGATGACAACAACAAAAAAAGACAACAGTTTGCATGGATTTTTTTTTTTTCCCTGATTTCTGCAGTGCAGAAGGTAGAGGATTTATTATTATTTTTAAACCAGAACACCCCAAAGATGTCATGTCAACTCTGGAGTGCAAGGGAGGAAGATGAGCATGGCAGCAGGCTCCTCTGAGGGCTGACACTGCTCCTTGCAGGCATTTTGGGTTTGATTTTTGTATTTTCTTCGTGGAAAAAGAAAAAAAGAAAAAAGAAAAAAAAAAAGTACCCTAAATTTGCACCTCTTGGACTGCTCGGGCTGTTTTGCTCTGCCCCTTCTCTTATTTAATTGTGTATGTTTGTTGTACATTCGGTGACTGTTCTTGTGTTCAGAGTCTTGTGCAACTTGGCGGATGTAAAAAAAACAAACAAAAAACCGAAATAAATCTTTTTTCTTTTTTTTTAAAAAAAACAACGAACAAACACATTTGTGCCGAATTATTTGCTCACGGAGGGCATGGAGGGCGGCGAGTGAAACACCATTTCGTCCTTCTCGGGGTATAAACGTGATGAAGGGCGGGGTGGCGACAAGGAGAACGCCCCGTCCGGCCGGTTACCGCCCTGAGGGCGGAAAATGGCGGCCGCCGCCTCCCTCAGGGGAGACGCGCCATTGCGCAGGCGCGGGGAGGAGACCGCCAGCGCGCAGCTGCGCCTTCCGCCCTTCCGGTGCGGGCAGCGTGCGGGGGCTTCCCGCCCCCCGGGGCCCATCGCTCGCTGCCGGGGCTGTGGGGAGCGGAGCGGTGCGGTGCGGGGCGGCGGCGGGGGAGCGGCCTCTCTCCGCGGGGTGCTCCCCGCCTTCGTGCTCTGGGTGGGTTGGGGGGGGGAGGGTGGCGGGGAAGCGCTGTCGCGACAAGACGCCGGTGTCAGGCCCAGAGCCAGCGTAGCGGGTATGAAATATGCCTTTTATTTATTTTTCTCTTGTGATTTCTTACTATTTTAACTGTTTATTTATGTATTGGTTTTTGTTAATTTATTCCCTGCGGTTTAGACGTTTTCCTCCCAGCCTAAAGCTTTATCCAAATAATACTTGAGGGGAACAGGGCTTTGGGCACATTCAACCTGAGGGGAACAGGGCTCTGGGCACATTCAACCTGAGGGAAATCCCACCTGAGGCCCGTTTTCCACCTTAAAACCACTGTCAGGATTTAGATGTCATTTTTCTTAGTTTTTAACTCTATGGATAACAGTTCTGCAGGTGGAAAGTGAAGTGAAATGGGTCACCAGTGCTTCCCAGTCTGTACCAGCGCACAGTACATGCTGTCTGGAGAAGCATTCCTCTGTTGACATGTCTTCTGTTGTAACTGAGCAGTAAATTAATGTGATAATATCTTAAATATTTAATGTTCTGGTTCCATTGCTTTACATTAAACAACCACTTAATCAAACACAACTTCTCAATCATTCCTCAGCTCTAGATTGTACCTAATTTTGTGATTTTTTCAGAGGTCCCTTCCAACCCAAACCATTTTACGATTGTTTTTGGTTGTTAAAGGTTCTTGCTGCTGTTTGTTCAGGAGCAGGCGAGGGTGAAGGATGGATTCTCTGGATCATATGCTCACGGACCCCTTGGAGCTGGGACCCTGCGGGGAAGGAAATGGCACGCGCATCATGGAGGACTGCATGTTGGGTACCACCAGGGTCAGCCTGCCTGAGGACCTTCTGGAGGATGTGAGTAGTGATAAGAGACTTTACCTTCTCACAGCTTCGATAAACAGCATGTTTAACTTGCTTTTTGGGGCTTACAGAGCAAACTGTAAAGAGGGGACGTGTTTCTGACTGTCCTGGAAAAGATGTCAAAAAGGGCTTTGATTAATCTGAGGAAAATATCTTTAAAACCATTCTGTTGCCTGCTTTTCCTAAATAACAGTCTGTCTAATTTTAAAACTGCCTTTGAGAAAGTTTTGTTTGTTAAAAATTTTGAATTTGTTTTCTTGTGGCCAATAGTATCATTAATTTCCTCATCTTTCTTCCTTTTGCTCTGTTGTTTTCTGCATTTAGTGTGGGACAGTCTCTGGTCTTGTATTTTTTTTGACCACAGAAAGCCTTCAGGGCTAGAGAATTGTCAAGGACGCAGATGCATTTTCCTCACTATTATTTTTTGCTTTCTTTAGCCTGAGATCTTCTTTGAAGTTGTCAGCTTGTCTACGTGGCAGGAGGTGCTGACAGATGCACAGCAAGACCACCTAAAAAAATTCCTGCCTCATTTTCCTGAAAACAACCGAGAGCATCAGAACAAACTCATCTCTGCTTTGTTCAGTGGCGAAAACTTCCGCTTCGGAAATCCACTGCACATCGCCCAGAAACTCTTCCGAGGTTAGTGAGTGTAATGATAAACTGTTGTGTCTTTTGGGGGGTTAAGTTCTTAACTAGCAGTTGATGAAAACTAAAGTGTTTTTTTATCTCTTTCTTCCAGATGGATACTTTAATCCTGAAGTTGTGAAATACCGGCAGCTCTGCTTTAAGTCCCAGTACAAACGCTACCTGAGCTCGCAGCAGCAGTACTTCTACCGCCTGCTCAAGCAGATCCTCGCTTCCCGCAATGTCAGTCTCTTCAGGGTGTGCTCAGCACTTTCTTGTGTCCTGTCATGAATAGGTTGTCTTCACAGCACATGGGCTTGGTATTTGTGCATTCACAATTCTTGGAGGTCTTTTCTGTTACTGAATGCTGCGTTTCTGGTTTTCCCTGGGCCTCTGTAGTATTTGAGGACGCTGGTAACATTGTTAGTTTGCAGATTGCTGGTTTTGAAACTCTCATAGCTCTTGCTTGTGTCTTTTCCATGCTCACCTTGTCCCCCACTTCCTGTATTTGCCCCTTTACACCTTCCAGTCCTATTAAGAAATCATTCTGCCTTTGTTTTTTGCCCTTTCTGTCATTGTGAAACACATAAAGTTGCTAAACAGTTGTATGAATTCCCCAGCTTCACTGGAGACTGGTATAGAATAGATATAAAAGCCATATTCTGATGCCTGTAAATCCCTGAGGAAGTTTTCCTCTCTGGATGCTCTTGTCAGCTAATTGCCATCAACTGAAACGTCTTCATTGTAGATACTTGTTCGCTTATCGTTTCATGACGCTTAGATGTTGAAACATATGGGATGTATGGATGAAGATGAAAGCCTGTCCTTATAAAATTCCCCATGGTCCTATGGGAAAAGGAATATGGAACTGTGTAGGAAGTTTTTTCTTCTGTAGCCATAAGGGGTAAAATGTTTAAGAAAACAAGGAGACAGTTATTCTGTGTCTGTGTGATGTATTTGGCCTGGAAACTGCATGAGTGGGTCTCAGACCCATAGTTACAACCACCCACATAAAATTGTATGTGCAGATGGAAGTGCAGGAATTTCTCCTTGCTTTTCCCCCTCCCCTTTAAATGGTGGTCTAAAATGCTGGCTTTAAAATCTTGTAGGTGGCAGCTACTGATAGGTTTTAAGGATTATCATATAAAGAACTGAGTTGCTAACTGCACTACATCCAAATATTAAACTTGCTGAAAGTATATGAGTTGGGCTTGTCTGTTTTAGCTTACAGTGAGATAGCTCATGTCATGTGTGTCTCATCTTCCAGCACTTGCTGGATTTAGCTCGGAAAGGAGGCCCTGAGATGACCCTGAGGAGGAGGCACTTCCCACCGACCCACGACACAGAAGAACGAGACAAACGGACACATCGGCGCTACCTGAAGATCCTGAGGGAAGTGAAAGAGGAGTGTGGAGATACCACCTTGTCTTCTGATGAAGAAGGTAATGCCCTGGACTGTTGCACTGATTAACAGCCTAGTCTTCAACTGAGAGTTAAAGGGAAAAAAAAATCAGTGGGATTCTGAAATTCCTAGGCACAGGAATTCATATTTACAGACTTTGCTTTACAACCTTTTATTTTAAAGGTCCCAAATACAGACAGTGCTCTCTATTTTATCCTTCTGTACATAGAAAAATATGCTTGATTACTCCAAAAAACTATTTGCACTGAGGATTTTTAAACTGTTTAAGCAAGTGGCTTCTAAGTCAGCCTATGGTGAGAATTGTTCTCAGTTATACAGTGAAATTATGGGTATGGGCAGCTCTTGAGTCACTGCAACTTCATAAATTACTGATCTCCCTTTGCACTGCTTTGCTTGTGTAAGGAAATAAGCTTTGTTTCACCACTGAGGTGGCCTGAGTAGCAGGTGTGAGGACAGTGTCTTTGATAGAAGAATGGAAACTGGACTCTGGTTTTATCCACTGTGCTCTAATGAATGCAGAGGTGTAGAATTATGTAGGAGCTAGATCTTGGCAGAAATTAATTTATTTCTTTATTTTAGATCTAAGCTCCTGGCCTCCAAGTTCTCCAGCACGTTGTCCAAGTCCACCAGTTCCCCTGAGGGTGATCCCCACATTGTCAACCTTGGACATGAAAACAGCAGGTGAGAACCAGACTAGGGGTTGACAGGGATTTAGGGATGAGAATTACTTTGAGAGCCTGCAAGACATTAGTTGGAAAGTCTGTTGTTTCATGGGAAATCTTGTAATGCTTCATTTTTGCAGTCTCCAAAACAGTTAGCACTTTTCCCAGTTTATTTAATGTTTTCCTCCTTGGAAGGCTAGTGTTTTAACACAAGGATCTACAGTTTGTGTAACACTACTGATTTCTGTTGTTATATTTTGCCTTTAATGGTTGAAGCTTTGGCATAGTGCAGTTCAAAATATTGTAGTGTATGTGCCAAGGGAATCCCTCCTCAGGTTACTGTAACCAAGTCTGCAAACCCTTCATGCAGCACAGCTGGTTCTTGCTCCTTTTCACTCTATACTTCCATCAATAATGACATCTGATCACCCAAGGAAGTGGAAGAAAGTCTTGACAATAAATTGATTAAAAGAATGATATTTAAATGAGGAAAATTTAGTTACTGATATTTGGAGATTATTGAAGGTGGGAATGGATAACAAATGTTATTCTAAGAAGTCTGTAAAGTAACATTAATGGAAAACTCTACAAATAATCTCTGAATTGTTTTTTTTTTTGTTGCAGACAAGATAGAACTTGGGGAAAGTGATTTGAAGATGATGTTGAAGAAGCACCACGAGAAACGAAAACGTCAGCCTGTAAGATGTCAAGCGGTCTAGGGTGGTGGGACTGCATTCTATTTGTCTGTTAGCTGTTCAGGGTGCTTCTGGGTGACAAAATGAGTGCTACTTTTTTGTGTGCCACCACCCTGCAGCCCTTTATTGTAGCCTGTATTTAGTTGTCAGTGTATACGTGCAACTCCTGTTTATCTTTGTCTGTTTACAAGGATTCAGTCATTTTAGCAATGTGTTTTGGAGAAACAAGATTTTGGATTTCAGGGATAAAAGACTTTCAACTTCTATTACAGTAAATCACTTTATAAGCTGATCCTGGATAAGTTTGGGGTGTTTCAGTAGTTACTTATTTTCTCTACCCTTGTTGCTCTCAACACTTTGTCCTTTCCCCATTTTAATTTCTCTCCTGGTGTCCTGTAGGACCACCCTGATCTGGTCACGACAGACGTGACTCTGGAGGACATTATGACTCGAGTCAATGCTGGCAGGAAAGGTTCCTTAGCAGGTGAGTGGCTTGGAACATGGTATTTGTGCTCTGTGTGACGATGGGGTATCCTGTGTGTGCAGAAAGCTAAGGGTGAAGGTGGTCTCGATAGATTGTTGCATCCTCCTGCTCTTCAGATAGCTGGCTAACCACTCTGTAATTGTTTTGTGAGTTCTTCCCTTTCAGTTGCTCACAGACAACTCTATTTTCCACTGAAGGTGATTCCAGCTAATTGATGAAAGTTAATTTATATCTCTTCTAAGCAGTTACATTTGCCTTTCTAATTTCATACCTGTGGGTTTAAAAACGAGAGGTTTTCTATTAAAACAGAGGGGAAAAACTAAAGATTTGTGAAAGTGACTGGGAAGATGGAATGAGTGATGTGTGAATGAGTGCACACTGCATACACTTCTGAATATATGTTTAAATATATAGTTTATGACTCTGAAGTATAAGAAGCTTTCTAATTATTCTTCTTACCTTTTATCATACCTACAGCCTTATACGACCTTGCAACCCTCAAGAAAAAGGTGAAGGAAAAAGAAGATAAGAAGAAAAAAAAGCTGAAGCTTATTAAATCCGAGGTGGAAGATTTGGCTGACTCTCTTAGCACTGCAGATGGAATCCCACTCATGTCTCAGGATCCTTCCCCACTCCCTCTGTCATCTGTGAAAGAGGAGTAAGTGCTTCAGAGAGCCCTGAACACCTTGCATGGATGGAGGGAGCAACAGATGTCACAGCTCAGATTTTTGTGTGACTTTTGCAGTTTTTGTGCAGCTTGGGATGTGTGAAATGCCTGGTGTTTGTATATGAAGGTAAATATTTACTCAGGGAACTTACTCTGCTTGTGTTCTTTTTTGTTTGAAGACCTCTTGAAGAAATGAAACCATGCCTTGGAATAAATGAAATATCTTCCAGCTTCTTTTTCCTTCTTTTGGAGATACTGTTTCTGGAAGGACCTGCTACTCTCTCTGTGGTAAGGAACTACCCACTGATCTAGAAATCTTTGCAGAAAGCAAAATTAGGAACTAGAGGGTTTTATAGATACATAATAGTGATTATTCTCCTACTGTAAATTATATTAACACATAGATTATGTATTAAAGAAATGAAACCCTTTGGGATTGCGTACCACATTCTGTTTTAAACATATTTCATACATTTATTCAGTTGAATCTCTATGTCTTTCTGTTCCTGTCCTTTAGATCATGGTTAAATATATTCTGTGTATTAAGGGCAGAGATGGTGGGGAGGTTTTTTCCCCTTTTTGGTTATCTGAAATAGCATTCAGCAACAAGCATGAAATAGCATTTTGGTCTGTTATCTGAAATAGCATGTAATGGTTACTTGAAAAAGTCAGGTGATTTTTTTTTATATACATAATATTTTTGTCCCCTGGATGTGTTTAGCTGCTTTGTTTTCAATTAAAACAGTCATAAAGTGTGAGATCTTCAATAGAATATTTCTTTTTCCTCTTCAGCTTGAAGATAAGGTCCTAGATTGGCAATCTTCTCCTGCCAGCGCACTAAATAACTGGTTCTCCTTTGCCCCTAACTGGTCTGAACTGGTTTTACCTGCCTTGCAGTACTTGACAGGTGACAGCAGAGGTAAGAATGGCTGTTAAAAATACTAATGGTGCTTTTTACCTCAGTGCTGGTTTGTATTATAGCTCAAATCAACTTTTAATTCATCAGTACTGTGAATTGTTGACAGCATTTCTATGATAGGCTTCATGACTTACATTTCTTGATTGTGACAGACTTATTTTGCATGTGGATAGTAGATCAGACCCAACTTGATTCCTGAATGTGTGAAAACATGTGTGAAACTGCCTCTGGACAGTTTCTCCTGTTCTGATTATCTGCTTCAGGCGGTGTGTTTGAAGCAGGAAGAAATTAGTCTCTTCCCAGTGTGAAGACAACGTGGTTGTCTTCAGAGATGATGAAAACCAAACGAGATGATGCCCTGAGCAATCCACTGGAAACATGAAGTTGTCCCAGCTTTGACCTGGGGCTTGGAGCAGCGAAGCTTCACATGTTCCTTTCAAACTAAATTATTCTGTGGTTCTCATTTGCTTACTGGGAAGTTTTAAAGGGAGAAACGGTGTGGATTGTAGTGGCCTTTGCAGCATGGGTACTTAATGTTCACAGAATCCCAGAGTGTCAGGGATTGGAAGGGACCTCGAAAGCTCATCCAGTCCAATCCCCCTGCCAGATCAGGAACCCCTAAATGAGATCACACAGGAAGGCGTCCAGGTGGGTCTTGAATGTCTCCAGAGAAGGAGACTCCACACCCTCCCTGGGCAGCCTGGCCCAGTGCTCTGTCACCCTCATGGTAAAGAAGTTCCTTCTCAAATCCAAGCAGAACCTCCTGTGTTCCAGCTCACACCCATTGCCCCTTGTCCTACCACTGGACACCACTGAGAAGAGCCTGGCTCCATCCTCCTGACACTCACCCTTCAGATATTGATAAACATTAATGAGGTCCCCCCTCAGCCTCCTCTTCTCCAAGCTCAAGAGCCCCAGCTCCCTCAGCCTTTCCTCATCAGGGAGATGCTCCACTCCCTTCATCATCTTGGTGGCTCTGTGCTGGACTCTCTCAAGCAGTTCCCTGTCCTTCTTGAACTGTGGGGCCCAGAACTGGACACGATATTCCAGCTGTGGCCTCACCAGGGCAGAGTAGAGGGGAAGGAGAACCTCTCTTGACCTACTGACCACAGCCCTTCTAATGCACCCCAGGATGCCATTGTTCTCCATAATGCTGGGGGATACTGTCGATCCCAAACCCAGGAATAATCACTGTACAGTAACAGTTCCTGGTGCCTCATAGCAGGAACATGATCTCATCTGACAGCCTGTAGATTAAAAACTCGTTATCTTGTTCTTTTCTTGTGCTTGCACTGTTAACTCCAAGGTGCTTACCTTCCCTTTGGGCAGGTATAAATTTAGAGATGCACTTATATAATCACTTAAAATGCTTTGTCTCTCATGATGAATCCAACTCCACAGCTTGCATCACGACAGTAGGATTTTGGGGGGTTGGATGATTGTGTGATGTCTCTGATGTGCTCATTTTTCATTGTAGATGTTCCTTCCAGCTTCTCACCTTTTGTTGAATTCAAGGAAAAAACTCAGCAGTGGAAATTACTGGGTGAGTATCTTGTGTTCTTCTGTGATTTATACTATAGTAAAGGTGGGTTGTTTTCTCCAGGACTTTATTTTGAGCTGCTGCAGCCCAGAGAGAAAGACAAGCAGAGCTGTTAATTCATTGGTTAGGCCTTTTCTTTTAGCTGAGTGAAGATTTTTCTTGCATTCTAGGTTTTCACAAGACATCAGTGTCAGCAGCAGATGGAGAAGAAGTGAGCAGAGGCACTGGGCTTTATTTCTTTACGTTGCTGGCCTAACCTTGTTTATGTCACCCTTCAAATCTGTCTGAACACCTTAGAATTTTCCCTTCTGTGCAGCATACCTTCTGATTATTCAGAGTAATGATCAATTATTACAACTATAAATGAATTAAGTTTCTCTATGGAGCAAAGTGATACTATTCTTATTTTTAAAACTGGGAGCTAAAGAGAAAATTAATAATAAATATGCCCAGGCTCATGCTGAGTGACAGATTTCTTGTGTTTCTGTCTGTTCCTTTAACTGCTAGGCAGAATTTTCCTTTCTTAATTATAGCAATTCTAGTGATCATATTTGCAGGCTTAAACTGGAAGAGATTTAGAGTCAGGAGGCTATTTCTTTGGTCCCTTTCAGAGTCTTTAGATGTGATGTATACACGTGTTTCTGCTCATGGACTCAGTGACTGGGGTTACCTTGAAGAGTAGGACCCATCTGCAAATATCAGGTGGCTGTGTCTCAAACAGTATCTTGCCTGCTGTGCCAGGAGCTGAAGCACCATCCTTTGTACCAGAGTAGGGGAATAACTTGGATTTAGCACGTTCCTAAGCCTGGGTGTGTTCAAATATTGAAATCAAAGCATCTGTAAAGTGTGGAAAAATGCCTTGTGACTGGTGATGCACAGAGGTGGGAAGGGAGTGGGAGCTGACTGGGAAGTACAAGCAGCTGACTTCATAACAAATAAAAGGACTTCTCTTTCTTACTTTTTGATTTTTTTGAACTAGGTTCTTGCCAAGATCATGAGAAGGAATTGGCAGCACTGTTTCAGCTCTGGTTGGAGACCAAAGACCAGACTTTTTTCAAAGTGAGTCAGAAAAAAAATCACCTTCTAGCAGCACAAAACCTGAGTTATATCCAGCATTGACATTTCTTTGTTTTTGATAGGAAAATGAAGACAGCTCAGATGCCACAATGCCAGTTCCCAGAGTGTAAGTATATAATAATGCTTGAAAGCCTCTGCAGTGCATGCTAAAGCTGTGAAGGTTTGTCCTTGTGCCTCTGGATCTGGACAGCTGGTTGCTTAAAGTCAAATGATTTTACATCATGAGGCAGGAGGGAACTTGATAGTCTTGATCTTACACAAAGTTAGTTGATTTTTCCCCAAATTATGTCCTGATAACTCAATTATTTACAGTCCTTGCTTACCTTCACGTACTGTGTAGAGCCTGTTTTAAGATCTCTGCAGGCCTTATTTATATTATTATAAATGCTTTCAGGATTTGTTCAGAAGAATTTGCAGAAAGGATGAGGTAACAAATGGTTTGGGATGTTCTTTGGGATCGTTGTGAGCTCGTTGTTGCTCAGAACTGATGCTAACCTTTGTTTCAGAAGGACTGACTATGTAGTCCGACCTAGCACTGGAGAGGAGAAACGTGTGTTTCAGGAGCAGGTAAGTAAAGAATCATCTTTATTTTAAACACACATGTTAAAACAGCCACTAAAACTTGTATGGGATGGCAGTTTTATACACATACTTGGTTAATGTGTAAAGGTTTAGTATGTTTCTTCTGCCTTCCAGTAGGTATCTTGGCCTTACATAAAACTTGCTAACAATATAGCCTAGCTGCTTACTTCAAACACACCTGTATTTCCAATAAGTATTGGGCACAATTAATTGGAATTGGTAACTTTAATTAATTTAATTAATCTTTCTGTCTCCTCTGCCATCCCCCAGCATATAAGGATGAGTTGTCTATATTTTTAGGGCATGTATGAGCACAAGCAGAGGACAAATGTCCATAAGTGCACCCATACACTTAGTTATCTTGTCTGGAATAGATGCAAGTGTGTATTACAGGGTGGGCACACGATGATGATTCTTCTCCCTGGGCACGTGTGCTGTGTGTGTGGTAGAATAACCAGGTTACATTTTTGAAATCTCTCTTTTACCAGATTAGAGGAGGAAGAAAGGTCTTGTTGATGCTGGGGGAAGGGATGTTTCCTGGGCAGAAGGTGCATCTCTGCCACCTCTTTAGCCTGTGCAGCTGCTTGACAATGAATCTAATGTATTGCACCTGCACACTTTGGATAGGTGCTGTTTTATATTCTATTCAAAGTAGTTTGTGCTAGTCTTGATCCAAAAGAAGTTTACACAGCAATATTTGAACCTTTAATTTTAAAAAACCCCACCAAACTTCCTCTAGAGAATGATAATAACTTAACTTACATTCTAATACAAACACAGCACAAGCTTTAAGCCTTTTCCTGCTACATTTGTTCCTCTTGTTTCCAAATACAGGAACGTTACCGTTACAGCCAGCCTCACAAAGCTTTCACCTTCCGTATGCACGGCTTTGAGTCAGTTGTTGGTCCTGTGAAGGGAGTGTTTGACAAGGAAACTTCATTAAACAAAGCCCGAGAGCATTCTCTCCTACGCTCAGACCGACCAGCATATGTCACCATCCTGTCCCTCGGTAAGGGGATGACCCAAAAAATTGTTTTAATAAAGGAAAAAGGCTCCCCTTTGCCCCCCCCCCACCAAGAAATTGCTTTAGGAATCTACATTCTAAAGGGAAAAGGTGAACAGGCTGGGATGACATAAGCAAAGAAGAAATGAATTCTATAAAATAAAGGTGATAAGATGCTGGGAGCAGGAATAATTGGAAAAGAAAGTGTCTGTGTGTTGCTGTTGATCTGGGAGAAAATGGGAAATGGAGAGGAGAGTCCATGGGGCTGGCTGAAGCTCAGGTTCAGATAAAGGGGAAACAAAACAGTTGTGGTGTCAGTCCACTGTTGTGAAGTTGGGGACATTACAAAGTCATTCTGGTGTTCAGTGCTGTTCCCCAAGTTCATCACTCCTAGCACAAAGGCAGCCCAGTTCATGTGCTTTAAAATGATCTTTGATAATCTCTGCTCATATCTCTGAGGGATCACAGGGGCTAGATTGTAGTGAGCCAGTAGGCACTATGAGAGCAGGGATAAGGCAGCAATACCAGAGTGTATCTGCTGGATTGCTGGAAGACAGCTGCCTAGTTGTGACTGGAAGTTTGAGCTCTGGTTTTGTGTTTCAGTTCGTGATGCTGCTGCTCGCCTTCCTAATGGAGAAGGAACTCGTGCTGAGATCTGTGAGCTGCTTAAAGATTCCCAGTTCCTAGCTCCTGATGTCACAAGTGCTCAAGTAAGTTGGATATCCTGCCTAGTCTCAAACAGATGCTCCTACAAATACACTGCACAGAGCCAGGCAGTGTTCAGTGGCTGAGGCCAAATAATTTTTTATGCTGCTGTGACTAGCAAATGAGAGCTGTGTTCTGCTCTGGTGAGCTGCTGCAAATCTGCACCCAGTTCTGGATGATGAAAAAATGACTGCAAAAGCCACAGAATGAACACCATGTCATATATCTGCTCACATTTTAGACTCAAAACCAGTCAGTTTTCAGAGCTCTTGGCTTTGGTGGAAGCACCATTTAATCCAAAGTGGCAAGCAGCACCCTGTGCTGCAACATCTGCTCTTAGGTCTTACTCAGACAAAGATTGCTGGCAGCTTACTCGGGTTTAATGCCAAATAGGATTGCTTTTCTATTCATGATCTTGGTCTGGCTGACTCAGAGACATCTTGTAATTCCCTGGATTCTCAACTTTCAGGTTAACACTGTTGTTAGTGGTGCTCTGGATCGATTACATTATGAGAAGGATCCCTGTGTGAAATACGATATTGGACGCAAGCTGTGGATCTACCTGCACCGGGACAGGAGTGAGGAAGAGTTTGGTAAGCCTGTGCTTGGTGATAGCTTAAGAATTGAAAATATTTATAAAATCTCTTGAGCTTCTTCAGTCCAGCTGGATAATGAACATTAATTTGTCACTCTAGCTTTTTTCTCTAGTCAGTTTACTAATGTTAGCCCATCAGCACTTACATCCACTCAGAGCAGTGTGTCAGTTTGAAGTGTTTGTTTGAAAAACAGCATCCAGTGTACAAGAACTGCAGGTGGATGTACATTCACAACTTCTTATGTGTCTTATTTTCAGTCTTATTGGTTAATTTTACTTGATATTTTTCTTGGCACTGTTACATGACTATGCATGTTTGATTTCTTGTCTGAAGATGAACAGTTCTGAATTGACCTCTTCCTTAAACCGGTTTCCTTGTGTTCAGGAACTCAGAACCATTAATTTGTGTTTACAGAACGGATCCACCAGGCTCAAGCTGCTGCAGCAAAGGCCAAGAAAGCTCTTCAGCAGAAGCCAAAACCTCCAGCTAAAATGGTAATTTTCTTTGCACAGATGCTTTTGGGATTGGGAAGGAGGCACAGGCTCGACTTAATCCATAATTCTGCATCCATAGTGGCTGATGAAAATTACCACCTCTTTGCCTTACCAGTTCATTATGTTTATGAATGTCAGAGTTAGTCTAGCACCAGCACAAAAATAAAAGAGAGGAAGAGGGGACTTTTACACCTCCCAGCTTCCACTGTTATCCTTGTTGATCTCAGCAGAGAAATTAATGGCATTTGCTTGTGCTCCCTGTTTTAGGAATGATCTTTCAGATCAAGTTTTGAGGTTAATCTCTAGCAGAGTATGTAGAACATGTCTGGTGCTCTCCACCTTGCTGTGCTGAAGCTCTCAGGGTTTGAATGTCATTTTGTTGTTGTTATTGAGATCAAATATCTCTAAAGTATTTGCTGTTGACAAATTAACCAAGGTGGAAATTGAATGTTTGTCACTGCTGAGATGCTCTTTTGAGAACAGGAGCAAGCAAACGCACCAGCCCACTTGTGGCTGCAGTTGGGGAAGGCAGACAGCCCCCTGTGATTTCAGGATTTAGCTCCTGGGCTTTCATAACCGTACAGAACTCGGCTTAAAGCACTCAGCCCGCTCTAGAGTGCAGCAATCACACCCGTTTTTTGTGAAGACTTTCATGTTTGACATGATTTCTTTGCAGAAGTCTGGTAGCAAGGAGAGCTCTGTGAAAGCACTCCCCAGCAGCACATCAGAGCCCAGTCAGCTGAACCTTAGTGACTCCAGCATGCCACCAACTCCTGTGACTCCCGTGACACCAACTGCACCAGCATTACCAGCAACACCCATTTCACCCCCACCTGTATCTGTGGTGAGCAAGAGTGTATCTAGTGCTGCATCAGAGCCAGCAAAACCTAGCCAAAGGTACTTCTTCTGTCTCATACCTGGCTTGTGAATGTTACTGGTTCTTTCTCAGTCATTTCCTACATCTTTGCTGACCTGCTGGCTTTCCCTGTTCCACAGTGTTCTTCTGGTATCATCCCCTACCATGCCACAGCTCGGGACGTTGCTTTCCACAGCGCAGAGTTCACAGACCCAGCCTGGCCCACAGCCAGCTGCCACCCGAGTTGTAAGTCACACCACCTCCTCAGGACTGCCACAGGTCCGGGTGGTCACTGCCCAGTCCAGCCTCCCAGCTGTGTCTCAGCAAGCCCCAGTGGGAACCCAGCAGCAGCAGCCTACATCAGTGCCTCAAATCCGCGTTCCAGCTACAGCCACGCAAACCAAAGTGCTCCCTCAGGTGAGTTTGGAAGTGGTGGAGTAGCTCTGACTCCTAATCTGACTACTTCTAGTATTTGGGAATGGTGCACAGGGATTACTTGCTCACTTGGAACATGCAGTAGCTGCAGGGCAGGAGCATAGAAACAATTGTGCATAAATAATACTGTTCAGTGCTCCTTTTTTCCTCCCTGTTGCCTATTTATGCAGCACCATTGTGCATTGCTGTAAAAAGTCCACTGAACCTGCAAGCTATAAGGCATGAGACAAAAAGAGTAATTATTAGTCTGGTAGTATTGTATTAATCTGCTCATAGGCTGCCTCTGCATCTTTCTGTAGGCTGTGATGACTCTGCCAGTTAAAACTCAAACCAGCCCAGTGCAGGTGCAAAGATCAGGAAGCTCTGTGACAGGACAGACAGGCATCACTGTGACAGGACTGTCTGCAGCACCCAGTCCTGCTGTAAAGCCAGTAACCAGCTCTCCAGGCAGTTCTGCCACAAGCACCTCCTCTACCACTGTCATCCAGAATGTAGCTGGCCAGAATATCATCAAGCAGGTGAGAGAGAGGGAGACACGAGGAATTGGGCTCCATGATCCAGTTGTTTCCTGTGTGTTGTGACAAACACGATATGCACATGTGAAAAGAGAGTGAAAACTGTGGTGAACCATAATGCTGTGTGAGTTACTGACCATATAGATTTAGGCAGTTGCTGGTTTGGTGTATTTGAGCCCCATTTTCACATACAGGTAAGAGATGTGTTAGTCCAACATTAACCATCTTCAGGTGTTGATCCCATTTTCATTCCTCTTGCTTGTAAAAGCAGCTCCACAGTATTTCATATTTTATATGGTTTTGGGAATACCACCTGATGTGCAACTAAATCTATTTTCAGTAGTGTGATGAGTTGTGCATAAATAATACTGTCCAGTGCTCCTTTTTTCCTCCCTGTTGCCTCTTTATGTGGCAGCCTTAAATTGTGTGTTACAGTAAAAGATCCATTGAACTCGCGAGCTGTGAGACACAAAGAGCAATTATCAGGCTGCTTCAGTTCTGATGGGAGCAAACATCCTGTTGGGAGGTTTAACTTTGGTTGTGTCCTGCTTTGATACAGCAGCTGTTTCTCTGGTCTCTTCCAGGTGGCTATTACAGGGCAACTTGGCATGAAGACCCAGCCTGGAAGTGGCATCCCGCTCACAGCGACTAATTTTCGGATCCAGGGGAAGGATGTGTTGCGCTTGCCCCCGTCCTCTATCACCACAGATGCCAAGGGGCAGACTGTGCTGCGTATCACCCCGGATATGATGGCCACTTTGGCCAAATCTCAAGTCACTACTGTCAAACTGACTCAGGACCTCTTCACAGCAGCTGCAGGGAGCAGTGCCAGTGGGAAAGGCATCTCTGCAACTTTGCATGTGACATCCAATCCTGTCCAGACTGCTGATTCTCCAGCCAAGACCAGCACGGCCACATCTGCTTCTTCCAGCCCAGCTGGAAGCACAGTGGTCAAAGTGACTCCTGACTTAAAAACAGCCGAGCCAACAAGCTCTGCTTTCCGACTGATGCCTGCTCTGGGCATGACTGTGGCAGATCAGAAGAGCAAAGCTATAACTACGGTGGCATCCACGGAGGCCAAGCCTGCTGCTACGATAAGAATCGTGCAGGGGCTGGGGGTGATGCCACCCAAAGCTGGGCAGACTATTACAGTAGCTACTCATGCTAAGCAAGTGCCCTCTTCCTCAGGGGTGAGTGTGCCTGGCACAGCCCATACCTCAGCTGTTTCCTTACCAACTGTGAGTGCCACAGTGTCCAAAGCAGTTGCTGTGGCCTCAGGAGCTGCTGGGACTCCCATAACCATAGGCACAGGAGCCACTGCTGTGCGGCAGGTCCCCGTCAGCACCACCGTAGTGTCTACATCCCAGGCAGTAAGTAATGCCAGCCTTTTCCTGGAGGTGGGTGAGAAAGGGGAATGCTGAAATATACTGATGGGTTACGTCTGAAAATGTCTCTTTACATCTGCAAAAGCTCAGATTAATTACACAGAATCACAGAATGTCAGGGATTGGAAGGGACCTCGAAAGATCATCCAGTCCAAGGATCCCTCAAGGGTCAGTACTGGGAATGTCTCCAGAGAAGGAGACTCCACACCCTCCCTGGGCAGCCTGGCCCAGGGCTCTGGCACCCTCACAGGAAAGAAGTTCCTTCTCAAATTTAAGCAGAACCTCCTGTGTTCCAGCTCACACCCATTGCCCCTTGTCCTATCATTGGACATCACTGTGAAGAGCCTGGCCCCATCCTCCTGACACTCACTAATTACTGTAGGATGTGAGTTTGCAGCTAATTTAATGTAGCTAAAATTGTAGCTAAATGCTGAATAACCAGAAAACAGTCAGAGATGTCTTCCCTTACCTCCTGTTGCGAGTGAATGAAATAAACTTTGCTAATCTACAGTCCTACCTTGTGCAGCTCAGCATCTTGCCCCACACCCCTGAAATAATTTCCCTTGGAATGGTGTCATTTATGCTTTTTATGTATTAACTTTTTACCAACTTCCCTGTTTATTGCAATTTTAATGCCCAAAGCTGAAGGCACCATAAACTGTACTGTGAAAGCTAATTAACATCACCATAGCTTTCTAAGGATAAAAATCATGGATGGATGCAATGATCCATCCCAGAGAAATACTGTGGTGGGTTTTCAGGGCTCAGGCAGCTGTGAAGTGAATGAGATGGAGTGAATTTTAATGAGCCTGAAATGGAGCACAGATTTCAGCAGCAAAGCTGCTGTTGCTTTCTACTCCCAAGACTCCTAAAAACCAAGCTGAGTGGTAATTAATTGCCTGTTGTCAAGCAGTTTCTCTGCTGAACTCCCTGTGGTTCTTCATGTGTTCTTCCAACTTCTTTAGGGTAAACTACCAGCACGAATAACAGTGCCTCTGTCAGTGATCAGCCAGCCAGTGAAAGGCAAGAGTGTGGTGACTGCTCCCATCATCAAGGGCAACCTCGGGGCCAAGTGAGTACTTCACATTTGGTAGTTTTGCTTTTGAAACAGCCTGAGGAAGGTCTGTGTTCAGTAGGTTCCTGAGGACCTAGCAAGCAGGGGGTGGAGTAGACTTGCAGTTCATTAATAGGTCCATTAACTGCAAGAAACTGAATTAATATGGTGTCTGGCAATGAAAATATAATCTGTGTTTAGGTGCCCTGAGGTGTAGCTTCTAGCAAATACCCTGAAGAAAATAAACATTCTTTGCCTTGAAAGCAGCTATTAGATGAGCTGTGTGTGTTTGAGCAAGTATTAATCTGGTGACATACCTAAAAATGTGTCATTTGAGGCCATCTCTCCATTAAAGGAACTAAGGAACTGTTAACTGCCTCAGTGCAAATTCCTCTGCATTCAGATATTGAAGTCTTTTTATTTCCTCTTCCATGAATTCTGTTGGTGTCTCCCTTAGTTAATATTTCAGGGAAGAACACTCTGTGCTATTTTCTGCATTCCTTGAGAAGTGTTCAGGTCTGATTAGACTTCACCCAGTGATGTGCAGAGTCCAGAATTAGAGGGTTTAATTTGTGTGATAAAAGTAATTCTTTATCATAGTGATAAATACTGACATAGATTTGTCACTTGTGTATTTGCCAGTTTGGTGAGGAAAAACAACATTACTTGAAATCATTAGTAAATTAGATAAGTGACTTTAATCTCCTAGCAGCTGAAGAATGATTTGTGAGCCTGCTGTGCTGTTTGCTAACCTTCCCACAATTCTTTCTCCTCAGCATCAGTGGATTAGGTAGAAATATCATCCTGACTACGATGCCAGCAGGGACAAAACTGATCGCTGGGAACAAGCCAGTGAGTTTTCTGACTGCACAACAACTACAGCAGCTGCAGCAGCAAGGCCAGGCCACGCAGGTAACAGCACCCAAAACAATGCTGCTGTTTGTTTTTTGATGACTTAACATCTCCATGAGGACTTTACACTTGATGCCTGAGGTTCCATATGCAGCTTGGCGGTAGTGTTGGCATTAAGGGCATGCAGTCCATCACCTGCTTTACCTTCCCTCCTTCCAGATACAGTTTTGAAATGTTTTTGAAGCACTGGCAATATAATGAATGTAAACCCAAAAAATCCTGTCAGGAAATATTCCCAATTGCTTGAAGGATTGTTTCCATACACTTGGCTTTTTTTGTAGTGCTTTGTATTTTGGCTTCTGTGGGTCACCATGTCTTGAAGAAATCACATCACTTCTTTGCATATCCCTGTTTGGAAACTTAGTGTTCTGTCATTCCAAAGAGTTAATCTGCATTGAGAGCTGCTAGTAGTGAGTCTGTAGAAGCAAAGTGTCCAATGGATCCAAATCCTTCTTCTGAAAAGTTGTAAAAGCAGCTGATGTGTAGGTTTTTATTCAGACTAGTTTTTAAGGTCTTCTCTCTCATCTTGAGATTTCTTCCCACCATCCCACGTGAACAGTGGAGGTAGTGATCTTCTTGTGACAGGTTCTGTTCTTGATGTGTTTTGGTGCTTGGTCTTGTTCATATAACTGATTTTTTGTTGGCAGCAGGAGATAATTTACCAGCGCTTCAGAGTGTGATACAAGTGCAATGTGTCACCAGGTTGCTCTTGACATGAGTTGAGTTTTTTTTTTCTTTCCCTTTCAAAACAGGTGCGAATTCAAACAGTACCAGCCTCCCACCTCCAGCAGGGAACAGTGTCTGGCTCTACTAAAGCAGTTTCCACTGTGGTTGTGGCAACAGCTCCGTCTCCAAAGCAGACCCAAGATCAGCTATGAACACTGGTTTGAAAATGGATCGTTTTCCAAGAACTTCCCTGAGTCCCTGGCCAGCCTCCATCCAGCCACCCAAGACCACCCAACCACAGTCATGGCTAGGGATTGGACTGGATTCTGTCAGATTGCTTGTCTGGAGACAGCACTGTGATGTCTAGGTAGCAAATCCACAGCAAAAGATGCTGTACCTACAAAAGTGTTTCAGTCCAGCTAGGTAAAGCCAAGCTCTGTTGCATTGGTAATTTCAGAAATGTCTTCCTGCTCTTGGTTCTCTTCCCATCCAAAGGGCTTTTTGCAAAGATCATTTCTGTGTGTTTTGGGCTGTAGACAAAGCAGTTGATCTTGGGTCTTCCTTAACCAGGGAAAACTTGCTTGGAAGGGGTAGTGCAGCCTCTTTCAAAGTCATGAAGAAGCTGCCTCCTTTTGCTGGAGTCCAGCTGTCCCTACTTTCATGTAGGTGACTGAGGATGGGGACCTGGACACCAGAGTTGGTTTGTGACACGGCCTGGAAGCAGGTCCCTCACACCTTCAGTGTACTATTTATAGACTTTTTAAATACCTTTCCTGTGTCTCTGAGCTCAAACTTCTTTTGAACAGATACCACTTCCACATCAAAGGCAGGAGTAGAGTCAAGATAGTTTTTTGCTGTTATAAAAGCTGGTAACCATGGGGAAGAGTGACAGGCAGAGGAGATACAGAAAGTCATTGTGTGAAGGAGTCTGTCAGCAAAGGGGAGTATGCTGGAAAGGAAAAACTAAGTGTTCACCAGAAGGGTCCTCCTTAAGTTTTCCTCAACAAATAAACCTTTTTATCAGTCAAAAAAAGACTGGAGCTTGTTTGAAAAGTTTGGAATATGTTTTCAAATATACCCAAACTGTGGTCTCTTGGACTCAGAAGAAATGTGTTAACCCATGATCCAGGCCTTTAGTTTTGTTTTTACCTTTGCAATTTTATCTCTTATGTAAATTTGTTTGAATTTTGCACATACTGGAGATGAATTTGTGGCTGTTCTGACATGACCTTGAAGCTTTCTCAAATGAGATCAGAAGATGTGTTGGATCAGGAGAAGAATAAAAGGGCAGAAAGCCTTACAAATCTCTTTGCCATCCCTTTTGGGTTGTGTACAGCTTGTTTTGTGTGCAATGCTTGTCTAGTTTCCCAAGGGCTAATAGATTGAGCATCTTCTTGGTAAGATGGTTCTGTTTAACCTGGTTTCTCTTGCAGTCTTTTTTTTAAAAAAAAAAATAAATAAATGTGGTTTGCTCTGAGTTAAAACCACTTTGAAGAACCAAGTCCTGCAGTTGAGTGCTCTCCAGTGCGAGCTGAACCGCGTGGCTGAGCGGAGCAGGAGGTTTCACTGAGCTCCAGGCTGGCTCTGTCGATCTTCCTGTACAACAACCACCCTGCTTCAGGGGTAGGTTGGAGGAAATAGGGTGTTTTAGTAAAAAGGAAGTGGCTAGCTGCAGATATTAAATGAGCAGGGCACATCAGTCCTTCATTTAAAGCAAACCTTGAATTATGGTTTATATTCCTTGAGAACAGAATTTGGATTGATAAAGGTTTTCTGAGCACCTGCTCTACTTTGTCAGTTTTTGTACCTTTTCTTGTATATTTAACTATCAGCTAAGGAGACAGCAGAAAGGCTTTGGTTTGGGGGGGAGGCGAGGACATTCTGAAGTCCTTTTAGTTGTGAAGTTAAAGTGAGTAATGAAAGAGGTGACAAGCAACTTCCTGCTATTGCCTGTGTGAAAGAGCCTCTAAATTCAAAGCATAATCAAGATAATCCTGCTGTGTCAGTTCTGCTCATAATTAATAAAGTTCTTGGGCATCAAAACCTACAATCAAGTGCTAAAAGGTGTTTATAGTGTGAAGCCCCTTAGGTTTCTGTGAGTCCTCTTGCTGGTAACTACGTGGCTTTTGTCACTGGACACAGGAGGCTTTGGCAGGGTTAAGAACAAGAAACCTGCATCCCATCCCATGAGTTTAGTGTGTCTGATGGTTGCTGCTGAGTCTTGCTGTTCAGGTCATCACCATCTTCTTTCTTCCATATCTTATCTTTGTTAAGCTGGTTGCTAATGTGTGAGCAACCTTTGCATTCATGGCTGCTTTGCTGAAGCCTCTTCAGTTTGCTTTTGAGATCTTGGTGGGAAAAGAGCATCAGTCACTACCTGGGCTTCTTATTTCAATGGACCACATGCTGGGTTAAATAGTCCACGTTCACTCCTGCCTTTGAAGAGCAAAGTCCAGTCTGTTCTGTGGTTCAGCTGCCACCTGTCTGACAAGTTGCTTCCACTCTGGTTGAAAAATAACCTTTAAGCTACTCCAACTAAAAAGCCCTTGTTTTTAATAAGTAACCTTTAAAACTTGTACTCAGTGGGCTGAAGGGCAGAGAGGGGCTGGAGTTATTTTCTTTTTTTTTGGTGTGTGCTGGGACTGGATATATTAAATATTTAAGCTAGACTGTGTTCCAAGTGGTGTTTGTTCTTATGTCCTCTTGCTGTGGTGACTCAAATCTGTTCTGGATGAGTACTACCCTAAGAGCTGCACAGGGGAGCACACATGCAGAGGAAGGCAACCTAGAGAAAGCATTCTATTGCCATTTCCCATTTTCCATCTGTTTATCCTGCCTGAAACTAAAGGGCCTTTCAATCTGATGCATCTTTCCCATTACCTTTTTTAATTAAAAAATGGAAGTACAGCCTTTTTTTTCATCACAGTGAGAAGCTCACTAGAGTTATCCAAAAGCCTTGATTATTTCTTAAACTGGATTACATGTTTATTTCCAGCAAGAGAATATCGTGCAGTCATTGCTTACAAGGACTGAGCGTGCTGCTCAGACTGCCAAAGGCATTTAAAAGCCTTCCTAACCTTTATTGGAACAACTGCTCTGTTTTATTTAAATCATGAGGGAAATTTCTATTTATATACCTCAGTAGTATGCCCTCATAACCCAGTGAACTCACCTTGGGGTTACTTCAAGCGTTCCTTTTCAAAAGCAAACACTTAATTGGACATCAACCTGCATTTTTTTTGCCAGTTGCTTTTCCTTTTCCAAATGCTTTCGAGTCACTGGCGCAGTTTTTAGGTAAATACAAAAACCTTGGTACTTGTTTTTTTTACCTGGCAAACCTGAATTAGAACAAAGTCACCATAAATTCAGCTCTTGTGCCCAGGTGATGTGAGTTTGGTACGTGGTGCCTGAGCTCAGGACCCTTCTGGTTGAGTGCTAATAGCACTATAGGATGGCAGTCTGTAATCTAAGGCTTTTGCCCTGTGACCTTAAACACAACTTATTGCAGACTGGGCAGAGCTGTGGAGAAAAGAGAAGGTGTTGCTGGGTGCTAGGTGGAAACTGGCTCAAAAGAAATGTGGTTTAATACTGTAGTTACCCCAACTTCTTGATCTGAGATTTACTTGGGTCATAGTTGTGTGTGTAGATCGGATGTGTTGGACATCAAAGGTGATCCTCAGTGTTACACTGGGCATTCATTAGTAGCCTAATATATTGTTCACTCATTTGACAGGCTTCAGGGTACCCTTATTATAGCTAATGAAGATTTTTCAACACCAGCTTACCACCATTTAATGGGAGTTTTGTGAAATGTGGGATCATTTTTACGTGGATACCATTTCTCCCACCTTGCCTCTCTCTGTCCAACCCTGCTCCTTACCAGTAAGTGATGGAATCTCTGAGGATAACGAGTAAAATGAACATAGAGTTTGCAAGAGGGCAGTTATGGCATCCAGAAACCATAAACTGGATTCATCTTTCTTAATTTGTGCATTGAACTTGTTGCTAGATAAATCCAAATTGCTCACCCTAGGCTGTGTTTTCAGCCACGGGTATCTCTGATGGGCAATTAATCTGACCTCCCTCTGGTTCTTCTTGTGGGATGAATCATTTGGATATAACCATTTTTTTTTCTGTGGACTATAAAAAGAATTCTGGACAAGTAGGTGAAATTTGGACTTCTAATGATTTAATTTGAGGATGATGCATCTTATGTTAAATGACCCATTCAGTGTGGATTAATCTGTTTGAGCATGGATAAATCTTGTATTATGGCACTCTGCACTGAGGCCTGAAACCTGCTAAATCACAGGTAAGTATTTTAAGAACCAATTTGATTCTAGAAGCAATCACCAAATTGATTTGATAAGCCTTGCATTCACATCTCACATTAATTTTTCTCACTATCCTCCAGTTTACAAGACCTGGAGCAAAATAACTCAGCTACCAGAACAAAGATCCTTGAAGCAGAAACGTCCTGGTCTTTCAGCGTTCCAGGATCAGGCGATTTCACAACAACACTGAAAAGAAAGAGCAGAAGATGCCAACTAAATAGAGGAGGGAGCATCCATAGGTGGATGTGCTGACCCAGAGCAAGGCTGCCAAAGGTCACACTGTTAGAACAAGGACCTGGGAGCGAGGGCCTGCAAAGCTGCTGGTGTTGTTTGGAACTTGGTAAGTGAGTTTAGTGTGTTGATTTGTCATTCTGAATGAATTTTTGGCAACAGGGGAAAGTTTTTCTGTTTGTGCTCAGGGAAACAATGGCTGCTTGGTATTTACAAGGTGTACATACAAAAATATCCTTCTGTACATAGAAAAATGTGCTTGATTACTCCAAAAAAACTATTTGCACTGAGGATTTTTAAACTGTTTAAGCAAGTGGCTTCTAAGTCAGCCTATGGTGAGAATTGTTCTCAGTTATACAGTGAAATTATGGGTATGGGCAGCCCTTGAGTCACTGCAACTTCATAAATTACTGATCTCCCTTTGCACTGCTTTGCTTGTGTAAGGAAATAAGCTTTGTTTCACCACTGAGGTGGCCTGAGTAGCTTAAATTAGAAGCAATAATTTAGTAAGCCATTGTATTGAGGTTTGCTTTTAACAGTGGTCCTGTACTGAAAGTGCATTTCCAACCTTGGTTTTTAGATAGCTGTGACCAAGAGAGAAGAGCCCCCAGTCCAAGGGTTGAGTCCTTTGTTATTAGAAAGCTGAGTTTGTGTCTGGGTGATAGGATTTATTCTATTTTGATTTATTTTTCAACTTGTGGAGGTGAGTCCAAGTTATGTGAATGTACTGGGAGGTTACTTACTGTCCCTGTTCAGAGTTACCAAACCCAGGAGGTCCTTCAAGTAGGAGGAAAGCTTTCATTGATTATCCCCACAAGCCTGGATTTTAACAGTTTTGGCATCTTAACAGTTTGGCAGAAGGATCAGAGTTTACATTAGGGCTGGATTTAATCCCTGCTCATGTTTTTTCCTGCTTTTTTAGTGATATAAGTCAAGCACTGCATAGAACAATAACTAACTGGCTGAGAACCACTGTTCCCAGCTCACTGGTTCTTCAAGAGAAGTGCTCTTTCAGTAGCTGAGGTGGGTTGCAAGGTGAGGCAAGTTTCCCTGGCATCTGGTAGAAGGAATCTGGGGGTTCTCCTTCAACCTGTACTTGTGAGCCAGCAACAAATGTCTGAGCTTCAGAGAACTGGTACAAAAGCCATGAGAAAGTAAGTCAGAGCTTAACCAATGTTTCATGCTGGGAGGGAGATCTAGCTTGGCTGTTATGAAACCTCATAGAAAGTGAGGACACCTCAATGCTAGCCTAGATCATCTTGAGAGGAGGGGAGTTTCCAAACAAGTATTATATGTAGTGATCCTGCTTTTGAGGTGGAGCACGGATTAGAGGAGGTCTGCAAGCCTGATTTAGCCAGCAGGGTGTTTCATCTAACCTGCCACCTCATCCCAGAGAGGACTAGCATCATCTAGGAGAGCACGTGTTGCTTCTCACCTCTGACTGACTGAACTCTCTGGGTGAGTTCACAGCCAGTTTTCCTGCTTTAGAGTGAACATGGTAACAGCATGTGCAGTCTCACCCTACCCCACTTAGAGGGGTAGTTGGAAGAACATCAGACAATTAGTTGTCTGAAAAGCTGTAGGAGCTGGACTATAAACCAGCAGAAAACCCCTTGCCACATCCCTTCAACCTCTGTGACAACAAAGGGAGGGAAACATGAGGAATAAGGGAGAAGCCAAAGCTGCATGGCTTGTGTTTTGGTTGTAAACAGCTGAGGTGGTGCCAACTCAACATCTGGATTTCTATTTTCTGTGGAAAATCAGGTGGCAAGCCAGGTGAGCATGGATCAGCTCTACTTGTTTGTAATAAACCCAAGAGAAGTGGGTAATTCCAACCCATTGTCTGCCAAGTCACGGCCTCAGCTTACGCATTTGCAGCTTGTTAGGGCAGACAGGACCTTAACTGACTTTGAATCTTGGGTGTGCCCGAGTGTGCAGCCAGGTTTCAAAATACCCAGTGCCAGAAACCAGGCAGTCAGGCCTGTCCACTCAGTTGCACTTACAGGTCAGCTGGCAAACACTGCTGCTGCTGATTCAGGGCTCACAAAAGGAACTCTGCTTTCATGAGCCTCACAAGAGCTCAGGGAAGAAACCCAGCAAATAGTTTGTGTATAGTCCCAGGAGCAAGCTGACATCCTGGGGTGTGTTTCCTAGTGCTTTGGATTCTTTTTTTGGAGTACACTGGCACCATTAGCAACTGAGGCACAAGAAACAATGCCCCTTAATTTTGAAAGCCTGTCTCAGAGCTGTCTGGGGAGGGTTGGAGCGCTGAGGGTGGACTTTCTCACTGCAGGTTTGTGGCAGGCACACTGTCACAGCCTTTGCTGGCTGCTGGTGCCCCTGCCTTCCACAGGACGGAGCCAGTCAACCAGATCCCTTTGTTCTGGCCAGCTTTCACCATCTCAAGAGGGCAAAGCTACTTGTGATCTCTGCCAAAGTCACGTTTTTTGAAGCAGGACTCTCAGTGCAGAACTCTTGAGAGAAGCATGTGAGATCAGAGGGTAAATTCCCCTCCAAATCAGACAGTAATCCCTGAACAGCTTTCTGAGAAGCAGCACAGCCACTCAGCTCCTGTGGCCAGCTGAGGGCAACTCACTGCACTTTTTACAGGTCCCATTCTCCAAAGTCAGTCATTATTTTTCTTGCATTACAGATGGAGAGGCTGAATCATCCCAAGACAACTTGCCTCAAGCCCGAGAGCAGGAAGAGCTATCCCTGTGCAGATCACCAGCCAAGCGGTACCCAGCCTTCACCTTTGCTCTCTCCAGGGGCTCCTGGTTCAGCTGGAAACCTCAGGGCTTCTGGATGACGTTTTCCTCTCCTCCCACTGAATCAGCCTTTTATTTACTCTTTGGAATGCAAAGTAACAGGACACCCTGTGAGTTTTATCTCTCTCCCAATCTTTTGTCGAAGTTGTCGGACCGGCTTGAATGTTTTAGCTGCAGAGATGGGGTGGTTTCGGAGGGGAGGGGAGGAGGGGGGGTTGTCTGGCAGGAATCAGGGTGGGAGGGCCCTGTGAAGTTTGAATTGAGGGAGTCACAGTGTGAACAGAATCGTTGAGACACACTGCAGGGAGGAAAACTCTTTGAATCCAGCTGCTGTGGCTTTGTGGATGGATGGTGCTCTTTTTTTTTGGAGTTAGAATTATTGGGAACTGCCTCCACCCGGGAACTGCCTCCACCCGGGAACTGCCTCCACCCGAAGCTTTCCCCCCCCAGCAGGCAGCCTGCCTTCTTTCCTTATGTAAGCAGCTGCTTCCCTCCTTTCCCGTGGATGGCATTCCCGAGGCTGGGAGCTCGAATGCGGAAGTATCCTGCCTGTTCAGACAGACCTTGCTGCTCCTGCAGCTAATCCCTGTCTCCCCTGGAACTCTGCTTGGGGTCGGGCTCAGGGTGGTCTAACTCCTGCATCCAGTTTTGACAAAGACAAGGGACTTGGCTCTCAGATTTCAGCGGTGCCTAAGCCAAGTGCTCTCCTTCCTCCTTAAAGGTGTGCTAAACCTCGCCTTGCTGCTCTCATAATGCTGCTGTGGCCACGCTGATACCAAGAGGCACAACATTGAGAGGAGGAGGTGACAGCTTTTACTGAATGAACTGATCTAAGCAGGAAGAAACAGAGGCTTTGTTGCTGGCTGCTGCCTTTGCACGTGGGTAAGTGGCTTGATTTTTCTGCTTCAGTTCCATTTTTCTTTGTAGTGGCTTCCTTCAGTCAGAGTGGAGAGACACGTGGAAGTGCCTTACCACAAAACCAGTGCCAGACTGCTCCTTGGGAATTGCTGCTTTGATGTTTTGGGACAGAAAGAGAGGACCCTCATCTGCTATAGTGACTTAGCAACACAGTCACAAAATAAATCACTGCTCCAGCAGCAGAGGAATGGGAATCCTCTCATTTAGAGCTCTAAAGCAGCTGCCTCCCAGCTATGTAATATTTTGTATTTAGCACATACATTGCTTGCTTTTTTCCCCCGTGGTAATTGCATCCCCTTGTTCAAAGAGCCAGCTGTGAGTTAATGAATTAGTTTGTAAAATGTCAGTGGCTTGAATGACAGGAAACACTGGACATTGGCAGCTCTGTGTGAAACCAAGAGTTGTGGATCTTGGCAAGAGACACCACAGGCCTCAAAGAGCCAGTCTGCATCTTGCCCTCATTAGCCACATCCCAGAGCCAGGGTGTTTGCCTGGCACCTGCCTGCAGGAAATGAGTTGATAGGTTGAAGTGGAGAAATTTTCAGCAACAAAGAGCAGGGGTTCAGCTCAGATTAGCTGCTTTATACCTAAGATATGCTGTTTTATGGGGGTATGAAATCAGGCTGGAGCACCTGCAGTCAGCCAGGTAGGGAGTGGCTGTAAAACTAGAGTGCTGGGCAGGGTTGGGCATCAGTGGGGAGAGCTGAGAGCAGGTCCTGACATCAGCCAGCTGGGTAGTTTCAGCAGGCTGACTAACAAAGCCACCTTTTGAAAGGGAATACCTTAAATCAGGAGATACTTCCTGCTGTGTGCAGTGCTCAGAGAAGAGATGGGATTCTGGTAACTGCTGAGAGAGCAGGGATGGCAGTGGCAAAAGTATTTCTGTAAGAGCACAGAAGTTGTGGTGTATTTTTCACCTAAAGAGAAAACAGCAGGATCAGAGACCTGACACCATCTCTTTTTTTCCTCAAACACCAGCAAAAGGGCTGCAACAATTGTGCTCTGCAGGAGAGCAAAGGGAAACAAAGGTAACCCAGCAAGCATCTCCTTGCTGCATGTGAATCAGTGGGCAACTCCTGTTACACCAAAAACAGCTTTCTGGGAAATTTAAATGTTCAGATGTGGAAAAAAATCCATTTCAGGGCTGGATGCAATTGGTGTAAAGTGTTTCAGACCTGCAGTGGGATGGCCAGTTCAGCCTTCAGGCATATCACATGTTGGTATAGACTATCACATGTAAGACAGAGAAGGGAAGATCCTTTCCAAGAAGGATGATGTTGGTCCAGCTATTATTTAATCTGGATTTACTCTTGAATGTGAGAAATGTAAATAATGGAGGGGCCAGGTGGAGTCATCTTTCTGAGAAGGGGAAAATGATGGAGTAAGACAATGTCAGGAATGCAGATTTCAGTGTTAAAAATACTCTTTTAAACATTCTCAGAACCCAGGGCTTTGCTGCCCATCCTTCCTTTTCTTCTCTGGGGCCACCTTTTAATATCAGGCCACAGAGTCCCCTGGAGCTGTTGCTGGTGTGTGGAAACACTCTGGTGTGTAATTTCTGATGGATTGCTGTGTGGCTTGTCATTTTGCATCTGGTCTCCTCTGCTTGGTCAGGGATGGCTCATTCCTAACATGCTGGAGCCTGGCTGAGAGCATGTTTTAGACTTGGGATAAAGGGAATATGTTGCTTTAGCAGCCTGTCAGTGTATCAGATGTTTTTTGGGGACCAGTGAGCTTGTCCCAGGGGCTAAAGTGCCTGTGGATGGTGGTGAGTGCCCTCTTGGGAGCAGGGTTTCATAGCAAGCTTTAGTTGTTGTCACCCAAAAAGGGATAAGACCTGGGGTACGTGGAGCTTTGCCCTAGGAACTGTTGTGTACATGAGTGCTGGCCAGCCTTCCTGCTGACTTTTGTTGGTAAAAGACAGATTTTCCTGTGTCATTTGCTCAAGCCAAGCACGTGGCAAAGGGGTCTCGTGGGTGATGCAGACCCTGCGCCGTGACGGCGTTCTGGCCATGACGTTTTCCCTACGAATGCCTGTGAGATGGGCGAGCTGGGAGCTGCAGCCGGACATGGGAGCGTCAGGGGGGGGACCCATGAGGTGTTTCCGGCTTCCCACACCTGCCAGGAGCGCGGAGAGGAGGGGTTGGGCACCGTGCCGAGCCGTGCCGTGCCGAGTCAAGGAGCAACCGTGCCATGGCGGCTTGAGCCGGCGCCGCAGCCGCCCTGGCCATGGAGCGGGGCCCCGCGGGTGCTGGTGCTGGCATGAGGTACAGCACCCAACCACAGGTAAGAGCAGCACAGGGTGCTGGGGGGTGGCAGGGCTCTCTGAAAAGCCATCAGCCATCTGCTGAGCTGCCTTGTCCTCTGCTTGCTCTGGTTCCTTGGAGTCTCATGGGTCAGGACTAACCAGGGTGGCTCTGGTTCCATCGGGAAGCAAGGGGAGCTCCTACTCCCCCTCCAAGATCAGGAGAACCCACCCTGGGGGACTCCCCAAGCCCAGCAGAGCAGGAAGAGAAGAAAAACAGCTTTGGGAAAGTGGAAATCCCCACCCGTGGCGATGCAGGGGTCTGTGCCAGCCTAATTAAGCCTGACTTCGTTAAACCACCTCGATGTCAGCACTGACACCGCTCCGGCAGTTCTGATTTCAGCTTTTAAGCCAGGCACTGGGGACGTGGGTAAAGGTAAACTACACAGAGGTGAGCTCTTTGCAGCGTGTGTTGTTTAGCAACAGATCTAACTCAACCTGTTCAAGCCACTGGAAGGTCTGACTTTAACCCAGGGCTTTGGGGCTTTGTTAATTAACCAGTGCGTTATCAGCCTGCTTTGGAAGCTTGAGCGAGCTGAAGTCGTGGTCTTGGCTTTCTGTGGAGATCTTCCTGGCTGAGGGTCGAGCAGGAACTGGTGTTTTTTGGGTTACACCTCTGTTCTGTGCCGCAGAGCTGTTTCAAAACTAGCTTTTTTTAGCTTAAAGGTGCTTTCCAGCGGAGCTGCAGGCTGACTCTGAGGTCTCTGAAGCCTGGTTTTAGTGGTTGTTATCTGGCAGTGACAAAGGAGTTGGGAGCTTTAGTACCCATCAGAAAACTGGCCTACAGCAAGGAAAAGTTTCCTGTGCCTCCAGCCCCGCTGTCCTGCGTGGATCAGGGCTGTGGTGGTGACTGCCAGGAGATGCTCTCCCTGGTACCACTCAGCTCGAGCTCCTCGTTCCCTGGCCGGGTCAGGGTGACACTGTGTTGTGTGCAGGGTGCTTTGTCCCTGCCTGGTTTGTTTTCTCTTGGCACAGGGTAGGTTTGCACCTTGTGGGGTGTCTGTACAGCAGGGCTGGGTGCTCGAGCGAGTCCCTTCACACCGGGGCAGCGGCGTGCCGGGTCCTTTTCCCTGGTTCTGGATCAGTTTTCCCTCTGCATCAGTTCAAGAGGAGCTGATCTGATCCAAGAGGACTTCCCCAAAGACAGTACCTGCTTTCCTGGCAGCAAACAGCCTGAGGAATTTGCTCCTTGTGGACCAACTGCTGTTGGACTTGTCTCCCTATAAATATGACAGCAGAGGAAATGGGAGTTGTTTTGCCATGAACTGTGTCTCCTCCTGCAATGAGAAGGAGCTGTGACAGTTCTTGGGCACAATGAGGTGAAGCTGTTCTTCTTCCTTGGAAAAAGCTTTTTCTCTTGGGTAGTGGCTGATGGGTGAGCTGCTGCTCGGGCCAGTTTGGCTGCTGTTGGTGCCAAAGGCAAACAGGGATAAGGAAGGCACGACAAGAAAAAGGCTGAGGCCAATTGAAAACGCACCAGACCTTTGCTCAGCAAACAAAAGATCACTTTGTGAAACCATCAAGGGAGCAGCAGGAACGTTTTTGAGGGCCTGGCTACGGGGAAGGTATCAGACCAAAGGTTCTTGCCTTGCCCCAGGTGGAATATGCCATTTCCATCCAAAGGCCACCTTGCAAATATCCAAGCAAGGTTGGGGTGAAGGAGGGAGCAGCTATTAGTGGTGGATTTGCCAGAGATAAGCTTTGCCTGGTCAGAAACGCTGGTATTTCCCCTGCTGTTGACTCCAAATATTCAAATATCATGGGTCAGATCCACCTCAAAGCATTAAAGAGTCAGTCAAGAGCGTGGGTGAGATGTCATGGTGAGTGTGGAGTGTTTCCTGCAGGTCTGGAGCGCAGCTGCCTCTGTTAGGCTGCTGGAGGGTGTTTTTCTGATTCAGGCAGTACTTTCTGTCCCAGGAAAGATGTCAGGGTGGTTTAAATAAGCTGTTTGCATCTGTGGAAAGTTTAATTTCTGGTCTTGGGACATAAAGTGTGCTGTAGGGAGGAATTTCATGGCTCACAGCTACATTTATCAGGCCTGTAAAGTAGGTTTATTTCCCACTTCTCCCCAGGAATCGCGATGTAGAAATCTCCGCTACAACAGAAACCCAATTAGAAGCAAGGTCACTTTTCTTTTTGAGCTGTTGTCTTGCATGACACAGCTGCACTGATAAACCTGGTGAGGGGCAGCAGGCCCAGCCTGTGCTGTCCTGTGCAAACATTAACTTTAGTTTCTTCTGTAATAAACCTAAAGGAATTTGGTTTCTCGTGTGACTCAGGATGGTCACAAGGCGATTGAAGGCTGTAGAGGGTTGAGCTGGGGTGTGAAAGAGGTGTGTGTGACTGGGATCTTTCACTATTGCACTTGCCCTCTGTGCCTGGAAGGTAGACAGTCTGGAGGACTCCTTGTCCTTTATTTCCTTCTCCATATTCTCTTGTTAGGTCTGATGTCATCATTTTATGGTGTCATTGGCCTTAATAAGGAACTGAAGATGAAAAATAATACCTGTCAAAGGTTCTTCAGGGCTTTACTGGGGCAAAACAGAATATGCCTTAGGGAAACTTAGCTTTTCTGTGTGCTGTTTCCATGTATTTCTTATCAAGAATAAGGAGAGAAGTGAGAAGATTCTTCTTATCAGAGCTCTTCCTGGAGGAGTGTGCAGGAGGAGTTGATCTCAAGAGTTGTGTGGCTGTACTTGAGCTCCTTGGGGGAAGCGAGTTGTGTGCTGTGTACACATCTCAGCAGCTTTTAGGTTTATTTTCTTTTCTCTTATGTGAAACAGGCTGTTTCCTCTTATGCCAGCACCACAAAGCTGATGGTAACTTTCAGTATGATCTGGGAAACCTCAGGTTTTGAAAATAGAACTTTCTTGACTCTTTCTGAACTGCACAAGCCCACCTTGTTGATCTCAAAAGGCTGGGATGCCCCAAGCTCTGAGCCTGGCTTGCTGGCAGTGTCCTGAGCTGGGTGGTGACCTGATGGATTTCATTCCTCTCGTTTCTCCTGTGAAGTTGATGGATTTGATTCCTCTTGTTTCTCCTGTGATATTTATTTTAGTTTTTATTGAACATCCCAGACAGATGCAGCTGGATAAGGGGAGGTGGGAGTTGCTTGTTGGATACACAGGGGTGTAATTGCCTGGCAAGTATCTAGCTGCATCATCTGATGACTTGTCTTCATTTGAGACCCCCCCAGGCCACCTCCAAGTTTGTATTTGATGAGTTCCTTTACTTGGCTGTGTATGTTAGTGCCAGACAGTGGGTTTTTTTGCAGTGAGACCACCTCAGTTGCACACTTGCTGTTACCTTTTGTGATCTGTACAGCTTTGGCCCTCAGCAGTCCTGTGGCAGAGCAGCTGAAGCTGGAATAAAGGTCATGGGAAGCAGCTCAGTGTCATAGCTGCTGGGCAAACAAATGAAGCTGTGGTGATAAGGGAGAGGTGGAACTAATGGCCAGGAACCTCCGTCCTGCTGTGGGTCAGGGTCCAGTGAACCAGAGGCAGACACTGAGTGAGAGATTTTGGAGGAGAGGGTAGCAAGTGAGGGCTTTGGGTGCTCAGGACACATCACACTGTCTTGGTGGAACCACCAAACAAGTCAGAAGTCAGCCTCTATGAGAGATGCTGATCCCAGATGGACCTCACTGTGTACACATCCCAGAACTCACCTCTCTGGAGAGCTTTTCTGGGATCCCCCGTGGCAGGAGGGTATCTCTGCTTTGGGGTAAGCATCTGCAGTCCAGAGTGGAGCGTGGCAGTTCCCACCAGCCCCCGTGGGTGCCTGCTGAATTTCCTGCTGACAGAATTAGTCACTTCTGCATCTGGTTTGTCCAGTCTGGTAGAGTACAGTTGCTGTCTAAAAATATATCGTGTGGTTGACTTAGGGAGGAGGAGTGGGACGGTTTCCTCACGCACAGGACTTCTCTCCAGTCCTCTGCAGGGAAGGAGTTGCTTGCCAAAGACCTCCAAGTGCTATATAAATGTGTTTGTGTGTGCTCCTTTTCCAAGCTTCCTCATGGAGTTGGTACTTCAGGGGAAACTGAGGCACAGAGGAAATGAGGTGCTGTCTTTCAGAGCCTTTCACTTGATTGGCATGTGGCTTTCCTGCCACGCCAGCCGGACTGACGCTGGGACCAGAAACCTCCAAACCCTGCTGTGGGGAGCCCTGTGATGACGGTGAGGGTGAGGGCTGAGCCAGGAGGAGCAGGAGGAAATAACTGAACCTATGACTAAGGTGGGGGGAATATCAAGGAAGGTTTTCTGTTAGTGATGTTTATTGGAGGAGTTTCCTTGAGAAGGGTGAGAGAGTCAGACCTTGAGTCACTTTGGGCTGGAGACTGTTTCTCAGGGAATCATGGACAAGGTGAGAGCAGGAGGTGCTGCTTTCAGATCCTCTCTGCTTTACATCTGCTGTTGCAATGAACTGTTGAGACATGAGAAGGAAATGTGCAGCTAAAAATTAAAGATGATGGTTGTATTTTGCTTGATTTAACTATGATCTTTTGAACCTTTGTTTTAGATTGCATCTGGTTTCTGCCTAGCTTAGAGGATGGTGACCAGCTCCACAGAGGAGGTGTTTTCCCCTGATGGACAGGAGTGGTGGCAGCAAAGGGGATGTGCAGCACAGTCAGGGAGCAGAGAGGAGGCTGAGCCGCGCTGTTTCGGCACAAACAAGTCTGGTGCTGAGGTCAAACAAGTCTGGTGCTGAGGTCAAACAAGTGCTGTTGGTGCTGAGTGTAGGCAGGGGAGATTCAGCCTCTTACTCAGAGGTCAAGACACGGGGCCTCAACTGAAACCTTCCTGGCACAGCCTGAGTTGGCATTCCTGTAGTGCTTGGGGGATGCTTCAGATCCTTTGCCTGGTGCTGAGAAGAGAGTTTGCAGGATTCACTGTTCCTTCCCCAGGCTGTGACACGCCACAGCTCTTCAGAGCAGCTTCACCCAAGTGTCAAGAGTGGGCTGGGGAATATAATGGTGACATAAGGTGTGAGGATGGGGTAGGAGGAGATTTGGAATACAAAACAGAGGGCAGAGAGGAGGAAATCTTTGGATCCAGTGTCACATCTGCCTCTAATCACTGGGTGACTTCTGGCAAGTGACAGTGTCAGTGTCTGCTTGTGCACCCCGTACAGGATTAAGAACAAAAACAACCTCCTAGGAGTCCCCACGCTCCTTTAATTTCTCTTGGTGCTTTGGAGCAAGAACAAACAGCCAAAGGCATGCTGTAAACTCTCATGGGTTTAAGATATTTCATCCTTTTTTTCCAAACAGAGCAGAGAAGTGACCTAAAGGAAGATCAGAAGGTGAATTTCCTTGCCTGACTTCTTTGGGTCGTGCTGCAGGAGCAGTGTGTGTTTGTCTGTGTTGGAGGCAGAGGGGAGCTGTGTTTTCCTTCTGATTTAGCCACACCAATTAGTTTTTCCCACCTATGAGTTTTCTCTCTGCAGAGACACAACCTTGAGCTCAAAGAGGATGTTAAAATGCAGCAGCCACAGTGTTGTGTGGTCTGACCTTCTGTGGTGGCACCTCCTGCTTGCAGCCGAGCCTCACTTTTTTCTGGCAGTTTAATGAAACTGAATTTTGGGGCATTTTGCAGAGGGCTGAAGGTTCCCTCAACCAAAGGGTTTATTGTTTGAAAATAGAGTATTTTTGCTCTCCCAGTAGCCAGAGGAGACCTGATTTCCTGGTGCTGTTTCACCACTGCCACCCTATAACGTTGCACCTCTCGTGCCAGAAGCGCAGGATCCCTCTTTCAGGGCAGCAATGCCATCTGCTTGGATTCAGCCTGCCAGGGGAGTGTGTCATTAAGGCTGAGATTAAACAGCTTCTGCTCAAAAAATATCACTTAGAACACACAGAGACACTGTCTTCTCCCCACACTGCGAGGCTGGGGCAAGGTTCTTCCTCACTGACCCCAAGAAGTCTGGGAAGGCTGTTGCTGTGTGAACAGATAGATCATTTAAACCCCTGAGGTTGTTTTCTTGCCTGCAGGTGTTAGAAGAGAATGATTTTTCTTTCTATTAACAGCAGCAATGTGTTGAAAGTCCTGGGAAGGCTTGGTGCTGCAAGCAGCCCCATGGTGGGAGAGGGGAGGTGCAAGATTTGTGGCCAGTTTCTTCTCTTTACCTGGTTTGAGGGGATTTCTTGCATGATTGGGGGCCAGATGGTTGTTTCAAGGCCAGCACATCCAACTCCAGGCAACCTTGACTTTGATTGAAGAGTTTCTTGATTTAGGATGTCTGTATGGATTTAAGCTTGTATTTGGTGTGTCTTCTGTTTTGAAGTTCAAGTTTTCAAGTTTTTCCTGTATAAAAGTCAAACAGGAGTCAGAGCATCCCCCATGGGATTGTCCTCTGGTTTTGCTGGTAGTGTTTCTACCTTCTGGTGGTGGTAGAAACAACCTGGTGGGCTTCACGTGGTTTTCTTTCTGCCCAGCTTTGGGTAGTAAATCTCCCAAGTGAATGAAATCTTCCTTTCTCCATGCTGGAATAGAGCTGTCAATTGATAAACTTGGATTATTCTGAGAGCAGGTGGTGTGAAAACAGGTAGGTTCCTCTGGACTTGGTGGCCTTCTAGTAGGTGTTTGCAGAGGATTAAATTTACAGAGTCCTTTAGAAAAATGTAAGGTAAGGTGCCTTGCTTTTGTAAAGGGCCTCAGGCAAATACCACAGGGAGGAGAGGCTTTGGTGAGGTGTGGAGGGTGGGAGGAGAGGACAGAGACTGGGTGAAGAAAAGGGCAAGAGGAGTAGGGGAATGATGCCAGTGGGAGCTGGGCTGCCCTGCAAGGTGAGGGTTGGGAAGGACCAGAGGGTGAAGCCATCACACCTGAGGGAAGTGCAGCGAGGATGGCTCCTTGCCTGGGTCTGCACCAGAGCGTGGGGGGCTCAGGGGTCCCTCTGTCCACAAGATGCCCTTTCCTGGTTGTTTTTCCTGCCTTTTAGGGCCTTGTGACATTTGCACTAAATTAACCCAAGGTGTCAGTGTGTGTTTGTGTCAGCCCTGAGCTTGGGAGAGGACAGGCAGCATCTGACCCGGCATGGTGTTTGAGGGGACGGTGTTAGGGGTTACCCCTTCCAGAGCACAGGGATGCATTTGAATGCTGCTAATTTCTGCTAATCAGCACTTTGCTTTGTGGTGTCCTTGCTGTCCACAGCCCCATCCCGCTGCCCAGGAAGCTGCTGGATGCCTGGTAAGAGTCAGGAGAGAGGGAAAATGGGAAGGTGGTGGCTGGACAGGTGAGGTGTCCTCATGGTTTGGGCAGTTTGTAGCAGGCAGAGAGCCCTTCCTACCTGAGGGAGGGACAAGGAGAAAGCAGAAGATGTGATGTGCTCTCCCAGCACGGGTTAGCTGGCTCTGGGGAGGAGAGGAAGTGATGGGGTGGTGGTTTTAGATCTGGGCCCCTGGCGTCTGCCCATACTGAGGATGTTCTGGGCTGTGTGGTGTCCTCTGCAAACATCTGGCTCTGCAGCCCTTCTGGTTCCTGCCCCATCTGATTCCTGCAGGTACGTGAGCAGGGCAGGGATGGGAGGGCAGGGAAGCCCAAGGTGTGAGACAGCAAAACCCCAGTGCTCTGAGGTTTTGCAGTTGATGCAGGGCTCTTTGCTGCGATGGAGACCTTCCTCTTCATCACCCAGCCCGGTGTGGGTGCTGATAGCAGTGACAGCTCTGTGTCACCGGTGCCACTCCTCGTGCCTCTGGTTTTGCTATGTCTTTTGTTTCTTCTGGTGGTGGGAGAAACAACCTGGTGGGCTTCACATGGTTTTCTTTCTGCCCAGCTTTGGGTGGTAAATCTCCCAAGTGAATGAAATCTTCCTTTCTCCATGCTGGAATAGAGCTGTCAATTGATAAACTTGGATTATTCTGAGAGCAGGTGGTGTGAAAACAGGTAGGTTCCTCTGGACTTGGTGGCCTTCTAGTAGGATGCCTTCTAGATCTGGCATCTGCCCAGATCCTGGGCAGCTGCCTTTAGGACCTGCTTTTATTTATCCAACATGTCTTGAGAGTCTGGCTCTTGGGATGTCTTGTGTGGTCAACTTCAGGTTTTTGGTTTATTTTAATCAGTATTTGCTCTTCATGGGACATCTGGAGCAGAAACACAGGAGTGTTGTGTTGGGCCAGGAGACATCCAGAGAGCTTTGTAAATGTGAAGGGAGGAAGTAGCTGGGTTTCTTCTTTTACAGGAATGCTATTTATAGCATGCTGTGCCCCACGAGCTGCGGGTGACACACCTGCCACACAGCAAGTGCTTTGCAGGGGTGGATTTTTGTCTGCAGTTTCATCTGCCAGCAGGCACAGATCTTGGAGGTTGTGGGCTTGTGACCTACCATGGTCACGGGGGGGTGTGTGGACTCACCCTGTGAAGTTACTTGAGCTCATCACTGGATATTAGGTCCAAAAAGTAATTAAGTCTGTGTGGAAAAGCAAAGCAAAAGCCTTCAGGGTTTGTCTCGTGGAGCTGCCAATGCCAAGGCGTGCTTTGTGCTCTCAGTGCTGAGGAGCTGCTGTGGACAGGTAACTCTGCTCTAGACCTTGTCATGGTTGGACACTCCAAACCAGGCTTTGGGGACAGCCTTTCCCCACCATCCTACCTTCTCTCCTCTCCTCTCCTAGGACATGAACAACCTGGAGGAAGGGGTGGAGTTCCTCCCTGCCATGAACTCCAAGAAGCTGGAGAAGCGTGGCCCAAAGCGGCGAGTGGTTGTCACCGTCGTGATCGTCGTTTTCCTGCTCATCTCCCTTGTCACTGGCCTCCTGGTTTGGCACTTCAAATGTGAGTGTGACCTCTGCTGGGTGGGGACATGGAGGGTGATACCATGGGAGCACATCCACGTGGAAAAGTTTCGTTGCCTGGTGTTGCTCACACCTCTTTAGCTCTGGGAAGGCTCCAGGAAGTGGAGGGACACCATTTCCACCCCCCTACCCTGGTTTCTGTCACTGAGGACCTGCTGTGCCGTGGTCCCAGCCCTGTCTGCCCTTTTCTGACTCTGAGCTGTTGCCTTCTAGACAGGAATGTGGCCGTCCAGAAGGTGTTCAACGGCCACTTGCGGGTTCTGAACTGGGAATTCCTTGACGCTTACGAGAACTCCAGCTCACCAGAGTTCATGATGCTGGCCAAGAAGGTGAAGAGCACGGTAAGAGGTTTCTTGCCTCCCTCCTCCTGCCTGTAGGACTTTTTCTTCTTGCCCTGTGGCCATGGGGATCTTGCATAGAAGACTGCTTGGAGCTTTCTTGCTTCTCTCAGCTCTCCCCACTCGCCGTGACGCACTACCTTTGAACTGGGTCTTGGCGTCACGTCTCCAGCCCAGGAGGCTGCCTGGGCAAACCCCAGCATCCCCAGATGAGTCAGGGCTGGGAGCTGAGGTAGGAACGTGTCCTGTCTCCGTGCTGGAGCTGTGGCTGGTCTTGCCTTTACCCTCAGACTCGGGTACTCGCTGTGTTTCCCCCGGGGATGAGCTGAGTCAGAGCAGGCTGTGGTGTGCAGATCTGGGCGCTTCTGGGACTCTCAACTCTCCCTCTTCCTCTCTTTGGTCCCTGCATATTCCTGCACCTGTGGATGCTGGGTATGTGCCCTGATTTTTCCATAGCAGGCTTGAAGCTTGTAGTACTTTAACTTCTTGATGTGCTGAACACCCTTCTTTAAACCTTTCAGGTGGAGGAGATCTACAGGAATCACGCAGATATCGGCCCTTACCACAAAGAGACAGTGATAACTGCCTTTAGGTGAGTCTTAGGTGCTGTCTGAGCCCTGTTGGAGGGTGGAGGAGGGCAATGATGGGATGTCACGCATCCATGGACCATCATTCCTGGGCTGCTGTGGATGGAGGCACCTCATTAGCCACCCTGAGTGACACAGTGAAGGGTGGGCAGTGAAAAGCAGCGTGAAAACGTTGTTTTCTGCCAGTCCTCATCGCTGTGTGCTGAGGGAGATGTCTTGGGAAAATCAAGGAGCCCTGTGAACCACCATGGGTGGTGCCTGGCAGCTTTGAAAGGGACAACCTTGGCTGGCAGGGGCCTTGGCTGGGTGCAGTTTGTTTATCTTGTCATTGAGATTCTCCCTTCCCCATGGTCATCCTCCAAAAATGACTCACCAAATTGCCTGGCCCCTTCTTCTCCTGCTCCTGGAGCCCTCCTGCTTCTGTCCTTGCTCTCACCCCATCATCACCCTTCCCTGGCAGCGAAGGCAGCGTCATTGCCTACTACTGGTCCGAGTTCCTTGTCCCCAAGTACCGGGAGGAGAGCCTGGACAGGGCCATGGCCGACAAGCAGAGCCTGGTCCAGAGGTGGAGCCCCCGCCTGCGGAACCCCCTGCTGAAGGTGGAGTCGGTCATCGCTTTCCGTGAGTGCTGGCTCCTCTGGGTCTCTGTGTGGGACTGGGCTGGGGACAGTTTTCTGGAGGGTTAAGGTGCTGGTGGCACCTTGGGGTGCCTTTGGCAGCTGGGACTGTGTTAAGGGTGAGTGCAGGGATCCAGCTTTGCCAGCACTGCTCTGATGGGCCGTGCTGACTCAGGGAGTGCTGGAACACAGTGTCTTCTCCTCTGAGCTCACCTGGAGAGGGACAGGGATGGATCCTCCCTCCTGCAGAGGAAGAGCTTGATTGCTCAGCTCCCCAGAGCCCAGGCAGGAGCAGCCTTCCCCTGGCCAGCTTGCAGGGAGAGACCCCCACAAACAAGACCAAATCAATGCAGGTCCCAGGGGCTTCTTCAGCTTTGCACCCAGGGATTTCCCACAGCCCAAAGGGTGACAACATCTCTGTTTTCTCCTGCAGCTGCTGACCCCAGCATAGCTTCCTCCGTGCGGGACAGTAAGTACAGTGCTTCTTCAGTCTCGTAATGGCCTCTTTGGGGTGGTGATTTCCCTTGTGGGATGGGGAAATGCCTGCAGAGAGGTGCTCTGCAGACCTCCACGTGCTGCTTGGAGCTGGTTTTGGGTCACCCAGGCTGTGGCACATGCCTTGCCATTATCTAGCAGTGGTCCTAGCTGCCCCTCCCCAGTGTCTCACCTTGTTGATGGAGATAAGGATGCTCCCTGCAAGAGGTGTCTCCCCAGGGTGCATCTCAGGGAAGGGCAGGGCAGAACCTCCTCTTTGCTTTGTTAACTCTCCCCTGCTCTCCTGGGCAGATAGCTGCATATTTGCCCTCCATGCCAAGGAAGGGGAGATCACCAGTTTCACCACCCCGGGCTTCCCCAACAGCCCCTACCCCAACAATGCCCACTGCTACTGGACACTGAGGGCAGATGCCAACTCCATCATCAGCCTGACCTTCAAGACACTGGAGCTGGAGCAGTGCACAGATAACAGTGACTACATCAAGGTGTACAACTCTCTGAGCCCCGTGGAGCCCCATGCTCTGGTCAGGTGAGTGTCTCCATCAGGTGTCTGCACAGCACCGAGTCCTGGTGTGGAGTAGCAGGGTGACACTGAGAAGTCTTGCTGGTAACTGAGCTCCTGTCCTTGCTCAGAGGTGATGTGTGCTGCTTGAGGCTCTCCATGCAGTTGTGTCTCACAGATTTTGTCCTTTCCCTCCTAGGCTCTGTGGGAATTATGCCCCTTCCTACAACCTGACCTTCCTGTCCTCCCAGAACGTCATGCTGGTCACACTGGTGACCAACAAGGAGGGGAGATTCCCCGGCTTTAAGGCTGAGTTCTTCCAGCTCCCAAAGATGAAAGGTGAGCAGAGGTCTTGGCCCAGTGTCCCCCCACCGTGGGCAGCTGAGGAGGGAGGTAGAGACGTGGCTGTGGTCAGTTTACCAGCGATGTTTCCAGGGCCAGGAGGCCTGGAAGCAGGTCACATCTCGGTTCTTGGAGCTTACCTTGCCCACAGTGCTCTTTAGCTGCTGTAATGATGTCCCCTGAGGAGGGCAAAGTAAGAATGACGTTGGATTAGACATGCAGATTGCTGTATGCAGGAAGCACCTAATTGATCTCCTGGGTTCTCTCCAAGCCTTGGAGCAGAGCTGCTCTCTCCAGAGATCCTCTTAACCTCGTTAGAGACTGTTGCATCTGCCTCCCTTCCTGCCTCGAGCAATAGCCAGCTAAGGCTTGGGAAAACCACATCTCTTGGAATCTCTGACCTGTTTTCATCTCCCTGCTTATCTTCCAGCCTGTGGTGGGACTCTGAAAGGAGAGAGCGGCACCTTCACGACTCCCTATTACCCAGCACACTACCCCCCAGCCATGGACTGTGTCTGGAACATAGAGGTAAGACAGGAATCCTCTCTTTGCCTTAATTAAGACTCTCAAATGCAGTTGCTCGTGCAGGGAGGCTTTAGGAGCCGGTGCCATAGGCAGAAGAGACTGTGAGAGGCCCAAACCCTGCGTGATATTTAGTGTAGCCCCCAAAATCTGTAGCTTGACCCCAAAAGCACTAGAGCACGTGGGCTTTGGGACAGGCAGAAGTGGTGGTGGAGGAAACCTTCTGCCCTGGGAGAACAGACACTGTTGAGAGAGGTCTGGCTTGAAGCTCTGCTCTGTGTGCTTGTTTGGTCTGGGGTCAGCAAGCCGAGCGCCTGTCGCAGTGACAGTGTGAGCTGTCGTGGCTTTTTCTGGTGGACTCTTTTCCTTATCTTCTCTCTCCCCTGCAGAACCTTTTCCCATGAAACTTTATTCCCATTTTCTGTGCTCCAGAAAACAACACTGACTCTGTTTCTTTTTGCAGGTTCCCTCTAAAAAGAACGTGAAGGTGCGTTTCAACATGTTCTTCGTGCTGGAGCCCGGGATCCCAGTCACCTCCTGCACCAAGGACTACGTGCAGGTCAACAGCACGAGGTGGGTGTCAGGCACTGCCTGGGGTGAGACCCTGGGCTTGTTGGATGCTGCAGCTGAAGCCCCCCACAAATGCTGGGGGACGTGGTGTCACGTCCCTCACGTTCAGAGAGGCAGAAACATCTGGTGTGGTTCTGCTTGCACGAGCAAATGTCCATTGTCAGGGTGACTGCGTCCTGCTCTGTGGTGCATTGACTGTGTTGGGTTTACTGTTTGCTCTTACCCAACCTGCTGCAAGCTGGGCTGAGAAGACAACTTGGTACTGACAAGGGGAAGAGAGCAGTGTTGTTTCACAACATTTTGGGCAAGGGAGCAGACCCTTCCTTCAAGGAGGAGGATTTCAAAGTCAACACCTTTATCCATGGACCTGGCTGGTTCCTGCAGTGGTGCAGATGATTCCTACCAAGCTGTGGTGGGATGGGGTCCTGCTGCATGAATCCAGAGGCAGGGTGGATCTGAGATCAGAGACATCACTGTGTCAGGCAGGGGGGTTGGGTGATCTCGCTCTCAATCATTTCTATGCTCACAACTTGGTGTTTGCAACTGGCCCAACCCCTCTGCCAACGGCAGCAGAACGCAGCTCTGTGAGGTCCAGCAGTTTGTGGTGGGATCAGACCTGCTCTCGGTTCTCCTGCATCTGTGAAGTGACCCTTTGTGCTCAGGAGGAGTTGAGGGACAGAAGAAGGTTTCCTCAGTGTGGATCTACAACACTCTGTTCATCTTTGCCCCCTGTCTCTCCCTGCAGGTACTGTGGGGAGCGTTCCCAGTTTGTGGTGGCCAGTACCACCAACAGAATCGAGGTCCAGTTCCACTCAGACCAGTCCTACACGGACACTGGTTTCTCTGCTGAGTTCCTGTCCTACGACTCCAGCGACCGTGAGTTGAAGCCCCAGAGCTTTGCCTGAGATCTGGGCCTTCCCCTCCTCTGTGTTAGGCTGCCCTGTCAGTGGGGAAGCACGCTTTCCCGGGGGGTGGGGACGTGTCTGGTTTGTTTTTCCCTCAAACCTCCTGCTCTGTTGGGAGGAAAAGGTGTTTTGAGTGCTGGGTGCTGCCAGTGGGCTCAGGGGACGCTGTGTGCTTTGGGGAAGGGGATGACTGGAAGGCTCATGTGTTGCTTTGTCCCTTTCCTCCCCTCTCAGCCTGCCCTGGCAAGTTCACCTGCAACACCGGGCGCTGCATCGACCGGAGCATGCGCTGCGACGGGTGGCTGGACTGCGTCGATGGCAGCGACGAGAGATCCTGCAGTGAGTCTGTCCTCGGTCTCTTTACCCTGTCACAGGGAGGTCTGCTCGGCCCCGGGGTGGCTGGGGTGGGGCTCATTGCTCTGGGGTTGTTCTGGGTAACACACTGCCCTGGTTTTTCCAGGGTAGAGTGGATTTTCTTCTTCGTAGCTGGAGTAGCTGTGTTTTGGGTTCAGTGTGGGATTTGTTGTGAGGAGATTGTTGATAAAGTGCTGAGCCTTGGTGCTGAGCCTTGGTGCTGAGGCTTTTGCTCGCCTCGCACACTGGCACCCGCGCTGCCTCGCTCCTGGGGCTGCAGTGAGGGGCACTCGGTGTGGGGATCGACTTGAGATCCTTTCCCAGTGTAGAAGCCGTGGGTTCCTGCTCATCTAGTCCTCTCCCAGTGGGATCTCCCTCCCTGCCCAGTCCTTCCCAGCTGGGAATGTGTTTTTCCATCGAATCCTCGAGGCTGTTGTGGGTTGGGCTGAGCTGGGTGCTGTAAAGGGATTTTGTTACCGAACTGGACAGGTATTGCAGAGCACACCTGGAAAACCTGTGTGATGCAGGGGACTTGCTTCTTTGTGTGCAGTGTTTTCCTCTTGGATGAGCAGAGCTAGACAATGTTATTGTCCCTCCAGGGTCTGCAGTTAATTAGAGAGGATGGGATTCCCTGGTTTGGGACCTTGTTCCTGGGTAAGGGGCTGTATTCAGAGGCAGAGTGAGCTGCTGGCCTGGCTGCCAGCGCCGTGATCTGGGTATCTCAGGTGCTTTCCCACCGGTTGTAGCAATCAGTTGGTGCCTCTCGTTGTCCTGCTGCTGTAGGATGAGCTTCAGCCTTAACTGCCTCAGCCTTAACAGCTCTCCACGCAGTTTTATTCTGCAGAGCAGTGGCAATACTGTGCTATAGCCCAAGTGTTGTTTTTCATGTACAGCTGCGTGGTCCCAAGCTACCCTGGTGTGTTCCAGGCTTCCTCCCACGTGCTTTCACCCCCCTGGGAGAGCTGCCCAGGTTTTTCCCCTGATGCTGCAGCAGATGTGATGGGGGATGTGTCACTGGTGACTCCACAGGTGCCTTTGCAGATCTGTGCCCTGATTTCTTTCTTTTTCAGCCTGTACAGAGCAGCAGTTCAAGTGCCGGAACGGCTGGTGCAAGCCCAAGTTCTGGGTCTGTGACAACGTGAACGACTGTGGTGACAACAGCGACGAGCTGCAGTGCAGTAAGTAACTCCCCCAGCAAGGGCAGAGGTGTAGGAAAGGGGGGGTTTTGGGAAAGAAAGGGCTGAATAAATCACTGTGGTGGTGTGCAGTTTAGTGAAGAAGGGATTAGGGATGCAGGAAATGGGGGTTGGTGTGTTGTAGCGGCAGAAGCTTTACCTGTTTTAGGGGGAAGGGAGGTGGTTGGAGGTCCTGTGGGGTTTGTGCCCTGCCCTCTCTCAGGAGCTGCTCTGTCCCCAGGCTGTGCAGCCGAGAGCTTCAAGTGCAGCAACGGGAAATGTGTCCCTGAGGCACAGAAGTGTGATGGCAAAGACGACTGCGGGGACGGGAGCGACGAGGGCAGCTGCAGCAACGGTGAGGATGGGACCTCCCCTCTGATGATTTCCTCACGTCCAGGCATCCTGGCACGTGGTTTTTCACGGGATGGCAACGTCCTGGGGATGGGCAGAAGAGGTGAAGGTCTCCTGAGCATCTCGACTTCCCCAGAACTCACCCTCCTCCCTTTGTCCTTCCTGCAGCGGTGCAAACAACGGTCCCCTGCAAGGAGCACACCTACAAGTGCCGCAGCGGGCGCTGCATCAGCAAACAGAACCCGGAGTGCGACGGGGAGAGGGACTGCGAGGACAATTCTGACGAGGACAACTGCAGTGAGTGCCCTGGGGGGCGGGGGGGACAGGGGTTTCTGGGCTGGGCCTCTTGGAGAAACATTTAAGTGTGGTGGAGAGAGCCCCTGGGCTTTCCTGTGCGATAGCTCGAGCTGAAAGCAGCCAGGCTGTGTTCTTTAGCAGTGTGTGTTGTTCAAGAGGCTTTACACAGATAACCCAGGGGTTTGTCTGCACCTCTGCAGGCTTGGCCAGTAAATATTTTAGCAGATTGAGTGGTTGTGCTCCTGTGCCATCCCTGTCACAGGGAACGGGGCACTTGTGCTGTGGGGAGGCATCTCAGATGAACAAAGTGTTGAAGAGGAACTGGAGTAACCACTTATCCCTTCTCCTTCCCCCCCCAGACTGCGGGATCCGCTCCTACACCAGGAAGTCCCGGATCGTGGGCGGGCAGAACTCGGACGTGGGGGAGTGGCCGTGGCAGGTCAGCCTCCACGTCAAGGGCCAGGGCCACATCTGCGGGGCCTCGCTGGTCTCGGAGCGCTGGCTGGTGTCGGCGGCGCACTGCTTCGTGCAGCTGCAGGGCATCAGGTAGGTGGGAGCTGGATGGAGGGGTGTCTGCTGCCAGGCAGGACCCCAGGATGGTGGCGCTGCCAGGCAGGACCCCACGATGGTGGCACTGCCATTTTCAGGCATTTTCTCAGTAGGAAAAACCCAATTTTTCCAGGGATTTATTTCTCAAGGACAGTGGTGTCTGTGAGATGGGGCCTCACCCTGCCCTGTGTTTCGTGCAGGTACTCAGACCCCAGCCTGTGGACAGCCTACCTGGGTCTGACCGACCAGGGCAACCGCGACGGCGCCAACGTGCAGAGCCGCAAGGTCAAGCGCATCATCTCCCACCCCTACTTCAACGACTACACCTACGACTACGACATCGCCGTGCTGGAACTGCAGACCCCCGCCACCTTCTCCTCCGTCGTCCAACCCATCTGCCTGCCCGACGCCACTCACAGCTTCCCCGTGGGCAAGGACCTGTGGGTGACGGGATGGGGAGCGACCGCGGAAGGAGGTGAGTGCTGGTGTTGTCTTGTTTTGACACGTGGCTGTAGGGAAAAGGGGATGGGGGGGGCTGGCTGGACACATTTTAAATGCATTAATTTGCCTGGAGACTGGAATCAAAACGAGATTCCCTTGGGAGCACACAAAGGTCATGGAAAAACAGCATCAGGACAAAGGGGGTTGTTGCAATGGGGATTTATCACAGAATCACAGAGTGTCAGGGATTGGAAGGGACCTCGAAAGCTCATCCAGTCCAATCCCCCTGCCAGAGCAGGAACACCTGGATGAGATCACACAGGAAGGCATCCAGGTGGGTCTTGAATTTGAATGTCTCCAGAGAAGGAGAGTCCACACCCTCCCTGGGCAGCCTGGCCCAGGGCTCTGTTACCCTCACAGGAAAGAAGTTCCTTCTCAAATTTAAGCAGAACCTCCTGTGCTCCAGCTCACACCCATTGCCCCTTGTCCTGTCATTGGACATCACTGTGAAGAGCCTGGCCCCATCCTCCTGACACTCACCCTTCAGATATTGATAAACATTAATGAGGTCCCCCCTCAGCCTCCTCTTCTCCAAGCTAAAGAGCCCCAGCTCCCTCAGCCTTTCCTCATCAGGGAGATGCTCCACTCCCTTCATCACCTTGGTGGCTCTGTGCTGGACTCTCTCCAGCAGTTCCCTGTCCTTGAACTGTGCGGCCCAGAACTGGACACAATATTCCAGGTGTGGCCTCACCAGGGCAGAGTAGAGGGGGGGGAACCTCTCTGGACCTACTGACCACAGCCCTTCTAATGCCCCCCAGGATGCCATTGGCCTTCCTGGCCACAAGGGCACAGTGCTGGCTCAGAGCCCGAACGAAGCGCGCAGGGGAGGGAAATGCTGCTTAAAAAGTGCTTTATTTTCACTTACACTGTCCCTCCTCCCTCCCAGGCAGTGGAGCCTCCATCTTACAGAAGGCAGAAATCCGGCTGATCAACCAGACGGTCTGCAACGAGCTGCTGACGGAGCAGCTGACGCCACGCATGATGTGCGTGGGGATCCTGAGCGGCGGCGTGGACGCCTGCCAGGTGAGCCAGCGCTCGGGGTTGGTGATTGCTGTGAGGAGGAGCTCTAGTGAGGGAGCCCCAGGCTGTTTGCTCAGGCCTGGGCATTTCCACTCCTGTTCCTACACTCTCACACACAACAAATCTATGTGGAATCCACCTCGATTTGGCCAACGGACACATTGGAACGGGTGTGAGCAGCAAATCGTGTTGATGCAGGACTTGGTCTCAAAAATCATCTCACCAGGGAAGAGACCACTGCAGCCACACTCCAGTTTGGAACTGGGAGCCTTAGTTAGTGACAGGCCACTTGTTTAGCTCTTTATTCTGTGATTTCTTTTTTTATTGCCAAAGTTAATTTCAGTTTATTACTTAAAAAAACAAATTTGCACATACACCTGAAACAAATATTTAATTGAATTGCCATACTTAAATATTAAATAATGAACTGAATAATAATATTTATTATTGTTTCAGGTGGATGTGCATTTTTTTTTTACTTAATTTAGGAAATTGGAAACACCTGGTTTAGTCTTAACAGCTACTGTTGGTTGGATTTAATGATTATTAACCATTCTGTGATCAGTTTTTGTTTATCTCTTTGCATGAGGATGATGTGTGGGGTTGGTGCTTATGTCACTGCTCATTTCTGTGCAGGGAGATTCTGGGGGGCCCCTGGTCAGCGTGGAGCCCAGCAGTCGGATGTTCCTGGCCGGGGTAGTGAGTTGGGGTGACGGCTGTGCACAGAGAAACAAGCCCGGAGTCTACAGCCGCCTCACCAGCCTGAGAGCCTGGGTCAGAGAGCAGACAGGGCTCTAGGGACACGCTCAGCCCCCTGGGGACATGGACACCAGGCCTCTAGGGACACGCTCAGCCCCCTGGGGACATGGACACCTCTTGGACAGGGCTGGCCAGAGACACTTGGCATTGTCATTTCCTCCTGGCAGCCTCTACTGTGAACTTGAACCCTCCCTCTACCTCGCCACAAGCTCTTCGTGTTCCCACATCTCAACCTGGAACTTTATTATACTTCAAGCATTGACTTCATCGTGGGGTAAAGGTAGCACAGCTCCCATCAACAACCTGAATGAGTTAGTCATTCAATACATATAAAAACATTAAAATTAAAAAAAAAAAAAGAAAGAAAAAGGCCAAACACTTTGTGTTTTGAGGCAGACTTTATTGGGACAGGTTCAAAAACAAGCTTTCAGAATATTTTCTACATCCTGTGTTTGTTTTCAAACAACCATCACCTCCCTTTCTCTGCTGTTCAGTCATGGAGGGAGAAAGGGAGTTCTTACCCTGGTTTGGGGGGATCCCTCCCCGAGTGTTGGCCCATGCTGTGGTCTCCTCCTTCCCTCCTCTGGTGGCCCTGGAAGAGAAGTGTGGCTGGCACTTGCCCTCACTCACCCCAAGTGGCATCACCAATTGTGCCTTCACACTACACAGCTTCATCTGAGCTCCAGCTGCTTGGAGTTGTGCTGCACTTGGTGACTTCTTCCTTGCTGTGACAAAGAGCTTTGGCCCTGGAGCTTGGCTCCTGCCATGAGACCATGGGTGAGCTGTGCCAGACACCACTCTGAAACCCTTCTTACTTCTGTAAATAAAAATGTAACACTGTGACTTGGCAACGTGCTGATTGGGTTTTTTTTTTTCTTTTATTTTTGTTTCTTTTATTTTTATTTTCTTTTATTTTTTGCCTTTAGAAAAGCACACTCCCCTTGAGCTCAGTTAGCTCCTTCCCTCCCTGTAAATACATTGTTTTGTAAAACTCTATATAATAAAGTGCAGACACTCTAATAAACTGGGATATTTTCTAATACTCTGCCTGTGTTGTTCTTCATGAGCTTCTGGGGAAGTGTTCCTCACCTGGGAACCCTGCAGTGCTGAAGTGGGGAGCTGAGCTCCTCCAAGGAACACACTTTAATCCTGTACCCTTCCCCTGGACAGCAGCTTCACCATCCTGTTCTGGGCATCTTGAAGAAAACAGCCAAGCTCTGGTGTTTTCAGAGTCCAGGACTGAAACTGAGCATCACACAGAGCAGTTCTTTCCATCTAGAAACCTGTAGGAATCATCCCCACAGCCCAGCAGACTCACCTTCCACAGCAGCATCTCACCTTCCACAGCACCATCCTGCTTCCCTCCAAACAGGCCCTAGGGAAAAAGCAAAAAATAAAATTAATCCAAATTACTTCCAGCATTCCCAGTCCAGTGCAGCTGGTGTTGTGCAGCACAGAGCTGCTCTGCTGCTGCCAGGTTTTTTTTTCTCCTGGAGACAGGAGGATTTTAATTGCTTTGCAATCTCACCTTTGAGTTTCAGAGGCAGCAATGGTTGATGGAGCATCCAGGATACACCAAAAACAGCTGCAAGGGCTTGTAGGCCAGTCTGTGCCTCAGGACTCTACAGAGAACAGAGTTAAGGAACATTTTTATTTCTGTTTTCACACAATGCTGCAGCACCAGAGAAAGCAGCTCTGACTGTGGGCACTCGCTGACCCCTGATCTCTGACAACACAGGCACATGGAGCAAGTGCCAGGGCTGGGCTGGGTGCCTGGGTTTCCCCACAGCTCTCTGCTCTGGCAGAGTTCTCAGCACCACCTTGGGGACAGAAACGCTTGTTCTGGTGCAGTCTCCCTGAAACCAGCTGTGAGATGGTCCAGTAAAGGGCAGCTCTGCCCCAAAGCACTTCCAGGGCTGGAGAAAGACACCTCTGACTAAGGCAGACTGTGCACAGGAGCAGCAAGACACTGGGCAGCTGATTGCAGGCCCCAAACTGAAGTTGGCCAAGCTCTGCACTCAGTTTTTCCCCAGCAAAAGCAAAAAAAAAAAAGTTGCTTTAGGCACAATCTGCAGCTCTGAAGCAATCTGTGCTGCTGTGTCCAAATCTCCCTCTGCTAAAGATGCTGGTTTACCTCCTCACACACATGCAGCCAGTTCCTGCAGCTTTTCCTGCCTCTATCTGCACCCTCACTGCTGTCTCATCGCTGGGGTGGGCTCCAGATGATTGTTCCTTGTGTGTAGAAGTGGTGTCTGATCCTCACAGCTCACTAAAACAGAAATAGGGAAAGAGAAAAAGTCAGACCAACCCCCAGAACTGCTGCTCCCCACCTCCCAAAACTGCTCATGACCAGAGTGGCTCAGCTCTTGTCATCAGTAAGAGGCCAGAAACCCCATCCTGGGGGTTCAGCTGCCTCCCCTCAGCTGGGGCACTCGTGGATTTTCCAGCTCCACAGTGCTGGATCCAAACCAGCAGCAGTTTATGCAGCACACTGCACTGGTGGCCACAGAGGCAAGTTCATCCCTGAACTCCTGCAGGCAGTATTGGGCAGGTAGCACCAGACACCAAACAGGACTCACCAGCCACACACTGACCAGAGACAGGGTCCATGCAGGGTCTCTTTCTAGCACAGAGAAGATGAGCAGCAGTTTGTGGCACTGAGCTAGAAAAGCAAATGAAAGTATGAATTATTTGATTGCAGTGGCCCAGGTTGCAGTTAGCCCCCCTGGACATGCTCCCCCAAAAGATTTCCCTAAATTTAAGGGCTTACAGATGATATCCAGGAGACACCTGGGATAACAAGGTGCCTGACTCGAGGACTTCACCCCAAGCACCTACATCCATGGCACTGCAGCCCTAAAATCAGGGACCCTGGCGCTGCACACCGCTGTCCTGGCCTCCTGCATCCAGCCTGAGCCCGCGGGACTGCTCGCTGCCACGCCAGCCGCCCCATCTCGTGGCAGATTTGGGAACACCAGCTCCTCCCCGTACAGCTCCAGGACCTGCACACCCTGGGGCACAGCACTGCCAGCTAAATAGCACAGCCAGCCACAGCCACCCACCTCCTGGGGACATAGAGTCCCCCCTGGGCCAAGCACACCGGGAATCTGTCCCATTTTCTCCTCACATTCTTACTTGCAGAGGTCCCAGCATCACTCTCACCCCTGAATTTTTCAGCCTCCAGTGCACCCAGCTGTGCCTGCTCTCCACCACTCCACGGGTGTTTCACCACCTCAGTGACAGGACAGTCCTGCCTGGTCTGGATGCAAAGGAAGAGGAGGAGTAAGGCAGCTCACCTGAAGGCATTGAAGCCCAGCAGGGGCCCCCAGCACCTGCACACACAGGAGCTGCAGTGTGGGGGGATGTTTTGTCACTTGCTGAGCACAAGATGCAGCATTTACTTGCTCTCTGTTGGGCAAGAAGAGTGCAGGAGCTGCTTTTCCAGGCAGAAGCATGAATCCTGTGGAAGCAAAACCAGAAGTGTGTTCAGACAGGTTTTATTTCACCATCACTCACCATGGTGAGCTGTGACATCTCTTCCTCCCTAAAAGCCCCCATGAGAGGCTGGCACTAAGCACAGAGGGGCTTTGAGGAAGCCAGCTCAGTCCCAGGCCATGCAGATCCACAGCAGCAGGGTGGGCTCCAGGAGGCTGGCTCAGCCTTTCCTGGCAGCACACATGCCAGAGCATGTGGATGAGCAGTGCTGTCACTCGAGATCAGCTCTACACTAACCCTCATCTGAATTATTGGGGTGAGGAGATGATTTCTTAAAAGCCTTTTTGGCTCCAGCAACAAATCCATCCTCACTTTTGCCAGCACATTTCCTGGATGCCCCAAACACATGTATAACCAGGATCTGATTACCTGGGAAGACAGCACTCCCTTCTGCTCCAAGCAACCTCTCCATGACCTCATGATGAAGGGCTCCTTCCTCCCACCACAACAGGCTTGTAACATCAACCCAGCTCCAGGGGGGGGATTGCAAACCCTGTGTAACATCATCCAATGCATGAGGGAGGCAAGCAGAGACACAAACACTGTTCTCTCTCTTGGCATCGCTTTGGACACTTGTTTATTGTACCTGTAACTCAAGAGGAGTCGTGGGAGAACCACCAAGAACATTAATGGATGGCTCAGCTATGACTCCAGTGTCACCTTCGTGGAGAAAAGCCATGAAGCAGCAGAGCCCTCTGCTTCACTCTGGTAATTATGGTGTTGAAGCCATCCTCACTGTTCAATACACGCAAGGAAGACACAGCAGCACTTGCCTACACCTGAGTTCAAGGGTTTAGCCCAGTTACTCCCCCTTCACAGCTCCTCATACTCTTGGAAAAGAAAAATGGACATGGATAAACATATTCTTGCAACCATGGCACAATAAGGTCCACTTTGCCCTGAGGAAATCATTACAGGACTACTCAGAAACCTCAGCTACTGCCCCTAGAGAAACCAGCCTTTCCTAAGAATTAAAGAGAAGCAAAAATATGAGACATTAAAAAACCAAAACAACCCAGGTCCCTGAACTCAGACCCCACTAGGTGTCTCTCTCGGCCAAGACACAAGGGCTCCTGAAGCCTTCTCCTGTCCAGAGAAGCGTCCCAGGGGCAGCTCTGCAGGCTGCAAGCCCCAAACCCCAAGGCCAGATGGGAAGGAATCAAGAGGAGAAAGAAAGAATGAGTGGGCAGGGATGGGAAACAAGTGTAGGCAGCACTGGATGGAGAACTGTGCTAGGCAGCTCCCAGCAGCTGGCCCTGCCTGCAAGGTGCCTCAATGAGGTACTTGGAGGGGAGAAAAACCAGCTCTGAATCAGCCTGGAAAGTCCCATCCCTCAGGTTAAAGGTCTAAGTTTGAGTTTGCTGATGGCCAGCAGCCCACTCTCCCCCCTCCCACCCCCTAGGAGTTCCCAAACTATTCCTCTGAGCTCTCCAAGGCATCAAACACTCCTCCACTTGTTCATATTTAAAAAAACCCCAAGTTTTCAGAGCCTAAATGCTGTGTTTCATTTTGATGTGCTGCATTTTTGGTTTTAGGCAACATAAACCCAACCTTAGTTTGTCCTCAGAGCTGGGAGGGTTGAAACACCACAGAACTGGGGATGGGAACTGTTCACAATCACCCCAAAAAGTGGTAACACAAGGGGTTGGTGTAATCAGCAGCTTGCAGGTGGAGCAGAGTCAGACTTGGCCCCAGGCACACAAAATGAAGAGGGTTTGACATTTGTGTCTCCTTGCACCGGTTGTCTTAGTAACTGTGAGAAAAGCAAAGAGATGGGGGAACCCAGGGCAGTGACTGGGGGCAACCTCTCACCCCAGGAAGCCAACACAAACAATGGGGTCAGGGAACAGGGAGCTGGGAGGAGGATTTCATGCTGCAAAGGAGGGGGTAGGAAAGGCTGCATCCCCTGGAAGTGAACCCCAGGCAAGGCTGCCTGGAGGTCAGCACCTTGAGTGGTCAGTCCCAAATGGGAACAGATGACTTGCAGGAGGCAAACCATCAGGAAAAACATGCCAGGGTTTTGGGAGGAATTACAGTTGATGAATCAAAGGAAAACATCCCACACAATTGCTTGGAAAACCTTCTCACACAGCCTGGCTGGGGCAGCCCAGCTGCTCCCATGGATGTGCACAGCAAGGGGACCAGGCTAAGGGTCTGCTGATGCATCCAGAGCTGCATGGAGCAGGATGGTCCATAACCCTGCTTCTCTTGGATGCCACATCCTACTCCAGGGAGTTTCACACCCACAGCAGTCTTGGGTGCTTAAAAAGCACTTTTGGGATCCAGGGCACATGAAGCACTTTCTCCTACTCTTCTTCATCTAAAAAGCTTTCTGTTTACTCCAGACAAGGAATCAAGGCTCAGCCTTGCTCAGAGACACCCTGCACAGCACCAGACCAACACCACACAGTGGAGAAACCCTGTTTGTGCTCCCTGCCACCAGCGATGGGCACAGCAGCTGCACTCCACTCTGTGCCTCACTGAACACCCAGACAGCATCTGCCACCCCCCAGCCCTGGTGCCAGCTCTCCTTCTGCTTGGCTGATCCCTGCTGCCCTATCTCCTGTCCTTCTGCTTGGCTGGCCCCAGATGTTGATGCACACCACAAGTCCCTCGCTGTTGGCTGGCCCTTCTACCAGCAGAACTCCTCCATGCTCACAATGATCATCCCCACAACCACCCTGGATCGTGTCCTTCACATCTAAGTGCTTGCTCACTCCTGCAGCTGAGCATGGTAAGGTTTAGGGGAGACCTTGCTTCCTTCTTGTTCAGCACATGCCCAGCAAACCCAGTGAGGATGGAGAGCCAGCACGTTGTCCAAGTAGAGCTGAAGGTGGGGGAACCTCTAGAGACATTTTAGGGATTGTCTTACCTGGGAGACAACAGCCTTTTGCACAACACATGTGCATCAGTTCACACCACCCTGTGCTGTCATGCCAGCCTGTCCCTAGGAGCTCTGAAAAAAACAATTAGATTAAAAAAAGCACCTTGCAGCATCCACCAACATCCCTCACTAACTAGTCAGCTCAGGTTCTCACCTCTTTCCTCCAAACCATTTTAGGACTTGCAAGCAAGAAAGCAGCAAGTTATCTTTGGCCTTCAAATCACCACTTGTATTCCTGCTTCACATTCATGTCTGTGCCAGCAGGGAGAATCGTTTCACGTGCCACTGTCTCCCTGCTGATGTGTTTCCCACACGTATTCTCCAGCTTGCTGATGGGGAGATGGACAAGGGGGAAGGGGGAAAAGGAACATAAATTAAATCCAGCACAGCAGCAAGGACTTTAAGTGGATTGTCTCCATAACATCCTTCAACAATGATCTCAATCCACTAGGCAGACTTTCTACCTCACAGTTACTCAAACCCTTATCACAATTGAAGGATCACTGAGTGCTGAATGCCTCAGCCACGCTTGGTTTCTTTGCCCAGCAACTCCAGCCTAAGTTGTGCTGCTAAACTGGGGCTCTGCAGCTTGGAAAGGCATTTTTACCACCAGCTACTCTGAGATCGTGGCTTTGGCTTTCTCCAACAAGATAGGAGTCCTTTGCTACACACTGCAAACCCTGAGATCAAGAAGATCCATTAAACAATCACTTTGAAGCAGATGAAGCTGCTCTCAGGTCCATATACACCCTGGCAGGGAGGTTCTTCCACACAAAGAGCATGTGGAGTTGTTCTTCTACCTTCCTCACCCCAACATTGTACAGTCCCCCCAGTGAGAAGAAAGTGCCAGACCCTCATTTCCATATTATCAATAGACAAACCTGAAAAGGAACCACAAGAGCAGCCCCTCAGTAAACTGCAGGGGACAGAACACAAACTTCCAGCCTGGGAGTTCCAGGCTGAGTCTTGCCAAGGGTCAGTATCCCACTGATGGAACTCATGTGTACTCAACACTGAGCATCTACTAGACCTGGTCAGAAGACCCTACCTGAGTTACAGCCTCTCTAAGAGCAGTCCAGAGGACTTCTTGATGGGATGTAGGAGTTGCAATACAACCAGCAGCTTCTGCTTTTGAGAAGCCACTATGGGACAGGACACCCTGAGCCACAGCTCAGTTGTTTCCCTACCAGGAGCAAACAGCAGGGCTGGTAAATCTACCATCATCTGGAACAAATCCTTTCTGTGGCACATGGGGACCTCAGCAGAGACATCCAGTGATCTTTGTGGCAGCCCAGCTTCTTTGTGCATGGCTACAAGACACAGCACCAGGCTGGGAGAGCACACATTGAGGCTAACTAGCAGGACAGAAAGACATTTAGTGACAAGATGAGTGGACAGACAGCAGCTTTCAGCAGCAAGGGCTATACCCAAGGCAACACTGCTCTTCAGAGCAACAGCATCCTGGCCTAGAGTTCATTGGCACAGGTAAAACCTTTCACATCTGCTGCACTTACAGTAAGAAGGATGACAGCTTCTTTACCAACACACAGAGCTTCCAGAGAAGAGCAGCAGCATGGAGGGTTGCCTTGGAGACTGCAGTAAGCAAGGTGCTGCCAGATGACTGGATCTCATACCACAGCAGGCACTCGCCAGAAGGGTGATCTCAGCATTATCAAACATTCCTGAAGGAAAGACTGAATCTGGGCAAGGATGGGCTGAATCAGGCTGCGTGGAAGGTGGTTCTTTATGTTGCCATTAGTCATGTTCTTTGGCTCTGCACCTCCTCCAGCATGACCACAGCACTCATCAGAGCAGAGAAACCTCTCCTGCCTGAGAAAGCAGCAGTTTCTCCCTTGGCAGGCAGAGCTCAGCAGGGCTGGTGTGTGGCACAGGGCTGTAAGAGCAGCATGGACCCACTAACCACCCTCTGTTTCCCTGGCAGAGGTGCAATTGCAGCATCTCTCCCTATGCCTGGTCAAAGCAGGGTAGAGAATGAGGGCTGAAGCCTTCACTGCTCACTTCAGATAAACAATTAAATGGTTTGCCAGTGATCCTTGACAAAAAACCCCCCAAAAACCACAAAGAGAGGTTCTCATCACATTAATTACTACACTGCCACACACCTCTTCACCACTAGCAACCCTGCTTTAAATATCTAAATATCTAATTATCTTAGTGGTGGACTATTGGACTTGCTTCTAGCTTTCTACCTTACACTCTTTAAAAGTTTATTTCCCCCTTTCTTGTGCATTTGACAGAGTATCCAAGGTCTGATCCCACTCATCTTTCATGGAAAATGGCTTTATCCCATCATGACCAATCTATTTAGCAGATGATCTTTTAAGAATTACTTCAGCATTACAGTCAAGCTACTGGTTACAAAGCACTGGCAGCACAGATAGGATTAGCAAAGAAAGAGATCCCTGGGAAAGCTGTCAGCTTGTTAAAGGAAAAAAAAGAAATAAATCAAGTTTCTTGACTAAGTGCTAGGCACAAGCAAAGCCTCAAATCAAACCAGCAGTTGCCAGGCATTCAGTTTGCCATGTAGTTCAACATTTCAGGGGTGATCTTCCCAGTTTCCACCAGCTGCAGAATATATAAATTCTATAAAAAGAAAACCTTCCACAACATAACTCCTATGAAGAACCTGCACCATCAGTGCTTGTCAGTCTTCAAGACAAGTGTCACCAGAACTTTCTCCTTTCAAAGGACTTTTTATTCAGGACATGTGTGGAAGTGATTCAGTAAGAGTTAACCAGGACTCAAATAATTGGAGGAGCATTAACCCACTGTAGCTTTGTGTTGGCTGCTCTTCCAGTGTGGGGCTGGAATCAAGGAGGGGAACAGATCAGGTGGAGGATTAGGAAAACATCTCTCATGGTGAGAAATCTGCCAGGCTCCCAAGGGAAACCAATGAAAGCCCTGCTGCTTGAGTCACTCAGAACTGGACCCAGTACAGGAAAATCTAGTGTAGGGAACAAGCCTTCCCCCATAGGGGGAAAATGGAGAGGTTGGATGACCTCAGATCTTTCCCATCTCCAGTTTTTGTGGTTCCAGGAATTTGCAGAGGCAATACCTGTTCAGTGCTGTGTAAGCAAAGTCAGATGGTTCACAGTTGCTACCAAACCTGCCAGAGTGAGTCAGCCTGATTAAAACAGCTCATACAGCAGCATTTGGGCCCTGGACCACTAGGACCCCACTCAGCTTTAGGTGAGGAGCAGCTTCTAGCAAGAAAAGACACAGCAGCACCCACAGGAAAACCCACAGCCTGTGCCACAGCCAGGATAACACAGAACCATGAGTTTACAACAGCCACCTCGGTGGCTTTTAATCTTGGCTGGTCAAATCTCCAAGTTCAAGCATTTCAGAAGTTATCTGACAAGGAATTGACACTTTGCATAGTGGAAGTGTGATGTCAGTGTGTTTTCAGACAAATTTATTGCAGTTACTTACCAAGTCTGAGGCCTCAAACAACAAATAGTTAAGGTAACAACCCCAATAACCCTCAACAGGATGCTGCTGGTGTTGCTGTTAAGTGCCACATGCTTCAGAAACAGACTTACCAATTACCAGCTGAAGTGAGGATCAAAAGCTAACTCGTTCCTTGGTTAATATCAGCCTCTCATGCTTTCTTTTGGAGACAACTGCTGTTAATGCCTGGAAGATACTGGACTAGACAGATCATTAAGTTTCCTAGCACATCCCAGCAAGCACAAGATAACTCACACACACGGTTCATCCATCAGAGACCTGCACTGGCTGCTGCATTCCCCAGTACACCAGCAGATAAATCCACAAAGAAAAAGAAAAAGTCAACCTTCTGAGCCTGCCTGGATCTCTGGAAGGCAGCAATTGCCCATGCAAGGACACTTGCCCTTGACAGAGACTTGGCAGAGCAGCTAGAAGATCTTTTACTGTTGTCATTCTAGCAGAGAGCCAGCCTTGCCTGTTAAAACAAGGTATTTGCACGATGATGAATTCTGATTTCAAGATAATTTATAGCCTTAGTAAATAAACAGGCTTATGTCTGTTTAAACACTGGTTAAACAGTCGTATACAATAACCCTGGGCAAGCACACTGAAGAACAGAAGAGTTATCTGAGCTGGGAACAAATAGCAGAGGAAAGCAAGAGAAACTCAAGACATTTCCCATCAGAAATTAAATTCTTCCCTGCTCAAAAACAACACCTCACCCCACCCCACCCCCCTCAGATCTCTCTCACCCCACTCCCCCCCACACAGTTCTCTTTCACCCCACTCCCCCCCACACAGTTCTCTCTCACCCCACTCCCCCCCACACAGTTCTCTCTCACCCCACTCCCCCCCACACAGTCCTCTCTCACCCCACTCCCCCCCACACAGTCCTCTCTCACCCTTCTACTCACATCTCTGCACCAGAAATCCAAGATATCTTTTACATGACATGGTGATCCTGTCACCTTTCAGCATGTTAAAGGTGCCTTGTATTCTCCTTGATCCAACTTGCTGCACACAAGTTCACACCAATTCCACCCCACCTCTTTGGGCAACTGCATGGAGTAAAAATAGTAGTTATGACTTTCACTGTTGTTGTGTTCTTGTATTTTTATTTATTTTTTTTTTTTAATGGGACTGATAAGACTGGAAAGCCTGGAAACTGGTTTAGACACCAAATTAAGACAACTTTGAAATCAGGGTCATGGGGTATCCACTTCATTTTTGTTCATTTACCAGAGGTCTTTTAGAGGGGCTGCACACTCCACAGCACAACTACAGCCATGGTCACTGGGGCAGAGGTGGGGAAGGAGCAGAGACATCCTTTTCTTCATTTTAGGTGTATTCCTGCAGGCAAGTTGTTATTCCAGGAAAAAAATTTAAGGACTCTAGGCACCAACTTGGTAGAAAGCAGCTAAAAAGCACAAGGAAGGAAACAGCCAGCCTACAGATACTGAAACACCCCAATCCTCTGGACAGTGGAATTATTCTGGACAATGCAAGGGACTGGATATTCCCCAGCAGTCATGGGATGAGAGGAAAGGGAAAATTTCAGCTGCCCACCAAGGCCTGATCCCAGGAGGAAGGTTCAGATGAATCTCTTCTTCCAGGGAAGGGACAGAGCGTTCTCCCTGTAACCAGCTTATCACCTCGCCGGGGCACGCGGGGGAATACAGGAACAGCCCCGCCACGGCCAGGAGCACGGAGGAGATGAACTCACTCCCTCCTCCCTGCCTTTGTTCCTATAGGAATATTTATCCCATGTTTCAACCATGCCTATGGGCCTGCCTGGGTTGCTGCCCTGAAGAGATTAGAAGCAAGGAAAGGTCAATTGCTAGCCAAGAGTGGTAAGGTCTCTGGCCTCACACAGCAGCTAGGATGTGCTCAGCAGGACTCCCAGCCCCAAACAAAGCAGTATTGCTGCTGGATTTGCTGGCACCTAAACCAGGGTTGTGGTCAAAGCAGCAAGAACTCAGCTGGAAACTCAACTACAACCATACCTTACACCACAACTGAAGTAAAGCATGAGTTAAGAGACAACAGGAACCACAGATGAGGGAGAAGATAAGTCTTGTCCACACAGGATCTGAAGAGCATCTCTTGGATAAGAACCACCTCTACATCAGGCTGCTGCTGCTGCCTTGTTGAATAGCCTCAAGGAATCCTCTCAGCCCCTCTGCTTCCTTCTCCAAGACAGGACAATACTTCAGAGCCACCTTTGTAATGAGAAAACACACAAGACATTACTATTACAGCAGATGACCTCATACAGAAGGTTTCTCCCCAGCAAGCACATTTCACAGAGATGATGTTTCCTCACCTGAGGAAACAGTGCAGAGCTGGGAACAGTTCCCAGGAGCCTCAAGCACTGGTCTCTCTCTAATTACTGAATTTCACCCAAAGTGAACATACCTCACACAGCAAAAGCTGCCAGGGCTGCCCATCCCTCCCTGCCCAGCAGGAAAGGTTCACAGATAGGTGGAAGGAAAGCTGAGCACCTGTCCTAGTTCAGAAACACAGCATCAAAGTTCATAAGTTTATATTTAGAGCTGAATTGCCACAGAACTCAGAAAAAGCTCAAAATACAGCCTGTGTCACGTCTGTACATGAGCTATGCCCATGTCTGAGCCAGCTGGAAGTCCTGTGGCTGCATTAACTCAGTGTCAAGCTGGCACTAGAAGATCCCACCTCTTAACTGAGTTCACCACTGCTACAGGGTGTCAGCTCAGACCTGGTTGATGTCCAATTGTCTCTGAACACAGGGAAAATGAACGTGCATCCACCTGCAAAATACCATAGAGAGGCACCCAGAAAGAAACAGGCCAGGTTCAGAGGGAAGTCAGGATCTCCAGGCATACCATCTCAGTCTCCCAAAGGCTGATCATCCAGCATCCTGGAGCACCCTGCCCAGAACACGACAACCCACAGTAGCAAGTTACCTAAAGCCATAGGACACACAAGAAAGATAAACTCAGGTTTGCTAAAGCTTCCTCTCACATCTGACCCAGAACACCATGGGTGTCCAACACCAGCTAGGCACTACTTGGTGCCACACAAAACCCCCAGAGACACCTCTAACCCATTTACTGTCTCTTCTGTCTCAAACAGAGAGGTTTAGGACACTGCCCAAACCTTCCCACCAGATTGGGTTTCTGCTCACAAGCGTAGGTGTTGCTGAGAATCACTGCTGCTGCTGCTGGGAAGAATTGTTCAGCAAACCCACTTTGAACAGGATCCATAGAGAAGAGGGTTGTGTTTCCTGCATGGAAATGAAATCCCTTTATATAGGCTGGATTGGAGAGTCAATGGCCAAACTGTTCCCTTCAGACCTTATTTTCTTTGGACCTTGAGTATACCCCACATGAGACATCTGGCACAGGGCTTACAGGATAGTTTGCTTTGGCACTGGCTACAGTTTGGAGCTCAAGAGTGTTTAAATAGGATTTTTTATGAATTGAACAGTCTCACTCTCTTCTGTAATGCTTCAAATTAAGGTTTCCACATATGCCTTTAATAGAGATTCACTAAGACACTTATTGCATGTTAAATAAACATCTCTCAGTGAAATAGAACACCCTCACTGAGGATTAACAAACATACAATTCAGTCAGGCTGCTGCAGCTGTTAAACCTCAAGTACAACTTCAATGTCATAATCAGTCATTTTATTAAGATAATAATTGCCCTGTTAATGCTAATTAAATGACTAATGCCTTGACACTCCTGAGATGCTGTTCACCAATAAAGCAGACACAGCAGTCTATTCCCTCCCCATCTCCAGAGGCTCAGGTCAGTTAACAGGACTTGTTCACTGTCCACTACTCCAAATCAGGCTCCAGACAGAAGTTAGAGGAGTGTGATCTGGGGTTTTTTTTGGAGCATGAAGGGGGGGAAGTGTGCAAGAAATGTTAACATCTTCCTGAAAAGCTATGGGCAGGTTAGTTAATCCAAAGGATGAGAGACCCAAGCTTGTTTATAACCAGGTAAGCAGGGCAGAGCAATAACTACTGGCCAGTGTCACCAGCTTTAGAGCTAGCAAAGTAGAAAGGGATCACTGCCCTAAACACAAGGCTTCCCTGCACACACACATCATGCCAAGAACACCTCACCAGGATCCTGTTCAAAGGGCTGGGGAAGACCAGGCAACCTGCAAGCCCAGCATTCTGCTGGGAGGCACTCAAGCCATCCAGGAGCCAGAAGGGGGACTGGAGGATGCCAATTTGCAGCCTGCACCTCCCAGTGTGACCTCACAAGCCAAGAAGCTCTTTCCCCAGGAGCATCTGGAGCTACACAGGCTCCCAGCTCTGTGCTCAGTACACCAGACACAGCTGGTCAGCCCCCACAGTCTAGGCATTCCTGCAGCAGTCAGGACCAGACTCCACTGCCCGGCTGTTTCAGGCTGACCTTCCATCATGAGATGGACCAGATGTTCCAACACGGGCTACAGAGGGGCTCAGCAACAGCCTCAGCACCTGAAGCCAAAGCTATGTTGTAACTCTTGGCTGCTTAGGCAGAGAGATTCCCCTGCCCCTCATTCCCAGATTTTTGGTCATGATTATTACTTTAAAAAGTTTTAAAATAAAGAAAGTAAAAGTGGATTCCTTGCATCCTCGTCATTTTAATTGGAAGAATATCTTCCATAAATGGTAAATGTAACTGATCTCATCTCAAAAGAGGCAGGGAGGAGCCAGTTATCACTCACCATGTGACAGTAACCTTCACTGTAGCTCAGGGATTCAACCTATTAGCACAGGCAGGCTTCCATTTGTCAGACTATAAAATAACACATTGCCAAGCCCTGTAATGGACTGCAGCTTTAGATATTGATTAATTGTTAAAGTATCTCTGAAATGTACTATGTTAAAAGGGAAATGACCTCATGCTTCCTTTGAGACTCTTCACCTTCCTCCTGCTCCAAGAATTTCTACAGCATGGCTTGCTGCAAACCCTGCCATCCCCTTGCTGCAGGGGGCTCGCACAAGCCCTTTCTCAGAGCTCTCAGTTCACTCTCTAAAGCAATACCAACCAAACCCAGCTCAAAAAAACCCCAACCCAGACAGACTCCTCGTTAACCTGCTCACCTCTCACTCAAACTTTCTCTACTGACATAGAAGGAAAAATGGAAAGGAAAAATAAAAGGTTATATTCAAGCCAAAATGTTTGCAAAGACTGACCTCTGTGGTTCAGGTCACTTCATAACTAAACAAGCTGTGGTTTGAACACAGCAAACAAGAATGAGAGAGGAGATAGAGCTTTGCCAACCCCTTAAAGTCTTTCCACAGGAGGCACTGCCTGTACTGAGCCCCTGAGCCCATGCATGGTACAGGGAATTGAGTTCCCACATACCCACCCTGCCCAGCTTGCACTCACAGGGCTGTATTCCTCATTATACCCATAGGTCATTTTTATTTCCTTCACTTCTTTCTTGTTCTAAGGGAAGAGTCAGCAGACAGGAGCACCAAAAGCTCTTGAGATACACAAGCACACAGAGATGTCACACCAGCGTGGGCCAAAGTAGGCATGGTTGAAATTCAAGGCTTTTGGATCAGAGTGTGATCTCACCAGGAGAAAAAACACTCAATCCTGCTCCAAGCCCGAGGCTCCGGAGAAGACATTTGGCAAGACCAGGAAAGGGAGGCCCGTAACCATGACAACCACTCATTTCTTAGTATCAGACAAGAAAAATGACTCCTGAAGCCACAGGCCCCATGACCACTGCCTCCCCTATCCAAGGAGGGCTCTCTATTAGTCATGCCATGCACAGACCTACACCCAGGAATGGAACACAGGCTCCCCCCTTAAATCAGAGACCCCCCCAATAATCATACCTCCTCTCAGCACACACAGCCAAATTTCATACTTCTAGGTATAAAATCTTCCACATTTCAAAATTAATATGGACAGATGCTGGGCAGTCACCTCTGAGCATTCAGCTTCCAAAGGCTGAGAAGAAACAAATGGGAAAATCATGACAAAAATCAACAACATGGGTGCTAAGAAACAGCCAAATCCACCATTTGGTGGCAAAGCTTCATCCATCTAGAACAGCAGAAACAACTCTGAAATGTGCAACTTAATTCTCATTGTTATTCACTGTACACTTCAGGTAAGCAGCTTGCATCTCCACTGGGCAGCCACATCACTGGGTTTTATGATCTGTGCACAGCAGAGAAAATTAGGAATAAAATTAAAACTATTCAGGTCTCAGCACTGATGTGATTGCAGCACAGGCAAAAAGGCTTCACAAAGCAGCACCCTCACCCTCCCAGGCACCTTCAACACCTTCCCCTTACCTTTCACTGCCTTCACAGCAGCTGTGTCTTCCCAGCACTTTGGGCACTTTTTGATCACCTTGTCTTCCCAGCATGTTCATCTGGATGCAAAACAGAGAGCTGCTCCCATAAAAGCTTCAGTTTTTCAAGACAGCCATTGCTTGTTGTTAACTGCCCCTGTTTTGGGGAGAGAAAAAGGCTTCTAGATCCCTGGCCACGCAAGGAAGGGCTCTAGCAGCTGGTCAAGCTAGAAATGGGCACTATAGAGTGGGGGCTAGCTCTACTTTTAGAAGCATCATAGATCTTGGCCTCAATTCAAGCTTTTTCTACATGACCTTTGCTTCTCCAAGTGAGAAGGTTTGGGTTTTTTACCAAAAAACTAAAATACAGGTACTCATGCCTCCTCTCCCAGCAGCTCTCCACTCACCAGAGCAAAACTAAACAGAAACTGCAGTCACTGCACAGCTTTATCCCTCCCCATCCCCAATTCAAATAGCATTTGTAGTTTAGCACTATGCTCTACTTCTCACTCACCACCTTGTTTTTTCTGCATGTTGCCAACCACAGGGCCCTGAAAACAGCACAGCTTGGTCTCCTGGAGCTGATGCAGAGGAGTTTCAGCCAGGGTCTCTCTCCTGCAAAATCATGCTTCCATTTAGAGCTCCTCTCCTCTTTGAAGCTTCTAGCTCAGGAAGGGCTACAGCAGCTCACCAAGCAGAAGGCAAGGCCAGTTAGACCCCCCTCCCCTGAGAAGCAGCTTCTAAACCCAGCCAAGTGCTCATGTTTAGCCTAATTGGCAGATCTGGATCAACTGCACCTGACCCCAAACCAATCCTGGCCTAAAGTGAACCCACCTTTGCCCATTCCAGACAAACACACCCCCATCAATGGGCACCCAATCTGCTGCCTCCATGCCAAATCCAACTGCTCCATGGGTTGGCTCCCCAGTGATTGTTCAGCCCACCAAACTGGGAGTTGTGCTACCTGTGGTTGGCTCTTGGCTCTGTGCAAGTCATGCTATTCCCCTCTGTTAAAGCTCTGATGTCAGCATTAGATATCTGCTCTCTGAGAACCTTTAGGTGGCTGTGGACCAGGACGCACACACCCTTCCCCTGCTAACTCAAAAGCTGATGCAGGGCAGCTTCTTGGCTGCTGGCAAGCCCCATGTGGCTCTGTCTTGGAGGGCAGCAGTTGCCTGTTGAGATGGGAAGCCCAGCCAACAAGAAAACAGCCCAAAAGCTTGTATTTTCCTAGCTAAGGGTTCACCACCCTTGAGCACCTGTTTTGGCTTGTATTCCTTGCAAGGCACTCTGTGCAATCCACATAGTCCAAAGAGAAACTCTGTGCCACAAAGAGAGCCAAGAGTGTTTCAGATGTCAGTGTTTCCAGCTGCTGTGTTGATTTTTGAGGGAACAAATGTGCCTGGTGAAGCAGAGAGGTTAACATAACCCTGTCACTGCTCAGTGCTACAGAACACATTAAGGTTCAAGGAGTGAGTGCAGAGATCTGCGGTGAGCACACAAACCCCTTATTTGGCAATGTGCTGATTTAAACACCCAAAAGAAGAAGAATGGAAACAAAATGCACAGAATTTCAAAACTGACATCAAATGAGCTCTTAATTAAACCATATTGAGGCCCCTCTGTCAGAAAAAAAGGACACAGGCTTAAAGCTGTCCTCTTCTTTAAAAGATTTGGTCAAGTAGTTCTTCTCATGAGGAGACAAAAGTTGACTGGGGGATTGAGTTTTGAGTTGGGGAACACTGGTATCACCCTGCCTTTGGCAAGAGCAGCAGGAAGGAGAAGAAGAAGAGACACTTCTGGCCTGGGACATCATCTGGCTGATCCAGTTCCACCCCTTTCTTTCACAACTGTGCAAGCAGATCCACGCATGTAGGTTGGGAAGCGAGGAGGGAGGACAGAGAAGACAACAGCAGGGACAGAGAAGGGGAAAGGCAATGAGGGTCTGTAAATCTGTGTTGTATTTTGAGTTTGTGGCTGCAAGTTTCTCTTTCTTTACTTCCAAAATACTTCTTTATGTGGCTTTTCTGAGTGCTTTGCAACAGAGAAGTAGGTGCCATGTGAACACAGGGCCTTCATATTGCCTGGGAGCCCTTCAGCTGTTGAGAAAAGAAAATAATGCAGCAAATAATATTTTAAAGGATCCCAAAACCAAAAAGAACAGTCAGGAAAAAAATCAGCTGGACTAAATAAGGAAATGAATTCCCCTAATTACCACAAGATGCTCCCCAAGTCTGACAGTATCTCTTGGAGCAGATGTGTTCAAATAATATTTCCTCAGCCTCCAGCCTGCGTGGGCAGATTCCAGCACCAGCCACTAACGTTAAAAAGTACCTAATGAGCGTCGACATGAAGAAACTGCCTTGGCTTTTGGTGTCTGCATTTTTCCCATCCTCCAGGCCAAGTTGCAAACATTTTGTTGGTATTATTCACAGCAGAAAGTGCTTGATTTTCTTTAAAAAAAACCCCAAACCACTAAAATCTGGATCCATTAAAGTAATTGCTCGAAAGGAAGGACTGGAGTCCTTAAGGTTCTTCTTTAGATGGAGTAAGTGCAAAGGGGCAAGCCTGAGGTTTTTCTAGCAGGGACAGCAAACTGCCTGCCTTGCTCAGAAGCCCCTGCAGATGTTATTTAGGGATGAAGAATTATACACACTCACACATACATCCCAAGCAGGTTTCTCTCACTAACTTCCCCTGTGATTAGTTGTATTCCAAATGCTGCAGAGCCATGGAGGTTCTTGAAGAGGTATCTTCAATTAACAGGCTGCAGATAAAATTATGCCAAGTTTTTCCCCACTGTGCTTCCCCTGCTGCCTGGGAAGGGACTGTCCAGTCCCAAGAACAAATGTTCTGAATTCTGCCATCCATTGCCTCCCCTCTACCACCAGTGTTATATAGCTGCTCTACAAATGTTTAAGTGGAGATCATTATAATATAGCTGCTCTACAAATGTTTAAGTGGAGATCATTATAACAGCTTGTAAAGAACAATTGCACAAGAGTTTCTTTGCCACTTCTCTCTCCCCATTCCTGTCTTGTTCAGAACAAGCTCTCTTTCCTTCTCTCCTCAGTAATCCACATTTATGCTCAGAAAGCAACTGTTTTAATTGGACAGTGATTGCTTTAAACAGAACAAAAGGCACCAGAATGAGGAGACTCTGGGAAAATCTGCCTTCTTCTGGGGTAGCTACCTGACCTCTTATCAGAGTGATGTTGTGCATGATCCTCACAGGGTTCCATGAGGACAGAGATGGGAGAGTGTCCTGGAAGAGCTGGAAATGAAGAAATGCTACTTGAAACCTTGCCAGTTAATCCTTCAAAGGATGAAGGGTGGGTCCCTACAGCACGACGCTGACAGCAGGTATCTCCCCTGCTTGTTCCAGCTCCGTTTCAGAATCCAAGATCTCGTCCTCCTCAGGGCCCCCATCTCTACCCCCACTCTCCACCCTCATTTCTGAACCAGCTCCAAGGTTGATTTCCTGCGTGTTTGAATAGGACCAGCTTGACACAGCCTGCCTTGGGATGAAATCACCAACTTGGCTTGCCTTCTGTCTGAAAAACAAATCCTTCTGCAGGGCTTTCATCTAGAAAAAGGACAAGGATTCTGAAATGCAGGCAGGCCTCTGCCAAGTTCCTGTGCACTGCTGCCTGACTAAAGCTTATGTTTGCTGTGTATTTAGCTTAGCTTTAATCAAGGTTACCTAGCTGAGATTTTATGCTCAAAATAATCAATGAACATCCTCCTGTATGCTCCCCTAGTAGCTCAAAATAAGGAAGTTGAAATACAGGTAAATGAGATATGGAGTGCTTGCAGGGACTAGCTGTTTTCAAAGAGGAATGGGAAACCAGGCATGGGGAAATCTCTCACTGTGTGAGCAAAGGCCAGGGCAAGCTTGGAGAAAGGGAAACTAAGACACCAGCCTCAAGAAGTGAGAGGGTTCTAAAATGATTCCTCCTTTTCCTTTGCCTTCTTCCATGACCAAATCTTCCAGAGTATTTAGGTACCTGATGGGATAATGTCTTCTGGGATATCAGGGCTTCGGCTTTCCTATTACTCTGCAGAAAATGGTGATGATGATGTTAACCCACAGGGAGCTGAGAGCTCTGCACACGTGGTGTGCAAGCAGTATGGTGCAGTGGCATGGTGGTGTGATACGCTCTGGTTTTGGGACAGGGTTCCTTCTGTGACAGTCCTCAACTCTGACAAGCAGTGTATGGACTGTTCTAGCTAGTGATGGTAGCATTTGCATCCTAAATGAGTGAGATGATGAAATTATAAGGTACCTATTGTATTTGGTTTGCCCCTAAACCTTGAAACTAGCCCAAGGCTTCTCTCTGCCCTTCCCCAACCCCTCTAATTTCCTTTCCCAGAACAGAAAATACAGTTTCTGTGCTCACATGGAAAGCAGCAGAGATGGCCAGTATGCTTCCCTCTCCCCAGCAAAGTGCTGGAGCAGAGAAGAGCAATAGGAGCTGTGGGCTCATTGATGAGAGTTTGCTACACGAGGGTTCCTGTACTCCAGGAGTTTCTCAGCCAAGCTCATCAGCCCAGTCCTTCTCAGTTTAGGTGAACCACAAAACAAAGCACTACAACAATACCAGGGTGTGAAGGTGATATCTACTCTGCAGGAGCTTGCACTGGTTCTTGCTAACACTTCTCCTGGTTGCAGAGCTGGGGTCTGAAAGCCACCATATGGTTATCATTGGTACCGGAGAAGCGTGTGGCCAGGACATGTGTAACTCACATTTTCCTCTGGACCACACTCAGCCTGCACTTGTTTATTGTGGGGGAGGGACTGGAAAAATCATTGACTCACCGTCAGGAACAAAACATTTAAAATTTTGAACTGAAAATGACTCTTTTTTTTTTTTTTAACAAAGCTTTTCTGCTGGTGCTGAGGAAAGGGAACAAGTACTGAGTGGGAAAATTTGGGGGTTGCACAGTGTTTTCCCTCAGTGGGAGGGATAAATTGAAGGGACAGCTCTTTTTGGCACTGCTGTAGCCAATGGCAGGTTTCTACTCTGGTCTTGATCTAGTCTGTACCTGGTTGAACCCATACTGAAAAATACAGAGCCACACTACCTCCTCTATTCCTCATCATGTCTGTTCTAGGTATTGCTGCACTTAAGACATGTCTCCATCAGAAATGAAACTCAGATGGGAACCCTGTGCCTCAAACTTCCCCCCTGTCACCTTGGATATAACGAAGCAGACAGACCAAAATCACACTGCAAATGGCCCACAGGGTGCTAAAATGCAGTGTGCTGGGAGAGGAGGGGATTCAAGGTTTAACAGGGAATTCAGTGCGTTTCAGGTACAATACACAGCTCTGCTAAACATTTACTGGCAATTTCACATGTGTCATTTTGCAGCTTTGTGCCTCAGCTTAACTATAGGAATGGGTCAGAGCTTGCAATGCCTGCATGGGTCTAACAGTCTGATGTGATCTACAGCAGCAGAAGAAAATAAATCCATAGAAAAATCAAAGACATAAAATGGCTGTGGGTAAAAAGCCCTCAGATTTGGGCAGCGCTACCCTCTACCCTGTTCCACAGCTGAATCCAACAGCTGCACTTGTGTCTGGTTCAGTCAGGCTGCCTGAAATGCATTCATCTACTTACAAAGGATCTAAGGAAGCTCTGCTGGGTCTAAGATCTGAGCCAAGCTTAAGCCTGGATTCTGTTGCATCCAGCTCCATTTGCCACGATGGATTCTGCCAAGCTCGCCTGAGCACGGGAAAGGCTTCCAGTTCTCATTCTCAGCTCTGCTCTCTCGCCTCTTTCCGTTCTTCCTCTCTCCTTCTGCTGTCGGGAAACACACGAACAATGGAGATTAGCCAGAGCTCAGAGGCCTTTCAAGTGTTTTCCAACAAGCATGAAACCTCTGCCTCTATTCCTTGCTGGTGTCACACAAAGCCAATTCTCCCCCCACCCCACACACTCTCACGGACATCTGAGAACAGTGAGTGCCTCACATAACTGAAGGGGGTTCCTGTCCTCAAATCTAACAAACAATGAGATGACTGAACATCTGGGAGGAACAGATGCTTCTCATATCCCTGGATGGCGTGTTTTGATGTGTCCTCTATGCCACCCAGGGCTGTCTACCCACGAAGAAGGGGAATATGAGCTCCTTGGCAGAGTGGAACCCATCAGCCATGAGTCAGAGACTTGTTGGTTCACCAATAGGTAGATGTGAAGTTGGTGTCTCACTGTAAAGAACTATTCTCCTGATGATCTCAAAATGCACAGCAAAGAGAGGGAGGTAGTCCCAGCACAGGTGAGTAGGACAGATCCAGGAATAATTTGGGACAAGCTGCTGGCTGAAGATTGTACAGAAAGGCACATGCAAAATCAGCAGGCTACCCCAACTGCCCCGTGGCCCTGCTCATGCACAGAGAACTGACTTGCTGGTTCAGCCTGTGGAGTCTCCAGTAAGAAAGACTGATGCATGTTTGCAGGTAAATAATAAGGACTAAACCCACAACCATTCACTGCAAAAGAGTGATCTCTTTTTGCAGCCAAAACTAGTACAGGAGCAGGAGCCTCTCGTCTCCTGTTGCAGACCAAGAGGAGAAAAGGAACAAAATACACCTATCCTTTATCTGCCACATCTGAACACCCTGCTCAGGTATCACATCTCTGCCACTCACTTCATTTTAGACAGTGAGCAGCAGCACAGACCCACTGAGGCTGCCAAGCCAAGGTTTCACAGGAAGGACACTTTGAAGACTGAGATCATACCTGCCAGGTGAAACAGGGAAGAGGTGTGCTGAGAAAGTCCTACCTACTGACAACAGGAAAGGGAGATGAGGAAGTTGCAAGTGCTGCAGCTCTAGTCTGTACTCAGCTAAGCTGAGCCCCAGAACTCCAAACTCGTGGAAGTTTATAGTTGAAATCCACAAGGTATTAATCTAGTTCAGTCACTTCCAACACAGTCACTACGCTGCCAAGCAGCAGCATTGGGAGTTACAGAGAAATAATCCCAGCCTGAGCTTCTTGTGGCATCATAAATTGCCTATGTCGTCAGTCAGCAGAAACCTAAGATGAAATTCTTTCCTTTGCAGTTAATTATTTCCAAGCCTTTGCAGCCTTAGCAGAACTGGTGAAAGGTGCTGAACTGACAGCCTTGGAGAAACAGCCTTTCCATTTGTCCACCCAGGCAGGCAGGAGTGAGCTAGGAGCAAGAATTCAACCTGCTCTGCCAATATGCTGCAAAGCCTGTGCTGGAGTTGGACTACTCTTCTTTCCTACCAGTGCACCCACCCTAAGCAGTTCTGCTTGCACACCCCTGAAAATCCACAGCCTCAGACTCCTGTAGTTTATTTGCAGGGCCAAACCCAGTGTGAAGTTTAGCCCCTATTATCTGGCAGGCCTTTAAGGGTGAGGCAGCCTCCTCCAGACCCACTGCTGACGTTTACCATGGCCAGGTGCAAATCTTCTTGCACTGGACTTAGGCCACCAGACCAGCATGTTTTTAAGAATTCCACCCTCCTACCAGACAGTGTTTTTCAATATTTTGCCTTAAATCTTCTGCTGTATTCGATTAGCCTGCAGCAGCTGTTTTCCACTCTCACAACAAATCATAAATCTATAAGCTTATGTGTGAGAGATTGTCTGTGCCTAAGAATGCCTCTGTCTGAGAAACTGCGTAGCTGTGTGCCTATACCTGACTACAGGCTTAAGTGAGAAAGAGCAAATCAATAAACCTTCAAACATCATCAAGTTTGAATCTAGGTTGGAAGCCATATGATTACACAGAGTGGTTTATACTTGTGGGTATATGCATGTGTGTAAGACTTCCCACTTGGATACGCAGACAAATTCTTTAAGTGAGTGTTCCATACTGAGAACATGAGAATCAATGTTAATAAACACTTGATTTCACCAGTGGGAGCTCATATATGTGCATGTGCTTCTAAGAAGGAAGCTAAGTTTTAGCATAAGCATGTACAACACAGGAGCATGGGAAAATCAGAGCTCACATCAGAAGCTCTGATGCTCCCAGGCACAAACACATGAGCCCATGTGCAATCAGGTTGCTATTGTGTGTACTTGGTCAAAAACTGCTTGTTGTGAAGCCAAGATCTCCTGTCCCGTAGACAATTCAGATAAGGAGAGCAAATGCCTGAAAGAGAAGGGAGGGCAAACTGCTACATACACTTAAAAAAAAAAAAGAAAAGGCATTATTCAAAGACTATAAAAGGCAAAAGTTTGGATGAAGGAGAAGAGAGAGGGTTGCCAAGTCATTACAAAAAAAAAAAGAAAAGAAAAAGAGAAGGAGCAAGCTGCTGCCAGGTCTTGGCACGTGTGCTCTTACTTGTATAAATCAGTCACTCTAGACCTATGGTAGTTCTTGCTGACAGGCTGTCAAGCTCCTTGGCTGGGGGAATAGGGCATGTGCTTTACATGCACTTACAGAATAGTAAACTGTTATTAAAAGTGGGAAAAAAAAAAAACAACCCAGTCTGATTTACTTGTGGTTTTGCCTGCTCAGCTGTATTATCACAGAACAAATTCACTCGTGCGCGGAGTAGTCTGGGTGCATGGAAAACTACAGGCTAACCTCCCCTGTGGAAGCACTTGACCTCTTTGAGGGGATAGGCAGAAACAAAACATCTCCAAGAAGAGAGAACATTCAATGAAGAAACAGGCTAAAGCCACAAAAATGCTGTGCAGAATTTCAAACAGCCCAAGAGCACCGAGGGACGTGGTTCGCTCGTGCTTTGAACCGGACAGACACCTGCGAACGGCTCAGCTTGGTTCAGATGGGGGAAAGCACCTCGAGGCAAGCTTAGATCAGGTTTGGGATTGGTCCCATTGCTACGTAAAACCCAGACACATTAGCTGGGCTTGGAGAAGAGAAACTGCCTGAGCTCAGTCAGCAGCCAACAGTCCTGAGCTGCCTGGGGGTGCGGTGAAGGGAGGAGAAGGCTGATGTTGGCGATGACGAGGGAAGAGGGGAGACGTGCTGGGACCACTGGGGAGAACAGGCTTTAGACAGCAGAAGATAGGAAGGATGGATGCTTGGCTTAGGGGAGGAAAGGAGAATTCAAAGCAGAAAAGCCAAAAAAGGATTTAGAGGGAATAACACGAAGAGAATAACTGGGTAATTGTCTGAGGAAGACCTGACCAGACTAGTTCTCTCTGTATTGCCTTTGACTGTGCAGCCCCATCGCTGCCCTCCCACCTCACAGAGCACTCACCCTGGTTTATCACCCAGCGAGCTGCACCGGCGCACGCCTGGCTAGAAACACAGGCAGGCAGCAGCCTGGATGATCTGCCCCTGCTGCCCCATCAAAAACACCGGCTCCCAGCCAGAACCTGTCAGCCTTCCCAAGACAGATGCCTGTTTTCTTAGTCTATCCCACATCACACACTCATTTTGGGCACCTCCAGTGTCAGTCCACGCACCAGGGTTTTAGGAAACGTGCTTGTCAGGCTTATTCAAACCTGCAAGAATGAAAAGTGAAACCCAACAAAGACATGGAATTTTATGGTGCTGTTTGTAGTGATGCTTCCAAAACTAGCCTTGGCTGGAACATAGAGAGTTGGATCATGCTGATCCAAGACCCACAAAATGCACAAAGCACCCTTACTGGAGGAGGTTGAGTTTTCCTCTGTGTCTTTTACTGTATTCCTGTTTATGGGGTGTTACCTGTAACCTGTTCTGATCAGTCCCCAGGGCTGGTTTGTCCTCAACAGCACATTTATGCCACGCTCAGAATTTTACTCCTTATTTTTTGTCATCACATTCAGAGGAAAAAAGCTTCTAAGATGAAAACAGACCTATTTAAAGAAAGAACTGTCTGCTAACAAAACAAAACCCAACAACTGTTACAGCCTAAATCTTAACCCCGATTGAGAGATTGTTTGAGCATGCAAGCAGACAAAATTCCAGTAATAATCCTACCACTAATTCACAGGGAGTGCAAGGTCCTCAGGACACAGACTATGGATACAATGGAAAAAAAAAATCAATAAAATGTTTGTATGGATTTACAAAGCAAGGCTGTAGCCAAATCAAGCACTCAGGGTTTCCAAATCACAGCTCCTGGCCCCAGCTGACAGAAGCTGACTTCCAACACACAACCAGAACAGCGTAGAAGATGCTTTGAAATGGCTTGTCCTGCTGAGGTCTCAGGGTGGATCGTAGGGAGAAGGTCAGACTTGTGCAAGACTCGTATGTTAAAGTAGGTCACTGATCCAACCCATCCATTTAGGGTTATATGCCTTCCTGATGACTTCAGCATCTAACCGTCCTGACAACACCGGTGAGGAAGCACTGCTGCCAAAACATTAATGGATCTAGGGCAAAACTCAGCCCCGAGCAGGAAGCCAGTCTTAACACCCAAGCACTTTAACTACCTTCAAAATAATGCTTAACCAGGATCTTGGAGTTCATATAAGCAAATGAAATTGTTAGCAAGCACGTTCACAACAGTTATGTCCTTGGGTGGTCTCTGCAGTTACACAGAGATCTGCATCTAAGGTGGTCAACAACTGTTCTACATGTTACTGAGGATCCCTGCCTGTCTTTTACAGACAGGGACTTACCCAAAGGGTGGGCTGTGCAACAAAAAAAACTCTCACTGGCCACAAAACATCACCAAAAACATCAGCTCTTACTTTTTGAACAATAACAGCACACATGCAAGCCCAACCGAACCCCAAAAATCAAGTACCAACACCTCAGCTGTTAAGCACGTAGTTATCTCAGGTAGTTTACTTTGGTCTTCTTTAAAAGGTGTGGCTGTGAGCAAGTCATGAGGCATGGGGATTAAAGGAAGAGGGACTAAGAGGTTAATTGGATTCTATTTGGAGAGGGATTTAGGTTGGCTGAGGTTTTTTTTCAGTCAGCAGCACATAGTGGAACATGTCACTTGTAATTGAGCTAATGAAACACCTCTGGAGATAAAAAAAAACACCAGCTAAATTCAGACTTGGCTGAGAGACCTGAAGTTCATTCAGCACAAGGTTAGGCAGAGATGGAACTGCTTTGTTTAAGGACAGTGGGCTGGAAAGGTAACAGCGGAACTGGTTTTACTTTGCAAAAAAATCTGTTTTTTCTCACTCAAGGCTGCTGGATCTAGGGGTAATTAAGCAGATTGTTTTGTTATGGACACTCTTCCAGGACAGGAATCTAAACTCTGCCAATATGCTAATGCAATTTACTAAGTCCAGCCTCTCTCCTGCTCTAATGATATTATATTTGTATTCTATAAATAGAGTAGGGAGGGCAAACATTTTGCTCCACGGTTATGGCAATGGAACTACACATGGCTTAGCTAAAAGAGCAAATACCTGCTCTTCTCGATGCACTTTGATGGTGGGCTGCCACCTCACAGCACAGTTCCATTTGGTTGTCACAAGGGGAATGAAAGGTTTGTTTTCTGGACTTCAAAACCGTGACAAAACCCCCTCTGCTCCAAAGCCAAACTACCAAACACGACTTGAATGCAAGTGAGGGAGAGCTGGCTTCCCCAGGCTGCCAACAGGCTAAGCCAGAGTCCTGCAGGGAACCACGTCCTCTCTGTGAGAAATATTAATGATCTGAATTTACCTTGTCTTCCAAGTCAGGAAGAAAGAGTTTCATAGCAAGATATATCATGGAAAAAACCTGGAGATATTTTCAGGAGGCAATTTCAAACACAAAGAAGTATTTTGTTAAAAAAAATATCTTTTCAAAATGAACCACCAACTCAGAATGAAAGTTACTTTGTAAATTAAAAAGTTGCAGTCAAAATTAGTTTGCAGTTTTGTGAGTTTTATATTCTTGCTTTGGGGATAATTAAGATAATCCAGTAATTTTCTTTCCAAGACACTTTTAGAAACCAAAACTCCACTTCTTCATTCCCCCTATGTCCGTTCAGGAGTTGAAGAATAAAGTTAGCTTTAATGAGAAAAGAGGACTTACCTGACACCCCTGATTAAAAGAAAAAAAAACCAACAAAACATAATAAGGAATTTTATGCAGTTGTATAAAAAAATATTACAGGCAGGAAGACCTCAGTCTCTGAGTGCACTAGAACACTTCTGTGCCAACCTCACAACACAAGAACACTCCTGTGCCAATCTCACAACACAAGAAACCCTGAAATGATGTGGCTGCACTCTGTGTAAGAGAAAGCCAGGACAGCAGGCAGCATTGCATAAAACACCCAGTTACTGCATGAGGAGGTGGAGTGCAGACTCACACTGATAGCCCCTGCATAGATTTGAGATGGCAAGGAGATCCAGGAGGCTGGGTTCTTTTTAGATCCTGGTAAGAGTGACATTTGCTCAGCAGGAATTGCCTCTTTCTCTTTTGATTCTTCCTGCTGTGGTTTGATCCATCTCTCTTCCTGCTGAGGTTTGATTCCTCCTTCTCTGGCTTTAGGGAAAGAAGACAGATAAGTAGCTGCTTGGTCTACTAGCAGGTACCTAGAAAATGGAATGTCTCAGGTTAATTAAGGGATCAAAATAGCCAAGGTGCTGAAGGAGAGGAAAACATGCCCCTGGTATGTCAAGCAAGCTGCATTCTGTGCTGTTAGATTCTTTGTCTCTCCCAAGATCCAGCTCAGAGTCTCTGTGTTGGACAGCAAACAAAAGAACATGGGTCCTGCAAACCCACTTGGAGGTGGGAATTGAAGCTGCAGGCTTTCTGGTATCATCACTAGCAATAAAGACAAAACCAGACCGTGCCCAGTTATAGCTCTGCAGCTGATTCAGTGAATTTGCACCAATGGCAACTGCTGGGGAAAAGGCACTGTTGCCACCCAAGTCCAGCTAACACTTCAGCTGCCAGTTCTCTAAAGAAAGGAATCCAGTTCCCTCCCCCAAAAGCTGCACTGCTCCTATAGTGCTGAGACAAAGAGGGGCAAAACCAGTAGCAAAAAAACCTACTTAAGACATCAGAGATGGTGAAAAGGATCATCTCCATGGAGCAGCTTTATTGTACTGAGGGCTCTGCAGCCACTCTTTTGATGAGAGCCATACTTTAAGGGCAGTCTGTCCTGGATTATAAACCACATAATATTTGAGGAGCCAAGAGCTTGCTATTCCACATTAAGTGCTATTAATTGTTCTGGTTATCATGTTGTGCAGTTTGACCTAACCTACTGATTTCCCCCCTACTCCTGCTGCAGAACATCCATCACTTTTTAAAGGGTTACATTAAGCTACAGGGAAAGGTTCTGGTTTGTGTTAGCTTGATTGCTACAGACTTTAATAAAGCACCCATCACAGCTGCCCAGCCACACTATAGATCAAGCTCCTGTAATTCTTTTCATGTCTCCAGAGGGGAAGGCTAAACAAAACATAAAATTTAACCTCCCAGTGCTTTATTTCTGGCTTGGAGAGATGTCAGAGGCCATGAGAGCTTTCACTTTTTCCTTGCTCCTTTAGAATCCACAGCAACAGAGGGAAGAAAGCAGGAAAGGCAAGCAAGGACATCAGGATGGCTGCAGAGACCGCACTCTTCGTGTCACCTAACAGCACGCCAAGGGTAAGACACAACACCAGCAAAGACAACAAGTGGCCTTTGGAACCTCAGCAGCTAAGGTAGGTAGCTTGACAATCAGATTTCTCCCTCAACAACAAGGCTATCAGGGGTCAATCCACCTGTCCAGTGTCAACTTGTGGCAAACCTGCTAGGGAATCCAGCACAGAAGCTCACCACAGCTGAGCACACATGTAGCACCAGCGAGCACGCTGTGTTCTGTGGGTTCTCTTTGGCACCTTGCTCACTGAACCTGTTGCACACAGGGCAGTGAATTCCTGGGATGACTCACACTAGCCCATGTGTCAGTGGGATGTGTAGCAAACCCATCTTGTGTAGGAGCCTCCAAAATCTGCTTCCTCCTCTACTAGTGGAAGCAACAAGCTTGAGGCTCCTCTGCCTCCTACTACTCACGGTGGAAAAGGTGAGGAGGAGCAAAGAAATAATAGGGAAATCAGTAGGTTAGGTCAAACTGCACAACATGATAACCAGAACAATTAATAGCACTTAATGTGGAATAGCAAGCTCTTGGCTCCTCAAATATTATGTGGTTTATAATCCAGGACAGACTGCCCTTAAAGTATGGCTCTCATCAAAAGAGTGGCTACAGAGCCCTCGGTACAATAAAGCTGCTCCATGGAGATGATCCTTTTTGCCATCTCTGATGTCTTAAGTAGGTTTTTTTGCTACTGGTTTTGCCCCTCCTGTCCCCCATCTCTTCCTGGATGCATTCATCCCTGTATCAACAGGAGAAATCCTGGAGACACAGAAAAGCCACAGGATTTCTTTGATAAGAAACCCACCTTGGTATTGTTCTATACATCTACCTCACCATGGCAAATTAACTCCAGGTGAGCTCATATCCACACCAAACCATTAATGGTGCTGAACAGCATCCTACCTCTATGAGACCACAGAAAGTGAGCTGGGCACAACTCCTACAGACAGGACTCAGCCAGCTAGACTATTTCCCTGCGTTTTCTTTAGGTGTATTCAAGCTCTACCAAATGATATTCACTCCCTATCACTCAAATTCACTCTTGGGAAGCATTCCTTCCTCTCTGAGATACCAGATGCTCCTCCACGTTGCCTTCAGCTCCACACAAAACCATCTGAACTCCTGCCAGCTGGCGAGGGGAGGGACTCAAGTGCACGCACACACACGCGTCCGTGGGCCTTCTCCTCAGATGGAGTGAATCAGTGGCGCTGGAATCACAATGCTCAACGACACAATGTGTTAAAAAAGGGTTTTAGAGAAAGAGTTTTAAAGTAGGAAGAACTTGAGCAAAATTAAAATATTGAATTACCTCACTGTGGGGTTAAAAAAAAAAAAGGAGCTGTAAGGATTAGAAGATAAACAAAATTCTGCCCCTAACACAAATAGGATTTTTAAGAGCATTTTGTCTGTTCTTCAAGGAGATTTGTCACCCTGGGCTTGCTCTCTCTTATGAAAAAGAGGCTGACCTGAACATTTTTTTTTTTTTTAATTTATTTAAAACATAACAAGTCAACCCAAAGCCATTTCTTTTTGTTTGGCTCTTTTCTTTCTCTGTATTAATTTCAATTCAATCAAGGAGGCAGTTGCATAACTGTTGTTTATAATTGCTGTCACGTCAACCCTGAAACTGATCACTGCAACGCTGAAGTTATATAAAAGGTTTTGTTAGGATTTTTGTTATTTTTCTCATTTAAATTGTGGGAAGATGAAGTCCTACCCTGAAGAGATGTTTTGGTTTTCTGAGCTCTGTTGCCCATTAGTCCTGTGCTTTGGTATCTTTTCTCTCCAGTTTTGTTTTACACAGTGCAAGGGTCTGTTTATGCACATAAACTCTCCAAAAAGCAGTGCTGTGCACCCCATTAGTACACAGGCTATAAAATACACTGTGCTGAGTCAGAGAAGCAACGGGCAAAAGGAAAGTTCACAAAATGGGTAAGCTCTTCAGGAGAGATTTAAACCCAAAGGAAAGGCAGATTATTTAAATACTTAAGTGGACTGGGATTTGTCATTTACCTTGCTCTTCTGAAGCCAGTGGACTGTCACCCTTCAGTGATGCAGCATCAGACCTTGAGGGACCATTTCTCTTTGGGTATGTGTGTGAAAACATCTTCTTCACTTACACACACAACGATGAACCTGGAATTGAGAGTCACCTCCTCCACCAGCCCACAAAACAGATCGTGGTTTCCTTCCTCCTCTCCCAACACTTCTGGTTATTCCCCTTTGACTCAGAGGTGTACTCACCTGGTAGACTTCTCCCCTGCTCACAAAGAATTCAGATCACCCACTTTACCATTAGTTTTCTGTCTTTCTAGAGGCACAACTGCCAGGGGCATACTCACAGCTATCTTGGGCCTAAGGTAGTTTGAAAGCTATACTGCACTGCAGACATAAATTAAGCCAACAAATAATTAAGGACTGTACTTTGTTTTGGTGTAAATTAATACTGCCCATACTTACTCAGTGCTGCTTCATACTAACAGCAAGCTGACATTGTTTTTTCTTAGAAATAATCCAGAAAATCTACACAGAGAAAAAACTAAAGAGGAAAACTGACTGAAGTACCATCAACACTCCCCTCTCTCCAAAACAAAACCCCTCTCAAGACCACAAAATATATCTGCTTCCTTAAAATTAACATCTTGTCCATAAGTCCTGCCTCCCTGTGGAGAAGCTTGTTTAGAGATAAGCACAGGATGGCAGGAAACCACGACTCTCCTTTTCACTCCACACCCAAGGGAAGTTTGTCAGGGCTAAGAGAAAAGGGAAGCAAGGCTCTTGCTGGAGGTTTAAGCTAGTCACCTGTTGCACCCCATGAGAATTAACCAAGAAAAAGACAGTAGCACCAGCTCTTTCTGTAGGGAAGCAGCAAGGAAGGAGTTGGTCAATCGATGTTTTTGTGTGTTCTCCGTTCAAAATTCCTTCTGGATGAGCACATGGGTTGTGTGTGCGAGCGCGCGCGTGCGCGCACAGGGGAACAAGCAGTACTTTGTGAGGGGAAAAAACCAAACCCCTGTTATCTTGTAAATGATGGGAGTATTCCAAAACACAGGGCCTGAGCATCTAGCTTCATGCAGGAATAGGGAAGACTGGGAATGCAGTTTAGCCAGATGCAGCGGATGTATTCTCAAAGGTACTCCCACATAAATCCAGTCAGTTGGATTCAAAATGGGAGGCGTGTCTTAGCGAGAGTGGCACAGACACACAAATTAACACAGAGTTGAGCAAAGCACCCAGGTCATTAACCTCAAAATGTGAGAGAAGTTCAAATTTCAGCAATCAGAGGTAAAGGGTCAAGTGAGACACACAAATAGGTGTCTCACGAGTTGCTCTCTAACCTTCACTGGGAGATCTGGTGCCCGAGACAAAGGCACATCACGACCAAAGGCGGTTAACTGAGGCCTTCAGAGTGATTTTCAAACACATGGTTTTGGCTCTGGCTGTCTGGGGCTTATTTCTAAAGGCTTTGTGAAAAGCAACTCAGAAAATCAGGGCTACTATCAGCAAGTGTAAATCTGCTATTCAAGAGTGCCTGAAAAAAGCATTAACAGATCCCCAAAGCACCAGAATGAGTGGACACCACATGTCTGTGAGCTGTAACCCAGGCTCTAACGTGTGCACACTTACCCCTGCTCTGCTTGCTCATGGTCTCACAGCAATCTCTGCTCTAAGAACGGTGATGACAGAGTTACGCTCAGTACTCTGGAGATGCAGCACACACAAACAGCTTGTGAAAAGGGCTTTATACATAATCCAAGCCAGGTTTCTCTTTTAACAGCTTCATTTTCACCAGGATATCACAGATGTAGGAATGGTGCAGTAAGCCCTGGGAGAACTCTGTTCCCTGCTCTACTACGTTCTCAGTAGCTACGAGTTCAATCTCATCTCAGCCGCTCTCCTCTGCGTAAAAGAAATGGTACTTCATTAACTGTCAGGAATAAAATGCTGCAACGCTCTCAGGAAGCCACAAAAAAACACTTCAATAGTGTACAACTTGCTTTGTTAAGGACATCTAAAAGATGTTTCATGCTAAACTTAAACATATGGTTGTGCTTTGGAAAAACCCGCTGAAAGTCACAAGTCTGAACCTCGCTATCCATCAAAGGTATGGCTTTTAGCAGCCTTGCCTTAGCTCTATGGTGCTGTATGTTCATATACAGTCAGACAGGCTTTAGATTTGTAATGCTCTGCTAAGCATCACTGCAGACTCCTAACTGGCTCTGTCTGTCCTCAGAGAAGGAAAAGTCTTGCTTTTACAGGAGACCAACAGAGTCACAGAACCACAGACTGTCAGGGATTGGGAGGGACCTCGAAAGATCATCCAGTCCAACCCCCCAAACCTTTCCATCTCAAACCTTAATTCTCTCCAAAGCTTTTACCTGACACATTCCCTCTTCCAATTATGCTTTTGATAAAATACTTCTGTCCCTGCACGAGGTCCTCAGGAAAATGAGAACTCGGAATTTAGCAACTTCCCCATGCAAGGTTCACTCTGGCTGCTTACTCTGCACCGTGGAATGCTTTTCCATTTTCTTGTTCCCTCCTGTGTCAAGATGCTGAACACAATTTAAATGCTAAACTGTGTATGAATCCTGCCAGCCTGCTTGTTATTCATATAGGTTCCTGGGCAGAGTTAGAATCATTTCAGCCCAGCAGTTACAAAACTTCCATTTTCCTACCTGTGCCCTAGCTCTGTGTTGATCCAGCCGGCATTCCAGCTCGCTCAGCCAGGTGGGTCTGTAGGAGGCAAATTAATTTAATTGCAAGGTTTGCCAGAAACACCAGAGGTGCATTTTAAGTCCCATGACTCTAGGCTGTTTCATGACTACTTTGAAGCTGGCAGCTGCGATCAGGATGACTCTGTCTTACTGTCCTTTTTAAACATCTTCTGCTTTGACTAATTTGATTGGGCTCATTTTCTTGGCTGGCTTTCCATCAATAAAACCCCGTGCAAAAGATGGCCCCACCGCTTTTTGCAGAGCACAGCCTAAAAGAGAACATTAACAAAAGGAAATGTAATATACAATGGAAAATTCAACAGAAACCTGTACTTTATTCTTAAGACTCTTTACTCATGTAACTTCTCCAATCATTTGTTAGCTCTTATTTTGTTTTAAACTACCTTCCTCCCAATGACAGCTTCAGCAACACCCAGTTCTCCTCATACTCAACTATTTTGAGACTAATTATAAGCAAAGGTTGTAAGAGAATGTAGCTGTAGTAAGAGAGTTGCACCTTTTCACACCAGGTCAAAGCTAGTCTTTTGTACTATAAACCAAACTCTGGTATAGTTAAATAACGACACAAAGCAAAGATATACTCCATAAAACATTAATATTTTAATGAAAAATCTTAGCTTCATGTTTCTATCCAAAGACACTCAAAACTAGTTTTTCTCCCCCCTTAATTTTGACCTATAATGGGACCAGTTTGGAGAATTTTTTTTTTTTGCATTTTAGAACATTTTTTTTTTTAAAGATTAAACAACCAGGCTAGCAAAAAAGTACCCAATACATACTTTTCTTATATCAAACAAGCTAGTATTTCAATACAATGTAACTATACAGAATATATACATTACACATATGATCACAAAGCAAACACTACAGGCTCAGAACAGATTTGAAAAAACATGATATTCACATTGATTACAAGAACTCTAAAAATGATTGTAACGTTGAAACGGCACTTAGTTTACAAAAAAAGTCACAAAAATATATATATAGCCACCAAGAACTATGGTTCCTGAAAAATACTAATAGCCAGATAGTATTATATAAAATGTGAAGTGTATTTAAACATCAGATACATTAAAAAACAAAACCAAAACCAAAACAAAACCAAGTCTGTTAAGTCAATAAACATGCCAAGTAATCTAGCTGTGGCCAGCATCAACAAGAGAAGCTGTACTGTGGATGAGATGACGACTGGATATACGGCTGGTGACCGGAGACTGGCACAGTTAAGGGGGTTTCACTGTTACTAAAATGCACAAAGAAGCCCAACAATAATTTAATTCACATTTTTTTTCTTTTTCCCCTCCAGCTTTACTCTTTCCCTCTTTGGGGTTTCACCATAGGGCAGCACCTAGAGTGAAGGCACTGCAAGAACAGGGCAAAGAAGCTGTCCCAAGAACTTTAGTGTAGCCAGGGCTAATAAGTCAGAATATCAAAAGCATGCATCAGCTAAACGAATGGTTCAACAAAATCACTCCTCTGGGCACTTCAGCAACCCTCAGGAAGACTGTAGGTACAGTTGCCACACAGGCTGGCAGCACCAGAAACTGATTCAAATTTGTTTTGTTTTTGTTTTTGTTTTTTTTTTAGTGCAACCAGATTTATAGTTGAGACCTGTGGGAGACTGAATTACTGTGATAGCACACATTGAGTTCATAAAAACCCAGAGCAGTAAAAGTACTGTTGCATTAAAAACAAAAATTCACATTTGTTTTTTATGGTACATTTCCTCCAACACTTTGAACCAACTCTATTAACTAAGGACCTCTGATGTGGCTGAGGCACCGTCCAGCCTTGAACCCTCTTATCTGTCATCGAGATGCTATGGAATTTATTATGTCCATACCTGGGGGATGAGAACCCTCCAAAAACTGGGTTTCACCTTGTAAGCATAACTCAAACGGAATCAGTCTGAATGAAAATCAGCTATTTTCCATATTCTGATGGGTGTGGAAGTTGCAATGGATCTAGGAGCGACAGGTGCCCCTACCTCTGCATTTGCTCCATCCCTGCAGGGTGCACAAAGCTCCCCTTCTATTTGCATATAAAATGCTTCATGGTTGGTCTCAGAGAGAGACAGACCGAGACTGGCAACAGTCTCAGTGCTCTGACATCCTGGGGCTGGAAGGGAAACCAGCAACCAAGAAGCGACTGAAGCCCTCATATAAAAACTTTAAACCATAGCTTAAAAACAATAAAATTCTATCCCTTAAGGGACAAATAGGGATCATAGTCTTATAAAATATATTTGACTGCATTGGCAGCTATTACTTTTTTAAAAAGTTTAAATTCATACCTTTTAGACTCAAGATACATCACGTGAACCCAGAACCATTTGCAATAACATAGTCTATTAATCTCTCAGTATGAGAGACTTGACCATAATATCTGCGAGCCTGACAACTGAACTCCAACTGTAGTGAGACAGACAAACCATCAGGAACACACATCCTTTTTTTGTTGTTTTTTAATGTGGTCTGACAAGCAGTTCTGACAGGGAGCTTAATCTGCTGAAATGTGTAGGCATCCCCATGGATTTCCAGGGGAGTTGTGCTATGTGTCTGCATCAAAAAACCAAAACAAATCCTTACAACTTGGCCAAATCTCCTGCACAGCTAAAACATCACTTCTTACAAAGCTGCTGAATTTTTTTTTCCCCTCTCCCAAAACACCATGAAAAGAAAAATCCCTATCCCTTCCTTTCCCATGGTTCCCATCAGATGCACTGCTCTACACAATATGGAAGGCATAAAGACCCTGCACAAACTCCAAGGATCAGGGTCTTGCTAGTTCTGTGGTAGTGAAGGCACTCTGCTTACAGAATAAATGGGTGAGGAAAGGATTTTCCACTGAGTGCAAAGATTGGTGCCACATGGGAGAAGGATAAGTAAAAGCAAGACATAAATGACTTTGTGAATGAATTTGGAGATTGCTCATTGACAGAGAAACTGCTGCAATGGGTCTTACATGTAGGAATTGGGAAGAAATTCTGAGCAACTGAGAAGGGCCACAAAGATGATGAAGGGAGCCGAGCATCTGCCATAAGGGCTGAGAAAGCTCAGACTGTTTTGCCTGCAGAAAAGGCTTAAGGGGAATCTTACCAATGTGTAAAACTATCAGATAGAAGGGTGTAAAGAAGATGGAGCCAAACTTTTGTCAGTGGGCACAAACTGAAATACAGAAAATCCCATTTAAACACAGTAAAACCTTTTTTACTGTGAGGGTGGTCAAACACTGGAACAGGTTTCCCAAAGACCATGAGGAGTTTCCATCTTTGCCTGCCTCGACTGAGCAACCTGTTCTTGCTGCCTCTGGTTTGAGCACAGGAGTTAGACTGGATCACCTCCAGAGTCTCTTCCAATCTCAACTATGCTGTGATCCTTGTTAAGCAGAAATATAAATACATATCAAATAGTGGGGGTGGGCTTGGGGGTTGTTTTTCTCTTTTTTTTTTTAAAAAGGAAATTCAGTCCTGACTTCAAAACACTCTGATAATGTATTGAAAAAAATTTATGTGTTAGGTTTAATCCCAAATGTAGTTTAAGGCAAGTTTCTTCTAGCTAAATTAGGTATCTATCTTGCTTAATTTGGAATCTAAATATATTAGCAACAGAAATTGTTTTAAGATGCCCTATGTTCTTACATCTCTCAGATGTAAAAAAGAACATTTCAAAGAACTGAATACTTCCAACAAGTCAGGGAGGAGAAATAAAACACTATTTGTACTTAATCTGTGTTCACTTCTATGCAGAAAAGAGATATTACCAAGAAACAATTACAAACAGGAAAATTAACAAGTAAACCCAACCCTAAACCAAACAAAAATTCCTCTAAGAACTCTATTGTTCCTGCAGTTGAATCAGACTGAAAAGTGAGAACTAAATTAAGATGTTACACAGAGATTACAGGGTTGAAAAGATAATGTGCAACACAATGCAGTGAACAATGAAACCCAGGACTTGCCTTGTACCAAGATGTTAACATTAATGATACTCATTTCTTTTCAAGGAAGAACAGATTAGAGCTACAAAGTCTTTCTAACTTTTTTCTCTTTGGTATTCAGAAAGCAGTTTGCCTTCTGACACTAAATTTTAAGTCTTAAAAATCCAATATCCAGATATATCTATTCTGTATTTGCACATCTCCTCACTGATAAACTATTTAGCAAAATATCTAATGGATGAAAATTATCAGATTCTAACAGAAAATTATGTCCATCTATATCTGGCCACCTCTGATTATTACATCTGTAATTGTGTTTCTGTGTGAAGTACTTCTAGTACATAAATCACAAAGGATTCTCATATTCCTGCAAAGTGGAGTAACACTTAGAAAAAAAAGAAAATTATGTCTTTGAGTTCACTGTCATAGCCCTATAAATGAGGATAAAACTCAGTAAAAGGCATTGTCTTGTCTCACTGGCTCCTCAGTCACAGAAATCAGAAGTGGAAGAGAACTGGTCTTTAAATTCAGCCCATCAACAGACCCTGGACTAATTCACAGTACAGCATCCCAAAGAAAGAATTTCTCCCTCAAGCCCTTCTTAAGAAGACTTACAAAAGCAGGCATGCAAGACTGAATTGGAGCAGAGAACTTCTTTGCAGCATGTTTCTAAAACTCTCTCTGGATCTGCTGGAGAAACTTCATTGCAGTAACTTGGAAAGGACTTAAATCCCAACTGTTTTCACTCTATTTAGCTAAAATGTGTGGGTTTTACCTAAAACACAGCGGAGAAAAATTGTTAAATTCACTGAAACCCTTTAAACTCTTTCCAAAGGGCAATAAACTTTTTACCTTACAAAAGTTGGCTATTAGTAGAAACATCTCAGAGCTACAGAGCACCAGAGCTGCCTAAGCTAACTGAATACAATTTGATCTCGCAATATAATACGACTTTTGTGTCTCTGTTTCTCCAGGAGCAACCTTTCTCTATTGGTTTCATTTCCTCTTCATGTTTGCATAAAACAAATCTGGACAGAGAGGAACAATTTAAAAAACAACCCACCCCAAGATTCAAAACTAAAGGAGTAGATCATGCCTTTGGAATACTAAGATCAAGTAATGCCTACTCGCTCAGCACATCATCTGTAGGCGATAGGCATTTGGCATCAAACACTGATTTAACTTCAGAAGCAATGGAAAAGAAAAATAATCACAAACCTCCTCATGTATTTCCTAATTTAGGTTTCAAAGCAGTACTAGAGCTCAAACAGCCTCAACAAAACAAGACTCTCTGCTCGGAAAATCCCACACCCTCAATTTGCAGCTTTTTTCTAAATATGGAAAAATGAAATTGCAAATCTTTCAATTTATTGCTTACTTGAGCTGTGTGTGTAGCTGGAGTAATGGCCTTTAATAAACTGAGTTGGCAAGGATTTAAAATGTTTTGAAACAGGAACAATTCATCATTGCTATATAGGCTTTTTGTAAACAACCCCCTGTTGGGTTAGAAAGTTGGCCTCTAAAGAGAAGAAATTGCTTGTTTTGTCCAAAACAGACTAATAAAAATCTCAGAAACTATACAAGTGTATGTATAAACAAAAAAATGTGCCATAATGCACAAAAGAGCTCTTCCCTCCCCCAATACCCCAACTGTAAACTCTCTCTAGCTAGCTTTTGGAGATTGGTAAAAAATACAGTATCTATGATAGGGGGAAGTGACCAGAACTGCAAACAATCTGGCCAGGATTTAAGATGTTCAGTTTGGGAAAACCTTCATTTTCATACATGGTTCCCCTTCTACAGAGAGATACAGTCATGAGATGTTTGTCAGGCTTGCACACACATATATATATATATATATATATATATATTTTCCTATCACCCTCCATTCATTATGCACCATTAGATGTTTCCTGACCGTAGTACTCCCTTCCACATCTAACCTTAGATGGGCAAATCTGGACAGGCTATTTGATCAAGCAGTTTCTAAAAGGATTGGAATATATAAGAAGTAGGAATACCTGGCATGACATCACTTGATTTGTCAAAACTGATTGATCTGAGATGAAAAGGGACAATGTGTTTTTCAGAAGTGTGTGACTGTTAGTTTCAAAAATGCTTACCATTTCCGAGACAAGGGTTACAGTAAGCGCTTTGAAAAACAGCAGGCACAGAGATAGGAAATCTCTTTTTTTTTGTTGTTTTTTGGGTTTTTTTAATGCAGAAGATTAAAGCATCCACTCAAAACTAGTCAAAACTGGTCAACAATGATTTCCAATACATCCTTTTTGTTTGTCATTTTAAAAAAGGTTTCCTCTTGATTTCTTTCCCTTAACCAGAGGGTCTGCAGAAGCAAGAGAAACTTAATGAGCTGCTCTAACTGTGGAAGAAGAAATAGTTAAAGTGATCTGAATTGGTTGTTCTTCTTTAAAAGTGTATCACAGCTTCCATGATGTTCTGACAAGATCTTTTTTTTGTGCATTCAGTCTTAAATATTTTCACAGAAGTGATCATTCAGTCATGAAAAATAACGTAACATCTGTTGCAGTTTTCTGTTTAAAGCGTAGCTTACAAAGTAAAAAGGGAAAATCTCCCCACTTTTGTTTAAAAAAAAAAAAAATTAAATTAAAATGTACAGGACCAAACACAGGCACTTTCCAAAGAACAAAAAACGAAACCAAACCATGAATTATTCAATAGTAATAGATGACAACTCCGGTTTTGGAGGGTCACCTGCGGCTGCCTCAGCAGTGGCGTTAGTCTTTGGCTGCTCTGGCACATCTTCTTCCTTCTCTGCCAACCCACCCAGAGACCCCAAGGGGAAAGTGCTTTCACAATTCTGAGTTGATGACACCTGTGAAATGACAGGCATTTGGACAGAAGAGTTGCTTTCAAAGCCATGCTCCCCTAGCTCATACTGCCCGAGGGTCTCTTCTTGTTCCTGGTTTAAGTAGTCCGGTACTAGGAAGTCACTGGAAGAAGGGCAAAGGACAGAAGAGAAATGTCATTTCTCACACAAACACGAGTGGTATCAGTTGCTTTGTATCAGTTACATCACACAAGCTACACACTGCATTGCACAGAGAACAAAGATATTCATTTCACATTGCTCTAAGATCATCAGGGTGACATACTTCACTAAGCACTGTCACCTCGTTCTCATTTAAACACACAGAGAGGATTTATTCAGAGGCAGCTATTTCGTATTGTTTTGCATTTGTATTTCCTACACAGCCACTTCTTCTTATTTAGATTGTATCACCCTGATGAGAATGAAAGCTAATGTCTGGAACATCATATGGCACTGAAAACAAAAGGGGGAAAAAAGGGAGCACTCAACCTTTAGAAACAGAAACAAAAATGAGTTTGGCAGAGACGTGAGCCTTTTCCACCACTGAGATAAGATCCACCCAAGAAACAGCAGCAGCACTCCTCAGAGTGGACAGGCTGGCAACAGGAGCACGAGGGAAGGAAGCAAGGGTCCTGCTGAAAGGTGAAGGGGCTGCCAACCCCCAGCAGTGTTCTGTGATGTTGACATGTGTCACACTACTGTGAAAAATCAGAATTGCATTTCCTTCCCTTTTCAGTCTTTTCTGGACAACAGGTCTGTAACTCACTCTTACCAACTGATGGCTGAGTGTAATCAAAGAAGAAAAAACCCACCAAACTCTCCAGTAGTATTTTCAGAGCATGAGCATAAAATAAAATTTCTTCATAAATTTTCAGCACCAGACACCTAAGTTTGTACATGAGGCACTGTTTTGTTGATTCAAACTAAAGGAAGGCCTCTGGACAACTAAAATCACGTACTTTAATCTAATTTGACGACAACAATAAAGTGCTTACCACAACCATGGCATCATCTCTTAAGAGAGTTTTTGCTCTAGCTTTGGCACGAGCGTTAGGAACGAGAACTGCGCAAGCCCACAGACACGAAGCACTTGTACTTTTAAACAATATTCTGCTGGAAAAACAGGGACTGCCTTGCCTGGTTTGTTTTGCAATGTTTTCATCCTGCATCACTTCTGAGATAACCAAATGGAACCAAAAGCTGAAATGCTTTGTGGGTGTAAATGCATAGTGTCTAGAAGTCATGAGGGATGGGATTGTAGCTGCTGTAGCATTCACAACACATTTCTTTTGTATTTATGAAGACAAATGACTTATATACAGCAAGCTGCACCCTCTCTGTAGATCTAAGAGCTGCAAGATCTATCTTCCTCATTCCCTTCCAATTTCCCTCATCCACTTTTCAGATCTATCTCAAATTCCAATGGTTACAAACATTTATTTCAATATGAGAATACAGTGCTAGCCTGATGCCTCAGAATCCTTTTAATAGTCTTTAGTCAAGTGTGTTTTGTGAGACATGCCAAGTCTTTTTTGCTCTGATAAACAAGAAACGTCCAAGTGGCCTTTACTATTTGGAACCCTAATTAGTCTGATCATTTAGCAATAGGTTACCTAGAAAATGAAGAGAAAAAAAAAAGAAGAGAAGGTCTGGAGTCATGCAATCCTTCCACAATACCCACCATCAAGCAAGTGCTTCAAATGAAGTCACAAGTCTACACCCTATGTAAGTGAACAGGGTATGTACAATATTTTGAACAGCAAATCATTTACAGAACTCCACAAATACTACAGTACAGAAAGCTCTGGCTTAACACCATGACCCTGCCCATAGATTTTTCTACTAAAAAGAGAAATTAAGTAGCCCAGAAGCAGCTTCTGCACATCACTCGATTCTTCAGTGCCCTCCTATATATCTTATATGCTGTAAGACAGATATAACAGATACTCAAGAATGAACTTGACTGGGATTAGCTGGCAACCCTGATGAGTGGCACAGCAGGCTGCCCTGAAAGCAGGAAAAGATGATTTAGGGGGGGGGAAAAAATAGGGCAAAAAAAGGCAAAAAAAAAGAAAAAAGAAAAAAAAAGGAAAAAAAAAAGGAAAAAAAAGAAAAAAAAAGGGAAAAAAAGAAAAAAAAAGGGAAAAAAAAAAAAGCAAGTTTCCCTGTTAGGTTTTTGCTGTGCACCTCACCTGCTCTGGAAGTAGTTTGCTAGCTCTGATGCTTCATGGTTCAAGCTCCTCAGGTGAACGATTAAATTTCCAGAGTTGGTGAACATGGCGCCGCATGTTTTGCACTCGTAAATCCGAGGCTTGCGGATAATATGCCGGGAAACCCGCATGTGGTGTTTATATTCCCCGAAGGAAGTGAAAGTGGCACTACATATCTGGCACCGGAAACAGCGTTTACCTTCGTGCTTCAGGCGATGCATCTTGAGCGAGTAAGCTCGGGTGAACTTTTTCCCACAGCGGTCACACTGAAATGGTTTAATGCCTGCGGAAGAGAGAGCAAAAAGAGACGTTCACCTTTCACAATGAGGGGTCACTGGTCAAATCCTTCCAGGTTTCTAACAGCAAAAGGGCAGTAGCTGAGGCCAGTCACAGAGAAACGTTGTTTTAGGAGGAAATTCTCTGGTTAAGTTTTAAAACAGCAGAAACTTAGCACAGAGCTCCTACACCTCCTCAGAACCAGTTCCCAATAGATGCCATAACAATGTGACCTGTCCATAACGCTTACACATCGTCTTTCCCACTGTCCAAAATGAACATAAGCCTCTGTGGATTATACTATGGTTAAGATCCTGAGCCACAGCCAAAAAGTATCTGATGCAGCAGTCATCTCAAACCATCTCTGAACTCCTTTGATCTCAAGAGATTCTTGTGCCAGACTGGTTCCCAACAATGCAATTATCAGACTACCCTTAATTGCAATGTCTTTTTCTGGCTGCCTTTGGCCTCAGAGAAGTGTTTCTGGCAGGGAGACTGTGTGCACAAGGATGCCGCTGTAATGCAGCAGGAATGGTGAGAAAAGGTTGAAGGACCAGCCTTTATATTGCGTGGGAACCTTTCTATACAAGAATCTTCAGCAACTCTGCATGACAGACAGCTCTCTAAGAGAGTTTAGGTTCCTGCCTCTCATTTTTTTTCTCATATTAATTCAGAAACTCTGCTACTAGTTCACTTTTCATTTATTACAGGCACTAATAACACCCTAAAACAAATGAGCTCTGCAACACGTTGCAGTGGCTGAGAGTACATAATCACACCCAAACACAGCTATTACAACATAAAAGACTGAATCACCAAAAAGTTAAGATTTCATACAAAGTCTGAACTCCAAAAAAAGTGTGGAAATCCAAACATGAGGCCAAGAATCTGGAATATGGAGCTCTATTCATAATAGGGCTGTCAAGGAATAAAAAAGGGTTTTTTCAAAAGGCTGAATGTGCATCAGTCCAGGCTGTTAATTCCACTCTGCTTTCCTTATGTTCAAAGCAGGAGCTCAACTTTTAATTGGGGTTTTATCCAGAGAAAGCTGTAGTTAAGGCTACACCAAAACTCCTCGTTAAGCACATGAAAACAAGCTAATACACTGGAATATTATCTCGTGGAGCTACAACTTCTCATGCTTTCGTGCTGTCTGAGGGCATCTCTTTCCTCTGATAGTTTGAGGAAAACTTCTTCAGCCATTTTGCTTATGTGAAAATAACATTTACAAGTTTTGAGAGTTTCTTTTGCACACTAATAATGCTAAAACAGCTATTCAAATCTCTCTCAACTTTGCCCAGGGCTTGCCAGTCAATAGGTCAGCAGAGATGTTTTGCTGAAGCCTGTCTGCTGTCAGTTAAGACTTTAGCAACCAGCTTGGGATAATTTCATACCCAATATGCCCAGGGTTTGCTATTTTAAGTCTGAAACACAGATTATTACTGCTGGCCTAAACACAGCGTGGTTGTTTTGCTTGAAGGGATTTGACAAATAATTGCTGACAGTGAAAAAAATTACACCTTGACAATTGTAGTTGCTCTGCCCAAAATTGGGACAGCATCTGTCTGCAGGCAAGAGTCAAGCTCAAACCAGGAGATGTTAAACCATTAGGCTTAGTGCTCAGCTGCAATAACCCTTCAACATTCCCTTCAGTCACCAAAATGTCACTGCTATTGCCAGGTAATGCTGACAAGACTTTAAAAACACTGATAGCAAAGACATTAAGAGTTCAGACTTAAGTTAAAAATCAAAATGAATGCAACAGTTTGGGGACCAAGACTCAGAGGAGGCATTCAACAAACCTTTTGCTACCTGTACTATCTGTAGTAGCTAAATGGATTACCAAAGCAATTCAGTTGTCCTGCAATCCCTCCAAAAATTCTGAGATCCAAAGGCATACAACATTCTTCAGTGCAAGAACATAAGACAGATAATATTTTCTTATGGCTGCAAGTCTCTTCTAAAAACACAGCAGACAATTACAACATGTAAGAGCAAAAATTTCAGTCTAAATCACTTCTTTTGTGTAACAAAAAAGCCAAGTATACTTCATTTCATTTCACATCTTTATCATGAAAATTACTTATTCTGATGAGTTTCAGGCAATTAAGATTTTTTTTTCAGTCCACACAAACGTTAATCATCCATGAGTAGAGCTATCAGTCAGATCTGATGTATCAAAACAAGCATTCAATGAGACATACCTCTACCCAATCTTGCTGAAATCAACTCTCAAGCACTTGGCAGGTGATTAAAAAAAGAAGTGCATTATTATATTTGCTGCACAGTGATGAGCAAAAACCTCTGTGAGTCTATAAATTAGTAATTCTTGGTAATGTTTCTTACCTGAGTGGATAAGCATGTGTTGTTTTAAGTTCTGAATGCGAGTGAACCGGACCCCGCAGGTTGGACACTGAAAAGGTCTGTCTGGACCATTTGGGCTGGGTCTCTCTGTGCTGCTGGTAGAAGGAGCAATGTAGAGTTGGTAGGGATACTGAACGTTCTCCAAACTACAAAGGAAAAATTCACTGATTTATAAGCAAGCTAGAGGAAAACAATAAGCCTTGCCTGTGGAAATCTGAACCTTGAACACAACTGTATGAGAATAACAAAGCCTGGCCTTTCACATTTCTGCTGAGATCTCTATTTATGCTGGAGATCTCTGCCTCTGGAGAAATACATCTGACCTGCACCTGAAGTCTTACAGCCACTGACGCTGCAGATCTGAACAAAACCAGAGAATAACCTCCCACATCTGTTTCTTTGGGCAACAGGTCTGAGGACCAGCTGTAAACTGAACTTTCTTTTCCAGGCATGGGCTTTTTCTCAAGCAGATCGATGATTTACAATCAGCAAACAGTCCCTGGGGAAAAATTTAAAGATCTGAGCAAATTGGAAAGCAAAGGAGTATTTTGCAGCTTCAGTGATATTTACAAATGAAATTAAAGCCCATTAATTTTCGTTTCGATACAAGTTCAATGAACAAACATTAGTATCTACAATTACACATTTCTAAGTTTAAAATATTAATCTAATTAATCCATATTTGCTCCTTGTCTGATTTAATTGGCTCTGTGAGCACAGCTCAAGCGCTGTGTTTAAAAAACCAGCACACAGAGACTACAATAAAGGAACAGTTGAACTTTCAAAGTAATTTATTTAAAACTGACTAATTGCTCCTACACAGCCTCTAGCTGCAAACTGTTTTAAGGGAACTACAGTGTTATAATCCAAGTCCTCTGGCAAGGAATTTGCTTTGCTAAAGGGCATAGTGAAATAAAAACAAGCCTGCTGGTACAAACATCACAACAACCAGAGTTTGTACTTACCTGGGCTTTCCCTTTCCTGAGCATTAAGGTCTCTATTTTTTTTTTTGTTGAAATAGACATTTCAGCTTGCTCACAGCCTGATGGCAGCTCAGATGTCACTGGCAGCAGGGAATTGCTCTGCCCCGGAATATTTCACAGCCAGAACAATGCAATTTTGGTTTTACTAAACTCTAATGTTTGAAATGTATTGAGAAAAAAGTACAATTATGTCCCCTGTTGCACACAGTAAGAGTCTCCCTAACTGCACAAATCCTTTTGCTGGTCTGCTTCCATCTTGAGCCCAGATTGTTGGTTTCATGGTGAGGCTGAATTTGTGGACTTCTAATGCTCACAGGAATGAAATGTGCAGTTTGCACAAATAGATTTTCATATGCATGGTAAAAAAATCCACATATCAGGTCAGCATAGAAGGACTAGAACTAGGATTATCTCTTTAAAATCAATCCCTTAATTGTCTTTATCTGCTCTGGAAATGGATGTCAATACAACTGTGAGAACCAAGTATCTGAATTCTGAGTACAGTGATGGTTCCCAGTGGCAAAAGTTCCAGTTGTAAAATTTATCTAGAGAGAGAGAGAGCACTAGGTATCTTCCAAAACACACAAGATAGAAGAGTTTCCTGCAGGAGTTTAGCATCAATCCATCTGTAAAATCAAGAAGGATTTATGATCTCACATGGAACTGGAATAATATTTGCTCTACAGAAGAAATTTTATTGTCCTTCACTACTTTTTATACACAGTAGAGTCCTAGAGAGCTGTGGAAAAGAGAGATGCTGACAGACTTGTTGATCTTTGCTAAAGGAGACATCTGCAAGCGAGAAGTTAGCAGATATATCCTGGGCCTGGCAGAATTTATGCCACTTACGGGCTTAAAAAAGCCAATTGAAGGTCACCAAATGCACTGGAAATACAGGAGGGTATTTTTGAACACTGGTTATGATTTGTCTAACCAAATGTCTGACAAACTGACACTTCTGTTCCTTTCAGTACAGCAGATCACTAGATAAAGAGCAGATTTTGCTCTACTCAGATGTGGGAACACTAGTTTTGTCTCTGGAGTTGGTATGACCGTAAGCTTTTACCTTTACCAATGAAAACTCCCTCAACACAGACTAACAGACAGGTCTGCTATCCAAAAAGAAATATTAAAAAAATAGAACAACACTGCACAAAAAGCATAAGGCATCCAAGTCCAGCTGATATAACAACTTAATAACCCACCAGCCCAACTGATTTGGGCCCAGGATGGACAACTGGTATTTGATAAATGTCACGCAGCCGGGCTAAGGGGCAAATCCCTTCCTCACGCTCAGCTGACTGCAGAATTCACAATTAAAATTTTCACAGCTATGAGCCAAGAGAAGTGACAGCTGCAATGCAGGGGTGATAAAGGGATGACTGGGCAGCAACAGCTCCTGCTCTTAGATGTAGATATAGATAAATACACAGTGTGCTCAAATGAGATTACATTTGGTTTTTATTCAACTTTTAACTCACGTTACAGAGAGCTTCATCTTCTGGTAACATGTTTCTTAGGTCCTCCCTCCCTCATTTCTGTTTTAGAGGACTGTGAGGAGGCAGAAGTGCATCATGCTCCTAGAGCTTTCTAGGGAGACACTCAAACTAGGGCAGAAATGAGGAGCCACAGCTCTCTTTTTGTTTTCAGCTTTCTCAGGCTAGCTGATCCTCAAAGCCTGTATTGGTGCCAGCTTCTCTGCCATTGAAACAGAAAGGGGACAATCTCCCAAGAAGAAATTTAAAATAAATTGGGGTTTTTGGGGTTTTTTTTTTCCTACATAAAAACTTCATGATGAGAATGGCTGGCTAAAGCAGAGAAAATGGGAATTGTGAGGCTCTCCAGCTCCCAGTGACTGGCATGTCTTTTTCCATCCTTACACCGCAAGCAGGCTGAAATACCTATTGGTGACACAACCACAGACCTTAGCACAAGGAAGAAATTACATTTGAAACACAAGCCTATTTTCCCTCCCCTGCTTTCTTTTCCCCCCAAATATACTCATTTTTTCATGACTTGCAATTTGTAATAGATGTGGCATTTAACAGTTGCCAGTCATCTAACATCTCAGAGAATTTCTGTAACAGCTGGATAAAGAGACAGGTTTAAAATGTTTTCACTGTAATGCTCAAATATTCTACTTGCAATTCTTTCTTCTTTTCACCAAGAGATTATATACATATTTAACAATGTGGAACTAAACTCTGACAAATGTGAATGCCAAAATGCTCAGTGAGCCTAGAAATGTTCTCTGTTTGTAAATAACAATTATTTTAGAAAAGTGGAGGTGCTCATTATATCGGATCAGAGAGATCTTTTCTAATTGAGCCTTTGCAACTCCTTTGTAAACGCAGCCATGAACTGATAGAGGAACTAAGTGTTAAACCAGCCAAGGCTGAATTACAGATCCATGCTAGAAAAGTGTATTCCAATCCAAATGTGAAATATCTGAGAAAAAAATATAGCAAATTTCACTGTTTTTAATACTTAACAGATTCCTGCGTGCCTATTAAGCTGACAACAATGATGTGTGACCTGCTGTTCATGAAACACTGATTATGGAGGAGGCCCAATTAATGATGTTAATAATTTAACACAGAAACTCAAGGGGTAAGACAGCTTAAATTTTGAAGTCTTTACGATTGTTTCCACAGCAGTAATGATGTCGTACTGAAAGACTGTCAGATGGACCAGTCTTCTGCTTTGTTTTATGAACAGAAATATAATATATACATACACAAACACATATTTTTCAATATAAATTTGCATTGTCCACTCACAACTTTGACATTCTGAGAACCTCTACACCTAAACAGAAAAAAAACCCCAAAGTGAGTGAAATTTTCTCCATTCATATGAATTCTTGATCATGTTTTCATGTGATTCAGCTAGAGCTGAATGCTTGATTTTATTCAGAATTTTGTATTATCTCATTTTCTGCACCAAACTGCTGCACAGTGAATGACAGGCCATATTTATTTCCTGATGTGCCCATCCCATGCTTGAACTGGGAATTCAAAAGTCCAGTACTTGAAGGGCTGCCACAGCGTACCAGAACGCACTGCCCCATCCTGACAGGCACACATGTGAAAGAAAACTTTTTAGGACTTGAAAAGTACCATTTTACACATTTAATGGATTCACAGAGTAAGTACAGTCTTGGCACTTTCAGTTGAATTTATAATAGTAATTTATAAAATAAATCACTCGGAAAATTTTAGTTCTGGAGTCTCAAATTCTCATGAATTCCCATCAGTATTGGTTCCCTCATTGTTATATAAACAATGTGCAAATTCTAGTTCGTTTTGCTGATGCATCTGTTACTCTGAGACTAATTATTTTCAAACTTGGGCATAAACTAAGGCCAATATTCTTTCCTTTTCTGCATGGAAGGGATCTTTTAGTGGGAATTTTCAGTGTGTTAAAAGGATTTTACATATTTTGTATTTTCTATGCCATTTGTGCTGAAGCTCTGCAATTTTATGGGAAATTTCTGCAATAATCCTCTGCTGAAAATATGTATGCCACCTGACTTCAGAATTATAGCTTTAAAAACCTGGATTGGTTCAAATGCAATGTGTGCTCCTACTATCAATTCCAACCCTAAGTGCTGGGTATTATTTTTATACTGAGGATTGTTTGCAGATAGATAAAGTCTTCTCTGCCATACACAAAATCTTACCTAAGCAGTTATTTTCCCTTCAGATTTAATCCTACAATGGGACAAGTTTTAGATGGAAATGGCAGGAAAGATTTGATGAGCTATGAAAATGCAGCTCTTGATAGTTATCTCTACAGGGAGTTTCACTTGACACAGTTTCTGGAACGACTCCCAAAGTTTCACACTTCTTCCTCAGACCCACTTGTCTGACAAAACAATATACAAAACTTTCTTTTGTTCATACTTAAAAAATTTTGTTTTATAAGGGAATAGCTGGCTATGTGCCCTACTTGACACATACCACAAAAGCAAAGAGAGAAAAATCAAACCAGTTGGGTGTACCCTTGTAGGCCACTTGCAGGTACATCACTTGGCTCTAACAGAACTACAATCCATCTTCAACCAAACAGACCTATTTTAGTTCAGCCTTCTCAGCCAGCCTTCCCTTTTAAGGGATTCCCTTAATAAATCACTCATCCCAGCGTAGCAAAAGATTGCTAAATATTTACAGTAAGTGACACACAGCATCTCAGTAAGAAGCTACATGTAGAAAGTTTGGGAGAAAAGATTTAAGGCTGCTCTGCCTGCTCTGTGGTTTATGGCAACAGCAGTGTCTGGTGAAGCCAAGCCGAGGTACGTGCTTTCATTCTGTTGCTTTTGTGGCTTTGTGTCAGCTTCAGCATGTGTGCAGCTACCACACCTGTTTCACAATAAAGATTTGGGCTTTTTAATTTATTTAATAAAGAGCAGTGATGAAGAAACAGCAAAAACATAAATATCTTTCTTCACCAGTTGCCTGGAAATCGACAGGAAATGAAAAGCAACAAGTAAGCAAATTCTGCCTTTCATCACCTCCATTCTTCTGAAGCACCTGATCCTTCGGGCACTGATTGTACTTTGATCAACACAGAGAAGTAGATGTAAGAACAGCTAAACACTCTGGGATTAAGGTTGGGTAGGTTAATTACAGCACAGCCCTTGCTGCAGAACACTCTGCACACCACATTGGTACATACCGATCATCATCATCTGCATGAGCGTTGGTGCCAGAGGTGCTCTGGAGTGTGGGCAATCCCTCCGTCACCCCCTCGTCTATGGAGCCTAGGCAAAGAGAAAAACAGGGCAATTTAATGCAAATAAGCATTTAAAAAGGGTTAGGGGTGCAGGTAAATACACATAAAACTTGCTTTCCCAAATCTCTGAGAGACACTGGGTGAAAAGATACCAAAATAGTCTTGGGAAAATCACTTAGACCCCCCAGGAGCAATGTGTTCCAACTCAGCTGCACAGGTTATCCAGTAAATGGATAATTCAATAAAGGGCAAATGCTTTGCACACCTAGAAAATGGAAAAAATCTCTGTTAAATACAGCCAGTTTTACACTGTAAAGCAGAAATGTTACCTTCACTTAAAGGGGCTATTTCATCAGTTTTCAAGACTTCTTGAGCAATAAAGAGTTCAATCCTGCTATGCTACATTGCCTTTATGTTCTAAACCTTCCAAATACATATATTCATTGATAATGCCTTCATTTATTGATAAGATGCTGAGACAGAAAGAGCCCTCTGAGACATTAGAAATGCAACACAAAAGAGACCAAACATCTGTTTTGTAAGAGCAATGCTATACACAAACCATTCTAGAGCTCTGTTCAGTGCACCAAGGATCAAGCAAACGTAGCTCAAGTCGGTCTTGGAAACTGAATTTAGGGTAAATGCAGCACTAAAGCAAAACTCTGACTTCATTCACCTCCTGCTTGACTGGTGCTCAGGCAGGCCTGCCTCATCACCCCTTGCAGTTTGGTGTTCAACCCTTGTTTGGGAGTATTAAGCAAGGTTATTGTGGCCTGATGACACTGTAGCAGGGAGGGAAGTTGGCAGTGCAGTACTAAAACAACTCTAAGAACTGCTACCCACCTCCCACCAACCATATCCCTTGATAAACAAGTCCTCTGCTTTGGTTACGTGTGACCATTTAGATAAACCACCTAAATGGTTTTGTTCCCTCTTTCAGCTGAGTGTAAAGAGCAGACTGGAGCTCCTCACATTCCTCTTTTTCCTCTGATGATGTGTGTCTATGGGTGCAATGGGAGATGATCAAAATGAATGCCTGAACTCTGCTGAATTCCCAAAGGATCAGAATTGCTGTCGTTCCTCTTCAGAACAGAGGCTCCTAAACCATGATACATTTCTGAGTAGCAGCACGAAAGTCACTTACTTGGAAGTGGTAATTCCATCTTGCTTCATTTTCCCTCTGTTGAGACTGAATACTAAAGCACTGGTTGAACTTTTCTGAACAGCCAGACAGCCTTTGGGTCTCTACCACTGAATCCATGTGAGATGAGAACAGACAAGGAAATTAAATTTCTCTCTCTACCTACACCTTGCAAATGAGCAAAGCTTAGGACAGTGCTAGGAGCTCCCCCTGGTAAAAATAATTCTGCTTTTTTATGAGAGTGGTACATGAACAATCTGAATTGGGGAACCCTTCTCTAAAGCACACTAGGAAAATCCAGTTATTGCTAAGTCTCCAATGACAAGTGTCAGAAAAAATGGAAAACCAAAGAGAAGGAACAAAGACATGGAAAGAGAAGCAGAAAATGTGCTTATTTTGCCAAAAAGAATGACAGTACTGTCTCCTATAAAAAAGGTTGTCCCTATAAAGGGCAGTGTGTTCTACACTGGGCCAGTGATGAGAGGAAACTCACATCTCTTGCAGTTTCAAAATAACACCAGCAGAATCAAAATAGATATTTTTGTTATGAGCTGACAAACTGGGAAATTCAGTAACTCCGCAATCTATAAAGTTATAAAAGTTAATCCCATTTTGATGTATCCTTCTTTCACATTCAATACTTAACTGAAAGCCTACTGAAAAATAAGCCCAATTGCTCTTAGGTTTAATTTTATGCCTTCAGCTCTCAAATGGAAATAGTGTTAATGAGTTATGAAAATATCTTCTCAGCCATAGCTATTGTTGTAACCATAATGACTTATTTATCACAGCCCTGCCTCACGTCTCATTCCATATCATAAAGTGCTTCCAAATATAATAAATGGCAAATGAACAATTCTTGAAATTGCCCAAAGAGTGAATAAGAGCTTTCTGCCATATCAGAGAGGCAGGAACGCTTTTATAAATGTACTATAAAACACTGAGATAAATATATGCAATTATAGGAGGAAAATATGTTCAGGGAAGAGAAAGCTGTACTTTAACATATCTTGCTGCCTCCATTTACTGTTCTTCTATTACTGCATAAGGAAATACATCTTTGGGAGGTAAAAAGTGCTTTCTAGCTACCAAGCATGCCTTATCATATATTAGGTACACGTGAACTGTGCTAAAAAGTAAGAGCACTCTTTCTCTTTGCAGCAAAATGTGAATAAAAAGTATTATGAGGATAGTTCATAATGTTATGCAAAGATCACTAAATATTAATTCAAACATATTCAAGGACAAAGAACAGATTTGCACTTTCAAGGTTTGGGGTTAGCATATGGTTTTTTTCTCTCTCTCTGCAGCCATTTGAAGGAAGAACATGCTGTAATAATAATCCTCAATAAAAGACATTTAAGTTTAAACATTATCATCACTAAAGCTTAAGATCCTTTGTCCCATGCTGTACAAATGGTCAAGGAGATGACTTCAGTGGTACCAAACTTAGAATAGGAAACAGAAAATGGAAAACTGTCCCAAAAACATCAGGTGGCTTCAAAACAAATAGCTTTTGAAGACAGATGTGCAAAGCTGCTTGGCAACAGAAATCACTTCAGGGAACTGGCTAAAGCAGGAGCAGAATTCAGTAAGGTGCCTGGCTATTGGAGTATGCTTCAAAGTATTTTTTGTTTAACACTAAGATGCTCTTAGAAAAAAGAGATTTTATAGCAAGTCTCTAGGATTCAGTCCTGGTTTCAGTTTCCCATGTCCCAGTTCATTCAGCTCATTTCTGAGTATGCAATTTTTCTGGTATTTCTAACTCCAAGAGATGTCCTCCGAGAACTTCCATGGATCATACTCTGCTCACCTGTAGTCTGGAGTTTAGACCTGGTTTGTTGTTTTGAGCTGCTTGGGTATGATATTTATAGTTGGTAAAAGCCCCTTCTTTCACCTGATAAGCTATTTTTGACTTTCCCTAATCATTACTTCTACTTGTTCTCTTTTGTCTGCAACATTACAATGACACTGATGAAATAGTTTGCATTTCTCATCACACAGCCATGGCAAGGCTCTTCCAAAGTTCCTACTATAATGAGTTAAAAACTGAGTCAAACTAAACCTGTTCTTAAACAAGAACCACTTTTCCTGGAGACTACCCAGCAAATAAATTGTTTCTTTCAGTTTTGAATCCATGCACTATTTTGGCAAACTCCATTTAAAGATTTATATTTAAACTGATATTAAGGCTGCTTCTCAGAGAAAGTAAACAGCCTTGTCTCCAATAAATAAAACATTTTCCTTTGGAAAAAGCATTACCAATCTAAAATATCAACACATGAGCTACACAAACCCACGAACAAAAACAACAACATAAAGCCTTGAAGGATGGGATAAACAGAAAATATTTTCATTTCTTTTTAGTATTACCTGAATAGTTTAACAACAGTGATTATATATTGCAACCCTGGAATGGTCAGACTGATCTAACACTTACTTCAGAGAAAGCACAGTGTTATGCTGACCAAACAAAACAAATAATGCAGGCTACTAGACTACATTTATTTACTTTGTTGTAGTTTATTTATTTAATTAACTGAAGCAGCCTTTCATGTATACATTATTTGAATGAAGCAGACCAGTACATTTGCCATTCTTATGGTCTAACAAACAAAACAAGGCTTTATTAAAAATCTTTCAGTAAACCAACTCTACCAAGCACAGGTCAAGCAACTTCACTGAAAGCAAAATAGCTGACTTGGGCAAAAAAAAATGGTAATTAAACTAGAAATATTGCAAAACCTCTGTCTTTTGATTTACTAAAAGCCATTCAATGCATTCTGTCCAAAGAAATTGCTCCAGTAACCTGTAAGTATTATCTATTAATAAGCAAGTCTGCTAGAAGAACCCAAAACTGGCTTCAAATTGTCTTTCATGGAAAAAAAGATTTCTCTCAGCAACTGGCAGTATTTGAAGAAGGAACTTGAGAACCAAATCCCACAGAAATGGAAAGATTCTCAATATTATGACTGTGTGGTTTTGTTTTTGTCTGAGGCATTAAGATGACAGTGTTCCACCACTTATTTTGCAAATCTCCTTACAAAGGCTCTCTGTCACGACTGTACAAGATCTTTATGTCTGATGCAAAGCCTCATTCTACAGACACAAGTCCTTCAAATTCGGTGATGCAGCTCAGCTAAGATCACGCCTTTTGACCTGAGTGAAAACAGATTTTTTTTTCCCCAGTCAAGCAACCAGAGGTAAAAATGGGTTATCAATCTCTCCTGAATAAAGAGGTCTACCAACAGCCTTACCTTTCTTAGCTGCCTTCTGCAAAGTTATTTAAAGAGCTCCAAGTTCTGTCTCCCCACCAAGGTTTACATGTAACATCTCATAAAAGAGGAAACAAAATGCAGTTTGACAGAAGTAAAGCACGAAGCAGATTTCCTCCAAGAACATCACAACTGCCTGTTTGTACACATATCTAACCCCAAAAATGGTCATACCTAGTTTGTACACATATCTAACCCCAGAAATGGTCATACCTATAGAGGAAGACTGTGGGCTGATCAGGAGATCTTCCTGCACTTGCTCGCTTCCCGGGACCGTCTGTTGATCGCTCAGGGAGCTCTGGGACGCGCTAACGGGCTGCGATACCTCCTCATGAACCTCCTCATCGCTTAACCTCTCCACTTTGACACGCACATCTTCTTCAATCACGAGGGGAGAATTGGCTTTTGTGCTCTCACAAGTCACATAATCTGCAATTCTTCTGTTGGACTCGGAGGGCCCAGGCATTTCCAAAGTCCTAGAGTTCTCCGCCTGCTTTACCTTCTCAGACTGAAGTCTTCGATCAATCCCAAAAGGAAAAGTCCAAGGAAAAGCTAAGGATGAGTCCACGGGCTGATTTCTGGACTCTGGGTAAGAAGTCGAAGGGTTCAGCACTTGGGGGGAGCTTGTTTGTGTGTTGCACTTCAGGGGGCTCTCGGGAGACATCACGATGTAGCTTTTGCGCTTCCTTCGCGACTCCCGGCAAACGGGGATGGTTCTTTCCACCACGCTGCACTCCGAGGACACCGGCGAAAGGCTGCCGTCTCGAGAAGTGAAATTGCAGTTTGGGTTGTTCTCCTGCCCTGCATCCAGCACCTTCTCTTGCTGGCTGTTGGGTGTGTTCCATAAAATGCTGGATTTCATGAATTCGGAGCACGTGCTAGCAACGCTGAACATCTGCATGTAGCTGGCTGCAGCCAGCACATCGATAATGTTTTCTGTGTTAATAGACAGGGTTGCTGTGTAAGCGTATTCCAGAAGAGGGATAAAACCAGTCACTGTCACATGGTGCAGGTCTAACACGCTCTTGCTCTCATCTTCTGCTTGACCAACAAGTTTGGACCGAAAGAAATCGCTGCAAGCTGCCAAAACCACCTTGTGAGCCCTGAAGATTTTGTCCTGGACGCGGATGGTGATATCGCAGAAATGCCCGTCGTTGCGAAGCATGTTCAGCTTCCCCAGCATCTCCTGACTGTGAGCAGGGGAATTATGAGTGAAGGTTTTTACACCCATGTTTTCACCTTGCTGCTAGCGTTCCTTCCACATACGAGAGACCACGGGTATCCTAAAACAGAGAGGAAAACTGTCACTTTCATCCCTGAAAGCAAAAGTGAAGTGGCCCCATGATTGTAAGACTCTGTATGATCAGCAGGATTCTCTAGAGCCCAGACTGTGCAATGGACTAACTCTACAGAAATGCAATTACCTACTCATCAGAACACTGATTTATTTATTATTATTTATTTATTAACACATTATTTATTATTATTATATTTATTATTATTTATATTTAACACATTTATTATTAACACATTATTTATCACCTATCCCTAATATCATCTTCCACATTTCTGCTACTGCCCACTCGAAACAAATTCCTAACACAGTTCAGAGCAAAACAAATGCCTGTAATACTAAAAATAAAGCATTTTTGAAACTATCATCTGTGTAAGAAACTTGTGTTTTTATTTTTCTAGGCTCAGGCAACTATTGCTCACGGTTCTTAAACCTGACAAGACTTAGCTGGATGCTTCTTTTAAGTGGAAAAGACATTAGCTTGGGTCTACTTACAAGTGTAGAGGAGCAAGCAGATCTCCCAGGGAAAGTATTTAATACCAGAAAAGCTTTAGAGAAACTACAGCATGAATTTTCAGAGGACAGAGTTCAAGCTAGTAAACATAAAATAAAGAGTTGCCAATAGCTCTGCTTTCCTGCTGCAGTGCAGGTACTGATTGCCTAGAGCTGCTTTTAATCCTAGTTTTGGACTAGGATGAGAAGTTATTGAAAATCCTTTCAAAAACACAATGGATTATAAACCTCAAAGGGAAGTTTAAATCAAATACACACAAATTGATTTGATATATGTGATAAATAATACAAGGAGGGCAACTTCTTTCTTCTGAAAAATACAAAGCTGCTTTTTTTGGGGACCAGCTCTCTCCTGTGTGTGGGAGCAAACGTGTGTTTTTTGTGTGAGGAGCAGCAGGGACTGGATGCCCCACACTCTCTGCACGTTTTGAAGGCTGCAGCAGTGTCAGAAAACTCAATGCCTCTGATTTGAGGAGGACGAAGCTGATCCATGATTCACTCCTCTGCTCTACACAGGGGAAAGACACTGAGCCAAGCTAGGTGCAACATGCCCAGACATCCTCTCTGCCTCTGCAGTGGAACTTCTGCAGCCACCAAGGCTGTTTTTACTCAGAGAGCAGAGCACCCCTGAAGAAGGAAAATCAGTTCCTGCATTTTCTCTATTTATTTCTGAATTATTTCACTGTAAAGAAAACATAAACCACCACGTTTCACCTTCTTAAGGCTCCCCCCATCCAAGCTTCCACGAAAGCATGTGACTCACACAATTAACATGATACAGAAATACCATCTCGGTGGTTAAACATCAACAACATCATTGGATCTGATCATTTCCTGGAGTCAGCCAGCTTCTTCACATCCTCCTTCTCCTCTCCCTTACACTTATGCAAAAAAACCATACCAACGCTTGCAAACTGCTCATGGGGAGCTTCGTAGAGACAAAGAACACTGCAAGTTTGGAACAACTCGCCACAAATCTCACAGGTCTTAGCACATATGGAAAGGGCAGCTGTCAGAGCCTACCTTGTTCTACAGACACTTACACTTGGCTGCTTCTTGTTCCTACGATTTCACTTTTGACACTGATAACACTTTCAGACAGAGGAAAAAGATATATTTGAGAGACCAGATTAACCGACACTTAACAATATATATAAAGGCTGAGTGAAACTACAAGGGCCATTTGGATCTAAACTGAAATTTCACACTACTGCAGAGGAAGAAGGTAAGCACAAGCAAAACACTCCCTTCAGGAAAAGAAAACGTATTGACTTCAGGAGGCATCTGAAGATCCAGACTATTTGTTCTCCAGCAAGAATCAAACAAAAAGGGACTTTAATTGATCTCAAGACCAAAAGGCTCCAGTAAAATCTTGTAAAGCATATTCTGAAATGGCCCTGGGAAACCCTTCCTTCTGAACTCCCAGTTGCTCAGCAGTTCCCTGGCACATCAGAACTCCAGAAGTTCAGAACCCTTCAGCAACTGGCTACAGAAAGAACAATCCATCTGCAACGACTATCGACAGCCTAGCTGGTGTTTAGAATTAGCACCAAGACATAATTATAAACAAGGAGGAAAATCTAAGCAAGCAACACTCCCAATTCTTATACACCCAAATATTAACTCATTTTCCTGCTCTGTCCATCTGAATGCCCATCCCTCCAGCCTCTAAGTGTGAGAGCTCTAAGCTGCTGCCCTGTTCTGAACCACTCCTTGTCCCGCTTCCCCCTTCCCACCCGCCTCTCCCCTCTTTCTGGCTTCCTTTCCCCTTCTCCTTTCATCTTTTACTTCCTTGACCTTGATCTGGTTACAGAATTTAAAATAAAATAGCGGAAGTCAGTGATGTGCAATAAATTGATTTAAATTTATTACAGGAGCAGCGTGCCTGCCATGAATGTGGGGATATTGCTCTGTAAAGTCACTTCTGTCAAATTACCTTCCCCTTCACTGCACTGACACCACCATTCCAACAAGTGGCTCCTACACAGGCTTCAGTGTGGACAAAGGATGCAGGCTATTTTCAGAAAAATCCAAAGGGGTGGCCTGAGGAGGGGGAACAATATCAGTTCTTGACAGTTAATGGAGTAGTAAAAAACATGAAATATTTTTAGAAGGCTATTTAAACAATATGAAAATAGTTTCCACGTGAAAAGATGAGCATGCTAAAGCTCAGCCAGGTTATAAAACGGTTCGATTCTCTTTGTTAATCTTTTAGTAGCATAGGGCACCTTTTATAGCTGCACTAAGTCACAAGGGCTGCAACGTTACAACTTCACCTCTTTGGATCATCACCATTTCAAAATGACATATTGGGATGACTTATTACTGATTATTAGACAGTCTGTAACAGAAGTTGTTAGACCACAAGGTATGGGGTGCTACATTCAGGAGTGATTAAAGATCCATAAACTAGAACTAAATATACCCAGTACCTTGGGAGCGCCTGGAGTGAGAAGGTGGTGCACACACACATAAACTGAGTGATAAGTAGGTTGGAGCTGGAGAAGTTCTTGTTCATCTTCAAGCCACAAACCATCAGTCCTCCAAGCAGGGACTGGGGTTGGTATGGAAGAATGGTGGCTTGCTCTTCCATCCCAGCTGCCAGCAGCGTGGTTCCTCCTCCCCACAATCCCCACACCCACAGGACAACAGAGTATTGCAAAGTTCGAGAGAAACGTGGTGAAATTTAAAAGATACTTTTGAAAGTTTAAATATATGTTCCCAGGGGGACACTTCAGCCTGCAACAAAGGTGTATTTCACTTTGCTGCAGACACTTAGAGTTCATGAGAATGTTTTTCCAACGTGTGGGGATTCAGCACCTTGCCAAAGGTGAGAATTCAGAAGCGAGCACTTCGATGCTTCCAGGGCGAGAAGAATTTTCTCCAGTCTGAAGGTAAATGCTACTGTACCAAAGGCTCTGTACAATTCATGTGAAAATTTGGGTTATTTTCTTCTAATCCTACAGCCACTAAGGTAGACCTGACCTTTAAGTAGTAACTTAGCTCCTTCTTAATGTTTCAAGGCTACTGAAAAACAAGTTTTACCAACAGTTGCCACCAATTCACAGACACTGTTTTGGGATAATGATTTAACACACGTCAAGTTTCACTGCTTAGAAATAGTAATCAAAGTGTGCACTATGTTGTGTAAATGGAAAAGAAACTGTAGCAGGATTGAAAAATCTTGCTTATGTGACCTGCATACTTCAACACAGCCAAAAGTGAGCTTCTTATTCACCTCCTGCCTAACCTTATGGCTCAAATAATCAATGGGTTTGAAACACAGTACCTGTAATAATCTTGTTTTTGCCTTGGAAGAGTCAGTGAACTCATAGAGCTGTCCACATTCAGTTTCTCACTTAGCAAAGTGAATCATTTTTACCATCCCACTTTTAACCTCTGTATCCCAACCCGGGACAACTTACAGAATATGATGGTAACACTTAACTTTCCTGAATACTGAAACCAACAGACTGCAGACACATAAATGCCACGCTGGCTTTAGGGCCCAAAAAGCTGAGGCAATTCCCACTTGTGCTCACCACTCCCTCAGGGGTACTCATTCAGCTGCGAGGCCATGATGTAAATCACCAATTGAAATTTATTTTTAAATTTATTTTTAACTGAGACCACTTACTTGACACTGTTTACAGCATCATCCCACACACAGACAGATCTTCTGTGGGGATAAATGTGACCTGGACCACCTTATCTCCATCAGTTTCTCGCTGTGCTACATATGTACCAGCATCCATTGCCTGCTCAAACTGCCTAACTGCTTTGTATAATTAAGTTTATAATTGAATTAGAACAACTGCTCTTAGTGTTTACTTAACTTCAAGTTTGCTATTTCTATTTCAGACTTGAAACACTTGTGTATCTAAACACGCATCTGTTTTCCCCCCAACACCAGCTGGCCTAATAAAAGGTACTATCACCCACTGCAAATCCTGCCCTGCTTCACTTGAAAAAAAAACCTGCTGCCTGAGCTGCCAACACTGTTCTCGTTTCAAACAAATCAACAGCACTTTCTAAACTTTATTTAAAACCATATTTTAAGTCAGGTTGGTAAACCTAGTTTGAACTCAGCCCACCACTGCCAAATCTGATGGTATTTATGAAAAAAAAAAAAAAAGAGAAGGCAAATACAAGGTTTCTGTGCTCAAAATTACGTCAATGTGCAGCATTCACTTTGGTGCCCTGGAATGTGTGGAATGCAAACCTGTAACCTTTAGCTGCAGTGGGTGAGTGGACCAGGGAAATGAACCATCCAGATAAGTATGCAGTGTTTCAGAACTTCAATTTCCTCTAGGATAGCATACTTCAAACTCTGAGTGCACAAAGGAGCTAGTGTGAAATTCGCTGCTTCATAAACACCGGGATGTTAAAACCTGAACTGGATGCCGAGCTGCAGTCTATAAACACAGGCTGAGGGGATACCAGACCCTGCAAAACACCACACAAGTGTTCAGTGCTGGGGCTGTCTCAGTTCAAAAACCAGATTTTTATTCTTCAAACCACTCCCACTCAACTATCCCCAAACACTGGAATTGTTCCTGTGCCCCTCTCCTCCCAGCTTCACAGAAGAGGACAATTTTCAGGTGTTTTCTGTTTTAAGGACCTTGTGAAGGGGCTTTTGTTCTTGGGACAGTCCTGCAGGAAGATCTCTGTCTGCCCAGTAAAGAATCACTGGCAGCCATAAGTTAACTCCAGAGAACTCCACCTGGGAGCTCTGATGGCAAAATGAGTTCACCTAGAAAGCTGAAGGTTTGAAATATCATAATCCATCTATTTATTGTTAGCAGTAATATTCCCTTTCACAGTAAAAGGCATATTCAAGAGTGTGTTGTGCTTTACCCACACAGTCCAGCAGTACTGCATTTGATAAGATAAGGCCATTTATTTTATAAAAATTGGGGTTTTGGCACAGCACTTCTGACAAGTTCATGTGCCAAAGCTTTTGAGACCACTGACTCCATCTGCCATTAGTGTCACTCACAAAAAAAGCACATTAGCTTCTTTCTACTTGCACCTACATTCACCACTTAATTTTTTTTAGATTATTTTTATTTTTGCAAGAGCACTTCCCAAGGATGCTACAGGGAAATCACTTCACAAGCAGCCACCTTTTCTGCTGAAAATTTCCTGCCAAAAAGATTTTCCAAAAGATCTTTCTAAATTTCAGTTACAGACCACCAGCAGCTGCTGCAGGCAGTATTTCAGAACTAGAGTTAAGCTTCATAAGGCAGAATAAAAAACTACCAGGAAACAGCCATGGTTTCAAATAAATGTGGAAGTGCACCCAAATCATGCTAACTGATCCAGGTCTGTGTAACACTCGTGGAAAACTGCATTGTGGCAATAAGCTTCCCCTTCAATCTTAACTGAATTTGTAAGGATCTAGCTAAGTGCTGCAAGAGCTGAGGTTTACAAAGTCGAAGCACCAAAGCTGCAACTCTTCACCAAAAAAAAATAGCAGAAAAGATTTGCAAATCTGGAAATCCTGAGCTGTGCCAGGGTCCACGATGACTTGCTTGGTACCAACCAAGGCAAACCTCTGCAGGATAGAAAACACAGGCAGGTGCAAAAGCACACATTATTTCTTTACTGTAAATTCTCCAACAGACCAGCAATAGTATTTATCTACAAAGAATAAGGAGAAAAAGCATCCAACAGCTCCTCTTCCAAAACAATTACTCAGGAACAAGGAAGGCCCAGAGTGTCCATGAAATACCCATTTCACATTCCTAACACATTTCTTCAGTTTCCCCCAAATTAAACCCTATAATAATAGAAAAGCTTTAACTATAACATGCCTTGAGAAGAAAGAAGATGTGTGAGGGGGCACAGCAAAGTCCTAGATCACAGTTACAGCACTGACTCACATTCTCATTGCTACTGAAAACATCAATCTTTAATGTGAAGAGGAAAAGAACAACTCAGATGATGGAAAAGTGGATTTGCATGAGGCAGATCTGGTAGGTAGATTTTAATTCTCAGAGCTGGTGAAAGCATTGAGACAAGTAGCGGGGTGCCAAAAACCAGCAATTTATTCTACAAAATGGTTTTATTGTCATTTGAGATGGTAGGTCAGCTGCAACAGAATACTTCTGAAAGGATAAAACTAGAAAACATTTACATATACATGTTAAAGAAAAGTTCAGGGTGCTGTCTGTGCAGTAACAACAGACTACTTTTCCCCTGACAGGCTATCTCAGACCGGTCTGCATGACTGGGACTTCAGCTGAGTGTTGAATTGAGAGGGAGCTGATACCCCTCCTCTTGGAGATGTCGTGGCTCCCAGCCACTTACCACCCCTGCAATTTATCACTCAAAACCCAGATACTGTTTTTGGCAGCTGTGTCTTCATCACTGCTGTTTTTTTAAAAAGTTAATTAACTTCTTGAACTATATTCCCATAAAAGAGAGAGTAAAAAAAAAAAATCACCCTATTCTGGCTTTCAGTTTTGAGCAGCAAGGTGTGAGCTTTGGTCAGAAACCAATGCTGCTGCTGAACACACCAAACTCGAGCTCTCCACATGCTGGAACGTGTGGTTTACTCAGTGGCAAGGAAAATTGATATGCACCAGGTATGGGGCTAATGAAAGAGCTCCCATTTCTGTGCAAATTCCTAAAAATAGTGACAAAAATTCTCATCTCTCTGCTCAGCTTTTGTCATGATGAGCCTGTGACCAGCTCACCAAAATCTTTTTGTCATCCTCATTTATTGCCTTGCAGAGGGTGAAGTTTTGACTGAACAGAGTGCTCCTGGCCAACACTTTCAAAGCTCCAGTAGCCCGTCCCTCAACTGCCACGGCCCTCCTGGCACGCAGGGCGAGAAACACATCCACTCAGTGAGGCTGGCCTGACTCAGAGCTGATCTGAACAGAACTGAAGGGGCTTGTGAGAGAAGCCAAAGTATCTTGTTAGAGATCCTGGTGACAGCAGCATTACCAAATCTCTGCTGTGAGGTTGGACAGGGAAAGGCACCGACCTTGCAACCCACTTCTGCACATTCCTGTCACCCAATTTCAACTTTCCTTGCCAAAAGATGGGCAGTACTTTAGCGTGTTTAGCTATTTCCTCCTTGGTCTTGCAGAATATTTTGTTTTAAATCATGGATATTAAACATAAACAGCACAATACCTGCAGTTAAAGCAATAAAGACCAAGAATAAATCAGAAATATTTGCTTAACTCCAAATGTCTCCACTGTACTGGTGCTAAGCTATAAAGCTCCAAGTAAAAAGTTATACAGATTCCAGAGTGAGAAGAGCAAAGTCTTCCTCATGCTTCAAGACTAGCCTGGCATAGAAAAGCAGAATGTTTGCTGGACACATGAAAAAAGCAACATCTGCTGTAATGAAAAAGAGGGGAACACATCTACTACTTTAATTTTAGAATATTAAAACCAAGATAAAACATATCACAGAGCTGCAGTTCTCATACCATGAGGTCATAACAAATAAAAAGCTGTCAACTATTAGTTAAACCATCACTATTTTTCTGGAATCACTGTTTCTACACATCACGTGAAGCACAACGTGTCTGAGGGAGTTTTGTTTGGTTTTCCTCATTAGTCATTTGCATGGAAATTAAGAAGTCGGATGTAAAAATTCAGCAGTCGTGTTCTGACAGCACGGCAGGAGATAGCAGATAAAGAGAGGCTGGGTGCAGGCTGACAGCAGAAAGTATTCCAGCTGAAAGAGAAGCCTACGTTAGTGGAGAGAGGATCGAAATGTGTGCACCCAAACCAAGCTGGATCTGTCCATAACGGTGCCTCCACAAACTTCCCAGTGCTGGAACAGAACAAGACATGGAACTTACCCATTTGGGCTGACACATCTTCTCCCAAATGTGTTCTTTGCAGACTGAATCTGTCTGAAAGCCCCAAGCATGTCCTGGAACTCAGAAAGGAGCATTTGCAGCCCTTGCATCTGGCAGAATTAAGAAGTCATCTGCCTGACCGTAACAGATTACAGATGCCAAGGCCACATTTATAACCTTTACCAGCAGCCACTGCTCTGGTTTGTCATTTCCTCATGAAAGTGACACTTTAGATTTATGCTTGTCCCTTATCATCCCATATATGTGGCCTACAGGAAGCAGCCTGCAAGGCTTTCTCCTGACTGATCACAAATTGGCAAGGCAATTTAATCCTACTGTAAACCTTTCTTTTTAATTCCTACAGCAGGAACTGCACACCACTTATGTCCTGGGTAAATGAGAGACTCTGCAGCTGACCAACTCACAGCTCCAAAGCAGATAGCAAATACACTGATAAATTGGGAAACTATTAACTGTGGAAGTGTCACAGAGCTGGAATTCAAGTCATACATAGGGAAATTTAACCTGCTAAATGGTCCCACTGGCTTCTGGGCAACAAAAATTAGTTTGCACAGTGCTGTAAATGGCCATGTCCAACAGCAGACCCTTCTGACTGATGGGAGAAGCTGAGAGCTGACAACAGCTTGTGGCCAAAAAGGTTTGGGCACCACTGACAGACAGTCGAGCTCTGTATGTCGGCACCGAGTTTGCTAGGTTAATACAGCAAGAAGATTAAAGCATAGCTACAACTCCTAGTCTAGATAAAACTTGAAGATTAAAGATCACGTTGTAGGTGTTTAGAACATGTTACCACTCCTTTCATTAGAAGTCAATCTAAAAAAAAATGTTTCCATTAGACATGTCCAGGATTACAACCAGGCAAAAGGATATTTTCATTCTCAAGAAAGAAAAAAAGAAGTGCCAGTGTATCAGAAGAGGCAGGACTGGCTCAAAGACTGTCTCATTTTGGGGTACACACCTGCCTGACCACCGTGTTAATTTTGTCTCTCAAATATTTAGCATGGAAACTCTGATTATTTAAAAATATAGAGATGTTTTCATCTCTCTAAGATACATCATTATAAGTGTTTGTATACAACCACAGAAATCTGGCTAAATGAAAACAATCTGAAGAAAAGAATGAAGAGTAAGAAAACAAACAGAAAACAGGACACACCACCTGTGTTTACTGAAGCTGAAGTACGTCAAAACTGACTTGATAAATCATTTTTCAGAAAAAAAAAAGGAAATGCCACATATGATGAGTTCATTAAAGTGTTTGAACACGACATACAGAGTTATTAATGAAAACAAGGAGATGAATAGACAGACTGCAGCTAAGGAGCTGGCTGAAAAGAAGTAATTCGTGTACTTGAAATAACAGATTAAAGAATTTACCTGTGAAGTGCCCTAAGAACTTGTTTTAGCAATGATCCCTGAGCGTGGCTCAAAAAAACGCTGATGAAAAGCCTAAGATGTATCATCAGCACAAGGCTTCAAAACAACTGGCTGAGAACTGGAGCCCTAAGAACAGAGCAGCAATTCACAGGGAATCCAATAGTATGAAATTAAAACCTCCACAGTATATACAAGGCAGCTAGTAACAGCCTTGACCTGTAACCTAGAAGCTAATTAGTTAAAAGTGTCTTTGGAGTAAGATCTCCACACTATTTAATTAAACTGAACTAACTGAAAGGCCTACAGAACAACCAGGCTATTTTAATAGCTCATTTTTTTTTGGTCAGATGTTTGTCAATATCTATTTTAACCTCCTGAAAGGTTCTCAAGAGGGATTTTTTTTTGGTGTGTTTTTCTTCTCTGTGCAGCTCCCCCTTAACGTGCCTGTAAAATAAACTATGCTTAGATCTTTTCAGAGCCATCTGACTTCACCAGACGATGTTTCAGCTAGAAACATGTACTAGCTAGAACTGATAGGGCACACACCAAGTGCACTGATCAGCCAGACAGCTCTTAATCTCAGGATCTAATTAAAAGAAGAGATTACAATAATCAGGGCAGCACAGCAGCGTGTGCCGTGTGTAAACTGTTGATGTGACGCCACTGACTGTTTTTACGCAACAGCCAGAAGACAAGATGTTTCTTGAAGCCGTTTACAGACACATAAAGAAGAGAAATGTTGTTTTCTTAAAAGACACTGTACCTTTCCACACAACCAAAGGCCACTGGCTCCAACAAATCCCATGTTTGATGAACCATCTGAACTCTTAAGTAAGATTTATCTGGGGAGAATTTAAAACAGTAACTTTGCACTCTGCGTTTTCACACAAAATAGGCAAAGAGCTTCAGGAACATAATCAGATAAAATATTCTGGCTACTCTTTATTCCTAGTGACGTGCAAGGAACTCCACTTGTTTTCACAGCCTGTATTTCTCCCCCCCCTACCCCACAAGTCTTGTTTTCCCTAGCCACGACAGAGTTTTTCCAGTTTTGGTGTGACCATTTGAAGTCAGCTCTTGCAGAGGGACAGAACGTTACCATTCACTACTTCAAAGGACCCAAATTTAACTGGTTGCCTTTTTGAAGCTGCAGTGCAAAGTATAAACTTGATGGGCCTAATATAGCTTTCACACAGTCGAATAAGCAAACTAGATAAATGCCACTTTCCCCAGCCTGCAGCACTTTGAACTTCTCCTTGTAGGAATCTCACATTAGTGCTCCACATAACACATAAAAGCAAATTTTCTGAGAGTACTTGAAACTGAGGCTCACTTAATATGAGCAGTAACTGTTAAAAGGTCTTGTTATATATTGAGTTACAATGATTCTCATCATAAAAATTGATGGGCAAACTTCACTAGATGGAATGTATTGAGATACTTCACAACAGATTCACTGCCCTGCAATTTCTGTTTTCCACCAGTTCTCTGAAAAAAAAAGCACATGACCAAACTATTAGCCTGCTAGTCTAACAGTGGTTTGCCCCAAAAAACACACGTTAGAGATGTTTGTGCCACCAACATATGAGCAAATCTCCCTTTGGTTTGTTTTTTGGGGTTTTTTTAACTAGAATAAAAGCAACAAGTGAATTCATAACCCTCTTGATATCCTCACACAGGCAAGCTCCACAGAACACAATCAGATTATACTGAAGGGACTGATGTGTTACATCCCTGAGATACACCTTCACATTTAACCTCTCTTTCCATGATAGTGTCCATGCATAATTTTTACATGATCTTAACAACTTATTGACACTTTTACTCTACAAAAATTCAAGTTAAATTTGTCCCAAATTAATCAGTGTAGACTAGTCATTACCTGACCATTTCCTACTCTGTGTAATAAAAAGCAAGGCTTGGAGTTTAGAGTCTTGGGTCTTTAACAGCAGTACAAATGAACAACAACAAAAAAAAAAAAAAAAAGAACATTCAATTCTTCTAAGTACTGCAAATTGCCAAAAAATATTCACAAAGTACTTTTATTTGTCATGTGGCAGCACCCTTCTAGTTTAAACTAATTCCAGAAAGCTTTTATTCTTCTTGTTTTACCATGGCTACCCTTTCAGTCTTCACTTCGAGCTGCTCTGCAAGCAAATCAACATAAACTTATGAAAAATATACATCAAAAAAAATACTCAAGCCAACCTCCCAAATTGGTAACAAGCAAGAAAAAAATCTCCAAGTTCTTTTTGATGGTACAACGTGAAGGAAATATCAAGAAAAATGGGATGGATTTTGTAGCTGCATACCAAAATATTCTAGTATGGTTCAAGATTTTCTTGGTAACACTATGTTAGATCTATGAAAGAGTCAAAAGAGAGAAAAAAAAAGTATTTGTGCTTCCTCACACTTATTTCTTCATTTCCTCCAAGACAAAACCAGGGCCTAACTGGGTGTGTTACGCCCCAGGAGCTGCCAATAGCAGCTGAACTGAAGAATCCCTCCTCTCCACTATCACCCCCAAGCTGTGCCTCCTACCTTATTTTAATTTTTGTCACTGGGAAATGACAAACCTGTCTCTTCATTTTACAGAAACAAATGACTGTAACTGCATATCACAATCCTTAGGTTGGTGACAGCCACATTTGGCTAAGTGTTAGTTTCTTCTGGTTCAGCACAAAGCTTACCTGTCAATCGATTTGTTGTTTGAAGCATTCAGGTTTATTATATATATAAAAAAAAGACAGTTTTCCTTCTCTCACTTTTACTCCAGATTAGCAAGGAAGTGTTACACCTTAATAAAATCTAAGTTAATGACAATTAATTAGTTTTTCTCAAGTCCAATGCAAATTTTACATCTCCCTGAAGCACGTTAGCCCCATGAACGCCCGAAGGATTGGAAGCCTGCGCTGACAAGCAACGCCACGGAGGAAAAAAACAAAACCTGTGTTAAGAGCAAAGGGGAGAGATCAAGGCAAAGTCATACATCGTGTACAATCTGAAGAGGCAGAAAGGCATAGCTAATCCAGACAGCATGGAGAGCAGCCAGCTAGTCAAGGTGTCACAGACACATAAACAAGCAGCCACCTTTCCAACGGAAGAAGCGGCTATAAAGAATCCTGAACAAGTTGAAGCAAGGCAGGAATGCGGTTGTGTCATCACCCTTTCAGCACTGTGTGTACCCTTTATTTCCCTAATGACTCATTTATGCAGATAAATGCCTAAAAGGAGTTCTTCTTGGCCCCAAAAACTAAAAATCCTTGTATTTATCCACAAATCACGTTATCAGGTGAGCAGCAGCTATACAGGCTTTCTAACTTTCTTCCCTTGTATGGTTAAACCCGGACTGGCAGAACCACTTCCATAGTTCAGGCTGGTGACAAAGAGTTTTGTGGGGTTTTTTTTAAATCTTCAGCATCTTCACTAATATTTCACAGAAACTTCTCAGAGCAGGTCTTTCCTAACAGTGGTACTGATCCACTTCAAAACAAGACACTGAAAGAAAACTGGAAGAAACTGTCAAAGCTGCAGAGCTCCAACACAATGGAAATATCTGTCCCAAACATGGGACCAACTTGCCCCTTAACCCACCAATTAATCCCAAACCCACTAGTGATTTCTAGGGCCCTTGGTTCTCCATAGGACATGACATCTTCATGCTTCCAAAACCTTCCTAAAGACTCAAACTCTGGCAAGTACCCACCATAATTGCAGTTTTTCTGTAAAGCACACTCGGCAGTATTCAAATACAAAATGTCATATCAATGACCATCTGTAGCTAGATTTATAAACTAAGATCTGCTCGAGTATCTGTACTTATATTTCCACTAAAATAACTCTCACTACAATTACTATGTTCATTTCTGCTGCTGAATATATAGCATTACACACAGTAAATGTTTATAACGTTAGCACAGATGAACTACAAAGTGTCCCTTTATTAGAAAGCATTTCCTAATGCTCTGAAAAAAACCTGCCTGCATTCAGCCTTCTTGAGTAAAGCAAACAAATAAATGTTGTGGTCAAATCACCTCAAAACAATATAGCAGAGCTTAAAGAAAAAAAATAAAAAGACATAGAGCAGCCTCCACAAATGGATGTACTAAATAGACTGGGACAATACAGGTTGGAAAAGAAAAAGAGAGAAAACTGAGAGCACAGATCTATAAAATTGCAAATGAGGTGGTGAGTGGAGAAAAAGATTCTTTGCTCTTTCTCATACTACAAAAACTAGGATGCACTTAATGAGATTAACATTCATCAGGTTTAAAACAAAAATAACCAAAAAAAAACCCCCAAGGAATTATTTTTGCACAAATTGTAGAATTCATTGTAAAAGGTATAAACTGTTCAAAAGGCCTTGGCAAATGCACAGAAGACAGGTCCAACGGGCTCTATCAAACACGACTGTCAGCACACACCCTCTAGCTCGGGCCACCTCCAAACCCTTCACTGCTGGCAGATGTGCTGAGGAGCCATCACTGTCCTGTCCACATCTGCTTTTCCAGTTTTCCCTGAAATTATTTACTTCTGGCCACTGTCACAGACCACACGCTGAGCTCAGCACACGCTCTTGGAGTCCTTATGATCCCGTCATTCACCTCCTCTGATAAACCTGTTTGTGTCAAATAATTATTTCCCCAGCTCTAAATTGGAATATATTAAAAACAGGCTACCTACAAATAACACACAGTTTAAGTCCCTTCCTTCACTTGATTAAATGGAATTAAATTAAATGCTGACTGTTTACAATTCCTCTCTTCCCATCCATACAGCGTGAATGCCGTGTTATCGGCTTTGCAGTTCGTTTCCTACCACCACCGCTTCATTTAGGCACCTTGCACTAAGACATTTGTTTTCATCCAGTGAAAAGCATTAGAAGAATCAATTTGATCTCCAAGGCAAGTTAAGAGTAATGGACTCCTACGTTTACTTAGCAATAAGTACACAACTATTTAATTAGATCTATATGCTATAAACAACATCTTTCTCCGTGGCTGCTGCCTCGAGAGTGAGGCATTTCAACTTCTTATGTTAATAGATTTTTTCTGTATTATTTTTTTCCCCTGCTGAAGTGCTAGCCACCTACTGCCCTATTAAAACACTATTACAGGTAAGAGGCACATCTCCCACCCAGTTTTGTTCCCACAAGCCTACACAACACTTTTTTTGTTTTCTTTTTCAAGGAAACGAGCAATTAAGTTGCTGCCCCTTTTCAGCCGCGCGCGATTCCGAGACCGATGCCGTATTTCAAGCGACAGACTGTGAACGCGCTCTGCAACCGTAGCATTTCATTTAGAAGTCAGCACTTGACACGTTGAAGTATTTGGAATTCCTGAAGTCTGGCTGTCTGCAGGGTTGCGTAATTTGAGCAGGGATAACCTACTTTATAATCGGGCAAGATAGAAGAATGTCAACAGGCAATCTCTTCTACGTCAAGGGATGTCTCCTTCCTCGTCACGTGCCAGCAGCAGCATCACTGCTTTGTCACAGTTTGACTTTCTTCTTGTTGTAAACTAGTGGATTACAATGCCTAAAAGGAGTGAAATTACACATATTGCCAGATTTTCTCAGAGAAATATACCCAGATGGTTCTCAAAGCCCATTGACAAAGCAGTTTACCAGATGTAACAGACAACGGCCGACGAAACGCCAGATGCAAAACCACCGGCACAAGCGCAAAGCACTCAAACCCCTTCTCCTCAGTGACGACTCACACAAACACCGTCCACCTCGTAGCACGGGCATCATCCACCCATTCACAAAAAGGACATAAAAATAAAAAGCCTCCTTCAAGCAAGTCATGGGACACGAGTAAAAATAACATTTGGACACTTGTTCAACTTCACACACAGGAGAAGCTGTATTTGCTTTTGATCCTCTTAGTAAACAGCTGACCAGACCCTCCTAACAGCACACACTTGCTACAGACACCACAGAACGAAACCACCCCTTTTAAAAGCTGCCAGAGTTTATGATTAACCTCCTGTTGCAACAAACATGGCAAGGATTCAGTTTCACTCCCTGACTACTACTCTTACGTATGACAAGAAGAAATACATCAGGACACTCCCCCTCCTCCAAATCTCACCGTCACAAGAAGAGGAATTCTCTCACCCTGTAAACAAAACCAGCGCGAAACCTTCTGTGTGGGAAAGCAGGCGCGATCCTCCCTCCAACATCCACCTGGGGAGACTAAAGCAGGGCTGGAAATTCCCTTCCCCTGGAAAAGGGACTGCTCCAAGTGTTCGCACCAATTAAAGTTCCAAATTAAAACCAGCTGTTTAAATAGAAAGAGTCCCTAGGGAGAGACACTTAGAGCATTGTAACTGGTTTCTGGTATAAAGAGTTTTACATCAATGGAGGCATTTATACTGGGGGGAGCTGTGTCTAAGCTCGCAGGTTAACACTTGTTCAGCTCTATCTCCTTAAATAGATGCACTTAAACCCAGGCAAGGTCTCCAGGTGCATCACACCTTCGATCTGCGTTACGCGTAGACGTCAAGCTGCAGTTAAGAGACCTCGATGGCAAAAGAAAAGCACATTGCATTCAAAAATACCCTAAAAGACACCAGGACGCTGGTCTGTGACCCGCCTGCACTAAAGCCACTCAAGTGTCACCTTGCAGGGTCTGCAGAGCAGTGCCACAGGCGTGTCCCACACGTGATAAACAACACGTCACCTCGTCTACAAAAACATGCAGCCAGGGATCAACTCGGGAGGTGAACTGGGTGACCTCCACCTAAATAAAAGCTAAGTGTACTAGACACCCCAAGGATAAATAAAATAAGCATTAAAAAAGGGGGAAAAAGAGTTTTTTCTCTCACAGAAACAAAGCAGGGGCAAACACCTAACTGGGAAACTTGAGAAAATCCCCACATGGGTATGACAAACCAAGGATCTCATGTGAGGAAAATTATGAAAGCAGGAGGCTTCTAGAAACATCAGAATGCATCCTGGGCTGGACAAATTATGTACATGACCAGAAAAAGACAAATTTAATTAATTTTAGACCTGTGTTTTTCCAACTTGGGATCTGCAGATATCTAGGAAGTACACAGACTACTTCTTTTCACTCTGGCAGACTGTTTCGAAAAGAAAAACTCACAAGTCAAAGGAAAAAACAAGGCAGGCTTAACCTGAGAGTATCAACAAGCACATGAAAAAAAAAAAAGGGTTGAAAGTCTCAGTCATGAAAGATGTCCCAGGCAGGCATAAAGCACAGCCAAGAAGAGATAAGAAATGGGTAAGGACGGGTGACCTCTCTGGCACGTGTAGCAAGGAAGTACTCCGGTCTGGGGACAGGCACCAAACAGCTGCCGTTGGGTGTCTGTGGGAACATGCAAAGGACAAACAGTGGAAATCTTCTCCCTGGAAGCGTGTAGGGGAAAAAAATGCCTGCCTGCCTCCCCAAGGAGAGCAGTGAAACGCTGCTTGTGCCTCTCCTGATGTGTGCAAACACACGCAGTGTGGGATGTGCGGCTTTTGGTGGGCTAACCCTGGTGTGCGTGTGTGTATGTGTAGCAGGAGATAGACCCTCCCTCATCAGCAGGCAGAACAAGCTCCACAGCACAAGAGATGGACTGGAGGAGTCATCCCTTAGGCTTTGGTGGAAGATACCTGCATGTCTAAACCCAAAACTTAGCAGCTTTTCATAGACAGGAAGAAGCCTCCTGGGGTGTGTGTGTATTTAACAGGCTGTGGTGCTCAAGCATTCCCCAGCACACCTGTGTGTGGAAAGAAAGACAGCAAGTTTTGGAAGGTGGTACCTTTGCTCTGTGTGTATGAAAGGAGGCAAGAGACTCCTGGAAAACAAGAAGCAGACTATCCAGACTACTCCTCCCAGCATCTGCCAGTGTTTATGTTTGTATATAGAAAAATAACCCTGAAAACATGGAAGGAGAGCAGAGAAACATGCAACAGATAGTATCAGAAAATGGTTTGGGTTGGAAGGGACCTTCAAGCTCATCCAGTTCCAACCCCCTGCCATCAGCAGGGACACCTTCCACTAGACCAGGCTGCTCAAAGCCTCATCCAACCTGGCCGAGAACACTTCCAGGGAGGAGCAGCCACAGCTTCTCTGGCCAACCTGGGACACTGCCTCACAGCCAAGAATTTCTTCCTAATATCTAATCTAAACCTCCCCTCTTCCAGTTTAAAGCCATCACCCCTTGTTCTATCACTACCTGCCTTTGTAAAAAGTCCCTCCCCAGCTTTCTTTTAGGCACCCTCCAGGTATTGGAAGGCCACTATAAGATCTCCCCGGAGCCTTCTCTTCTCCAGGCTGCACAGCCTCAACTCTCTCAGCCTGTCCTCATAGGAGAGGATCCTGGCAGATGCACACTAAGATACACTCATCCTGTGTGGACATGGGGGCAAGAAGAGGCAGCACAGCAGACCCTGGGCAGTAAAGAATATGCAGAAAGGGGTGTTGTAGGGGGAAAAACAACAACAACAACAAAGGGACAGCAAGCTTCGCCTGACAGCGAGTGGGAATCCCTCTTTTCCTCCCATCAGCCTGCAGTGGCAAAGGGAGGCAGCAGGTATCCCGCTGGGATGCAGGAGACAAAACAATTCAGTCTCCCCCCTTCCCTCCCTCCACAAACCACATGTCTGAGCGCACCCACGGGCTTCCACAGACAGCGCAGCTCCCGCGGGGATGCGCGTAAACACCGCGCACGGAGGGATATACCCTCCCCCTCCACCTTGTCATAGGAACCCCCTCGAGAGGCGCGGGGCGTGACACGGCCCTTCCGTGGGAGGGGGGGACACACGTCGGGGTGACACAGGCCGGTCACCATCAGACACCCCCCACCCCACGGGAAACACGCGTGTGTACGGGGGACGGACCCGCGGGGTGCAGCACTCAAAGCCCGCCCCTGAGGGGAACCAACGGCCGCCGCGACGCCACCTCACCCCCCTCAAACACAGACACACACACACCCCCCCTGCTCCTCCTCCTCCCGCCGCCTCAGGCCCGGCCGCGCACCCCGGTTACCTGCGCTCGGTGGGGCCGGCTGGGCCCAAGCGTGGGCGGGAGGCCGAGCCCCCTTATCTGGGGCCGCACCGGGGCCCTGCCCGGGCCATGACGGGGGAGCGGGAGGCGGCGGAGGACGAGGAAGAAGCCGCCGCCGCCGCCTCCCCCTCAGGCAGCGCGCGGAGGGAGCGGGAACGGGGCGGTGAGGGGGGGGGGGCCGCGCGCGAGCCCCCCCGCGAGAGGCCTGCGGGGGGGGAGGGGGGGGGAGCGTAGAGGAGGCGGCAGCGCGCGCTGTCCGGCACGCGGGCAGGGGAGGGGGGGGACAGGGAGGAGGGGGGAGGGGGGGGGATTCCCGGCGGTGCGAGCTCCCGCGCGCGCCGCGCCGCCCGGCCGGGCACTTTGTTTGTGTCCCACAATGCACCGCGGCGGGGCGGCGGGGGCGGGGCCGCGGGGAGGAGGGGGGAGAGAGACACACACGGAGCTGGGGCGCATGCGCAGTGCGGGGCGGTGGGACCGGCCTGGGACCGGCACCCCGCGGCGGGCAGCGCTGGGATGGGGCGTTCCGGGGTGTGCAGGGTCCTACCACCCCCCCACCGCCTCCCCGGTGTGTGAGAGGGGTGCTCCGGTACATGCACCCCGGGGCTCAGCACCGTGAGCACCGAGCATCCAAACCCCCCGGTGCACCGGTACATGCACTCTCGGGGCTCAGCACCGTGCACACCGAGCATCCAAACCCCCGGTGCACCGGTACATGCACCCCCAGGGCTCAGCACCGTGCATATCAAGCATCCCAAACCCCCACAGGACTCAGCACCGTGCGCACCGAGCATCCCAAACCCCCCGGTGCACCGGTACATGCACCTCTGGGGCTCAGCACCGTGCGCACCGAGCATCCCAAACCCCCACAGGACTCAGCATCGTGCACACTGAGCATTCCAAACCCCCGGTGCACCGGTACATGCACCCCCGGGGCTCAGCACCGTGCACACCGAGCATCCCAAGCCCCCGGTGCTCCGGTATAAGCACCACCGGGGCTCAGCACCGTGCACATCCCAAACCCACCGAGCACGGGTGCTCCGGTACCCGCACACAACCCCCCGATGCCCCCGGGTCCGGTTTTCCTCCATCCCAATCAAATTGAAGAGTTAACGAGTCTCGAATGAATCCATCCCAATAATTTGGCCCAAATCTGCATTAATTTGGGGTAAAACCAGTTGAATTTAAGGGGATTTAGCGCAACCACGTGCTCCGGGGCTTGTTTTACGGTGGGGTTTTAATGTTGGTTTTTTGGGTGGGTTGTTTGGGTTTTTTTTTTTTGCGATGAGCACTTAATAATTTGAAACAGGAAACAGATTGAAAGGCCACGCTCCAAAATTGTTAATCAGCAGGAAAAAATTTAATACCAGCCCCTAGAAAACACCACACTACTCCATCAGCAAAAAATAATTAAAATAAAATAAATAAATTTTTAAAAATAAATATAAATAAAAATTAAAAATAAAATAAAAATAAAATTTAAATTAAATTAAAATTAAAAATAAAATAAAAATAAGAATTAAATTAAATTAAAATAAAAAATAAAATAAAAATAAAATTGCAATAAAAATAAATTAAAATTAAAATTAAAATTAAAAATAAAAATAAAAATAAAAATAAAAATAACACTTCAAGACCAAACTCCCCACTCTATCTTAAAAACCCTGGGACCATTTTAGATGATTTGTTGGAAAATTAAAGAGAGAACCTCAGCGATCTCCAGGCTTGGACTCTTCGCTGCTTTTTGAAATTCTCCTTTTATTTTGTCTTATATTGAATTTATATTCGTGGGGGGCAACCCTGATCTGCAGCCACATCCCTCCCGTTGCAATCTCCTCCTGCGAGGAGCAGCAGGTTCCACGTGTTGCTTCTGCTTTAATAAGATGTAATTTGCAATGTTAAGGAAGAACCTGCTCCTGGCTATCCATGGTAACTCCTAAATCACAGAGGATTATTATTATTATTATTATTATTATTATTATTATTATTATTATGAATAAAAATAAGAATAAAAATAAGAATAAAAATAAGAATAAAAATAAGAATAAAAATAAGAATAAATAAAAATAATAAAAGTAATAAAAGTAATAAAATAAAAATAAGAATAAAATAGGGCTGACATCCCTCACCTTCAAAAGGCTGCTCTGAAACCTGCAGAGCTGGAGGTGTTTGATGGTGAAAATTGTTGTAAATCGATTGATTTTAGTCAACCAACAGTCATACCCTGCTTTGAGCCTTGCTCTTAGCAGGTCACAGGCTTTCCACGGGTGGGAAATAAGATCCAAACTACCCAAATTCAAGCCTGGAAGACAATAAAATTCAACGTGGTCTATGTCCTCGCTGTGGTCCAGCTAAATAAAATCCTTTTACTTAATTTCTCCCTCTTTCCTGCCTTTTCCTTACCACCTCCCACAATGGCACATCCCTTTCCCAGCTACCATCTAGGTTCTAATTAATAATTTGATTATTTTTTTTAATAGGCCACTGACTAGGCTCCAAAAAAATAGGTTTCCAGTTAACAGCGAGGCCTCTGGGTTTGGGATCACCCTGCACATCACCACTGTGGAGCAGCACATCAGCCCGACTCCGAGAGGAATTTCTTCTCACTCCAGCACAAGAGGCTGTTTTATTAATAACAATTTATTAGCCCTCGATATCTGAAGAGGTTCTCCAGCGATTCCCAGAGCCGTGTCATTTGCTGGAGTAAATCAGAGAGGGAATTGTATTGATTTACACCTGCTTGGATTTTCTAAGCTACCAGGGTGTCCTTTATGGCTGTTTGCTTTTTCTGCACAGTTGGGACTTTCTCAAGCAAGAGGTGTTGCAATAAATTGCCCAAATCCTGTTTCCTGCTATTTTCCAACTGAGGGGATTTGCTCTTACACACATTTTACATCATCGTGGGCTCGATTCTTGGAGCAACACTGGTGTAAACCCTGAGTAAATCAGTAGTAAATGTAGTCTGTGTATCTACTGCTTATTTATAGGGACTTGGGAGGTTTGGAATTTGATGAGTGTAAAACACAGGTGGGAAAATGAGGAGAAAGCTTTCAAAGGGTGACTCCTAACCTCCACTTTTGGCTTTTAAATTGGATGCAAAGTGCTGGAGCTGGGGATGCTTAACAGAAAGGAGGTTCAGCTACATCTTACATCCATCCCTAAGATCTGGCCCCTCACTTTAATCCTTGAATTTCTCCTTTTCTGGTTTGCTCACCCCATCCAACACGCAATTCCCTGCTGGAGGCTGTTTCACCCTCTTTTTGCAGCCTGTGGGATACGTTTCCCTTTGCTTCAGCAGCTCTTGGAGCAAATCCCGTGCTCCTGGGAGCCTGCTCTGCTGCTCCTGGCAGGATACATCCATTAACACCAAAAGCAAATGACACCTTCCTTGCACAGCCGTCCTGACCTCGGCACCTCCAGAGGATGATGAAGGCTGGAGATCATCCAGCCTCTTTGCTCCCACCCTCAAGGACTCACTCCTTGATTTACCACTGGTGTGCAGGAGCCATCTCCTCTTCATCCTCCTGCTTGTTGCAGTCTCTGGGGCTCAGTTAATTTGATCTAGCTCAATCCTGGTGACTTCTCTCTTTGGCAAGCCCTGATTTTCTCCTGACATCAGGAGGATTCAGGGTTTATGTCCTCTCCAGACCTGGGAACACTTTGGTCCTCGGTGAGCACAGTCCTGGGGGTTAAAACATGCTGGTCAGTGGGAGAGGAGGCTCAAGTGAGTTTAGAGAGTTTAGGAGAGAGGAGCCTGTTTTCTAGATGCTTGGAATTGCAACATCCCCTCTGAAATTCCATCATCCAGGAGCTCTGGGAACCAGAACACTTGCTTGGGTGAGTGAGGATGAATGTAACAGGTACCTGTATGGAGAAAGAGGGATCTAGAAGAGCAAAGAGGTTGTAAGACCAGGACAGGTGAGCTGAGCAGAGGATAACAGCAAAAAAGAGCCATTACAATCCCAGGACATGTCAGGAAAGGATGTTTCCATCAGGAAGAAGGTAGGATTCATGGCTGGAACACCAGCTGCTGGTGTGACCTTGCTGGGACACTGCAGTCACTTCTGTCTGGGGACCATAAATTCAGATTTATGCAGAGTCTCCAGCAGCAGCAGGAGGGTATTTCATGAGCTTGTCAAGTTTAGCAAGATGAGGCTAAAAGAGGGAACAACTCCTGCCTCCAAACACCTGGGAGAGGAGACATAAACCAAGGAGAGAGGAAAGCTGTTCAACTAAAGAAAGAGGAGAGCAACTCTCCAGGAATAACTTGGGTTAGAGATCAGGAGAACCCAGCCCTTGGAGGGAGGAGGTTTGGGAAGGAAGGAGCAAACCACCATTTCAACACATTCCTGGTGATGTTCATGGATGAGGGAGCAGCCTGTGGCACCCTACATCCTCTGAAAGTGCTTTAGAAGAGGAAATACACCAATAAAATATAATTACTCCTGATTGGGGAGCAGCACTATTCACATCATGGGTTGGGGGGGTCCAGCCATGGGTTCACCCTAAGTTCTAGGGTCAACCTCCCATAAGTTTTATTTTCTTATCCCACTATTCTTTCTTAAAAGTTAAATTATGATGGTTATAATGTTAAGGAAGAACCTGCTCCTGGCTATCCATGGTAACTCCTAAATCACAGAGGATTTATTATTATTATTATTATTATTATTATTATTATTATTATTTATTATTATTATTATTATTATTATTATTATTATTATTATTATTATTATTATTTATAATTATTACTGTGATTAATAAAAAGGCTTTTTCCTACCCCCTTAATATCCCAAAGCCTTTGACATTGTTTAAAATTCCAATTATTCAACTCAAACCCAGCGATGGCAACAAAACAACAACAAAAAAGAAAGGTGAGGGAAAAGCAGGGGCAAGCTGCTGCTGTAATGAGCCAAACCCCAGGACTTGGCTGTTCTGGGGCCAAGGGAAGTCATCTAAAATGAATGTCACACCTGGTTATAAATAGGGTGGCATGTGTCGCTGTGCCCATTAACGTAGTGACACGTCCCACAGCGATGGGTTAACCCTTTCCCTTGCCATCCCACGAGGCTAAATGGAGGCAGCTTCTGCCTGGCTGCAACAGCATCAGCATTTTCTAGTTCCATCAGCAGATGGAAATCACTAATATATAGAAAATATATATATTTACTCTATCACTGTACAGAAAATAAACCACAGCTGCTATTCAACACCAGGCTGTGCTTTCACCTAGGACATCCAGCAGCAGAGCTTGTTTGACCCATGTGAAAATATCCAAATTACTTGGTCATGAGCCCAATGTTTATACCAACGAGGTGGCTCCAAAATCTACCAAATTTCAGCAATCTTGTGTTTCAGAGGACAACGTCACACCTAGAGAGACAGCACTGAGTTCTTACTATCTATAGTTATCAATAGTTAAGCAAAGGAGCAAGCATCCCCTCTATTTTTGCCTGGTTTAGGCTGTATGTCCTCCTCATAAGCAGCAGAATTATCTATATGTATGTACATATAGAGAGGAGGTGGTGGGTGCTCAGCAGCAATCTGAAAAACTGAGACCATTCCAAATTTCTGGGGAATAATTTTTACTCCCTGAGTTTTGTCATGTAATATTTCAGATTATCATCTTAAAATGGAATTAACCATTTATTTCTAGCTGTGAAAAAAAAGGACATTTAAAGTCTCGCTCTTGGGATGGAGATTTAAATATATATATCCTGAGAAAAATGCAAATAGAGACACATGCAAAGAGGTAAGAGGCAGGAAATCCTTTATTGAAGGGGTAAAGGCAGAATCACAGACTGTTCCAAAGTTAAAACCAAATACAAACAAAAGGCTAAAAACCAGAAAATTATATTTTCCCTCCCTTAAAATGAAAGTCCAAAGCTTCACTTGGGTTGGATTTGTTTAACACAGCTCGGTTGGCAATCGCACCCTGATTTAGGGGCACCAGGGAGGAAGGAGACACCAGTTATATACCAAAGTGGTTAAACAATGAGCAGAGACATCCCCCCTTCTCCAAACCCACTGCAGGTTTCGGAGTGGGGATGTGGGAGCAGCATGTTAAAACACACAGACAGTCTTTTTATTTATTTTTTTTTCCTTTTTTTTCCTTTTTTTTTTTCCCCTCTCTCCTTTCCAGACAGCTACTGTACAAAACCAAACAGAAATTTATAATAAATACCTAACACAAGAGGCTCAGTACATTGCTACAATCCTTCACTGAAGGGAAACATATATATACACATATATATATCCTAATATATAACCTCTTTGACTTAAATCAGCATAAAAACTACGTGTTTCTACAAAAATCCCACTTAACATCACCCAGACCCCACATCTCAACCGAGCATCCCCACCTGCAGTCCCATCATCCTCCTCCTTGCTGGAAAAGCAACAGGATTTTCCTAAGGCTGGGAGGTTTTGCATCTAGGAAGGGAAATTTTTGCACCTAGAAAGGGAAATTTTTGCACCTAGGAAGCTCCAGCTAAGTGACCACTCAGAGAATATAAAAAGCTGGAAGAGACCCTTGGTGTGACCACTCCTGTGTGATAAATACAGATGTTTTCCTTGGCATCATCTCAGGTTGATATTTCTGACCCATCCTAAATGCTGGTTATGATGCTGGAGAGGAAAAATGCGCTGGCCTTGGAGTTAAAACCCTCGCAGATTCAAAGGGGAAAAAGAAAATAACCCTGCAAGGCTACATGACTTTAACATCTATTTTGTGAGAGCCAGAGAGGGCTTAAATTCCTGGAGATTAATTAGCAGATGCAGAACATTGCCCAAAGGTAGGTCTGAACAACAGCCCAAACAGCTCTGCATCCAAACTCTGCAGCTGACCTTGATTTTATGCTTTTTCTTGCCTAAAAAAAGAAGGAGCTAAGCCCTCAATAACCTCAGTCCCTGGCTGTAGCCCCCTTGGTTTCAACAGGAATCACCTACAGGAGATAAAAGCTGAATATCTTGGGTTTTCAAATACATGGTAAGGTTTTTTGGCACAGCTTTGGGTGAGGAGTTCATCCCACAGTCCTATCCCAAACCTGCCTGGCCAGAGAGAAAAAGGTCTCATGGGGACTTAGCTCAAGCAAAAGAGACAAGAAAAAGGATTTGCTCTGCAATTACAGGGAGGAAGATTTGACATCATAAATTCAAGTCCTCTTCCTCCAGCCCTTCTCCCTTTCCTAGGAGAAAAAGGCTGCTCCCACTGGAAATTCCATGTTTTGCTGCTGAAAGGGGAGCTGAGGCAGGGTATGGGCATTTGTGGGGTGAGGGGTATCAAAAGGGGAACCTGGACTGAATTACTCATCCAGCAATAGCAAAACCTCCCCAAATTCCATCCCTGCTCCTCAGGCACCAGCCAGGGGACTGGGAAGGATGAGCTCCAGCCTTGCCAGGCTCGGTTTTAAACCTAGAATTGCTCAAGCAAGGCTGGAGCCTGGTGCCAGATCTGAGCATCCTCACGTGTCCCGGGACAGAGGAGGTGAGGAGGAGCACTGGTCACTGCAACAGGCTGGGGAGAGGCTCAGCATCTGCAGGTCCTGGGCTCATCCCTGCTGCAAGCCAAATCATCTCCAAAAATTAATGCAGAGCTGTGAAAATGAGCACACAAGGGACTGAGAGCCAAGGATGGGAGAGGACAGGCTGGCACACCCAAGTGTCTGCTCCAGAGAGGGGATGGGGTGTCACAACAGGCATTTCACAGCCAAAGCACTGCAGAATTAGGAATTAATTAATGCTCACAGCGGCCCTGCAAGCTGGATTAGGTGTCATTAGGCCTTGGGTTTATAACTGGAGAAATCAAGGCACGGAGCTGCAGCTCTAGGGATAACTCTGCAGGTGTTGGGAGTGGTTGGAGGGAGAGGTTTGTCACCTCATTGATTATAAATCCAGTAGAAACCACTGTGACCATCTCACCTGCCTAACACGTGCCAGGATCTGGCCCTTGGCTCATTCCTGCTCCCAGCCAAACCTGCGAGCTATCTCCCAAACTAAACCCAAAGCTGATAAAACACTCCAGGACACCCATACCACAACCTGATCCAAGCCTTTTGCAAAGAAATCCCAATTCTATCAGCAAAGCTGCCCACCCTGGACCTCCTTAACTCCCAGCTGGGCCAGGGTGATGGCAAAGCCAGGCAACAAACCCCAACCAACCTTATAAACAGAGTCTGCAACCACATTTTAACAACAGCCTTTTGGAAAACACCCTGTAGATACTCTTGCTTTTCCCTTTCCATTATAACTTGCCTGCGAGCAACCAGCCAGAAAGAAAGGAAAAAAGAAAGAAAGAAAGAAAAAAATAACAAACAAAAAAGAAGTGATTCCTCCCCCGTTTTGCCGCCGTTATTCCCCCCTCTGAGGTAGACGTCGATCGGGTGGGGATGAACCGCTGGAGAGATCTGGTGAGCAAACCCACAGCATCCTCGCTGGCGTGGTGCATCGTGGCTGAGCCTGTCCTGGCACGGCACGGCACGGCTCAGCACTGCCGCAGCACACAGGTGGCAGTGGCTGGCGGTGGCCCCGGTGAGCTGCATTTCTCCGGGGAGGTGATTTTACCGGCGTAATCGATGCACGAGGCGTTGCGCACCCGCAAGCCCTCACCGCAAGTTTGGGAGCAAGGAGACCAGGGACCCAAACGCCAAAGCGGGCAGGGGAGATCTCCACAAGGCTTGATGTCCTCAGGCTTGAGGGTTCTGTCGCAGGTGGAGGAGGTTTGACCCTCAACATCTCGGCAATCCACCGTCCGCCTCTGCCAGCCGGAGCCGCACGTCTTGGAACACTCGGACCAATCGCCCAAGACCCACTGGGAGGTTAACATGGGTTGGATGATGTTGGCTGATTTCTTCTCTTTGCCTTTCTGCTTGTTGAAAGGGACGTCTTTGGGGATGAAGAAGGTGTACTTGACTTTTGGTGGGAAGATCTCGCTGGCAATGGTCAACAGCTGGACGGTCAGCGGTTCCGGGAGCTGTCGGAAGCTCTGCAGCCTTTCCAAGGTTGTCATAGAACCGCTGTATTTCAGGATAGTCCCCTTGATGAGGATGTCCTGTTCCATGGCTGAGATGGCAAAGTCTCCATTCAGCAGGTACTTGCCCTCGAGGGTCCTCAGGGCCAGGTAATTCCCGTCGTGGCGGACCCCGCGGTGGCTGCGCTGTTTGATGTCGATGTTGGTTGCTCCGGCGGGGATGGTGACGATGTCGTTGTAGCCGTATCTACACGGGGCAAAGGGACACAGTTATTTTCCTGGACTTATTAGGAGGAGACTCACACACAGGGTAGCACTGGGTGAGTGAAATCATGGCTTTGAAGCCACTCCTCTGTCACCCAGAGTGTCCAGGAGCTGGAAATACTGCAGTAGTGCCAGATGTGTGCTCAGCTGGAAGATTGTGGAGAATTAGATGCAAAAATGAGCGATGCAATCAAACAAACAGCTCCACAATTACCAGCCTTGGTGGGAAATTCCCCTTATTCCTTTTCTTTTGAAATAGGGATGACGTGTTTGGGGCCAAAAGCCTGGCTGTGATGCTGTCACTGGTGATGCTGGGTGGCATCAGCTCTACAACAGCAGACCAGGAGAGATTCGGGGCGCTGCTGGCATTGCACACACTGAGGGTATGTACCTTGGCCAGATGTTGCTGCTAAAACCTGCTCAGGAGTTAAACAGGTGACTCAAGTGACATCTCAATTTGTAAATTACTTGATATTAACTCGGCAGCCTTGCCTAGAAAACAGCAAGTACTCTGTCAGCCAAACCATCCCCACCCATGAGTGGGCATCTCTGCACCCTGGGCTCATCTCTGGAAAGGGTTTTGCAGTCACCACCACGATGAAGAAGAGCTCCCATTGCAGGACACAGAGGACATTCCCACACCAGGGGAGGATTTCCCAGCCAGAGCCCATCCCTGGAGCACCACAGCTCCCAGGATAGCACTGGGAGGTCCTCAAGCCCTCGGCACCGCGTGCAAGGGTAATTTGCCGCTATAATAAAACGCCATCCTGGTGTGACTCACGCTGTGGGGCTGGCAGGATTATTTTCCACACATCCCCATGGTTGATGCTGAGGTCAGTAATTAAGTTTAGAGTATTTTGGAAAAAAGCCTTCGGGTCAAACTCTTGCTCTCAGTCACCCTGGCTTCCCTAACCCTGATCTTAATGGGATCTCTTCTTGGCTGGAGCTACCACGCTCATCTCTCCTTAGTCAACCACAAACAATTCATAGGAGACTGGAAGCCCCATTTCAGCTGGTTCCCTGGAAGGAAACCACTGAGGAAATCTAATTTGACGGCGTGAGTCACCTCGCCGCATAGAATTGGACGCGTTGGGCTTTTGTTTAAGGCTTTTCAACAAGAGCCTTAAATTCAGCTCTTTGGCAAAGCAACAGAGATCTCGGGGCGAGGGAAGCGATGGGATTCAATTCCCCCAAGCCCAGGGAGAAAGTTCTTTACTATTTATATCCTGCATCAGCCCTTAAAATATGTGTCCAGCTCACTGCATCGGGGCGAGATGCACATTGTAAACTCCTCGGGGCAGCAGATTTATTTGCAAGTGCCGTACTGAGCCCATCACCAGTGTCAGCACCAGTTTGTATTTTAGGAAATAAAACTCTGCTTGGCTTGCATAATGCTGCCCTAAAATAAACTTAGCTTAAGCCCTGGAGTCTGGGGAGGAGACCAGGTTGTTGTAAGGCCACTTGGCTGTGGGTGTTTGCAAGGCTGTAAAGCCCAGTTAACGGCACGGAGGGGAAGGCAAGCGCTCCTCGAGTCTGCTGCTGCATCAAGATCTGCAGCTAGATGTGATGCTTTGAGTGCAGAAATTGAACTGGCTTTCCATGACCTAGGAGGAGTCCTGGTATTCCTAGCCTAGCACTTTGGCAATTACAAAAAAAAAACAAAGAAAGGAAGGAAAAATAGATGGGAAGCTTTTTTTTCTCCCCACAGCCCATCTCTGCAGATCCTTTCTGCCCTTACTTGGATCGGTTGAGTGAACCAGATATTTTCCTGCAAGTCGAGCCGTTGCCACCACACACTCCACACTTGTCCAGCTTCTTGGAGGACCCGACGATGTGATCACAGCCAGCCTTGATGCACTGGCCATGGACACAGATGGAGAGGGTCTCCGGTCCGCACAGCGTCCCATCGATCACCTAGAAAATGAGGGATGCAGAGGAGCAATTAAGGCCCAGGAGCAATTAAGGCCCAGGAGCAATTAAGGCAGAGGAGCAATTAAGGCATTTGATCTGACACAGGGTAAGGAGGGGTGATTATCATCACTGAGCATCTTACTTTGGCCTCAAAGACTTTAAACTCGCTTCTCCCCCTGGCTCGGCAAAAGAGCTTGCATCGGTCTCGGGGTGACACTCCCGCGTACTTGGGAACCCACTCCAAGCGATTCCCTTCCAGATCCGTAAAGTTGTAGCTGTTGTACTTCTCACACTGCTGCTCCCGAAAGCTTTTCCCTGAAAAAATAGGTGAGAAGTGACCCAAAAGCCACGGGAAGCTGGTAGGAACCGTTGTCCTCCATCACGGAGATGTGAGAGCACGCTTGAAGGTAGCGGAAGCGCGCGGTGAGCGTGCAAACAGAGGGGGGACGCCCCACACCTCCCACCCAGCCAGAAGGGATCACAACCCTCAGCAGAAGGCTATTGCCTCCTCCAAAATAGGAATATTCCAGAAAACCCCTGGCAGTGGGGGCAGGAGATGAGCATGCATTTGGGAACTGCATCATTTTGCTGCGTGGCTTTGCGAAGCCGGGCTTACCATCCGGCGGGCACTCGTCCGTGTGGCACGACTGGTACTTGGCACGCTGGCCCTCACAATACTGGCCACCATGCTGGGGTTTGGGGCTGTCACAGTGACGGTAAGAGAACTGCACTCCACCACCGCAGCTCCGGGAGCAGGAACCCCAGGGGCTCCACGGACCCCAGCCACCATCCACCGCCGGCTGCAAGAGGCCATGAGAAGCTGTGAGATTCATCCCTGAGTCCATCCATCCTTGGCTGCTCGCTCCCAGGGTGAGCAAAGGTCTGGAGCAATAATAAAACCTCCCCCCAGCTCCTCTCCCAGCGTCATCAGCAGAGCACTTAAGCACATAACTTCACATAAAGTTATTAATGACTTCCCCCCAGCCTGTTCATGTGCTTAAAGTTAAGCTCGGGTTTAAGTACTTCCCTGACTGACTCAGGAATTGCTGTTAATTCCCCTGGCAGGGTAAAAAAATAAATGATGATTTAATTGCAGAACTGTGGCTGCTTGCTCTGGTTCAGACCAGCCCATGCCTTGGCGAAAGGCAGCGTTAATCTACGAGCTAGGCTCCCCAGTAATAACCCAAAAACCAAACCAGGCAAACCCAAAGCTAGTCCAGGAGAGGTCAGAAATTTGGGGATCCCAAAAGGTTGAGCCTCACCTTGCCAGTCCCCAATCCCACCTCATTACCTGGGGCTTCAGGGCATCCTGCAGCACGCAGCGGCCGTCCCAGCACAGCCCCCCAGTTTTGCAAGGGGTGCCGTCAGCCCAGGGCAAGCTGCCGTTCTTGGTGTGGCAAAGGGGCTCCCCGCTGCTGGTCCTGCACCAGAGCTGGGCACAGATGTCCTCCTCTGTGGTGTTGGGACAGTGCTGGAAGTCCTTGCCGAAGATCTGCTGGCATTGCTGGTCCAGGCTGTACAGGGCTCCTTGGCCAGGAAGCTCGGTGGGCAGGGAGAGGGGGTCAGCTGGGGCATCGAGCAAGCAGTCACCTGGGCAAAGGAGATGGACCAAGGCTTGATTGCACCCCAAACCTCTGCCTGTGGTTTAATTTAAACCCCCTTTCATCCCAAAAATCCCTCCAGGCATTGCAAAGAGCCTGAGCAATTAAGGACAAGGCTGTCTTGGCTAATGAGGCTCCTTACCATGCCCTCCATCCAGGAACTCAGTGAGGTACATGGCACTGCAAGGAGACCAGGGTTGGGTCTTGTTTAAGTGGATGAAAAGAGGGGCCATCATATGGTGCTTCCCGAGGGGTCCAAAGAGCCGCTCGCAGGTCTTGGAGTCATCATGGGGCATGCTGAGCACGTGGCCTGGGGAGCAGAGAGCATGGGTGAGCTGCAGCTGGGACCATCTCTAATTTATCAAGCTTCAGAAGCTATTTGCTTCGATAAATCAGAAGCGATCAATAAAACGTTGCTCGCTCTACCTCAGCGGCACAGCCCGCTGTAAGCAAAGCAACCCAAATTAGTCAGCTCCTCTCTAGGAGCAGGAAACCAAGGGGGAGAAGTGCTTGGTCCCGTGCCTTAGCTCACCACATCGGGCAAATGCACTGATTTACACCAGCTCAGGGACTTCTAAGCACCTTTGTTGGTGCAAACCAGCTTCCACCAGTGCCAGAAGCTCCTCAGTGCTGCCCAAGGTTTGGTACCCGGTTGGGAGATGCTGGTGCTGGGCTATGCAGCGTCCCCTCCCAACAGTGAGGCTGAAAAAGCAGAAACTCCCCCAAACCCTGGGGAAGGGACACGTTACCCAGTTCGTGAGCCAGGGTGTAGGCTGCCTGCAGCCCCTCGTCCTCGATCACCGAGCAGCTTTTGTTGCGGTCGCACATGGTGCCGATATCGGCCACTCCCAGCGTGTCACAGCTCTGGTGTCCACAGAAATCCTGTTTGCAAGCAGGGTGAGGCAGAGTGAAGGAGTCCCCCACATTCAGCAACCCCAACATCTCCAAGCAGAGCTGGGCAACCCACTGGTGGTCTGCACCCCAAATTTAATCACCTCCCCCTCCAATTGCTTTGCTGCAAGCTCCATCCTTTGCAGGATGCAGGGATCCCTCCTCTCCCTCTATGGACACCTCAACTCCTTTCATCTCCACCCCAAAACCACCCTCAAGGGACCCCTCAGACCTGTCTTGTCAGCAGGATGGCAGTGTCATAGTGCTCGGGGTGCCGGTCACTCGGGGGGTTGAACTTTTGCTGCCAGCTACAGAAGTTGCGCAGGGTGAGCCCGCCGTTGTCGGACACCTCCGGCCCCGCCGCTGCTTCATCCACCACCAGCACCTTCACCACCACCAGGTTGATGGAGTTCTTCAGGCTGGGGTGCTTGTAGATGCGAGCTGCCATGGACATCAGGGTCAGGACATGGTTCTGTGGGGAAAGAGACAAAGCCTGGGTAAAACCTTCACCATGGGGCTCTTGATTTTTGTTAGGAAAGGAGAAATTAACCTCATTTATGAAGCCTACCACATCCAGATCAAATCTGTGTTGATGGGCCAAGTGCTGCCTTTTCTGGACCTGATGCTTTACACCATGTGCCAGCAGAAAGGACAAGCAGGATAAACCCAACCCTGTAATCCCTTCTCCAACTGCTGTGAACCCTTTGCACCCAGAAACCTTTCGGGAAAGCCTCACGTGTCCCTGCGAGTGCTCTTGCATATTCCCAAACCATTAACCCTGCCCTTGCTACCCCAGGGCAGGAACTACTTCATGCACAACCACCACCTTGGTACAAAACCACCCTCATAAAACTCCTGCCCGTGCTGGTCAGCAGGGTTTGAACCCAACGTCCTCAGTGACAAACCAAGACTAAAGCATTTGGATGGCCAAGCCTTCATCCAGCAGCATTCCCTGCTCAGGCGATTGGGACAACCAGAGATTACTTAATATGTCAAACACGCCAGTGATGTTTAAAGCTGATGTAAACATCTTATCAGAGCATCAAAATTCCTCCTCTGCTTGGCACCCGTTCACGGCCCCGGAGTCAGGAGAAAAAAATGCAGCTATTACACAATAGAGGATTGGGAAAGAGAAAGTGGCTCCTCTCCTCGCCAGACAAATGACACCCGATGGTCTCACTTCAGCACCACTAATTAAACTGGAAGGACTCAGTGGAAACCTTCTCCAGTGGCTGAGTTTCACCCCAAAATCCACATTTCCCAAGTGGAGTTGGCTCTGCACCCTCACCCGTTCTGATGCCACCGGGACAGCGAGACACACAAAATGCCATTTTCTTAGCAAACAGGGGAGATATTTAGGGAGAAACCCCCCCTTTTCTAACAGCAACAACATATTTGCTGCATCCAGAGCAGCTCATGGAGCAAAGCTGCTCGCCCAGGGCAGTTGTGGCTATTTTAAATTATTCTGCCACATTTTATCCCGTCCTGGCAGCTCCATGTAAACAGATGTCTCGCTTCAGCAAGACGCATCCAAAGTCATTCCCAGCTCATTATCCCAGGGCAGGCCCCAGCAAGGATGACTGGAGTGTTGAATAGACTGGTTTATTTAGACTGGCCAGATCTCCGCGACATGACTCACATCCCAGCCCAAAACATGCAATAAATGTCAAGGAGAAGTCACTGCTGAGGTGAGAAAGCCAGGCGAGACCCCTGCAATCTCCAGGAGACTGGGGGAATTGTTTACCCCATGGGGAAAGTCTATGGGGAACCTTCCTAAAAAGCTCACAAAGCCTTCTTAAGTGACATCTCTGGAAAAAGGATGGTTAGAAGCACTTAGAAGGATGGTTAGAAACATCTAGGACGGTTAGAAGGACCCAGAAGGATGGTTAGAAGCATCTAGGATGGTTAGAAGGACCCAGAAGGATGGTTAGAAGCATCTAGGATGGTTAGAAGCACCCAGAAGGATGGTTAGAAGCATCTAGGATGGTTAGAAGCATCCAGAAGGATGGTTAGAAACATCTAGGATGGTTAGAAGCACCCAGAAGGATGGTCAGAAGGACCCAGAAGGATGGTCAGAAGGATCTAGGATGGTTAGAAGCACCCAGAAGAATGGTTAGAAACATCTAGGATCGTTAGAAGGACCCAGAAGGATGTGCTGGAGCTACATATCATGGGATTACCCATCACTTCCAAAGCAGCAAATCCTGCCTCATCATTTTCTAACCCATTACAGGTTTCTCTCCATCCTGGTAGTCGTCTACCTGGGAGTTCTCAGTCCCTACTTGCAAATCCCCCAGGACACCAACCCTCACATCCTCAGGGCTATGTCCAGCCAAGGAACCTTTTCAGCAGGGACTTGGAAAATATCCATCCACTTTCCCTTCATCTGGAAAGCAAAGATGGGAAGAGAACCAAACAAACAGCTATTTAGTGCAGATCAAAAGGTCAAATCCACTTGGTCCACCATCTGGTGTCTATTTATACCATGTGGGAGCTGGTTGGGTTTCGGATGGACCCTGACTACTCCAGGGAGAGCAGCAATCCACCTGCACCTCCTTGGCTTGGCCAAAGGTTTGGAGTTGAGGCCAAAAAGCAAATTCCAGGTTCCCCAGGGCTCAGGAGAGGCTGACTGAGCACTTTTGGCCAAGAATTGGCTGTGGATGAGTTGGATCCCGCTCATCCCATCCTCCCCGTGCCTTTGCAAACAGGCTTTGGCTTGATGAGCCACCCAAGATGGAACACCACCTTCTCAAGGTTTCCTCCCCAGCATCAAGGCTGAGGATGTGGGTGTCAGGATCAGATATGGAGCAGCCATGGGGTCAGGTTTGGGGAACCCAGGGGTGCAAATGGACTGGTTTCTGTCTCCTTGCAAGGCACCATGGATGCAAGGTGCTTCCCTGTCATTTCCAACCAGTGCCCCAGGAGATCTTGGCAGGATTTCTGTCCAGTTGGTAAATACAGCTGGAAAATCAGCCCCTTACCAGCTCTGGGAGGAGAGGACACCAGGACAAGCCCGAGATGATTGCAGGAGCATCCCTCCTCTGTCCCATGCTATGGCCAGGCACAAGCATCGCAGCTGCAACGCAAGGGCTTCTACTGCCCAGTGATGCTCCCCAAAACCTTTTTTTCCCCAAATCTTCTTCTTCAGAAGATTAAATTCCACCCATTTCCCTCCCAAAATGAGGCTATTCCTCCTGCCACAGCATCACTGCTTCTGGGACAGCAGTTTCCAGGCACAGGTACCACCAGCACTGCCCGACATGAGACTTCCAGCAGCAAACAGCAACGTGCAGTGGAAAAAATAAACATCAGTGAGAGCCCAGGGAACTGAAGGGGTTGTTTTTAACCTGATATTGTTGAAAGATTTCGCTTTTTGATAAAAGCTCTTGCAAAATCATCTGTGCTTACACCCTCCTTCGTGGGAACCACTCAGGAGCTGAAGTCTGCAGAGATCCCCAGACTGTTTTGCTTTGATTTTTTTTTTTAATTATTATAAATAATTATTATAATTTTTTTTTGGGGGGGGTGAGGGAGAAGAAACCACTCCTAACACAGACTCCAGCTATTACTGTGGTATGCACATCATGATCTAATATTGCCAGACCCACCTAGTGCAGAAGGATGGTTGGGAGCACCCATGCAACACCCCAGCACAACTCACATCCCCCTCATGGAGATTAACACTCAACCCAAGCTGGGACTGTAAATTTGGTTGGTTGCTCATAGATTTGTTGAGTTTGGGTTTGTTTGGTTGGGGTTTTTTTCCCCTTCTTTCTCCCTAGAAGCCAGTATTTCTCTAGTGGAGGGGGGAGGAAAAGAAATGCTGAGATTTCTGGAGTATGGACAGAGATGGAAGGAAGAAAACACAGGATCAGATGTGAGGGCTGCTCAGCTTTTAAAAAACACCTGGTAAAACCAGATCCCAGCCTGTTTCTCTCCCTCAAAGTGATATCTGCATGCTGGCCACCTGGCTTGGATACCCACAGTGGCCAGTGGCCACTCTGCCAGCCTCCTCCTGCGATCTGAAGCTTGGGCAAAGAATTTCCTTGCAAAAATGCAGGAGGTAGCCAAGGGAAATGGGGGGCAAGTCAAAGGGGACATGTCACCAGCCTCTGGTGTGCCTGGCTGCCCCCCTAGCTCTCTGTCCTCCCAGCTCTCTGCCCCCCCAGCTCTCTGCCCCATCTCTTTTCTGTTCACCACATAATTTCCCCCTCCCCTTTTCTTTCCCTCTTTAATGGATATTTAAGGCTGACTTGCAAAATAAGTGATTATCCCTTTTCAAGGCAGGGGAAACTGAGGCACACGCAGGACCACACCCTGTGACACCCAGGGGATAAATCCCAAAGGAAAAGCACCAGCAATGCTGGAGGATGGCAGCATCAGCATCAGGTCCCCCTGTGTTTTACCCCTTTAATCCCTCCCCGGTTGCCTTTTGGGATGGGTTCAGATGTCAGCTCCTTTTGTCAAAGGATTAAGCAAACTCACCCACTCAAGCTACAAAACATCCTAAAGCAAGTCTAGGAGCTGGACACAGGGGACCTGAGAACTCCAAGGTGGCTTTGGCTTTACCTCCAAGGTGACTTTGATGGTCAATCCCAGTGCTGGAGAGCCGGCAGCGGGATCCCAACAGTGCCCAGTGCCACACACTCCAGCGTCTGGCCTTGGAGGGAAGAGATTGCAACAGCACTCCTAAAAACTCATAAATCTGCCTGGAAAAACCACAGAAGTCAGGTGAGGAATCCTGGTGTAATCACACCGACCTGATTTTGCCCTGATCCTCGGTCACTACCAGCTCTTGGAACCAGGGATCACAGATTCCTCCCCTGTAAGAGCAAAGGAGGGAAGAAAAGGGGATGGGAGCCATGGTGTTTGCAGAGGAAAGCTTGGAAACACATCTCATCTGCGCCTGAGAGACCGGAGAAATCCCACCACAGGAATCTGATTCCACAGCCAGCTGGCTGGGGAGGCTGCAGACAGCTTTTGGAAGTGCCTGTTGCTTTAGGTGTCTTGGCAAACATCCTTCCCCACCCCCCCACCACCCAGCCTTACAGAGCATCTCTGCAAGTGCAGCCTGTGCTGCAGGTGCTCAACCTAAATGCCCTTTCAGCTGTATCTCAGAGGGGTTAGCCCCTAGGATATCTCCTGCCTCAGTTTCCCCAACTCCAAACCCCCATTTAATTCTGTTAGTCATGCTCACCATCCTTATATATTTGGTTTTTTTCCCCCTCCCAAGCATTTTGGGTCCTCCACAGGAAAATCAAAGGATAATTTGTGTGTCCAGGCTGGTGCCTCCCACCCATCCCTATATATAAGGGTGCTCATCCTCATCACTGCAGGTCTCATCCTGCCAAGTCCTCCTCGACCTGCCAGCTCCTCACAGGTGTTACTGCTCAGCACCATCCTGCTCCTAACACTCCCCAAATACCCCATCTCCTGCAAGCATCAAGCCAGAGGAACAATTAAGCCCTCAAATTTCAGGTCTGGATCTCCTCTCATTTCATCAGCTCCTCCTGGTTTCCATCAGTATTGATGGAGGTGGAATTAAACTCTTGTTATCTAAATCTGATATCTAATTATAGATATCTAATTACAGATATCTAAATATCTATAATGGCTTGGATTGATTAGAAATAAATTTTCCTAATAACAGCATGACATTGATTAGAACTTGCAACACTTGAACACATCTTATGGTGACCATCTTCTATTTGAGCTGTTACAGCTTATGTAAGAAAATAACTGGGAATATAAACAATGCTTCTGACCTTTAATAAATATTTGGTAATTAAAGTGTGGTTCCTGGAAGAAAAGGCACTTTTTCAATATGGTTTCTTCTGACTCACCATCTCTGCTCCCTGGGCATCTCCTAGTTAGCTCTCTAAGATCTCACCAGCATGCACAAGCCATCACTTCTTTTTTTGACCCACAAAATATAGGTATTTAGGGAGAAGGGAGATAGCTATTTGCTCTCCTGAGTTAGCAGCCACCCTGCATTTTTGTTGCTGAGAACAAAAGACACAGAAACACAGCAGGTGGCTTTTTTTGTTTGTTTGTTGGGGTTTTTTTTTGTTTGTCTGGGGTTTTTTTTAACTGCTATACAAAAACTGATTGAAAATTTCTCCCAAATACTTCAAATAAGATCTTTAAAGCCTTCCTTCCCATCAAGAAATACCCTGACACATAATGCCAAGATATTCCTCTTGGGGACAAAGAAATGATGGGAAAATAGGAGCCAAGCAGCCTGGAAACTCCCTGATAACTAAGGAGGGAGCTGGCATGGACCTCCCAGGCAGCATCACCCACTCCCAGATCTGTACCAGCCAAACCAGGGCAGGGTACCAGCATCTCAGCCTCTTGGATATGAATATCTGCAGCTCAGCAACCTTCCAAGAGCTGCCACAGCATGGATTTATCCAAAGGGTTATTATTTTTTTTTACACAGCTCAAGCTGGGCATTATCAGGGTTTTCCTCCCCAAAAATATATCACTTCATTTCTAGCAGGAGGCAAACTCTTGGGTGTTGCTTTCAAGCCCCTGGGTGCCCACCTGACTGCAGAAGATGCAATAAACTATTTTTTCCTGTCCTCTCAGGGAAGCTTCACATTACTGGGAGAGTCCTTTCCACCACAGTTTATATGCTTATTGCATAAAAATTCACATTACTCCACTGCAAATTCTGGATTTCACTGCTCTGGGGTAGGGGGTTGTCTCCAAGTGCAGCATCCATCCATCCATCCATCCATCCATCCATCCATCCATCCATCCATCCATCCCTCCTTGACCCTTTGCTATCTGTTCCTGCCAGCCTGGCTTGGTGGCACGCAAACAAAACCAAGCAAGGGATGAAACCTGAGTGATGCTGAGCAGCTGAAATCAGCTGGAACTCCAAAGTTTTGCATTTCTCGAGGTCCAGCCCTGCCTAAGCTTCCAACACAGCTTTATTCAGAGTGGAGAAGCTGGATGAAGCCCTCAGGAGAAAGATAAAGCAGGCAGAAATGGCAAAGCCAGGCTGCCAAAGCACAGCCTCCCCTGACTGCTCCCCGCTGAGCTCCAGCTTCAACAGCCCCTTCCCCAACCAACCCACCGCAGAGGACGAGCAAATTCAGTGCACAGTTATCCCCTGCAAAGACCCCAGAGCGTTTCAGAGCATGGAAATCTGGATTTGAACCCCAGGACCCAAGCAACCCATCGCTGTGGGGAGTATGGCTTTCCAAGGGGTGTGAAAAATCACTTGGTGCTGATGAAAGCAGTTGGTTACCAGCCCTGGAGATGGATTCTGGGGGGCTGAGCGGGTCAGGATCTCCACTCTTAGGGTGTCCTCAAAGCCTGGCCACGGGCAGTTTCTCCTCAGCTGGAGCATGTTGAAGGAGGGGAAGAGTTTCTGGTGGTGGTGGCTGGGGGAAAGGGTTGGTGGTGCATCTGCTTGGCCGCTAGCAGGTGGCTCAGGAGCGGGACTGTGCATTACTCAGCCCCAGGTTCATTTACTATCTGGCCCCCAGCTCCTATCTGGAATGGAGTTAAGCCCGTGGCTTTGCAGCTCTGCTCTTTTCTGTAGCAAGAAAAGCATTAACCCACTCTGCCCCTCATCTGTGGGGACACCAGACTGATGGCACATCGGGTTGTCCAGCCTGTGCAGACAAAGGCTCCCCAGGATGGCTGCTGGCTCTAGGAAAGGGTCCCCAAACACTGACTGAACCCCATAGATCAGCCCTTCAGCCTCTGCCCCAGGGATTTACAGCCCCCACACTGCAAGGAAAGTGGGGACACACAGAGCCAAGGCCCCCCACCCCATCCCCAGCTCACCCAACGTGGTTCCTGGCGTCCCAGGGCTGCTTGTCCCTGTCGGGGCCAGGCGGGCAGAGCCAGCGGGCTGGGGGCACAGGGCGGGATGGAGGGGAGCAAGGATGGAGGGGTGGAGGTGGGAGGAAGTGGAGAGGCAGTGGGGAAGGGGACAGGAGGGGATGGAGAGGGAAGAAGAGGGGATGGAGGGGGAAGAAGAGGGGATGGAGGGGGAAGAAGAGGGGATGGAGGGGGAAGAAGAGGGGATGGAGGGGGAAGAAGAGGGGATGGAGGGCACTGGAGTGACACAGAGATGAAGGGGATTGAGGGGATGGAAGGATGAAGGGGGCATGGAGCACGGAGGGATGAAGGGGATCAGAGTGACAGAGGTTTGGAGGGGATTGAGGGGATGGAGGGAAGAGAGGGATGAAGGGAATTGAGGGGATGGAGAGGATGAAGAGGATGGAGGAATGAAGGGGGACAGAGGAATGGAGGGGATGTAGGGGACGGAGGCAGGACAGAGGGATGGAGGGGATGAAGGGGATGGAGAGATGAAAGGGGGAAGGAGGGGGAATGGAGAAGCAGCAGGGACAGGGGAATGAAGGAGGGAGACGGATGGAGGGGATGAAGGGAATGGAGGGAGGATAGAGGGATGGAGGAATGAAGGGGGAACAGAGGGATAGCAGGGACAGAGGGATGAAGGGGGAGCAGGGACACGGGAAAGAAGGGGGGACAGAGGGATGGAGGGGATGAAGGGGATGGAGGGAGGACAGAGGGATGGAGGGGATGAAGAGGGGACGGAGGGGCAGCAGGGACAGAGGGATGAAGGCCACCGCCAGCCCTTACCTCCACATCCTCCCCGTAGAAGCGCACCATGGAGGCATCAGCCACCACCAGCGTCTCCACGTACCGCGCTTGGGAGACGAAACGCTTGGCCCGACGGAACGGTTCCGGGGGTCCGGCCGTGGCTGTGGCAGCGACGGCAACGGGGAGGGGGCCCGGCGGGGCGGCAGCGGGGAGGGGGCCCGGCGGGGCGGCGCGGCGCTGGAGGCGGTGCAGGCGTCTCCAGGGCGGTCCGGGCCGGGGGTGCCCGAGCGGCTGCAGCTCGTAAGCCGCCCCGTCCAGGAGAAAAGCTCCGCGGATTCCACCTCCGGCTCCGCAGCGGCTGAACACGGCGGGAGCGGCGGGGCTGCCCTCTACTCCCCCCGCCCAGAAGCAGCCCCGTCGCGGAGGGGCCCGACCCGGTGCTCGCCGGTTCCCCAAGCGCTGGAAGCGAAGCCGGGGAGGCAGGAAAGCGGCGTCGGGGCGGAGGCGGAGGACGACGGCGCGGCCGAAGGCGGCCAGGCGCAGGGCCAGCTGCCCCGGTGGGGCGGGCAGGCGGGCGGGCACCAGCGGCTGCGTGTCCCGGGGGGGCGGCGGCAGCGCCCAGGCGTGGCAGAGCAGGAGCAGGTGGAGCGGAGCCCGGCCCCCCAGCAACCCCCGGCCCCCCATTGCCCGGCCGGGCCCTACGGCCGCTCCCCCGCAGCCTCCGCGCCGGCTGCCGAACCCGCTGTATTTATACTTTCTCCCCCCGGCTTTGACATAAGAGGTTTATTTTTGATCTCTCGCTGTTTTCCCCCACTCCCCTCCCCTGCCAGGCAGAGCCTGGGGGAGGAGGAGAAGTGAAAGAGAAAAAAAAAAAAAAGAAAAAAAAAAGAAGCGGCAAAAAAAAAAAAAGAAGCTGTGAAGAGAAAAAAAAAAGCGGCGAAGGAAAAAAAGAAAAAGAGAAGCAAATAAAAAAAGCAGAGAAGAAAAAAAAGAAGGAAAGGAAAAAAAGAAGCAAAAGAAGCAAAGGAAAAAAGCAAAGGGAAAAAGAAGAAAAGAAAAAAGAAGCAAAAAAAGAAGAAAAGAAAAAATAAAGCAAAGAAAAAAGAAGAAAAAATAAACAAAAAAAGAAGCAAAGAAAAAAGAAGAAAAAAGAAGCAAAGAAAAAAGCAAAAAAAGAAGCAAAGGAAAAAAGTAAAGAAAAAAGTAAAGAAAAATAAAGAAAAAAGTAAAGAAAAAAAGTAAAGGAAAAAAGTAAAGAAAAGTAAAGAAAAAAGTAAAGAAAAAAGTAAAGAAAAAAGTAAAGAAAAAAGTAAAGAAAAAAAAGTAAAGAAAAAAGTAAAGAAAAAAAGTAAAGAAAAAAAGTAAAGAAAAAAAGTAAAGAAAAAAAGTAAAGAAAAAAGAAGCAAAGGAAAAAAAAAGCAAGGAAAAAAAGAAGCAAAAAAAAAAGCTGCGAAGAAAAAAAAAAAAAAAGAAGCAAAGAAAAAAAAGAAGCAAAGGGAAAAAAAAGAAGCAAAGAAAAAAAAAATCAAACCAAAACCCCAACCCACTTTTGGATGAGATTTGAGGCCAATCAGGCGCCGGGAGCCCCGCCTGCCTCCCAAGTGTCAACTCCAGCCTGTTACTCTCCCAGTATTAACCCCTTCAGCCCAGTCCCCACCGGGGCCTGATCCTGCCCCCCCTCGGGATGGTGGTCCTGCCCCAGGGGCTGGGGTTTGGCACCCCCCACACACCCCACCGTGGGGGGATTTACCCCAAGGGGGGTGATTCCTCTCCCATTTCTCCAGCATCCTTGTGCTGCTGGAGAGCACCAGGCCTTGGGCAGCTGGAGAGCATCTCCTGTCAGCCTGCAAGGCAGAAGGTGCCTGGGGAGGTTTCATCCAGCCGTTCCCATGTCCTTCGCTGAGCTGGGGACAGAGAGGGCTTTGGGAACCAGGGAAAGCTCCGGCAGTGCCATGGACAAGGAGGTTTCCATGCCCTGAGCAAACAGCTGGATCCATATGGGGCTTTCTTCTGGCTGGAATAAAGCAATGAGCTAAATCAGAGCTGTGGAAAATACCTGTGAGAATAAAACAATGCAGCCACCTCCTCCTGTCACTTTGAAAAAGCATTATTATTATTTTTTTTTTCAGGGGGGTGATGTGCAACTTCATTTAAAACCCAGATTTAGACCTTTTCAGACAGAGTTTTTCTTCCCATCCGCATTCCCTTACAGTGAGTGACAATCCTACAAGTCTCAGGCTGTAAAACCCAAGTCGTGTACTTCAGTTGGTGACAAATATCAGGAGATGGGCAGAAACACCCTGTCCCTGGCTGGGAACCTGCTCAGCACCAGGGAACAACCAGCTGTAATGGAGGAAAGGAAATAACTCCTTATATATGACTCTTTCTTTCCTCTTAAGCCCTCCTTCCCCATGAGTTCAGGAGATTCCTGGCTTCTGGAATGCCCTTTGTGAGGCACTGAGATATCCTGGGATCTCCTTGACGCACTTTGGGGATGCTGGGTCCTATCCTGCTCCTTGTCCTGATTTTCTAAAGCTTTTCCAGGGAATAGCACGTGCTCAGCCTGGACTTGTGCTCCTTTAACCTCGCTGAGGATGCAAACCTGACAGCCTTTACATCGTGACCTTTATTTTTTTCCCCCCTTAACCTCATCCTAAAATGATCCCAAAAGGGTAAAACAACATTTAACACCTTGGGATTCCTGGGAAACCAGAATCCAGCCACAGCTGAGCAATGGGGCACGGGGTTAAAGGCTGCTCTGCCTTTACTTGAGGATGTATTTACATCTGCCACTCTATTATTATCTCCATTTAAAAGCCACATCCCTACCTATATAGTAAACACAGCTCTGGCTCTAAATAGCAGCACGGCCCTGGGGCCAAAGCTCTGATTACTTTGTCTTTTTAAAATGTGGGTTTTGTAGGAGGAGAGGAAATAATAATTAAAAATAGAGAAATAATAATTTAAAAAACCCAAGCAACCCTAGACATGGTGTAGTTTGAGCTGGGACATCTCTGCAGGGTTGCATAGTGAATGTGTTCCCTCAACACCCAGCACCTTGGCTGCTCTCCCAAGGCTTCTTCATAATGACCAGGATGGGTTTTCCTCCTTCTGCAGCTTCTCTAGGCTGGGGGGGGAAAAAAAAACCCCAAAACCCCAAACAAATCACAATTTGCATATTAAAATCAGAAATAAAGCACAGAGACAGGACCAGAAGGCAAAAGTGAGCCCTGACACTGCCTCCTCCAACCCCAAACCCCACGGATGGTCCATGCATCTCACTGGGCTTCTCTTTGCCAGAGGAAGGTAGCGAGGAGAGGTGCTGCCCCTGCTCTGAACTGGGACAGGTACCGCTGCAGGCGACACTGGGCACGTCTCTCCGCCAGGATGTAATTTATTCCCAGCTTTCCGCTCTCGGAGCTGCATCTTTGATCTTGGAGGACATGCTTGCATCTTAGCTTGAAGGCACCGCTGGTTTTCATTAGCGGCTTGCTCTGCAAACAGTAGCTGGAATTCCTTGTAGCCGATACGAGCTCGTTAGGAACCAGCTTGAAGGCAAACTAGGAGACAGCAAAAAAACCCCCCTCACTTTGCTGCTCCTCTGCATCACCTCCCAGCAGAAGATGAGGCACCCCAAGATGTTTTGGGGATGATCCAAGACTTTTTGGGGGTTCCTGCTTCTTGCAGGATATGCTGCCACCAAACCTCGCTTGCGGCTCTCATTTCCATGGGGCTGCCTGAGCATGTGAAAGCCATTAACTCCCCAGTCACTCTTGATTTAAAGACCCTTTTGATCAAACAGCTTGAAAATGTCTGTCCCTGCTCCCCTCTGCCTGTCCCCCACTCCCCTCTGCCTGTCCCCCACTCCCCTCTGCCTGTCCCCCACTCCCCTCCTGCATCCTTCCCTGAGAGCCAAGCCCCACGCTCCTGCCACCCAGCACCCATCTCCCAGGGGGTTTTTGGCTGCCAGGATGAGGTCCACGTTGCATTTGCTGTTCCTGCTCTGCAGCAGCCACATTGCCCCCTTGCAGGAGTTTCTGGGATGCTTTGCTGTGCTCTCCTTGTCCTACAAATGGGATCACATCCAAATTTCCAGAGCCAAGCTGGTGTTTTAGGTATTCCCCAATTGGCTTTACCTTCTAACCCAAGGAAAATATTTGAGAAAATTATTTAAGTGAGCAAAAAAGCGACTATTTTATCCAAAAATCCATTACCACTAGATGTCAGTGCCGCCCTACACTGCGCGGTGGGGAAGCCTAAATCCATCCCTGCGGCTTTGCTGCCAGGGAGCAGATCCTGGAGCAGCGGAGTGAAGGGATCCTGCAGCCAACTCAAACCCCACCTCATCTCAAAAGAAGCAATTCCTTTAGTTTTCCTGTTAAAAGGAGCAGGTGAGAGGAAATCTCTGCCAGAAAAAAACAGCTGGGCTTTAAATCAGGGTCCAGGTCTTGTGTCCTGTGGTGTTATCTTCAGTGAAACCATCTTAGCTGCAAAGTTTGGCAAGTGAGATCCGGGTAAACGGTCACTTGCTTTAGGTTTACATGGGAAAGGGAGATTTGGGCTTGATTTGGAGCCAGTGAGAACCAGTAAGTGAATTAAATAGTAAAAAACACCATCCCGGTATAAATCTGTAATCACTGCATTGACCTCACTGCACGACCACAGAGACCACGAGAGGGCCCTCCTGCCTTAAAAGTGATTTAAAAATAATAGTAATAATAAAAAAAAATAAGCGTTTGGTACTTCAAAACCCCCAGAACCCCATTAAAACCTGTTTTTACCTTCCCCTTAGTGCAATATTTGACTCTCCTGGGTGCAGCAGCCTGTCCCTGGAGACAGTGCAGGATGTTCCTCAGCTGTGAGAGTGATGCTGGGGATGGCCATAATTCCTCTTTTGTCCCTTAAAGGTGGGGAAATCAGTTTTTTTTAAATTTATTTTTTTATTTTTAGGATTTAGGAAAGGGCAGGGATATCCAGGCTGGGTCTTGGTTTATCAGTCCATGATGCCTCTTCTGAAAATTCTTGGTGCCATAGACACAGCATAAACTGGGTTTATCGAGGGCAAAGGACCACGGTTGTGATTTAATTTGATTTGATTTGATTTGATTTGAAAGGATCCCACTTCCGACTTCTAAACCATTTTAAAGCACCTCCCTCTTTAGTTTTCTATTTTTAATTGCATTTCGATTTGTAGTGCAATCCAGTGCATGCAATTACATCTCCTACCTTGATTTGCAAAGCAAGGAGGTTTCACCAGAGGGCAACCTTGCTTCAAGGGTGGTTTTGGAGCTCCGGTTGCCTGCAGGTGTGGCTCTAAGGGAAGCAGGTTTATGACTTTCAAAAATTAAAGGGCTAAATCCTATTATTTCCAGCACTTCAGGCTCCTCCCAGGCTTTCTGCTCCCTGAGGAGCTGCTTCTCCACTTCCCGGCTGGGTCTTGAAGCTTGTGAGGTGTCCTGAGACCTCAGTAAGAAGAGACTCCAAGGATTGCCTGGTTCTTCCCCAAATCCCTCGTGAAGCTGTGTCTGACTTGGGGTTAAAACCCTCCACATTTGACAGAGACCTTCAAGCCTGCCCTAGATCTGCTTTTCCTGTGAACCAGCCCATAAATAGCACTAAATAAATACAGCAAGTTATAGTGAAAATATGATTTTGTAGGAAAAAGCCCCCCAAAACCAACACATCTGAATCCTCACCCCTGTTCTGCTCTCACATGGTTTATGGGCTGATGAAAATGAATGAACTTCAGAATGGTTTGCCTGAGTGAGGAGCATCCTCAGCAGCTGGCGTGTGAATCTCCATCACCCCAGGTTGATTCCAGATGTGGAGAATTTTACCAACCTTTAGGGCTTACCCAAATCTGTAGTTTGACCCTTTTTTTTCAAGCTTGGTGTCTTTACACATCTTTAATTTATGTATTTCTAACATGAGCGTTGCATAAAGCTAATTAATCTGGGATGGCCCCTGTCTCAGGCAGGGGGGTACAATAGGGAGCTGGTACAAATCTTCAGGCTGAGAGTGTGTTTATGAATGATAAGAAACTCGTGATACTGGGTTTTTTTGGGGGATATGTTGGACCATCATCTGGCTCCTTTAAATTTCTACTTACTGTTTAAAACACCCTGGAAAAAAAAACAAACAAACCTGTTTATCTTTCTTTAAACAAGAGTCCAAGGAGGGTCAAGAGAGAGGGATGAGCTGGATGCACCCAGAATTGGGTGCTTTCTGGGTGTAGGAAATATCACCAACCCCAGGACCTGCAATACTGGCTGAAAATCAGGCAAAACCAATATGATTTATTCAACATACCTTGGTATTCCCATCTCAAAGCCTTGCCAGCTGCCAGAGGTGACATTATGTGTTGGGACCATGTGAGAAGGTAGCAGAGATGCTCCTGCTCCAGGAACAAGGCACAGGGATCCTCCTGTCACCTGCACATGGAGGGAGCAAGCTGATTTGATTTTGTGTTGGGTTGCTTGAAGATGTTGAAAGCATAAATCCTCTTCTCTCCCAGGGCAAGTAAAATGCCATCCCTGGTGTGTAGATGGGATGCAGGGGAACCCAAGGCAGAGCATCCTGCTCATCTCCAGGTGTTACCATCCAGAATAGAGCATCTAATTAAATTCAGCATCTTCCTGGACCAAGGATGGGGCAGGGTTTAAGTGACAGAGACCTCCACGTGCTCAGGTTTCTTGTGTATCTCTCCCTCAATGACCCTACCTAGACCCAGCCAGAGTCTTTTTTTTTTTTCTCTCCAAGCTTTTCTTTCCTGGAAAGCTGCCTAACAACTCGTTTTGACTCATCTTCAGTCCCTGGAGAGAATCCTCCTTCCTGCCCATGTGGTGAGGAGTTAGGAGAGCACAGCCTGAACTTTTGGGTGAAAGCCCAGGGCCTCTGATCTGCCAACCTTTCAGCCAAAGACAAGTGAAGGGACTTACAACGCCAGCTTTTCCCTGCTTATGACCTTTCCACTCTATCTTTGTCCTGGAGATCTCAGATGGTCTCTTTAAAACTATTTTTTTTTTGTGAACTGGAACATCAAGAGATATGTGAGAAGTTTGGGTTGTTGTGGGGTTTTTGGGGGGATTTTTTGTTGTTTTTTTCCCCCTTTTCTTTTATTTCTAATTAACACCCTTGGCATTGAAATGATGATGGGGAAAAAAAAAAGAAAGAAAATAACTTGTCACTTTCTGAAGGTGTTTGGGATGAAGCAGGAGGAGGATGAAAGAAGGAGGGTCTACAGTGCAGACCAGCTCACACTGATATTTTGAGAGCAGACCTGGGTGGGATGGGTTTTACCTTAAAGCAGTTTCTAGGCAAAAATCAAAGTAGGAGCTGAATTTACCTTCTATACCTCATTTTCCATCGCTGTTTGGTGAGGTCCAAAGGCATCTTCCATTCTCCATTTCCTACTTACCATGTGCTCTATCTTAAGTCACCTATATCCAATCCATTTCCATTAAATCCAGGCAAACCACAGGGCATGAAGAGCAGCCAGATTCAGCCCCCAATACCTGGGAAGACATGTAGAGTGAGACCAAGATGTTCTCTTGTGCCAGCTCCTTCACACAGCTCTAAAGGGCTGTGGGGTGCAAGCAACTGCCAGGAGGTCCCCAAAAAAGGGACCTACCTTCTCTCTTCTGGCCCTGACACTCCCCTGTCATGACCAGTTGCCCCTTGGTGTTGGCAGGAGACACAACAGAGAGATTTCCCTCTGCCCACCCTGGTTCGAGCAGGACGTGTCATGGAGATAGAAGCACCCCAAGCAGACACCACAGCCCTGGGACTGCTCGAGGGCTTTGTCTGGGTCCTCTCTAGTGACAGGGACTGGGAAAATCACATCATGTCCTTGAGTTAGAGTGAAAATCACATTAAAATGTGCCTCCCTTCTTGTTTGGAGTGCTCTGAGATGTGCCAGTAGCCCCTGGAGCTGCTGGTACAGGAGGAGCCCTAAGGGCCAAGTGTGCTCCATGTACTCAGCAGCTTTTCTCCTCACCATGGGCAGGAAAATGATGGCAGGAGAGGATTTGGCTTGCAAGCAAAGCTCTGTCTTTGGGTAGGTGATGCCCACCTGTTCAGAGAGAGAGTGGGGACAGGGGAGGCTGTGAGGGAGCAGGCAGCTGATCCAACCCTTCGCTTCAACCCCAAAGATGCTGGCACACCATTATGGGGCAGAACGAGTCCAGCTAAAACCAGTCCCTGATGGGATGGAGCTGGTCTCAGCTCAGGCAGAGCCAAAACACTTGCATTTTCTGCCTGTCTTTCCCCATCAGGAGACAATCAGATGTTCTCCAGGCTGGAGGTAAAGTCCTGCCAGTTTGGTTTGACTCATCCTCTGCTGCTGGAGATCTACCAGATGGAGGAGCTGGAGCTCCTGGGGCAGCAATGTCTAACCCTGGCTTGATGACCTCTAAGCTGGGGTACCTGGAACCAAGCTGCTCTCACAGTGTACGTAGGGACCTTTCTGCTCCCTGCCCCATCTGCTCCTCACCTGTATCCCTGCAGGGCAGAGACCTCCTGAGCTCCTTGCAGCTCAGCATGCCAGCCTGTGAGGTCTTCTGCTGTGTCTTTCCCCAGCTGCTGTAAGGTGGCACCTCTGGGACCATGTGCCACCCTGGATGCTGCTACCATCTCTGGGATAAACTTCTGTTAACAGGGCAGTGCTGTGGGAAGGAGAAGTTCCCTCCTGGCACCTCAAGATGCTCAAGGTTGTGTCCTTCTCCCCTTGCACCTCCATTCCCTGTGCTGCCCGTTTTCTCTTTGTGGTCCTATCGACATCCTTGGACACATTGCACTTTGGCCAGCAGACAAAAAAATCCCTGATTCACCCAGCCCAGCACAGTCAGATGATTCTTGTGGGTCACAAGTTCAGCTGTGAGGCACACCAGCAAGCAAACCACGGCGCGGGGAAGCGCTGGCACCGAAACGAGCCAGGCTGAGGGCTGTGGGCTCTGTGTCTTAAGCAACAACCTTGGCTTATATTTCATATATGCACAAATTCCTCAGCTGTGCTTGCAGCCTTTGTTGAGGCTTGAAATCCTATTAAAACCAGCTCATCTATGAGAAGGACTTAATTTTACCACTCTAGAGTGCTGGAAAGGAGCATGGCTGTGAGGACACGTAGGACTTGGGTGCCCAGTGGTGGCTTGGGAGCATCACTGAAATATCCATCCTTCCCTCTGGGCACAAAAACATCTGCTACAGGGGAAAAAAACCATCAGGCACCCTCTGTGCAGCCCATCCTGGTGTTGGAGTGCTTCTTGCTGTCAATAAATCTGTTCCTCAGCCACAGATGGTTACTGAAGACTCTTGCTCTGCTTTTAGTTGTCCTACTCCAAAAAATACCACCCATCTTGAGATGTTTCTACTCCCCAATAGCACCAGCTGCCCCAGTATCCCTCCCTGTTGTGGTGATCACTGTGTTTGGTGGGCATGGGGAGGTTCCCATAAACCCCCAAGTAGAGCGTCCCAGGGTCTCAGAGAAGGGGACATGGTGGGTTTAATACTTACCAAGCGCTGTCTTCGGTGGCCCTGGGGACTCAGGGAGGCTGAGGTCTTTCTCAGAAGTGGAAATCATCCCTTTGCCCCTTGGTTGGAGCCACTGAAGGAGGCTGGGGTGGGGTAGTGAGGGATGTTCTGAAAGCTGGGGAGAAAAGCTCCAAATGTCCCCGGGAGCCACATGCTCAGCCCAGAGCTGGATATCGCTGCTGTAAGGTGGCATCTCTGGGACCGTGTGCCACCATGCTCTGGAGGCACAGAAGATGATAGAGATGTTGAGATGGCATTTTGGTGGGGTGGCAGGTCTGAAGGTGTGTGGAGGGACACAGATCTCCGTGCTAGACTCACCTGGGCTGGGAAAAATATCTTCATATATCTTCCTGGTGTGAGAGCTAAACCCTCAGCTGCTAAATGGCAGGTCCCCCACTCTGCTGGACTGTCCCAAATAACCCATGTAGAGCAGAAGACCTTTCACCTTCACTTCACACCTCTTCCCCAACCTCAGCACCCCCATCTTTAGGGATTTCTTTAGGAATTTACCCCCCTCAAGGGGGGCACAGAGCTTTAATCCTGCCCCTTGGCTCCCACCCAGCAGGACCCGAGGGATCCCGGCAAAAAGAGGGTGGGGTGGGGAGGCTGCTGGGTCCCCTTCTCCTCTGCACGAATCCAAGTGAGGAGGGTCCCCCGGTCTCCCCCATCCCCTTCATCCCAGCGGGGATGTCCCGCCCCGGGGAGGCGGTGGCAGAAACCCCGGGCGGAGCGCGGTTCTCCCGGCCCCGCTCCGCTCCCTTCCCGGCCCCCAGCACCGGAGTGGCTGCGATGGGGCCAAGCCTCGCCCCGCTTCTTCCCCCCCCTTTCTCCTCCTCGGTCCCTCCTATATAACCCCGATTCGCCCCATAAAGCAGGTAGCGGCGGGGCAGGCGGCTCGCACAGCCGCTCCGCTCCCCTCCGCCTGGTTTTAGCAAGAGGAGGAGGAGGAGGGAGGGAGGAAGGAAGCGGGGTGGGGGGGGTCGGGTTTTGTTTTCTCCACCCCCCCGGCCTCCCCCAGTCCCCGATGCCGCCGGCTTGAACCCAGCGGGAGGATGCTGCCGCTGCTGCCGCTGCTGCTGCTGGGCTCCCCGGGGCTGAGCCTGCCCTCGGGGGGTCCCTCGGGGGACAGTCAGGTTGTCACCCCCGTCCGCCTGGACCCCGATATTAACGGGAGGTCTTATTTCAGGCGAGGATCCGCCGAACCCCCCCGGGGTGGGGAAGCGGTGGTTTTTCAACTTTCAGCTTTTGGGGAGGATTTTTATCTCCATCTCTCCCCCGACGCCCACTTCATCGCACCCGCTTTCGCCGCTCAGTACCTGGGGGTCCCACCCGGTCCCCTCCCCACCCTCCGGCACTGTTTTTATTCGGGGGATGTCAACGCTGACCGGGAATCTTTCGCCGCTCTCAGCCTTTGTGGAGGGCTCCGGGGGGCTTTCGGTTATCGAGGAGCCGAGTACATCATCAGCCCATTAGCGGGAGGAGCGGCCGGGGGACCCCACCGCCTTCAACGCCGCAACCCCGGCCGCCCCGTCGAGGCTGGAGCCCCTCGCTGTGCCGTGGGCTCTGGGCTCACCCCCGGGGTGCTCCAGGCACTGGACAAATACCGGGGACGTGAGGGTGGGAAAGGGGGTCGAGCCAAACGTTTCGCCTCGGTCCCTCGTTATGTGGAGACCTTGGTGGTGGCTGATGAGTCCATGGTGAAGTTCCACGGGGATGACCTCCAGCATTACCTTCTCACCCTGATGGCCACTGCTGCCCGGCTCTACAAGCATCCCAGCATCCGTAACCCCATCCAGATCTCTGTGGTCAAGTTCCTCCTTATTGGACAAGATGACAAAGGACCCAAGGTCACCAGCAACGCCGCCCTCACCCTCCGGAACTTTTGTGCTTGGCAGAAGAAGTGGAACAAGGTCAGCGACAAGCACCCCGAGTACTGGGACACCGCCATCCTCTTCACCAAGCAGGTGGGTTCAGGGGGGATGACCCCAGAAGGGCAGCCCCCAGTTGTGAGGAGCCCTGCACCATGCTAAGGCCTCCTGCCACCTGCTCCCCACCTCTGGTGCATGCTGTGGGAGGTTGGACTTGTGTCCTATCCCCCTTTCCCAAGGGACCCTCCACCCTCAGATACCAGGGTGGGGGAGAGTAGAGGTGTGGAACAAGCGTGCTTGAGCCAGCCTTCTCTGTCCTCAGGGCAGGTTTTGGCCAGCAGCCCAGAGAAAGCCCTGCCAGGGGGTGAGCGAGGCCAAGAGATGTGCAAAGGCAGGTTGTCCCCATGGGTAGAAACCTGCCACTCCATCCCCTGCCCGTTGGCAGGAACCTCAGCAGCCAGTGCCCGATGGCTCTGGTGCATAGTGGCCACCACCCTAAAACGCAGGGTCTGAGCCCAAAAGAGGAGGAGTGTGGCCCCGCTTCCCCCTCCCCGGCTGGGAACAGCTCACGGTACCACCTGCCAAGAAAAATCCTCTTCTCACTTCCTCTGACTCATGGTCCTCCTGAGAACCTGGACCTCTCCTCCGAGCGCTGGCTGCTCCACGTGGACCCAGGTCAGGGCTGGAAGAGAAGCACCAGTGATACAGCCAGAGCTTGCAGCCCTTGAGGCGGGGAGACCAGCATCTCCCCCACCGCTGCCATGAGCTGGTCACATCCCTGTGGTGGGAGAAGGGCTTTGCTGAGCTGGTTTTTCCTCACCTTTGTAACAGCTGTGCTGGTGATTGCTGCACCAGGATGAGCTCTACATCCCCCCACCTTGGTAAACTGGGTGTCACCAAAGAGGTGACACGGCTCCCACAGCCTCCCCCCGAAACGCTCCTCCTCTTCCCTGTGGTCCTGTCTCAGCGTTGACCATGGGGTTTGCACCCTAAATTGCTAATTAGTGGGGGGAGAAGGATGAGCCCAGCTTGAAGGGGATGGTCACGCTTCACCCTGGCTACAGCAGGCTTTGCCAGCAAGAGCAGCCCACGTTTTCTCCTTCCCCCATCCCTGCCCAGATGTTTTTGGATCAGGGATGGGTCAGGAACTCCTCTCAACAGCAGGGACATCACTCCCAAAATGTCTTTCCAGGTCAAGTACTTGTGGGTGGGAAGGAGATAGCGTCCAGCTCAGTTCAGCTGCCCTTAGCCTGGGGTCAGCGCTGGCTGATGATGGCCCAGAACAAGAACAATGCTGTGCAGGACGTGTGAGACCTTGTCCTGCCTGTTCTCCTGGTCCCCTCCACCCTGTCCTCCATCCAGCTGTAAATCCCAGCCTGCTGGAGCAGCTCCTGCCTGTATGGGGAGGCTGCAAAGAGGAGGAAACCTCTGCTCCAGCGCTGGTGGAAACCCGCTGAGGTCACCAGGGCTGCACGTGGGATGGATTCGGTCCCAGCGATTCAGAAGTTGCAGATCACGGCTGGGCTGCATTGGATTTGATTTGATTTTAATTTTATTTATTTTTTTACACATTGCTAAACCATCCATTCCTGAAATCCCCAAGCAAAGGCCCACTATCGAGGAGGAGACATCTGCCTTCCTTGAGTGCATCCATCTGTGGTCCCCTGACACCCCTGAGCTTATCTCCCTGCCAAAAAGCTGTTACACAAGCCCCTGACTTAAATTTCATCTCCAGCCCGATTGACAGGCAGGTTCCAGTCGTGTCAACGAGTTGCTGGTGAACGGGGCTGTCCTCTCCCACGTGGCTTTGCTCCCTCCTGACATCTGGTCATGCTGGATTGTGGATTTGCCTCTGGGGAGCTTGGTTCTGCTCATTTAGTGGGTGTAGATCTGCCAGCAATCACAACCATGGGACCTTCATCTTCCTACCTGAGTTGGTGCTTGTTGGAGGGTCCTGCAGAGCATCCAGCCTTCAGCCACACTCCTGCTTCTGGGAAATAGTGTCACACACCACGGCAAAACTCTTGGCCAAGCTTCTCACCCACCACAAACCTTGACATCCACTAGTAAAGGTTTACTGAACATCTTTAACCTGCTGTAAAACCAAAGGGATGTCCCACCAAGGAACATCTGGCTGTAGCCTAGTGTGCAGCAGATGTCATGGGGGAATCTGGAAACTCAAGGCTAAGCTCTTCAGGGTTACTTTGGACACATCTGGGAAGCCTCCATGGTTGGCAGAGTGCATAAGACCTGGCCTCTGATAGGTGAATTAATGCAATAACCACAGGGATCCTCCCCAACTGACCTGCAGAACATCTCGAGAAGTTCACAAGGGGATGAAGAAGTGCCCATGGATGAAGGTCAGGCTGGCAGGAGAGCCCTGATGGTGCATCAAGCAGGTTGCTTGCAGCTCCTTGATGTGGTGTGAGGGACACCAGGTGTCCTCCCTGTATTTGGGCTGGCACATCAGTGATGGTGAGCACACCATGCAAAGGCAGAGCTGGCCCTTTGCACGCTGCTTTCCCACCTTAGACCTCTTCCATTTCTCCCTCCTCCCCTTGGTAGCTCCATCCTCGCACGGCTGCTTGTGTTGCCTCCCCTTTTGAGCAGGCTGGACCCCTGACAAAGCTGAAGGAGATGTTTTTTGGGGGGGTCAGGTCCCCTCATTAGAGCCTGGGGATGCTCCTCAACCTTTCCAAGTGGGCTGTGTCTGGGGTGGGAGGGAAACCCCTTAAAGAGCTGCTCATGTGTGTGTGTCAGAGCAAGAAGTGGGTCAGTGTGTCAGCGCAGGTGTTGGGCCAGGAGCCAAAAGCTCTCTGAGCCAGTGAGGAAACAGCAACTCTTCAAAGAGCAGCCAACAGGGAGCTGAAAGAGGTCACCTCTTCCCCGTGATGCCATGTGTCCCCTCCCTGCTCCCCCAAACCCTCAGAGCTGGGACTGCCACGGAGGAGAGCACGGGGAGGGGGGTTTGGACAAGCTGCATCGCTGGGTTAGCTCAGCATGGCCATGGCACTGGCTCTTGGTGGCATTTTGGGACAGAGGACGCTGCATCCAGGCTTGCCAGCTCCATTTAGTCACCCTCACACTCACCAGTGGTGGCCCTGCCACCAGGGATGCGGGGTTGTCACCTGCTTGTCCCTACCAGCATCAATGTTGTGTGGGATCAAGGATGAGGCAGGGTCCTGGCTGATGATGAAGACTGTTGTAGAGCAGAGAGCTGAACCTGGTTGTATGATGGGGTTTTCCACCAGCCAGCCCAGACTTGGGCATTTCTCCACCTCGCCTCTCCAGAGATCATGGTCTCGTCTGTACCTCCAGACTTTGTAGCCACAGGTCTCCTGTTAAAGCCATCTCAGCCCTGGCTGGGCTTCTCTTGAAGTCATGGGGACTGTTATTTACCCAGGGCTGAACCTGCCTGTGCAGGAATGCCTTCAGCTTGGAAACCACGCTGCAAATGTTGGCAGAGCTGCTCAGCCGAGACTTCGAGCGACCCAGGAGCTCTGGCCGGGCGAGCGCCCAGCATGACTCACACTTATTTATAGCCCGGGAGCGCCCGCCAGCCCCTTACGCTTTCTTTTTCATGTGGAAAGCTGCTCCCTGCATGGTCTCCTGGCCCATCTGAGCTAGCACCAAAGATGAAGATGATGCTTCAGCCCTTCCAAGCCACCAAGACATCTCAGGAAGGGACAGGGACAACTGAGGACAAAGCTATTGCCAGGCGGCAGTGATGGTGCCTCTTCAACCGTGGACTTCATACTTGCACAAGCACCTTTGGATCCCAAAGCAGGGTAGATCCACCTACAATGGGACCTTTCCAACCCTCTGTGTCCTGTCTGCATCGACGTGAGGTCCAGCAGTCCTTGTGTTGGGGGTGGAAGGCTTGGCTGGTTCCTCCTTCAATCATCTGGGCTTGGTTGCTCCTCAAGGGACAAGTGTTTTGAAGAGACAGGAACACTTCCCTTAGCCTTGGGAACCTCTGGACCTAGTCCAAGGGCTTCTTGTTCCTAGGAAAATGTTGAGAAATGAGGCTGAGAAACGGCTCAGCTGTGAGCCCAAGGGCAGGTGTCTTCCCATCCACCCGCCTGGGTCCTGTCCTTGAGCTTGTGCTGCAGGACGGAGACAAGCTGACTCCTCTGTGCCAAAACCAGGTCCACCCTGGCTGGAGGAGCCGTTGGGGTGGGAAGGGCTGTTGCTGGAGGATGCTACACACAAAAAAACCATCCCTGGTGCCAGGGTGAAATACAAACACATCATTGCAGCCTGGCTCAGGTCAGGGTGAGGTCTCCTGCCTCCACTGCCTGGTGTGGTCCCCATCCTTGGGCTCAGCTCCCCGTGGGACACCAGGGATGGAGTGGGAACGGGGAGATGTGACACCTGTGCTGGCCCTGGGACTAACCCTCTGTCTCCATTCCTCACAGGACCTGTGTGGTGCCACCACCTGTGACACGTTGGGGATGGCAGACGTGGGCACCATGTGTGACCCCAAACGCAGCTGCTCCGTCATCGAGGACGATGGGTTGCCATCGGCTTTCACCACCGCCCACGAGCTGGGTAAGGCTCCCCGCTGTCCCCATCCTCTCAGGAGGAATTGCCAGGAGCTGGGGAGGGTCAAGATAACCCTGGGTTCATCCTCCGGAAGATCAGACAATAACCAGCATCTGGTGACAAAGGAAGCTCCACCTCGGGGTGTGAGACCCCAGTGAGCTGGGTGGGAAAGAGCTGCTGAGGAAGCAAAAGGCTTTGCTGTTGTGGTTGCTACCTCAGTGGGTTTCCAGGATTTGGGAGTCCTGGAATAACATGTGGAGGACACACCTACCTCTGGAGACACTCAGTGAGAGGAGGGATGGGGGGGTGAGAGCTGAAACTCCTTCTCTTTGCAATTTCCTTTGTCCTTCCTTTCCACTGATGACCAAGCACGAACATCATCCTTCCCCAGGTATCTCCTGGGCTGTCCACAGCCTTTGCAATCCTTGGAAGGATGTGCCTCGCTTCGTGCCTCAGTTTCCCCCATTGTAAGAAACTGTGGGTGCCCTACTCTACGTGCCAGGCACAGTTATTCATGCCACACCCTGTTTTTTCCCATCCCAGGCCATGTCTTCAACATGCCCCACGACAACGTGAAGGCGTGCGAGGAGGTCTTTGGTCGGCTGAAGACCAACCACATGATGTCCCCCACCCTCATCCAGATCGACCGTGCCAACCCCTGGTCAGCCTGCAGTGCTGCCATCATCACTGACTTCCTCGACAGTGGCCATGGTGAGCCCTCCCATGTCCCTCACCCTCTTACTTGTGTCCCTGCCCTGTAGGAACAGGATCCATCCCTGGAGGGGCTGGTGGGCTGTAGAGCAATTCTTCTCCTGCCTCTACAAACAGAGTTAGAAGGAAATGAGGAGTTTGGTGGTGTTTCTGCACTGGGTGGGCTGCCCTGGTGTCCCCAGCAGTGGTGTCTACCCAGTGATGCTCTACCCAGGATCACCAAGGGATGGAGTCACTTGGGTTGACCTTGAGGGCATCCCTGGGGTAACACCAATGTAGCTAGGATAGCTTTGGATCCCAGAAATGCTCTCTGTCCCTACAACTCCCTGAGGACCTGATAGACCTCCCCATCCTCACTCCTGCAGGAGATTGTTTGCTGGACCAACCTACCAAACCCATCCCACTGCCTGAAGATCTACCAGGGATGAGCTACAGCCTGAACCAGCAGTGTGAGCTGGCCTTTGGCGTGGGCTCCAAGCCCTGCCCGTACATGCAGTACTGTGCCAAGCTCTGGTGCACCGGCAAAGCGCGTGGGCAGATCGTCTGCCAGACCCGGCACTTCCCGTGGGCGGACGGCACCGGCTGCGGTGAGGGACGCTTCTGTCTGAAGGGTGCTTGCGTTGAGAGGCACAACATCAGTAAGTACAAGGTGAGTACCTGCGTCCCGTGAGCCCCAAAAACATCTCATGGGGTCACCTTGAGTTGTTGCATGGGTGCTGGATGAGCAGTCCCCCACCCTCTTGGTCGTGGGGACAGCATTGATGTGAGAAGAGATGGAGGTTCCTTGGGTGTTGGATATTTCTCAGGTTGGACTCAATGAGCTTAAAGGGCTTTTCCAACCAAAACGTTTCTATGAAGGATGCTCCTGCTCTGCTGCGTCCAACCTTGGGCAAATTTGGCAGAAGTTTTGCTTGTGAAGGGATGACTCCAAGTATGGAGAGTCCCATCTCGTGTTGGAGCTGGTGGTGAAGGGGATGCAGCATCTCATCCCACCCTATTCCCACAGGTGGATGGTGGCTGGGCGAAGTGGGCACCCTACGGACAGTGCTCGCGGACGTGCGGCGGTGGGGTGCAGTTGGCCAAGCGGGAGTGCTCCGACCCGGTGCCGGCCAACGGGGGTTCCTACTGTGAGGGCGTCCGCGTCAAGTACCGCTCCTGCAACCTGGAGCCCTGCCCTGCTGCAGGTAAGGGGTTGGAGCTCATGGTTGTGTGCACGACCCCATAAAACCAGCGCTGGAGGTCCAGGCTGGTCCTCAACCCCATACACACCTTTGTTTCTTCCAGTGCCAGGGAAGAGCTTCCGTGAGGAGCAGTGTGAGGCTTTCAACGGCTACAGCCACAGCACCAACCGCCTCACCGCCTCCGTCTCCTGGGTTCCTAAATACTCCGGTGTCTCGCCCCGGGATAAATGCAAGCTCATCTGCCGGGCTAACGGCACCGGCTACTTCTACGTGTTGGCACCCAAGGTTGGTGAGGGAACCCCAAGATCTGTAGGGTGAATCCAGCGTGTCTGGAAACAAATGTATTTTCCTTGCCTGGTGAGCAACCTCAGTTAGATGAGGTTGTAGAGTAGGAGAAGAATCCACCAGGCTGGGAAGAATCAGCCTGTCCACGTCCACTTCTTTATTGCAAGGCTGGAGTTGGTCCATGGAGGGTCTTCCTTTGGGTTTCTAAAGGTGTCTCTGAGATAAGCCCATAGTCCTGAAATAGAGGATGATAATTAGGATGCTGGGGAAGCACGTGCTGGACAGGGCAAGTGGCCCGGTGTGGGACTGAGTGGGGAGATGTTAGCTGTGTCCCCAACACAGCCTGGTCCCTTTTCCACCAACCCAACAGAAAGACAATGTAAATGGAGAAGAAAAGGTGTGTAGTCTCACACAGCTCTTCTCAGAGACCCTAAAAACCCCAAACACAAAGCAGAGCACGAGCAAAGGGTGACACAGTGCCTGCTAGCACCTCCTCAGGAACTTTTGGGTGGGTTTGGGTAGCTCCAGCTTGGATTGCCGCAGCTCAGGGGGTTTGTGGAGCAGCTCAGGGAAATGCAGCAGCTTGTTTTTGCTCACCCTCATGCAGGTTGTGGACGGCACCCCTTGCTCCCCAGACTCCACTTCGGTCTGCGTCCAGGGCAAATGCATCAAAGCAGGCTGTGATGGGAAGCTGGGCTCCAAGAAGAAGTTTGACAAATGCAGTGTCTGTGGAGGAGACAACAAGAGCTGCAAGAAGGTCTCAGGCTTGTTCACCAAACCCATGTGAGTGTTAGGGGACCACCCATGCTTCCCCCTCTCCCAGCTCTGCTTTTTGGGGTAGATGCATGGTCATGGAGGTGATGATGGGGGCTAAGTCCACTCCAAGCACACTCTTCTGGTGCATCACTGCTTGGAGAAGCGATGTACACTTCCCTGAAGAAGAAGCAGGACACATTTAATGTGCTGTTGGCTTCTGCTTGTGGACTTATCTCCAGTACATCCATAGTGTTGAGCAAGAGGAGCTGAAGCATCTTCCAATATCTGGGTGACCTCAGCTTAGATGAAATTCAGTGCAGGGAGCAGATTCAAAGTGATCTCCATGGGAAGGAGGAGATAACTGTAGTGGTGGGAAGATCTCAGGGCTGTAGCTGCAGAGCTTTGGGCTGAGGCCACATTGGGATGTCACCCTGCCTGATGGCCTGCTCTGCTTGCTCTTCTCTTCCAGGCACGGCTACAACTTCGTGGTGGTCATCCCCGCGGGTGCCTCCAACATCGACATCAGGCAGCGGGGCTACAAAGGGCTGATCAGCGATGACAACTACCTGGCACTGAAGAACGGGCAGGGCAAGTACCTGCTGAACGGCCACTTCATCGTCTCGGCGGTGGAGAGGGACCTGATGGTGAAGGGCAGCGTCCTGCGGTACAGCGGCACCAGCACCGCCGTGGAGAGCCTCCAAGCCTTCAAACCCATCCAGGAACCTTTGACTTTGGAGGTGCTCTCCGTGGGGAAGATGACCCCTCCTCGGGTACGTTACTCCTTCTACCTCCCCAAAGAGAATAAAGAGGACAAATCCTCCTACAAGAAGGAGACCAAGACCCCAACGGACCTCAACAACAGTGTCCTCAGCCTGTCCAACCGTTTGGATAGCGGGAGACCAACCTACAAGCGTCCATCCTACAAGTGGGCGGCGGGTGGCTGGGAAGCTTGCTCCGTCACCTGCGGGGATGGCTTGCAGAAGCGCTCGGTGGCTTGTCGGGACTCTTACGGCCAACCGGCCGCTGAATGCGACGCGGCACAGCGACCGGCTGATGTCCGCCTCTGTGGGGAACCCTGCCCGACCTGGGAAGCTGGACCATGGTCTCCTTGTTCCAAGAGTTGTGGTCGGGGTTTCAAGAGAAGGGCGTTGAAGTGCTCGGTCCCAACCGGGCGCCTGCTGCCCCGGGAGAGTTGCAATTTTCGGAGGAAACCACAAGAGTTGGATTTTTGCACCTTGAGACCATGCTGAGCAGGTGAAGGAGGTGTCTACAAGGAAAGGCATGATGTTCTTCTGGCTGGATGTGGCCAAGCAGCAGCCAGAGATTGGGAGAGGGGGGAGATGTCCATAGCACATACCAAACAGAGGGGAAAAAGAAAAAAAAAAAGAAGAAAAAAGAAAAAAATGGGGGGGGGGACACAACAAAAAGAAAGGGAGCTGGGTGCTGGGGACAGAGCACACATAGCCCACACCTGGGTGAGAGGAATTGTACCGACCAGGTCACCTGGAGACAGAGCAGGAACGAACATCTACCTCGAAGCCGCCGAACGACGCGGAAACCCACCGGTGGAGGTTGGGAGTTGGGGGGGAACACGGATGGAAACGAGGAGGATCACTGCCTGGGATGGTCTGAGGACACATGGGGAGATGCCTCTAAATTGCACAGTCCAAGCCTCTCCCATCTTCCCAGGGCCAAGCCTACCTCCCCCCTCCTCAGCCTCCCCCAACACTTGTGCTAAACAGGACCAAAAGGATTTACTGTCCAACCACCGGTGCCACGAGTTGCTGGGGCTCAGAGGGACCGGTGCCTCCAGGGAGGCATCCTGCTGGTGATGACTTTTCAGCCCAGAGAGCCCTGGCAGCATCCCCGGGCCAGGCTGGAAGGTGGTGGCTTTATTTTCGTTTTCTCCTCATGTTTATGACCTGACCAGTGTAGATTTTATGGTGCTTAACTCTGTATTTTTGTTGGTTTTGAACCTCCTTCCTCCTCCCCTCCAGTGGACGTAAACCTCCCGTAGCAGGGACAGCGTCATTCCCAGGGGAGTTGGGATTTTCCTATGGTGCTTTGGGATGGGGCTGTGCCAGCATCCAGCATGTAGTTGGATGCTCCTTTACACCTTGGTCCAAGGCAGGTTGGAAACCACCTTGCCTGAAATATTTCAGGGATCACTATGGACCTGAGATTGGAGCTATCATCCCCCCAAAAAAACCCCAACCCCACAAGCAGCTGTACTGTAGTACCACAACGCGGTGCCCTAGGGGGTCAGATGCAGCCCTGTGAGTTGCTGGTACTTTGATTCTGCTCTGGAAATGGTGCTAGTTGCTTAATGGGACCAGTATGCCGTGCCCAGAACATCCCACCACCCTCTCTGCCCACCAACCTTTGGGTCAGGTTTCTTTTTCCTCTGCATTAAGCTCTTCTGAGCTGAACTCTAGTAGAGCTGGGGTGATAAATTTGGGTTTTCTTGGGGGAAAGAGGCTCAGTGGGGTTCAGGTGTAAAGGCAAAGAGGAAGGGTTGAGCCTCTTGTTGCTGAAGAGCATCTACAACCAGTTATCCCAGTCCAGAGTTTTGTGCAATTCTTTAACCTCTGATGGTTATGGAGCGTTGTGCCCGTTGTGGTCACACACTGCTCTCTTCCTCATGACCCTTTAACACATCATTTTGGTCTCTTGCTCAGATCCCACGATCAGAGACCATCTAACTTTGTTTTTTTTTTGCTTTTTCCACTGATGAAGGTGCCTCTTAATCTATCAGCTGGGACTGTGAGCAAACCAGAGTCTTTGGGTCAAGCTATTGGGATCAGCAGGAGGGGACTGTAAGGACAACACCCAGATTATGGGTAGGCAGAAGATGCTGTCTTCACAGCTAGAGGCTTGGAGCCTACCTTGCTTACTCAGTCCTATAGTGCAGGATCTCCTTGTGTCCTTTGATCTGCTCCATGAGGTCTCCAGCTGTGGGCAAGAGAGATCACAAGAAACAGGACAGCGATAGCACAAGGGTTTCCTTGTGAGACCTTTCCACCAGCTTAGCCAACTCCTCATGACAATGTTTGTGGAGCCATCCTCCCTGGATTGATGTAGAGAATATTTTGGGTCTCAATAGAGGCAGGAGCAGATGTTGTGGTCGCTCTGCACAGCAGGGGATGGGATTTAATGTTCTAGGAAATCCCTTCCAGGTCTCCACTCCCATGAACATCCATTTTCAAAGGGTTTTTCCTACATAGCTGATCCTGCCACGCTTTCATCTGGGGACAGAGCTCTGAGGAGCTGCTCTTTGGTGTCTTGTCAGCTAACAAATGGTTTCCAAGCCACCAAGAAATCATCACCCTCGTTGGTGGTGGCATGGAGGGGAGGGCTGGGGTGGGAGGGATTTCTTGTGTCGCGGTTCTTTTGCCCAGTGTGCAGCAAAGGGACGGAGCTGCCGATGGGACTGGCTGCTTTGTGTATACCATGTATACTGAACATCCATCTCTGCTGTTTGTGCATCAAGAGCAAACCTGAAATAAAACTGTATTTAAAGTTACACCTGGTTCTTCAGGAGATGCCATCGTGCCCGTGTCATTTAGTTGGTGGCTGCAGAGCGTTTCTTGTCTTATTGAAATCCTGGCCTCTTTGAAGCTTCAACTCATTAATTAAGGGGAAAAAAAGAGAAAGTTTTGAAAGCCTAACAGGTTTATTATGATTTGTTTTTACTATAGGATTTATTATAGGCAAAAAACCCCCCCATTCTGAAGGATCCCAGTAGGGGATTAATCTGTGCCATCCCGTTGGGGGATTAATCTGTGCAATCCCCAGGGCACTGGGATGTTAAAATACACCAGGCTGGTTTGCTTCAGCCTGAAACTGGGCACCTCTGTGGTCAGAATAACAACACTCTAGGGTTAAATAGATGAATATAAACTAGAGCAGCACTCTCACATCCTGGAACAACTGTGTCTGCACACAGCATTGGCCAGGAACATCCCTTCCTGACGTGCTATTCCGGAGTCAGCTGCTCCCTATGCAGACAAACCCTCAGTCTCAGCTCCTTGTCACATCACCTTGGGGTCATCCAGGAAAAGCACCATTAGATTACAGCTGAGCTGACCCAGTGTGGTTGTGGGGTTGCTGGAAAACACCTCCCATTCCTCCTGTTGATTCCCAGCAATCCCTCCAGGAGCCAGAACCCTCTTTCTCCCCCTTAAATCAGGTCCAACAGTGAGATAAACCCTGCCTTTAATAGGACATATCTGCTCAGAGATGCCTGATGTCACCCCTTCCAGATTGCCTGGTGTTTTATTTCCCCCCCTGCCTCCCCCAGCAATTTTATTCCCCTGCTATGTTGTAATGATTTGGCAAATTTAATGTGTCTTATTGGGGGGCAAGTTTGCTTTGCTGTTCAATAATTACCATAAAGAAATAAACACAACAGACCCAACCAAGCACCTTCCCCCTTGCTGGCTCCTACAGGGAAATAAAGGATTTATTACCTGTGCCTCTTCCCACAAAAAAAAGTGGAGTTTCAGCCCCAAATATATCCCACTCTGCAAAGGCTCCAGCTGCAAACAGCTTTATTAGGTACAGAGAGGGAGATTTCCACCCTGTGCTGTAGCTTTCCCCTCAAGTACCTGTTCAGGAGCAGAAAATTAAACTAAATTAAAACCAACTCCTTGCTCTTCCAGCACCACATTATTTTTTTTTAACCAGATACCCTTCAAAATCCCCCAGAGAGACACAAAAACACTTCAACCCCAAATATTGACCTGATTAGGAAGGAAGAAATTTGAGCACTGACTCCAGAAACCCCCACTCCAAGGGAAGGCTGATATTTAACCAAGTCCTGGGTTGTTTGCTCAGGGTGCTTTGCTGCAGGATTTAATGATGGTGACTTAATGGGGCTGAGCCAAACACCAACACCTGGCACTGTGTGGGTGACACAGGTGATGTCCCATGTCCATATCAAGCCTAAAGCTGCAGGAATAGGTTCCAAGTGAAGGAGAAATGATGTGGAGCATCATCTGCTGTGTCCCAGGGGAAGGGGCAGCTACTCCCACTACCATAAGATGCCATCACCGACAGCTCTCAGGCTTCCCCCGTTCTCTAAGACTAAAAGATTTTGTGTTCTGCTCCCTTCATTGTGAATTTCTCCTCTTTGGATTCTCTGATGTCTAATAAAACGTTGAGCTGATTGGGTTTTTTTTCCCCATTCAGAGGACACTGATGCATCTTCACCTGTATCACCTTCGAAAGGTGAAGGCAACCTGGAGCTTTGAAATCTCAGCAGGAGACTCATCCCTTTAGGGCAAGGAGTCCCATCAAGCTCCCAGAAAATGTCTGGACTGAAGAAGAACAAAGTCTCCAGCTCCCAGGAGTAATTTACACCCTGGGAGAGGCACAGGGAGTATTTCTGAATTTCTCTCCTATAATTTTATTTTCTTATTTTCTCTCCTATCATTTTATTTTCTTATTCCCTGACTTTGGCACACAGAGAGCACCTTGGATTTCTGTGTAAAAGAAAAAACAAATCTCAAAAAAAAACCCCCAACAAAACCCAAAACAAAACCAACATAGAAAAAAACCCAAAACCCTACAAAAAAAAACCAAACCACCCCACAAAAACCTCCTGCCCAAGTCCTCTGCTAGAATAACTGCATTTAGTCCCCCTAATAATTTTTGCCCCCCATCCATTTTCTTTGCCCTTTTCTTGTGCATTTCCCCAGGCATCTGCTTTTGGCCATTTTTGGAAAAAAAAAAACAGAATTAGATGAACTTCTGCTCTGACCCAATAAACCTTTTCTCACATTTTAAGCAGTAAAAATGGCATAAAAACTCAATTTCCCCCCATGGCATAATAGCAGGAGGCATGGCTGGTGTTCGTGATGGGACTGGAGATCTCCAGCCTCCTAAGCTCTTGCAGCAACACATAACAAGTGCTAAACTCTCCAAATAATTTAATACACCAGGGGATTTGCTGAGAACCAAGATCCTGAGCTGCTCCAGCCAAACCACCGAGTGCTTCGCTCCAAACCCAGCCCTGGCTGAGCCTGAGGAGCGAGGATGGTTTGGGCAGCGTGTCCTGGAGGCTTTGAGGAAACTAAAACCTGAGCCTTCATCTGGCACTGCTGGCAGATCTGTTTGTTTTCATTTGGCCTAAGCTGAAACCCAAGGAGTTTGGAGAAGAAAAAAGAAAAAAAAGAGAAAAGGAAAGGAAAGGAAAGGAAAGGAAAGGAAAGGAAAGGAAAGGAAAGGAAAGGAAAGGAAAGGAAAGGAAAGGAAAGGAAAGGAAAGGAAAGGAAAGGAAAGGAAAGGAAAGGAAAGGAAAGGAAAGGAAAGGAAAGGAAAGGAAAAAAGAAAAGAAGAAAAAAGGAAAAGAAGAAAAAAGGAGAAAAAAGAAAAAAGGAGAAAAAAGGAGAAAAAAGGGGGAAAAATAAAAAAGAAAAGAAAAGAAAAGAAAAGAGAAGAAAAGAAAAGAAAAGAAAAGAAAAGAAAAGAAAAGAAAAGAAAAGAAAAGAAAAGAAAAGAAAAGAAAAGAAAAGAAAAGAAAAGAAAAGAAAAGAAAAGAAAAGAAGAAAAAAGGGGAAAAAAGAAAAAAGGGGAAAAAAGAAAAAAGGAGAAAAATAGGGGGGAAAAAGAAAAAAAGGGGAAAAAAAGAAAAAAAAGGGGGGAAAAAGGAAAAAAAGGGGGAAAATAAAGATAAAAATAAGAAAAAAAGATATATTTTAAAAGGGGGGTTACCTGAAGTGTAATATCAGGAAGAGAAACCATGGAGGGTGAGGGCAGTGCTGGTGCCTTGTCTGTTTTCCTGGTCCAAGGAGCTTTGACGTGGCTGTGGATCCACTCCCCGAGGTTGCAACGCTGCCTTGTTATTATTATTGTTGTTATTTATTATTATTATTATTTTTATTTTTATTGATTTTTGCCAGGAGACCAAACCAAAACCAGACGTAGGTTGAACAAACGGACCTAATGGATAACACATGTCCTGCAGAAAAACCCAACTCTCCCGGGATGGGAAGTGAAATGCTGGTGTGGAGCAGGGATGAGAGACCCCAGCCCTTCTCCCTGCTTATCCCCATCACCTCTCCCAGCATCGATGAGGACAGACTGTGCTGGCTGAACATCCCCCAGCCAGGGAACTGACACATTCCCACAAATATTTCTGCTGATTTATTATTTTTTAAATATATATATATTTTTTTCTAATTATATGACACGACCAGTGCCAAATTTGTCCAGCCAACTCTAATCTGGCAAGCAGAGCTGGTGGATTTATGGCAAACAAAGTCCCATCTCCTTATTGATCAGTGGCAGGAGCAGGATTTGATCTGTTTTGGAGGTCTCCATGACTTACTTTCCCTCCTATCAATGCACAATCCTCGAAGAGATGGTGTTCATCAGCCTTGGACCACATCAGCATCTCCGAGGGAATGAGCTGAGTCCATCAGGCAGCTGTTAAAAATTATAACCCTTAACTAGCTCAAACCCTTGGAAACTGCAGCCATGGGGTGAGCGGTGTGAGATTTCCAGCCGACTCCTGGGGAAGGTGCTGCATTTGGATTTAGCTTAATTAATATCAAGTTCAGCCAAGCAAGCCTGGGAGGTGGATGGTCTCCCAAATGGTTATTTAATGGGGCTTGATTATTGATTTTTTAAAGCTTTTTTCTTTCTTTCTTTCTTTTCTTTCTCTTTCTTTCTTTCTTTCTTTCTTTCTTTCTTTCTTTCTTTCTTTCTTTCTTTCTTTCTTTCTTTCTTTCTTTCTTTCTTTCTTTCTTTCTTTCTTTCTTTCTTTCTTTCTTTCTTTCTTTCTTTCTTTCTTTCTTTCTTTCTTTCTTTCTTTCTTTCTTTCTTTCTTTCTTTCTTTCTTTCTTTCTTTCTCTCTTTCTCTCTTTCTCTCTTTCTCTCTTTCTCTCTTTCTCTCTTTCTCTCTTTCTCTCTTTCTTTCTCTCTTTCTTTCTCTCTTTCTCTCTTTCTCTCTTTCTCTCTTTCTCTCTTTCTTTCTCTCTTTCTTTCTTTCTTTCTTTCTTTCTCTCTTTCTTTCTTTCTCTCTCTCTTTCTTTCTTTCTCTCTCTCTTTCTTTCTTTCTCTCTTTCTTTCTTTCTCTCTTTCTTTCTTTCTTTCTCTCTTTCTCTCTTTCTCTCTTTCTCTCTTTCTTTCTCTCTTTCTTTCTCTCTTTCTTTCTCTCTTTCTCTCTTTCTTTCTCTCTTTCTCTCTTTCTCTCTTTCTTTCTTTCTCTCTTTCTCTCTTTCTCTCTTTCTCTCTTCTCTCTTCTTTCTTTCTTTCTTTCTTTCTTTCTTTCTTTCTTTCTTTCTTTCTTTCTTTCTTTCTTTCTTTCTTTCTTTCTTTCTTTCTTTCTTTCTTTCTTCCTTTCTTCCTTTCTTCCTTTCTTCCTTTCTTCCTTTCTTCCTTTCTTCCTTTCTTCCTTTCTTTCTTCCTTTCTTTCTTCCTTTCTTTCTTCCTTTCTTCCTTTCTTCCTTTCTTCCTTTCTTCCTTTCTTTCTTCCTTTCTTTCTTCCTTTCTTTCTTCCTTTCTTCCTTCCTTTCTTTCTTCCTTTCTTTCTTCCTTTCTTTCTTCCTTTCTTTCTTCCTTTCTTTCTTTCTTCCTTTCTTTCTTTCTTCCTTTCTTTCTTCCTTTCTTCCTTCCTTTCTTTCTTCCTTTCTTTCTTCCTTTCTTTCTTCCTTTCTTCCTTCCTTTCTTTCTTCCTTTCTTTCTTCCTTTCTTCCTTTCTTCCTTTCTCTCTTTCTTCCTTTCTTCCTTTCTTCCTTTCTCTCTTTCTCCCCTCCTTATAAATGAATTTAGTGAGAGGTGTTGGATTGACAGCTCTGGAAATATAAGCCCTCAAGGAAAAACATTTTGGAGTCGTGGAAGGAACAGCACTGCATGTAATCCAGGTGTAAGTGTAATTATTTGTAGTAACAGCCACTTTTTTGCTCTACATTAAAAAAAGGGATTCAGCAGAGCATCACTTTTAGGTGGCTGAAGCATCGGGCACGGCTGGAGCTGGCTGAGCCACTCAGAGCCATGTTTCGATGCTTAATTTCTATTCCTGCTTCAATATTGCACATTTTTCTCAACCCTTAAGCATGTTCTTAACTTTGAGCAGTGATTTCAGCACCTCCTTCCTCCATCCAGCCTGTGAGCAAAGCGGCTTCGCAACCGAGGCACTGAATCAAAAAGCCTTTGGGATGGCCAGAGCTGGGAAAAATATCCTAAATATATCCCACCCCATGCTGCGGAACAGGCTTATTATTATTATTATTATTATTATTATTATTATTATTATTATTATTATTATTATTATTATTATTATTATTATTTTTATTTTATTTTATTTTATTTTATTTTATTTTATTTTATTTTATTTTATTTTATTTTATTTTATTTTATTTTATTTTATTTTTTTATTACTTTTATTACTTTTATTACTTTTATTATTTTTAATTTTTATTATTTTTATTTTTATTTTCTTTATTTTTATTTTCTTTATTTTATTTTATTTTATTTTATTATTTTATTTTATTTTATTTTATTTTATTTTATTTTATTTTATTTTATTTTATTTTTTATTTTATTTTATTTTATTTTATTTATATTTCCTAATAAACTGCTTCAGCCTTTTCTGCAACTCTATATCCTTCAGAACATTTTCAAAGCTCAGCCCCCAGGCTCCAGCTAACAGAAACAAATGTTCCCCAAATTATGGTCACTATAGGGACCACATCATCATGACAGAGTTAATTAAGGCTCTCTATGTTCTCGATGACATATATTGTCCAGAAGCAACCCCAGATGCTATAGAAACACAGGCTTGAGAGGTAGAAGCATCTGGACCAGGGATGGAGGAGAAGGTGCAGCGAGATGATGGCTAAAGAATAGACTGAGTCTACTTAAACCTGGTCTAGATGGGCTTCTTAAAAAAAACCTCAGGGAGTTTGGGGGGAAAAACCCCAATATCCCCATGCTAGATGTTCAGTGACATTAAGGAGACTCAAAGCCACGTCTTCATCCATCTTTAGATACCTCCAGGATTTGGGGGGAGGTGGGATCTGGGTTTTAAGGGTCTTCCTTGGGGTCGTGCAGGATCACTGCACCAAGCTATGGCCTTGATCATCGTTTTCCCAAGTGGCCCATTAACCCCTTGGCTCCAGCACTTCCCTTGGAGGTGAGGAGATATCAGGTGGAGAAACCAACACAGAGGAAAACGGGCACTGAAAGATGGGGAGGACCCGGGCTGTGTTTTGGGTTTTATTTTCTTTGCCCAATGGCAGGAGAAAAAGGAGTGAGTGGTGAGAAAAAGACAAGGAGAAAGAAGAAAAACAAGGGAAATTTTGTTCAGCTGTTATCCCACCTGAATTCCAGGGTTTTTTTTGGCTTTTCCACATCCCTGGAGCATCACCAAGGAGCTGGAGACCCTTCTTCACTGTGTGCCTGCTGTACTACACTGTCCCCAGGGCAGCAGGTAAAGACAAAAGGTGATGGGAGGAAAGAAAAATCACTTTTATGTCGTTTACAATTGGCTTTTTCTGGTTGCTGTTGTATAAAACCATTTGAAACGTGTCTTTTCAAAAAGGAAATCTTTGGCTCCTTCCCTTTTCAACTGATTGCTATTTTTTTTTCTGCTTTTGAGGAAGAAAATGAGAAGCACAAAAAAGACAACACACACCCTCCTTCCAAAGAGGACATTGTGAAAAAAAAAGTGAAATATAATTTTAAAGCATTTAAACTGCTATTTATTTAAAGAAAAAAAAATCCATCTCCAGCATAAATGATTTTACATAATTCCTTGCATCCATCCTTCCTTCCTTCCTTCCTCCCATGCCCAGTGCAGACACAATTAGAAAGGCTTCAGGGATTTTATTTTCCATTGCAGCTGAGGTGGCTTCCCAGCCTTTTGCTGACATTTCCTATTTGGAGCTGAAAAATAAAAGTTTCCCTAATTAGCATGTGGTGTGGGTGCACGGGGGGGGGGGAGTCATGGTTTTGTTTCCTTTTAGTAAAGAAAAAAAGAAAAAAGCAGAAAATTAGCTGTTTTGCAAAGAGTATCAGGGTGTATTTGGGGTTTTTTTGAGGAGGAATGAGTGGGAAAAATCTAACCCTGCCCTTTGCTTTGCCCTTTGCTTTGCCCTGGGTACCCGACTGCTCGGCTTTTCTCTCCCTGCTGCCAGGGATTCCTCTTGCATTTTATTTTTACATTGTTTTTTGGCTGCTGGGAAGTCAAAAACCACCAGGGAACCTGTTTCTGGTTCATCCTCTTTCAGCTCTCAGCCCTCTCTGTGATGCAGGGATGTGACTCCAGCAAGGGTTAACTCATCCACATCCCTCTTCCCATTTTTCACTATTAATATTGCCTCTGAAGAAACAAACAGAGGCGAATCCCACCCTCTCCCCAGAGAATCTTCCTTGGCTTGTTCTAGAGAACACACAAATAATAATTATTTGAATTATTTGTCCTATATTTTCTTTTTTAATTTTTTTTTAGGTGCCTCATTTCAGCAGCGTTGGGGGTTGAGTAAATGAAACACCAATAAACCAATAAATAATATTGAGCAATAAATTCAAATAAATAACTGATAAAACTGGAGTGGGAAGGAGATAAAAAACCCCCACAACGTTCCCCTCGTGGTGTGGAGCGTGGGGGATGAAAACACCAATAACCCCAACACCAGGGTGGGGATGGACAGACAGACAGAGGGGAAAAAGCCTTAAATCCTCCTTATTTTGGGTAGCAAATCCCAATCTTTGGGGATAAATCCTTTATGGAGCAGCAGGGAGATATTTCAGTGCCTACATTTGCTCGTAGTTGAAACTTCCTTAGGGTGGGACCTTCTGGTTCAGCTTCCCACGTGCTGCTATTTCCATTCCTCCACGCTTTCACACGCCTTTCAGTCTTCTCCTGGTGGCTTTTTCATCCCTCAAATGGGTTCACTTACATATATATATATAAAAATATATTTATATATATAAATATACATATATACATTCTCTCCTCCCCTTCCTGCAGGGTGTTGGATCAAACAACCTCTGAAGCTAGAAGCAACCTTGAGTTCTTGCTCAAATCTGGGCTGCAGAAGCTCAAGCCACCACTTAACACACTCCAAACCCATTGGAACTCAGGTTTGGACCAAGGTGATGAGATCTATAAAGGCATTTTTGCACTAGACAAATAGATATTTGCACTAAATCACATTGCTTTGATAGATCACAGTCGAACCAGCCACAGGGGACACATAAAACTCACTCAGTTTGCTGCTTTGTGTCTTCTCCTGGGACCAACTTCAGTTTCTGTGGGTGCCTCCTAAAAAACCTAGATCCTGGTGTACAAACCACCCCCCAAAACCCTTTATTTTTCCCAAATGGAAATAAATATTGAGTTGGTGGGTGCACCCCAAGATGCTCTGAAAATGTCCTAAGGCATCATCCTCCTCTTCCTCTGGGCAGACTGCAGCTCCTGGTGGTGCCTGCAGCTGGGAGCTCTGTTGCCCTACGTGATATACACAAAAAACCCAATATTGTGCTTCTCTGAGAAGAAATATTTGGGGTTTGTTCAAAATATTGTGAAAAAAGGATGTAGCAAAAGGAGGTGGTGGGAGGAGGGGCGTTGTCACAGGTGTGGAGATTCTCCTCTCTTTGTTTTTTGTTAGATTTTCTTGGCTAAAGCCACGCTGGCAGCTGCTCACAGCCCACATCTGGGCACCCTGGTCATGAGTTTGGGCTACCTGAGTTCACAGCCAGGGTTTCCAAGGTGTTTGCACATCACACCAAAGAGAGATCCTGTGTTTTTCTTTCCTGGAGCAGTGGATTTGTGTGTGCTTTGCCCTCTAATCTCTCCTCTCTGAACTCCTTAGAGCCGATAATGAAAAACTTCCTGCCAGCATTGGGACTGCTGCTTCTCTAGGTTAAGAAATGCTCCTCAAGGAAACCAACAACAATAACAAAACCTGCCCTAAAATAACATTATTTCAGCATCAGGGCTGCGTTCCTCCACCCACCGCAGCTCAGCCCCTATGGACACTGAACAGCCCTGACCAACAAACCCTCCTAAACCCCTGGAATGTGCCCTGCAAAGGTGATATCCACCCTGGCACATCCCATGGATGATTTGAGTTGCACTCTGGGGGTCAAAGAGAAGGTACCAGGCACGTGGGAGGTGTTTTGGGGATGCTCCAGCTACCTCCTGCATCCCACCGCCCTCTGCCATGTGGGTCTCACCCATCAAAAAGGTTCAGCTCTGGCAACCACATCACCCTCTCCTCACCCTTCTCTCCTCACCCTTTTCTTTCACCCTCTTGGCACATCCCAGCTTGCTAGACATCAACATCTGCTGAGCAGGAACCAGTTAGCTGGGAGTGTTTGTACAGCCTGGGCTTCCCTGTTTACTCACATCGGCCTTGTTTAAAGCCCATTTGACAGGAAAACGAATGTGTGTGGTTTTGTTATGACTCAGGGCAAGTTGACATCTTCCCCCCCTCCATCCCATCCTCCTTCCAACCCAACATTGCTTTGTTTCAGGGACAGCAAACCACTGCCACTGTGAGGAAGGCTTTTGGCAGGGCTTAAATCAGGGGGTAAATAAAACAGGGGGTAAATAGATCAGGGGGTAAATAAATCAGGGAGTGGGGAGAGGAAAATTAACAGTGCAGGTGGATAATAAACATATTTTATAGTGAAGGAGGGAGAGGGATGTCATTCCCAGTTGTTTTATTGTGAAGGAGGGAGAGGGATGTCATTCCCAGTTGTTGTCACCACTATTGGTGATGAGAACTTTCCCATCTCAAGGTTGGGAAGGTTGGTCAAGGGGGAGAAATGATGCTCCAGGGCTCATCTCTTGTGGCTGGGTGACAAAAAGCACTCAGCATCCCTTTCCCTTTGGGTAGGCAAGTCCATAAATCCTCACAGATGACTCCACTCCCCTATAAAGATAAAAGTGAGACTGTGGGAGAGAAGCAGGAGGGATAGAAATACTAATAGAGACCTTCTAGACATGCAACCACAAACTGTGAGCTTTCAACAACTGCTTAGAGATCAGGAGAGCTCCAGAAATGTGCGTTACCCTAAATCCTGCAAATCACATCCCAACACACCCTATAAACGTCCAGAGGAGGAAGGAAGCAGGGGTTTGATTGCACCTGATGGCAACAGGATGGTTCCCCAGCAGAAGGCTTTTTGGGGCAGAAGAATGGTGGGAAGAGCCACCACCATGGGCAGTTGGATGTGTTGGCCTTGGACTTGCACCACTGCAAGGGGGGAAGGGAGATTCCCCAGGGAGGAGGGGAACAGGAGCTGCTTTCTCCAGAAATCCAAAGATCACAAATAGCCTGAGAAGGAAGCTGCTCAGCAGATGGGATTGGAGCCCTTTTGGGAAGTTTTCTATCTGTGCTGCTGGGAATCCATCATGGGAATGTGATCTCAGGAGGCTGTGAAGCTGCAAACCCAGGAGGCTTGGCTAGCTTGGGAAATTCAGAGTTCTGCCCTGAACCTTGGACGGGAGCCCAGCGCTCATCAAGCTCCTTTAAGCCATCGAAGCCCCTTCCCCAGCCTGCCTCTCTAGACTTTGCCCTGGTGAGTCCAGCTCTGCAAAGCCACTCTGAGCCCCACAGATCAGACCTGGACAGATTAAACAGCCCCAACCAGTCAGAAAAAGCCACTTTCTGTCCCAAACCCACGTCCTCAGCCCTTTGCTTCTCCAAAAGACTCTTGCATTCAAGCCAATGTCCTATCTGCTCTCATCAAAGACTTTCCCAGTGTCCTTTCCTGGCACTGTTGGCTTCCTCCAGCCTTTTCTGGATGTCCTCTTTGCTGGGGACATCTTGCACTCATCAACACAATCCCAGCCCTCCTGCTCATTGCACAACCCAGGGTCGAACGTCAAGACCTGGGAACCGGACGACGTTTCTCACTGGATTGCTCCAAACAATCCTCGTGGGCAACTTATTTATCTCCTTTGTGGTCCCTTGAGTAATTTGTATAAAACCAGCAGAGCACAGAGAAAGGCTGGAGCTGCTCAGATTTCCCCAAAATATCAACATTCTGACTAGGAAAAAAAAGAAAGGAGGTGAATTTTATCATCACTTTTAGGGAGACTTGGTGAAGACAAAGGATTCGGTGATCAAAGCTGGGATGGGACACTAGAGAGGAAAGTTGAGGTTGAGGAGTGAGGCTGAGTGAAAGGAGATCTCAGCTGGGGTGTCAAACTGTAGGATTTATATATCTTCCTTCTTTTTTTCCTCCCTTTGCTATCTAAACCAAAAGACAGAACCTCATCAGCTCCCGATCCAGGCACTGCAAGGTCCAGGAGGCAGCAGAACATCTTCATATACAGCATCTCCTGCACAGTATCTGCCAAAGGCTCAGGGGGATTAATGAGAGATGAGAGTTTTCCAAGCTCTGGAACATTTTGGGGATAGCTGCAACCCACCCAGCTCCAACCAGCTCGTTTGTTTGGGTTTAATTTGAAAAAAATCCCAATTTATCACCTGCTTTGCAGAGCTTCACCTCCACCCAGCTCCCCGTGAAGGAAGGAAGCAAGGGCTGGGTGTTGAGTTGAACATTTGGTGGGTCCCAAACTGATGTCCTGGGGTCCAGCTAAGATAAGAGTGTTAATTCTGGGTTGTGCTTTAAGCATCTCTGGATGGAGAGGAACATGGGTTGTGGTGCCTCCCCCGAGCATTGGTTTTTACTCTCGAGTGCTTAATGGGTTGTGTTTATGAGAGCTAAAAATATTTACTCAGGGAAGAAGGGGCAGGGAGAGGGGACATGGCTTGAAGATTTGATGGGCCTTGTTTGGGAAAGAGGCTTATACAAAAATAACATGGTATTAAAGATTTAAAATGCAGCCAAACAACAACCCAGTGCTGAGGAGAACAAAGTCTCTGCACGACCCCGAGGAGAACCTGATGGGAGCCCACAGGAGCCCTTGCCCACGTTTCATGCCCAGGAAGGTTTATATTCCTCTTTGAGCTCTCCTCAGTATTTCACCCAGCCTTTTAGAAGGTGATCCCTCACCTGCAGATTTGCTTTTACCCCTTGCAAACAGCAATTTCCTGGGAGGAGGGAGAATTTAGGGATGACCCTACCAAAACCTCCACCAGCAGCTCTCCAGGGATAAAGGGCTCAACTGAAACCCAACCAGGGGCTGCTGGTGAAGAGCAGGAGGAATTTGGGCAGGGGACAGCAGCAGCCTGGATGCCAACTGCCCATGCTCTTGTTCCCAACATGCATGTTAGAAACATGAAGTGCTAATTCCCTTCTCCTCAAGGATCTGGGCCAGCATGAGCTGGGGTTATCAGCACAGGCAGGACACCCTACAGCCAAGGCCATGCAAGGGGTGGGACAGGGGGGTATTGAGACCAAAGGCACAGCCAGTTCAAGCTCTATGGCTTTATTTTTAAAGGGCATTTTGTTTCTATGGAGAAAAGAGAATCAATCCATGACGTTCATCACCACCCTGAGAAAGGAACGCCTGTCCCCTGGCCACCATAAGACCCTTTTTGTGCTGCTGATCACCAGGCCCCCCATGACATTGTATTGGTGCTCCCACAGAAGTACACAGTCTGTGCATTGTGTGTGGCATTTCCAAGGGCAGAGCAGGACCCAGAGATGCTGAAGAACGTCAGCACGACCCTCTGGGTTGGCACGAGCTCCTCGGGGCAATCAATGGGACAGTGTCTGCTAAGAACGCCGGCCGGGTGGCATATAGCAGCTTGGAGCGGTGGCAGAGAGGTCAAAAACATCAACATGACCCTAAAAATCTTTCCTTTGGGCTTTTTAGACACTATTCATCTTGCTTCAATTCCAGCACACCTTGTGTTTATGAGCTGCTAAGCATCAATAGCAAACAAGCCTGAGAAGACCAAAGGAAGGAGCTCGGTGTACAGGAGATGCCACCTAGCACAGGAATGGCTCTCTAATTTTGACCCCCAAAATATGCTCGTTTTGACCCAAAATATGCTCATTTTGACCCAAAATTCATCATTTTGACCCCAAATTATTTCACTTTGACCCAAAATTAGTCATCTTGAACCCCAAATTTGTCATTTTCAATCTGAAATGCATCATTTTGACCCCCAAAATTGCTCGCTTTGACCCAAAATTCATCATTTTGACCCCAAATTATTTCACTTTTACCCAAAATTAGTCATCTTGAACCTAAAATTCATCGTTTTCAATCTGAAATGCATCATTTTGACCCCCAAAATTGCTCGCTTTGACCCAAAATTCATCATTTTAACCTGAAATTCATCGGTTTTGACCTGAAATTTATCATTTTGACCCAAACTTAACTCACTTTTACCCAAAATTCATCATCTTGAACCTGAAATTCATCGTTTTCCATCTGAAATGCATCATTTTGACCCCCAAAATAGCTCGTTTTGACCCCAAATTTGCTCATTTTGACCCCAAATTTGCTCGTTTTAACCCAAAATTCATAATTTTAACCCCAAGTTCATCATTTTGAACCTGAAATTCATCGTTTTGACCCAAAATTGATCATTTTAAACCCGAAACTCATCATATTTTACCCAAAATTCATCATTTTTACCCAAATTCATCACTTTTATACCTGAAATTCATCATTTTGAACCCCAAATTGATCATTTTTTACCTGAAATTCATCATTTTGAACCCCAAATTGCTCATTTTTAACCTAAACTCATCATTTTTTACCTTCAGTTCCTCATTTTTACCCCGAAATCCCCACTTGGCAAACAGCAGCAGAGGCACAGGGCAGCTGGACCTCACATTGCTGCTCCACCAAGGAAGGATGAAGGTGCTGGATGAACCAACGTGGTGCTCAAGGACTCTTGGGAGAGCTGCCAAGCCCTTTGCTTTGGACCAGCACCTGTAGCTGGTTTGGAGGATGGCACGTTCCTGGGAACATCTTCAGATGTAGATCTGATCCAAACTGTGCTACTTGGCCTTTGAGGTAAGGAGAGGAGCTAGAGTAAGGTCTTTGCACAAGGTCACAGCAGTGTGACAGCCTCCTTGGTTATTTAGGAGCCTCACCCCAGCAGGTTTTGGGGTAATCAGTGACAGCAGCTGCATTTGTTGAATTTTTTTGGGTGTTTTCCAAACCAGGAGCGTGGTGAAGTCAACAGAAACCTCCTGTGAATGTTAATGGGGTTGGGACCAGAAGGAATTTGCAATCTAAACGCTCACAGACCCCATGGACATCTGGACATGGACCTGACCTCCCCCCTGGTCCTTAACTGTGGCTGAAATCACACACTCCAGGAGGAGTAAGCCTCAAAAGTCCTTTAGGAAGCTGAGGAGTGTGCTCTCCCCGATCACAGGGTGTCTTTGGGGGCACAACATGGGGAGCAGGTATGTCCCATTGTGTCTGGTCACGTACGAGGAGATGGCACCACCAAGAAGTACAGCTTGATGCTTTGCTTGGCCTCTGAAAGAAGAAAGCCTGGGTTGCTGAGGCTGATGAGATCCCCAGATCCTCCACTGCTGAGAATCTGGTTAAAGGATGGGCTTTTCAGTAGACAACCACGAGAAGAAGGAGGCGATGTGAGCACAGAGCTGCTCTGCTCTCAAATTCCTGCTCCATCCACATGGTCTGATTTTCCCCACTTGAATTCCTCATGTCTGTTCAGACCACATCTGACTTCTATCCCCAGCACGTCTGGACAACTGGTTAGAGAAAACAAAAGTTGGGAGGATGGAGATAAGGTTTCTGATGCTGGAAATCAGTTTAACCCCTCGGTCCTGGGGGCTACCTGCAACACATACAAAATTCTCTATGAAAAATCCCAGGTTTCTCCAAGATTCCCAAGAAAACCCTGTTCTCCTGCCTATCTCACAGCAGATAAAATCTCCCTTCGTGCCCAGCATGGATGATTTTTTGTGTGTGTCTCAGCCCCACCAAACAGCCGTGACACCCCGTCACAAACAATGAGTCAGCTGCTAATCCAAACCACACGGCAGCCAAACAAACGCTGGAGGTCAACCCAGTGCACGGTCCCAGTCTTGAAAAGCAGAATTACATCTCGAGCAAAACCCATAATAATCAGAGCTGGGTGGAGAAAACACCCTCCTGCTTGTGTGGCAGCAGAGTTGAGGTCCCAGGAGTGAAGGGGACAGTGCTCAGTGTCACTAGGTCTGGTGGCACTTGCTTAGGAGATGGTCCCCAGGGAGGTGTTGGCTTCCCCCATCCCCTGATCTGCCTTGATTTCTGGATGCTTCCCACTATGCAGCTCTGGATCAACCTCTCCATGTCCCTGCTGCCCCATCCCTCTGAGATGGGGTCATTTCCATCCCCATTTTGCTGGATTCTCCCTTTTTTTGTTTGTTTTTCCCCCTTCCTCACCTTTCTCTCTTCGAAAGGCCTGGCTTGGACATGGAGCAAAAAAACCCAAGCTCCAGCCAGCTGCCAGCTCTGCCTTTGGCCTATTGCTCCAGTTTCATGTTTGACTCAAATCCCACAATTTATAACAGCAAAAAGCTCTGGGCCAAACCGAAGGTCTCAGGAACCTGCCAGAAACCTCAGCTTTTCCTAAAGCCCTAGAAACCATTTCCTGCCTCCATCCCTGCACCTGCTGCCTGTGCCGTGCTGCCTGCTGGGGATACTGCTCCATCCAGGGTTGGGGGGTGGTGAGGGGGGGTGGGCAGGATGTCCCCGAGGTGCCCCACGCTGTCCTATCTCGTCACCTTCCCCAGCTGCTTGGCAGGCACCGCTGCAAACGCTCCCCACGTCGATGGGAAATGAGGTAATGACACTGCTCCCCGAGGACAACGCCGTTTTTCCTGGCAGGCTGGGCACCAATCTTATCCAAAAAGTGCATTTCTGCTCTGAAGTTCTTTGCACAATTGATTATTTATTTTTTTTAAATCATGCTGGAGCATCCTTTGAGAGCTGGGTGCTCACACAACCCATACCTGGTCCTTGTACCTGGATCTCACAGGAGATCTGGGTGCTCACACAACCCATACCTGGTCCTTGTGACCTGGATCTCACAGGAGATCTAGGTGCTCACACAACCCATACCTGGTCCTTGTACCTGGAGATCTGGGTGCTCACACAACCCATACCTGGTCCTTGTACCTGGATCTCACAGGAGAGCTGGGTGCTCACACAACCCATACCTGGTCCTTGTACCTGGATCTCAGAGGAGATCTGGGTGCTCACACAACCCATACCTGGTCCTTGTACCTGGATCTCAGAGGAGATCTGGGTGCTCACACAACCCATACCTGGTCCTTGTACCTGGATCTCAGAGGAGATCTGGGTGCTCACACAACCCATACCTGGTCCTTGTACCTGGATCTCAGAGGAGATCTGGGTCTAAAGGAGGAGGATTTGTTATTGCCAGTCCCTTCCCACCACATTTGAAGGTTGTGAAATGCTCACACGAGCCTGGAATAGTGAAGAAATTCAATGTCACAGGTGGGTATTGGGGCAACCTGGGAGGAGGTGTGCAAGGAGGGAGCAGGGACAGACACACAGGTGTCCCAGGCAAAGGGACATCCAGGAAAGCACCAGCATGTAAGTCATGGAAAGAGAAGGAAGGAAAACACTCACCTCCTCCCTCCAAAGCTCATCTGAACCACTGCCTTCCAGATTTTTCCACTTCCACATGAGAAAAACCAAGGCAAACTGGAGCAGTTTAGTGCTGGGAGTGGAACACCCGGGGCAGATAACACACACGATATGATTAGGGGATTTATCTTCTTGGGGCACTGAGGGATTCGTTTGAAACTGACCTGCAATGTCTTTTTTCTTGTTATTTTTTTTTCCCCCCTTTCATTTGTGTTTTCTGAACAAACAAAACCTTGGGAACACAAACAAGAGGCAGGATCAGGGTTTGAGGCAATAAAAAGGTGTTTTCCTTGTTAATGCCATGATGTGTTGGAAATCAAGGGAGCACTCTGTGCCTCAGCTCACTCTGTTTACAGTGGTACTTTTGGTCCAACAAATGCTTTTTAATTCTCCTTTTAAACAGCTTTTTGCTGGGGTTGGACCATCCCATCCCAGCGAGGATGCTGTGAATTATTGAGCACCATCTGCTGGCACCTTATTTATTCACTCATTATTTATTTGCATGCAATATGAGATGGTTTCATCCTAATTGAGCCAGCTCTGCTTTGCTGAACAGCCAAATAAAACCCCTCTCCATCTGGTCTCGCTCATCCCTGCAGCATCCATGCACTGAGGCATCTTGGAGGTGTTTTTGTGGCTGTTAGACAAGGGCAGCAGCTAAAATATATGTAAAAAGTGGGCTAAGGAAAAGGAAAGGGCAGCATGTGCTGGGTGAACTGTTGTTCAGCAGAAGACAAAGGCAAAATCTCCCTCTGAGGGTAGGGACTTCACCCATAAACCTAATCCTAATGGTGAATTCTGAGTTTAAATTCATTAAATTGGTGGTGTTCTTTCCAAGCATGAGATGAAAGCCAGGAGATCTGACAGGTCTTTACTGGCAGGATTCAGGATTCCAGTTGAAAAGGACATAAAGCCATTTCCTCCTGTATAAATCACCTGAATATTTTTGCTCACTCCAAGACCTAAAACAATGATTTTCAGACTCAAGTTTGCTGCTTGGTAATTCCTCCTGGCAGCTGGTTCCATCAATCTCCAGCACAGGCACGTAACTCAAGCCTCTGACAAGTGCTGATTTACAGCTTGGGCTTGTAAATCAGCAGAAAAATCATCACAGTGCTCACTAATATTTTTCCAAGAGGAGCTTTCTCACATGTGAGGCGAAAGGTCCTGGGAGCTGGCGTGGCAACCCTCGAGCTCACTTTGGGAGACAAACCACAGGCTGTTCTCACCCATGTCCTTGAGATGTGGAGGGATGGAGATGCTGGGAAAGGAACACAAAGGTGTTTTCTGCCATGAAACCAATCTGGGCATCACACTGGGAGTCCCAAGTGGGGAGATGCAATATCACTATAAGGATTGAAGCATGGTAGTGGCAGTCTGAGGGCTCCCTCAAAGCCCAGGAGCACGTTCTCCAGTGTAAATCCATGTGAGATCCAACTTGCTCCCTCTTCCTGCAGAGCAAGCAGAGGGTAATGATGCCCTTTAGGTGAATTAACTGAGTGTGTAATGTTATATGGGATGATGCTGGAGCCAGGATCTGCCTTTCCCAGCATGGACCTCTCTCCTGGGCGCTGTTCTGCTGGCAGCACAGGAATGTGAAATTTTCAGGACTTCAAAGCCCCTCTTCCAGTCTGGGCTGTGTGATCCAAGCTAAAGTGCAGCCCTAATCCATCATCCAAAAAAAAAAAGAGAGAGATGTTTGTATATTTGTGTAAAATGACAGATTGGAGAGGCTCAGAGCTGGAAACCAGATGCTTTCCCAAGAAATTAAAAGGACTGAGGATTTAGAAATGCAGGGATGCAGAAAGAGCCTGTGAAGAAAACATCATTGCAGCTACTGTCTTGAAAAATACCAATCCTTGGCTTTCTGATGGGCTGGAAACAGCAGCATCTCCATGAGCATCACAAGCCCTCATTTATGGAAGAGACAAGGGAGGTGAGATGATGTGACCAAGGTCAGACAGCAAGTCAGTGCTGGAGTGGAAACCAGCAGCAAAGTCATCCCTCTGGACTGGAGGAGGTTCTTCTTGTTTCAAGTTCCCAAATGTTTCCCTATAAATGAGTAAGTCCTTAATGAAGCCAGTAAGTTCAAAGGAACTGCAGAAGTCAACACCCCCCATCATTTTGAGCTCTCTCTCATTCCAAATAACCAGCAGCAAGGGGAGGTGTCTGACAAAAAAGCTTGTTTCTGTAAACAGTGTCTTCATCACACAGTCCCACTGGTTCCTCTCCACTTGAAAGTAAAAAGCAAAGGACAGTAGAGCTGAAACCCATCCTGAAGCCCCACCAAGCTATGAAAGCACATGGTGATTTCATTCTTGGCTTGGATTTCTTTCTTCCTCTTTTTTATTATTATTATTTTTTTAAATTTTATTTAATTGTTTAGATTTGGTCATAAGCAGAAAAAGCTGATCTCATCTCATTACAGCTGAAAACCCCTCGTGAGAGCCAGAGCTGTGAGATCTGATGTCAAGGCTTGGGCTGTGCAGGTAGAAGGGAAACCTGTGTGAACCCAAAGAGGTGGGCAGTTCCTGTCATCCTCCAGCATCTCATGGGCACAACCCAAAACCTTTCATATCCTCTGTTAAAAGCCACCTGAGATGGATTCAAATCCATCTGTGCATTTCTGCAGGGCTTTAGGAGACCTCAGACTCTGGGAGAAGAATTGTCTCCCATGGAGTATGTTAGGAAAGAGCATTTCCATCATTGATCTGGTGAAGGATGCTGCTCTGGCCATCGCTGGGGACACATTCCCACTGGGCTGGGGACTGAGAGCTGTTAACAGTTTGACAAAGCTGCTAAAAACACACCCTGGAAACTGGCACACATCAAAAATAAAGATTATTTCCCAGGTGCTGTCCAGGAATGGGGGAAATTGCCTTTTTCAGGGTGTTTTGGAAGTGTTTCCCAACCTTGAGACAGGATCAGCTGCCAGCTCCAGGATCCTGCTGATCCCCAGGCACTGGAGAAGCAGCAGGATTTGCTGCCCTGCATCATGCTGTGCATGTAAGGAAGAGTTTCTGAGTGACAAAGCCAGCTCTGAACCATCCCCTGCACAGCCCAGGCTCTGGCTGTTGTTCCCAAAAGCCCCTGCAAAGAATCCTGTTTCATTTTCTCCACTGCAATGAGCCATGTGGATGATGGGGTTGACCACTGGTATGTGTGGCAATGACAGAAGTAAATGAAACTCCCCTCCTTAGGGACAAGGCTCAATTGCTTTTGGCTGCAAAATTTGCTAAATTTTCATTATTTTATTTTTTTTCTTCCCCCCAAAAAATGCCTCAGCTTTTTGATTCAAAGAAAAATAAGCCCACGCTTTTGATTGTGCAAGGAAAAAGAAAAATATAAAAAAAATATTAAAAAATATATTAAAAAAATCATTTATATTTTTGAAAGCTGGATAATTTTAGCCAAACATAGGGAATAAAATTTGAACAGGATCCACAGACACTGGAAAGCTTTAAGAGAGTTTTGAAGAGTCTGCTGACAAGGGAGTATTGGCCTGTTGACACCTTTCAGATGCAATGAGTTGAACTCTCAGCTACAACACAAATAAGGAGTAGGGAGGGGGGACAAGCAAGTCCTTGGAGCTTTAGGTGATGTGAAAATGTGGATCCAGTAAAACCATCCCTGTAGTAAAGTGCTGGGATCTGGGGTGCTCCTGCCTTATCCCCAGCTTGTAGAGGGATTAAAATAAAGGTGAATGATGAGGAAAAAAGGTATAAAAGATAAAAGGATAGCGAAAAACACTGTTTTTTTACAATTTAATTTCCTTCTTTGGGTAGGAGCTGCTCTAATAATATGCACAAGGAGTGAATAATACTTTAAAATATTCCCAGAGAATGAATAATATGTAATAATATTCACAGAGCATTTATTTGACTAATTTCCCCCAGTGTTTTTTGGACCAAGATCTAACAACCCTGGATCTTAAAAGGGGAGCTCTGCATTTCACTTCCTTGGGTCTGGATCAGGCCCCAAACACCTAAGGAACCCATGTTCCAGCAAACATCACCAAAGGCTCAATCACTGCCCCTCCAGTGAAGACTTGGGTCACTTTTTTTCCCCTGCTGATCCACAAATAAATTATCTGCCAATAAATGGAACCAGAAGTGGCTTGGCCAGATGTTCCACCAGGGCCCTGGGGAGTCGTGGTGCAGAAAGGGTAAAATGGAAGGGGGGGAAAAAGGTGAAAAAAGAAGAAAAAAGCCAATAAAAAATAAAATATTAAGATCCCAACCTGGTTTCCCACTCGGTGCCTGTGTCCCCCTCCCCTCCCCAGCAGCTGTGCCCGTGTGACAGAGCGAGGTGCAATGTCCCAGCTGGGGGGACGTGCCAAAAGCAGGATATGGGAAAAGACTGTTTTCAAACACAGATGGATTAAACCTTTATTCCTTTTTAAATGACATTTTAATGCACTGGTTATGCTGGAGATGTTGGCAGGACAGGCTGAGCTTGAGTAGGGTTTGGGGTGAGTGTCCCCAAGGCACTTTGCTAACCTGGTCCAGAGTGACCCTGGTAGATCTCTGTCCTCCTCAGCCCACCCTTCCCCATCCTCCTGTTATTTGCAAACCCCTTTTTGGTGGCTGTCACAGCACCCAGAGTCCTTGTGCCCTGTGTCACCTCTAACTCCTCCTGGTCAGCTCCATCCCCAGTTTGGTGTTGGGGGGTTCACCAAAGCAGCTCCTCTTCCAGGCAGTTGGATGCCTCCCAGGGTTTGTCCCATGGGAGCTCAGCTCCCATCTCCCATGGGAGAAGCACACAGATTTAATGTCTCTGCATGTCCTGCAAGGCTGGGCTTGCTCCTCCTCCAAAACATCCACCATCTCCTGTAGCATTTGGTGTTCTCAGAGAGCTTTGAGTGGAAGAATCCCTGTGAATTAACCACAAATTAAAAGGCTTGGTTACTTTGACAGCTTAAATCAGGGTTAAACACATGCAGTGCATGCCCTGAGCCCTCTCTGTCCAGCTGAAGAAGCTCTCTGCCACCCTAGACCCACACCTCAGTGCATGATGCCACCCTGCAAATAAAGAGAAACCCTTAAATGTGTCTTGCATGAGTTGTATGACTGGAAAGGCACCTTGGCACACCACAGTCTAACACCTCCAGGGTTTTTTTGGTGGGCAGTTTGATGGAGAAGAGATGATGGAGAAGCTTTTTGGGTACCTCAGTGGGCACTTGCCCATGGGTGGGAGAGCTGGCAGAGGGATTTTGTCCTCACCAGCAAACCTCAGCGTGTCCCTGAAGGGCAACGGGTGCAATCGCTCTGTAACCCAGCAGAAAATGGAGATTTACAGATAAAGCAGAAAAAAAAACCCCTTTTGTTTTGTTTTTCCAGCTGGAAAAAGAAGGGAACATTCCCACAGAGGAAACACCATATTCTTATTATTTTTATTTTATATTATTTTTTTTTAATTTAGCTTTTTTATTGTGGTTAAGCTGAACTGTACCAAGTCACTTTAACTCTCTCAAACACAAGATTTTTCTCACTTTCTGGTAAACTGCAGTTACCATGGAGAGAACTGAGACAAGCCAAATGCAAAACATTGGAAACTACACCCAAACTCACCGCAGCCATATCAAACAGTTAATTAGAAAGACCCAAGCCATGTGTTTCCCATTCCCTGGACTGGTTTGAATCAATTGCCCTGTGATTTATCACCTGTTTTCTGGGAGAACAGTTCAGCTCTGCTCTGGGGCATGTGGTGGAAAGGGGATTTGTGCTGCACAGTGAAAGAGGGAAGGGAAATATTAAGGATTTTTTTATTTTTTTAAATAATAAAAAAAGAAAACCACCCAACCAAATCATCAAATAATCAATTCTGCCCACTTGCCCCAGTATAAATCTCCCACTGGAATGATACATGCTTTGGATCTTGATGGCATTTCTAGCCCTTGGCAAGAGAGAAAAAAGGAGAGAGAGCTTTTGCCTTGCTTTGATTTTGGAGAGTGGAAGATCCCAGCGTGCCTGGCCGTTCCCAGGGTGGGGGTATCCTGTGCCCAGATGGAAATTCAGAGCAGTGTGGTTCCCTGGAGCTGCTTCCTTTCCCACTGCACATGAAGTTGGGGTGGGTGGGAAGCAGGGAGGGGGTGGCTGGAGAGGAGGGGGGAAGAGAGAGGGAGAAGAAGAAGAAATCCAAACTTCCCACAAGATCTCCTCTCAATGCATGAGGTTATCCACCCAGTAAGTGGTAACACCTTGTTGCACACCTTGATGGTGACAGAGGTGCTTTGGTGACACAGATTGTGACTGGAAAGTCATTTGGAGATGGTTTTGTGCTGCCAGGTGGGAGTAGAGTCCATCTGTCTGTCCAGCTCTTCTCCAGCCTGCCCACAGCAAGCTGATGGCTGAGAATCCTCCCTCCTGGGTCACATCTCCTTTCGATGAAAGCATTGGGGTGGCCAAGTGTCCCACTGCCACCATGGAAAAGCAGGTGGCTGGTTGAGCAGGTAACAGCAACAGGTTGATGGGAAAACACCCAAAAGATTTCATTCCTGAGCCTGCTGTGTCCTCCCCATGCGAGCTGGGGCTGTAGCCCTGCCCTACTCTGCTCCTCCTTCCCAGGTCAAGGGGGAAAAAAACCCACACACCTTGCTCTCACCTAGCCTGCAAGTGCTTCAAAGCCAGGTTGGTTCCTCCTGCAGGGACAACCTCAGCATCCAAAAGCAGCACAAGATGTCTTGAAGGAGCTCTCTCTGCATTTTCAGCTCTTTCCAAAGCCAGCTGACCTGGTTTTATTTCTGCCATCTCCTAAGTGGTGCCTCTGCAGTGGATTCGTGAGCCGGGATCGCCCGAGATGAACGTGGTATTGTCAGAGTCAGCCATTCCCCACCACCCAGTGAAGCTCCAGTGAAGTCTTCTGGCTGGGATGTGTAGAGCTGGTTGGAAATCCTGCACATTTATCTAACCCATCCCCCAAAGCAGCTGTTGGCCTGAAAGGTGGTTGCTCCTCTCACGATCCACATTCCACCTTTCCTGCCAAGACTTGGAGGAGAGTGGGAATAAAAGTTGCTTTCCTATCGTTAGCAGATGATTGAAAAACCTTGCAGCTCCCCTAGCCAAGCCTGAGAGATATCAGCCCCTTTAAGAAAGGCCCCAAAAGGGTTTGACTTGGGGCTGAGGGTCACATCTAAGAGGGTTGGAAATGGAGAGTTGTGTAGAATCCCTCAGCAGAGAAAAAGACACAGAAAAATCTCTATTTGAGGGGAAACTGAGGCAGCAAGAAGCAGTGGGGCAGAAGTGTGCCAAAACTGTCATTTATTCACAATCTTCTGTTCCCACAGTGAACACATAACTGGTTTAGCTTGAATTACATTTACCTCTTCATCACTCTGACTGCAGCCAGCCTCACCTGTGCCCTGACCCTGGACACAAAAGTGAGGCAAAACCCCTGTCTGGCACGTGGAGGTAACTTGCCTCATCTCTTCAGATCCTCCAGAAGCCTGGAGAAAGTCTCCTTCTTCAAAAGAAGAGGTCAGGTCTGTGCCTCAGTTTCCCCTCTCACCACAAAGGAAACAGCTGGTGGTAGGGGACACACAGTGCTGCCTTGGGAAAGTGGGAAACAGTGACTCCTCCCTAAGAAAAGGCTGGAAGACCTGAAGGGGCAGCTTGTTCCAGCTGGCAAGTTGCTGTTTTTATTGCCTGGGACCCTGCAATCTGCAAGGAAGGAAATGCCTCAACCAGCAGGAAAAAAGAGAAATTTCCCAGGAATTTCCAAAAAGTTTCCCACTCTGGGAAAAAATGGAAATGGTTTCTGTGAGCCCTGAGACTGCTGCAACCCCCTGGCACTACCCTAATCCATGAGACCCCAGCCCCAGTGTGGCAACCCTGGACCAGGGCTGAGCTCTTGCCAGCACCAGAAATGCTTTTTGGTACAATCCTGCTGTATTTCACAAATCCTCATGGAGCTTGAGCTCCTCATTGTCCTCTCCAGCTTTGCTGGAGCTGCTCCTTAGGAAACTTCTGTGCTGAATTTTGTCTCAGCCTTGGAGTGGTGACCCTGTAAAACCACAAGGCAACCACCGACGCCTCATTTTGGGGCTGTGGGATGATCTCCCCAGCCTCAGGCTGTCAGCAAGAGCCAGCTCTGCTCCCTGCTTCAAGCCCTGAGGATGAAAATGGACCTGGTTTGTAGAGCTGCTCGTGGGAAGATTCCCAGCAAAGCTGAGCAAAGAGCAGGTGGTTTTATCAGAGAGGAAAAAGAGGAGAGGGGCTCCACTGAAGGTCTCAAAACCTCCCAGCACGAGGGGAGAAAATGGTAGAGAGATTTGCAAGGCAAGAGGGAAGGAGGCTTGCAAAGAGGAGAATGACCTCTGCAAAGTGCTTGGAGGAGAAGCAGCTTGGAAAGGAGGATCACAGCTACAGATGTGTGAGGGATGGCTCCAAGGAGATTCAGCTGGGACCCAGCTCAAGCGGGCGGCTTTTCATCAGCGCTCTCCTCTCCCCTTCAAACGCTCTGCTCTGACAGATTAAAACCCATTCCTCCCATCTTTGTTTTCTACATCAAGTCACTGTTTGGTTGTTTTCCTTTCAAAAAGGGTTTTAGCATTTAAAAGGACACTTTCTGCAAGCTGGAGGAAGGATAAAGCTTTGCAGCAGGTTGTATGAAATCCCTGATCGCCCTTGCAGTGAGCAAGTCCTCTTAGGACTCTCCCAGTGCTGCACCAACCCAAACTAGAAGCCTACACACATCCCAGGGGCTTGTAGGGCTTGGCAACAGGGTGTTTGTCACCCCTAGAACCTGCAAGAAGTAATGAATATGGAGGAGCAGAGGCAAAATTTGCTTTGCAGCCATACATGCACCTTATACAAGGGTAAAAAAATCCCAATTTGCTTAAAAACATGAAGAGGTAAAGCTGCTTGATCTGCAGGTCCCAGTGTGCTGGTGTGACATGAAGGCTATGCACTGGTGGGAGTGATGGTAGTGGGTGTTGTTGGCTAAAACATAGTGTGAAATAGCTTCAATTAAAGCTAATCACCCAGGTAAGCACAGAGCAGCTACATCCCTGCTCGGGGTGAGTGGCAGGAGACACGTTTCTGTGTTTGGATTTAGGCTACACTGCCTTTTCATTTATCAGGGAACTGCTGTGGGGTTTTTTTTTGGTCTTTTATTATACTTAATGGGGTATTATTTTTTTCTCACTGGCTGTTTGTTTGAGAAATCGCTCCCAGGGGAGTTTCTTTTGATGGTTCGGTTGCCAGACAGAATGACATCAGACAGACGCTCAGAGGAATGATAAAAAGGCAGAGCCTTCTCTTTTCTTTTTTTTCATAACAGTCTCTGGCAAAACACAGAGCAAAAGTTAAACACACTGGAGAGCACCAGGCCTTGATGCTGCTTTGGGGTACAGGGTAGGGGAGAGAGGAGGAGGTGGCTGTTCTCCCCCAGTTTATACACCAGCACCCCCACATTAACCAGGGATACTGCCAAGATGGCATATTCTTCTTTAAAGCAAAGGAGAAGGAGCAGCAGAGGATGCTAAGTCAAGTAGGTGCTCACCTCTTGCCCTAAATTATCCCTTATTTCATGGGGAAGGTGTTCAGGTCTCCTCTACCCTGCTTTAGCCCTGATTTTCTATTTAATCCTTGCACCCCATTGTAGCACTGTTACTGATTTCTTCAGCAGCCACTGGGACATCTCCTTTGAGATCTCCTCAAAATGGTACCAGTTTAAGAAGATCTCAGCCTTTGCTTACAAAGAAGAAATTCTCTGCTTGAGCATCTCTCAGCCTCATCCCTGAGGCCCATCCACATTGACAGAGGTTTAACCAAGGCTATCTTTCCCAAAAGAGCACTTGACAGCTTGCTTGTGTTGCAGGAACTCACTCTAGTTACTAGTAGCTGGATTTCTGCTTTGCTTTCCTCCTCAAAAGCCACTTACCCCTGCTGTGAGCACTGTACCTTTCCTCCCCAACCCATAGCTATCTTGACCTCCTGCTCCTCAGGAAAGCAAAGGTTTGCTTGTGTTTCCAGATGAGTTCACACCAAAACACGACTGGGTATTGAAGTATAACACATGAGGCATTGCTTACCTGTTTATTTGAGTCATTTTTTTCTCTCTAGAGCCAAGTCCTCACGATGTGTCTTCAAGAGGAGCAGGTCTCTGCACTGCTTGCTCCTGAGTTCAGGATTTCACAGCATTTCTGATGATTCCTGCTGCTCTCTTCCTCATAGCAGCATCTAAAAGCAAGAGTTTAATGACATAGTCAGATATTCTCTTCTGGAGATGGGCAGAAGACCAGGAAATAAGTGATCAAAAGTTCACAGTTGCCTCAATACCCAATTACAGCCACAGCAGAAATCCTAAGGTTCCCAGTTAGAGCCCCTGCAAAACTGGAAACTAAGCTAAAAGCCATCTAAAGCTGCAGTTACAGCTGGCTTTCAGTTCCTCCTCACTGCCTTCTCTTTTTAAGTTGCTCATAAATTCTTTGGATAAAATTCCTTTTGGGCTAAAGTTTTCTATGTTTGAACATTCCTCAAAAGGACATTTAAAAAAAAAAAGGGGGGAGAAAAATTGAGAAAAGGAGTCTGGCAATTCACATATTTTGTCATGCAAAAAATCCTGTTCTCCCTCTATTTCCCCCAAATCCCTCTGCCCACTGTTCTGGTCAGCCAGATGCAATGCAGAAGCAGGTAGATATGGGGTTTGCAGGCTGGGTAAGGAGGGGACACTGAGTCTTTAACAACTTTGGGATAGCATCAGCTAGGAAAAAACCTCATCCTGAGCTCCCACCATCACATATCATCCCCAAAACACGTGTATTCCCCAATTAATACCCTGCTTCTTGACAACACATAAAAGGTGGCATGTGAAAATGGTAAACCTCACTGTGTCCTACACATCTAAAGTGAATTTGTGCTCTTGTCATTGTAAGAAGCAGCTGAGATGTTTTCAGGTAAACATCAGTCTTGTGTGAGCATCATTCGACAGCCTGAGGATACCTGAGGGCTTTCCCTCATCTCTGTGGTCTTATAAGCAGGCTTTGTGGGGGACCCCTGAAGAACAAGAGTAAATAAGGCTGTAAAAAGAATATTTTCCCTCTCCTCTCTATTTATTTTTAATATACTGAATTATTCAGGAGCAGTTAGAAAAAGGAATGCAGCCAACAGAAAGATCAAAGCAGGGATTGCCTGGGGTGGGAGCTCTCCCTTCATCCAGGAGCTGAGAACTTCCCCAGGGAACAGAGGGCTGGTTGTCAGCCCAACACAGGAGATCATTTTCCATTCATGCTCTGTGACCATTGTTTGGACCACAATGGCCATTCCCAGCTGTGGGCAAGCAGTGGTACCACGCTCCAGTGGGTGTCCTGCCCCAGGGATGATGGTTGTGCAGACAAGAGATGCAGTGTGGTTGCCTCTGGGTCAGGGGGGGAAGGAGATGCTCTCAATTCAAACATACAGAGAGAGGTTTGTAGGGGTCTTATATTTTCTGCTTTTATTTATGTTGATGCTTTCCTCCAGGCTCAATTCCCATTTTTCTGGTCAAATCTGCAGAAGGTGGACACCCCAGTTTGATGTGTAACACACAAATACAGAATTTGACTAAGAAAATACACCAAAAATCTAATCCTGAAAGATTTACTGGATCAATTTTATCTTCCAGTTCCTTCAAGGGCACCTGTAGGATTCAAGACCCATGATCTGAATTCATGATTTCTTCAACTGAGGCAAGTTTGGGAAGAGCATTAGTGTACTTCAGATGGCTTTGCCTCATCTGATGATGCCTTAAAAGCAGCTTTAAAATCATGGTTTTGTCTCCAAGCTTTGAAGATGAAGCAGGAACTGCTTTACCCCTTCAAGGATGCTGTCAGAGTAGGGATCCTACATCCCCACTCAGAACTGTCCTGGCAATTAAATTAAAGTCCTTAATACAGCACTTGTCTTCCTCAGCCCTCTCTATGCTCTTCAACTTAAATACAAATTTAGCTTTACCACCACCCACAAGCTTTGATCCCATGGGATTAATGAATCTGGATCTGAAGAAAAAAAAAAACCCAACAAACCACAAAACAAAAACAAATCAAACTTAAAGTAGAAGAAAACCCCAACCAGACCCCAGTCCTAATGCCCAGTATCGCTTCCCCTTCTGCTAAAAACTGTCTGGCTCCAGCTGAGATGGATGCTGGGCTGCAAGCAACTGGCTTCATGTGAAACAAATGATCTTGAGAGGTCATGGAAGAGCTGGCAGGGCTAGAGATGTCCCTGGAAGAAGCATTTTGGGGTGGAGAAGGGCAGCAGGAGGGTGGGACAGCAAAGGCTTCTTCCAGGAAAGAGCCAGCTGAGATTATTACACACAGCTCATCGTAATTTCCAAAGAAAAGGGGCCTGGGAAGGCTGGGGTGAGAAATGAGCTTTCCTGGAAAGAGGGGGGTTCTGGCTGGCTGTAATCTGGACAACACATGTGCATCCTCCTTGCCTGCATGAACCCCCTCTGCTTTGTCCCCTCCTGCTCCCCAATTTTCCAAAAAGTGGAAAGTTTCCACCCCTGCCTGCTCCAGCACCTGTGGGCTCAGCTGTCCTCCAGCTCAGCACCCCATGGGAACAGAGGCACTGGCTGAACTGCCATCAGCTGGAAGAAACAGGCAGGGGGAGCCCCCCAACAGCAGACCTCACATCCCCTATCCTGAAAGAGCCAGGTGAGCAAAAACTCCCCAAAACTGCAATTCCTGGATCCAGCATTGCCCAGAAACATTGCCCAAGAGTCAGGTTATGAATAACTGCAGCAATAACAATCAACACATGGACTGTGCCTTCTGCTGGCCAACTGCCCTTCCCACATTAACCACCTCATCAACTGATAAGGGAAGGAAGCAAGGAGCAGCTTTTCCAGGGGGAGCCACAATGGGAGATGAAGGACACAGGATACATTTACCCCAAATTAAACTGGGCCTGTTTTTTCCTCTTGCCAAAACAAGCAAACAAACAAATACCTGAAAGTCCAGCGTGGCTTTTTCACAAAATCACAGAGTGTCAGGGGTTGGAAGGGACCTCGAAAGCTCATCCAGTCCAACCCCCCTGCCAGAGCAGGAACACCCAGATGAGATCACACAGGAAGGTGTCCAGGTGGGTCTTGAATGTCTCCAGAGAAGGAGACTCCACACCCTCCCTGGGCAGCCTGGCCCAGGGCTCTGTTACTCTCACAGTAAAGAAGTTCCTTCTCAAGTTTAAGCAGAATCTCCTGTGTTCCAGCTCACACCCATTGCCCCTTGTCCTATCACTGGACACCACTGAGAAGAGCCTGGCCCCATCCTCCTGACACTCACCCTTCAGATATTTATAAACATTAATGAGGTCCCCCCTCAGCCTCCTCTTCTCCAAGCTCAAGAGCCCCAGCTCCCTCAGCCTTTCCTCACAAGGGAGATGCTCCACTCCCTTCATCACCTTGGTGGCTCTGTGCTGGACTCTCTCCAGCAGCTCCCTGTCCTTCTTGAACTGTGGGGCCCAAAACTGGACACAATATTCCAGATGTGGCCTCACCAGGGCAGAGTAGAGGGGGAGGAGAAGCAACAGGGACCTTGCTAATGTTACAACCCATCTGCAGGATCACTTTGCTGGCAGCCCCCAGGGACGGGGACGGGAGCGTTGGCTCTGACGGAGGAGCGCTTGCCGATCCACGTGCACAGCTGCCCTTGTCCCAGGGACAATGTGGGTGACAGGGCACAGAACAATGGCCTGGGACAGAGCTGAAAGGTTTTGATAGCAGCTGACATGGGGAATCAGCAATGCTCTTTCCCCTGGAGGTTACTGTGGCATAGATTAAAGGAGGACTAAAGTTCAAGGAAAACACGAGCCAGCGTTGCACAATGCTGGCAAAAGGTCCCCTTTCATGGAGAACGCTTTGAGGATGCGGGGAAAAAGAAATGCAACCCCTTTTTGTGGCTTTTTTTCTTACCACTCTGCCACCCAGATGACCTCCTGAGGTCCAGATGGATCTGCTGACCTTTCTGATGGCAGCCCTGCGATCTGTCAGCGTGAGGGGACGGGGTGATGTAGAGGTTCGCTTTCTCTGCCAGCCCTGGCTGTCACACAACCGGCTCCAGGGACACACAGCTCAGGAGAAACCAAGGCAAGATGCTGTTCCCCACACCTCTTCTGTCAGACCACTTGGGATGCTGGTATAATTTTGGATTCCTTGGCTTTAGATAGAAAAAAAAAGGGCTTGTTTTCAGAACAATGTAACACTCAACCAGAAAAAGGAGTCCAGATCTCTTTTCAAACAGCTCTACATATCTATCTGCATCTTTGGGACCTAACCACCCGTGAGTGCTTGGCCCTGCATCCCTGTCCTGGACTCGTTCCACCTAGCTTTCCATCAGACACCATGGTATCTTTTTTCTGAGCCAAAGCCATCTCAAACCCATCCTGCTGCTGTTAAGGGGGATTTGGGTTTTGGCTGTCAGAGACATTCCTGCCTACGCGTCCTCTGAGCTGCCAGTACCTTACAGACCCTCGTGGCAGGAGGCAAAGCCTGTGGTCCCCCCTCTGGGAACCTCCTGGCTTGGGCTGGGTCACTTGATCCTGCAAGAGGGTTTGTGCAAGAGTGGTTAGGGGAAGGAAGACCTGGAATCCAGACTAATCTCCTGGTGTCCATTGCAAGGGGGAATCTCTCATGAGGGTTTTACAGTCTCTTGCACACAGCCCTCCATCCTGCCCTGCCAGATCTGTGCGAGCCCCCAGGACCATCCCACACCGACACACACACAGGCACGAGGAGGTGCCATGAATAAGACCTCAAGTTGCAGCTCTTCTCCTCTTCCCACTGCTGGAATCTGCAAAGTCAGCAGAAGTCTCCACACAGGGTGTGAGATGAGGGCTGCTGGCTCCACAGGAGATGTGGAGCAGCACCAGAGCTGGGGATGCTCACGCCTGGGCACGGCGTGTGACCCAAACTGCAATGCCAAAGCACCCTGTCACATTTCCTCACGTCACCCGTGGTGGCTCAGAGCTGGACCACGTCCACTGATTGCAGTGGGACTCTCCACCCTATGAAAAGAAAAAAAAAACCCATCCCTGGCATGGCAAGCAATGAAGAAAGTGACGTGCCCAGCATAACTGGAATGAAGAAATTCCCTTCTGTCCCCATGGAGAGAGACACGAGCCTCTGACACGCAACACTGCTTGCTTGTGCCTGCAGTTTCACCACAGCCAGATGAAATCTAGGAGATAGGCTAGGAAAGCAGAGGCCCAGCTTTGATGTGCAACCACCACCCCTCTCCTCTCTGTTATTCCTTCTCCCTTGTGCCAAGCCGCTATAATAGATGCTTCCCCCTCTGCCCCCACGATTCAGGGGTCCCTGGGCAAGATTAATTCATCACTCAGCTATCTGTGGCCACAAGGCTGGGAAGGCCAAGGTAAACATGCATCCATCCATCAGCAGATGCATGATGAAGCTCTCCCCCTCTTAGAGGGATTCACCCTGGGAGTTCAGTTGGGAAGTGATGGCTGTAGTGAGGTGGGGTGGGAGAGAAGCCAGCGCTCAGCAAGGCAGATCAGCCCTGCAAGTCTCACTAAACCCCAGAGGATGCTGCCAAAATGATTCAGTGGGGAGAAGAAGAACCCACCTCTGAGGTGGTCCCAGCCTTTGCCAGCCAAAATGATCTTCTCCTGCAAAAGCCACCGAGGGGAAGGTGATGGTGCTGTAATGTGCTGGTAGCTTTGATGAGACAGCAGCAAGGGCAGGACAGATGCCACCAGCACACAGCTACTGACCTTTCTGAGCTGTAGAAAACCAAAAATGGCATCTTGGTGGTTTAAAATATCCCCTAAAAGGGAAAAAAAATAAAAAGAAAAGCGAGACAAATTCCCATGAAGACAGCATGAGCATGCCTGCACCGTGTCTTCCCATCCTGCCTTCCCACGGATGGACCCTGGCTGATCTCCAGACCCCAGCTGGGTGAGCAGCAAGAAATTTCCAATGCAATGAACTGGCTGATCTGTGTGACACAGGGAGCTGCCTCCTGAGCAGAGGGGCACAGAGCAAGATGTTCCCTCCCTGGCCTACCCCTGTTGTAAAGGAACAGGAATTTGTGGCCAAGCAAGATAAAAAATGTGCCACCCAGCACCCAGGGGCTCCTCTGGGAGATGCTGAGACTGAAGGGATGGGGTTTATTTTAGCCTAAGCTGGGAAGATGAGTCAAGCTGGGGGTTCAGACCTGACCCAAAGGCAGATTAGGGTGGAAGAGGCTGGGCTACCCAGTACCAGGGGCTGGTAACCACAAACATACACACAGGTCTCCTGGCTCCTGACCAGCTCTTCCAGCTCCTCTCATCAGGACTACTTCTAATCTTGATAAATCCATTCTTTCCATAGGTTGTTAGCACATGACATGCCTCAAGGAGGACTTCTCCACCTCCCACCTCATACCAGTAAAGCCAGAAAGCTGCTCTACCTAGAGCTGGCTTGGTCCCTCTTCTGATAAGGGTGACCTATGCTGTGTGCTACGTTGGTCTTCACAGGGTTAATCCTACAGGAACCCAACTTTGAGATCTCTGTCTCTATGGGATGTGGTGGGAGCTGCTCTGGGCTTTGAGGAGGAGAAGCACTGAGCAGAGAGGTCCACACAGAAGTTGGCCAAAGTCAACAGTGATATTGGGAGAGGAGCTCAGGCACTCACTGGAAGAACAAGGAGAAGATCTGGAGGGATCTGTAAATGTACCACGTTTGCCTGGAGCTGTCAAGGAAAAAAAATTACGTGGTGACAGGATGGTGGCAAAGAATAAGAAAAACATCAAGAGGGTGTAGCAGGTTCTCTCTATGCTTTGGTCCACCCTTCAAGTCCCACCCTTGAGTGGATTTGGGCCTTTTTGGACTGAGAACAGTGCAAGAGTAGAAATTTGGAGTAAAACCAGGATCAAAGCCTTACCAAGCTGTTTGCACACACACGTTCTGAAGAAACAGATGCGTCCTACAACATTTTCCTGCCGTTGGAGCCATTTCCCCTCACCCTTTGCACTAACTTAGAGCTCTGCCCTAGGATTCTGTTGAGTTGGCTCTGAGAATAAACTTAATTTCTATCTGGTGGGAGCCCTGACTCTTCCCTCCCACCAACTCTGCAAGATACAAGTGCTCTGCCTGGAAATGCTGATATAAGGGGAACACGTTGCTCGATGCTGTTCCCGTTGGCACGTGATATATCAGGACTAATGGTCCCTCCTTTGTGATATTACTGGCCCCAACCCGTGATCTTGAGAAGAATTCAAAGTCTGGCTTATCAGCAAAAAAATAAGTGAGTTAAACTTAAAACAGCAAGACTCAGCTCAGGCTAGAAGATGATTTATGAAGAATCATGGACTTTGGAGACGGAGAGAGGGAAAGAAAGCCACAAACCCCACATACAGCCTGTAAAAGTTCCAGTTGATAATATAACACAAGTGACTGCACAGCTCAGGCTGAGAAATCAGCTGGGATTCATCACAAGGTAGAGACAAGAGGCTGCAAGAGTTCAGGGACAGGAGCATCACTCCCATGAGCATGATCTAGAATCCAGCTCCTCCTTTTGAGCCACTTCTCCACCCTCCCCTGGGTGCCCTCATGTCCTGCCCCTTCCCCTGGGTGCCCTCATGTCCTGCCCCTTCCCCTGGGTGCCCTCATGTCCTGCCCCCTCCTCTGGGTGCCCTCATGTCCTGCCCCCTCCCCTGGGTGCCCTCGTGTCCTGCCCCCTCCCCTGGGTGCCCTCGTGTCCTGCCCCCTCCCCTGGGTGCCCTCATGTCCTGCCCCCTCCTCTGGGTGCCCTCATCTCCTGCCCCCTTCCCTGGGTGCTCTCATGTCCTGCCCCCTCCCCTGGGTGCCCTCGTCTCCTGTACCACCCAGGCTCAGGGTGACAAGGGGAACATGGAAATCTCTGGGGGTGCTCACGCAGTTTGGGCACAGCCTGACTCTAACAGGAGCCCACAGCACCCTCCATTTCAGTGACAAGTACTTGGAGTGCCCCATTTTATTCCCTCTTCACCAGGTGAAAATATTTCCTTTCAGTATCCAATAATTAGTTAAAAGTCAGCATCTCTCACTATAAATAAATCTCTGAACACAAAATCTCACCTAAACCATCATTATAAATACATCTCTGAACACAAAATCTCACCTAAACCCAAGACAATGCCCTGCAACAACACCTTACACTAGCAGGTTTTTTTTTTACAAGAACAAAACAAAGTGGTGGAAATAAAGGAAAAAAGAGGTATCAGAAACAAGGTGTCATTTTTTTGCAAAGCCTTTTGATTTAAAAGAAACTCCCTTTTTCCACTAGGAAGCCAGTTACATCCCAAACTTTTGGCTGGCACTGACAAAAAAACCCCAAACAATGCAGGCATTAATGATCACTAAAATCTAGAGCACAAAGCATCCAAGCTGCCACCTTCCTTTCTGCAAAAGGATCAAACTTATTCATAAAAAACCAAAAAAAACCCCACCAGGCAATGTGATGCCATCAGCTGGGATGAAAATCATTCAGGAAACAAAGCAGCACACCTGGATTTTTTAGAGTGATATTCATATTTTTATGAATTCATATTTTTAGAGATTTTTTAGAATGATATTCATTAATATCATTCTCATTAAGGCCTCACATTTTAATATAGTCCCTGGAAACAGGCAAAAACTTGAGGTTCCCTCCAGGGTGGAAAAATCACAGCTTGGCTTTGTCCTGATGACAAGGGGACAGGTAAAATGAATTAATTAGCCCAGCAATTATCATGGGAGCATTGATTAGGGGAAACCTCCCTTTCCCTGCTGCCTGCCCAAAAGGTGTTTTGCTGTCAGGTGGGTTAGAGGGACCCACGAGCTGTTGGGTGGGGATGGGAACGTGCTTGGTTGGGCTGTTAAAGACAGAACTTGAATTCCTACCAGGGCCAGAGCTTGGGAGAACAGCTGAGCACGGCTGCTGGCATTTGACACCCAACATCTGCGTCCTTCCTGCAGCAAAGCACCAGGACCACCGCTGTGGGACGGAGACAGATGCGGGTGGCACCGGTTCCCATCAAGAAACCTCCTGTGTGTTGCTCCTGGAGGAGGCAGCTGCTCTTTGCAAGGGCTCCTGAGACTCTTTTCACTATTTTTTGGCAGACAGGTGTTGATCTGAGGTCAGGAGGGGTTTATCTTTGAGTTACCTTACCAGTGCTTCCTCCCAAAGCTGTGAAAGCAGATATTGCTCAGCCTACTGGAGATGTCCTACCTGTGGGATATCCCAAACCTCAAGTCAACAGGGATGGGGAGCACCTGCACATTTGGAAGGTGGGGGCTGTACCCCAGGAAGCAAAAATCCTTCCTCCCCACCAGACCTGCTGTCTTTTGAGCTGTAAACAGTCAGCAAGATGGTTGGGTACCTGCTGCCCAGGGGAGTGGCGATGGCCTGGCCCCTCAGCTTCCTCCTGCTTGATCTGGAGCTGGTACTGGGACACCAGACAGAGTGAACAGATAAGAGCTGAGTGCTGTGCTCCAGAGTTGTCATCTCCAGCCAGGAAGGCAGAGGGTCATGGATGAGCAGGAAGGGCTTGAGGACATTAAGGACATAAGATAAACTCCTCTGTACTCCTTCCTGCACCACAGGGGACATCCCATCTCTGCCTCCTGCCTCAATTTCTCCATCTCTGAAAGGAGGATTGAGCAAACCCTCTATAAAAGGGATTCTGAGGTTTATCTCCTGCTGGGAGATGCAGATAACCCAGACACAGCACCCTTGGTGTGCAGGGCAGACAAAACCCAAGGGAAGAGTCCTCTGCTCCCCAGCTTAGTCCCTTCCTTGCTGGGACCCCATGTTGAGATGGCAAGGGTAGGGAAAGGTTTGGTACCTGCAGTAAAGGCAGGAAAACCTCCTTGTGAAGGTCATTCCCCTCTGGCCCCACAACCTGCTCTCCTAGCACCAGCCTGTGTTTGTGCACTCTTGTTTTAGAGAGGGGAAAGCCAGCAGATATCAACTGAACAAGCAGAGAAGCTGATGAGCTGCTCTCAGACCTCACTGCCCATCAGATGGAGCTGCAAAAGGCAGGGGTGAGGGACCAGCACCTGGGTCTGCTAACCAGGGTGACCATGTGCAGCTCAGGAGACACCAGACCCTACACAGAACATTTCTAGCCCTAAAAAGAGAGTCTATGTGGTCCCATTTGGTGCTGGTTGGGTGCTTTTAGGAGTCTGTACTGTGCCTGCTCTCCATCCCAGCAGTCATCTCAGATGGCTTTTGCTGGGAGGACAGCTTCACAATTTGATCTGCCTCTGGTTTTAGTTGCTCTGCTCTCAAACAGCAAAGCCCTGCTCTTCCTAGCAGCTGAGGACCAAGTGCTTTCATCACATTAGAAGGCACCAAGGGTGTTTGGTTTTGGAGACAGTCCAGTGTGGTGCAAGTTGACCCCCAGCCAGTCAAGAGCCCAACCAACCACTTCATTTCCAAGTTTTTCATCGGCCCCCATGGTTTATGTAACTTCACCTGAAGTGGATCCACTTCCTTCTCCCCAAAGGAAGAGATAAACAGTAAGGAGGCAGCTGCTGAGTGGCACATGGCCAAACTGAACCTAAACCCAAGGGAGCTCGTGCTGCACCCCAGGACCCTCTTTGTACACTTGGGTTTTATCCCAAATCCTCATCTCTCCTACAGAAACACACTTGCACCACTCTGACCCAGCCAGCACTCCAGTGCAGACAAGTCAATAAATGACCAAAGCTAAGCAAACCTGCTCAACAGGAGATGAACAAATGCAAACCAAAAAAAAACCCAACCTTTTTTTTTCTTTTTGCCTCCTCTTACTTTAGAATTGGTCAGAGGACGTTAGCAAACGCTCTCACCTCGGGCTGAGAGCCGGACGAGGTTTCTTTGGGACTTTCCTAAGAGGAAGCAGAGAACAGGCTTTGCTCTTTGTCACCATGCACTTGAGCTCGAGTGGGTTGCACGAGAAATCACTTACACCTACCAGAAACATTCAAACACCAGCCTGAGCAACCTGAGTCACAACCCTGTCTGAGGACATTAGTCCTCACTCTTGGAAAGACCCAGATGTGAAAGAGATCAGCATTGCAATGAGACATGGACAACCACCACGTATCAATTCCCACTGATCCCAGCTAATTTTTCTTTTCTTGGAAATGATCTCCTAGAGAGCAGTGTAGGGGAAAGGGATCTGGGAGTCCTGGTGGGCAGCACTGTGCCCTTGTGGCCAGGAAGGCCAATGGCATCCTGGGGTGCATTAGAAGGGCTGTGGTCAGTAGGTCAAGAGAGGTTCTTCTTCCCCTCTACTCTGCCCTGGTGAGGCCACATCTGGAATATTGTGTCCAGTTCTGGGTCCCACAGTTCAAGAAGGACAGGGAACTGCTTGAGAGAGTCCAGCACAGAGCCACCAAGATGATGAAGGGAGTGGAGCATCTCCCTGATGAGGAAAGGCTGAGGGAGCTGGGGCTCTTTAGCTTGGAGAAGAGGAGGCTGAGGGGGGACCTCATTAATGTTTATAAATATCTGAAGGGTGAGTGTCAGGAGGATGGAGCCAGGCTCTTCAGTGATGTCCAGTGGTAGGACAAGGGGTAATGGGTGTGAGATGGAACACAGGAGGTTCTGCTTAAATTTGAGAAGGAACTTCTTTGCTGTGAGGGTGACAGAGCCCTGGGCCAGGCTGCCCAGGGAGGGTGTGGAGTCTCCTTCTCTGGAGACATTCAAGACCCACCTGGACGCCTTCCTGTGTGATCTCATTTAGGTGTTCCTGCTCCAGCAGGGGGACTGGACTGGATGAGCTTTTGAGGTCCCTTCCAATCCCTGACACTCTGATTCTGTGATGTCAGGAAACCCAAGTTGAGTCTTAATAAATTAAAAATAGCTTCCTTGAATTTAATCCTTATGACCCAGTGACAAGTAAAATGTGCTCCCAGGCCTCTGACATCCCCAATCAGTGATTTGGGATCCCTCCTCACCCCTTCTATATTATTTTTTGCCTTTTTTTGGTGCCTATTGATCTCACCTTCATAACACACCTGGGCTCATGCGGGACTGGCATCTGGGGGGGGGAGAGATTCAGGTCAAAAGAATCCACCAAGAAATAATAAAAAAAAATTTAAAAGAGCCCACCCAGCCCCAAAAAATCTTTTCTTTTCCCCTGTACTTCCAAATACATGCCAATGGGAAGCATGAGGCCTCAGCACCACCGACCCCAGGGGCTCAGCACCCACAGGAGAGGACAGAGATATCGGTCCCCACATCCTGCACGGATCTGACATCAGTTCCTCTCGGTTTTATTGACATGGTCCCAGCTCTAGCCTGATTTTTTTATTTGCCTCATAATTCCTGCAGCACTTAAGAGTTGGTTGTATTTTTTTATAAGCCTCTTGCTTTCCCCAAGGTCAAGAATGAGTGGCCCCCAGCTCCCCCGTTTTCTTAATCACCAAATAGCGAGTGAGCAGTAAAAGAGGAACGTGGATGCCATTTCCTTGCACTGATGGGGCACTGCAGTTTAAAAGAGGAAAAATTCCTCATAATTTAAGTAGCTTTGTGGCCTTTCTTAGCCCCTTCCATCTCTCAGTGCCAGAGGTATCCAGAAATACAGAGATGTTAGAAAATGACAGATGTTCTTCAAGCCCTGAGCACTCAAGGCTCCTACTTCAGGGAGGTTTTGGAAGGTGGGGTGTGTTTTTGGTGAGACACTTTGGAAATGTCTTACAGGAGACAGTAGCAATAAGAGGTGAGTTTGAACCTGCACAGTTCACCAGGAGAAGTGGGCCTGGTGGACTGCCCGTGGGTGGTAGGAAGCAGGTGGGGTTTGGCTTGCTTTATGGCAATTAAGAGCAGATCGAAGCTATATGAGACTCTCTTAAGCAGGGTTTAAGGGCTGGTTTGAGTCACAGCCAGGCAAGGTTTTCTAGGGAAGGTTTCTCATTAAAACAGCCACCACACAACAACCCTCACACTGGTGATGTTCATCTCACACTGGTGATGTTCACATCACACACCAAGAAACAAAATCTGTGCTCTGTTATCTGGCCAAGACACAGAGAAGATCTTTTCCTCCTCAAACAACCAAGAAGATCCCCCATGGCCCAGAGCCCCTGCTCAGGGAGGGGACAAATTCCTCTGCAGCAGACACCCAGCAGGCAGCAGCCCCAGGGCCTGCAGTTACAAACAGGAGATAAAAACATGATCTATTCTGTGTTACTGGGTCACTTGGTCCTGTTTAGGTTGGCTGGGTGATGAGGAGTTAGCACATCTGCCAGGATCGCCCAGCTCGCAGCACAGCCACGCTCTGCAGCCCTGGGATGCTCCCTGCAGAGCACACGTGGTGGGAGAAGCCACAGGTCTCTCTGCTGGGAGTGGCATGAGCTATTTTAGCAGATGATTTTGCAATGCAGCTCCTTAAAGGTGTCACCTACCATATTGCATCCTCCACCTGAGGCTACACAGACCAGGTCCCGTGGGCAGGATGGGGGTTGGTTTTGGGAAACACACAGAGAAGGGCCAGAAGTAACAGTGTTTGGAGAGAATATTCATCAGGTTATTACCTGGGGTGAGCTCAGCAGGGTGGAGCTGTCTCTGCCAGATACCATCTGTCAGCAGCTTGCCTCTGGGAGAATCAGGAGACGACACGTGAGCCTGCACAGAGATAGACACTGGTTAATCCACGATGAAGCCGACACAGCAAATTGCTACAAATGGGTCTAACAGGCAAAGCTTGTGCTGGTTGTGGTGTTTCACTCCAGCACCACGAGTCCTGACATGTCACCTCCTCCTGCTTTCAGCTCCTGTTCTCCCATCCTTTGTGTGAGTGCAGCCACATCTGCAGAAACCTTCCCTGCATCAGAGGCGAGCGGTGGTCCCTGGAGAAGGGCAATGCTCATGGTCATCTGCACCAGCCCAACTCCACTGCCTGGACTGGAGCTGGATGGAGGACAAGCAATGCAACACCCCCTGAAAATATCCACTAAGACCAGACAAGTCCTTCTAACCTGCTAGTCAAACCAGTTACCCAGACTGGGATAACGGCTGGCCACGTGAATCCTCTGCTAGGGCACCAGAGCTGCTGGCAACAGCTGATTGTGTTTGTTCAGATGAGAATAATTTTCCTTTGCTTCTGCTCTTGACAGACCCAACCTGGAGGCCTCCAAGCCTGCCTGCCAACAACAACACGAGGGTGGAGATGGGGACCATATCTATTTCCACTTGAGCTGTCAGCTGGCCTTAGGAGCTGCTGGGTTCACTGGACTGTTGATTGAACAAGCATCCTCAGAGCCTTAAAAGGGAAATATGAAATCACACAGCCTCCAGCACACTGCCAGACCTCCCTCTAATGATCCACCATAAAGTATGTTCACCTATCATCATGGTACCTGAGGCCATGGGGATGGACAGCGAGGGCTCAGCCAGGGCCAGCGAACGTTCACCACGGTGGAAGAGACGTCAGGGAGATTGCACACACAAACACACACAGGCAGGGGGGAATTTGGATCTATTCTGAAGGGCCAAGTCCTCTCTTCCCGTGAGAAAGTCAGACTGGAGCTTCCAATGAGCCCAGTTAAATTCAGAAATACCTCTTTGTCCCTCTAGTAGCACTGGAAAGGGACACGGCTTCTCCTGACCCCTGCTCTCCCTGGGTACCAGGAGGAACAGAAATAGCATGGGAGACAGGGACCGAAGCAAAGAGGTCCCAAACAGCCACCCTGGTGTCCTGGGACAGGAGACACAGAGCTGCTTTCCTGCACACAATCATCTCCATCCCTTTACACGCTTCCCAGGAAGCCAAGAACATTCCAGACCACACGTGTCCATCATCACGGGGCTGCACCTCAAGAGAGCTGCGTTTACAAACACCCTCCTATGCCCTTCCCAAACCAAAGACACACACAGGATTGCTCCTAAAACTCAGCCTGCACCCACTCCAAGTGCCTCCAGAGCCCAAAAGACCAAGCGGACACCCACAAGAGACCCCAAGCTCACATACTACCTGGTTTTGAGGTAACACCATCTTCTTGCTGCCCTTCTATAACCCCACACATAGACATCCCTATCCCAGTCCTAATGGTTGCTGGATTTCACATGCCAGGGCTGAATAATTTCATTCCTATCTGAAATGCCAACAAAGAAAAGACATTTCCAGCTCCCAGACTCACTGAGAAGCTCAGAGACATCCAGGAGTGAATCAAACTGGATGATCTTTAAGGTCCCTTCCAACCCAAACCATTCTATGATTCTAAACTGCAGAAAGAACAGGAGCAACAACAAAAAAATGAAATTAAAAAGAAAATCATGATTTTTTCAGCCAGTCCCTGATGCTAGAGAGGCAAATCATGATTTGTGGAGATCTACAGATGGAGAAATAGAGACCATCTGAAAAGGGAGTGAATAAATAAGACTTTGTATGAGGTCTAGAGAGATAACTTGAAGGGAGAGAGCGCTAGGCAGTGTTTTTCCAGCTGAAGAGAGTTTTGCCAGACAGCATTTTGCAGGCATATTTCAATGTGATGAACACACCTATTGAGGATTATGAAAGCGTTGCATTTCAGGAGGGTCGGTGCTTCGGAGTGTGCCTTTATTCCTCTCTCATTCTGTCTTATTTGCAAAGACAAAAGGAACTGTTTCTTCTTGCTTTTGAGCTCAAATTCCCAACTTGGCAATTTAAAGATGAACATGAAGACAACAATCACATTTTTTAATTTCTTACTGGATAGAAATTCTTTATTTGTGGCAGCCAGCCCTCAGGGGAGACCAAAGGGTCACTGTGCACCAGCTCGGAGACTGTCCTGCCTCAGTTTCCCCATGCTCAAAGCAAGGATGAGCTGGTCTCTGGCACGTGTGTTCGCATCAGGGCTGCTGATCCCCTAGGATTCCCTTCCAGATGGCCACCAAAAATCAGACAGAGCTTCAGGCTGCTCATTCCCAGCCGTGCAAATACCGGTTGAGAAGCTAGACCGAGCAGAGAGGGTCGGCGGAGGGCTTCTCCTTGGCACTCAGACAGGCTCTTCCTTCTCACCAGACGTCTTGGCTGATGGCTCACTGCTTCACTGGTGGGAGAAGTGCCAGCTGTGTCTCCTGGCACATGCCAGTGGTGAGGATGGAGGATGAGAAACGCAGAGATCGAAGGGAAGTGGGGTCGAGCCGGCAGCTCAGCCTCCCCTAAGCGCATCTCCACCCGGCCACCCCGCTGCCTCTGCCGACAGCTTTATTGCTGCTGAGGGCTGAGGGAGGGTCATGGGGTGACCTGGCCCTGTGCACCATTCCCTGCTCAACAGCTGCTTGGACAAGAAGAAGAAGTTTCAGAGAAATGAGGGAGGAGGGGGGAAAAAAAGCCTCCCAAAAAGCAGCTATGGAAAGCTGGCCACCCTTGGGGAAGTTTCTGCTTGACCTTCCTGCAGCGCTGAGGAAGGTTGGCAGGAAAAACTCCCCAGATGAGGGCTTTCTAATAGGAAACAAGGAAAAAAAAAGCCCCAGAGGTTTCCTAGTGCTGCTCTTACTCCTGTCTGCACATTGCCTCCTGGCCCCACAGACAGGGTCTCATCCTCTCCCCAACAGCACTAGCCCAATGCAGTCTTTGTTAGCCCCAGCCAACTGGGAGACCATTAACCCCCTCCAGTCTGGAACCCTGCTTCACTCAGCTCTTCCCTTCACCCAGACCTTGTTCCTTCTGGGCTTTTAACCACACAAAATGCAGGTTTCATTTATTAAAAGTAAAGAGTTTCATAAAGTAGTTCTGCCTTGATGGACAGAGCCACCAACCTTAACTGGGCTTAGTCAAAGCCCTGATTTTTTTTTTTCCCCTCTTTTCTTTCCATATTGTCCATAGCAATTCTTGGGCACCTTTGCTTGCTCCTGCAACTGCCTGCATCCTCCCCAGGCTCCTGGTACCCATCACACTCCATGCCATGACCACTGTGGAGCATTTCAGATGGGCCCATCATCCTGCAGAAGATACATGAAGCAATACAGGGAAACATAGAATCATAAAGGTTGGAAAAGATCTCCAAGATCATCAAATCCAACTGTCAACCCAACACCACCATGCCCACTAAACCACGTCCCTAAGTGTCACATCTACTTGTCTTTAAATACCTCAGAAGATGGAATCTTAACCAGTTTCCTGAGCAGCCTGTTCCAGTGCTTGATAGCCCTTTCAGTAATTAAATTCTTCCTCATATTCAATCTAAATGACCCCTGGCACAACTTGAGGCCACTTTCTTTTGTCCTGTCACTTGTTCCTTGGTTGAACAGACCCATCCCCACCTCTCTCCACCCTCAGAGTTGGACAGAGTGAGAAGGTCTCCCCTCAGCCTCCTTTTCTCCAGATTAAACTCAGTTCCCTGAGGTGTGAACTCATCACACGTGTGCTCCAGACCCTTCACCAGCTTCATTGCTCTTCTCTGGACACTCTCCAGCACCTCAACATCTCACAGAAAGGACAAAGCTGGGGCAGCAGTGGAAACAGCCATGGGGAGATGGGAGCACGGGGAGAGGGGAGCACGGGGAGATGGGATAATGGGGAGACGGGAGCACGGGGAGAGGGGATGAGGGTGGCAGGTCCCTCCAGCCCTGCAAGCATCCCACCCACACACCAACACATGCCACTGCAGGGAGGTCAGGCACTGAAATAACACCTGGAGATGAAAATATGTGGCTGTGCCAGCAGCCCAGGTAGCTGGGGGTGTGACAAACTGGGCAAGTTTATAAGGTGGGCTGTGGAAAACTGGCCAGCAGCTCTGCAGACAAAGCCTGGCTCCTTCCAAACCAAACAGCACCTGCTCCAAGCACCAGCACACGGGGCTGGGGGGCTCTCAGCCACCACTGAGGCACGGTGGGGTGTGAGGGGGACACTGCAAAGGGAGCTGGAAGTAATTCTGTCCCTGAACTCTCGCTGCTCTGGCTGCTTCTGGGCTCGCAGTGCTGCTGGAAAATGGTCCAGTGGGACTCTCAGCAACAAGCCAGCAGCCCAGAGCACCCATGTCCCTTCTCCCCAGAAAAATGGGCAGTTTTAATAAAATGGTTTTTAAATAAAATGGTTTTTTTTTAAATAAAAAGGTTTTTTTTTAAAATAAAATGTCTTTTTTTTAATAAAATGGCTTTTTTTAAAATAAAATGTTTTTTTAAATAAAATGGGGTTTTTTAAATAAAATGGGGTTTTTTAAATAAAATGGGTTTTTTTTAAATAAAATGGTTTTTTTTAAATAAAATGAGGTGTTTTTTTAAAATAAAATGAGGTGGTTTTTTTAAAATAAAATGGGGGTTTTTTAAAAATAAAATGAGGTGGGTTTTTTTAAAATAAAATGGGGGGTTTTTTTAAATAAAATGGGTTTTTTTAAAATATTTTTTTTTTAAATAAAATGGGGGGTTTTAAAATAAAATGGGGTTTTTTTTTAATAAAATGGGGTTTTTTAAAATAAAATGGTTTTTTTTTAATAAAATGGGTTTTTTAAATAAAATGGGTTTTTTTTAAATAAAATGGGGTTTTTAAAATAAAATGGGGGTTTTTAAAATAAAATGGGGGTTTTTAAAATAAAATGGGTTTTTTTTTAATAAAATGGGGTTTTTGTAAAATAAAATGGGTTTTTGTAAAATAAAATGGTTTTAAAACCTGCATATCCAGTGGTGGTTGTGCTCAAGTGCTGACCCCTCTGCAGACACAGGGGTTGACTCCCCAGCCGCTGCTCGGGATCCCCAAGCACTGACCCCAGTCTTCTCCATCCTCCCTCTACACACAATTCACTTGTGGTGCCTGACACAGCCTGGTCCCGATAAATGCCAGTGCCCAGACGTGACCTAGGTGTGGAGGGTGGTGGTGGGCGATGGCTGGGGGCCAGCAGCCCTGGTATGAGATCCCCCGCTGTTCTCCACAAAGAATAGCCCCTTGTCCTGCCCCAACAGCTTCCCTTGGCCAAGGGGACTGGGGGTAGCAGGGCAGCGTGGTGTCAGGGACAAAATGTATTGGCTTGGAGACCCAGAAACAAAAGAGTCACAAAAAAGGGGGTCAGACAGGGCTGTCCCAAGTCCTTGGCCCAGACCCAGCAGTACCGAAGCGATGGCTTCATACCAGTGTGCTGAAAGGCAAAGAGCTGCTGCCTCTTCCCTGAGAAGCTTTGGTTATTCAACACCAAGAGACACATGGCACGAGAGACAGGCTGAGGGACAGTGCCAAAGGGATGGTGGGGGAACAAGGAGGGTCTCACACACATCTGCCCTTCCTTGGCTCAGCATGGAGCAGCCTGGATGGGAGCAAGTCCTTCTGCTTCATGGCAGCATCTCATGCTGAGCAGGGGAGGCACCAGGCAGGCATTTGCTTCAAGCTGTGGCAAGGGTTTATTTTTCCAGCTAAAATCAATTAATTTAGTGGAAATTCCCTTCTCAACCTACCTTCTCCTGTGACCAGCCCATCCTTGGGAATGGCTGGTCAGCTGGATGGGAACCAAGCTGGATGGCACATCGAGTCAGAAGGCAGATGAAAAGCCAGCCCAGGTTATGTCATTTATTTTCCAACTGAGTGTACCTGGAGGATGCTTGATTTCTTCTCACCACCAGAAACCTAATGCCCAAAGCATCATCACAGAATCACAGACTGTCAGGGATTGGAAGGGACCTCGAAAGCTCATCCAGTCCAATCCCCCTGCCAGAGCAGGAACACCCAGATGAGTTCACACAGGAAGGCATCCAGGTGGGTCTTGAATGTCTCCAGAGAAGGAGACTCCACACCCTCCCTGGGCAGCCTGGCCCAGGGCTCTGGCACCCTCACAGTAAAGAAGTTCCTCCTCAAATCCAAGCAGAACCTCCTGTGTTCCAGCTCACACCCATTGCCCCTTGTCCTATCATTGGTCATTACTGTGAAGAGCCTGGCCCCATCCTCCTGACACTCACCCTTCAGATATTTATAAACATTAATGAGGTCCCCCCTCAGCCTCCTCTTCTCCAAGCTAAAGAGCCCCAGCTCCCTCAGCCTTTCCTCACCAGGGAGATGCTCCACTCCCTTCATCACCTTGGTGGCTCTGTGCTGGACTCTCTCAAGCAGCTCCCTGTCCTTCTTGAACTGTGGGGCCCAGAGCTGGACACAATATTCCAGATGTGGCCTCACCAGGGCAGAGTAGAGGGGAAGAAGAATTTGCTGTTCCTGATGTCAGAGCAGATACAGGGGATGGTGTACAACGTGCTATGAGCTATGCTGCAAATGCAGGAGGACGTGTGCATGAGGTTTGAGTGCTTCTGCAAAGCTCCTGGGCTGCAGATGGAAATGCTGCTGCACCTCATGCACAGAGCAGAAGAAGATGTAACAGGTTTATTTTAGCAGAGCTCACCCAGCTACTGAAGTTGTAAGCACTGATGGAGCTTTATAGGTATCATCTTGTTGCTCTTCCAACCTGAAGAGTGTGGCAAAGGTGGAACAAAACGCTAAAAAAATAAGCAAGTCCATGCTCAGAGCAAAAGCCACTCACCTCTCAGGGTCTGAGCAAAAGCCACTCACCTCTTAGGGTCTGAGCAAAAGCCACTCACCTCTTAGGGTCTGAGCAAAAGCCACTCACCTCTCAGGGTCTGAGCAAAAGCCACTCACCTCTCAGGGTCTCAGCAAACCCCTCTCCTGCTGAAAGTCCTCACACAGCAAGTGCAAGCACCAGCCAGGATCCTTGTGGGATGTGGAGCAGTTGGATATCCGAGCTGAGCCATCCACTTGTGGTTCTGTTAATATCTCCTGAGCAGCAGAAGTTAATGAGCCTGTAGGGGGAAAAAAAAAAGCTTGAAATTCTTTATAACAAGGCTGCCAGCTATATATTACATTTAATAGGACAGTTATCATATGTTAAATACTGGCATGATTAAAAACATATTTATAAAGCATTAACAGCTCTGTAACGACTACATGTCTGCTCCGAGGCTGTTCAATCTCCCAGAGTATGTTTCTAATCATCTATACAATAATCATCTTAATAAATCAGAATTAGAGACATATTTGGGTGAGTGTGGATTTCAGACTGCACCTGACAGGTTTTTGTAGAAGGGAAGACACAGGGGGTGGAAAAAATCAATAGTTTAAGAGGTTTAAAGAAAAAAAACAACTGCTATTTGTGGAAATTCAGTGGTGTGTGAACATGGAGAGCATCTGACAGAGACACACTGATTATATTTATGATTATATTATATCTGTGGATATAATAGGACACTACTCCTGTGGCTGCTCCATCATTTTTCTTGCACTTTTCTTTGGTGTGTTTCTCCCCCAGCACCACGAGCTCCTGCCCCAGCTGCACCCCTGGGGATGGATTTGGGGCAGTGGTACCCCGCTGCTAAGCAAAAGGCTCAGGCACAGCCAAGGCATTTAGCAAAAATAAACGCCGAGGCAGAGCTTGAAATGTTTATTTTCCAACTCCAGGCCATTCATCCAGTGACACCACTCTGTTCCAGTGAGTCTCCCTCTGTTTATATCAGATGATTAATGAGACACAGATTGTCTTTAGCCCTGACGGATGTTGCAGTCACCAGGGCTATGAATTTGGGCTTGATCTCTCCCTTTCTCCTCCCACCTCCATCTACAACCACCACACCATCCTGATTGGCCTAAAGAACAGATTTTCCTTCCCTTTTTACACAATCAAAACCAGTATTGTATTTTATTTTATTTTATTTTATTTTATTTTATTTTATTTTATTTTATTTTATTTTATTTTATTTTATTTTATTTTATTTTATTATCTCTCCATCTACCCTCTAGCAATCAGCCCCTCTTTTAGCTGGAACCTCCAAAGACACAAGAACAGGGTCTGAAGCTGTGATTAGCTCAGAGAAAGTGAAGGGACAGATCAAACAACAAAGAAAGGAGGAAGCCAAGAGGTAAAGCAGAAGACAACTTGGGTTTAGCCTGCCCAAAGCACACTCCTGAATTAGAGGAGAGAGATCTGCCAGGACACATAAGACAATGCTAAAGATCGTGGCAACCACCAGACACTATCACCACTGTTATAATAAACCAGTCTAAAACCAGTTTGATGCATGGATGCCATTTCCAGAAGCCACAGGGTTGTCCCTTCTCCAGAAAATGCTACTTACACCTCCAGCATCACCCAAAATTCTTCTTCCTGGTGGGCTATTGACCTGCTCAACCAACATGTTTCCTATGCAGCACCCATTAGCACATCTCCCATTTTCCTACAGAAGGAAGGCTTGCAAAGCAGCTCAGCTTTACCCTCTTCAAGAAACTCCTGGGAAACACTCCCAACAGTTTATTCCTAACAGGCTTGCCCCAGCACAGAGAGGGACTGGTGAGCTCGGGCTGAAACCAGAGGCACAAGGTCTAAATCATGGGTGCAGCAACTAATTAGCCTCACTAATCAAGCATCACTAGGGAATCATATTGCATAGAGACAAGGAAGCTGTAAGAAAGCACAGAACATAAATTAATGAGCCTAATTAATAACAATAATAGCAAAGACATCTTAGCAATGGCTAAATGGGGCTGGATGGAAACCAGCTTGAACACATCACTGCAACAATGCTTTTGTATCCCCCCCAAAGTATGGCTCAGGGCAGGAGCAGTTGACACATTTCTCCAGCACTCAAAGCTCAAATTGAAAAGCTGCCATTAACATTAAAAGGAAAAAAATAGCTTTTTAAAAACTCCATACGTTTCTATTTCTTTTCCCCCCCCCCCTTCTTTTCCTTCTTTCTGATTCACCCTTCTGATATTTTGCTTGGACTCCAATCCTAAATGCATTCGTCCTTCTTAGCACATTTTTGGGCTGCTTCCACCATTGTTCTTGGAAACTACTTTTTTTTTTTTTAAAGAACATATATTTAGATATACAACCTGGTCTCCCTCCTACCTCAGGCTGGAAAGGGAGGAACATATAGAAAAGGGAATCAAGCCCCAGGCCAAGGCTGCTGCCCAAGGCCATGTGGCATGTGCTGAAGGGCTGGGCAAGCATGTGTGAGGTGTGTATTTGTGCACACACGTGTGCAAGGGGTGTGCAGCAGCTGGGTCATGAGTATATGGTAGTGGTTACCTAGATCTGGGTGGCAGGGACCTCTTGGTGTCAGCAGAGGAGGTGGCATCACCAGTGAGATGTTTGGAGCATCGTTGATGGGACATTTGTCTGTATGTGGCATTTGAGGGCTCCATCTCCAGCACAGAAACATCTCCCCAAGTTTTGCTGGCACAAAGGGAGGGCTGATCACCATGGCCATCTCCACATCCACCCCACAGCCCCCCATGGGGGCTGAGAGCAGGGTTTCAACACAGCACCATGGCTCCTAATCACCCCTCAGCACCTCACTCCAGCCCAGGTCAGGGGAACACGAGCAAGTCCTTAAACCATGCAACACACTCAAATATATTTACAGCAAGGTTTTGGGGTATGGCTAAAGGGTTGCAGTGATCCCAGTCCACCCCATACTGGTCCCCAGTTGGAGGGGGATACAGATATCACACTTTGCCAATGGAACAAGTGGGTTTGGACAGGCTGGTTTTAATAACCCACAAGCTCTCAGCCTGCACCCAAACATCTCATTCTGAAAAAAGCAGGTTGGAGTCCAAGAAGTACTCACAGAGCTTTTCATAAACACACTTTAATAATCTTCATCAAGAATTTTAATACAGAACAAGCTGCCTGCCAGGAAATGCATTTACACTGTCAGCTGCTAAGAGAAATGGAGCACTGCACTGCTGCTCAATACCAGAAACACCCTCCCTCCCTCTGAGCTTCTCCTCTCTTCCCCTTTGTTTCCTCTCTTCCCTTTTGTATGAAACATCATATTTAGGATATCAGAGGGGCTAAAAAAAACCCTGGCAGGGAGCCAGGCAGCTCCCTGTAGCATCCTCTGAATTGGGGTGCAGCCCCTTCACCTCACCCCACACCTTTATCCCACTCTCACCTCTTGCCAAGCTGGACTTCAGCTGGCCTCATGCTTTATCTCTTTTTATTCTTTTTTTTTGGGGGGGTTTAAAGGCTGCAGCCAGCATCTTTCCATCTCTGCCATTAATCTACTGAAGGTGCTGGTGCAGGGTAATGGCTAGAAAAAGGTGGTGTATTTAGATTATGGGAATAGCAGGGGGTTTTGCTAGTGACAAAAGCTTTTCTTTCACAGCAAAGATGAACTGGATGAGAACACATTTCCTTGCTGGCTGTGGTATCAAACAATTATAGGGATTAGTTGAGGGCTTTAGCATCCTCTGGCACATCAGGTTTTGGTTTCTGTCAGAGGCAAAATACCCAATTTGATGTAGTCTGAACCCAGAGGGCTGCTTAGAGTGGGAATTGGATTTTACAGCTTTTTTTCCCCCCAAAAACAGCTGCAAACACTCGGGTTGTAACCACCCTCCATCTGCTGCTCCAAGCCACACACCCACCCAGCTAAGCCAGGTATGGATGGATGTCACCCCTCTGTGTCCCACCATAACTGCTCCAAATCTAAGTGCCACCTGCATGGAAGGGCTCAGAGACTGGAGAGGGGACAGGGAGAAGTTGGAGAAATACCCTGGGGTGACTTCAGCATCAGCAGCTCCTTCCACACACTTCTTATCAAATCTTCTGTTGCTTGCAGGGAGGATTTTGGAACACCAATTCCTGGCACACTGGACAGTTCATCTATTCATAATTCTGTCCCCAAGTGACTGACAGAAAAAAAGAATTTAAAACCACCCCCCAAGCCCCCCATGATCCAGTGAAATCAAATGAGATTAGAACTACACCTACCAGATGGCCTCTCTGAACCTCACTGAGCAGAGGTGGGGAATGCCAGCTTTCCAAGAGGAATGGCACCATCACCTCCACCTCTTTCCTTGTCCTTGTGAAGTTCTTGCCTTATTTATTTGCTTGAAGATCAGAAAAGCTGCCTGGCAGAAATACCAACCTTTTGCCAAGTGTTTTGAAGTTTCAGCACAAATTGCCTTTTATAGGCAAGGGTGCAAGGGGAAGAGGTAGAGAGAAAGTCATTCCTGCTTGAAGAACCCTCAAAAAAATGCTTTGGAGAGCTGAAGGGGCTTTTTCATCAGGCAGGAAGCTCATAGAGGGGGAAGGTGCTGGATGGATTTGGGGAAACAGCAGTGGGAAGGATGGATGGGAGGTGCCTGCATGGTTATGGCACACACAGGCTCCAGCTTTGTTACTGCCAGGGCAATACAGCCTGCAAGATATCTTAATAATAAATAAATCTTAAAATAAGTACTTTCAAAGATGCTTTCCTCCAAAATCTCCCCAGAGCTGACAGAAATCTCCCATGGATTGAGTGGTGCAGTGGACCTCAACTTAGAGACACTCATTACTCTCCTTAATGTCCTTCTTCAGCTCTTCAAGGGATCTACAAAATCAATCCCACCACCCCCAAAGCTCACTCCCTTCCCTTGCCTGGGAGATGCTCCAGCCCTGGGGCAGTGTCCATCTATCCCCATGTGCTCACACACTGCTGGGAGCAAACTTGTGGCCACAGGACAAAGGCAGCAAGATCCTGCAGGAGCTGGTCAATAAACCCAAATCTGGGAGAAAAACGAAATAAAAACCTTCACTGGAACCACAGGATTCTCTGGGTAATGGATTGCAACCGAGAGCTTTCTTGGCTACAGGGACAGTATTTGTCCAGTGGCTTTTGCCTGCATCAGGAGCATCCAAAAAAATAATAATAATAAAAAAATAATAATAAAAAAATCAAGCCCTGGAGCAATGCATGAGCCATAATCATACACTGAGAAATACCATGGAGAAATTCCAGGTATCCTGGTGCCTTCAATCAAGCTTGAAGCAACAGGCTGCACCACCACAGAGCTGCTGCTCCCCAGGGTCTGGGCTTTCCACCAGCCAGTAGAGCGAGATGTTGTACCTTGTTTATGTTTCTATGGTATTACCCCTGCCTGCTGGCTCCCATCCTACAGCCCCCACCAGCTCAAAAAAAATCTCTGCAAGGTTAATTTCTAACATGAAAAACGGCCTCCCAAGAGCAACTGCGGTTGATTTAGAATAATAAAAATTGAAATCTCAGATTTGATGACTAATCCCAAGAGACCAACTTAAATTAGTGCTAACCAATCAGTCACAAAAGACTAGAGGAAAATTCCTGCTGGACTTCTCTCTTCAGTCCACTCCCTGGCTTCATTTTCCATCCCCAGATCCTTCCAGCCTGCAAACATATACAGTGTTGCCTCGGCAACTGGGAGAAGAGATATATGTACATGAGAAAAAAATAATGAGACAATCTCTTTCCTCAGTGATTGCCTGGAAGGTGGAAAATGGAAACCTATTCTAGTCTTAAAGCCATGGCAGCTTGTACCAGACACACTCACACTCCAAACTGCTCCAAAATGTGCCACCTCCAGCTCCCACATGAACACAAATAACCATCTCCTCACAGGTGTCTGTCCCTGGATGGACCTGCTCTCTCCTCCCAAGGGAGGATGCTCAGATGGGCACCAAGACACATGTGTTGCCCAAACACACAAACTGGCTTATTCTTCTGTCTTCCAGAAGCCCAAGTTCACTTGTGAACTCCAGTTTAGAAGGACCCTTTCAGTCTAGCCTGGACCAGACAGACTCTACTCAGCCGGGCTGTCGCAGAGACTCCATCCATCAGTGCCCCATCTGTGCTAGGCTTGGTCTTTTGAGAAGTTCCTGCATCTTGGGGCTTGCAGGAAAAATAATCAGGAGTTAGCAGAGTATCTGTGCTGTATCCCAAACCATCCCATTCTCATATCATCTTTAAACCCTGCTCCAAGTCATCGCTGCCCTGTGCAGCATGGTTCCTTGCAGCCCATGGTTCCTTGGAAGAGCAGCAGAGCCAGCTGGGACAAGGTTGTCCTGCAGTAACACAGGAGCACAGAGACACACATACAGATCTTCTGGGGGCTGCTGCAGCCATCACCACCATCCCACCTACCTGAGCAACCTCTCTTCAGTGCAGCACCTGCACCTGTGTGGATTATTTCCCCTGAATTTTGTGCCAAATGAATCCTGATACTGGAAGTTTCCTCTGCATTATCAGCATTTTCTTCTCCAGCTCCATACCCTGAGGGACCTGCCTGACCTGCAATTAAAACATGGGGTCTGATGAACTCCCCATGATGTCTTGGCTGCAAAAGGACACAATGAAAAGACCAATTCCCCCAGCTCCACCTCAGCACCAGTCTCCACCCCACTATGAGTTTGTTGGGAACTGTGGCTATCGGAGCACTGCTTACTGAGACGTTTCCCATCTGGAGTCATCGCTTCATCCATCCCCCTCAACCAGCAGGAATCCTGTGGCATGTGCTTGATTAAAGCATGAACAACTTACAATTAACAGGAAGGTTCCAAAACAAGTTAAAGAGCTTGGTGAAGAGGGACACTTGTGCATGTCATGGATACAGGATCCTTCCCCAAGTCTACCCAAGCAGGGCTGGGTCCATGCAGGACTATTTTCTGCCCAGCCACAGAGCATTTTGGTGTAATTCAGTGATAGTTGTGGTTTGGAAAAGCCTGGGTAGGCAGTGCCCACTACCTGGTGATGCCCCAGATGCAAAATAGTTCATGAGTTCATACCCAGGAGATATCCTTCTGCAGGGGCATCAAGAGAATGGGAAACATCTTCTGACTGCAAGAAATGGACTGGCAGGGACACAGATTCAGGGGTTTCCATTGTAATGGAGCAACAAGAACCAAATCCCTTTCACTACCCTACTAAAGCTGAACATGAGTCAAGGCTGGAGGCTCTTGGGGAACCATTCCTTCAGCTCAGGCACCAATTCCTATGCCCAGGATGTCATAAAAAGCTTAAAACAAAATTCTAGTTTCTTCAAGAGCTTTGCCACTGAGAAATCACCCCTTGCTTCTAGTCCCACCACCATCTTCTTCAATAAAGTTCATTTTTAGACATGTGCCCCATCAAACAAAGGATGTGCCTGTTAAAATCCACTGCCCCCTGTGCCAGGGACATAACCAGATCCGCTCCCTGCCTGCTCCATCACTGTATAATCTGATATTAAATAACCTCATCTCACACTGAGATGGTCATTTGTGAAAGGAGGATGGCAGCGTTACCACCTGCTGCTGAGACACCCAGGAACCCTCCTTCAGGGTGACTTTGAAATGCAAAACTGAGATGGCAGAGGACAGCACATCATTAGTCATAAAGACCAAGAGAAATAGGCTTGGCCAAAGTGTGAAAAATCTTTATATCCAAATAGAAAACATCTCTCAAATTTGCAGTTCCCTGCATGCTCAGGAACCTGAGCCATGATTTGAGGAAATGGTTATGAAGGTTTGCTGATTTTTGCCTTTAAAATGTGTCAGTGCTGGGGTGTAGAGAAGATGAAGTGAAAAAAAAAGGGTGGGAAGATGTGATTTGATCTGCTTTTTAAAGCAGTAACAGCTTCACTGAAAAGCCTCACAAACTGTAACGTGTAGGGTGGAGCAGGATTAAGATCATAAATAACTCCCAGAGAAGAAAAATGATGCCCTTTCACATGCTGGTAGCATGTTATCTTTAAAGCTAAAGAAAGATAAAATAACTGTCTTCAAATATCATCACCTTTCATCCAGAAGGATTGTTTTAAACTTGTTTTACAGGGATCACTTCTAGGGATGCAGCACAGCCACCTTTGGGCTGGAATGCAGCAGCGGCTTCACCACCACGCAGGACCATGCTGCAGGAGGGGGTGGATATTTATCCCATTAAAGTGATGAGCTGGCATTACAGTGGTTATTGATAACTTCTCTGGAAGGGTAATTAATGCTGTATTGAAATGCTGGCTGTGAGGTCAGTCCCTAACAGAGATGAGGGTGAAGAACATCTCCCTTAGAAACCAGTTCAGGGCACAGTTGGAGAGATGCTGGACCAGACACATGCCAGAGCCCCCCAGCCCTGACAGTCCCTTTTATCCTGTATTTCTGATAAATAACCATCCTGCATTGCCACCATAAGCCCTGTTCTACATCTGAACAAGCCTTTTCCCTTTAAAGATAAAAAGACTTGAGCTCCAAATCGGACACTCTAGCCCAAAAGTGAGGCTTTATGCAAACTCCTGCATGACTGAAGTGGTGGCTGCTTGCTCACCAGCAGCGCTGATGAAGGGCAGAGGGATTATTCAGACCTAGCAATGGATTCAGGATCCAGTTAAAATGCAGGTGCAATTTGAGGTAGTTTGGATGCATTTCCTTAAACTGGAATTTAGGCAGGAGTCCAAGACTAACACCCTCCCCACCTCCTCTCTTGCAAATAGTGCTGAGGGCTCTTTAATGACCAGGAGTGGTCTAGGCTTGGGTTAATGTCTTATCCATAAGTTATTCAGTATTTCCTTTTAAAGACAAAATAGTTGGAATACTTCTCTTTCTCTCTTCAAATTGCAGTTGTGGCAGCTACAAAAAAAAACCCCAACCCACAGCTTCTGCACTATTTCCATATGTGGCACCAACACTGGGAAGGGTCTGTTCCATGGGAGTCCCACCTCTTGAATTTTTATGGGAACTCCAGTGTTATCGAGTTTATAGCAGCACTAATACCCACAGAGATAAAAGCAGCATCAGAGCTTGGTGGGGCTGGGAAAAGAGGCTCTGTGGATTGCTGGTCACATCTCATTGTATCTCAGATTTCTGGGGTAGGTGCATCTCCTTCCACTGAGGTGACATCAGTGGGGTGATGTCCCCAAAGAGCACAAGCTGCACTTGCTGTCCCAAACCAAAGCCTCAGTACCAGCCTTGAGGCAGGCACAGTAATCTGATTTTTGCACCAAAACTGTGCCCCATAGTCACTGACCTGACTATATCCTGGTCATGAGCACCTTGGGAAACTGAGACAGACTAACTGCATGCCTGGATTCATCCAACATCTCCAGCCTGCTCAAGAAATTAGGTTTTCTTCCCATAGCAAAGTTTGATTAACATTTTTTTCCCCTCTTCAAGTTTTTTCAGACCTTGGTTAAAAAAAACCATTACAGAGAAGCCAAAAGCATTTTGTTTTCTGGCATCAGAGCTCCTCTTGGGAAGTGAATTCCCACGTAATGGATCTCATTGCTGAGGAGATACAGCTTTGGGGACAGAGAAATCAAGCAGGCAGGCTGAGCACTGCAACACCCTTCACAGCACAGAGCAGCCAGGCTTTGGTTGGGGTGATTATGAAGGGAATCTCTTGCTAAAGCTTGAGGATGCAGCCTAAAAACATGGCTTTTTTGGCTCTCAAAGGGTAACATTTTTCCCCAAGTGCCAAAGAGCCTTTAATCCTAACGGGATTTAGAGCTTAGTTGCTTAAACAATTTGGAAACACATCCCAGGAGTGATTCTCACATATCACTGCTAAGTTTTGTGTGGGAACTGGGATGGATTTAGGGAACACCATCAACCATCTCCTCCTCTCTTGCAAGAATTATTTCACATGGATGCTTGCAGGTAACAGGGATTGGATCTTGGCTTAGATAGTCCCAGTGCTCCAGGGCTCCCCCTCTTTGATATGAGCTGCTAAAGGCTACTGTGATGTTACAGCTGCTACTGAGGAGCTGGAAAGGCCATTGACAGGAGAAGCTTTCCACAGGAGAAGCTTTCCATCCATCCAGAGCACAGACATCAAGTACATTTTTGGAATAGCTCAAGCAATCAGGATTCCAGAGATATATCATTAGGAAAAGGAAACAAGTGACGTGGGGTTTGATGTCCTGCGCTGCACTCCATGCTGTAAAAGCTGCATATATATCCTTACATGTGCATACATATATAGATATATATTACACACAACACAAAGGAGATTCTATCCTCCTGGAAAAAGTGTTCAGCAAGCCCAGCTCTTCTTGAAGCACTTGGTAAAAACATCAGGCACAAGGTTAGATAAATTACAGCAAAAAAAAGCTTCCCGTAAATTCCTGACTGGCTTCCCTCCCTGCCCCTCAAAAAATAAAATAAAATAAAATAAAATAAAATAAAATAAAATAAAATAAAATAAAATAAAATAAAATAAAATAAAATAAAATAAAATAAAATAAAATAAAATAAAATAAAATAAAATAAAATAAAATAAAATAAAATAAAATAAAATAAAGCAAAGCAATTTTCTGGTCCAATTTTACTGCTGTGAATAGAAAAAATAACAAGCAGATTAAAAAAGGGTACTCTGAAGTGTCAGACTCCACGATACACAGAGACAACTCCTGCCTGCGCTGCCAGACGCAGCTGAACGTACAAGTGACAAGTGACAAAAGTCCTTTGGCATCAGCTCAGCTTACCTGGAGCAGGACCAACATAGCCAAGCTTAAACCACTGCAGAAGACAACTCCTGCTAAGGTAACAGGGATGTTTTAATGCTGATGGCTTCCCTACAAGTGTTCCAAGAAGGGGTTTGCAGGCTGCTTGGTGCTATCAGTGCACACATGAAATAACCATTCCTGTACCAAGGAGCATCAGTGTAAACCTCAGCCCTTCCTCATCCACAGATGAGGAGCTAAAACATGAAGAAGATGCTTGAAGCACTCTCTGAAGGAGCCCCTGGTTCTAAATGTCAAGCTTCATATTTTTCTTGTACCCAGCATTGGCCAGTTATGGAATGACTCAGAAAATAAAGCTGCATCCTGTGCTTTAAGCTGCTGCTCTGGTTCTTTACCTGTCACAGCATCTCTCTGACAAATGGTGAGGGGACACCAAGGACTAAGAGGGAAAAACATTATCTAAGCACACAGTATTTTAATGAATTTTCATGGAAGATGAGCAAATGTTTGTGTCACTGCCCATTTCTCTCCCACTTCTGTAGTGCCTCCAGCAGAGCTTTCCCACACACGAGGTGCCTCAGCTCATTAGATGGAGGATTATCACTGATAACCTGGGGAAAAAAGCTTCAAAGCCTGGAGGAGGCTCTCATCCCAGGAGATGCTGGGGCAGAGCTCTTTGCAAAAGCCACATCCAATCCACAAAATCTCATTTCTTCTTCCTCCAGCTTCACTTTTTCCTCCAGTTTTACTCCTGATCACAATTACTGTGCTGGGATTGTCTTCTACAACACCCTCAAAGAGAATGTTTCAAGGCTCCTAAAAGAAATAACACCCAAGTCATGGCTAAAATCTTTACCATAACGAGCCCTGCTATTCCAGCTAGCAGGACAAGGGATGTAGAACAGCTCTTCCAAGGTATTAGCACCAAAAACATGCACAAAGAGGCATTTTATCTACCCTATTTTCTCATTTCTTGACAGGAACAGCAGCAGCTGCCGTGAAAATGGAAATGAAAGGCTTGGTCTAGAGCTCTTTGATATGTTGGTAAACTCTCCTGTTTGCATTTGGATTGAGGATTTGGGTCACTACTTCATCTGTCTAGAAATATATTTTGGTTTTGTCAAAAAAAAAGTCAGAAAAAAAAAAGTTTCCTTTGATATTTCTCTTTAAAAGATTTCAGGCTCCCTTTGAAAAAAAATATGCCAGAACCTTGCAAGAGGAGAAATAACCAGTTTGGCCCTTTTTAACAGTAAACTTTTATTCTAAAAGTATTATTTTTTTTTTCCCCTCCTTCTAGGATCCCTCTCATCTCGTTTTCCCCCTCCTTCTACTTGAAAAGCAAATTGTTTCCACCTCCAGAGCCACATTAATTCCTTCACTCCTGCCAGGTGAAGCTTTAGTTTTGCCACATAAACCAGTGGTTCTAGAGCAAGATCCCCCAGCTCACTGAAGATGTTTCACTGCTCTAATCCAGCACTGAGTATTATCAGCATCGATTTTAGGGTACCTGTTGTTTTGCCAAGTTGCCTCCCTCTTTCCTAGTCCCCTTTGCAGCCCTTGTGTAAAGTATGGTAAAGAGAAAGAGAATTCTAAATTGGTGATGGCACATCCTAGGGCCAAGAGCCCTGCTAGAACCATGCAATATGCTTTGGGACATGGGGCTAGTTGGGATGTTGGGGTTTTTTTAATGTTATCTGGCAGGAAAATGCTAATTTACAACAGTCTAAATTCAGGTAAAATGAGGCAATCGCTCAAGTCAGGAGGTTGGGTGGGAAATACCTGGGTGCAGCTCTCCCTCAGCCTGATTTCAGCCAAAGATCTGAATATTTGGGTGCTTTTGCCTTGCACTTTCAAGGCAGATAGTCTTGGAGGATCTCTCTCCAACTGGCTGTTTGAGCTTTTCCACTCTGTGCAAATAATAATTCAGTATTCTTGAGTCTCTATTGTCCCATGGAACCCATGTTCAAGTCTTAGCTTTACTATCACATTGCCTTCAGAAGCCTAAAATCCAGCAAGGCAGGTTTGGAGAGATGTAGTACCTGCTCTGGCTCACAGAGTTAGTCCAGATTTGAACTTGCATTGCTTTACTTCTGGTCCAAGGACTCCTCTGCCCCAGCCCTGGACACCTCGTGGACCCACAGCCACCCAAGGCTCCAAATCCTGCACACTCAATGGGATTTGCTGAGTTTTCTGATGCCACCTTAGCACTGAATCCTCAGGAGAGCTGTCAGCACTAAAGGAGAACAACAGGCATAAGGCAGAGAGCTCTTCAGTTTATTTTCTGCAACACAAAGCTGTGAATCTCCTGCTTTTTTTCCTTCCTTGTGCTCACTGCCTCCTTCCCCAATGCTTTTCTCCTATCAAAAAGTCACAGTCTTATGTTAGCAGTTACAATTAATTATTGCTGTTATTGGTATATAACAAGATATGGGTGTACAATAACTTTTATAACCATTATTATGCCTCAGAAGAGCTTGGATGCTTTAGACCAAAGCAAGATGGGTCATCTTATCTAGACTTTTTTGCCAAAAAAAGTTGGACCAGATGACCCTTGAGATCCCTTCCAACCTGGTATTCTGTGATGATGATGAAGATTTGTCCCAATTTACCCACATCCAGGCTGCTCCAGCAGTTGAGAGGAGAGGATATTGATAAAGGAGTGAAGCCAAGGGACAGTGGCTTGTGGGCTGTGTCCCTTCTGCTTCCCCACTGGGAAATGAAGAGCCCTCACCTCCAAAGGGCTTGGGGCTCCCCAGATGAATGGCACCATTGAGATGTCTGTTACCTAACATCTCTCTGGCTCCAAATCACTACACAAAATGATTTTTTTTGGATGCTTTGAGTCACCAGTAAAAGTTTCCCTTGTTTTCATCTTCCCAGCCACTCCCAGCCACAGCAGAATGCTCCTCTTCTGCCAGCCTAGCCAGAAAAACAGGAAAAACCAGAAAAATCATCCCAAAAAATAGGTGTCATGTCCCTCACAGCCACCCTCCACCAACACAAGAGGGGTTTGCTGCACCCACCAGCTCTCCTGCAGGAAAACTGCTGATAACCAGAGACTGAAAAGGAGAAATCAAGGCAGGGGAAGGCTGGACTTGTCATCTTGGGTGTACCTGTGTGCCATTTTTTTTCCTTGAAATATTTTTTTAGAGATCCTTAAATAGCACAACACACCACAAGTTCACTTGGGTTTTGCAAATGGTTCCAAAAGGAAACAATTTGGAGTGAGGAAAAAATAGTCCCTTTGATTTTTTTTTTTCAGATGGCCTTAGACACAGGTTTGGTTTCTCTCACGCCTACGATTTTCCTGATTCAAAGTAGATTGCCACTTCTAATTTTTCACCTTTTAAATCTAGTTGAAAGAATCAGAATGGAAATGGAAAAATAAATCCCTACAGACTGAAACAAGTCTTGATTTGATAAGAAATACTTCAGATTTTTTTTTTTTTTACTAGCTGAGAAAAATCAACAGAATTATTTGGACTGAGCCACAAGCACTTTCTTAATTATTAAGCTTTTAGGAACTGCCCATAAACCACAGAAGTCATTATTCACACAGGTCAAGCTTTGTATAAATGACCTGGGAAACCTTGCAGAAGGCAGAATTTAAGACTTTCTGAAAATTTAGTCAAACCAAGATGGGTCCTCACAGTCACTGGGGACTCAAGGAAAAGCTTTAACCTCAACCTGGGAAAGCTGGAGATGCCAGGAAGGGGGTTTGGGCTGGGATTGACTCATAGGAGAGCTGGAGAGCCTAGAATTTCCATGTGGGGAATCTTAGATTTTTGTTACCATGGGTATTTAATTCCCCCTTGAAAACTAGTAGCCAAAAATAGTCATTGCTGTGGGTTATACCAAGATAATTCTATGTAAAGCATATAAGAAATTAAAACTTAGAAGAAGAAATTAAATCAGTAGTGATATGTATTCCTTGTGGACACTAAAGAGAAAATCATGTGGGTGAAAAGCAGAGGAATAAGGAACTAGCAAGTTGGCAACATAAAGGAGGTCCCAGCACATGGAGAACACAGGGACAGGAAGAGTTTAATAGGAAAAAGAAAAAAAGAGACTTCAAAACTTCAGGAATATGTTGGGTTGTCAAACAACTGGTGAGAAGCAGCAACTGCACTACAACTTGATGGAAGGGAAATACAATTTTTCAACCTGGGAAAGCTGGAGATGCCAGGAAGGGGGTTTGGGTTGGGATGGACTCGTAGGAGAGCTGGATGTTTGATGAGATGATGGTGTTAGCTCAGATTTAGAAAGGCAATTTCTGAGCTGTTTTCATGTCAAGTTTGCAAGTGTGAGAAGAACAGATGGGCTGTGGAGAGAGGTTGGGTCATCCCTGCTACACAGCGTGATTTGGATGGAGGCGAGGGGATCGCTCGCTTGGGGGGTGGGAAATTGGCAGCAGCGTGGTCAAGAGGAGAAATTTGGGTGGATCCCACACTATAAGGTGGATGGGCAGCAGCCACAGGGCTGACATCACCCTCACTTATGATTTAAAGCAGGCGTGGGGCTTGGGTGGGTCTAGGTGCTAATTTGGTGGGTTGCTGCCTAAAGGAAGCTTGCCCAAAATAAAACCCCAGGGGTTCAGGGGCTGAAATAATTGAGCATCCTCAAAACCAGCCCCAGAGCAAACAACAAGCCAGGGAAGTAAATAAACCAAGTGGCTACTTACTGTGGCCACTGATCTCAAGCTTTTCCCCCAGATATTTGTGAATTATCTGGCACTCCAATAATTTAAGGTAGCACCCATAACCAGGAGTTATTTTTTAATTTAATTTATTTTTTTTTTAACCATTACTAAGTGGGTTTGCCTGACCAGAAAAGAAGTTAAAACATGTAGGTGTGAGGAAGCTGGCTTCCCCTGGAGAAATAAAAAAGCAAATGCAGAGCTTACACCTATAATTTGAGGAATTGGGTTTTTTTTGCTGAACATAATAAGTTTGTGGCCTCAGTGGTTAAAATAAGGGAAAGGAAAAAAAAACTTCAAGAAAAACTTGCAATTTAGGTCAAAAGTAACTGACTCTTTGGAGAGTTTACAGAAAAAAAAGCCAAATATAAACAAAACAACTGCTTTGGGTCAGCTGATTATTTTCTCTGATTTAAATGGGTATTCTGTTTCACTTTGATTCAGTAGTTTATTCTTTTAAGTTCACTAGAACATTTTATTCTTGTAGTTTGGTAAATTTTTGAAAATCCTCTATACAGAAACAAAGAAAGGTCAAAAGGGTTTATTTTGAAAAATGTCAAAGCAAAACATTTCTACATCAAAAGAAATTACCCCTTTCTGGCCAAAACATACTTGCCAAATTAGAGTGGTATTTGTGAGTCATTTCTCTACATTTTTAAGTGAATTTACTATTTGTCAAAAAGAAGAATAAAATAAAGGTTAACCTTACTCTAATGAGAGCACCTATACATTGAGTTCACATAAACATAACTTTGTGAAGAAGAAAAGGTATTGGAAAGATTTTTCCACTCACTCTGCATTTGTTTCAGCATCTGTCCCTGCACAAATTGGGTGTAAAACAGAAATGTACAGATAAAATACACAGACACCCCCCTTCTGCTGCCTTTCCTACAGGTATTTCTCCACCAAGACTTGGGGAACCACAAGCCAACCCCATGGAGCAAAGCCATGCAGGTAACATATTTCAGCAGATATTTATTTAAACTTCAAAGTAAGGCACGAGGAATGGGATGGTTCAGGAAGAAAAACCACTGGTAGTGCTGGCATCTCCCTTCCAAAGCAAGACAGTCCAGCTATTAGCAGGAAATTAATACATTAAAAATACATTCATATTTTTTTCCTCCTTTCCTGCTATAATTTCTCCTCCCTCAAATTATTTTTGACACACTGATTTAAATAAAACCTTCCAGTTGCCTAAATTAGAAGAGATTGTGTGTCCTCACATGTGAGCTGTCCAGTGACATATCTTAGCCTGTCACTAAAAAAACCCCCAAAATCAGAAACATTTTCACTCCAAAGTCTCTGCTTTTGATGAAGGAAAAAAAACAATGGTGAAAACAACAACAGGGGTCCACTGAAAATTTAAGTATCTCCAGACTTTAGACTTAATAAACTAAATTTTCACACTTGTCATCTCCAAATAACCCTGGGCAGCTGTGGAGGATGAGATCAGCCCTTGCTCCCTTGCACCAGACCCACACTCCAGTGTATAAAATGGACCTTTTTGGTCCATTCCCATTCTCTGTCCACTCATCCCACTGAAAAAGCATTTTTAGGGAGCCTCTGCTAGCATTCACAGCCCAGGAATAGTCCATTCTCTTCAGAACAACCCAAACTGTGATGCTCATAGCAAAGCCTCCAGCTCACCAGGTTTGGATTTGTCCATGGGATTTACCTACCCCAGTCTGAATAATCCAGAATAAAAACCCAACACTGGGCCAATTTGACATCCAAGAGTTGTAATTACAGTTTAAAACAGGTTTTAACCCCACTGTCCTGGAGTCCCCAAGCTCTGCTTTGCTTTGTGTTTCTTCTACAGAGCTTCCTTCCTTCATGGTGAACTACAAAAAGTCCTGCTAGGAGAGCTTGAAAAATATCCATCATTTTTCCAAGAGCTTTCCTTTAAATGGAAAAAGCTCACAGAAAGCATCTGATTTCCTTGAAAGTGTTTGACTTGGATTTTTTTTTAAGATAGAAAGATCAAACACACAGCTTTTCTCTAAATTCTTCTTCCTAGCACTCTGTTGTCACAGGACAGGGGGTTATCTTCACTAAAATTGCTTAAACCCCCTCATATTTGCAAGATTAATAGCATAAAAAAGCTTTAAATTCAGTTTTGAAAACAAATTTCCACATCCCCCACCTCCCAAAGCTCCTTCAGCTCAACCAGCACTTTGGTCTCCCCTGAATAAATCACATTATTTCCCCGAGGTGGTTGTTTTTCCTTCTTCCCATGAAGGCAGTTTATGAATACACCTGCTTGTTCTTGATTTTGTTCATGAATAATCCTGAATTATCCATGAAATGCTCAATGGCACCATGATCTCATCAGGCATTAACCATGCATGAGACAAGCTTAGCAACCAGGCAAAACACAGCAGCCCAAGTTAGAGACCACTTCAGACAAAAATGGACTTTCTGAGTATTTAGCAAAGCAGGAAACAAATATTTTTCCTGGTGATAAGGACATCAGCACCAGGAGATACCAGAGAGGCTCAGATGGGGCTGGGGCTGCGTGTGTAGCACTTGGGGATTTCTCTCCCACCCTGACAAACTTCATCAGATTTGGTTAAATCTCATTTTTCTCTTCCTTATTTTGTTTTTTTTTTCCCTTTTCCTTCCTGCTGCTTGTCCCATCTCCATTTCTGGGCTGTCTGCTGCAGTAGAAGCATCTGCAGGATGAGAGTAACCCTTTCAAGTCATTGCTTTCTCAAGGGCATCATGGGCAGAACAGCCTTGATATGGTGGAAATTTTTTTACTTAATTTAGAGTCAAGCAGCAGAAAAACTCCGATCACTGGTTTGGGTATTGAGAAGAGAAAAAAAACCCAATTAAACTTTTTTTCCTCCCTTTCCCTGCCTTATTCCTAGTCTCATTTTCCCATGTCTTCACTCCAGGTTACGCTGTTGGTCCCAACTCCTTCAGGCAAGGTGGCTGCAGTGTGTTTTTTACCCTGTCCTTGTTGGGGTGACAGGCTCTACAAGTTGTTTGAGGTGTTTTGGATCTGGCTGCAAGCAGCTGGGACCAGCACCCAACAAACCAACTGGGTGTTCACACATGGACATGGCAAATGATGCATTTTATTCTCAATATAGACAGGATAGAACTATCCAACCTACTCAAGTCTTTCCTTCTCACTCAACTCCTGACCAAAAGGAACAACAGCACAAGTCCCACAGAGGAGTGGGGTGGTAGTACCTGACATCTTTGCAGGATCAAAGGGGCAGCCACACTAGGGAAGGAGGGTTGGAGTTGGGGACCTGCAGGTGCAGGACCATCATATTTCACCAGTAAGGAACTCATCAGCTCCTTAATCCACCTGGCATCCCTGAGAGGTGGGTAAGTGTTTGCAGATGGAGAAGCCAAGACACATGGTTCACTGAGTGAGTCAGTACCTGAGCCAGGATTAGGATTTAGGAGGTCCTGGCATCCACAGCAAGGCTCAGCCCACCCAGCCTCCTGCAGAAAGGCTTGAGTTTCCTCTCCCAAGGCTCTGGGGTCCAAAAGGGCCACCCCACCTCCTGTGGGGCATTATAACCTGCCCCAGCCCTCCATCCTAGGACATCTAAACCTGCAAACATAAACCACCGTGGCCCTGGGTGATAGAAGGCAGGAGATGGCAGGTTATGGGCTCCCTAAATCCCTTACAGATGCAGACACCACATTTAAATGAACTAGTGGGAGCCCTGGAGCATCCCACTGCCCACTGACTCCATTCAGAGCAAGGTGTACCCAAGACACTCTTCAAATCACTCTTTGCAGCAATACACCACAGCAGAGACAGCACTGGCTGGGGAAACTGAGGCACTGAAGGCCTCAGGGACTTGCCCAAGAGCAGAGGCAAACCCTGCAGCAGGATCAAGGCACTTCAACTGCAATAATCCAAGACTCCATTTAATCACAAAACCATTTCTCCTCTCCACCCCAGGAGCCTGGTGTGCTTCATTCCCATTCTGATCAAAGCCAGGATGAGCTGTAAAATAAGGATGGTTTACAGTTATCTAATCATCAGCTTTCCAGTCCCTAGACACTCTGGAGCCAAAGGTTTGAGTTCTACCAGGATTCACAACCTTGTTTTGCTTTAGGAGGTTCCCTTCTGATGAGAGCTTTAAACTCCAGCTCTAAGAGGGAACAGACAGACAGGTCATTGCAGCCTGGCCCTGAATTGTCTCTTTTGCTGTACTGTTTGGAGGTCTGTGATCTCCATCCTCTGCTCAGACATTCTTACACTCCAGGTCCAGGTTCTTGCAAAGCACTTTGACATGTTTACATGGGAAGAGGCTGTTAATTTCATATTTAACCAGGCCTTGATCCCCATATCCCATGCCCTGCGTGCTGACCCAATGGCTTGCACAACACTTCTTGATCTGGAGGAAGTGGAGTGATTAATGCTAAGCAAAACACTTCTGCAAACTGTCCTGAGAAAGCCATTGTGTGAAAGAGAAGGGCTTAGCTAGTGACTTACAAAGCTCAGCCTTGCTCAAGTTAACCCCACTCTACCAGCAAATCCTTGAACACAACCTGCTTTTTCTGGGCTGGGCATTAAATCCTGTTTACAGCTCTGCTAGCAAAGCCCAAGCAAAAGAGCAGAAAGCTGGAGCAGCTCTGTCCCTAAAGACACAAGCATGCAGGTGGGTGCACAAAGAGACATGGTCACAAGTGAGTTATCCTCCTTTCATGTTATTTTGGTGTTTAGTTTTCCTGAGATACCTAGAGACAGACTCTGGGAGTGGTTTCACTCTCCAGGACATTGTCACACCACATCTCTGCCCAGAGCTGGTGACACCCTGCCCTGGCATCCTTTGGACAAGCAGTCAGTGGGGCGGCAGCAGCAACTCTTTGCACCTCCTAACATGAAAATGGGATTTCCAGGATCAGCAAAGAGGAATGAGAAAGTGGCTGTAAAATCCCTTTTTCTTTCCTTCTCCCTCTTCTATTGTATTTATACATCAGTTTGCACAGGGAGCTTGGATCTCTCTGAAGCCTCCAGCTGATACTTCAAAGCCTCACTAAACTCTCATTGATCAAGAAAACAATCAGAAGGGGAGAAGAAAAAAAACCCTCACATTCATCAGGAGGATGTTTTACAAGTTATTTGTTATCACTTTGCTTTTCTGGATGGCTCAGAAAAGCAGGAGTGAGATCAGAGCCTCATGCCATGTCCACTTAGCAAAACTCTTCTGCTTGCTATTTAGGGATGCCATTCCTCACTCAGGTTTTACTGCTGGAGCCAAATATTTATTGTGTCTGGAGTAAGTAGCTTCTAAACTCCAGAGGTGGAAGGTTTGTTTTGCTTGTTGAATGGGTTTTGAAGCCAAGTGCCTTTTGCCTGCTTTGAATGCAGAAGTCTACAAGTCCACCAAAGGCAAGTGGTACTGGTGGTTACAGCAAAAACTGAAAACATCTGTATTTTAGCTGGCTCTGAAGAGGCAAACAGACAGACTCAGCACATCTTCAACTACAGCAGCAACACTTAACCCAGCTTCAAGCAAAGGAACTCATGCAAATAAACTCCACCTCACTATAAGACTACAAATATCCTCAAAGTCCAGCCCAGCAGAGCAACACAAATAGCTTCAGCCAAAAAATCATGGATTTTTTGTTGTTTTCAAGTCCTCCCCCCAAAAAAAGTCACAGCTGATTTTTTTTTCCATTGGACACAAATATTCTGCAGAAACATCTCACATTTTCCAGCCAATTCAGAGCAGCACTTGGTGCTAAAATGTACACAACCCATTTCTCTGTCAAGTGGAATTTTCAGAGAGCCAACACTGCTGCAAAATCCTTAGTGCTGGATCCTGCTCATCCCTGGCAAGGAGCCGATGGATTTCAGGGAGGAATCTGGTTCACTTTGTCCAGTGTAAGACAAGAGAGGTCAGAAGGCCTCAGACACAGCAACTTCACAGCCCAGTTCTCATCTGACAGCATCACTTCATCCATTTCAAAGCCTTCTCTGAGCTATCAGAGAAATCAGAGTCAGACCTGTGCTCCTACACGCTGGTGTGCAGCACATGTTGGGCTGATTTAGCTCAGTGGATTTCTTAAAAGTTAATATTCTTCAGTATAATCTGTATTTAAAAGACTAGATACACAGTTAAAGAATGGAAAGAGGGAGAACTGGGAATGAGGTTAATTCTCAAAATAAATTTAAAATAAAAATAGCTGGAGAGTCAATGAAGCAACAAGAAAGAGGCAGGACAGCCCAGATGGGGAGGGAAGCTGGAGGAGGGCAGTGAGGGCTGGCTGGGGACGCAGCTGGGACTGGGATTGCAAAGCAGTTGGAGAGGAGCAGAGGGAGTTCAGAGGGTCCAGGTCAAAGGGACATGTTAAGTGGATTTAAGGGAATATAGTTGATGCAAGTCCCATGTTTTGGGTTTAGAGGAAAGTCTGATTCATCCCAGTGCAGAGTCATTTTTCCAGGTCAGTCTAAGGTCTTGCAAAGGAGGCTGACCAGCAATCCTGTCACATCTTTTACCAGCTGCCCTTCAGTGCAGGGACATCAGGTACAACCCAGACACAGGAGAGGTCTGAGCTCACCTGCATTGTGCCATCTCCAAAGCCTCAGAATCATAAAGGATGGAAAAAATCTCTAAAATCATCCAGTCCAACCATCAACCCAACACCCCCATGCCCACTAAACCATGTCCTTAAACTCCATCAATACAAAGAGAGCCACAAACCAAAACACTGCCCAGCCAGGGAGGTACAACCCATTGCATTTATGGGCTGGACATCCCTGGGAAGGACTGGAGCTGATCCTCACAGGCTAGAAAATCAATTTGCAAGAGCAAGCTGTGTCATGAAAACAGTGCAAAATGGAAACTAACCCATTTGAGAAAGCAAATGGCAGAGCTCAGCAGTCACTGGGTGGCCAGGAGGATGCAGGGGTGGTGAAACAGCAATGGGACAGGCTACAGGAACAGCTTTCCAATGGCTTGGGATTCTCTTGTAGGACATCCTGAGACTTTTCTAGCCAAACCCCTCCACTGAATGCACTTTGGATATCTGTGCCCAGGGGTTATTGTTATTTTACCATGGTTTTATCATCATCTAATAAAGAGTGGGATTCCTTTTTGGCATCCTTTGCACCTGCCTGTTCACCTGAGTCCCTAAGTGATGCACACAGTCCCTGGCTCACTTTTTATGCTCACTGCTTACAAAATGCAAGGACAACAGAGAGGTACCACAGCCTCATCCTGCAAAGACACACACAGAGCTCTGGGCACACAAGACACCCCATGATTTCAATATCAAGGGGTTAAGCAGCAGCAGAAAAGCCTTTAATTGACTATTCAAGGACCTGCAGCCCCCACCAAGCATTAAAGCAGCGTGGAAAAGGCTGGCTGCATGCAATGCCCACCCATGGGGACATGGCTGCAAGGCTGGGACCAAACATCACAGCATGACACTCTGCAATTAATAAAGGCAGTAGAGGAGGAGGTGCTGCAAGGGAATCTCCTTCCTTCAGGTGCTGCAAGGGAATTAGAGAGGAAGAGGCTCTGTTTCACTCAGTGGGCAGGAGAACACAGCTAAAGCAGCCCCTCCCTCCTCCCAAATGATTATTGCAAGTCTTAGACAATATTGCTGCATCCTCAGCCAGTTTTCCTACTTAGAATCATAGAACAGTTGGAGTTGGAATGGATTTTTAAAGGTCATCTAAGTCCAACCCCCAGTCCTAGTGTAGTTCTTACCCAGCACCAACCATCCTTACCATGAAACAGGCTGTCCCCACTGCACCCCTCCTCCAAAGGATGCTCGAGTGCCCCCTGAAATAACTCCCCCCAAACACAGAAAGACCCCATGGCAAGATGTCTTTAAAAAAAAAGCTGAATTCCAGTCTATTCCATTACACCATATAGCCTCAGATTCAGGTTCCCAAGCATGCCTTTAATTTCAGCTTCATAAAGCTGTTATTGTCCAGTCATTAATGACTGCTTATTAAAAACATATTTATTGCATATGGTGCTGAGAGATCTCACAGAGAGCGCCCCAGGCAGCAATCCCTACCTCCCCTCCCCAACATTTAATGAGAGATACATGTGCATGGGGCTGTTAATTCACAGCAAGTGTGTTTCTAATAAGCACTTGCATCTCAGCTGAGGTAGGGTGCACACATACCTGTGTGTGCACCAGCACCAGAGGTAAATGAAACAGAGATTTAGAAGCTGTGTTTTGACAACCTTAGCAGTTGCTTTGGGACAGGATGAAAACATATTACAGTGTGACATTTAACAAAAGTCAGGTTTTTTGCCCTATATTAAGAATATTTTCCAAGATGTTGAATCAGGTTGATGGTCTAGACAATATCCAGAGGGTCCCAAACCCCACTGCACCTTCCCTGCTGCCCAGTATTGCCCCTAAATTCAACACTGGGATCACAGGCCTGATAATAAATTTTATTCTTAAAAGGTTGTTGGGCTCACCAAGACCCAGAGATTAATACCAGGGAAAAATTTGTGCAAACACCAGATCTTTTGCTTTGCATAGACCAAGGATAAAAAAAATAATCTGATATTAATGCAAAGCTTAATTTTATTTCTTTATTTTCATCACTGAATTTTAGACATAGGACTTACAGAGAGCAAAAGCCTTCTGCATCCCAGAAACTGCATTTTTAATTCACACAGAATCACAGAATGTTAGGGATTGGAAGGGACCTCGAAAGATTCCATGTCTATAAACACAGAAACTGCTGATTTTGGTACTGTAATCCCAATTATTAAAATATCCAGATTCTCAGTCACACCACAGGTAAGAAAAGTACCCAAAGAAAAAGAGGGAGGTGGAGTTATAAGCAATCTGCTGGGAATGGTTTCTCACCTTGGCATCCACCCCTCTGCTCTGTGTGTCCCCAAGACCACGTAACAGCCATGTCCTGAGCCACCAGAGGGACATCAGCCCACAACACAACTGCTTGGGATGGGGATTTATGATGAATTTTATGGGTGCTCTGTGCCCAACAGCCTGCTGAACACCTCTGCTGAACACCTCTAGCCACCAGCTGATTTTGTGAGGAGGACATTTGTCCCTCCTCCTTGGGACTATTTACCCAACCAGATAACAATGTCTTGGATGCATGAGACATTGGCTCCCATCTGCAGCACTTTGCCCACCTCCCCAGAGCCATCCAGCCCACTCATCCAGGTTTATTTGCTCAGCTCAATGAGCCTTGCTGGCTCTGTCAGTGGGTTTTGGTTTGGTTTTTTTGGCTTTGTTTTGGTGTTTTGTTTTTTTGGGGGGGTGTTTTTTTTGTTTTGTTGTTGGTTTTTGTGTTTTTTTTTTGTTTTGGTTTGGGTTTTTTGTTTTTTTTTTGTTTTGTTGGGTTTTTTATTTTGTTTTGTTTTTTGTTTTGTTTTTTTTGTGTTTTTTGTTGTTTTTTTTGTGGTTTTTTGGTTTTTTGTTTTTTGTGGTTTATTTTTCTCGTTTGTTTTTTTTTTTGCTTTGTTTTTGTTTTTTTTTGTTTGGTTTTGGTTTTTTTTGTTTTGGTTTTTTTTTTGTTTTGGTTTTTTGTTGTTGTTGTTGTTGTTTTGTTTTTTGAGGTCTGATTTTTTAAGCATTCAAAAAAACACCACTACCCCCCCCCACACTCTTTTCCCTTTCTGTTTTCCCTCGAAACAGCTTCACCAGAGGTTGGGGGTAGGAGGGGAAATGCTGCCAGAAAAGCTCCTAACAACCCTCTCTGGAGACAGGGTTTATACTCTCAGCTGTCCCTTGTAAACTAAACCCTGTGTGAGACTTTTTCCCAAACCTTTAAATCCCCACCCCTTGCCCTCACCCCTCTCCTGCTTTCCTCACTCTGCAAATATGCAGAAAAAAAAAATACTTTGGGACAAAAACGTCCTTTTGTGCTGCAGGAGAGAGGGGGCAACAGGAAAAAATAAAACAACTCAGGCTGCAAAAAGGCAGAAGGGGGACACCAACATTGCCCTGGCCATCCTTTCCAGAGGGGTTTGCTGGAAGGAGAAAGGTCCTTCTTTTAAGATTGAGGTCTCCCAGATCACAACATGGCCAAACCCCTATTGCTCACCACCAGCAGCAGTGTCACCACCAGGATCTGTAAGTGGCAGGGACAGCACAGGGGATTTCTGCTGGGATTGCTTTCCTGCAGCCTGATGCATTTGGGGGGGTTCAAATAATGCCTGAGCACAAACAAGGTCGAGGTCTACACAAGGAGCAGTCCTTGGTGGGCACTACTGATCCTGAGATGGAGCAGGAAAGAGGAGTCCTGAGCAGGTTGAGGAGATATTGCTTCTCCCTGGAAGCAGGGATGGGGTTAACTGGGTAGGATCTCACTTGTTTTAGCTGCAGAGGGGACCCATCCCACTTGTCTCCATCCCTCTCTGAGGCTCCTGGTGCACACAGGGAGGAGAGAAGACAGCCACCGTCACCACAGGACCTGACGTGGCCCAAAGTCTCTGGAAAAAGGAAACACTAAGCACTTTCTGGCTTGGAGCAAGATGAAAACACAGCAGAATTTGCTGTGTTGTGGCCAGAGCGGATGTGTCAGCACAACAAATCTCCAGGGCAAAGGATTTCTGGCTCTGGCTGGGACAGACTCGTGGTGAAGGAAAGAGGGTCCTGGAAACATGTGTCCCTGCTGACCAGATGTGTGTTCTCCACATGCTTGGGAGAAGAAACTCCAACTAATTCAAGGCAGCCAGGGAGCTGCTGTCACCTCCCTGCCTTGCCAACCCCAGGCACAGGGGATGGCAGCAGGTGCCCTGAGGAATGCCCAAGTCATTACTCAGAGCATCCTTAGCACAGCCCACATTCTCCTGCCCCACGATGAGCTCAGGAAAGAGCTCAGGCTTGGGTGATGCTGTCCTGGGAGATATCACACCATGTAAAGGCATCACCACTACCAAAGCAAGGTGTGAACCTCCACACTGGGGTCTTGCTGTCCTCCTGGCTGCTCGCTGACATCTGGGTGATAGACGAGCACCACTCCAGCATGGCCTGGGCCCTGAGCCCAAGCTTCACTCCCTGAGTTAATGGAAATATTATACACATGGAGCTGGCCCCTTCCCAAAGACACTCCTGCCTTGCAGAGGGAGCCACTCCTCACGGCTCTCTGCTCTGCAGATGGATGCAGTGAAGGGGACAGAGGGAAGAAGGAGCCAAGAGACATTCAACAGGCAGTGGGACACAGCAAGGAACACTTGTCTGTCCTCCTCAGTGCAGGCTGTGTCTGGAAGGTAGGAGCAGGAAGAACAACTGGCCATCTCCTGCATCCCAGAAAAGCTCCTTCCAAGATGGCCAGACAAGAAGGACCCCAGGGCTCACCCATCATTTCAGGCATGAGGTGCAAAAAAACGCAGCAAGACTCATCCTTTCCCAGTTTGTCCTGTACTGAGGTGCCAACCAAGAGAGGCAAAACCCCCTTAACATCCCATGAGTCCAGCAATGAGCCAAAATCCAAGACAAAAGAGGTCAGAGAGGGATTTCTGCCATCAGAGCATCCCCAACAGCTCCACGATGCCTGCTGCTGTTTTTAAACCACATGCACCACGCTCTCCTTCCATCCCAGCTATCGAGTCCAAACCTGAGGAGGGTCTTGTTTTTATTAAGATGTTTTACATCTTTTATAACCTCTCTGCCAGCTGGACAGCTACTCTCTCAGGGCAATTATATGCATCATCTAAACATCATCTAAAATGAAAGGACTTTGTTTAATTAGATTATTTAAATGACACATTTGATGGAAAGAGCCAAGCAGACTTAACAGGATATTTCATGCTCACGTTAGTTTGCATGCATACAGAACATGACCTGAAAGCCTTGGAAATCAATGGCAAGACTTCTGTAGACTTCAGAGGCTGTGGACCAGATGTCAGCAAAGAAATGAGCAGAGAGATGATCCAGGGAGCTGCCACCTGGAGAACACGGGCACCGCTGCCACACAGGAGGTTGCCAAAGGGGAATTTGCACTTTGGTCCCAAGTCTGTGGTTTTTCTCTTCTACAGAAATAGCACTGCCACAACTTTCACCAAAATTTTTTTTTTCCTCCTGTTTTTCTCCTGTATTTCCTTCTATGTGGAAAAGAAATCAGAAAGATGTTTTAAAAAGGGAAAATTCCTTCCCTTCAGCAAAACCAAACCTGAAAGCATGTCTGCTGTTGAAAAATAAGAAATCTGGCCTTTTGTACCAAAGCAAACAGAGGTGTAGTCCTGATTCCTTCAACTCCTTACTCCCAAATTTGAAAAGCCTAAATCAAAGTGCAGATTTTAAGTTTATTTTATAAATATGAGAGAAAATACTTCCAACTTTATCACCCTGTAAAACCCATGCTCTGCAGGTGTGAAAGGCAGAAGACAGAGGGCATCTGCAGATGGGAAGGTACAATCTCAGGTGTCAGGTCTACAAGCATAGCATTAAAAAGTAAAAACCACTTTGTATTTAACCTTTTCAGATGGTATTAGATCCGTTCTGCTGGAATACAGTTAGCTGAAACAGCTTCTCTTTCTGCACACACAAATGGAATCAGTGCTAAGAGGAGCCAATTCATATATGCCCTATTTGATATTTTCCCACTGAAATACAGGACAGCAACAGAGAACCAAAGAAAATGCAAAATACAGAGAATTGTCCTTGAGAAACAGATAGGAAAGACACATCTGTAACACTTAAATGGGAAATGAGTGGAAAGTTTTCAGATTGCACTAACTGCAGCAAGTGTTTTGAAACATCCTTTTATTTTTTCCTAGGATGCTGGTTCTAACAATTCCCATTTTCTCAGAGAGAATGAGAGAGGAACCTTTCCTCTTTTTCCTAGACTCAGCTCAGAAGTTATTACCATCAATAATGCAGCACCTAGAAATCCTAGTGCCAGGCAAAGACCCTTCCTGCCAGGCAGCAGAAGGTAGTGGCCATCCCTCCATGATGCCCCCTCTTCCTCAGAGACACAATGAGCTGCTCCTTCCAGCCCAGGAGGGCAGCCAAAAATGTCATCAAGTGAGTCACCAGCAGTGGAAAGACTTGTGTCACTAAGCCCAGCTCCTGGCCCTGGCTCTTCCAAGTGACACAAGCATTTTTGGCACTTGGCCCTCATTTTTTCTTTAATCTATAGATCCATAGCCCCTGTCACTTTGCTGTCGTAATGTCACATACACACTCCTTGGTTCTCCTCGCCACTGCAAGACAAAATAGTCTAAGGGAAAGAAGAAAATAGTGTGAAGGAAGAAAAACAGAGGTGCCTCTTGAAGCTGCAGGAGTTGGTCTTAAATCCCAATGCTTTTTGTGACATGAAAAGCTTTGAGGGGGAAGAACCATGCTAAGGAAAGCAGTAAAAGCTTCGTGCTTGTCAGGAAGGTAGCAGGGAGTGTAATGCCAGCCCTGGCAATTTCCTGGCCATGGGCAGCCTCCAGCTGTGGGGCAACCCTTTAAAACAGGTACCAAAGGCAGCTGAGAGCAAAGGAAATGGGAAATATGACACACTCATCCTTAATGAGTAATCTCTGCAGGCAGGGAGGGCTGTGGGCAGGAGAGGGAAGGGTACAGGCATGGCAGGAGAGCTGGAGCTGAGACTCATGGGGTACAAACACCCCCAGGAGCAGCCTGGAGTGGGATAACTTCAGCAGCTGATGACTGCCATGGGATATGGACTGGAAGCACAGCTCAGCTCTAAGGACAATGACATGAAGACTCCTAGCAGGCCACACAATCCTTGCAGGAATACATTTGGACTCAGATGCTTACCCATACATCTTTTATAAGAGATAATTTTCATTCTCTTCCAAGCAGGCAGACTTGATTTGATGCACTAGGCTGCCTGAGACCATCAACTTTCCTGCAGTTTATAACCTGCTGAGACAACCATTATTCCCTTACTCCAGTTGTGTTGGCTTTAACTTCCAGCACTGGCTCTTCCTAATCCATCTGTGAAAGCTCAACAATATCTGTAAGGTCTGTGCATTTCCACGCAGCAGAGGTTGAAGCAAGGAGAAAGTGTTTCCAGCAGATTCTGGAGAGTTCAACACAGCATTTCTCAATCCAGCAGAATTCCAGGGAAACCTGTCTGTGGTGCTTTGGGAGGAAAACAACCTTGGAAAAATATTAAAATTGAGAAATTTGACTGAGCTTGGCTTGGTGCAGGGTTGTGCATCAGAGCCTGGTAATGAAGATCTCAGGAAAAAGGTTGGTTTGGCTCAAGCCAAAAAACAAACTTTTTTTTTTTTCCCCAAAAAATGAATAAAGAAACCAAAATCCAGCTCCACAAATAGCCTCAGTCCCTTTCCCTGCTGTTTCCAAAACTTCACTTTTGGTGAATTAACTTTTTTGGACCTCCTACAATGAAACAGCCTCTGCTGAATAGGAACAGAGGAACCGAGAGCACGTTCAAATAAACACTCTCCTGGTGTGTATTTGAATCTTTCATCCTGTACTAAGTTTCTGTGTAGATCTTTTATTTGTGTTTGTAAACTTTGGAGGGAAAGGTACTCAGAGTTTACCTCTTTCTAACATCACACATCCAAATAACCAGGGAACACAAATCCCTGTACAGACCTGTTTACCTTTTCCCCATATTTCTCTTCCTTCAATATTCTCCTGTCCAAACCCAACAACAAAGCAAACAAAGGAAATTGAACACAAACAACCTTGTCTACAAGAAGTTCCTGGATTCAATCTACAATTCCAGCCATAAGACTCCAGAAATGATTGCAGGATTGGCAGCAGCAAGAGATTAATCACATTTAATGATACTTCACTTGCCCCTCCTCAAATTAATTTACATCTTCATGAACCATTTGATTTCAAAATGGGTGAAGAAAACTGGCAGGGAGACACACCACAAATGGGGCTGCTGGGTTCAGTGTAAACCCACAGTCATGGAGCCTTAGATCCCTGTTTTCCCACGTGGTGTAAAACACACTGGCACCCTGATGGGACATGGTTTTGAGATGGAAAACAAAAAAATCCCAAGAAACCACTAAATAAAGAGGAGAGAAGGCAAAATATGTCCATTTACCTTTGCACCATGAAAGGTAAACTTGGAAAAGACAGTCTGGAGACAGACATCAGCGTCTCCAATTTTTTCAGCCCAGCCTCCTCTGTGATGCAGATGTTACCAAAAGCATCCCAAGAATCATACCCAGTTATAATTTTACCTCTCTGCAGTGAAATAAGGCACTTGTATATTTTTTTGTCCTTACAAACACTCTCTGCAGAGGACAAAGTCTGACCCTGGCCCAAAATCCAGGGTATGTACACACCTAGTTCAAGTGCTTCTCACCAAGAAGTGATTTCCATCATTTAACACCTCACCCAGGCTCCTCACAGATGGTTTTTTAGAGGAAACCTTTGGGGTGCAGGCAATGCACAACCTCCCTGAGCAAAGGGGATGCCCAAGCTCCTCCTGCAATCTCACTCCTTTTCTGTTTAATCATGGAACAAGTAAAAAGAACACAGGAAAAAATAACCACCACATTCCTTAAAAAAAAACCCCAACTCCTCAAAGAGTTTCCTTGTGAATTATATGCATAGAAAATCATTTGTGTGGGCTCTTATTTTATCAAAACCATCCCACTTCCTATGTCAATAAAGGGCCATTACCGGTTACATGATATTTCTGGCTTGTAAATTGATGTCTTGCCCGTAATTTCTTCACACTGGAATCAAAAATGTCTTGTCTGTGAAGCGTGGGTCAAATAATTTGGGCTTTAGAGTTGTTGGCAGTTCAGAGATTGGGTTTTTTTTTCTTCTTTCCTTTCACAATTGCTCCCTTTCTTAAACCAGTCAACATCTCTACCCTTGGTTGTCTCTTCTCTCCAGTAAAGCAAACTCAGCCAGTGACAACCCTGATATTGCACACCACACATGCAGGGTAGGAGCTAACAAGGGGAGGAGATGTCTTGCTGCAGGATTAATCTTCTGACCAGTTCAGCTTTGCAATAGCAGAGCTTGGCCAGCTCGCAGCAACACACAGGACAAATCAGGTTTTATTAATTAATTTATTTATTTATTGACTACCTCCACATTGATGTTGCTCTTTGTAGTGATTTCTTAGTCTCTGGGAGCTGCTGATATTGTCTCTCTCCTCTCAAGCTATTTGATACCATGATCTGATTCTCCTCAGAGCCTTTCTGTGTTTTCCTGCTGATTGCACGGTCCCTCCCATTGCCTTTGTAATTCTTCACCTCTGTGCATCAGCAACACAGAGGCTTCCTCTGACTTTTAACCAAAGCCAAAATTGTCTTTGTCCAGCTGGGTCTGCCATCAGTTTTATTTTAGTTTCCCATTCATCTCACTCTGGCAGATAGGGACAAGGCAGATGCTTTGCCATGGGGTTGCAGTCAGGTTCCTTGCTCCTCTCCTTATCTGTAAGCAGGATGAGGTTATAAATGTCTCCAAATTGTTTTGAGTCTGGAATAGGGGGAGAAAAAAAAGATGCAGAGTACCTAGGATCCTAGCTTTGCTGCCTCAGTTTACAGTTTCAGGAAGAAATAAGAGCCCCTGTGTTTATTTCACAGCTCTCCAGGGGCTCTTCCAGTGCCACATTAACTGAAAACAGATGAGCTGAGTACACTAACCTCAACATCTCCTTGGGACACTGTTCTCCAAATCTCTTGGAAGTCAAGATCCTTGGAGGAACATCTGACTCACTGAAAGGTAAGGTTATCCCTAATGAATGTCTCCAGGGGAGTAAGAAAAGGGAGGTGGAATTTTTGCACATGCAACTGAAAATCCTGGAGATGGCTTTTGGCTGAGCTGTGCTAATAAATACAGACTAATTTCTGAGAGCATAACTCATGCTGGTGGGAGATAAGAAAGGAATGCAAGTTCCCTCCGAGACCAGCCTAGGAGAGAGAGTTATCCTCCAAGATCAGAGAAGAAATCAAGTCAACAGCAGAGGCCAGTCACCAAGAATAAATCCAACCTCAGCAGAGCAGATCCCCCATCAGCAGAGCGAGGCACCATCCCACCCGGCCAGGCAGCAGGAAAGCAGGAGGCGTGCCAAACTCTTGTCCCAGAGCAAGAGGATGGTGTTTGCAACACAAACTCCATTCAAACAGCAGGCTGTTTATCTCACTTATGAAGCAAATACATTCCTCCAAGGTGAGGCAACAGGGCCCCGTGGATGGGAAATGGTCCTGGTCCTTCCAGTCGTGGTTTCAGTGGCAATCCTATCTGGGGAACTGTCAGGGGGGAGGGATTTGGGTCCAAGCTGGAAGAGCTCCCAAGAAAGTTGGTGCTTCTCCACAGCTATGAGAAGTGAGCCTCCTGGTTGCCCTGCTCTTGCATGACTTGAGCCTGCTTTTCATTGACCAGATGATGGAGGTTCAACCAGCATTTTGAGGAAGTGCCCCACTGCACAGACACCCTCAGATTGCTTCCAAAAAGCTCCCTTGTCCTTTGCTCTGTTTTTCTTAATTAAGCTTTTGGATTGCTTCAAATTTATTGTCCACCTTGCATCTCAGATATATCAGATAACCTCTATCTCCCCACCTCCAAAGCTTGCCTGCATCATATTGCCAATGTACAGTCCTCACCCTTGATCACTCAGTTAATCAGAAACCCTGGATAAGATAAATTAACCTTTTTGCCCTTTCTTTCACACTCTGGCTGCCTAAATCACCCCTTCTAACTTTCACCAGAGGAAAGTTTTCACCACTACTTGACTTAAATGACACTGCAGTTCTGGCCTGCATGGTTAGTTTGTCCCACCTTATTCAGTTATAACAAGGCAATTCTCAAATACGTGGCTGAATCATGTCCTGACACAATCTTCATCCTGTAATGAATAAATTATTTTGTAGTTGGGAAACCTGACCCAGATTCTATAATCTGAACAGCTTAAAACAGGGAAATTCTTAGTGCCTGTCCTGACCCTTTCAAACTGAAACCTGGGTTTTAAAGGAATTTAGGTTTTCTGATCATAGGTGCACTCTCAAAAGCCTGCCAAAAACAAAAGGACATCCAATCCATGGGTGTAACCAAAGCCATTCTGCAGGATGTTTCCCATTCCCTGTGCTTTTCCACAGAACCCCTGGATCCAGGTCTCTGGGGGACTCCTACACATCTCCCTCTCCTCATCTGTTGTGACATTTTTTTGGCAGCTGAGCCTTTACTGCAGCAGGAGAAATGGGCTGACAAAACTCCTGTCGTTTTGGGACACTTCACTGGTTTCACTCTTGCTGCTCTGTGCCTCATAATGTCACTGCAGCCAGGTGACATCATGGTCAGGGATTATTAAATACTCTTCCCTGCTGGCCAGGCAGAGCATGACAGCAAAGAAACTTATATTACATGGATAAAAATAAATGACAACTACAGTACATGGCAGCAACCCTACTGCTAGTACTCCTAAAAATCACACCAGCTACAGCAGAACATCCTCACTCAACTGATGGATACATTCAGGCTAAAAAATATGCCACTTTGGGATGGAATCACAGAAAAAAAGCTCTTTCTTGTCTTTGCTATCAAGTGCAGTGTGGACTAAAGGGAGCTGCAGCAAAGCAACAGCTTGTTAATGCTGCAGGGAGCAGTGGCTTGTCTTGTTGGATGCCTTTTTCTTACTCAGCATGGAAGATGTTTGTCTCAACTGCTTCTAGGATCCTGCTCCACATCTAATAGGGGCTTGTTGACACTGGACACTAAGGAAGAGTCATCTGAATCCTCCTGGATTCCATTAGTTTAATGGTATCCAACTTCTGCATGGGGTTAAGTTCAAATCTTCATTTGCTTCGGGAAGACAGGGGTTTACACAGTCTTCTCATGTGCTCTGATTGTCCCTCTTTGATTAACACCTTCAGTTAACTTAAAAAAAAAACCCTTTTCTGACATTTTGGCACAGACAAACCAAGATCTTTGCTTCCTTTACAGCATCAGAGACAGCAGGACACACGAGGACAGCGTGAAATGAGCATTAGACCTTGTGCCAGGTCAGACTCCATCCCTAGTTGGATCTTCTCTCTGATGGGAGCAGGACCCAGCCACAGTGAAGCCAGAGAGTCAAGAAGTCCCAGTTTAAAACTGGACACCTACCCATCAGGGATGACAGCAGAAAGTGCTGCTCCAGGGGACTTGGAGTTGTGCAGGGGGCTGAGTTTTCCTGAGGGTTTCCCTCTATCCCAGTACAGACAGGGTTAGGAAAAGAGACACCACAGATCTCTAAAAGGGTGACCTGAAACCCAGCTCTCCCCCACAGATTAGACCACGTTCCTGGGGTGCTCACTGCACCTGCTCTGTATTTATAGATCATTCCAGTGGGGAAAAAAAAACCAAGGGAGACTGTGGAGAAAACAGGGTGGGAAAATCAGATTTCAGCTATGCAACACTGCATTTTTCTACAAGCATGTTAAATAAAATTTTCTATATTAAACCAAAGCCACATGGGTTGAAATCCTAAGGGGCTAATCCAGTTTCCTATCTAATCCCACATCTCCCCAGTGTACCTTCTGCCAGGGTCTCAGAGATGTGCTCTAAGTAAACAGAAAAATATGAGGAAAAAATAATTCACAGCAATTCTTTAGGCCACGTTTTAATTTCTAAAGGAAAGCTTCTTTGAAAGTGAGACATTTGGGGCTTTGCTGGGGCTTTTCACATATGAGAAGACATGCTTTTTTTAAAGATAGTTACCCAGTGCATTGTCAAATTGGCAAAGACAGGGGATTCTGCCACAGCTGGCACTGTGACATTTGTTTCTGGAATAGGGGTGCCTGTATTAGTGAAAGTCACAGCACTTATGAAGTTAAATTGAATTTCAACATCAGCTTTCCCATTTACTGGTGACCATACCCTCTGCTCAACACAGTAATTGCTATAGGCTCAGTAATATACTTGCAGGAACAGTTAATTTCAGTAGAAATCCCAATTTCAGAGCAAAGGGCTCCTCTGGGAACCTCAGCTCCCAGCAGTGACTCTCTGTAGCCACATCTTGCAGATCCCAACTGATAGAAAGATCACCTGCACCTTCCACTGTGTGAGGCATGTCTCTCAGTAAGACATAGGAGGACTTCTTGGGACACACATCACTTCAAGCATGGGCTTGAACTTTGATCCAATTCATGGAGCATCACTTTGGGCTCCATGAATTGGATCTTCCCAGTTTCAAATCCACCTTGTTAATTCCAGTGGGACTCTGCCAACACAACTGAGGACCCACCTCAGCCCATTACCTGGACTCCAATACCTCCCAAGTCACTTTTTCCAAAGCTCTTTTTCTCCATTCATCATAAAAAAACCCCACCAACCTGCAAACACCCAACCTACAAAACCTGCTGGGAACACACTGGGATTTGTGGCAGCAAACACCAGCCAACGTGACAGAGACATCACCAAATAGCTATGCAAAGAGCTCTATTTTTAAATCTTTGCTTTGGCTACCTATTAACTCCTTTCCTCCTGGGATGAGGTGCAGAGATTCCTTTCAGTTTGCAGCAGGCAACAGCTTCCATTCCTGCCTTTTAACCTTGACGATTTGTTTTCATCTCCAGGAGGGAGAACTGCACCCCCTGGACACCATTTCAAGGCTGGGCTGTGTTAGTTTTGGACAGGTCTTGAACTGTTTCATACTTGGCACTGGCACAGACTTGTTAGACCAGCTGCTTAATAACAACACACCTGTATGCAAGCTGGGGCTGGTTGGGGGGCTGCAAAGTAACCAAGCAGTGGGTCTTAATTATTACAGGGTGACACAGTGATGTCTGCATGACCTCATGGTTTATTTTAGCCTGATGATCTGATGCCATGAAGAGCACTTGTTTTCTCAGCTGGCCATGGCCCCTCCAAGAGATCCAACTGACCTGTAGGATAAACCTCTGGTCCATAGCTGGACACCTGTATGTAGGATCTCAAGCTGTTCACCCATCCTTAATGAAGTTGCATCTCTTCCCTGTTGATGTATAATCAATTTTCCTCTTGGAAAGATTTACTGGAAGTGGTTTGGGCTTTGGTTTGGCTTTTAAAACTGATGAAAAGACTCTTAATTCTCTCTTTTGGAAATCTATGCCTTACTATGGCTGCCTACAACAGGCCAGGAAGCTCCAAACCCAATGGCATCCACATAAAGGCTGGGAAAACATCTCTGCAGCGAGCTGAAGGCTCCTGGAGGAAAATCTGAGATACATCAGTGTAATAATTATAACTCACACTGGCACAGAACCTTTCAGCAGGGGATTAAAAAGCACTTTGTGAACATTATCGACCACAACTCTTCTACGAGGTAGGTATGAGTCCTCCTTTCTCTACAGGAGAAGTCAAGGCACAGAGGGGTGTTTTTCCAGCCCATATTTTTCAGAAAGCAGCCTGCATATTTGGAGACCTTGGCATCATTTGGATGATAAAAATGAAATCACAGGAAGCCTGACTTGCCCAGTGGATTCAGCACCTGCATTTCAGAGGTGACAGCTCTGGTTGTGATCATCAGGACCCTCATGAACCAGCTCTGAAATATTTTGAGACAGGCAACTAAAGGGCTCATGGACCAAAGAGCAGTGGCCACTTTTACCAATAAGAATAGATAAAAATCTTTAAAATTAAGACTAAAGTCCAGGAGCTGTAATAACCAAAACTTGGGTATAAATACATTATTACAGCATTATTATTGAGCTAGCTAAGAAAAAAAATAACTTTTTTTTTCAGTCTTCATGTTTTAGGGACTAACCAGATGCACTGTGGAACACAACTCACCCCATTCTTCATTAATATTTAGATTAATAGGTTTTTACTCTTCCCCCCAAAACTAACTAGTGAAGTTAGGAGATACCAAGCCACACTGGACAAAAAAATTGCAATGGAATGCTCCTGAAGATCATCTCCTTCCTATCCCCTGGCAAACAGGACTTTGAGGACAACACAGAAGCCAGGAGTTACCAACACAAGAGGAAAGAGTCATGACTGTCCTCACAAGCAACCTCCTAGAGCCATGGTCATATCACAGCACTGGAGTTTTGGAAAGGGCTGATACACAGGCCCTGGAGAAGGAGTGTTTATTTACAAATCACTCTTGGCAACCTTGAAAGGCCATGGGAAACCTGACATTTACACAGGTTATGGCCAAGAGGAAAGGTGGCCCAGAGTTTGCTGCAAGGGTTAATTCATTAGCCCTGCTCTTAAGGCAAACATCTACAGACCTCAATTATGCTCACTGTGTTTTAAGAGGGCTATAAAACATATATTGCATTGGCAAGATGGTCAAAAGCACCCCTGGGACTTGTGCTCTCCACTCCTTAAAGAGGTTTGACTTGAATGTATTTTTTTTTGGTTGGGTTTCTTTAATTTAATCAATATCTGTGCATTATTGTGAGGTATGTGCATAAATTCTGGGAGATTAAACAACTTTATCTGCAAGTACTCTGCCTATATGTGTATAAATATATATATGTATAAATATATATATATATATCACACTGAACCAGAGGTTTCCTTTTCAAAATATTTTGAGTATCTATCATTTATTTCCCATCATATGCTCCCAAATCCTTAAAGTTGTGCTGAAATCAAAGTGTGGACACCCAACTCAGTGGGTGCTTTTGAAAGCTTTGCTCTAAACTACTCCAGTCTCAGCTTTTTTCCCCCCCCAATTTCAGCACAACTGCTCCTCAGGCATGCAAAGTAGCTTTAAAATGTGGCTGTATCCACAAAAGTCACTGTATAAAAATGACACCTCATTACCACAAACATCTGCCCTGCATGTTTCTGGTGAGTCACCTCCTTTTACAGAGCAGAAACACAAACACATGGGTTTTTTTTACTCCTCTGAACCAACCCTGTGCCAGTGCAACTCAGGAAAAGCCCATGAGGGTCTCCACTGCCTCGTGTTGTCACCACAAAACAGCATCTTCCCTTCTCCACATGACACCCTTTCCTCTAACAAATTCTCTTGTTCTTTTATAAGCAGGGACACAGAGGGGTCCAAAAGGATTTTCTTAAGATCAAGAGATTTGATGAAAGAGCTTTTTGTAATATTCAAATGCTTGACAGGGGTTACAAAACTTCAGGTGCTCTTGATAATGACCATCCCCTTCATACCTTTGCAACCTCAAGGTATCACTGCTCTAGGTGTCACTTAATTGTGTGTAATGGCATTAGGCTAAGCATGATTAACATGCAAAGAGGCCTGCTGATTAGCTTTGGGAGCAGCTACAGTTATTGGCATTTATTGAGTGGGGAAACTGAGGCACAAACCCACCATCATGAGCAGATACCCACTGTAATTTAAGACAAGTTCAGAGCTCAACACAGAAGTATTGAGTGATGTCAAAATGCAGAACTAAACCTACACACAAGGTGCTTCTGCTTGAGCAGAAGATGGAACCATTTCAATTTAGGTGAAATAGAAACACAAGGAGTCTCATGGAATGGTTTGGGTTGGGAAGGACCTTCAAGCTCATCCAGTCCCAACCCCCCTGCCAGCAGCAGGGACACCTTCCACTAGACCAGGTTGCTCAAAGCCTCATCCGACCTGGCTGAGAACACTTCCAGGGAGGAGCAGCCACAGCTTCTCTGGGCAACCTGGGCCAGGGTCTGACCACCCTCACAGGAAATAATTTCTTCCTCAGATCTCATCTCCATCTCTCCTCTTCCAGTTTAAAGCCATCACCCCTGATCCTATCACTATCTGCCCTTGTAAAAAAGTCATCATAATCCAAACTGCCTGACAAAAACATGTAAAACCACCCCACTGTTTTACCCAGAGAGTCCTTTTGAAGTCCCTGAGGTGCTGGGGGTGCAGATGGGGAGCTCAGTTTGGTTTCTGATTCCCAAATCAAGAAACAAATGATTAATGGTAAGTGTCAGAGCTTTTTCAATAGCATCTCAGTGCAGAAAAAAAAAAAAACATGTTCCATCACTAAAATGCATCTCAAGTGTCTGCTTCACTCTTAAAATGGTTTGATCTTATGGTGCCAGGTCCTACACCATCCTGGGAAAAGCCTTGAGAAGTTTTGCTTCGACAAAACACTCAGGACCTGCAAAATAGGACAAACCTATTTGTTCAGGTTTGTCACAAAGAAACCTTCAAGAGCATCAGCACCACTGCATTTTCTCATCATTTAACACATCAGGGCAGTTCTTAGTTATTTAAGATTAAAAACACCCCTGGTCTCCCCCAAAACACTCTGCAAAAGCTTTAGTGCTGTCCTGCCTTCCAGTCACCACCAGACACAGCATCACCAAAGGTCAAGTGAGGGACATCTTTCCAGGCTGAGAAGGACTACAGTTCAAACTCAGAGCTTCTTCAGACCTGCACTTCATCATGTGTTTCTCATTTTGACCCTTCCTAATTTTGTAGCCCCCCACCCCTCCTTCTCCACTTGCCATGGAGGGTGGTCACACAACTCCTGAGCTTTGATGGTATCCAGAGCCCATCCGAGATCATGCTTTGGCATCTCCAGACAGTCTATTCCAGCCAAAAATGGCATGTAGGGCACAAGCTCTGATGAGGAAAAGCTGTTTCACAATGAAATGCAATTACAGGACAACTGGTGGATTCTGCCAGGAAGAGGTTTTTTTGGTTTGGTTTTGTTTTGTGTTTTTTTTTTATTTCAAAACTAAACTAAACCAGAAAAATGTGTGATTTTTATTGCTGGTGAAAGGTGCTGGATTTGCACTCACAGGATTGTGAAATGAGCTGGGGGAAAACTGATTTCCCTATCTGATGAAGTTTTGCAGTACCCTGAATTTCTTCACATCCATATCACAGCAGCAAGAATTTTTTTGTTTGTTTCTTTGGGTTTTTTTTTTAAGGATTTTACATTTGCTTTGGTAACAAAATTATCAGCTTTTGACTGTAAATCAGAATATCTAACTTCAGAATTATGAAAATTAAAGTGTTCATATTTCTCCCTGGAGGTTTTTCAGTTGAATAACCTTGAGTTCCCTACAGGAATTTTCAGGGAGTGAGAAACATTTAATCAAAATCCCTCTACAAGAGGTTAGTGACCAGCATGGTAAGCAAGCAGCAGGCACTGGATGCTAATTTTACATCTGCAGATGACTACCCCATGAAGAACAACTCACCCTCAGCTTGCATTGTCTTCCCACCTCTGATGGTGTAATGGTTTGTGGGATTATCCCATAAACTGTTAAATAAGGGTTTAAACATCCACCACCCTACCAGTAAAAGAGCATCAAGTAATACACAATTCTGGAGAAATGGGGAGAAAAAAAGGAAGCAAAGTGGTAAGTGATGGAGAAAGTGATGACTGAGAGGGAGATGGAGTAAAGAACCTCTGAACCCAACTCCTCTTCAGCTAAAGCATCATTGACTTCAACTTAAGAGTCTGCAACAGCAGCTGAACCTCTAACAAATCATGGTGGACACATGTGTTTTATTTGCCTTCCCATGACAGAGGCAAAAGAGCACATAAGCAAAGAATAATCTATTCCTACAAGGAAAGAAAACAAAAATTTTCTGCTGGGCTTTCAACACAAATTCCACAAAGTCAAAGCATCCCCATCACAAAGTCTCTGTGGTCCCTTCTCCAACACTCATCGTGTTAGTCAACACACAAGCACAGACCAAGCGCAGGGATCTATGGTTTCAAAGCAAACACACCAAGCTGGGGTTGCTTTACACCACCAGACAATGTTCTCTCCATCATTTATCTTGGCCAGTGAAGAACTTGCACTCTTGATTAATTTTTGTTTAGGGGAGTGGCATGGAATTCCAGGCCACAGAGCTCTGATGGGACATGTGGATCAAAACCATCGTTGCTGAGCACACAAGCACTGCTAGGAAGTCTTCTTCAGAGAAATCCCTAGAACTGGGTGCAGACCAGTTGCACCAAAGCTTTAGCATCACCCAACAAAAACTATGCTGCAAAAAAATAAGGCTGGGAAAGAGTTTAGGTGGTGCCAGGATACAATTGTTCCAAAAAAACTCAAAAACCACAAAATAACTTCCCCAGTCATGTACAAAAACAATCATTTTGGAAGAGCCTCCTGTGAGTACATAGACTCATTTACACTCTGTTGTTATTATTCTACATGTTATTCTCCTTTGGTGATGAAATCCATATGTCTGCTTTTCCCTTCGTTCTTTCTCCATTACTATCTGAAGCTTTGATTTATTTCCTGGCTTTCCAAATTGATTATTCAGAGCTATATAGGAGGGAAAACATGATACTAGAAACTCAGAGACAAAGGCATAAGCAGAAAAAAAGGGCAAAAAAAAAGAGATTACAGTGCCAAGTATCACACATCTGTAGTGTCTCTCAACAGAGGTGGGGGAAAACATGGAGCTGTTCTCCAAAATGAACCAGACAGGGATTTATTGCAAAAAAAAAAAACCTTACAGTAAAGCAAACTTATCGGGCAAGGGTTAAGAAACTGAGGACCTGATCTTATAAACACTAACACACATACTTAACTTGATTTGGACATCAAAGACGACTCACGTGAGTCAAGTTATTGAGCATGTGTTTGCAGGGCATGAGGGGTTAGCAGGACAGTCATAAACGTCTGGGACAGAGAACACAAATAAGCAAGGATTAAAAATAACCAAAATCAAGAGAAAGCTGGCAAGGAACTCTTGGCAGCTAAAATAATAATAGTAAAAACCCCACATAAATTAAAACATTGTTAGCATTATATATATATATGAGGGATCCTCAAACTGCTTCTTTGCCAGATGGAGCAATGAGACAGTTGTGCTGTTGGGACCTTTGTTCTTGATCACCCCTCTTCTTGCACATCTCAAATTGGAGCCTTGGATATGAGAAAACTTGCTTTGCTTCCATCTTCTCACCCAAATAAGACAGCCAACAAAGCAGGGTGACCACAGGATCAGCACTGATGGTTAAGTCTTCCTCCCTGGATGACCTTTTCTTCCTTGATCTGTTGTTTCTGTTGTAACACCACCTGATGCCAGCATGTAGATGGAGGAAAAGGTTGTTTAAGATGACTTATCTACACAGCAAAAGCCAAGCTGACCATCAGACCTATCACTGTGCATCACTTGGTAGAGCACCTGCAAGTTTCTATTGTACCTGAGGACCACACATCAACCCATCCCCAGTAACCTCAGCCTAAAACAGCAATATAGAGCAGATGGAACTGAGCAAGCATCAAAATGTTCCTGCAGGTACCACCATGGGCCACCACACCTATTGAGGGGTCAGTTGTCATCTTCTATTAAACCTCCAAAAAAGAATATGGTACAGAAAGTTTAATATGACTCAAAAATACACTTTCAAATGGTGGATTCCTGCCTACTTCCAAATGGAGAAGAGAGAGGAAAAGCCTCACCCATTACTGCCCTCATCCAACTTCTGCCAGCTCAGGGCAAGAGTAACACTTTGAAACCTCAAGCTCAAGCTGGAAAAAGTTAAAGCCAGCAAGAAAGTGAGGAAAAACCCACTTACCCACAACTAGCAAGTTTCCTGTGGGAAAATTAGAATTTTTTTTTTCTTTTTTTTTTGGTGGAAGGCTGTCAAAAAAGGGATTTTTCCCATAACTTTCTTACTTTCAGGGGAAATGCTGGAGCTGCAGCCAGCAGCTCGATTCTAAAGCTCTAAGGTTTCCAGTATTAGGCTGGGAATATAATAAAAATAAGCTTCTTTGGAAGAGCACTGCTATTTCTAACTCCTAATAGAGCTGATTTTAGGACCAGCATGAACAGTTATTAGGAGTTTTTAGAGAACTGTCAATAGGAGATACAGCAGCACAGATGAAAAATGTCAGGAGGAGCTTTGGAGTTGAGCTCCTGTTCCCCTCTCCAAGCTATTTCCCTCACTGTATTTCTCAGAGACATCATTAATTATTCTCAGTGAGATGAGAAAGCTTTTGTAGGCATCTCTCTGCTGTTCAATGTCAACTTATAGGGTCATCTACCACGTTTTGGCCAAGGAGCTTGACCACTTTGCTTCTTCAGCTACCTATTAGTCAACACCACTCCCCTTACTCAGCTATAAACTCCTACCCCAAACCACTCTGCAGCCAGATGTCCAAAAAACCAACCCTGATCCACAAGTCCCCTCTTAAGGGAAGTGGTGGAACCTGCTCACTGTTCTGGCTGCCAGCAGCAACTGCTTTCCTTCAATAATTCCCAATTCCTTGTTTCTTTACCCCATTTTAGATCAGTTTGAGGTCCCACCAAGTCTATGTTGAACTGGGAGAGCTCTGCTGCTGACCCTGTGCAGAAGAGGCAGCTTCTGTTGGTTATCACACACCAGCAATCACAGTTTTGGGTCCTGCTCTGCCACCAACCCATTCTTAAATACTTCAAGTGAGACTTGTTGCCTTGTTAAAACACTTGAAAGATGAAACCCTCACAGCTCAGATCCTACAGGACAATCCTTTCCATCAATAAGCAGCACACTAACAAAGCAGGGGGTTGACCAGGTTGGAGGAGGCTTTGAGCAACGTGGTCTAGTGGAAGGTGTCCCTGCTGCTGGCAGGGGGGTTGGAACTGGATGAGCTTTAAGGTCCCTTCCAACCCAAACCAGTCTGGGATTCTGATTCCCATTTCCTTTATTTTAAGGAAAGTCACATCACCATGGTAGGAATTTAATCAAGAAACTTCTTTAGAAGTTCCTCCCCACATTTATTCACTGGAAAGAGCTAACAAAAACAAAAGTGGAAGAAAGCAAAGCTGGCCACAAAAAGAAATTAGATGTTTGTTCTAATCAAAAACCTGGCTTTCCTGGAGTAGTTGAAATGACAATCCCATAGCACTGCACTCCAGTCAAACCCAAAGCATGTTTGCTAGAGCAGCTGATCTCAGACAGTCCATATCTAGGGACTCGATCAGCACAAACTACATGTAACAAGGAATGCAGTGTATTTTTATCCCCAATTTCTTCCAGCAACCATTAACTTCCTTCCTCTACTCTTGAACTGTCTGGGTTTTCAACATTTGGTACCATATCCCATACTCTGAATTGGCAGGAAGATGAAAGAAGTCTGTAGCTCTTGTCTTCACAAAGCATTGCAAAGGGATCATGTCATGGCTAATCCCTCCCCCACCACCTATCACTTATTATTACAAGAAAACTAAATCGCCTTGGAACCAGGAAAATACTCTTTTTTTTTTTTCATCTGAAGATTGTCTCCACTTACAATCTACAGGGTAATATTAAACCTCTCTCTCCAGTAACACGAACCCCGCTGGGCATCTGATCTCACCAGTGAAGAACCATCCCACCAGAGCCACGGATGTGCCGGCAGACAGCAATACAGGATCCAGGCTTCAGCTCCATGGGACAAGGAGACTACCTTGCACTCTGATAAGACACAGCAGAAGGAAGAAAAAGCCTTAGGGATTTTTTCCAGAGAGTCTGTGAAGCCTTACAGCTGGATGAGAGAGAGAGCAAACACGAGGCTAAGCAGTAAGAGATACTGCAAGAAAATACTTCTCCTCCCTTGGAGATACCATCTGGGCCAATAAACAGTAACCTGAGAGGGGCTGTGGTTCCTGAACTAGGCTAGGTAACACTCTCTCACTGTCACCAGGACCTAGACCCACCCTTCTCCAATCACTTTCCCAGAAGTTTAACCTTTTTCCAAGCACTGCTTTGGCTTTTTTTTGCACAACAATTACCTTGCCATTGCCCTATGGATAGTTCCAATACGCTTTTGTACCGGCACCGATGTAGCATCCTCTCTGCTCCTTCCTTAGTCACAGCCTTTTGCAGACACCCTGGAAGAAACCCTGAAGCATCCCTTGACTTCTTTAATCACTACAGGTATAAAGGAGACAGTACCAGCAGCGTTGAAGTTTACCAACACTTCCCCAGTGAAGAACCATAACGAGATACAAGCTTGGGATAAAGAAAATGAATTTATTTACCCCACTATCACAACACAGAGGCACAACCAAACACCAGGAACCCTCAACTCCCAGCTCTGTGCTCTTTCCAATCTGGGAATACCACTTATTTTGCTTATTCCATGGCTTCTTGCCATAAATAAAAGCACTCATGCTTCAAGGGCTGTGCTTTCTTCCCATAGACGAGCTGCCTCTGCACATTCCCAAACAAAGCATTACACTATGTGAAAAGAAGGCACCAGCCCTGCAAAGCCCATCCCGCTGGCTAAAACGGAAATATCTCCCATCATCTCAGCTAATCCTCCACCAATACAATGAGAAATGATGTCCAACAGCTGCCAAAAGATTATTAAAGTGAAGAACAAAAAATACTGCACCGCCCATCACGACAGAGCCAAAGGCAATAAAAGGGGAAATGCAAACTGCAGCCAATGGTTGGAAGGAGGAGGGTGAGGAGAAGCAGCAAGCAATGCCTTCAGCAAAGCTCTGGTCTTGGGGTACAGGTGGTTTGAGGACAGAAGAGCTTGACCCCAGCTCTCCAGGAGGTTGTATCGTTCTTTTTGTTGCACTGATGCATCTGTTTAGCTGGAAAACAGCAAAAAAATTCCTGACAACTGGACAAATACCCAGGAGAGGGCAAAAGGACTGAAGGTCAACGCACTGATGTTAAAATAGGAGCAGACTGGAGCGTGCTAAGCTGCCAGATACAAGCCAGGTAACCAGAAAGGTCTCCCCAGCCTGACAAGCTCAGGTAACACCGTGTTTCACAGCAACGTGCCAGCTGGACATTGCATTTTCTGTCTGCTCAACAGCTTCTCCCCTTCAGTTTGGCTACAAGGAAAGGACACACAGGCCATGGCTTGAGTTGATGGCACACCCTGAGACCCTTCCTCCAGCTTCCAGCAACAGAAGCCATCACTAGCAGGGTCCTACCAGTGCATCCCACCACAGAAACATTATTTTTCTCCTTTTATCAACATGTTAGACTAACAGATTTGTTTTACCTGCAAAGACATAACTAGAAAAGCCATTTGCAAGTACTTTCCCAGCTACACTCAGCCAGCTGAGGCTGCTTATGTATTTCAGCATCATGATATGAAAAGCCCTCAATTACCTGCAATAATCATGCATCTCCCAGCAGCAGCAGGCCAGCTGCTTTTAGGAGCATGGCATTTAGACACCATATCAACATCCTCACATCATCTCCCTCCTGCTCTTCTCTCTCTCCCTAGTGCTTGAGAAGCTCTGGGAAATTCAATAAAGCATTTGGATGGACAGCACTGAAGGAAACTTGGCATCTGTTTCAATCCCAGCCTCCAAAAAAGCATTTCCCAGGTTGAATAACTTGTTTTTAAAGGCAGCATTCCTTGGGATTTTATTTTGTTTTGTTTTCTAACAAATGCCTTTAAGGCAAAGAGATTTAACTCTTGCAGAAGGAGCATTGATAAGCCTCCCTCTCATTGATATGCTCATCAACATTGATATCAACATTGATATGCTCCCTCTTGGAGAACATCTTCCACTTCTAGAGCTTTTGGAGTTCACACGGAGTCCCATCATGCTGCTACCACAGAAAACCTTAACTTTGGGGAATTTATCAGGAAAAATTATTCCACTAGGAAGATTTACACTTGATTTTTTTCTTCTTTCCATTAAAAAATCTCTAATTTTGTGCTTGAATTCCAATTTCAGTTCAAAGCAGCTTTTTGAAGCTTCATGTTTTATACCTGTAGCAAACACCCATGATGTATAGTCCACCTTTACCATTCAAGATCTTCCATTTGACCTCCTCAATGTGCCAAAATATTGTTCCCACTCTAGATAGCAAACCCAACCCTCCCAACTGCTTTGCCATCATCACAGCCAAGGAGACTCCTTAGCTGACAGTGCCAAGTGATGCCAAATGATGAGGTAACAGGGAATATTTAAAAAAAATATATATTTTTTTCAGTCTACAGCTTGCAGACACCCCCAGATCCCCTTGCACACCTCATATTTCATCAGCTTTTCTCATCTATGCTGGTTTATATTTAATCTTCCTTTAGCCAGCAATTCTTCCACTGCCACAAAGCAGATCTGGGATTCAGAGGAGAGCTGTGCAGGGACAGAGCAGTGGCCCTTGCCAACCCCCAACAGCTGAAGCCAGACTTAATCCCCTGTATAAACCAAAGCCTGAGAAACAAACATAATTGGTTTTAATTTGTTGTTTGCTTACATTTTTTTTTGATAATGAACACAGAAATGTTGGCAACCTGCAGAGCACAACCTCTCCTTGGTGAGCTTTTCATTTCTCTCTCTGATTTCCATGCAGTGCTGTTAACTAATTCCCTCACTTCAGGGAAATATTTTTGTGTGTGTGTTTTAGAGCACACTGACTCATTTCTTGCTTCATAAAAACATTTGGGAACATCTATGGGTAAGTTTGGGCTCAAATATTAAGACAAGATAGCGTCACAAATAAAGACTGATGGAGTTTGCATCAACCCCACACACTCCTGCCCTTAAAATAGTGCTTAAATCTCAGCTCCCCAGGCAATTTTCACCCATCCAGATTTGAGGGCAACCAGGCACTTGGCACTGAGTTTTGCAGCAGCATTTGGGGAGACCCAAGGACTGATTGTTTTAGAGCACAATAAATGCCTGGGTCTCCTTTTCAGCAAGGCTGAGCTCCTGTTGATTCTGGTTAAGAGTTGCATGTTACTGAAAAACTGGGCTGTTTCATTCCAGTTCAGCAAAACACATCAATGTGTGATAAAGTCTGTGACTGGGCCTCCTCAGTGGCACCACAATTATGTTAATAATGATAATAAAAAGACTATGTTCCCTCCCAGAAAGTTTATAGTCTGAAGAGACAGCCAGACAAGAGTGGAGCAAAGGATTAGCATTATCACTCCTTTCTGTGACTCAGAGGGGCTTATGGAGAAGTCACACACAGGCTGCAACAGTGCTGGGAAGGAGTTCAGCATCCTAATTCCCACACCCATACCTCCCACATACTGGACTTCAGCTGCCCTTCTCCCTTCCACCTTCCCCACTCTTGGGACCATCTAGGTTTAGAGACTAAAGCTATCATTTAGAGGATAGAGTCCTGCTGCTACTTGAGTTGTTATCAAATCCTCCAAACAGTTTCAAAAATACCCAAGACACTTGATATCAAAGTCTGGTTTCTGACACATCTGAGCTCAGCCATGTGAATTTCTGCACACAGGATACTGCAAACTGTTCTATAACACATCATTAAAATCCTATGGGAACACTGAAGTGATTACACCAAAACTGAACCACCCAACACCTTCCAGGAAATCTTAAAGGTGTTTTCCTTCAACAAATCCTTTGCAACACAGTGACCTATTGCAGTATTTGGGTATTCTATTCCCACTCTGGCCCTATTGCCAAATCTTCCACATGAGTAATACTGAGGAGGTGGCACAGAGGGAATGCACATCCTCACTTTTCATCAGGCTTCAGATCTGCCACAGCTTCCAAACTGGCAAAGAGAGGTGGTGGGTCCACTTCCCACCTCTGCTGGGTCACTGGAAGTCATCTGCCCTCCAACAAGGTACAGAGCAAATGGGAGTGTGTGCTAGTCCTGATGCTTTGGGTGCTTCTGAGTAGCTCCATTGCTTCAGACTGGTCTGAGATCACATCCCACATAACCATATCCTCACCTAAAAGCTGCTGTTCCTGTTAGGCAGAATCATTTTCTCCTGGCACTCATAAAAAGAGGGTGGTTTCCAGTGGAGGTTGCTCCTATTAAACTCTAAGACTTGTTCCAGGGCTTGCAGCAGTGAAGCCAAGTTTGCTACGTGGGGATGGCTTTTATTCAAAAGCCTGATGAGTGGATTCCTCATGCAGAAGCTTCACCAGTTGAAAGCTCCCAGAGGAGTCAGTGGAGAGGGGTAAGGTGCTGCCAGGTAACTTACACCTTTGTTATTCACCATCTTTGTTATTCTCCATCACTCCCTGAAGGTGTTTGGACATCTACAGAGAGCCCAAGACACCTATTCCTGACTTTGACACCTAAGCACCTATGTAGTGCACAAAGATAATTCTCCCACCATCCTCCAAGTGACAGCTGACAGCACACTGAGTTTGAAAGCCTGCAAGAGCCCTGTTTATATATCCCAGCATGATACTTGTCTTTTTTTTTATTTGCAATAGAAAACCACATGCCTAGGTCCACTCCAAACCCTCCCAGGCAGAGCTGTTAGCTGGCCAGTCTTGCTTCCTCCTTTCTTCATCCACCTGGTGATTTATGTGCAAACCTCATCCATGACAAATTCTATCCAGGGCTTGTTCCCCACCCAGAAGGGAGGGGGTTCCTCTCCACTGTGACAGTCACCTCAAATACTCATCTCACCCCCTGGGCAGGCTTGCAGCACTGACACACATATTCCTCCTCTCCTATCATCCAGAACCTCAGGGATTATGAAACACTTTGGGTTTGAGTGTTTTGGGTTTTGGTTTTTTTATTTGAAGCCTGGCAAAATCTCACTTAATAAAGCTTGCTGTTTTGGCAGTGAACCATTAACAACTGTTCCATGTCTGGTTTTCTCCTGCTTACATCTACCTTTTAGCAGCAGCCTTCAGACCATGTTTCCCAAGTTAAAGAAAGGTCCTCAACATAATGCCAACAACCTTCCAGCTCAAGATATCCAAGTTTACTCTTCCCTATCCTCCTATCTGGTTACCCATCAGGAAAGGCAATTAAATCACCTGGTTGAGCATAAATCACCTGTAATAGCTATTATTCCTCGACATTTACTTGTTTTCTTTTATGTCACAGCAAGGACTTAAGTTAATACCAGGCAAACAACTCCATAATTCAAATATTCAATTTCAAGAGTCATCACAAAGTAACAGGTCACAGAGGTGTAGTTTCTTTGCATTGATACTGCCACATGGTTATTTGCAAGATGCTCAGAAGGCAGATACATGTAAATTGGGCTCCATTTATGTTTAACTTGCCCCAGATTGCTAATTCTGGAGCTATTAAATGGGCAGGTATTCAATTAATGTGGAATCAGCAAAGCCAGAAGCATGCACTTCAGTGCCTGCCTGGTTTTTATTCAGTGCTCTGGGTATTTTTTTATTCCCAATCAGCTCACCTGTTGCACTATAAAGGTAATAACATCTCTTCATGTCTGCAGGGACATGCAAGCAACTGGCACCCAGGCTGCTTTTCAACTGTCTGAAGCAGAAAGAAAAGTATCATTATAGGAACCTGGAAGCCACCTCTGCTTATTATTGAGCAGTTATTGAGTTCCCATTCTGTGCACACAGTTGCTTTTCACTTACCAGGGCTGGTAAGAAAAAAGCTCTCACATATGACACAGTACTGTTTCAAGAGATGCAGAATATGATTGTGATAAAGCACAAGAAGCAGCAACAGAAGTGATCCAGCAGATGTTTCTCCATGATATTTTTCCAAAGTGACACTCATCTCTACACAACCACTGGCCAGACAGTATCAGACACCAGTTAATATCCTATTTCATGGAGGAATCACCAGGTTTTCCATGACTAGAGACCTAAACACCCGCTATTTTGCCCACTTGCTCCCACTCCCTGTCTGTGGCCAGTGATTTTCTGCATTCCACTCCTGCCAGTCTCCCCAGCACGCTGCAGTAACAGCTAGGTCAAGCTCATACTCAGATGTGCAGTGCCAGTTCCTTCACTGGTTAGCCAAGCTCTTCTCATCCACGTGGTAGCAATCAAAGGATGACTTCCAATTAAAGGATGACTTCCATTCTTCCTCTATTTTACTGTTGCTTCCCCATATTACTGCTAAATCACTGTTTCTTTGCTCTCTTTCTCACCCTTTTATTTCTATGTTAGTGTCCATGAGACCTCCTGGAGCACCCTGGGTTAGACTGGGCTTCTCTTTGCCTACCCCTTCTACATGTGCAGATGCTTTTTCTTGTGCCAGTAACACATAAATCTCACCTCAGTGCCACCCTAGCTAGCTTTTTTTATATCTCCTGCCTTGATCTTGCTGTGATCCAAGAGCCCTTCACTGCCTGCATCCCAGCCTAACCTCTCATAGAAGTTTCCTGAGCCTGGAGATGAATACATCCTCCATCCTCTCACTATGTCATATTCTTCACTGCAGAAAATCTTCCTTGCCCCTCTTCCTTTTCTCTCTGCCCTTGGACCTATGCTCTGCACGATGTACAGTACCTCAACAACACTGATTATTTCCCTGCCTGGAAACAGAGACCAATTTCTGCATCATTCTCCTTGGGACAGACATCTCAACTCCAAAGAAACAAAACCCTCCTAACAACAGTATTGGCTCAAGGCAATAAGTACAACCCCAATTAGCCAAGTAGAAAAGGGGTACATCCACAGCTCCCAAGGTATTGTAACCATACAAGCAGCCATGCTATATTTGAGAGAAAGCCATGGGGTTTATTTATATCATGAGATGATGAAATAGCTTCTAATCCAACAGTAACTAAGAAGGATGTTAAGCCACAGCTAGTAAATGAGGTTATTTTGAAATCAGCAAGCCCAGAGAAGTTGTATTTGAGATTTAAAAGGGACCTGGCCAAAGAGTGCTCTGGATCATTAATGTTGACTTTTAATAAGACTTTGGAATAGTGAGGGCTGGAAGAAAGCTTATGTTGTGCCAGAGTTTTAAGAGGATAGAAACAGGATGACCCACATAATTATCCACCTGTGACCCTGACTCCTATCCCAGGTGAAATAATGGAACAGCTGTAAAAGAACTTCATTAATAAAGCATTAAAGGAGGGGAACAGCAAATGCCAACAGCTTGGGTTTATAGGAAGCAGATTTGTCACTAAGTTGAGAAATTTTTTTGGAGTTGAATATGTTCCTGAAGCTTGCAGGCTGGATGTAAAAAGAGTACAAAGTTTATACAATTTAAAGCCAACTGAGGCCTTACAAAAACCTCAGCCTTCCTATCCCTGTAGAAGGGCTACCAAACCAGTTACAGAAACCCTGATGCAAGCCAGGAAATTGTGGGGTAAGACAGGCAAGTGATCCCTGAGTCACCGTGTGCTGCGGCAAGGCACAATGGCATGAGCAAAGGGAAAGGAGCAGCCATCACAGGAATGTCCCTGGTGGGAAGTACAGAACATTGTCACTCCCTGCTCTGCATTTCCTTGCCTCAATCCTTCCACTACTGAGAAGTCCATTGGCTTCTAATTAGTTTTGTCTTCAGTGCAACATCAACATGACATGCATAAAAACTTCATTTATTTGAAACCAAATCCATGAACCGAAGAGCAAGCATGAATGAATACCAGAGATGCTTCCAGGTACAGAGTCACACAGAATCACAGACTGTCAGGGATTGGAAGGGACCTCGAAAGCTCATCCAGTCCAATCCCCCTGCTGGAGCAGGAACACCTGGATGAGATCACACAGGAAGGCGTCCAGGTGGGTCTTCAATGTCTCCAGAGAAGGAGACTCCACACCCTCCCTGGGCAGCCTGGCCCAGGGCTCTGGCACCCTCACAGTAAAGAAGTTCCTCCTCAAATCCAAGCAGAACCTCCTGTGTTCCAGCTCACACCCATTGCCCCTTGTCCTACCACTGGACACCACTGAGAAGAGCCTGGCTCCATCCTCCTGACACTCACCCTTCAGATATTTATAAACATTAATGAGGTCCCCCCTGAGCCTCCTCTTCTCCAAGCTAAAGAGCCCCAGTTCCCTCAGCCTTTCCTCATCAGGGAGATGCTCCACTCCCTTCATCACCTTGGTGGCTCTGTGCTGGACTCTCTCCAGCAGTTCCCTGTCCTTCTTGAACTGGGGGGCCCAGAACTGGACACAATATTCCAGATGTGGCCTCACCAGGGCAGAGTAGAGGGGAAGAACCACCTCTCTGGACCTGCTAACCACAGCCCTTCTAATGCCCCCCAGGATGCCATTGGCCTTCCTGGCCACAAGGGCACAGTGCTGGCTCAGAAAGATGTACACACCAAAAGATGTGCCTGTGATGCTCAGAAATGGCAGCAAGAGCCAGAACAGAACAACACCCTACTGGTAAGGGACCAGTAAATGCATTACACATCATGAAGGCTTTGGGTCTTTGCCCAAGGGTAAGAAGAGAAGTGTAAAGAGGAAAAAAAGAGTGAAGTTGCTGTTGGTGTCATCTTCCAGTGTGAAGCAATGGGTGATGCTCAGCCAAACTGCCTAAGGCTTTTGGGTTTGATATTGCACAAAGGATGCGCTTCATCTCCAGCAACATCTCTGCCCTGAGGCTTCACAGCAGCCCTCCTCCCTCACCCCTTCTTGGGAGGTCAGCTATGGTGTGACCTTTACAAAAAACACCATTTTTTCCAACCCCAGATCCAAAAAAAAAGTCTTCAGCCACAACCTTGTCATCTTCCCTTTGATTTATCCCTGTGTTGGAGTCCTTGCCAGATCCAGGTGGGGCAGTGGCAACTTGGGGAGAAAAGTCATTCTTCACTTGAAAATCATCAGCACACAGCTATGCACATCAGATATCACCCCCACTCTGCCAAACAGCTGGGCTACCCTGGGCATCTCAGGGACAGCTACAGGCTCTGTGAACAATTTCAGAATCCCCCTGATAGTCATTGCTGAGCCTATATGACTTCATCTCAGTTACTGTTATGTTTTTGAGAGTCAAGAATAACATTAATTTTCCATATCTTGTGGCTTTTGGAGGGTGTGAATAAATTTTCTTGCTGTGAGTTATTTAGGTATCAGTAAACCCAACCCAGCAGTGGTGAAGCCATTGAGCAATACAGAAGGCCCATGGTGGAGATGTGGCAGGCAAAGAGCAGTATGACACACCATGAGGTCCTAAGCATCAAGTCAGAACCACCAAGAAGAATTGCAGATGCTTCTTATGGTCATGATAGATCTACTCAGAGAAGTTACCTAAATGCAAAACTTGTGAAAAATGAATTTACTTTCCTTTTCTACATTTGGTTTTGAATTTATACACTTGAAAGAATACAAAATGCCAAAAGACAACAGACTTGTGTCCTTTCAGACCACCAGAAATCAAATAACCCTCCCTTAAATCCTTCAGAAAAATAGCTTGTTGGCATATCAACCAGAAAATTATGCCCTGGGATCTCCCATCACCACACTGCCTTCTTAAAGATGTATCTCAGCAGGGGCTTTGAACAGTTGGTCCAACAACACTCAAAGTCAAGCACAGCTCAGAAGGACTCGTAGCTCATCTCTCACAGCCTCATTTGCCTCATGTTGCCCACATTTCCTGCTTGAACTACAGAGAAGCTCAGTCAGAGAACTACAAAACAGTCTGGTGAGCCAAAAATCAAAGCTGGTTTTGGTCTTGGGTTTCATTCAGCTCATCCTAATGTTTGGGACTCCCATCACACATATTCCCACCAACTGATCCTTGTGGATTCTCAAGATTGGAAGAATGGTGCACAACAAATGGTGCATCCCAACATCTGAATGCTTCCTGAAGGCAAACTCCTACCCATGGTGGTTAGGGCTATTTCCTCCCTCACCTCTGAGTTTCCCTTCCTTTCTCCAGAAACATGTTGGGTTTGGTTTTTAATGTTTACTCCACAAAAACATACATGGAAAAGCTCCATTTTACTCAATGGATTTTTGAATCCAGCTCCAGAAGAACGAGCCTCCTACATGAACAAGTGCAAGGACAGGAGAAGGAGAGAGCTCATTTAAGACTATACAAGGGGAAATTGCTAAAAATTACCTAAACCTTTAGGAACATATTTATATTTTGATTTCACGTAATATTACTTCCTGGTTTCCAGCACATATTCCCTGGGCGGCCCCTATCAAATATCAGGCAGTATTAAATCACTGATCCCTGATCCCCGTAGCTCTCAGAAAAACATCTGTACTAATTTGTTGGTTTTCCTTAACATGAGGGCCAGATGAACTCCTCCAGGGCTCAGCCAAGTGAGATCGCTGACAGATGCAGAATAGAAATGCAAAGATTTTTCCTTTATTAAAAAATAAAGGTTCCACACTCCAAGCCCTCTGAGCTTGTCCTTTGCCAGAGTGATGAAATGACACGCGGCAACCTTGATCCAACACTGTTGTGGATACAAAAACAGGGCTCTTGCCTAATGCTGCTCCACTAGCAAATGATTTCTGACAGCACATCCAAACTGGCATGGGCCAACAAGGTGAGGGGTCTGGCAACTGGATACAGCCCCTTTGTGGTTTGGTTTTTACTAGAGGTCTCCAAAGTGTCTCAAAGGCATTTAGTTATTTTAAGTTCATTGACCTCAGAATGGAGCAGATCTGGCACCCTGCTCACCACCTTCAGAACCTCAACTCCACTGCTGCAGCAGTTCAGCGTGAAGCTGCCTTCTTAACATGGGCAGCTTATGTCAAGCTGAGCCAGCTCTTTGTCCTTGTTGTTTATGACGAGGCAACTCAACCCAAATCACTACCAGAGGCTGCTGCTGGAATAAACCACAAAGCCCCAGAGGGATGAGCCAGCACCATCTTTGGTGGGCAATCACCCACACCTTCCAACTCTTTCTTTTGATACACACACAACAAGTCAAACTCATGCTCAAGGTGTACCAGGTATTATTTTGCAGAAGCAAATAGCCAGGAATCAAGAGGGGCAAGCTGCAGTTTGCTCCTGTCACCTTAGCCATGATGTTTTGCCTCAACAACCTCACCAAAGTGTTCACACAGGCATTTGTTAACCATTATGCAGATGTTCATCTCCACTACTTCAATTTTCAACCACCACAATAAGCACATAACCCTATTTTGCAGATGAAGGTGTGACCCTCTTCTACTTTTGCCCTGGCTTGGGGAAAGCACTGTACTCCAAAACCAGTTGATTCCCATTCAAGTTGAATAACCTTCCCTTGAAATAAAGAGTCATTTTCACAGGACAAGCTCCCTCCTGAGTTCTGAAAAGTCCCAAGGGAACCTGCTGTCTGCACACAAAAACCAGTATGAGCTCTCCCCATCTCATGGGCTTTGTGATGCTTCTGAGCTCTCCCCATCTCATGGGCTTTGTGATGCTTCTGAGCTCTCCCCATCTCATGGGCTTTGTGAGGCTTCTGAGCTCTCCCCATCTCATGGGCTTTGTGAGGCTTCTGAGCTCTCCCCATCTCATGGGCTTTGTGATGCTTCTGAGCTCTCCCCATCTCATGGGCTTTGTGATGCTTCTCTTTCACAGAAGAACTTGTACACTTCATACAGGCTGCAGAGGAATAGGAATATTCATTTAAGTGCTAGTTAGCCACCAGGAAAAGACCTCCTTGCATGGATAACCTCAGGCATGTGTTAACCCCAAAAGACTCACCACAAAACTTGTCAGCACCACGTCCCTCTGCACAGCAACGACTCGCACCCCTTGGCCAATGCTGGTGGTTCACAGTGGGCATCCCCCCCTCTGGGAAATTCTCCCTGGCAATGACCCAGTCAAAATTCAGGGGAAAAAAAACAGAATAAAAAGCACAAAAGCAGCTCCCTCCACCAGGAGCCTGAGGACACATCCCAGCCAGGGGCATTGGTCAGCCCATTGACAGCCTGGATCTGCTTTCAATAAACTTTTATAGCCTGTCAATGCGCTGAATCCTACGCAATAAAATTTGTGTCATAAAAAAAAAGTCTTGCAGTGCCAGTCTTTTTTTTCCTCTTTTTAATTTGAGGACAGCTGGGAGGGACTGATTCAGAGGCCAAGTTTTTAAGATTTTTTTTTTTTGGGGGAAAAAAAACCCAACAAAACTCTAAATTACAATAGGAATTTTCAGAGCCTCCTTCTGGGGAGAGCAGCCATTTTCAAAAGTGACTTCATTTCCAGAGCTGGCTTCCCTCCCAGGATCTGAACAAGCAAGGAAAGAAAAATTCAGAGAGTAGATAGGTTTCAAGTTTGCCTTAATTGGTTTCAAATTTAACAGTTTTTAAACCAGCCTTTAAAGTTCCAGTTGAATTCTAGGTTGGTTCAGTTTATCAAGCTGCAAGTGCTGAACTTCAGCTCACTGACCAGAAATGTTCCTGCACAGCGTTGCCTCCAGTAGACACCTTAATGCATGAAGCTGGCACAGTCAAGGAACCTGAAAACCCTCAGCTGGAAGATCTCTAGATTTAACCCTGCCTGGCTTTTGCATGGACCTTCACAAGGGAACAAGGTCTGAAACCGTTTGGTTTTCATCTCTTCCTTGGGCTGCACGTCTGTGGCAGTTGATAAGGGTGTGTTTAGCCAACTTAAATCCCTTTTAAGTCCCTGCACCTAGTGAAATGGGGAGTAAAGGACATTTAAAAGTGACTCAAGAGACCCCAGCAAAGCACCAACTGGAGACACAAGGACAAAGGGGGTTTTAGGGCAGCTAACAGTCTCTTTATTCCCTACCTTTAAGATGCAGATAACACTGTTTTATTAACCAGCATGTTAGGATGATAAATCTGCTGCTGATGGTAACAGGCTCCATAGTTCTCAGGATATGCAGCCTAATTCCCAGTCCCATCCATGGCTGTTTTAGGGGCAGTTTTCACTCCAGCTGATGGTTGTTTGTAATGCCTGGTTATCAGGCAGAGTTTTCCCAGGGAGGAGTAGAGCTTTGATAAAGCTCCTGCAAAAGCTCTGAGTAAGCAGGAGGAATTTTCCCTGCTCACATTGTTTGGACTGTCAGTCACCCCTAGCTTTGCTGGGAGTTAGACACAAGCCTAGGAGCAGGCTGTAAATACCACGTCCCAGCATGTGTCTAAGGGTGGGGGATTCACACACGTAGGGTGCAAACAGCTGGAGCTACAGACAGCTGTTCTCCACCACAGCACATTGACTGATGGGGTCTCTCGCAGAGATGTCAGCTTTCACTAGTGTTTCAGGAAAGATAAGTCACTAATGACTGCTGTTTAAATGATTCTTGGCAGGAAGAAGCACACAGAGGTCCTTTATGAAGAGTTGCTCTTTATCTGTCAGAATAGGCAGTGCCAGTTAATTTTTTTGGTGGTTATTTCCATGCTATATGTTGTCTCTGGGGTGGGATGCACGTGAGGGAAGAACTGCTTTCCAAATCTTCTAGGCTAGATGTTAATGTCTAAGACATGATGGACTGCCTGCTAGAGTCCCATAGCTGTTATCTCCTAAAATCACCTCTTCAATTTTTAAGCACTTTCTTTCTGGTAGAAGGTGAGGGATTGACAGCAATCAGTTTGAACAGACACAGGAGGGGTCAAGACACAGAGGGACCAGCTCAGACTGCCAACACTGCCTGGGGATCCAGCCCAGAAAGGTGATTTATACTGATGGCTGGCTTCTGCTCAAACTAGTTTCCCACAGCATCCCAAGCAGCAGCTCCTTGGAGAGCTCAGCCAGCAATCTAGCTGGACAGAAAGCAAATTAAATAACATAATTAATGCCTGTTGTCCAGGTGGCATCACAAGAAGAAAAAGCAAAGACAACATGCCATATCCTCATGACAGAGATCCTACTCCAAACTTGCCTGACTTCACAAGTCACTCATTCCTGCTTTCCTATTGACCCTGTATCTCTCTTACCTCTTTAGACTTCAGCCTTCACAAGCTTTTGCAGGGCAGCAAACCCAACTGCATGCTCCTTGATCCAAAATAAGCATACAGAAGATAGCATTTACCAGATCTCTCCATAAGGAGCAGGAAAGGTTCCTATCAGGCCAGTGGCATAGTTGCAGTGAAAGGGCAGTGTAGAACTGCAATGGGGAGAGCAGGTTCTGGAGAATCTGGGTCTAATCCCCTCCTTTGTGACCTCAGAAAGGTCAAGCTGTTCCTCCTCAGCCTCCCCATCTGCACAGAAACGGATAGCCAGACTGCTCTATCAAGTGGTGAGAATTAACTAGTGCCTGTAAAGCACGTTGAGAGCCTCAGATGACAGGTACTATATAACTGCAAACTCTATTAGATCATTCCACCATCCCCTTGGCCAACAATCTGCCTGTGTGGAAAAGATCCAGACACCAAACACATTATTAAGTGGAGATGTCTGACAGTAGTTCAGCTACGTAGAGATGTTAAATAGTAATAATAATGAAACAATACTCAGCATTTCAGGACACTGTACATCTTCAAAGCACTTCACCAAAACATTAACTGATTATACCCAAAATAAATGGCTCACAGCTGTTCAGAGATCCATGAGGTATTCAGGAGAAATGGATGGAACATCATCCATCCTGGATCATACAAGGGATGCACGTGCTCTAGCGTAATCAAGAGCTCAAAGGAAATAACTTGCAGGGAGTTCAGCTTTTAGTGCTCTCCTGTACACCTCAAAGCACAGTTTGGTTTCTTGTTAGAAGAAGAAGCAGAGGCCTGAGCTCCCTCCTCTTGACTGCAAAAGAAAGTTGTGACAGAGCCAAAGCCTCATTCAAAGTTCAATGTCATACTGTTAAAACTCCTATTTCAACTTAATCTTAGCAGAAATAGCTGCATGCCAGACAGCTTGAGGCATCTATTGTGTTTACAGCCACAACCAAGAGAAGACAGGCCTGCCCCTCTTGTAGTCAACACCATGAGCTCATCCAACAACCCCTTTTGCACTCACCTGTCTAAATTTAAGCACCCACCTCACAACTGTAATTCCACAGTAGAAGAATTTAGAAGAACTACAACTACCTCCCCCCAAGCAGTTCACATCCATGGCTTCTCAAAGCACCACATCCCTTTCCTCTGCCTGCCTCTCTTATCTCCAAAGCAAGGAGCTGGGGAAAGTTTCAGGTGCAAAGCAAAAAGCTTGTTCCTGTAAGTGCCTGGTAGCACACATGCATTCAGAAGATCACCAGGGCATCTAAATAAACCCAAGAGAAGGATTTATTTTCACACACAATTACTGGCTAGCTTTCTAACCCTGGAGCTAGTTCCTGGCCTGTTCCTTGCCAGAGCACAGCATCTGCCTAGGCAGATGCCTGGAAAGACACGACCTGGGACCTGGCATCTGCAATAACCATTAAGGTATAAAAGGTTGTTTGTTCACAGAGCTGCAGGCTCGCTCCTTTCCAGCCCAGGGTTTGCCACTGACCCACTTTGTGTTTTTGCCTACATTCCCTTCATGTCCCAAAGGGCAGAGCTCAGAAGAAAACAAGCCCTGAGAAGCCCCCAAACAACCACCAATTTAACACCACTTTACCACAGCATTAGGCTTTGCCTGTGTAGTCCAAAAGCAAGGCAGGTCACTTGGTGCACCAGGAACTCCTGATCTCTCCTAATCTCACAGCAGGAATGCAGCACATCAGGGCAGATGTGCTGAAACACAGCAGAAGAGAAAGGGTGGAGCATGCCCCAGGTCCAAGGTGGAGCACACACAGAACATCATCCTTGATAAAACCTGCAGCAACCAGCACAAATCAGAAGTGACACGTCCAGCAGAGCTTCGTTTTGCAGGGGGATGAGGTTAGGACAGGACAGAAGAGCAGTGTCACCATGGGAAGAGCAGTGTCACCATGGGAAGAGCAGTGTCACCATGGGAAGAGCAGTGTCACCATGGGAAGAGCAGTGTCACCATGGGAAGAGCAGTGTCACCATGGGAAGAGCAGTGTCACCATGGGAAGAGCAGTGTCACCATGGGAAGAGCAGTGTCACCATGGGAAGAGCAGTGTCACCATGGGAAGAGCAGTGTCACCATGGGAAGAGCAGTGTCACCATGGGAAGAGCAGTGTCACCATGGGAAGAGCAGTGTCACCATGGGAAGAGCAGTGTCACCATGGGAAGAGCAGTGTCACCATGGGAAGAGCAGGCAAGACACAGGTCAGGATTAACACACACCTGCCAGCACCACGTAGGTCCAAGCTAGGAGCTTTTCAGGTGCCAATGGCCAAGATGAAGGCAGAGGAGCCAACCTTGTGTCTGCACAGATTGCAGCACACTGCAATAAGCTTGTATCATCAAGCAGGGAGCAAGGCTTGCTAGGAAAGGGGAGCAGCAGAGCTGAGATACATTGGCAGAGCCCACATCTAGGAAAAAAAAGAAAGAAAAGCAGCCCCTCATTTTCTGGAGTATTAAAGCTCACACAGTCTCACAGGAGTTTTGGTTTCAGCCTTTTCTGCTCTTTGCACACCATGTACTGGAGATCATCCTGCCACACATCATCAACCTTTCCAAAGAATCCCAAGGTAACTGCATTTCAAGTGAAACCTCCAGTACCCTCCAGGAAAACCAACATGCCCTTGGTAATGGAGACAGCAACCTATTTAAAGATGAGCTATTTAAAAGCAGGAGCCTGTGGTATTTTGCCAAACTCTTTGCACTTGAAGAGAACACCATAACACATTTCTCTGGTTTGCCCCCAGTTCACAGCACACTGACTCAGAAGTGGTGGTCCAGCAGGTTTTTTGCAGGGCAGGGAGTTTGCAAGTCACATTTTAGTGGGGGGTCACTATGTCTATCAAGTGTTTTAGGCTCTACAGGACACGAATCACACCCTTACACTGTGCTACAACTTAAAATAATCTATATAGAGCCAGTTAACTGTTTAAACACACACCCCACACACCACATCAGCTTGAGATATATGCTCTAGGATGCAACTATGGAATAAGAGCTAAAAAACCAGGAGAAAACATCCTCATGATATCACACAGCACATCAGCTTGAGATATTAGGTATGGTCTGATACCAAGGGACAGTGCTGCACTGGACAGAAGGATGCTGCAAGAAGCACTGTGGTGGATGTTGGTCAAAAGAAACATCTTTAGATGCAGCTCTGTCATTTGGGATCTGAAGCATAAAGCAGGTTGCATTGCTGAAGTCTGAAAGGACAACTTAATATCTGTGTGGGGCATCAGAATGGAAAGAGCCAAGACATGCTGCAAACCAGCCCTGGAGCACATTGGCAGAGCTACATGTGAGTTCCCAGGGCAGATGTGAGCCATGCCCAGAGCCAAGTGCTGCAGCAATGGGTCACACAGGCTGATTTGAGATGCTACTCGTGGCTTCTTAGGGTCTTGTGTCACCCTAAATGCTGCAGGAGGGTCTGTGTGGGAGGAGAAGTATGGTAGGGCAAAGCAAACCCAGCACCTGCTCAGGCTGTGCCTGGATCCAGTCAACACTGTCAGCTTCTCACTTAGTAAAAAAAAATCCAACACAAATAAGAGTTTCTCCCATCCAAGCCTCTCTCTCTCTCCTTCCCCCTCTGAGCTCATTCATGGCTCCAGCTCCAGGACAGCTGTTGGGTTGCCAAGTCTCCCCAGCTCACTGAAGCACAGAGCAACACGATCAGGGATGATAGCTGAGCCAGCTGTTAGAAATCACTGCAGGGCTCAAAACAACTACAGAAAAAAAAAATCAAGCTAGGAGGAAAAACAATAAACCAGCAGAAAGCTCCTCACACCTTTTCCTCTGCCTGGACATTGTGGTCTCATTGTTACCACCATCCTTAAATCACCAAGTGAGCCCTGGCCAAAATGACACCTCATTAAGAGTAGTTAAAAAATACACTGGGTGGGGATTAAGGAGCCCAGGGAACCAGGGACCAGGCAGTGGATTTTTTCACACCTAGGTGATTGTTTTGAATGCAGCTCAGGTCAATAGAAGTGACCCTTGATCCTGACTGGGACCATGCCAACAAACTCCAGTGTGAAGTCCCTCCTCCAGGCATCAGCAGAGCAACACTGAAGTTCACAGTACTGGGGAAAAGTGAATTGTGTTCCTGCTGGTACAGGAGGGCTCATACACATTTCTATAGAGGTTCTGCTTCTAAAGGTTGCCCAATTCAGCAACCTGCAAGCTTAGCTCAAAGCCAGAATCCCCTCTCTATCAAAGAAGCCCTTTCTAACACCAGGGAGTTACCATCTCCTGCAACAAAATCCACAGAACTCATCTGAAAACACCATTTTGTTTAGATTAGAGCACATTAAAGCAGTCAACAATGCCCTTGTCTGTTGATGGGAAGCATGTTGTCTTCCCATGGTGACTTGCACAGTGGGCTACCAAATGTCCTCAATTGACACTAAACATCAGGAAACAGACACTGAGAGGATGGAGAAGAGCAGGCTGTCTGCTCCCTGAATATGTTAGGCCCAAGAACAGCACAAGCTCAATAGCTCAGCAAGGAAGATGGGATTTTGAGATGCAAATACCTACAGGACCCCCCCTGAGAGCAGCTGGGCCACAGCCAAGAGTTTAGGTGACTCTGGGGTGGGAAAGGGGCCAGGCTAACACATCACTCCATCTGTACCACCATCACCAGTCCCACAGGTGAAGAGATATCTCCTGAGCATCAAGTCTCTTAAAACACATCTCCACACCTCCTTCCTGCTGTGCTAGCTCCAGAGAAGCAGCAGAGCCCCAATCTGTCAGCTCTATTTAGCTTTGCTGCAGGCACATCTGATGAAGCAAGGCCAGAGGCTCTGCTCCCCATTACAAAGCTGGAAATAAGGTTGCAAGAAAAAAGCCAAGGTTGTGCCTGTCATCAAGATGCCCCTCCTGAGCTGTTTCCACCCTCACCTTTGCATGCACAGTGTTTCTCCAGCTCTGAACCCTCCTCATCTTGACTCCCCTCTTCAGGGCAGCGCATTAACCCTGGTGTGTGGCCATCTAAAACATTCCTGGCTCCGAGTTAAGCACCATGTTTCATGGAGGAGTGGAAGGGGTCTGCACCTCCACTGCTCAAGAAACTCTTGGCTCTTCAGAAGGAACAATCACTGCACACACATTTCAGCAAACCCATGGGCTCCCACATCCTCTCAGCACATTAAGAAAGAGCTGACTAGTTAGTTATTGGAGAGTCTGGTCCAGAGGAACTCCTCCCTTCCTGTCCTCTGCCTTCCAGAAAGCTGGTCTCTCCCTTTGAATAAGTCTCTCACCTACAGCAAAGGCTTTGGCTAGAGAGCCTAAGGGTTTGTCATTTTTGGTGACAACAGGAACCACTACAACCACTCTTCTGCAATTACTTTTCTTCACCAAGCCTCCAGCAGAAGCATCCTGACAACTTGTGACCCTTATTTCAGCCCCAGCTCCCTGCACCACTTCTTCCCATGCTACAAGCTCACTCCCACTGTCTCCAGGTGCTGAACACAAGAATGTTTCTGCCTAAACACTACTCCTGGGCAACTGGCTTCTTTCTCTTCCATTCCTTTATCCTCTGAGGCTTTGCTGCATGCACAGAAGACAGATGTACAGGCTGCTGCAGCCCAGGGTGCCCTGTGGGACAGTAATAGCAGGATGAGGTAAGGCAGAAGGAAGTGGGTGCTCCAGGCTGAAGGGAAGGACAGCTGTGGCTGTTCCCAGGATCTGGAGCAAGTTAATTGATAAATACCAGAGTTGGACCTAAAGGAAAGCTGGGCATTCACAGCCAGGAAAGCCCAACTGCTTTGGAAGGAGCCCTGGCCTTTGTTGCACAATCTCTACACGAGGCACTCACTGTACTCAGAGAGCAAGAAGCAAACTAGGGATAAGCAAATGCACACTCAGTCTTACACAGCCCAAAACACAGCTCAGCAAAGGCCTCCAGCTTCCCACTTCCCAAAAAACACAGCCTCCAAAAGCCAACACTGCAGCTTATCCCATGCAGCTGCCCCTAGAGAACTCAGTGGAAGAAGCAGCAACATTTCAGCCTCTCTCAAGGCTCAGAGAAGTCACAGGAACACACACACCACCCAGTACAACCAGTTTCTGTAACTCTCAGTGCTTAACAGCCTTTGGAACATCAAGGGAGAGCCAGCAACAACAAGGACCTCAAGCATTCTTTCAAAAGCAACATTAAATATACCACCAACTGCTAGGTGAATAAAAACTGCACACCCTTTAGTTTGAAGCTTCACAACAATCAGCAACACAACCTTGTGCTTCTTTGGACACTTCAAATTAAAAGAAAACTCCACTTGGTTCCAACCACTCAATAAATTCACCCAAATCCTACCTTATCATGCAAGCAGCAACTCAGATCCAGCCAGGACTTTCTCTGCTGTACCAAGCTGCTCAGGACTCTCTGTTATAAAAAGGACCTGGAAATAAGAAAAAAATAAAGCTATAAGTCTTCAGAAAAATCAGGGTATAACACACTTACATCCTCCTCACTACTCCTCAAGTCTTTAATCTCTTATGTCCCTACAAGTTCCTTACACAGAGAGGATATCAAACATGCCAGGAAAGCTGCTTCTCTCATCCCTTCCTTGAAAAACTCAACCTCCCCTGAGCCTGATTTATATAAACTCTGTGCCCTCACACCCCTGCGAGGACACAGGTTAATTGGAGTCACAAGGTTGACCTTCTCTTCTGCAGGTGGGACAGTTTACTTTGTTAGCCATCCTCCTCCTCCTCCTCGTTCCCCAAACAGGCACAGGTGGCCCAGGGAACTGCCTTTTAGGTGCACTTTAAAGCCTCTGTGGCTGACTGATACTGGAAGGCTTGTGAAGCCCTGGATTTTTCCAGTTTAAAAAAGCTTCATAATGCTTAGAGAAAGCACAGGGAATTACTGTGCAAGAGATCTTATCTGAGTCACAGTCATGCACCTGGAAACCCACGCTTCAAACACCTGTACAACACATATCCATTAAGCTTCTCTTGTATGTGCCAACATAGCCTCAAAATTCCACATTAATTTCAAACAAAAATCACTGATGTGCACTTCCAGGCACAGCAGCAGGATATAAACAAAGCCTGTGTGTATGTGCACACACAAATGTACACACACACAGATAATTTGTGTGCAAATTATCTGTCTTCCTTTTGTATTTGGCTTGGCTGCACAGCCTGCTCCCCGTGGGCTCGGCCAGTAGATATCCAGGCTGAGATAAACACCAGACAGCTGCTGGGAGCCAGAGAGATTTTGGTGATTAACAGCTGTGTGGGGCTATATAACTGAGACCCCCCTGACCCCTGTGATCCCTCTAGAACAGGCTGTTTCATTTCAGATTTCTGTTTGTCAGGCTGGAAGAGATCAGAAGAGATGCTCTGCAAAATGTACAGGTGGGAAACCTGGTGAGGAGAAGCTGTTGCCTCAGATCCCATCTGCCTGTGTCGGCTTTGCCCAGCTCCTCTCGTGCAGCACTTGCAGCCACAACCACAAAAACTAGACTGCTTTTTTTCAAGGCTTTTGGAATCCATGAGGGAATAGCAAAAAGCTTACAGTGTAGGCTGTTCTCATGGTATTTATGGTTTAATGTAACTGAATACTTCAGAAGAAGGTCTGGCAAGTGCTTCACTTGGGGCTCTTTGCACATGGGCTCTTCTCTTCTAGTCCAGGCATGCAGCAAGTGACCACCTTGTCCTGGAAGAGGAGAAGCTGGGAAAATGAGACAGACCTGGGCTTTGGAATAAGAATGGGGCTGATACATGGGGAAGACAAAATAAATTATTATAATATTATGATTATTATCCCTTCATACCAAGAGGGAACAGGATGCCTAATGACTGTAGCTGATCATTTCCAAAGAGGACAAGGAAATTCCCAGTCTGACTTTCCCAGTTAGAACTGGGAACTGTAGCTGGAGCAGGACTGCTGAATGGAAATCCAGCATCCAGTCTAGGATGCCTTACACACAACTGCAGAGCCAAAGATGTTTTGATGGAGGAAAGGGGTGAAAAGTGGGAAGTTGCTCACAATGTGACTATAAAAACAAAGTCTGGGGATTACTTAATAATGTGTGGTCTGAGAAAACAAACACATCTCCCCATAAAGACCTGAGTTCAAATAAACTGGTGCTGTTGTCATTAAACCCCACCATCTGCATGTCTATTTTCCACTGGGTCTAGTGTGAAATTTAAAGGGACCACTGTGTGGAGAAATAGTTCCCCCGTCATCATCCTTTGAGGCACTTCAAAATCCAGATGTGGCTGAAAGACACCGTGACTTGGACTCATCCCTGCTGAACATTTGTATTGTGACTAAACATATAGAGCTGCAAGTCCTGAAGCTTTTCTGCAGGAAGCCTAAGTTGAAGGCAACACCTTCTTATCTTCAGAGTGATGAAGCCCACAGAACCTAAAAGCCAGCAAGTGTAGGTGTGTGGAGATAGCTGGTTGTGCCCCAGGCCATGGAGCTCTCCTCCTCCTTTCCCTCTCCACTCCCAGATCCCTCCCTGCAGTGCAATAGGTAAAGCACAGACCTGAGAAACTCAGTCTAGTACTAAAGCCCTCTGAGCTCAGTTGTGGAGTGGAGACCTCCCTGGCTCTGCTCAGGTCACCCTTTCATGCCTGATTGCAGCTCATCAAGGCCCAAAGTCTAATAATGAAACAACTGAGGCCGAGAGCTCTCTCTGACAGCTTAACTGATGGTTGTAATTAGGGACTAACCCACACAGCTTTTCATTAGCACAAGACTTATGATGACTGTTGTGGAGGGACTGTGCTTGAGGTCCAGGAAAAAGGCATCAAGGCCTCCAGCCTTTGGGGAAAAGGGGAGCAGAGAGGTTTGGTGCAAAGAGGGAGCTCTCTGTGCTCTTATGGATTCATAAGTGTGTGCTCTCAGTGCAGATTAAAGTTCCATTTACATGGAGTTTGCATTTTGGGTACATCCAAGCACATTTTTATTTCCCTGCACGTGGCATATTCATCATTACTGAAACTTCTGCAGCACCCTGGTTATTCCCCAGATGTTGGTGACTTCAGGCAGTCTCTTGAGCCTCTGCTTCTTTCTCTCCAGACAAACTATGTAGCCCTAAAAGAGCGTGACCATCTCTTTCCTCAGTCCATGGGTCGCTGGTTTTGGCTAGGATTCACTTACCAGCCTCCTCTGAGTGCTGGCTGAGATCTCCTGCTGCAGTTGTGGTGATTCTGGGTAGCTGGGGTGTCTCTATCACTTCCTCTGTTTTGCTTCCTGAAAAAATTTTAAAATATTTTCTTAAATACCAAAAGCCTGACCATACTCAGCAATACACTCACATTCTAGATGCCAGGTAGAACAGAGTCCTCTAGGGTCATTATTTTCTTGCTCCCTTCTCTCTTTCCAAGCAGAACCTGCTTCTCTCTCCTACACTGCAAACAAGATTTAGGTTTTTCTCAGTTGGATTCTGCAGCTCCAAGTTTTCTTACTCCTGGGCAATGTCTGCTCTTCTCATAGCTGTTTTATAGAAGAACTTGTGATTGTAAATGGCAAAGTGAAGGAAAAGGAAGTAAACTGGTTATTGTGCCAGAATCACGCCTGGCACTCCTCCCATTTCTATTTTCTCGTACATTATAAAGCTGGAATAAATCAAAGTAAGCAGTACACCTGTAAAATGATGAAAGGGGAGCAGAATCAGCACTCTTGTCCCTTGCACTGGTATAAAAAGGTGTGGTCCCATGCAGGCAAGAGTTATCCTGAATTACAAGTGGTGGGGAAGGAGAATAGACTCAGAGTGTTTATTAGCAGTCATAACCTTAATCAAATAACACTCAAGGATATGTAAAGAAATCTGTTCCACTGCAGCCTCCCAAGCCAAATAAAGGAGTAAATGGGACTTCTATCAAAAATCCCTTTTAAAACTCATACATGTTGGGTCCTAAAAAAAATAATTAAAAAAGCCCCATTTCTTGGGGAAGAGCCAGAGCTCCAGAGGAGCCGCCCTAGCTCAAACCAGTGGCCCATCACGCCAAGCATTCAGCCTCCTGCTGTAACCAGCCCCAATGCACTGGAGAAAGGTGATGCCCCAGGATGAACCTGGCTGCTTGGGTTGTCCATCTGTAGATGGACAGAGAGGATGCTCTCCCCACAGCATCATCAGCCCTACAGGCATCCCCCAGCTCAGAGATCTCCATCTACCCATTGCACTTTGCATAGCAGGAGCCTCATTTGCTCTCTCTCCCCATCTATGGGACTGCTTTAGTCAAGGTTTACGTGTGATGTAGAATTACATGGGGGGGAAAAAAAAAGAAAAGAAAAAAGAAAAGAAACAGACTCTGTGTAATAGAGGTGCATGTAAATAATCACTGGCCTAATCCCCTTTGACAATGAAAGATATCCAACCAGAAAATGTTCACGTCTGTAACTCAACCTGAAATTTAAGTACAAGGAAGTCGTGTCAAAAGGGGACTTGGGTTCCCATAAAAGCCTTCTCTACTTCAGACCCTGGGCCCCCGAGCCAAAAAAACAGAGCAAACTTCCAGACATAACATCTGAGAAGTGCAGGCCTCACAAAGGGACTTGCTAACCTCTGCCTGAGAGACAACCACCACGAAAACAAGCAGAGCAAAGGGAGCTTTCAAGCCCAGATGAAGTACCTGCCACGAAAGAGAGGCACGCTTTCCATCAGAGATCCAGCAGGCTGGGGTACATTATCCCATGAGGGCTTGGTGAAAACCCTCTCAGGGGAATCATTTGAAACCAGACTGGACAAAGCCCAGGAGAAGATTCGTGGCTGGAGTCTGTTCTCCTCTGCTCTTGTTCAACAACCCTGAAGCTGATGCATGACAGAAGAATCTAGCTCGGTGTAGGAAGAGAAGCCCCTGGGCACAGAGCGGTGGATTAAATAACCTAATTGTGGTTTCCAGTCTCTTGCTCGACTACTTCTACCCCACTAAGGGTGTGCAGTGTGTGAGGTCCACCAGCATTGCATGGGCAGGACTGAAAATCTTCCTGGAAGGAGCATGCATCAGCTGGGGAGTGGAAGGTGCCTCCAGTGGAGCAGGTACTCATCTCTGTGTGAGGATGCCTGGTGTTAATGCCTCCTTTGCAGTCAATGATGAAGAGAAGGGATAAGAAACAATTTTTGGGTTACTTCTAAAAGTAGAGAGCCAGGTCAGGACCTGACTTCTGTTTTTTCATGAAGGAAGAGAACCCCTAGAAACTCCATCCCTGGAAACATTCAAGGTCAGGCTGGACAGAGCTCTGAGCAACCTGATCTGGTTGAAGATGTCCCTGCTCACTGCAGGGGGGGTTGGACTAGATGACCTTGAAAGGTTGCTTCCAAACCAAACCATTCTGTGATTCTATGGCATAATCTTTTCCAGGGCTGTCAGCTAATCTGCTGTACTCTCTGCCTCCACCAACCTTGCCTTGCTTGCCTACACCTCTGCAGCTCCTCATGGACTGCTAGAGCACCACGCTGCCAGAAACCCAGATCATCTTCTTCCAGACATGGGCACCTGCCAAGAGTGGGTCACAGTCACCCTGGCAGCAACGTCTCATGGTCCATCAGAAAGAGCTTTTGCTGGTGTGAGAACCTGTTATTACTTTAGAGGAATCCTGAACTGAAAAAAAGAAGAGCTGTCTCCATAGCACACAGAAGTTTCCTCCAGCCTGGTTAAACCACAGGACTAGGGACTGCCTGGGGATATGTGAACACCATAACTCAACAATCAGATCTGTTGGAGAGCAGGTAACTTGCTCATCATGGTTTCTCCCATTATCTCAAATTCTATGGACCCTCTTTAGCTCAAGACCCTACCAAAAGCAGGGTGAACCTCAGGAGCTTCAGCCTCCACACCCCTAAGAGGTCCTGTCTGTGCTGCCTCTGCTCTGTAACGCTTGCACGCTGCACCCTCTGCCTGCACAGAAAGCAGCAACACCCTGATGGAAGAGAAATATGGAAAGGAAAGTGTTGGGAGAATGAACAGGAGGCTGCAGGGAGCAAAGCTGCCTGGACACCTTCCTGTGTGATCTCATCCAGGTGTTCCTGCTCCAGCAGGGGGATTGGACTGGATGAGCTTTTGAGGTCCCTTCCAATCCCTGACACTCTGTGATTCTGTGATTGCAGGACTCGACGCTTTCCCCTCTTGCCATGAGTGGTGCTGGCTGCATTTCATCTTGCTTTACCCAGAGCCTGCAGACACAAGACTCCACTGGTATGAAATTCCCGCGGTGTGTGACAGTTATCCCGGCCCTGCTACCCCGGGGAGTTTCCCTTTGCTGGGTGGGAATGTTCCGAGGAGCTGGTTTCTCATCGGAAAATGCCGATACACTGAAATCAAAGCTCTTTGTGGGAACCTTCCAGTTCCAGGGAAGCTTTCATGGGAAAATTGGCTTCAGACCCCAAGCTGGAGCTTTCTGCCTGAGAAGTGTAAGCAAGGGCACTCTGCATCCAACCACCCCATCACCTGGCAGAGCCGGTGTCCCTCAGGGATGAGGACACCAACACCCCTCTCTCTGTATCTTCTTCTTCCCATCTCCCCACCCTTCAGACCTCTCACCATGAGGGTCATGTCACTGCAGATTTATTTTAGCCCTTAAAAATGCTGTAACCCTCACAGGGACACAGACCCTTCAGCCCTTTGGGCAGGACATTATCTCAGACCATGAGGAAGGGCAGATCTGGACTTGAAGTCATGCTTGGTGGCACGTGCCTCTTCTAGATCACTTGTCCACCAGCTTTTCCTGAGAAAAACCAGGCAGAGCCTTGGGTTAACCCTGAAGCAGGGCTGGAAATGGGCTCAAATTTGGGAGAAGCTCCCATCTGGGAGCTGGGGTCTGTCCTGCACATATAGCTCTAACTTCTGGGGCGGCGTGGTGGGGTTCACCAGTGTCTCCCTGGTTCACCACGGTGGCTTTCCCTTGTCCCAAGCAGGCTCTGCGATGCCTGAGACAACAGCACCATCTTGTGCTTCAGCTTGACTTGGGGAAAAAAAATTAATGGACAGCCCTGAAGCTCCCTCTCGTGGTTCTTGCAATGAGCAGGTGACACCAGCCAGGAGCAGATAGATATTTCTCCTCAAAACCATTGATGTGCAAGGTTGAGAGTAGGTGTGAGGACAAACCAGACCTTTTGCCAGCTTGCCAGCTTCTCAAACCAAAGCATTTTGGAGAAACCACTGCTGAGGATGGCAGGACAGTGGCATGTCTGTGCCCTGTCTGCCCACAACTCCATCCATAGCAGCTGGGGTCCATGTGAGGACATTGTGCAGACAAAGGTTTATCCTCTGGGCAGGCAAGTCTGGATTTGATAGCTCAGACCTGCTGCTGCAAAGCATGGCACATTATTTCAGGAGCTAACAGGTTTCACTCAATTTGCTCCCAAAAAAAAAAACATCTGAAGGGTTTGTGGCTCTTCAAGAGCTGCTCAAAGCCAAGGGAGGTGTCTCCATCTGTGACCTGCTGCCACAGTGCTGGGGCCTGTGAGCACTAACAGGCAGTTTAACTTCACCTGCCAACATCTGGGGCAGTTGAGGGTTGCTTCAGGAGGATGCTCACCACAAACACGCTGTCTCAATGTTGGCAGTGGCTTCAAAGCTTTCAACACCTGTGGTTTCAAAGTTGGCACTTTCCACCCATTTGGTGCAGAAGATTTGCTCCTATGAGGTTGTCCCTATTCTTTCCCAAGAGATTTATTTCCCTATTACAATTATTTTCTAATTTCACACCATGATGAAATCCAGTTCTTCAGAAGTTTTCCCCCAGAATGATCCAGAGGGCTGACAGATTGCAAAACCATTTAGTGCTGTCTTATCTGCTGGTGCTTGTGCCGTGCTCCAGGCTAAATACAGCTGCTGCCAAGCAGAAAAGATGAACTTTTTCTTAAGGACAATATGATCTACAGACCCAGCATAAGGAGCTTTTTAAAGGGTATTAGTAGCTTTAGAAGTAGCTTTAGCTCCATCTTTGTCACCTGAGAAAGGTAATGACCTGTTCTCTCATGCTAATCTTCTATCTGGATGTTTCAGGGTACCTCATCTGCATTCTGTCTCACCCACATCATTTTCCTCTCAAGCCACAATAAAAAATGTGCAGTTTTCAGCCCCATTCCCCTCCTTCCCTCTGTGCAATCTCACTTTTTCATTCCTAGCTGCTGCACTGCACAACCATCCTCAGCCCTTCCGTGTCCTCCATCTCCCACAAGCACGGGGCCCTTGCCTTCTCTCTCCAGCTTGATGGAGATCCTTTGCCAAGGCTGCCAGTCAGGATCTCACCAGGCTTGCCTAGTGTGAGCTGTGGGTTAAGCCTGATTTCCCGTGTCCCTCACCATGCACGTTGAACTTCCCAGGGAATACTGTGCCTGACAGCGTGCCAGCCTTGTTGTTCGCTATCGATGAGATAATGTCTCTTAAATCTGGATCCCTGACACGAGGGTGTTCAACTCCCTTTTGCCTGTGGCTGCATTCCAATTTCAGGACAGAAATGACCAGGAGAAATATGAGAGGTTAGTGACATTCTTGGCTTGGAAATCATCAGCCTGTCGTGGAAAGGAATGTGATCAAAAAGAGACATCGCTGGTGTTTACTTGTAAGCCCTTTGCTGTGTGATGCACTTTAACACACGCTGTTCTAATGCAGCTTTTGGGCTTCAGGTGATCCTTGTTGGGTGGGGTGGGACAGGTTATTTTTGTTGGCAGAATGTCTTGGGTCAAGAAGAGCCTTTAAAAAGGATGGCAGGGCCCTTGTGCCTATTTATACCCCAGATGCTGGTTTTTCTCAAGAGCAAAGAGATGGACAGACCCTGCAAGCAGGTGGTGGCAGGAATGTCACCAAATGCCATGCCTCACAGGACAGGGGCATTTTCAGATGGTCCATAGGGGCTGCTTTGGAGATGCACATGAATGTGGGATAAAGCTCTCAAACTGTACAAGGATGTGTTTGTGCTGAAGTGGGTTGAAAATGACAGCCAGAAGCTAGTTTATTAGAATTGGTTTGCAGGGACAAAAGCTTAATACAGCTTGATGGAGTGTATAGAGCCCAGAGCAGACTTGGTTCAATAAAAGCACATTGCCTTTTGAGACAGTGATGAAGTACAGTGCTGGGAAAGCTCTTTACCAGTCAGTCACGCTGAGAAAGCTCCACTCGTTTCATCTTCATCACTTTGTCACAAAAGGAACAACAAGGAGCAATCTCCATCCTCTCAGAGTTATTCATTTGTTCCAACAGCTCTTTTTCTAGAGGAGCAACTTCCTCTCCCAAGGCCATGTCCAGAGGCGCAGGGGAGGTAATCTGGGTGAGAACTAAAGCACGCTGGCAGTGTGCTGGTGGTTGCAGCACGTGCATGCTGGAGATGAGGGAGGAATCCAAGAATTTTTATTAGCCTAATCAGACCAAAATGTTGTCAAAATCCCTACTGGTACAGGAGCATGCTCCTGTCTTACAAACAAATTCCTCCAGTGGCCCTGACTGCACGGGTGGCAGATAGCATCAGAGCATCTGTCGAGAAGAGGAGATTACAGAGTGCCTCAGTTCTCCCCACGGCTGCAAACACGAGCAAACTAGAGAATATGTTGCAGACAGACCATCCAGCAGCATTTTTTTTACAAGAAACAAGTCACAGGCTCTTATCAGCCATCAGATGGAGGACACTAGCTGTCAGCAGGGGGAAAGCTCAGCTGGGTTAGCTGCATCAGGAGCAGGGCATCCTGCATCATGTGCCAGCTAGACACAGAAAGGATGAGCCACCAACCTGACATCCTGATTTTAAGTGATACAAGCTTAGCTCACACAGGCTTTTTCTCACCATTTTATATTGTGATAGCTCCTGAGGCACCTAGAAATGGCATCACTCCTCTGGGGGACACGGTTCACAGCTGCCCTCACGGTGCTGTGCACGTCACTGCCTTGCAGCAATGCAGTGAAGCTATTAAATATCAAGTACTTCCCATGAAGTTGACATTTCTAATCCCCACACTGCCTTCTCTTTTCACACATTAGTGGCTGGGGCCTTTCCTCACTGCGAGGGGTTCCCCCTGCCCTCGTTTCTCCAGCCTTATTGCTCCCTGAGAGCAGCTGAGAATTAAAAGATATAATAAAGGGCCCTTGAACCAGAGGGGGAGCGTCTGGTGAGGGCAGGGGTGGGGGGGGGGGGGGGGGGAGAAAAAAAAGCAAGTCCCTTGTTTGAGTCCAGGATTCATCTGCTTCTCCCTGTGGAGATAAAGAGGCCCTTTCACCCCAGCAACCAGAAGGTTGAAGCTGGATATGTGCTTACCAGCGTGGCCGTGGCTGGGAGCTGCCAGCCTGGGGTCTGACAGCGGTGACATTTCTACCTCAGATTAGCTGGTACGGTGCGAAAACGCATTAGAGTTGCTGGGGAGACTGCCCCTTCATCAGGTTGCACGCTTGGGAGGGAGCTGCTGTAGCTATGAAACCAGATCATGGTGTGGCTTCAACTCCTTTCTGCAGATTAAGGTTAATAAGAGGCTCCCCAGCCCGCCGTGCCCACCGCGCTCTCTCAGCAGAGAGCAGACCGGACGGAGGTGGGAGCCCAGCGCCTCCAATATCCCCACCGGCGAGCGCGCTGTGCCCCAGCTTTTGTTCTCTGCTTCTGCCCAGTGATTTTCATTACAAATATCCTCTTATCATGCACACATGGAGGGGGGGAGACTGGGCCCACACAAAGAGAAAGAAAAGGCTGCTTGCTGGAAAAACCAGTAATTACAGGGCTTGGGTTTTCCTCACAGAGATTCGACATGGCAGCGTTTCACACGTACGGCCCCTCCGGGGGCAAGCTCCTGTTTCGATTTCATTATCAGCAAGCTGAGCTGCCAGGGGAACTTTTGCCCTGAAATGAGTTCCCAAAAGGGGACAGTTGCACTTCTTTTATTATTTGCTTTGAAAGCAATTTTGCTGCTGCCCCCAGAAGCCTCTGTATTGGCTCGGGTGCGTGATGGGAGAGCACAAATACCATGAGTTAGCTTGTCATGGCAGCGCTGGTGCGGCCAGTAATTGTGGGAAATCATCTTAGTTGTGGTCACTGCCTATGTGAGAAAAATCTGGAGGCATTGAATCAACCCTTCAGACATCTAACTCCACACATGACTTGTGAAGGCTCTCAAGGTGCTTACAAAGATAAGAAAATTCTCTGCTTGTCCTTTTACGAGGGAGGTAAAACATCACTCACGTATAAATGGATAAAAGTAAAGCCTTGCAGGACCAAAACTTGACCTTTTGTACTCACTTGCCACAGGTATTACGTGATTTTTCTTTAGTTTAAGCTGAATGGGTTAGCATAGCACCCAGATCTTTGCAGAGCTCTAGGTCAGGTTATCAACCCTATTTTAGGGATGGGTGAAATGATGGCCAAGTGCATGCAGGAGCTCTGAGGGAAGAGAAAACCCAACTGTCTGCTCCCTGCTCAAAGAGTGTGTTGGCAGCAGACACCTCTCCTATTCACTAAAACATCCTCATATATTGTACACAAACCTGAAAGGGGGCCTGTTTGGGGTAATTTTGCACCATTTCTCTGGGGAAGGTGTCTTGGGGCCAGTTTTTCACCTTCCTTAGTGCTTTGCCAAGAACCTGGTGACATTTGTAGGACACCTCGCAGTGACAAGAGCCAGAAAACTCTGTAGGAAAGATGTTTCTGCCATTATTCTGCCATTAGTGCACACACTTCTAGGCAAGCTCCCCTGATCTTTTTATGATGTGTACAAGGACCAGCATATGGACCCACACTGCCACCTCAGAGGTGAGGTACAATCATTTGGTGACAAATACTAAGAAATCTGCTGTTGTGGATGGAGATTCATAGTACTAGAAGTCACTCCTGTCCCTGAAAGCTCACAAGCTCAACATCTACCTGTGTACTTCTAGGTGTCTGGATTCATTATTCTTTGTCCAAATGCAAAGTGGGGACTTGGACTGTAGCTTAGGTTTCAGGTAACCCCAATCTGCTGCTAAAAATGAGTCTCAGGGGTAGAGTTTGGCTCCTCATACAGACAGAACCATTTGCAAAACTCAGACCCAAGCCCTCCACTCCATTTCCAAACATGCTGAATTTTGCTTTGGTTCTGTCTCTTAATTCCCATCATCTTTTCTTTCTCTCCTTATTTACTTGTTAATTTCCATGGATCTTAATTTCCTGCACCTCGAGTCCTGCTGAGACCAACCTCTGCCTACATAGGATTGCAAGCTCCAGCCCTTCCCTCTTCAGGGAAAGGTCAGGAACGGAGGTTTAGTGTGCTGAGAAGAAAGGCAGCAGCAGACAGACAGACAGAGAGCACTCATAAAGATCTGGCTGTGAGCCTCTCTGAGAAAATGTCAGGTTGGGGAGGCTGTAATAGCTTTAATCTGCAGTACAAGGGGATTAAAAGACTCCTTCTCACAGGACAAAAAGAGAAAGGAGTGGAGCGGAAGGAGGGGAACAAGGGGAAAATGAAGGCTGCAAGGGGAGGAAGGGAGAAAGTTAAAGAGCTCAAATATAAAGAGCATCAGGATTTAAAGAGCTCCATCTTCTAGTGTAATAAATGTGAAGTGGCCTCCATGGAAAAGGGGCTTTAGCCAATGGCTTTGCTTTTGCTTTTTCACACTAAGCACACACACTTGAGCCTTCTTCAATCAAGGCAACTTGTTATGTTTGGCTTTGTTGATTTTCAGGGGCAAAGAAGTAGGAGGAGGAAACAGAAGGTTAATGAGGCTCTGCCAGATGTGACACTCAAGAAAAGTGGTGGGCATTCTATTTTTTAAACAGTGGTTTATGGGCTTTGATCCTCACCCCTGCTGTCCCTCCTCCAGCACGTCCCTCAAACCCTGCTTGTCCTCGAGGGCTGTGGAAGAGCGAAGGGGCCTGGGAACAGGAAGGAAATACACTGAATTATGGGACACTCAAGTACTGCTTGAGCCACCTATTCAGCTGCTCAGTGAAGCCAGGAGATGAAGAGAGAGCAGAATTGAAAGAGTAAGGAAAGAAGGAGACTTTAAATACTTTTCAAAAGGAAAAAAACCCCAACCCAATGCATCATTTGTAGGAGATGTAAAGGCCAACAAGCCACCAACACAGACAAGCAAGCTGTGCTCTAAAAGGGGAAACCAGGTACTCAAAACCAGCTTTTAGCATTGCTCACATACTGCAGGAAACAGGGTTTCTTAGGGCTGGATGCTAACCTCAAATCAAGGCACTAAAAACCTCCCAGCCAGGGAGGTTTGGACAGATTTCTATTAGGACAATACTACAATATTCTCCTCAAAGAGAATATTCAAAGAGAATATTCCAACTGGAAGTAAGGACATATTTTAGTCTTCAAAAATCTCTGAAACAATGGCAATACTGGAAAATAAGACAACCACCCAGGAGTCCTGAGTTTCCTCCCATTAATGCACTCACCACCCTACAAAAAGCAGGTTTCTAGCAGTCCAGGACTGCAACACTTGCTCTCATCTTTTATATTCCCCACCTTCTCAGGCTTACAAGTTAGGAGAGATGCTCCAGGACAACACCAGGCACAGTCAAATGTCTCAGGCAGGTTCTCTGGACTATTTTAGCAGCTCAGCATAGTGCAGGAGCTGGCCAGTGCTCTGTGCACAAGTTGTACACAGAGGGGGAAAAAAATAAAAAGACTTTGTAATATAATAAGCAAGTTCCAGACAGGAATTAGAGTATTGCATATCCAGTGGAGACAGGGGGCTGGAATGGCATTAAGGTAGGAAGAATATAATTACCTGAACTGGACTGTGGCCAGGATAATGGTATTAATTTATTGCAAGAAAGCCAGAAATGCCAAAACCTGGATTTTACATTGAAATCCAGAAGATGGCAAATCACAACATCCCAATTCCATTCTTCCAGCGTTTGCCTGGAAGGAGAGGTCTCCCAATAGGTTTTCATCCTTAATGCCAACTGCTTGTGGCCACCACAGGAGAGATCACCCTCAGCTTTGTTTGGGAAGCCCCATGCCATCCCAGCACACAGCCTGGTAGCTGCTGATGCTCTGTGACAAGGCACACATCACAGAGGCAATGCCTGCACCTTGCAGCACAGGGAAAACACCATCCCACTCCCCAAACCTCACCTGCAGGCAGTAAAGCCACACTCAGTCACAAATGGAGTCACAAGCAAGGTCTCTCAAGTGTAGCCCCCCCCCTAGTTTGATCTGGTATTAATTATCCACTGTTCTGCAGAGATAAATGCTTAATCCTCTGGCTGTTGACACTGGAAATGGACCAATTTACCCTGGGGTGGATATTACACAGGGGAACTTGGCTTCAGCTATGATTCCTGCATCATGTGCTGTACAAATGTTCCCTGGCTTGTAGGTAATGGATTTCATAGGGTGTATGGGATCTTTCTGTGGCAGAGCTAATCCAGAATAATACATGACCCAAGCATTCATTGTATCAGGTTTTTTTTTCCTCCCCCTCCCTTTATTTTTTTCTTTAATGTAATATTTCATTGTGGAATTCATGTGGAATTTCTCATTTTCAGACATTCTCTATTTCCTTATAGCTTACCAGCTTTCCTCCTCCAGGACCAGGAGACCAGTATCAAGGTGAACTTCCTAAGCAGCAGCATCCAAGAGATGTGGAGATGGGTCTGCATAACCCCTGCTTCTCTGGGTGTCTTTCACTTTCTTCCAGGAGTAAAGCCAAAGATTTCCACATTGCTTCTCTTGTTTCACACTCACTGGAAAGCCTAAATCAAGAAGTTTGCTTGTCAGGGAGAAAGAAGCAATGCTGATGCCACCAGAGATGGGAAAAGTGTTCCTGGTTTGACCAAGCTGCTAAGGACTTTGGTCTTACCCATGTCTGAGCAGTCCCACTAATACCACCATGTGCCAGGAGGACAAGCCACTGTCCCAGACCCATTGCCACCAGCCCTGCTGCCCCAGCCAGATGTTTCAGGACACTTGGGAAGATGCCTGCTCCCCCTACCTTCCCACTCCCACCTTGGCTTTCTTGCCTTTTCCCTACTTGCTCTTCTCTTCCCAAGGTCTGTTTCTTGGTGAATTTTAAATCCAAACACAGAAACGAGTTTGAAACAGAATATTATTGTACAAAGAGTCAGAGCAAAAGTCACAAGTGCTTGGGAGCCTTGTTTTGCTCCCCATTTAACACCAAAACAGGTTCTCAGGACAGTGCTTTTCTACACAGAGTTGAATGGCTGCACCCACAAACAGGTGATACAAAGGTGTGAATCCAGGAAATACAACATGGGGTCAGTGCATGGTGACAATCTTTTTTTTTTTTTCCCCAAAAAACACACAAAAAATAAGCTCTGGCTCAACACATCACCCACTGTTTAGCTTACAGTGGTGCCTTGGAGCTCTGCACCACCACACTCTGTTGTACACACACACACACAAGCAGCCCCTGCTTCCATAGAGCTAATATTCTACCTAGCCAGCGCTGGGGGAAACTGAGGCAGGGGGGAATGAAGTGCTTTCCTCAATGCCACATATTGGCTGGAAGCAGATTGCATATCCAGTAGTACCTAGAGAGCTGAGCACTGATCTGAAGCTGCTCTGTCCTTAATATGATGAGAGAAACCTGCAACATTTTCTCAATATCAAATCTGGCTGCTCTCACCACTTTAGTAAGAGATGGCTGAAGTTTTCTATACAAATTCCTGCAGAAAAAGGGAACCTGCTGGGAATATTATGCACACAGAGCAAATTCAAGTTTTTTTGTTGGTCCTGTTTAACTAAAGCAGTATTTCTAGTCTAAGTCCAAGGGACATAAACTTTCAGCCCACCTGAAGGCAGAAGTTTGCCTTTGCCACCATCATGCTGAATTTAATCTGAAAATTATAGTGAGGCAAAGAACTGGCACTAGAAAAATGCTGAACTTTTAATTGGATTTTATACTCCTTAACCACAAGATACAGAGAGGGGCTACTTGTTCCTATGCTGTTCCTGGACAGCTTCACCTCAGCTGTGAGAATGGACTAAGATCTATGAAGGAAATAATGGGAGCTTGAAGCCTAGCCAGTAAGAGCATGAGAAAGGGCTCCAGCAATCCCACTTTCTGTTCTCCTCACTCTAAGAAAAGAAAGGGGGTTTTAAAACAAAAATCTTGCAATCCAGACACCTGGGGTCTGTTCCTGACTCCACTGCTGACTCCAGAGCACATGCAAGTAAACCTCTCTGCTCCTCTCATGTAAATACAGATGAAGTGCTGCTACTTCAACAGGGGAGCAAGTCTGCAAAACAAAGGCTTTGATGCCCCTGGCACAACTGCAAATCACTGTCACACCACCCCAGTGAAGCACCAGCTCTCAAGCTATGCTCCTTTAATCTTGTCAGCAGAAATGGCAAATTATTTCCATCAGGAGAAAGGAATATTGAGTAACTCATATAGTGTCAGAGGTCAGGGTTAAGGGCAGGGATGCTAGGGCTTCCCAGCAAAGGAGAAGTGTAAGCTTGTCCTTCCAACATCACATCCAGGGTCTGTAAGGACTGTTCTAGACCTTTGCCCTCACATGGAGCTGGCAGTGCATAAACAGTCCAACTCAGAATGATCCTTTTCAGCAAACAGTCACTTAATGATATCCCTAAGCAATGACAGATTACAATCTTGGAGCTCCAAACCCATAAAATTAATGAAGAAGCAATAGCAAGTGAGCACACCAAGAGGAGCTGGGAAGCCACCAAGAACAACAGGGCTATGCTGGATTGTCCCTGGCTGATGGCTCCTTCTCCTCCTGCCTTCTCCCACTCCTCAAGACAGGTGTAGTAAATGGAAGTCACAGGAAAAAAAGAAGGGAAACAGGAGCCTGGCAGTGAAGGAGAGGGTGAAGCAACTGCTCTAAGCAGATATTGTGTCCTGCTTCCCAACCTGCTGCTTAGCTATTGGGGATTACCTCATACAGAGCATTCTACAACCCTTGGCCTAATCTACTCTTAAGCTACTTAACACACATGCTCCCTCCTTTTCCAAGCAGGTGGCAAGTCCACCATCTCAAAAGTGTCACTGCTAAGAAACAGCTCTGATAAGCGATGCAAAACTGCTTTGCTTTGTTACATTGGATTCTGTTCAGTTTGAGGATGCTCTTAAAGCTCCTAAAAATACATTTGCTGGCACTAAGCTAATCCTTCCCTATATTTTTTCACAACACACACAACAGAGACATGAAGCAGCACACAGTGCTGTGTGTCCATTATTAAGCAGTGGCTCTGGAAAGAGCAGAACGTGTTTCCAGTAGGATGCATGATGGAGTTATCACACCTTCTCTCCAAACATGCCACAGAGTATCCAGCTCCCAGGAACAGCAGGCTCTATGAAATGCACTGTTTGGTGCTGTAACAAGATCCTGCACACTTTCCTCTTGTGAGATCTCCTCTTCTAAGCACTTTAATCTGTAGAGAACACCAGAAGCAGTTTCCTCTTGATCAGCAAAGCCCAGCACTGGTCAGTTCATACTTCTTTGAGGAAATACACCAAAACAGGACACCAAACTGGTCTGTTGGTGTGGATTCTCCATGTCCATCTGCCCTGTCACAAACCTGACAGCTAGGCAGCATATGTTTGCAAAACCACTCAAGTCTTGGATGACCCAGAAAAGCAGCTGACAGATTGACATGCCATTCTGTGCCGGGTGGCACTGGACATCCTGACCTGACAAGCTTTCTAGAGCCCTCTGCACACAGCTGTTGCAGTAGCAGACACAGTAAACCAAAGCCCAGGGAGATAGCAATCAATAACAGAGCTAAGCTGATGCTCTGGAGCCTGTCACTGTGGTCTAACCCACTGGCTGTCCATGACATGCATCTGGTGTTCCTCCTGGGCTCAGAGGTGCTCACTCCCCTTCCAGAGCTTGCTGTGACAAACTCTTTTGCATGGGGGCTGATTTGCTTGTTGTGTCACACATGGATCTGCTCCTTTTCTCTCCTGTGTCTTCCAGGTGACAGCCTCTGGGACTAAAACATGACTCAGCAGGCAAAACACATAGTAATCCTAAAGTCCAGCTAAGTTACCACTCCTTCTTAGCCTGGGGACAGTTCTCTTTTCCAGAACCACAGTCTACCCTACTTGTCTCTGACTGTTCAGGCAGCAGAAGATGCCAGAACAAGACCAAGTCAGAGCAGTGGCAGCAGGAGGCAGCTTATCTTGGTCCTCAAGGCAGGACAGCAGCTTTGATTTCTGTACTGCTTTCAGCCTCTCAGTTATTTGGGCAGTGAGAATAAGTCCCTGATGCTGACTCCAAGGCTATCACCACAACTCCACGCTTTATTTTCTCCTCTTTTTCCTTCTGGTAAAATGGATGGCATGGTGTAGGCTGCTTATAAAGCAGGGACAGTATCTGGTCCTCCTTTCACTTGTCCTGGAGAAACATTTATCAACAAGATACCATCACATCAAGTCTCTGCATACCAGTGCCAGGTGGAGCCTGGGACCACTACAGCAAATCTTGTGTGCTGGCTGCTTTAGACATTAGAGATGTTCAGAAACTTGAGGCAAGCAAGAAAACAGGGCTTGTGGGCAGCCTGCATATCCTTCTAGACTGTCCAGCTCAACAGAGGTCAGGTGTCTTCATCCCAGGCTCTCCATGAGGTCAGCAACAGAACAGACTCTACATGGCAGAGAAGCATCTTCAGCCCCTGACACTGACTGGGTTTAATCCATCACCCAGCCACAACAGAGAAGCCTGGAAACAGCCTCATTTAGCACTGGCTGGAAAAATTCATTACAAGAAGCTCCCAGACATGTTCAAATAAACATGGAAAATCAAATCATCCCATGCCTGTGGCTGCTTTTCTCCTCCACTGCTGGCTACACCAGCCCTGGTTAATGTGCTGAAATGCCTGCTTTGTCCAGGCTACTAGAGGCAGATGGCATGACAGTTGTGGTTTCGAGCTCATGGCTGGAGCCCTTCAGAACCAAGAACTCCAGCAGAATGTCCAAGAGGCAGAAAACCAGGTGCCTGAAATGGAGAGAAGACAAAGCTTAGGCTGGGCAGGGCACAGGGGAGCTGGGAGATCAGCTCCAGACATGCTGAAGCCAAAGCTCACACAAGGAAGAAGCACTCTGACTGTAATCAGGGGAAAGATGAAAGATCTTGTACCCTAGAAGAAATATTTCAAGGGATGGTTCAGGGTTTTTTTCATCCCCCAAACCAGTGGGTGTTTGAAGCTGCTGAGCAGCACAGAAAACATAAGTGCATGTCCTGAAGTGAGATGGCACATGCATTTCTCTGCAGTTCACCCCAAAAAAATCTGTTTTCCAAATGCACAGCAATGAGTAAACAGAAAAACCTCAATGCAGCTTCCTAAGCTCCTTTAAAAACAACAAACTAAAGCAGGAATTGGTATGATTTCCTCTGACAGTCCCCTGACATCCACAAACTAAGCAGGCTCAACAACATAATTAACAAGACTGGCTCAATAATCTCCAGGCAGACCCAGGTCCTAGACACACATCTTCCTAATAAGCAAGGCAGATGCCCTTTGATAGCATAAACCTAGAAAAATTACCCAGATGTGTTCTGTGCCAAGAAGTGGCAGTGTGAATCTCACAGTGAAGCCCTGAGCATAGCTTACAGGCCCCATCACCCAGGCTAACAGGGTAAAGAGACTCTAATCCACCTACCTGTTTATCACAGGCTGGCCCAGGGACTCCAGGACCAAGTTCCAGCTCATCCGACATTTACTGGTTCCAAGGAATTCTTGGATCATATCTGTCAACATCAGAGACAAAGCTTGAGGAACTGCACAGGTTCACACTGGTAAAACAGGGGCAGTCTTCTGCTGGTGGGTACTAGATCCAAGTTTGGGATGATGCTCTGAGCCTGAGCATCTCATATCCAACATTGCCATGAAAGAAAACAGCCAGAGACAGGACCAAACATCAGGATAGCGTTCCAGCCTGGAAGGGCAAACACTGGGCATGCTTTTTCAGCCCCAAAGGATAAAAAGGGCCCCCTTACTCTGCACAGCAAGGAGTTAAAAGTTCAGACAGCACTCACATGGATTAGGCAGCAGCTGCTTTAATATCAAAGATCCCCTTCTCAAACTTGAAGAGTGGGAAATCCAGCACAGCTGGGCTCATGATTTCAGTCCAGTGGAAAAGCCACTCTTTAGAGTGAGAAGCCAAAGGCTTTGCCTTAGGACTCTTCTCAGCAGTGGTACCTTTTGGCAGCAGGTAGGAGCACAGTGTGGCACTGGCTTTACCTCATCTGAGGTGGCTCAGCAGGAACTGCACCACCAGCACTAAGCACAGATTATGTGGCCAGTCTGCATTTGGGAATTACCAAGACACATGTCCTTTCTCTCAGAGCTGTGCTGCTTCCTGAATGGTTATGCAAACTACCTAGAACTGGGAAACTGTGGGTTTTGCTCACAGGAAACCATTTAAACCTCAAAGGCCATGAATATTCCCAGTGCCTTAGCATGAGCAGGCTCCATCTCTGTGCTTAACTTCATTTCCAGAGATGCCAATGCACTGGAGGGTTCCCCAGACTCCCTCACTGCTCATTTCTCAAGGGCAGCTGACACATCTCTGGGGCACACTTACCAGGCAAGAGCCCCACCAGGCTCTGCAGGGCCTGCTCTGCTGTTGCTTTCTTCTGTTCCTCTGTCCTGGCTGGTTTAGGCACTGCTGGTAAAACTCCTCCAGGCCAGATGGATTCCTGCAGCAACTGGAGATACTGGACCCAACGCTGGGTACAGGTCAGGTTCATCACCTGGACTTCCAGCCACCTGTGGGCACAAGGAAAGAGAAAGAGAGAGAAAAAGGTCAGGAAAAGTCAGGCTTGATACGATCTCAGGAGCTTTATGCTGATCAGAGGCCCTGGAGGGGAAGATCACCTTGCTGGGTAAGTTAACACACAGTTTCCAAGTCAATACCTTAAACATTTTCACATTCATTAGCTCAGTTTCCCTATGCACCAGAAATAGCTCTATGTTCCCCATCTTAGAGACAGAAACACACAGGTAAAGTCACAAAGGAAAAACAAAAGCCATGAACAGCTCCACCACCCTACTGCCCACATGAAACCACATGAGTAACTGGTCCCTAAAGGGAGCACAGCTAAGGGACAGGACTTGCCTTAACCTCCTAAGTTATGTCCATAACTCAGCCCAAGCTGATACAGAGCTGGAAGAACCACTAAAACTGGTGTTTTAACTCTAAAACAATCCCTGTGACTGACTAGAAGGACATGAGCATGTTCTGGAAACCAGTGCTCCTCTCATCAGTCCCTCTGCTACCAAAAGCATCAAGGGTGCCTTGCCTGGAGACCAAAATGCACACTCCCCAGCATGGCAAAGCACAAATCTCCTGCTGCTGTGTGCTCCTTTCACCCCCCTGCTACCCATTCCTGCTCCATCCACCAGTGGCAAGCAATGAAATCATCACTGTTCCCATCCAAAACCCCATACTGCACATCTATTAAAAGAAAAGTTAGGTACCTGCCAACAAAACTGCTGGTCAGCCCTCCTGCTGAGCCAAGACTGTGCCCTTTATATGGTAACAACCTGCAAATCCTGAGGCCACGAGAATGCTGCTCCACAGCAAGGCTCAGAGGTGTTTACAGCACCTCAGAGGTGTTTACTGCACAGAGGAGATGTCTCCACACCACCCAAGTGCTGGCCAGGGGAAGTTTTTAAATCAATCATGTGGACCCCTCTTTCCCAGACATGAAATCACTTCCCTGTGTCATAGCAAAAGCCACAGCCATCAGTCAAAACTCACCACTGCCTAAAAATCTTTTCCCCCTAGAAAGGAGAGGCCAGTGGATGAATCCCTGATGCCTCCAAGGCTGAGAGAAATCAATCAATCATCAATCAATCTAGAAAGATTGGGACTCAGTGGTGCAGTAGCAATGGTGATGTCCTGCTGCTGTGGTCCTCATCAGGGGGAAACTCTGGATGAAAGAGAGGAGTGATGGCTCAGGGTCAGGGTAGGGAGAAAGTTTGCAATGTTGCCAGTACTTGAAGAGTCCCAAGAGGAGAGAAGTCCACAAGCAGGGCCAGGAGACCCGTTCCTCTTGGCAGCTGGTGTTCGTGCTTGCAATTCCGTCACCACTACGCCCCGGCAGCTCACAGTACATCCAAGAGGCACTGGCCCTGCCAAGGCAAACTTTATTTAACCTGCGCTTTGCCAGACTGTCTGCATTCTTCTCAGGCGAAGCATTCGGGCCAAGGATGTCTTTTCCCCCCCACAACTCAAGTGGAGAGTCAGGAATAGCAACACCTAAAGGTAATCAGGGGCAAAGGAATGGCAGGTGGCCATCGTCGAGGCCTGGCCTGCAACACAACCTTCTCTTCTCCAGCACACAAAGAGGTGACTAACTGCAGGTCTTTAAGGATGCACACCTAGGAAAGACCAGCTGCAAAAGTAAAGATCATTAAAAGAAGTGGAAACAAGGCTTGGTGCAGCTCTAAGGCCTGTTATGTCTCAGGGTAAGGTCTTACTGGAGCACAGGTAGTGCTCCTGGTGATTCCAGTAACAGCACTGGAAATGGGGAGGTGCAGCCTTTACATTCTCAGGGACCCCTGAGTACTGATGTTGCTACAAGATAGTGCCAGAGATCCAAAGCTTAGCTTCTGCCAGTCTGAGAGGACAAAATGTCACAGCACAGTCTTGCCTGGGAAAAGGCCTTGTTTGAAATACAATTGCTTAAAAGGCTTTTTATCTCCAGGCATCAGTTGAGTTTAACACCCTGGATCACGTTAAACCCTCCAGCCATTCCCAACCAAATTAAAAGTGTTCAGCTGTGGCTCCTCTAGAGGCCAGAGCTTTCATTATCATGGTTTTTCATTAACATGTTTTCTTATACAACCTGCTTTCCTAATTGAGAAAACATTTGACAAGCAAAGAGAAGTTTAGAGACTTGGGGACAGAGCAGCAAACAGTACAAGCCTGCATCTAGGGAGATCAGGTTGAACATTGACTTGAAATTCATCTCAGCAACAGTCACCTACCATCCTTCAGAAGGTTACAGAAAGCAAAGAACACTTTCTTTTTGTTAGGAATATTCCTAAAATAGCAAAAAACTCAAGCAAAGAGTGGGCAGAGTGAAAGTTGAACTTAAGAGAAGACAGCACACGTTTCCAGATCGCTCAAGAGCGAACTGAGAACTGATGAATGCTGGAAGGTACAAAGTAACACCAATAAACCTGATCACGTGTGATTATGTCATTACAGGTCTTAATTCCCACAGCTGCAAAGCACCATTGATGGATTATTTTTTTTTTTAACTTAATTTGGCAGCTCATTGCCTTTGGGAAGCAAAGGGCAAGATCTGAGAACTGCTCCCTTGGTTTTGTCTCACCTACGCTGATGCCTGCTACAGCTCCATGCAAGCTCCTGAGAAGAGGCCAACATGGTGCTCAGAGAGTAGGATACTCACTGGTAGGGGCAAGAGACACCTAAAACCACAGAGCATACAATAAAAGAAGAAACTAGACAAGAAAGGGGACAAGAAAGAAGAAAGTGAAACCAAAGCTGGGTGCAAATGGAAGGAAGACTCTTTGGTCTGTGCTCTGGGTTGCCTTCTGCCAGTCTATCATTGTGGAAACCCATCCCAAATGCAATGGGAAGAAAGGAATTGTCAAGACTGGTCCATCTGGCTCAGCATCCTCCCTGAGAGAGCAGCTGATGCTCAGAAACTCCAGAAGAAAACATCAAACAGAGTAACCTGTCTTTTCCTCTCTACTCTCAACCTGCTCCTGTTGAAGTCATCGCTAACACCCACTTTGGGGGAGCACACAGCATCTACACAACACCCACAGGGGCAGGCCCAGGGAGCAGTTATTAAATGGTGATGAGCAAAGTAACTCCTCAGCTCTCACAACTGTAGTAGCAACTCAGGGAGGATCACACCAAGCTTTGTTGAGAAATCCTACCTGAGTAAAAACCACATTTCTATGGCAAATTGACCTTTCCATCAGGCAGACTTGCTGCACCAGGATCAGGATTTAACAGCTCACACTTCTCACACAAGAACTCTAAATATGTGCCAGTCCAAAGCTGACCTGTGCCAGCAGATCACAGATGATTTTTCATACTATTAAAGGACTAAGCATTTGAGATCCATGTGCCACATTGAAAGCACACACACACACACACACCCCTTCTCCCAGGTAGAAATAAATCCATCAAGACACACAAATAGACTTTTTTTTTTGGGGATGGCTGATGAGTTACTATTTCCATTCTGCTATTTCATGCAGAAATAACCTTAATAAGAAAGAAAAACAAACCCATCACTGAACCATCTCCTTACACTTCAGCTAAGACCAGAAATAGATAGCAAGTGACCTCCTGGGCTCAGACGTTCAAATGCTTTGATAATGCCCAATGCAAAGAGACAGACTGCAAAGGCTACAAAGTCCTGGACGTTAGTCTGGAGGTGCATAATTTGCCCATGCTGTAAGGGTCCTCTGTTTGAAATAGCTGCTGATGGAGGAATGAAATGGCTGCTAAAAAAGAGCTGATTTAATGCCATGGCTTAAGCTGGAACCCCAAGGTCAGCTGAAGGGGTCCATTAAGATAGGAACGGCAGAAATGCCCTAGGAATGAGAAACAAGGCTTGGGGGGGCACATACCTTGGCCCTCCTCTGGCACCTGGAAGCAACAAGGGCTGCTAAGATGGAGCAGCCTATGGTAAGGACAGACTAAGAGTCAGAAACAGGCAAAACACGATGTATGGACTTGGTTTTACCTTTCTGCTGTGAGCAGGGTGCACTCAATTAAGTGGACTACCCAGAGGGTTCACCTGCAGATAGAGAGAGCTCAGTTCAGCAAGTGAAGGTTGGACAGGTTGGATTTGCTTTGTCTGGAATATAAAGATGGCCCAGGAATGGACAAAAAGATATGGTACTCTCCTAATTTACTAACAGCTGCTAGAAGGTGGTAGACTTCTGCTTTTCTCATCCATCAAGGTTAGGATAAGAACTGCCAAGTTCACTTGAGCAGAGGAATGTGTTAAATAAGCTGATTGTAATTAAAATCTGAAGCAACAGCAAAGGTGATTCCCCCAAATGGGGGATTTTAAGGATTTAGACAGACACAAACTGGAGGCCACGTTAGGAAGAAGACAAAGACAAGAATTCCTCTACTGGTCTGCTTTAGCTTTATATAAATACAAATAGCTCTATAAATATAGATGAGCTGCACATAACAGTAGCAAATCCAGCTCAATATCAACTACTTCCCACCCCAGAACAAGACCTCTGTTTCCCTGAGGTCAGTTAACACAGCATGGCTAACCACAAGCTCAAAAAAGGCTGGTGAGACCTCAGTAGTGAAAAGGATTTAAGGAAAAAAAAAGCAACATCTGGAAACACACAAGACATTCAAGCATCTGACTTAGGAAATCAAGAAGGGCTGGTACTTAAATCACCAGACCATCCCCTCCCTTTGCAGTACTTGTCCCCCAAATTCCTCCCCAAATTGTGCCTCAAACCACAAGAATATCCTTAACTCAAGAGCTCTGAAAGAGCAACATTTCAATGCTTGGACTGTAAAACTTTTCAGAGCAGAGCCTGTAAAACCAAAGAAACAGCTGCAGTGGGCATAGTTAGAATGGAAAAAACACAAATGGGGAGCTTTTACCCCCAGGTTTGGCTTTTAGCACCTGCTACTTGAGCCCACAATCACCTTCTCTGCACAGCCCCGCCAAACACGTGCAGGCAACTGCTCAAACACCTTCAGAGCAAACCCACACTTGTCCAGGCCATTGGTAAACCCTTCACAGAGGAAGGAAACAGGAAAGAAAAGGGAAAAAAAAAAAGCCCTCCATAAATCAAAGAATATGAAGCATCCTGAGTCCTTTTAAACTTCTGGCCAAAGACACACACGTAAAAAGTAAACTATCCTTCTTGCCTTACTGGAAATGTTCCTCTCCTGCTGCTCTATAAAAGGTTTACAGTTGTATATGCTGTGAACAATATGTCCTGTACCCCCAGCACACGGGAATGAAGTGTTTGACCAGCGAGGCCGAGTGCCTTCCCCTTGAACAGAGTGTCTTGCCAGCTTCACACCTCCCAGGCACAGCTCCACTGAGGGCAGCTGCATCGAAGGAAACAAGAACAAATCAAGCTACAAGGAGTTCACCCTGGTAGTGTTTTTTGCATCTGATGTGTTTTGATTAGACTTACCCACACCAGTGCAGTGGGATTTTCCTACCTGCTTGACCCAGGTGGAGCTGGCAGAAGCCCTGGGAGAAGTGGAGTTGCAAGACATTTTATTGTGGAGGAGAGAGGAGATGAAAAAAAAATCATCCCCTACTACCTGTAAGCATGAAACCACACCTTGGTGTTAGGATTCTGGTGTTAGGATTCTGGTGTTAGGATTCTGGTGTTAGGATTCTGGTGTTAGGATTCTGGTGTTAGGATTCTGGTGTTAGGATTCTGGTGTTAGGATTCTGGTGTTAGGATTCTGGGCACTGCTCTGTGCTGCTCCCTCCAAAACACACCTGCTGCAAAAAGAAATCGTGTAAACACACAGGGCTCCAACTCCAACCTCTTCTCCCCACAGTGAATTAACTGAGCTGCTCTGGTTTTTGCATTTCTCAAGTTAGATCTTCCTGCAACACCATGGGGCTCAGGAAAGGGGGAAAAAGCTATGTGATTAAAAAAAATCATCCTAAAAAGTCCTTAATTTTTAACAAAGCATCCCAGCTTTCGATAATATCTTCATCAAGTATTTATTGAGCCAATTAAGCTCTCAGCAGTGCCCCAGGGAGAGGCCAGGCTGTCTCAGCCAGGTCCTGCTCAGAGCAGATTGCTTCATTAGCCCACTTCAGAATCAAAATACATAAAAACACCATTAACCCTTCACAAGCCACAGAAAACTAAAACCAACAGAGATGTTATTTCCTCTCAATCCTTTTCTTGTCTGTTCTATTTGAAATAGGAAATTGTGGTGGTTTTTTATTATTTTTTTTTTTAAATCCAGAAAAAAGTTGGCACGTATCTAATTGCTGAAATGGAATCAAAAGGAAAAAAAAAGAGAGAGATATGCAGTTAAAATAATGTTGCAATTGTTATCAAAGCACAGAGTGCTTGCTTCATTCTAGTGGCTGTTTTTGGAAGAATGCTGCCTCTAGAAGACCAAAAAAAATTTGTTTGGGACAGAGATTCAAAGCTGGATCCAAAATTTCCAGGTGCTTGGAGACAACTGAATCGAGGCTCATTTCCAAGTTGATTTTTATTTACTTTACATACACACACAAAGAGACACACAGGCCTGAAGATGGCTTTTGCTGACATACCCCAGGCCCATGATTTCTACTTCTCCTTGAAGCTACAACAGAAATAACCAAATCCAGAGATGAGGAGGAAGATGCCACGAGCTTGGTTCCCCTCTATACAGACTGTTGCTGGTTTTTAGGCTGGGGTGCACACTTACACCCTTATGGGAGACACCAAACCTTTACTGCCACGTACCTGGGCTTGCCAGCACAGCCTCTCGATGCACAGTTGCAAAGGTCTTTACTAAATGTGCCCCAAATCAGCTCCCCCAATTAACAAGCCAGAACAGAGAATGGATTTAGTTGCTTCAGCTCCACTGCCATTGCAGTTTTGGCAGCTCATTTCTGCCAGCAAAACTCAGAGGTGCTGCCCAAGCTTGGAGTGGTAAGCTCCCTGCCAGCTGTGAAGCTAAAGGAAAATGGGAGCAGCCACGCTAGGAACAGCTTTAGCACAAACCTTCCCGGCTTCTCCTGGCACCTAAAGAGCAGGAGTCAACCCTCAGCTTTAATGTCTTTTTCAGAGATAACACAGGGAGGGAGCAGGGAGCCTCCACAGCGAGTGCCTGCCCATGCACAGCCATGTCCTACCCTAGGACAGCCCCTACAGCAAGTGACAACACGTACAGCTTGCTTTTGTGTGGACCCCTGGTGCAACCTGGCATCAAGATGAGGTCTGGCTCGCTGTCTTGGATGTTGGATAGAGCCAGAGCTGGGCAGAATTGTTTGCCCATGGGCAGCACGTTCCCAGCACACACAGGGCTGCAGGTGCTTGGCTGCCTGAGCAGGCAGGTTTACTCAGGGACATTTAAGAGGGTCAGGCAACACTACACGCCGGTGGCACTTTAAAGTCAAAAGGATCAAGGAGGCTGCCAAAGGTCTTTGTTTTTGCCAGTTCTGTTGGCACAAAGATCAAGAAAGAAGAGAAAAAACAGAAGAAAAACTACCTAGCAAGCAACTCCTTGAAGCCATGAGCTCCTTGACTCACGCCAGCAGTTGCACAAGTGCCCACAATACCTGGCCTGACATCAACGGGCTCCGACACAGGGCCCTGAAGCCAAGAGGACAGCAAGAAGGCACAGGCAGAGTGGGGTTGTGCACACAGGTAACCCCCAGCAGGAGCCTACCCAAATGAGCTCAGATGGACTTTCCTTTCCCATGCTAATTCAGCAGTGCCCAAAAACTTGAGAGAACCAGCTCAAGAGAGGAAACTCTATAAGGAAAATGAGCAAAAGCTAGCTAGACACAAAGGGAACCAGAGCTAGACCAACTTGCAAGAAACTACTCTCATAAAAGCCTGATGGTCATCTGTAATCAATCTCAAAGCATCCCTGGCTCTCTGCTTCTCACACAGACTGGAAAATCACCTCCCCAAATCCACCTGCATTGCTGAGGAATGACAGGACAAAGCCTGGAAGAGCACTAGAGTGACCCAAAGCAAATAGCAAGACAAGCTGTGCTGAGCTCTCAGCTAAGGCAGGGAGATGCTTTGCATATTTATTTTTTTAGCTGGTGCTTGGTGGAACATGACACCATCAAAGCTGCCTGTGTAGGTCCACACGCTCCCTTATATACACACAGGCGCTTCCGAGCACCGGCACGGACTCGGCGCCCCGGCCCCGCTCAGGTTACCGGGTGCAGACAGTCAGGGTGTGCTCAGACACCTTCCCTCTGCTCAGTGGTTTGGACTGACCCAGCTTTCTGTTGTGATACATGGGATGGAGCTAGGGAAAGCATACAGACCTGGATCTGCACCTAAAATACTCCCAGGTCCAACCCCGGGATCCGGGCACTCTGCTGAGGTTCCCATCCAGAAGGGGAAGTAGATGTGGTCCTAGGAGAACCCAGGGCACAGTGAGTGGGTACCCAGTGGCTGTCACCCCAACTGCCTGGCTCATCACAGCACTGGCAGACCCCTGACCTAGTGACCACGGTGCCATCAGGGACAGACCGAGGGCAGGGCGCGGGGTCAGAGCCGTGGTTGATGTCTTTGCAGTGTATTTTTAACACCGCTTTGACTCACAAGGCTCTAAAAAGCACACAGATTCTCCAAATGCTTTTTAGCTCTTTTCCACCAAACACCCCCAGAGCCCAGAACAGCCCCATCTTCTAATCCCCCCTTTGCAAAAAAGGGTCCTTGTTGCAGCCTCCCTGTGAAAGCCAGATCTGTATTTCAAACCCACAGGAGGGAAGTGAGAGCAGGACAGAGGATGAGTGCAGAGCTGGAGCGGGGCAGCAGGTTTATTTACAGGCACAGACCCAGCATGTTGAGAGGCTGCTGGAAGTTCTCCTTAGCCTTGGGGTTGTCCCTGCTCCCAGCCCTTCCTTCCACCCACCTCTCCTTTTGGCTCCAAAAAAGGATGGCTCCCTGTTACATAATGGGATGAGCTCCGCACGGACGCGGGCGGGCGCGCGCACACGGCCTCCCTTTTGACTTAACAATCCCTTTTTCGGTCATACAGCCTTCCTCTCCCTGCCTGCCATCAAACTGACACTCAGAGCTGATGGATCATGCCTGGCTCCAGCTATTTTAGCTATGAAGAAGGAAAAAAAGAGGAGTGTGGTGGGATGCTCTGTGCAGAGTAATGGTAAAAAGAGAAGAGCAGGGAGGTCCCATAATGATCAACGGTGCGGTCGCTAGCTGTTACCACAGAGGATGCTGTGGGCAGCACGTGCCCAAGGGAGAAAGTCCTCAAAGGAGAGGGAGATTGGCTCTCTGGAGAAGCTGGACCTTGTTCTTGGTGTTTTTCTGTCAATTCTGCTCTGGCACAAGGAACACTTGGTAGCAATGCCCATGAAGGCAGCTGCAAGGAGGCTGGAGGAGCAGCATGTTACTCACCAAACACAAACTGGCAGAGGAACTGGCAGCAAATCCCTTCCTAACACCCACAACACTGCTAAGACACCTCCTTTGCATCACCCACCACCTAACCAGCCACTGATGGGGACAGAGAAGGACCTCACCACTTGAAAAGATGATTCCTAATCATAGTTTGTGACCAGCAACAGTTAGAGACAGGATGTGTGCCCACCTGCTGCCCTGGGTTTGCTTGTTTTCAGAGGTGGGAGCAATGATGCCCTGAACAGCACATGCTCCCAGAACAGCTTCTGGTATCTTCTCCACCTGTAAAGGGTACCCAGACATAGTGCCAGCCAAAAAGCCAGTGCCAGGTCTGGCTGAGCAGCCATCAAGCTGTAAATACTTAAATGGAAGAGAAATGACACCAAATCCACGCTGTGCTCCTGGACAAGCAGCTGGCTGCAGGTCTGAGCTAGAGACTTCCTCATCTGCTCAGTACAGCAGTGGTCACCCAGGCCAGCCATGAGGACAAGCCTCAGCCACCCTTCTGTGTGGCTCAGGGACAGGGTGCAATGGCAAGCTACCACAAAGCCCCCCTGTTCCCAATTCTTCTCCACTGCAGAGGTATCTACACACCTCATCTTGAATGTCCATCTCAGACATTGCCTGAACTCTGCTCTCATACCAGATCACAGCTTTCACAACAGGCAAACACTGACTGTTCTCAGGTTCCTGCACCCATTGCAGCACCCTGCTGAGTCCCAGCGCTCCACATGGGCTTCCAGGATCAATCAAAACCTGCCACCCTCAGTTTGAGATAGTAGAACCTCCACTCTCTTTTTCAGGAGACCTAAGTACTGGCCCAAGCACAGCTTTCTGGGTTGGGTTAACAGCATCAGCAGCAGAAAGATGGGAGGAAAGCGTTCCCTGCAGCAATGCATGAGCAACACCATCCTACTGCCAACAGGTCAGTTCACAGTGACTCCTTCTCCTGCCTCATTCACACAGAGCTGCAGACCCCTGAGTGCCCCAGAACAAGAGCAAGAGCCAGCACCAAGATGTGGATTTCAGCTCAGACATGTACAGAACCAGGGACACAGGGTTAGCTCAACAAGTTGTGTTTGCACACTGTGTTTGATCATGACACCAAGGAACCACGGGACTTCCCAACATCACCTCCAGCACGTGAGGGTTCACCCAGACTCTTTGAAGTGGAGCAGCTACAAACACTTCACCCTCAGGCTGCTCCACTAGCACAACTTGAGGAGCAACTCCACTTTCCAGAGCCAGACACGTGCTGTGTCTATGACAGCTTCTCTAGTGGAAAATACCAATGTCACATGTTGAGGTGGTGGCCAGGACACAGCTTATTAGGAGGTGATGACGTGCATATTCAAGCCTTCATACCTCTGTGCTTACACACAAGGACTGGATTCCAGCTCATTCCCCAAAAGACCAGAGCCCATTTTGGAGAAATGGGAGCAACACCCACCTCCTCCCACTCAAAGAAACAGACTCAGGAGTGATGGCCAGCAGTCCCTGACCTCAAAGAGCTTCAGCAACCTCTGCTGAGGGCAACTTAAATTACCAGCTCTGTTATAATATGCTGTCCTACACATTCTGACACTGGCTTTGAATGCCTGCAAGAGAAGAAAGGGCACAAGAGTGGGAAAAGCACTGCTCTGAGGCTCCCCCTAGCCAAAAGTCCTTCCAGGAAGGCTTTCATTTTACTCTAAAGAACCATATCTTCAGCTAGTGATAGTCACCAACCTACACAAGAAAACAGAAATGCTCTCTGTTTGTGTGTCTTGGCCTAGTGCCTTACCACACAGAGGCACTGGCCCCAGAAAAGCCTGGCAAGTACATACCAGCTGGAAAGGAAATCTTTCCCTAATACATCTGTGGGTCAGTGCCCGAGGCACAGGCACTGCCAGCCCACTGCAGATCAGAGTGGGGTGCATCAGCATCAGCAAGGGCCCTGGGAAGCCACACTCCAGGCTGTTACTTGACAAGCTGCTGCTCCCTGTGCCTGTTTATTCTCCTTTTGTAGAAAGAACAAGCTGAGCTCTTGGGCAGCAAGAGACCAGGAGGCCAGCAGAGGCCTCCCTGGAAAGCCAAGGAGCTGGGCACTCCTGCCCTTTCATGAAGCCTCCCATTCCCAGGACTGGATCCTTTCTTTCCCCTGTTGTTGAAGGACAGGAGGCCTTCTGCTTGAGATATGTGGCTGCTCATGGGGAAAACAGTTCCTACTGCAGATCACAGAGATGTTTACTCTACATATTTACTCTACACACATGTGACATCATCTTTACAGAACCTTGTTTGATGCAATGGAAAGCAGTTCTCTGCCTTCAGGCAAGAGCTCTGTTTTAGACTGCCACTCCAAAGGCAATGCCACCTCACAGAGCTGTGAGGCCTTACCTTTGAATGAGGGTCCCAAAGAGCAGGTGGAAGACCTTCTGCATGTTCTCTGTGCACAACCAGCTCCAGTGATCCATCAGCAGCAGACGAAGCACATCCAGGGCCAGGTCAGCTAAAGCTGTCTCAGAATCTGCCAGGAGGAAGAGGAGGGTCAGATGAAGAAGCCATCTCAGCACCTAAGCAAACTTGGGAGAAAGCATCATCCAAAACTCACTCTTTTCCCCCAACAGCTTGCTTGGGGCTCTTCTCCCCAGCCTAACACCATGTGCCACATGCAGATGACCTGCTGTAGCACAGCCAGCCTGGGGAGCCTGCACTCCCAGGCTCCTGCCTTGATCATTCCTACTTTCACTCAAGCAGCTCTAACCTCCCTACCAAGGGGTGCATCAGACCAGAACACAGCTGCTCCAAATGCCCAGTTCCTTTTCAGTTAATCCAAGGGATTATCAAACCCCAGTCGATGCACAGGGAAGGCAGAGCACCCAAAACAGGTGAGAAAGGCAGCAGTGACTGTAGCCAGGAGAAAGGTACATTGCTGAGGACTATTTCCCTAGTTTTCACCAACACTTTCCCCTCTTCCAACGTGCAGTTTTTCAGGCACAAGGCTCTGGTTGGTGTCTGCAGGCTGCCATCGTGTGGTAGATCCAAGTCTTAACAGAAAGATGGATAAACCCCATCTGGATAAACCAGATGCATCAGTTAAAGACAATAACCCACACAAATATCCCTGGTGATACAGACCTGGGACAGCACAACCTCTCCCTGAGCCTCAGGAGGATGTCAAAGCCTACAGCATAAACACATTCCACTTGACAGAGGATTAATTTTAGGCTGCTTGGCCTCAAAGCATTGTAGGTGTTGTGCAGAATGAGCTTATTACTGCACCACAAACCTGTCTGAGATAATCACTCCTAGGCCAGCACCTCAACCTGAGGCTGCTGCATCAGCTCTGTCAGCAGAGTGAGCTCCTGTACTGCAGCTTCCCCAGTGCCCCATCTTTCAACCACTCTCTGTCTAGGGAGATGAGACTGTTCACATACAATTTACTGCTGGAAATAAAAAGGAAAGGGATTCTAGACCCTACCTAGAACCTCCCCTTTCCTCTTGTTTTCCCTGTTGCAGATAAGCTAGACTAATTAAGTCCAGGCCATTTCACTTGGAAAAGACAGGGCATGAGTGCATTTGGCACCTCTTGCTCTGGGCCATGCATAAGTTACTCCTCATTTGCTTTGTCCTTTGAGACTTCCTTGTGCAAAAACTGGAACAAGCTGTTTAGCTTCCCATAACCCCATCATCAGCAAGCTCTGTTTATTCCCCCAGCATCCAAGTCCCCTTCCTCAGAGAGCTGCTGGCCAACCTCTTCCGAGAAATCACCCAGTGAGCTGATACAGACACTGGTTGCATTTTTAGCCAGCTGCTCCCCAGACATTTCATTCCCCTGACCCTGCCAGACCATCCTGCCCTGTCTCAGCTCTGAAGCATCACAGACCTGCAACCATTTGACATCATTCACCTTAAATTTCCTTAAGAGTTCAGCTAACTTGGCCTGCCTGTATCTCTTCTGCTCTGTGCACAGCACTGCTCTCCACTTCCCAGCAGCCCCAAAACAACAACAGGAGTGTGTTCAAAGATTATAGGCAAAGCTGGTAGCACAGGCTAGCTTTCAGAATACCAGACCCATCCTGTCACAAGCACGTGCTTTCAGTCAGAGCTTGCCAAATTTGAAGCACTGGAGTGAAATTTTTTGGAAAGTTCCAGTTGATATAGCTCAGCTATTCCAAGAAAAAGATTAGACAATGTTTGTGCTTGTGTTCACAATAATCTTGTAACTGCTCTGAGAGGCTGTAGCACTCCTGCACTTCAGAGGAGGGATCCATAACCAGAAAGGGGAGGTAATTCCTTGAACTGGGATGACATATTTGCTATTCCCACCAAATTTGTCCAAATTTAACTGAATCTCAAAATGTCCTTTTATAGTGCCTGGACATCTCAAGGCTAACTTGAAACTACCAAGTAATTTGGATGTTTTTCAATTCCTAAGAGCTTGTTTTTATAACATTGGCAGTTTAAGCATTGTGTCCTTAAGAAATTCATTTCTGCAGGAACTGTACTGAGTACACTCAGGTGAAAATCTACAGTGACACAACCAAGCCCCAATTTGCTTCCACTAACAATAAAGACCAGAGCAATCACTTAACAAGACTTGGAAAGACTCAGCTTGCCTTCCCTTTAATCAAGGTGCAACAGGCAAGAGACCAGGTCCTCATACTGAAGACGGTGCAAGCTGAGCCTGCAGATGTTGGGAGCTGCTGCAGTACCCAGGGAGATGTGCTGAAGCACTAACAGAGGCTGAGCTCACCAGAGTCTGTGTCTGCATGTGCTCCCTGCTCCGATGCGTCCAGCCGGTCCATATCCTCCCGCACGGAGCTTTCTTTAGCTTCTCTGCCTCCCTCACCTTCAGGAGCTTTGCTGGGGATTGTCTCCAGCAGCTTCTCCTGCTTCTGGATGAAGGACTCCATAGCAGCCAGTGATAGAGTGCCAGAGACCTACAGAAGTACCAGTATATTAGTACCACAGCAGTGAGATGCACACAGATATGAGGTCTCCACTGCCCAGACAGCCTCCCACCACCACCTGGTTTGCACTTTGCTTTATCCAACAGCACAACTCTGGCTGCTTATTGCCTTTCTGCAAAGATCCAGCATGCAGGAACGAGGCTGCAGCAGCCACAACCCTTGAGCACATGGATTATGCCAAGCCAGCACCCAAACAAGGCAATGATCAGGATCATTAAGTGATTGCTAGAGGAATGTGAACTCACAGCGCTGCCCTCCCGGATGGAGTACACGATCCTGTCGTGCGCTCCGCTCGCGTTCAGCACTGGAGCAACTTTAATGGATGAAAACCTCAGCCTGGACCTGAAGAGGAGAGACATGGCACAGTCAGGGTTTTTTTCTCTGCAAGTTTTGAGCAATGAAACTAGTTTCCCAGCCTCAGCCAAGAACCTGGATCAACTATCTTGGTCCAGTGTCACGTTCCAGCTAGTCTGATTAGACCTAAAGTGGTTCAAAAAAGCATCTTCCCCCAAGATAACTGAGAGGTGGCAGTAAAACCACGTAACAAAATCAATAAAGAGCTTTTCTGCAACTCCACATGGGCTTAGCCAAGGCTTTCCAACATCCATCACACACATACACCTTCTTCAGCAGGTATGTTCCATGCAGATGTAGGTACTTCTGTTCACTGAGGTGTGAGCATTGCAGTACACACAGGAAAGTGTTCAGAAAAGCCTCTGAGATGAAACACACTCAGCTGGATTGTGAAATCCAATTACAAACACACACACACACAGACAGGAGGCTATGAAAGGGCATTTGGGATTGTGAGACTAATTGTAAAATGGCCTGTTTATCATTAAGGAATGTCCTTTTCAGCCAAGACACTTCCAAACTTGTACTTTTTTGGTTTGCTTTTTTGTCCAAAGCAGCTTTTTCTAGCAAAACATCACTTTTCTGGAAAAAGAAAGTGTAGTTGTGCAGAAACTTTCTCTTCTTCTGTGAGGGAAGAATCACTGATGAGCACAACAGGGCTCATCACTATCAGCAACATCAAATAAACACTTGGTGAGCAACCTATGTGCAATGACCTTAAACACTACTCCTAAATAAATATGCAAAGTAGATAAGTTCTAGCTGTATTTTGCAGTGACTCATCACATCTATAGGTCATGCACATGTTTTAAGGTTAAAAAGCAGTTCTCCAGAAGCATCAATATCTTTGCCAAATACCACCACCTCAGGAGAAAAAAAAAACCAAACCACCTCCTGTGGAAACCTGAGTGTTCCTGGAAAATCCTTTCCTCATCCAGGAACTCCAATATTCTTGTTTAGCATGAAAGAGAAAGGAATTCAGCTGGAGCAGGACAGCAATGTACGATCTCCAGCACCAAGGCAGGAGTTTCCCATGATGGAATCAGATTATGCATGAATTTCATGTTCTGCATAAAGCAGAGAGGAAGCTGAGGGAGCTCTCACCTGTTGGCTTTCTTCCCGTCAGTCTGAGGTTTCCCATCCACTTCAGACTCGCTAAGATCCTCTGTGGGGCTCTGGGGTTCTGATCTGGGAAATGCTGTCTTCAAGGTGTCCACAATGGCATTGACAACGATCTGCAAGAGCCAGCAGTGCCATCAATTATTGACTATATTACAGAATCTCACAGAATCACAGAGTGTCAGGGATTGGAAGGGACCTTGAAAGATCATACAGACCAATCCCCCTGCAGGAGCAGGAACACCCAGATCAGTTCACCCAGGAAGGTGTCCAGGTGGGTCTTGAATGTCTCCAGAGAAGGAGACTCCACACCCTCCCTGGGCAGCCTGGCCCAGGGCTCTGCTACTCCTACAGTAAAGAGACTTTCTTTTCAAGTTTAAACAGAACCTCCTGTGCTCCAGCTCACACCCATTGCCCCTTGTCCTGTCACTGGACATCACTGAGAAGAGCCTGGCCCCATCCTCCTGACACTCACCCTTCAGATATTGATAAACATTAATGAGGTCTCCCCTCAGCCTCCTCTTCTCCAAGCTCAAGAGCCCCAGCTCCCTCAGCCTTTCCTCATCAGGGAGATGCTCCACTCCCTTCATCACCTTGGTGGCTCTGTGCTGGACTCTTTCCAGCAGTTCCCTGTCCTTCTTGAACTGTGGGGCCCAGAACTGGACACAATATTCCTGTTCCTTCAATACGAATTAAGTTTTCAGACTTGCACTCTATTTTTTAATACAAACCCCAAGTTCTTTGAGATGGGCTCTGACTCTTCCTAGGCTTTATGATTTCCTGGGCAAGCTGAGCCCAGCTGCACAGGTTTTTAGGCTACTACTGCAGCAGCCATAGATGTAGAAGCCTGAGGCATGTCTCCATGCAGCTGGAGATGGGTCAGATAACCAGTTTCCCACTTGTCTACCTTGTCTATCCTGGAGACAACAAAGGGCTTCTTGACAAACGCAATCCTGGCGTCAGTGTTCAGGGCGAGGAACTCCTGCACCTCCTCGCTGTTTGCGATCTCAGGGACTGCACACAATTGCTGCAAGGAAAAATGGAGCTTTAGGTCTTTTTTTGAGTCAATTTTCCAGCTTGGTTGTGTAAAGTGGAGGTGTAAAAGATTTGATATGCTCCACTGTCAGTACAGGGGCACACAAGCAAGTGTCTCACCTTCAAGAAAGATTCTAGCAGACTTTTTCTGGCTTCTACTTTATCACTGTCCATGTTGCCAAATGGGAGATCAGGGAACAGTTTCTTTGGGCCTTTGATATCTACAAAGGAAACAAACCCATTATTAAATTAAAATTCTCATGCTTTCAACACTTCAGACTATCACTACACACTGCTTAGCATCAGCCCCACATAACAGGCCCCTGAAAACAGAGTGGCTGAAGCAGACCTTAAATCCATACAGAACTTGTGTGCTGCTGGTATCACACCATCCATGCTTTTCATGTTAAAGCAAAAAGAACACCAGTTCAGCACCAGGACTTTAGATCACTCAAAGAGTCCAAAAAAGTCTCAACAAAGCAGTTTTCCAGTCAAAACCTCAGATCAGCCAAAACCAAAGGAGTCTGTAGGAACATACTAAAATAAATACAGTTTTATATGTTAAGTACCATTAGAAGAAACATTGTTTTCCTTTCAAAAAAGCTTAAGTTCAACATGTATTACTTTTATATGCAAATATAAGATACCAGTGTATCTAATTGCAGATTCCAGTGTTTCTACTCATTGCTAAAGTGCAAAACTTCAAGTGTTGTGATCCAAATGGCAACAAAAATGCTTTGAACCATTAGAATCTGCTGCCAAAAGAACAAAACAAGGAGGTGGGCATCACAAACAGCCAGCAGCAGGACAAGATACTCTCAGAGCATGGATTGGGGTGAGAGGGAGAAGGATTTTCTCTTTCTGGCACTGACTTTTAAGGAACTTGCGGAGCTCTGGCTTCTCCTCCAGCCTGGTCTGGAGATTGAGGAACTCGCGGTAACGGCGGTTCACGGTGTGGTAAGCCATCTGCTGCAGGCTGCCTGTGCTCTCACCCTCCAGAGCAGTCTCATACTGAGGAGAAAAGCAACAATCAATAATCCTTAGAGATCCCAAAGCAATTCTCATGTGCTGTGATCCCTGTTGGCACCCACAGTCCCCAGAACCCACAAAGGTCTTACCCAGTAATTCCTCAGGAGGAATTCCTCCCCTTCCTGAGGAACAGGGGCTGGACAGCACACAAATCCCTCACCATGAAGGGAATGGTGAAAACAGGATTCAAAAGACTCAACCAGCCCCTCACAACCCTTGGCCATGAGTGGGAACCCCAAACCTACACCCAAACAGTGACAGGGAAAACACTGCACCCAATAATCCCCCACTGCCAGACAAAATCTGCTGTCAAGCCACACACAGGACAAATCCTCATCTCCAAACACCAGCCTGTGCTCCCCTGGCAGGGCAGGGATCTTGGAAAAGGGGTGACCACCTGGAGAGACTGTACCTTGACAGTGTACAGGGTGTAGGGGTGGAAGCCAGTCCCGCTGTGCTCTCGGGCAGTGATGGTCCCAGTTATCCGCAGGTTCTGGATGACGACCGGCCCGTCGGGGCTGCTGAGGGGCTCAAAGCTGAAGGTGTTGATGGAAGTTGTTGGGGAGGATGAGACCAAGGGCAGAGTCTGCTTTGGGTCTGTAGGGCTTTGTGGTGGCCCCTCTGCTGCCCCTAAATCTTTCCCCAAGCTGGAGGGTCTCTGCAAAGAGGACTTTTTGAGGACAGTCAGGCTCTCCTCTTCCTTCTCAGCTGCCAGGTTGATCTGGATGCCAGGGCAGGAGGTCAGTGTAAAAGCAGAGGTGGGAAGCAGGCCAACATCCGAGCTGGTGGCAGTGCCCTCCTCTGGGTCCCCCATGCCATCCTCCGAAGTGGCCAGTCCCTCCAGTACAGTGGAAGTGCCCTGGAGAGGTTCATCAAGGAATTCCCCTGAAGGTGATGGTGCCAGCAGGTCTGTGTCCTGGCCTGCATTGGGCACAGGGGACTCCAGCTCCAAACCCTCACAGGGGAAGAAGGAGCCCAGAGCTCGTGGGCGGAGGAAGGGCTCCTCTGTGCGGCACAGCCCGCTCGCCACCTCCTCTCCCTCCTCACCAGTTGCCTCTCGCCTGGGCAACTCTGTGGACCTTGGAGAAATGGGCATCCTGGCAAGGGTGGCACCAGTCTGCACTGGGAAGGGCAAGAAATCAGGTACTGGGGGTGCAGGGGGCGGCTCCTCTCCCCGAGTCTTTTTGGAGAAAGCTCCAATGAGCAGCAGGTTGATCCAGTCAGGATCAGCTATCTTCCTGATGGCCGGCAGCAACACGTTACAGGCGACCAGCTCCACCACCACGAAGCGTCCTGTCCGTGTTTCCAGGTGGGGTTGGGGCACCAACGCCTCCAGCAGCATCTCCACAGCAGCCCGGGCGTAGCTCACCTCAGCCGCCGTGCTGCGGAGGGCGGGATGAGGCCCTGCCAGACGGCTGTACTCCATCCACAGGCTCTGGCTGTCCTCCAGCTCCCCCCTCAGAGCCTCACGGGCCTGCAGGTAACTCTGCAGGTGATGGCCACAGAGGAGGAGGAGGCGGCGTGCCAGGGCTTGGCGGTCCACACGCCCCATCCGTCGCCTCAGCTCAGTGGCCAGGCCCATCATGGCTTTCTCCACCTCGGCCTCGAAGGCTGGCTCGCTGCTGATGGTGCAGTACCACGAGGCCACAAAATCCCGCACCACTTTGCTGATGGTGCTGGTGATCTCCCTCTCCAGCTGCCCCTCAGCCACTGGGCAGTGAGGAAGAGGTCGTAGGGAGCTGATAAAGCGCTCTAACCGCAGCCTGTGGCCAGGGGGATGGAGGACACGAGGGCCCAACCAGCCACCCAGCGCCGCCAGCACCCCACAGAGCAGCCCCAGTGCTCGCAAGTCCAGCAGGAGCCGTAGGGCCAGCAGCCAGCCCAGTGTGGCCACCAGCACCAACAGTGCCCGACGGATCCCTGAGGGCCCCTGGCCTGGCATGGTGGGGCTGGGCAGGGGGAGCTGCCCTGGGGCTTTGTTGGCCTCAATAGTGGGGTGGGTCAAGGCTCAACTGAGCAGGATCCTCACCAGGCACTGGAGCTTGTCAGGACTCAATGGAGCAGCATCCTGCCTGGGCACCAGGGCCCAGCTGAGCAGGCCCACTGGGGCCCAACAGACCCAGCCCCTTTACTGGGCACCAGGGCTCATGGGGGGCCCAACAGACCAGGTTCCTTTACTAGGAACCAAGGCTCAAAAGACTCAACAGATGGGGATCTTTTAACAAACACCAGGGCCCAACAGACCCAGCTCCTTTACTGGGCACCAAAGCTCAACAGCACGCAACAGACCAGGCTCCTTAACTGGGAGCCAAGGCCAAACAAACCAGGCTCCTTTACTGGGCACCAGGGCTCACCAGAACCCAACAGACCCTTCTCCTTTACTGGGCACTGGGGGCCCAACAGACCCAGCTCCTTCACTGGGCACTGGGGGCCCAACAGACCCAGCTCCTTCACTGGGCACTGAGGCTCACCAGTGCCCAACAGACCCAGCTCCTTCACTGGGCACTGGGGGCCCAATAAACCCTGATTCTTTACTGGGAAATGAGGCTCAACAGACTCAGCTCCTTCACTGGGCACCAGGGCTCAACAGACCAGGTTCCTTTATGGGGAACCAAGGCTGAAAAGACCACACAGACCCAGCTCCTTACCGGGCACCGGGAGCCCGACACACCCGGCTCCTTCACCGGGCACCGGGGGCCCGACACACCCGGCTCCCGCACCGGACACCGGGGGCCCGACACACCCGGCTCCCGCACCGGGCACTCGACACACCCGGCTCCTTACCGGGCACCGGGGGCCCGACACACCCGGCTCCTTCACCGGGCACCGGGGGCCCGACACACCCGGCTCCCGCACCGGGCACCGGGGGCCCGACACACCCGGCTCCCGCACCGGGCACCCGACACACCCGGCTCCCGCACCGGGGCTCAGCAGACCCGACCAGAGTCCTCCAGCGGGGCCTGCCCAAGCGGGTTCCTCACCAGAATCCCTCTACAACCACCGGAGCTCCCGTTGCTGCGGGGTAACGAGCCGCTCCCCGCCGGTACCGACACGGGGGGAGATCCCGGAGCAGCCTCCCCGCCCCGTGACTAACGATTACAGCCCTCAGTGCCTACAGTCACTACCGTCGCTTTTTAAACGTTACTTCCGGATTCGCCTCGCCCGCCCGGTGCTCCAACAGCGCCGTCTTGCGGGCGGGAGGGCTTATGGGAGGGTTGAAATTTCCTCCTCCCCCCAAAAAGAAAGAAAGAAAGAAAGAAAGAAAGAAAGAAAGAAAGAAAGAAAAAAGAAAGAAAGAAAGAAAGAAAGAAAGAAAGAAAGAAAGAAAGAGAAAGAAAGAAAGAAGAAAGAAAGAAAGAAAGAAAGAAAGAAGAAAGAAAAAGAAAAAGAAAAAGAAAAAGGAAAAGGAAAAGGAAAAGAAAAAGAAAGAAAAGAAAAATAAAAGAAAGAAAAAAATAAAAGAAAGAAAAGAAAAAGAAAAAGAAAAAGAAAAAGAAAAAGAAAAAGAAAAAGAAAAAGAAAAAGAAAAAGAAAAAGAAAAAGAAAAAGAAAAAAAAAAGAAAAAAAACAAAAAAGGAAAGAAAAACAAAAAAAGAAACAAAAGAAAGAAAGAAAGAAAAGAAAGAAGAAAGAAAGAAAGAAAGAAAAAAGCAAAGAGAAAGAAAGAAAGAAAGAAAGAAAGAAAGAAAGAAAGAAAGAAAGAAAGAAAGAAATCCCTAAAGGAAACCCCCCCCGCCCCGAATTTCTGTGCAAACGTTGGAAAAAAGGGGGTGTGGCCTTGCAATTTTTTGCCAAGAAAAAAAAATCATTTTATTAATTATTATGTGGGTTTTATTAATTTTTTGCATGCATTAAATCAAAAGAGTTGCATTTATTACACATACATTAAAAACATAAAAATTTTACACATTTTTACTGTTTAAAACAAAGCAAAAAGTTTAAAAGAAGCACCTGGTGAGGGGGTTCCAACAGGTGACTTCTGCAGCTTTCCAGGTGTTGAGTGTTGGGGGAAACACCTGAAGCTTGTTAACTTCATCCAACGTTGCCAAAAAAGGAAGAAAAGAGTAAAAAAACCCCAACCCCCCCAGTCCAGGTGAGTTCAGCAGGGGTGGAGATAATGAGCCACAGCTGGGGCTGGGCTGTTAATTGGGATGGAAAGGGGAGGAAGCTGCTGGGTTGAGGGTAGAAAAGGGCTGAGGGAGGAGCAGGTTCTTCTTGGTTCTTCGTGGACAAGGGAGGCTCCTCATGGATGGTGGAGGTCCCTCATGGACGGTGGAGGGTCTTTGGAGGACGAGAGAAGGCTCCTCATGGACGGTGGAGGTTCTTTGGTGGACAAGGGAGGCTCCTCATGGACAGTGGAGGTTCTTTGATGGATGAGGGAGGCTCCTCATGGATGGTGGAGGCTCTTTGGTGGACAAGGGAGGCTCCTCATGGACAGTGGAGGTTCTTTGATGGATGAGGGAGGCTCCTCATAGATGGGGAAGGTCTCTCACAGACAAGGGAGGCTCCTCATGGACGGTGGAGGTCCCTCATGGACAAGAGAGGCTCCTCATGGATGGTGGAGGTCCCTCATGGACGAGGGGGGCTCCTCATGGATGGTGGAGGCTCTTTGGTGGACGAGGGGGGCTCCTCATGGACAGTGGAGGTTCTTTGATGGATGAGGGAGGCTCCTCATAGATGGGGAAGGTCTCTCACAGACAAGGGAGGCTCCTCATGGACGGTGGAGGTCCCTCATGGACAAAGGAGGATCCTCATGGATGGTGGAGGTTCTTTGGTGGACAAGGGAGGCTCTTCATGGACGGTGGAGGTCCCTCATGGACGAGGGGGGCTCCTCATGGACGGTGGAGGTCCCTCATGGACAAGGGAGGCTCCTCATGGATGGTGGAGGTCCCTCATGGACAAGGGAGGCTCCTCATGGATGGTGGAGGTCCCTCATGGATGAGGAAGGCTCCTCACGGACAAAGGAGGATCCTCATGGACGGTGGAGGTCCCTCATGGACGAGGGAGGCTCCTCATGGCTGCTGGAGGCTCTTTGGTGGACAAGGGAGGCTCCTCATGGATGATAGAGCTTCTTCATGGCAACCTTCGTTTGGGATTTGGACTTGTGCTCTGGAGCAGTTTGGACTTGAAAGGTTTTAATTATGGAGCTTTGTGTTTATGAAGAAAACACCTGGATTTCTATGTATTGGCACTAAAGAGGTGAAATCCCCCTCTGGAACCTCATTTTCCTTGGGTAATGTTCCCAAAGATATTCCTGGATCTTCTGGGAGTGGCACACGCATGAGGAGACACGGAACAGCGACAGGAATGAGCCTTCACTGCCAAAAAAGGTCAGAATAATTTCATTTTTATTTAAATCTCTCCAAGTTGTGTTGGGAAGGGCTTAGAGGAACCTTGGCTTTGCTGTTGGGGACCTTCCTGCATCTGTCCATGTTCTGGTGTGGGAAACTTCATGGCAAGGTGGTGTCCCAAGATTTATTGATGTTGTTTGGTTAAAAATTAAAGGGTTATTTTGGGGTTTTGGCTGCAATTTAGAAAACCTGTTGGTTGTAATATATAAAACTACTTGGGAGTTGTGTTGGGTTTTTCTTTTGTGTATCTACTTTGGGTTGTTTTTGGGGTTTTTTGGTATATACTTGGAGTTGTTTTGGGGGTTTTTTGTATGTACTTGGAGTTGTTTTGGGGTTTTTCTTTTCTGTGTGTGTGGTTTCAGCTCTTGGGTTTGTATAAATAATAAGAATTAAAAAAAAAATACAAAATTAAGAGGTAGAAGATGCTCCTGGGCACTGGAGCTGCTGTTGGGGAGGATTTGGGTGCTGCAAATGGGCATCCTGGGGGGAAATTTCTCATTTTTGGATGGAGAATTTTGCAATACTAGAAAAAAAAATCCCAAATATTTTCATTTTGGGACTGTTTTTTTAGCTGCAGGAAGATAGTTTTGATTAAATCAAGTTTTCCCTGCTGTTTTATCTTGTTTAAAAAAACCAAATCTTGTTGGAAAAGACTTTTTAAGGGTATTTTTGCAGCTGGAATGCCCTGGGAAGCAGAGATATAGTGCTGGTCTCTGCATCCCTGCACATCCAGGGATGTTTCTGGATGCTGGAGCTGCTTGTGTGCAGGGTTGTGCTGTGCCTCCCTCATTGCCTGGGAGCTCCCACCCCGTTTTGGTGTGTTAAGGTGTAAATACAGGTGTTAAACAAACACCACTACCATATGTTGGATGGGTATGAATAAAAGATGAAGCAAGTCTGATTCTTTTTTTTTTCCCTTTTCTTCTTTTTTTTTTCTCCCTTTTCTTCTTTTTTTTTCTCCCTTTTCTTCTTTTTTTTTCTCCCTTTTCTTCTTTTTTTCTCCTTTTGCTTCTTTTTTTTTCTCCCTTTTGCCTCTTTTTTTCCTCCCTTTTGCCTCTTTTTTTCCTCCCTTTTGCCTCTTTTTTTCCTCCCTTTTGCCTCTTTTTTTCCTCCCTTTTGCCTCTTTTTTCCTCCCTTTTGCCTCTTTTTTTCCTCCCTTTTGCCTCTTTTTTTCCTCCCTTTTGCCTCTTTTTTTCCTCCCTTTTGCCTCTTTTTTCCCTCCCTTTTGCCTCTTTTTTCCCTCCCTTTTGCCTCTTTTTTCCCTCCCTTTTGCCTCTTTTTTCCTCCCTTTTGCCTCTTTTTTCCTCCCTTTTGCCTCTTTTTTCCTCCCTTTTGCCTCTTTTTTCCTCCCTTTTGCCTCTTTTTTCCTCCCTTTTGCCTCTTTTTTCCTCCCTTTTGCCTCTTTTTTCCTCCCTTTTGCCTCTTTTTTCCTCCCTTTTGCCTCTTTTTTCCTCCCTTTTGCCTCTTTTCCTCCCTTTTGCCTCTTTTTTCCTCCCTTTTGCCTCTTTTTTCCTCCCTTTTGCCTCTTTTTTCCTCCCTTTTGCCTCTTTTTTCCTCCCTTTTGCCTCTTTTTTCCTCCCTTTTGCCTCTTTTTTCCTCCCTTTTGCCTCTTTTTTTCTCCCTTTTGCCTCTTTTTTTCTCTCCCTTTTGCCTCTTTTTTTCTCCCTTTTGCCTCTTTTTTTCTCTCCCTTTTTGCCTCTTTTTTCCTCTCCCCTTTTGCCTCTTTTTTCCTCTCCCCTTTTGCCTCTTTTTTTTTCTCCCTTTTTGCCTCTTTTTTTTTCTCCCTTTTTGCCTCTTTTTTTTTCTCCCTTTTTGCCTCTTTTTTTTTTCCCTTTTTTTCTCTTTTTTTTTCTCCTTTTTTGCCTCTTTTTTTTTCTCCCTTTTTGCCTCTTTTTTTTCTCCCTTTTTGCCTCTTTTTTTTCTCCCTTTTTGCCTCTTTTTTTTCTCCCTTTTTGCCTCTTTTTTTTCTCCCTTTTTGCCTCTTTTTTTTCTCCCTTTTTGCCTCTTTTTTTTCTCCCTTTTTGCCTCTTTTTTTTCTCCCTTTTTGCCTCTTTTTTTTTCTCCCTTTTTGCCTCTTTTTTTTTCTCCCTTTTTTCCTCTTTTTTTTTCTCCCTTTTTGCCTCTTTTTTTTTCTCCCTTTTTGCCTCTTTTTTTTTCTCCCTTTTTGCCTCTTTTTTTTCTCCCTTTTTGCCTCTTTTTTTTTCTCCCTTTTTGCCTCTTTTTTTTTCTCCCTTTTTGCCTCTTTTTTTTTCTCCCTTTTTGCCTCTTTTTTTTTCTCCCTTTTTGCCTCTTTTTTTTCTCCCTTTTTGCCTCTTTTTTTCTCCCTTTTTGCCTCTTTTTTTTCTCCCTTTTTGCCTCTTTTTTTTTTCTCCCTTTTTGCCTCTTTTTTTTTCTCCCTTTTTGCCTCTTTTTTTTTCTCCCTTTTTGCCTCTTTTTTTTTGTCCCTTTTTATTTTTGTGAGCAAAATGCAGGTTTTCCAAACTAGATGTGCTCCAAAAATTCATGTACACAAGGGAAAGCTTGAGCTTAAAGCTGAACAGCAGAGCCTGATTTAACCTGCTCTAGCATTAAATCTCCAAGAGGTTTACAACCTCCTTGGCTGGAGCACACCACGCTGCAGTTAAAGCTTTGTGCCTCAGTTTCCCCTTTGCCCCCATCTGCACCAGTTCCCATTTCCCTTTAAAAAGAGATTTTTGAGGTTGAGGATTTTCTATGAGCTGAGCAGCCTTACCCTTATATGAGGGCACTGGAGCTGGAGGATGTTGAGCTGCTGGAGTGATGCCAACATATTTTAATTATAATACTGATGATAACAAATATCCTTGTCCCCCCACTGGCTTTTTTATTGCTGGTGGGAGGGGGGGCGGTTGGGTCCTTCAGCAGGTACTAACTCTTCAGTGCCACATAACCATGTGGCATAAAGGACCCTTGGGGAGCTATTGTTCCTGAGTTGGGTTGGGAAATGTAGCCAATTAAAAGAGATTAATTTATAACAGGTACAAAACAGGAATCTGACAGCTTATTATTAATGGATAAATGCAGCACAGAGCATGAGGTGTGAGGAGCACAGAGCTTTGCTGATGTGGGGAGGTGAGATGCTGTGTACAAACCAGCTCCCACCTTCCCTCTGGGATGGGGGATCCTCCCAAATGGCTGATATTTGGGATTAAATCACCTCCCTGAGGTGCTTTACATTTTCCAAGTGCCTGATTTCATTCAGATCCCAATTTTTTTCTGTTTGCAAGCACCAGGGTGAAATAAGAAAGAATTTCTGGGGTCCTTAAATATTTATGGGCATCTTAGTTAAATAGGGCTGCTCTTGGGAAGGGCAATACCTCTGGGAAGATGTTTTATGAAACTTAAGGCTGCCTGGAAGTTTTAAAAGGGTTGTAAAGCATGCAAGGAAAAAAAAAATGAGGTGGCTCCAGTGTGCCATCTCCTAGAGCTTCTTCCTGGAGGAGGAACATCAGCAATTCTCTGTTTTAACAACAGTTTCCTATGTGGGAAATAATTTAAAGTGTGACTCCTCTTGCAATTTGGATGCAAAAGAAGTGGTGGCATGGCAAGGTGCTGCCAGAGCAGGCAGCTTCATCCCAGGGCTGTTATCCACCCTCTTCTCCTCCCTTAAAAAAGGCAGGAGCAGCTTGATTAGATGGATGGGGAAGGCAGGTCATGTAAATCCCATCCTTGGTCACTCCCCATAGTGAAACTGGGGCTGTTGCCTGTGTTGCTGTGCTATTTGGAGGATGAGTATCTCATGAGAAGCACTTTGGTGGTTGGGTCTGTGTAAGTAATTGCCCCTGCCAAAATATCAAACCAAAACCACCCAAAACTTGTTATTTAAAGGAGGAACTCAAAAGTCATGTATGGAAGACTTGGACACCCAGCTCTTCTTCTGTGGACTTGAAAGGGGGGAGTGTGAAGCTGTTGGGATGATTTTCACGACTTGAGCTCTGATGTGAGCTGCAAAGCATCCCCCACACTGGCCCTAGAAGGCTGGTTTGAAGGTCCTTTAGGTGCCTGCACTGGTGTTTTGCAAGTTATTGCAGAGCCTTCCCCTGGCTGCATCTCTCCTTGCCTAGGTATGAGAGCAAACTGACTCCTTACATTGGATCTTGTGGGTGTTTTTCTTGTGTCCTGCCTCCTTGGGAAGCAGAGTTATTGACACTGAGACAATCTGTCCAGTGTCTAGAAGAAAAAGACCACGATGGGACCCTAGTTGTTATAGAAATGTTGTAATTTGGCTGATCCTTTGCCTCCTACATGAGCCTTCAAGTGAATAAACTGGTGTGTTGTGGCTTTTCTGTGATTCTCCACCAGCTTTGAGCGTGGCTTTGCTCTTGCTGTTCTGTGATGTTGGTTTTGAAGGGGTTTTTGGGTGCTGGAAGCTATTCCTTGTGTAAATATCCTGAAGGTGAGAGTCCTTCTGCTAGGGATGATAGCTCTGATCTACTTGGTTGATTTAGTTGTGCAGCTCTCTGCCTGCCAGGGAGCACAAGGTGATAAGAGAGCTGCTGTTATGCAGAGATGCTCAAGAGTTGGCCAACTTAGTGCCACTTCTGGACTGTACAGGCTGAAGGTGTCTCTGCAGATGGCTTGTACCTCCTGGAAGGGTCTGTGCTGATGGATTAATTTGCTATGGAAATCCATCAAGGCAAGAGGGGAAGAGTCTCTTTGTAGCCAGTCTCGAGCCTGGGGAGATCTTGAGATGTAATCAAGTTGTCTGGGTTTGTGATGAACCCTGTATTGGAGAGCTGGGAAGGGGTAGGATGAGTGGTCCTCATGCTGTCCAGCTCAATGAGCCCATCTTAGATGATTTCTGGTGCTCTGAGGTTTAATGAGCATGCATCCAAGCTTATCAGCTGATCTGTGGCTTGGAGATCTTGTAGATATGAACCACACAAGGACCACACTTAGTCATATCATACATCCCTTCAACCCTCCATCCAGGCTGTGACCTGCTGGGGGACAACATCCCTCCTGAATCCTACACTTGGCTTGATGAACATACTCCTAGCTCATCAATCTAGGCAAGTGGATTTGGGGAAGAACTTTCCTGCCTCCAGTCAAACTTGCCTTTAAATTATTTAACAAGCTTCTTAAGCGACTCAACCATTCTGCATGGAATTTGTCAAGGCTCCATCAGCTCCACACAGTGCAAATGTGACAGCCATACTTTTATTACCAGCAGTGTATTAATCTTGGAATAGTGCTATTTGTTTTCCTTCTCTTGCTTTTATGGTGCTTAAAAGCATGTATCTTCTCCTGCAAAAAATCAATAACTAAAGCTATGAATAATAAAAAAGCACTGCAGTGAATGGCTCATGGAGATCCTATGGCTGCACGTTGCAGCAGTAATGACTCTGTTTGCTAGCCATTAAATATGGGAACTCAGAAGAATTATGCAGATTATAATAGCTGTATCAACATAAGTATGTTTTGCTGATAGACTTTCCTGATTGGATCCACGGGGTAGAAGCTTACTAATCCCCCCGTGCAGAGGAGCTGATTATATTGGAGTGCTCTGCAGATTTGTAGATAGAAAGTTAAGAAACAATTAAAAGTGGTGGATGGTGTTTGGGGTTTCTCACAGAATCACAGAGTGTCAGGGATTGGAAGGGACCTCGAAAGCTCATCCAGTCCAACCCCCCTGCCAGAGCAGGAACACCCAGATGAGTCACACAGGAAGGCATCCAGATGGGTCTTGAATGTCTCCAGAGAAGGAGACTCCACAACCTCCCTGGGCAGCCTGTCCCAGGCTCTGTCACCCTCACAGTAAAGAAGTTCCTTCTCAAATTTAAGCAGAACCTCCTGTGCTCCAGCTCACACCCATTGCCCCTTGTCCTACCATGGACACCACTGAGAAGAGCCTGGCCCATCCTCCTGACACTCACCCTTCAGATATTTATAAACATTAATGAGGTCCCCCCAGCCTCCTCTTCTCCAAGCTAAAAGCCCCAGCTCCCTCAGCCTGTCCTCATCAGGGAGATGCTCCACTCCAAAGCACTCAGGTTGCTGTTGTAGTTGTTTTCTTTTTTTCTTGAAGCACATGTGTATTTTTTCCTTTGTGTCTTCAGTGGAAGCCAAGAACCCAACTCCAAACCCTGTTGAAAACACAGATGTGGATGGTTTATGTCCAATAAGTGAAATTTGAGTATTACTGAGTTAAATTAATAAGTGAAATTACTGAGCATTAAATGTCACAGCAGCTTTACTCTGCAGCCATTCAGCCTGAGGCTTCAGCAAGGATTTGGTGCTGGGAGGGGACCTCAATCAGTGCACACGTGCTAATTGCTCATCCAAGTGGCCAACAACCTTCACTCATGCTGCTGGCATCTCTAACTGCTAATTGCAGGTGGATGTTAGATACATACCTATGGACTTTTTTTCCTCCTCTCCTTGCCTGCAGCTTTCCCATCATTTGTTGGTTGAAGTTAATAACAGAGCTGCAATGGAGGGGAAAAAAAAAACCCCACAACCCAACAATCCCACTGCTCTGTAATTAAAAAATCAGCTTGCTGTGCACTTGACAGAAGGTTAAACGTCATGCAATTTTGTATGTAAAATCTTGCCTCTGAGATGTGCTTATTAATATCACCTTGCTAATAGAGTGTGTCACCTCAGGAGATGTCAGGATGCTCTCCAAAGTCTGCTCCACTCTTTATTTTATTTTAAAAATTAAAATAAAATAAAAAATTCTTCACCTTTCTTAAAGTTGGGGAAACTGAGGCAGTGCCACTGGGAAGTGATGCATCCTGCTGACATGGTTTGTCTTTCTAAGCTATGCTGCTCCCCTATATAATGATCTAAACCAGCTGAAATGCTTCCAGGGTGTATGAGATGCAGAGCCATGTGTTTAAATCCTCATCCATGCATCCCTTAAGTCTCCTTGCTCCTGTCATTTCTTGTGCTGTTGTGAGTTGTTTGGTCTCAAGCTCCTGGTGTCCAACAAGCCCCTTGGCTCCCCTTTGCATCAATGTTTGGAGAGATTCTTGGCAGTTGCTGAAATGAGTGGAAAGGAGGTCGCTGTGAATTAGGACTCAGCAGAAAAAGATCCCCCCAGTCAGCAGAGATGCAGACAAAAATCATACAAAATTTAAAAGTGCTTTTTTTTTTGCTTTTTTTTCTTCTTTTTGGAATAAGATGAAAGCACCTTTCCACCAGAATATCTTCCAGCATCTCTGCTCCACGCTGGGTGGTTGCTGGGGAGGGTAGGGGAGAGCAGCATTGCAGCTCTGCTGAGCTTTGGGTATCGCAGTGGGGACTCGTTTATGAACTGAACGACTCTGGGGCAGCCTTGGCAGCAAAACCCTTCTGGTGGTTGGGAGAAGTCAGAGCTGGGATGGATGGTTTCAGCCACCCTTCAGTGTGGGTGAGGTTTGCAGCCAGCAGAAGTAGTAACTTGGAGTGAGATATTTTTGTCCTGGCTTGAACTTTTTCCTAAAATATAGCCAAAAAGAGAGGTTTAGGGTTTGAGGGTGCCTCAAGATCCATAGGACAAATATTTCTATAGCTTAAATCCAATCTGGGATGTGGATACACTTCATTTTGATTTCCAGGATGTTGAAGGAACTCTGATGGCAGATGCTACATCACTATTATAACACTATAGATTGGACCTCAACTTCCCCATACAGATAAACTGGAAGAATAACACCATGATTTAGGTCACCACGAAGGATTTATTATCAATATTGGTTATCCTCTGATTGGAGAACCCATCTATTTTATGCCATCCAGACTGGGTAGCTATTGCCTCATGCAGCAGCTGCCTACCCTACCCTGGCTAGCATCTCATTAGCAAATAAAATTGTTATTTTGGGGATAATGCTGCGAGTTAATGTGATGTGAGCATCACAAAACCCCAAACGTGCTGCATGCAGAATGGGGCGAGTTGCACTGATGAATGTAATGCAAAACTGGAAGGCACTAATTGAAGGTGGTTTCAACAGAATATTCAATTAATGCTCTCTGCGTCGCAGACAGTCTGGAAAAGGGGCTGTTTTCTCCCGAGGATCTGTGTTACTGTGCAACAAACAGATGAAAATGAACCGTTTTACGGCCTTCTAATTGAAAGTCGATGCACTGGTTTTATTAAAATTTTCATGGTGGGGGGAGACTGGATGCCTCAAGGGCCCAGTAATGGGATGAATAAGCTCCTTCTTCTCTGCTGCCTCACATCCAGCCCTGGGCAGAAGCAACTGAAAATAAATGCCTGAGATATCCCTGGTGGGATCTGTGGCCTCGACATCTCTTCTTGTGCACACAGATCCATTTTATCTGTGTCCGCTGCACCTTGGGCACACCCTGGAGAGGAGTGAGGATCCCTGGGAAAAATCACTTCTATGGAATAAAATAAGGGAGTGTTGAGTGAGGAGGCTGGAAATTATTTTCCCTATCCCTTTTCATGAGCAAAAAGCTAATTTTTTTCTGGCTTTGAGATTTTTTTTGCCCTCTTTCTCAGTGCCATCATGCCACGCGCTGAGGAGTTGAAGCTTATTAGTAAAGAGGATGGAGCAGAAGGAGATTCTCTTCTCTGCCCCATCATCCCTCCAAGCCAGGCTGTCCCTTAGGCTGGGGACTGAATTAATTAACTTTGGTTTTTTCTCCTAGTCTTGCCTCCTGTCATCCTGCAGCAAACCCTGTTTCTCTGCATTTTCCAGCCTGGATATCTGCATCTCTTCCCAGCCTCCCTGCTCTTTGTTTTACCACCTCCTCTGTTGCTTGACCTATCAATTCCCAAAGGTTCTTGATGTGAAGTTTCTATAAATTAAGTAAAATACCCAGACTAATGTGGGGTTTTTTTTTGTTTCTGGTGCTGTCTGGGTGCTAGGAAGAAACAAAATGAAGATTTTCTTCATGTAACTTCCAAAACTCCATGTGTTTGGCTGATGCATGGAAGCTGTTAGCTGATGCCTTCTGTAGCGTTGCATATGGATACTAATTTATGCTCTTACCTCCAATGATGATTTAGCTATTTTAAAGCATTATTTATGATGAGTTTCTATACCCATTTTACCATGGTGATAGTGTTATGATAACGGGAATTTACAGTTCTTTCCGACAAGAGACCGTAAACCAACCAGCTGGATATATATATATATTTTTTTTGTATTCCTACAGGCCTAATTTGTAACATAAAGCACTTAATAATTGTTATTAATGAACCTGCTGTGGTTGGTCTATAGACCCAGCTGGAAATCACATCTGCTATTGGATTTGCAGCACACTCAGGAGTGGAGGAAGGCTTGAGCAGCCGATGTGGCCAGGAGGAGATGGCTTTAGATGGCCACGAGAAGTGCCCGTGGCTCAACAGGAGCTGTGCTCAGGCAGTGTGTTTTTTGGGGAGGATCATGGAAATCTTAAAATCTGAAAGGCTGATGGGTTAGGTAATAAAGAAGAGGAGGGTGGGGGTGTGTGAAGAAGAAACTGATGGTTTCTTAGGGACAGGGCATTTGGGACAATTGATAAATAATTGCCAGGGGCTTTACTAAACATCCTGAGGGATTTTCATACCCATTCCTCACTTGAACAGATGATTTTTACAGCTAATGATTTCTGACTGGTTCCAGTTTTGGATATCCAACCTGGGATGGAAAGATAACAGATGCTTATGTATTTATTTCTTTTTTTTTTCCCCCCAAACCCTCTCCCACCAGCTTATATGTGACCTTGAGAAAGGTGTTTAATCTCTGTGTGCCTCAGTTCCTGGCTGAAATAAGGCTATGTTGTAGTCCTCTGGGCTGCAGCCAAAAATGGTGTAAAGATCCAGGCAACACAAGCTTTATTGGCAATATCTTTTATTAAACCTTGCAAATCTTGGTAGTCCCTCCTATTTTATTTAGATTTTGGGATAGTTGCTGAGTTGGGATAATAAACTCAGATCAGGTTGGAGGCATCTTCATTACCAGCATAGAAAAGACAATTAAAATATATATTTTTGGGGCGAGGGAGGGTGTACAGATGCTTTCAAGCAGTGATATCAGTAATGAGATGACTTCAGAGGGTTGAATCATCCAAACATTCCCCAGCAAAGCCCTCATCTCCTGAATCACAGCCCCTGTGCCTTGTCCAGGGTGGTTGATGTGAGGTAATGCTTTGAAGTATCACGAGCACATCTTTGCAAAGAGGATATTTTACATAATTGGTTTCTGACAAGGCCTGAAAAACTATTTAGAGTTACAGGGCTGACTGTTAATTTATTCCTCTGCTCCTAAAAGAACTTTGTTACATGGAAGTGTTATTTACGAGGGGAGCTCGGATCTATTGTGCCTTGGTGATAGCGCTGTGATAATGGAGATATATGGCTCGTTGTGGCAAGAAGCCATAAAAGAAATGGGGAGATGTTTCTCTGCAGTTATGGACTTAATTTTTTAATGTGAGATATGGTAGCGATTGCAAGTGATGTGATCTGATAGTCAATAGGAAGCAGGGTGGTAGAAAGGTGGTTTTTTGGGTATTTTTGGTTTTTTTGGGGGGGGTTTTGGTTTTTTGAGGGTTTTTTTGGGTTTTTTTGTGGGGTTTTTGGGTTTTTTTTTTGTGTTTTTTGTGTTTTATGTCTTTTTTTGGGGTTTTTTTGGTTTTTTTTCCTTTGTTTTGGGGGTTTTTAAAGTTTTTTTTTGGGGGTTTTTGTTTTTTTTTTTTGGGTTTTTTGTTTTTGTTTTTTTGTGTGTTTTTTTTTTTTTTTTTTGTTTGTTGGGGGTCTTTTTTGGGTTTTGGGGGTCTTTTTTGGGTTTTGGGGGTCTTTTTTGGGTTTTGGGGGGCTTTTTGGGTTGGGGGGGGTGGGGGGGGGGGGGTTTTTTGGGTTTTTTTTGTTTTTGGGGGGGTTTTGCGGGGGTTTTGTTTTTTTTTTGAGAAATAATTTTATTCTGGAAGATGTTTTTTAGCTCCTGCTGAGTCTGATCATTTTGAAATCAAAGTAGTGGGTATTGACTTGTTGCTTCTCTTTATTTTTCTTTACTATAATTTGCTTAAAATTTAAATCATATAAAAATTAATCCTGTATATTTAATATGATCAAACTTAGCCTAGGAGAGGTGGAAAAAAAAAAAGGGTTTTGCTGGAATCATTTTGATGCTTCTTGGCTATTTTAAATATATTTTCACTTGGTGGAAAGGGTGACTCCTCTCTCCTCATCCAAGGTGTGAATTTTGAAATGCATTGATATTTTTATCCCCTTCCACCAGTGAAATTCTCTCTTCAGCTGTGAGTTTTGGTGACTTTAGCTTTTTTTTTTGCTCTGAATTTTGAATGGAAACAAAACACTGGGTTTCCAAACTCCTTCAAAACATTACAGGCAGGAACATATCTTGTTTCTGCATTAGCTTTTTTTTATGTCTTACTTGATAAAGCACAACAGGGAAACAATTGAGGGAAAACAAGTCTTGAGGTTAATGTTGTTTCGAAACAAAGAATGCAAATACTGGATTTTGAGGAGTATCAAAGCAGGATGATTCAAAGTTGTCAGCTGTTATTTTTTTTTCCCCCTTTTTCTGTGAAATGAATTTTTTACAGGGAAAGACCTGACTCTGCAGAGCATTTCACTTCCAACAAATCTCATTTGTCTGATGGAAAACGATTCCATCCCAAGCTTTTTCCAGTCAGACCTCCAATTTACCCTGTTGTGGGCCAGATTTATTCCTTCACTCAACACTTTTCCTTGTAATTGAGACAACCCCAAAGCTTTGGGAAAGGAATCAAAACACCCACAGGTACTTCAAAGGGTGGAAGTCACTGGAACACGTTGTCTTAGATGTCCTGTGACAACTAATCCAGTGTGTGATGTGACCCCTTTCCAGGTGTCCCTGCCTCTCTCAAAGCCCTTGAAAAGAGCCCTGATAGACTGAACTCAACTGCTTAAATCTCCTGTCAATGATAGTTTCCCTGTGAAAATGCAGGGGGCTGGGGAATAGGAAAGATCCAGGAGCCAGGTGAAATGAGAAACAAGGGGAAAAGCGAGTGACAAGCACGGGCAGGCGAGGTGTTAGCAGGATGGGAAGAGTAAAGGCTTTACTGCCAACAGTAAAAACCCAAGATGAAACCATCGTGCTGGACATAAAGAGGACAATTTACCAACAGCTCTGTGGCAGTAAATCATGGTTGAGCTCAATCTGAATACGTGGATTGCATAGAAAGCTGGGGATGGGGAAAAAAAGATGTTTTTTGGTGAGAAAAAGGTCTACATGCTGTTAGAGGAGGGTGTATGGGATGAAGAGGTGCAAAACTGAGGCTCATCTTGGTTGGGTCTAAAAGGTGGATGGTTGGCTTCGTAGGGCAGCCTGGAGAATTCAATGAAACTGCTTGTTCTTGGCTTCCCCACAGGTTTTCCTGCATAGTCATAATTTCCTGGGAGCTACTCGTGGGAGTAAAACTACATCTGTGCTTTGGTGTATTGAGGATTAGAGTAATGCACAGAAGAAACGGAAGAAATCTATTGTTTAATCTTAAAATCTCATCCCTAAGTGATGCAGAGGATGCTTGTTAATATTCTCTCTGAAGGCTGTTCACGATGATTCTTCACTTCTCACATCACATTTAAAAAATTTTCTTTAAACTGCTATCACTTAAAATCTTCTTAGCAATTATGGTTGGGTTTTTTTTTGTTTAAAAAGGAAAAAAAAAATAACTTAAAGAAAATCCCCAAGGTCAAAGCAGTCTCATCTTTATATGGATTGCAATAAATTACTTGAAGTCTATTCACAGCATAGAGAAGACCTTTTTATGTAGAAATGATCATTATAGAGTTGCCAGGTCGTTAATTACATTGGGTTCTTCTACTTGCTATGTGAGTCATTTCCATGAAGCAGCTAAGATCATGGGGAGAGATAATGCAGTAAAAAGTGCATTAAAATGCTTCAAATGTCCTTTTGCTCATATCTGTGCATCAGTCAGAACGACAACTGATTCAAAAAAAGGATGCTGCCAATTTAAATCGATCAATTTTTACTGGTGGGGCTCTGGCCTGAGTGGATATTTCAAGTCAAGGCAGGGGGCTGGTAGTATGATAGTTGTTGATGCTCAGAAGTATTAAAGTTTAATAGACTTTCCAGTTCCATTCTGTCTATCTGTCATGTTGGTGTAAATCCAGAGTTGCTCCATCACAGTCAGTGGAGGGATGCAGGTGTGAGAGCAGAATCTGGCCCTCTGTGCCTTATTTACCACTCCAACCACCTGCTTGAGGAGATAAAGCAGCTGCTATCTTTCTAGCTTTAAATGTGACATTCAGCCAGTTGTGTGCCTGGTCCCCTCATCACTTTAGATGCTTGTTGATTTTTTTTCTTAAATGTCAGAAGAGTTTTTCAATTTCATTTAAATTTGGCTGCCAAGCGTCGGTGGCAACGCTGTCACCTCCCACGAGGTCTCTCTGCTGTGCACCAGAGTCCTGTTGGTGTGTGGTTGTCTATTAAAATGTTGAGGTGGGGGGAAATTAGCTCTGTCCTTTACCTGCAGGGAGAGATTTTTGCTGTGATTTACTTCCTTTAAGGCTATCCCTTTTCATAGGCATTGGCATGTGGCTGTTTTCACCCTGTTCTCCTTCCATCCTATGATGGCCAGAGAGGTGACCAGTAGATCAGTCCAGATTGACTTTTTCCAAGATGCTTGTTCTTAAAATGATTGCCAAAATAAATGTTTTGCAAGGGAAAACTCAGCCTCTTTTGTCTACATTTTTCTCCTTGAGCTCCATCAGACTAATTCAGTGGTGGGGAACTGCCTTCACTTACAAGTTGAGGCATAATCCTTCTCCTCCACCCACCTTGGTGGCAATGCCATCAGGAGGAAGAGGCAGCTTCATCTTCAAATCTGGCTTTACAGAGGGATCCCTCATGATGTCTATGGGGTGAAAGAGTCAAGGGAAAGCTCTTAGAAGCATTTTTTATCTACCCTCTATTCAGGTTAGATGTCTCCTGGGGAGGCTGTGCATAAATGCAGGCTGTTAGAGAAGCATAAACAATTTAATTCTGGTTGGTATGAGAAAGAAGAGGCTCATCCAAGCAGATCCAAATGTCAGTGTCAGACCATGGGGCTGCAAGGTGAATCCATTCTGCATTTGGCTCCCATGGGAAGGGCTGTATAAGGTGGCTTCAGGTGAACCCAAGCAGATCTCCTTCTGCCCCTATCAGCCCTGAGCAAGGTGGGTTGTGGGGAAGGCATCCTGAGCCATGCCCTCCCAAGGTCTTTAAAGGCTGAAACCTCATTAATGGGCCTATGAACCTAGAGGATAACTTTCCTCTGCATGGAAAGGACCATTCTCATCATCAAGAACAGTTGACATTTAAGATGATCGAGGTCTCCAGAACATGGAGCTGATCAGTAGCTGCTCTAAGATGGCATTGCTTTGTAGGCTTCAAGCTTCCTATCAGCTGGAGATCATCTCAAAGCTGGAAAATGGTGGTTTTTCTAGGGTTATGAAGACAGATATGTGAGTCATGAGTAACGGGAGGAGGAAGAAGCTCAATGCATGGCCACAGCATACCAGACACTGCTGCTGTGTGAATCAAGTGACATTTGCAGTGGCACCCAAGTGTCTGACCTGAGCTCTGCTCTTGAAAGGGGCAGGATGGCCGTGGGGCAGGCACAAATGCACTGTGTCTAATCACAAGCTCAAAGCCTTCCCTATCAAACTCTTCACAGTCTAATTACAACTTGCCTGGTGCATTGGTTACGATGAGCAATGAAGATATAATCACTTGCTGTTATTTGTCCTTCCTGGCTCCAGCTGTTAAAACAATTCCTCCTTCATAGCCCAGCTAATTTCATGGCTTTAATGTGTCCCCTCCGCTCCCCAATCCCGTGCGTGAGGAGCGACGCACCAGAATCTCCATGAAAAGCAGCCGATTTCCTGCATGAAACCCGTGAAATTGGGGAAGATAATATTTTCAGAGCTGCTGGTACCCTGATTGCATGTTTGTTTGAAATGACAGTTTATGTTGTCTCTCTCTTTCATTAGGGAGGTTCAGTGATCGCGATGTTATTAACTAACAACAGCACTCACTGCATATAAACATGATTCCGCAGAGACACTCCAAGGAGCACTTGAAGGCAGAGGGGAGGGAGATGGAGAAGGAAGAGAGATGTGATGTTTCTTGCCTTTTTAATTTATTTATTTATTTTTTTTCTCCAGAAGAGGGAAGGTTTGGAAGAGATTTTTAACTAGATTAGAAGCTCAGAAGGGTTTTGTAGCACTGACTCACTAGTGGAGGATGTCTGGCAGTTCTACCAGCACTGGCCTCTGCCAGGGCGTGAGGACTTCAGCACTTGGGAAGTTGCTTTCTGCATAGATTGGTGTGTTAAGGATTTGTTTCAGACACATCTTTACATCACCAAATGCTTGCTGCTGGTGAGGTGAAGGCTCAATGAGCCCCTCATGCCCTGAAGGTGAGGAGATGAGGGTCCTTCTGTTCCCCTAGCAGAACCTTTCCAGGCCAAATCATCCTACCAAGGGGGCTGAGCTGTACCTAGTGAGATCCAACCCACCTTGCTGCAGCTGTATCTACCTTCCAGTATCCATCACATCTCCTGAAGCAGGCCCTGCTTCCACCTAACACCTCTCACAGCTCCACCTCTGCACCAGGCAAATGCTGTCACTTAATTAACAGACCATGAAGACTACATCCCAGGCAGTCACTAACTTGAAGCCTTGTCACCAGCCCTGTGAAATCCCTTGTGACAGGGCTGCTTTGCCTGGCATCTGTGAGGAAAGGCAGGGCTACGGGCTTGTCTTCTCTTGATGCAATTTAGAGATGGCAATCAGTGTGGACTAATGAAACTGGTGCTTGAGGGGGTAGCAGGGAGGGACCTTCAAGAATTTATAAGTTAAGGACATTCTTGGATGCTGAGTTGTTGGAATT